>CM055889.1:7055590-8451840 GCA_029582165.1 Portulaca oleracea
ATGACCAATGCTGGATTTATGGTCACCATGTCGATGCTCTTCTCTTTCACAAATTTCCAGGCAGCATCTTCAGCCAAAGTTTTAGAGAGAGTGTACCACATCTGTAAGCAGAAGATAATATTGTAACTGATATACAACTTTTAGCACAGTGCAAACAAGTCCAATCAATGTCTTAGGAATGTTGCACAGCAGATAATTGGTTAGCGCACTTTGATTACTCTCCTCAAGATTGCCAAGAATAGAAATAAATTTCTTATATATGAGTTTCTCTATACTGGCTTTCTATGTGATTGTGTCAGAATGAATCCTATTAAATATGCCAACCCAACTTCTTACCTCATTTTTAAAAAAATATGAACAGATGAACACTGGTAACATAATTTGTTAACAGATACTACACTTGATCTTAGCCAAAAGGCCGAGAAAGGTATACATAATTTGTTAACGAATGAGCAAAGGAACAGATTTGAGGCTCAACAAGAGGCCAACAAAGAACGTTGAGAACAGGGGCAGGAAGTTGGCATGTGGTAAACTCTGATGAATTTATTGATTTCATAAACAAATTTAGGGTTCAGGGTCATCTTATCCAGAGTGATGCACAATTCAAAATGTCCATCCAAATGTAAAGGTTCTAACTTATCTGCGTGCTTGAGCTTAATATTACAATTTTACACAAGCCCATTTCGTGGTGAGAAAGCATGTAAAGCAGATTGCCAGTTAGAACATTGACACAAAGTTAAGCTTCACTGCCCCCAGAAATATCCTTTGACCAAGTGAACAGCTTTCTGTATAGGTTGTCCTAGCAAAATCCAAGGACAAGAAGCTGAAATAATACGCGTAGTTCCTCTAACATTAATCAATCAATCACTCAAAGCAACAGAGTAAACTTCCAACAGATTATACTTTGTAGGTCATAGATCTCATTATCGTTCATTCTTTATTCCGGGAAACCAGACTGAACTAGTTTACACACCTTTTTTTCCCTACACAAGTCTGGATCAGAAAACCAACTTTCATCAATCACCACCCCAGGAGTTCGAGGTTTTCGGTTGTGTGAAACGGCAGCAATTGAAGATGTTAGTACCACTCTTTTGATTGATGAAAATTTTACACAGGAATTTAGAACATTAAGTGTTCCCTTCACAGCAGGATCAAGTAGTTCAGCCTGATGGAAAAGAATCAAAATATGAATTAGATAGGTAAGTCAATGGCACTACAGCAACGAATTAAATAAATGCAGAAAGGACGGATTCAGATCCAATAAGGTGGTGCCACAGATGGAAAATTTAGTACCCTATCCGTCCAACAAGGGTAGGAATTATACTAAAATCAAAATTCTTAAGCTAGCGCTATTTTGGATTGAAAAGATAACTGACAAAGGAGGAAATTTGAAATGATAATTCTGAATTCAAATATTTAGCGGTAATATTGGTATTCTATTGTTGAACAAGATTAGTAGAGTGGTTTTCCTTAAAATGCATGACAAATCAAAGTCACAAACATTATGGGGCAAGGTAAGAGATAGAGTTTGAATTCATTCACAGATGATACAATTGGCATCAAATTGAAGTAACGAGTAGAACTAGCTATAATGAGTAACTTAATTGGTCAACAAAGCAGGAAACCAGTATCAGTACAGTGCACCATAAACACCTAAACAGTCCAGAAGGTGGACATTGCAAGCTCAACGCCTCAAAAATATGCTAAATTGACTAGAAAAACATACTTGGAAATGGGACTCAAGGGAAAGAATTAAAATCCATGAGGTTACAACTTGCTAATCCTATTATTTAGACAACATACAATGCTTTCAAACTGTAATCCATATATCCTTAATTTGCTCTGATTAAAGTGACTCTACATCACGAAAAGCCAGACTTGGTTGCCAGCACTTCCTACTCAACAACATAGAAGAAAAGTTCACAGTTCATTTCTAATATGTCCAGTAAATCCCATACTCCTTCTTGGCGGATCTCGACTTCCAAATTAGGGGTGTCCAATTAACAGTAATGTTAATTTTTGAGCTTTTTTAGGGGTGTCCATTTAACACACACTTATATTTTTCATTTCCAAACAATATAGGCTAGTTAAACTTTTTTTTGGGCCAGGGGTGTCCATGGACACCCCTACCATAGCCCCAAATCCGCCCATGCTTCTTGATCTCCCAATACCATCCATTTACCAATCATACAATATGCAGACAGTACTTAGACAAATTGTGCTACTTTGGCCATTTTAAGCTTCATTAATAAGTAATAACCACCAAGCGCAACGTGAAAAAAGGGTAAATGTAGGGAAAATCTAAAAGAGATGCCTAGGTCAAGGAGACATGAACCTGTGCATCTTGAACATTATGATAGAAGGGGGATGCAATATGGAAGACACATTCACACCCCTCTACAGCAGCATCGAATGCACCATCCTCCAAAAGTTGAGCTTTAAACAGATGAAGCCTCTCCTTAGCTCCATCAAGAGCAAGCAAATGATCTACTTTCTTGGGGTCATCTAAGGAATGATACAAATCCCTTAGAAAACAGTTATTTATCTTTCACAAATGAAGAGTTCCTTTCATTCAGGCATTACTGAATATAGATCTTCTGAAAGAATTGTCTTACCACAAAGAAGGAAGCTATTACATTTATGGTATGCCACGCCAATCATCAAAATCACTTTAAAGTTAAGTCTCAAATAATATGATACAGATCCAACCTTATTTAACTTGCACATGGAAAGCACCATCATTCATAGCCTAACTAGTCTATTACACACTTGTATTTTGCAATGAGAGCAACTTCCTCCATGAAGCATTCCCAATCCCCTCATATGAAGCACCTCCGACAGTTCTTAATCTACCATAGTGTCGTTGAACTCAGACCCTAAGCAATTATACACATAATTAAACCTTCTTCCACGCCGCAAAGACCATCTTAGACCTCCAAGTGAAAATACAGTACATCAACCAGTACAATTGCCAAATATGCCAAAAATTTAAGAATTCAACCTACTTCCGGGACACCAAACACCTGGTCATTTGCAAAGAAGTATGTATGTAAATCCAGGGCACAGTGAACTAGCCTTTGATACGTATACATGTTAACAACTATAACATTAGAACTCGCATTCATAAATGATCAATGGTTTACAAGCACTTCCAATTGCAGCTCCTACACTCGTAACGAGAGTTATACTTCCATCATGCCATACAAATCAACTACTCATCATAGTCAGCACCATCCTCAGACATTTAAGTCCAAAGGGAGCAACAAATCAAAAACCAAAATTCGAAGCACTAGCGGACCTTAGGGGTATGCCGAGGGTGGCCACAGCCACCGTCAACGCCAAAAAAAGAAATTAATGATATAGTATAATTTGAAATAAAAATTATGGGTTTTATGTTTATTATATAAAATAACAGTGGATTGGCCACCCTGAATCAGAAGGTCGAGATCCGCCACTGATTTCCAAGTAGTGTTTTTTTTTAAATTTTTTTAAAAAGAAAAAAAAGCTACAGCAACCATTGATTAGCCACCACCTCATTCACAATAAACACAAAATTTCCAATTAATTTCCTTCAAGGCTCCATTAGATTCATGGAAAACAAAAATGCAAAGAAAAGTCTTGTCCCTCTCAGTAGGGGTGGCCACGGATCGGATATCCGATCCGAACATAAAAACGGATCGAATAACCGCATTTTCGGATAGTAGATTTGGCGATCCGTATTTGATCCGAGAATTACGGATAACCGCACTTTCGGATAACCGACTTTACGGATAATAGATTTGGCGATCCGTATCCGATCCAAAAGTTACGGGTAACCGGACTTTCGGATCGGATAACCATATATCCATGGATCATGAAACATAAAAAAAAATTTACAACTCAATATGCAATTTGGATAAGTGCCCTTCGTTTCTAATTTCATAAGCCATGCCTATGTAACACACAATACACCAAACCATAGCAGTAGCCTACAGGATTTGGATAATTAATAGGGTAAGGCATGGATTTTACACACTGACTGGGTGTAACATTCAATTTTGCGGATTTTCGGTTAACCGATCCGTTATCCGCGGATTTTTTTCTCGATCCGTATCCGATCCGCGATCCGGGAAAAAATAACGGATCGGATAACCGATCCACATGATTTAAAAATTATCCGTTAATTATCCGTTTTTTCGGATCGGATTTTCGGATTTTCGGAGCGGATCTCGGATTTCGGATTTTCTGGCCACCCTACCTCTCACTAGTTTAGTTTACTTCTTTGCCTCCATTCCCTTACTTTATTTTTCCCCTCCCTAATCCTCCCTTCCCTATTAGCTTACCAAATTCCTCACTTTCCTTTAGAAGATAAATTTGATTGACAAAGTCAATCAAATTTTGCATGATATTTCCATAAAATTCCAATTATTTATCGCATTTTCTAAGAATCAAATAGAGCCCAAAGCTCCTTTCTATTGCCACACAGCCAACCAACGAATTACTTTGGAACATCTGCTTTCTACCAAAAAAAAGAAAAAAAAAGGCAAAATGGACAATCCATATAATAAACTTATCAAATCACAGCAAAAGAACAAAATGCAGAATGACGAGAGTATACGTCATAACTTTCCTGAAATAAGTAATAATTTGCGACTAAAGCTCGATCGTAACAATCTGAATTCTCAACTCAAAACGAAAATCAAAGCACCGGCAGATTGCTAATGCCGCAAAATTGAATCAAATTCCACCGAAACAAACAAATGAACAACAATCAGAACTAGAAAGTAGAAAGACATAGGAATCGAAAAGAAGCAAGAGTGTTAGGGACGAACTTGGATCGCGAACGGTGGCATTGACGGTGTAGCCGCGGTGAAGGAGGAACTTGATGAGCCATGAAGCGATGTAGCCGGAAGCTCCGGTGACGCATACAACTTTTCCGGCACCGGCAGCCATCTCTCTGCTTCTAGATGCTTCCAGATGCTTCTAGGTGCTTCTCTCGCAGCTGCTCTGCTCAAGCTACTGGCGCCACTGCTACCATTTTGGATGATTTTCGATTCTTAAGAGGGGAAGGGGTAGTTGACTAATGCCAAGTTGCTAACTGCCAAAGACTTGGGAGCGACTAGTCATGCAAATATCAAATCATTTAGGTGGCTCAATAGTTTAGAATTGCTCGGATTCATGTAATAAAATGTATGGGTCCGGTGCCTGTCGACGTTGCAAAATGGACCGTCTAATCAAGGTTGTTAAAATCGGGATTGTAATTTGAAATTATAGGGAAGTTAGGATCGAAATTTAGTCCATGTAAGATTGTGGATTATGTGTAAATTATAAAGTCGTATCAATAATTACGGACCATAAAATCGTAGGATCGTAAATCACGATCGGTATTTTAATAACTATGCGTCTAATTTGAGAGTGCTCTTGCCTCATTTGTATTTATGTGCGAGTTATCGGACAAAATGTCACTAAATTAAAAAACTTGTTATGAAACTGCTACTAAATTCTTATAATTAGGACGAAATTGTCACTTAACCTGCTGGATAATACGGGTGACTTAAAGTGACAGGTAAATTACTTATCAGTTTGTAATTATCTAAACTAATTACATACTTAAATTTAAAAAAAAAACCCTATTTTACTAAAACCCCCCAAATCCTCCCTGACCCCCTCATTAATTTCCTTCTAATTAAAAAACCCAACCACCATCTTCAACATTTATTTATCTTCTTCTTTCTCCATGGCCTGATTGTTCAACTTCCACCCTTCAAATTCGCATTATTGTACCAGTTCAAGCCTTCAAGGAGAATGAGTTGGCCATAAAGAAACTAGGGTTTTTCGAAACAACAATTGAAGAAGGAGAAGAAAAACCCTAATTTTGAGCTAGAAATGAAGAGGGAGGATGTAGGGTTATGGGAGATGAAGCAGGGGAAAATGGGGGAGTGCTAAGGAGGAAGAAGACTATTAGTCAGTTGGTGGGGAGGGGGGCAGTAAATTTAACCAGTAAAAAATTTGGTAGGGTAATAGTTAGGTAGTGGAGGGAGAGGGGTAACTTGACTATTAATTAAACCATAAACACACTAAATACATTTACAACCGGAAAAAATAGGTTATCATATGATAAAGTGAGATTTTTGTTACACTAAACATAAATTAATGTAAGTTTCATAACATGTTTTTTTCGGGTGTCAAATTTGCAATTATTACATAGTTTAGTGGCATTTTTATCCGAGAACTCGGAATCATATAGGAAATTGTACCAAAAACTTTAATTGTAATGATTCATCATATAAAATAGATTTCGTTAGATTCATAATTGTGGACCAACTCAACCAAAAGTTTAAGCTAATAGTTGATGTGGTTCCACATGGTATTAGAGTCAAACCTGAATAAGAAGTCTCATGTTCGAATCTCAGTAGCTCCCATTTTTATTTGCACAAGGTTAAGGGAGTCTTCACAACATTCACGCTTCAAGCCCAAAAGTCATTCGCGTGAGGGGGCGTGCTAGAGTATAAAATTATTATTGGGTCTTCAATCATAAGTTTAATCTTTTGGTTGAGGGCCTAATAATAATTTTTATACTCTAGCAAGGTTAAGGGGGCTTTTGTAGCATCCACGCTTCAAGCCCAAAGGGCATTCGCGTGAGGGGACGTGTTAGAGTATAAAAATTATCATTGGGCCTACAACAATCAGCTTAAGCTTTAGGTTAAGATGGTTCCACATGGTATCAGAGCTAAACCTGATCAAGAGGTCTTAGGTTCAGATCTCAGCACCCTCCATATTCATTTGCGCAAGTTAAAGGAGCCATTTGCAACATCCACGCTTAAAGCCAAAGTGCATTTACGTGAGGGAGCATGTTAGAGTATAAAACCACCAGTTTAAGCTTTTGGTTGAGATGATTCCACAATAATAAAAAAAATACTATTAGAAAAGTATAAAATTATATTTTCTATAAAAATCTTACATGAGAAATTATTAATTGAAAAAATAATCATCAAAATAAGAATTATTGGACGATAATACACTGAACTTTAGGGGTATTGGACAATAATGCACTGAATTTTTTTTGGGGACTCTAATACACTGAACTTTGAGGGTATTAGACAATAATACACTCATAACAATTCTGATAGTGGTTGACGGCTTGACGCGATGGCGGTCCTATTTTAAGGTGGTGTTTTTCTTTATTTACAAAAAAAATATATTAGTCATCCTGCTTATGTGTAGTTTTTTACATGGCAAAAATGTTTTCTGAAAAAAAACCCAAAAAAATGACACCTCAAACAGAAAAACAGAACAATTCTGATAGCCACCACGTCAAACCACCATCGGATTATTTTGTGTGCATTGTTGTCCAATACTCTCAAAGTTCAGTGTATTAGAGTCTAAAAAAAAAGTAAAGTGCATTATTGTCCAATAACCCTAAAGTCCAGTGTATTATCGTCCAAAATCCTCAAATTAATTAGAACTTTTGGCTCAAAATAAATTGATGTCAGAGGCAAATGACTGAACATAAATTAAAACTGATTTTTTATCTGAGAATATGCCAAACCTGTAACCTAGCTATTTACTCTGATTAAACTAGAATTGAATTTCAACGTCGTAAAACTGACTTTGCACCCTTGAAAATTTCAAAGATGTCGTAGATTAATATCTAGTTTAGTTAACAGTTTGAGTTGAAAAATGTTGAAAAAGTTCACAATTTCAATATTGGACTGAAGGGTACCCGTATTTATTGGAAACTATTATTAGAGGTACAAATTTTTTAAATTGATCATAACGTACACTATCCGGTGAGACATCGATGGAATCCAACAATACCCCCAAAAAGTACCTATAATAGGGCAGTCTGCTGCACAAAACGTTCCCGCAAGCGAGGGTCCGACGAAGGGTTCCGCCACAAAGAACCCATAATACCTTGTAAAAATGTTCATAATACCTCCCATTATTTTTCGAGAACTGATGAGGACATATAGTGACTAAATATTGAGAGCATTTTGATAGTGAAATTTGGGGAATAATGTGCTTAATTGATCTTTTATGATCTTATTTCGCTATCTTAACTGAGTTCTGAGTGTTTTGTTCAATTTGTGCAGATTAGTGATATGAACTCCAAAGCTCACATCCATTACATGATTCATCACTGAAAGAGCTTTTCGACGATATATTATAAGGTCAATTTCGAGTTGAGATGAAGGAGTTATGAGTAAGATAGCAAAAAGTGTGCGAAAACTTATATATGTCCACTCTTTTGGTCATCATTCTTTCCATACTTATGCTATGACTTTGAAGTTCATGCCAATGAAAAGTAGACTCCGAGAGCTTTCCGAAAAGTCAAGAGCTAAGTCAATCGGACGTCGGACGAAGGAGATATGGCCGAAACAAGATGACCCGAAAAATTCTCATTTTTATTAGTCTCATTTTATTAGTCTCATTTTCCATTTGTGACTCATCCATAGTTTTCATTCTCTAGAACTTGCAATGTATCTCTTTGAAACTGCATTTTTGTTTGTGCATTGATAATATGATAGAGGCATTGTTATATATATTTTAGTTACATAGCCAAAAAGTCACCCTTTACATGTTAATATCCGCTTTTAACCTTCTTTTAGCCTCTAATCACTTTTTCTTTAGTTTACCTATATCTTAAGCAATGGCCAAATATTGAATCTCCTACCCTTAAGCCTATGCTTGGAGTGTTAGAGTGTGAAGAGTTGGGCTGATTGTGGTGTATTTGTGATTTGGTTTTGTTGGGGATGTTGTAAAGTTGAATATCATGAGATTGCTCCCAATTGTAGCTTGATATGGGTTGAGTTGGAAATTTGCCTTATAATTGTATATATATTTGTTTTAAGTTGTAATTCATTTTGAAAAAAAAAAGTAAACAAAAAAAAAGCAAAAAGAGAAAAAAAAAAGGAAAAAAAAAGAATGAAAAAAAGAATGAAAAAAGGTAGAAATAAAATGTTTAGTAGTTTGTTAGTTTATTTTCTTTGATTTGAGGTGATTTCCACTTGATTATGGAATCCGTTGTAGTGAATATAAGTGGTGAATGTTCTTATTTGAATAATTTGGTAAGGTTTATGCTTCAAGCTTGGGTTTTTAGCTCCACTTTCCCAAATTATATTTTCACTTCTTACCCTTAACCTTAGCCCCATTACAACCCATTTGAAAGTCCTCTTGATTATTATTTGTACATTGCATTTTAGCGGTAGAAATTGAGATTAATTACAAGCTTATGGTAGAGTGTTGCTATGTGATTGAGTGTTGAGTGCACCTTCATTGTATTATTTATTTTCAAACACATGAGATGAGTGATTCCACATTCCTAAAGTGAGGTTGCTCTCAATCTGCCGAGTTTCTTATTTAAACATTTGCCTACTTGCTTCATTTGTGATTAGAGGGTGATTGATTTGAACATGAGAAGTGTAGTGCTTATAAATCTTTCCAATGCTTTTCCTTCTCTATTATATGGACTTTGATTCTCTTTTGGGGTATTCTAGATTAGATTTAGTTGATTGAATGATCCTGTTGATGCTTTCCTGATGAGGATTGTAAATAAAATTTTTGCTTTCATTTTGAGTCGTTTCTTTTGTTTTGAGTCTTTTGTCCCCGTGTTTTTATTTATTTCTTTTATTTTCATTTTATTTGTGAGTCTGGACTTTCTTGGGGACAAGCAAGAACTAAGCATGGAAGAATTTGATGAGGACATACAGTGACTAAATATTGAGAGCATTTTGATTGTGAAATTTGGGAAATAATGTGCTTAATTGATCTTTTATGATCTTATTTCGCTATCTTAACTGAGTTCTGAGTGTTTTGTTCAATTTGTGCAGATTAATGATATGAACTCCAAAGCTCACATCCATTACTTGATTCATCACTGAAAGAGCTTTTCGACGATATATTATAAGGTCAATTCCGAGTTGAGATGAAGGAATTATGAGTAAGATAACAAAAAGTGTGCAAAAACTGATATATGTCCACTCTTTTGGTCACCATTCTTTCCATACTTATGCTATGACTTTGAAGTTCATGCCAATGAAAAGTAGACTCCTAGAGCTTTCCGAAAAGTCAAGAGCCAAGTCAATCGGACGTCGGACGAAGGAGATATGGCTGAAACAAAATGACCCAGAAAATTCCAGAACCAACACGACCAGTTTTGACGCCAACAGGATCCGTGTTTGCCTCTAGAGAGTTCAATTTCCCCAGTAACCATCAACACGACCCGCGTTGGGTCTAACATGGTCCGTGTTGACCCTGTTTATGATGATTTTGCCGTTTCAACTTCTCTTAATGGCTATATAATTGTCGTAGATTCGGCTGTTTCATTCTTGATCCATCATCATCCGTCACCATCCACCTTCATTCATTCACTCCCATTCACCATCCATCTCCATCTCTACCATCATCCATCCCTTCCTCCACAAATCCATCCACATTCATCCTTAGTTGAAGATTGGGAGTTTATTGGAGTTCGAAGATCGATTATCAAGAAATCCATTGAAGTGGAGGAGCAAAAGTCCCCACCGACTACCATTTAAGCGAGGAATGATTTCCATCTCGGTTTACTTCTCTTTCTTTTAGATTTCATTCTTTCTAGAATAGATTTTGATATGTTTTGTGTTTTGAACATGAGTAGTGAGTAGTTTTCTTTAGTTTGGGGATAAACCCTTTCTAGTTTCTCTTATGGATTGAGTAATGTTGGATTGAACAAGTATGTTAATCTAGTTTGAATGCATTTTGTTTATCCTTTGAATATGTATGTCATTGCTTTTGCTTGATCACCATTAGTATGGATTTAGATTGTTAAATGAAGTACCGAACGAAGAAATTCGATAATGGGAGCCTTTAGGATTCAACTGGTTTATGAAATGAACTAGAGATAGACGACTTTGTAATTAGGGGTCATTGGATAATTTGATCTTTAACTTAGATAAAATTGAAACAATAAGGAGTCCAAGAGATCAATTTTACTAAACAATTCGTTTCATTGCCAAAAGCTCGCTACGGAAGAATTTGTGCGATTATCGACCCTAAAATGTACCAAATTAGTGACATACATGTTCAATCCACTTGTTTGATTCATAGAGTTACTTAGGTTTTATTCCTTGAACGTCTTTTTCCTATTGATTTCATCTTGTGAATTGTGTGAATATTGGTTAGATTTGCTCTTTGATAGTGATAGAAATAGTTATAAATTGATCCATCTTAAAACCCGACCGGTTTAGCAATCACCTAGGAGGCTAGTTTGGTGTGTAGTTAGCAAAGTTCCTGTGGGATCGACCTTGATACTTGCTACACGAGCACCCGTGCATTTGCGGAGTATCAAGAACCCATAAAAACAAGGCGAAAAATTATTCAACTGGAAACAAAAGAAAAAAAAGTGTCTGTTTGAAAAATAAGGGCATTATGCGTATTTGGGGATTTTTAAGGGATCTTGCCGGATCTTGTCCATCTCTAAATAGTTTGTAATGAATGTGGTACTTCATAATCAATTTTAAAAATGGGGTCCTCTAATAATAGTTTTCAGTAAATGTGGGGTACCGCCCACTCGATTTTTTGTGGGTTGAAAAAAGTCGAGATGAGATTGAGGGCACACATAGTAAGAGTAACACACACCATTGATGAGTTTAAATACAATAGCAACACTGACATTTAAAGTTGGGTGCAACATGGGACCTACTACCATCCCTGGGTTTAGGACAACCATGTCGATACTGTGTTCTTTGGCAAATTTTCATGCAGCTTCTTCCGACATGATCTTTGAAACTGCATTCCACATACGCCAAGGCAAAGTAGTTGGAATTTTGATATCACATGAATCCAACAGGAGACCGAAAGAAAACTGACAGTAGCTTACAACAGACTGAAATCGGAATTTATGTTTCATGAATGACTCCCGGTCAGAATACTAGCTCTCATCAATCACCACATCAGGTGCTAGGGTTCTACCATTGTATAGGGCTACAACTATTGAAGATGTCAAAATTACTCTTTTGACTGACAGACACTTCTGACATGATGACAGGACGTCGAGTGTTTCCTTGACTGTTGGATCAAGAATGTCACCCTAAAATCTCAGTGTACAAAAGAGAAAAAGGGCTATGAGTTTTGAGCGTGCTACTAAGGTGAAATGGTGATTAAACTAGTGTCGCATTTAGTGGCAAACTTAGGATTTAAAGGTAGGGGTGTCAAGATAAAATTTAATAAAAAAGGCAAATTATATTGGAACAAATTATAAAAAATTAACATATTCAAATGACATAAAGTTTAATCGCTCTATTCATAGATTACTATTTCATCATAAAATAATGAATGTAACCAATCAATCAAACAAATAATATAGATAGTTTGAATTATGAATATTTGAACAAAATAAAACTAAGAACCTAAACCGTTCTTTTCCTAGATTATTATTTCGTCACAAAATTAGCAAATTTATTAATTGTTCTATACAAATTTACCAAAACTATAAATTAAACATAATAACCTGCAAATAGGGTTTTAAAAAAATAGGGTTAACAACAAGAAAATTACGTGAAGTAAATTCAGGGGCACTGCATTACAAATAGGGTTTTTAAAAAAATCTTGACTTTGTGAAAAAGGGGCATCGAACCCCTGACCTTAAAGTCTCAAATCAAGAACCCTAATCATTCTTTTTATAAATTATTTTTTCATCACAAAATTAGCAAATTTATTAATTGTTCAATATAAATTTAACCAAAATTGATAAATTAAATATAATAAGTTACAAATAGGATGCTAAAAAAGTAGGTTTTTAAAAAAATAGGGTTAGCAGCAAGAAAACTACGTAAACTAAATTTTGGGGCACTGCATTACAAATAGAGTTTTTTTTTTAAAGAAAAAACCCTGACTTTGCAAAAATGGGGCATCGAACCCTTAGGCCCTGACCTCCGAGTCCTAGATGCGCGCCCAAAAAGACAACAATATCTTACCATCCAGCTACTTGCATAAGATTGTAATCTTGGCCACAATTTATTATATATTTATCTTTAATTATAAAATAGCTTTAAACTAATTTTTTTTCCCAAAAAAGATGGGGTCAACTGACCCCCCTTGACCCTTAATAGCTTCGCCACTGGTCGCATTAACCGTTCCATTGAGCATGACAAATGGTGAAAGAACAGATCTAGGTAATCTTACCCCATAATGCAGATTTATTTTGTTGGTCATGAATAGCGGTAGACCTGTTAGAGCAGCTACTCGTGTGGAGTTTTGAATGAAGAAACACTAGAGAATAAGAATACACCTATAATGCTATGATACTCTGGTCACATAGTACAGATGCTAATCTCTTACGAGAGCTTTAAGAACTTTCAGAAATGGCAACAGGTTAAATGAATACCTGTCAACCATACAATATGCCATTGATTTACAGGCCCGGGTCACTTAGAGAAACATACCTGTTTTTTTTTTCTTTCTTGGTCAAAAGGAAATGAAGAGGAAGCATTCCTTAATACCATATATTTTTCGGGTGGGAGGGGAGGGGAGGGGAGGATGCTATATCCATTTTAAAGAGCTAATGCTAATTATGAAGCCCACCAAATTACAATACTAAACTTACACAGATGAACTAGCCTTAACAAATTGTTGTGATAAGTCTGTATCATTACAAGGAAAAAATAGTAGACGACTCTTTAGATGCATCCCAATATTGATCAATTAATAAACAACCTCCAAAGCCAGTCTTCCATACCATAAAACATTTATTAATCACAACATGGATTTATTAAAGGCAACACCTTCTACAGGGATTAAAATTTGACAAAGCCCTTCTCCTTCAGACTGTCAACAGTCTCCTTGAGACTCTGTTTGAGGGGAATATAATCAATGCCCAAACTTTTACTTTTCTCTTTGGAGGCCCGGTAGGGTTGCACAAAAGGCTTGTCATCTGCACACCTGAAGGTAAATGGACTTGAAGGGTCAAAACGGAACCAAAATGAATCTATACGTGATGGTATGTATGAGACTACAAGCACAACTTACTTATCTGGAAGTGGAGCATTAGGGTAGAGTTCTTTCAAAAGCTTCACAACCTCTGAATAATGGGCACCAGTTTCCACTAAACAATACCTCCCATTAGCAGAAGGAACCTCAAATGCCAGGATATGTGCCATAGCAACATCTTTAACATTGACCCAACCAAAGGATGCATTAGGATAGGTTTCCGCACCTGTATGGATTGACAAATCAACGAGAAATGTAAACCCAATAATAACACATTATGAATACTATTGAATAGTTTACATGACAGCAGACCCACAAGAATCATAAAAATTCACCATGATGTACAAATATATTGCGCACATTCATGGACGGAAATACAGATCACATATTAGGCGAGTTTAGGAAGAGAATTAGTCAAGAGAGCATACCAAATAACTTCGCTAGAGCAGCTGCACTCGTGTTGAGAGATGGCTGTAACAAAGGTCCAATGACCAATGCTGGATTTATGGTCACCATGTCGATGCCCTTCTCTTTCACAAATTTCCAGGCAGCGTCTTCAGCCAAAGTTTTAGAGAGAACGTACCACATCTGTACGCAGAAGATAATATTGTAACTGATATACAAACTTTTAGCACAGTGCAAACAAGTCCAATCAATGTCTTAGGAATGTTGCGAAGCACATAATTGGTTAGCGCACTTTGACTACTCTCCTCAAGATTGCCAGGAATAGAAATAAATTTCTCATATATGAGTTTCTCTATACTGGCTTTCTATGAGATTGTGTCAGAATGAATCCTATTAAATATGGCAACCCAACTTCTTACCTCATTTTAAAATATGAATAGAATAATACAGTTGCTATTGGTAACATAATTTGTTAACAGATACTAAACTTGATTTAGCCAAAAGGCCGAGAAAGGTATACATAATTTGTTAACAAATGAGCAAAGGAACAGATTTGAGGCTCAACAAGAGGCCAACAAAGAACGCTGAATAAGAACAGGGGCAGGAAGTCGGCATGTGGTAAACTCTGATGAATTTATTGATTTCATAAACAAATTTAGTGTTCAGGGTCATCTTATCCAGAGTGATGCACAATTCAAAATATCCATGCAAATGTAAATGTTCTAACTTATCTGCGTGCTTGAGCTTATTATTACAATTTTACGCAAGCCCATTTTGTGGTGAGAAAGCATGTAAAGCAGATTGCCAATTAAAACATCTGACACAAAGTTAAGCTTCACTGCCCCCAGAAATATCCTTTGACCAAGTGAACAGCTTTCAGTATAGGTTGTCCTAGCAAAATCCACAGACAAGAAGCTGAAATATTACGCCCTGTTCCTCTAACACTAATCAATCAATCACTCAAAGCAACAGAGTAAACTTCCAACAGATTATACTTTGTAGGTCATAGATCTCATTAGCGTTCATTCTTTATTCCGGGAAACCAGACTGAACTAGTTTACACACCTTTTTTTCTCTACACAAATCTGGATCAGAAAACCAACTTTCATCAATCACCACCTCAGGAGTTCGAGGTTTTCCGTTTAGTGTAACCGCAGCCATTGAAGATGTTACTACCACTCTTTTGATTGATGAAAATTTTACACAGGAATTTAGAACATTAAGTGTTCCCTTCACAGCAGGATCAAGTAGTTCAGCCTGATGGAAAAGAATCAAAAGATGAATCAGAAAGGTAAGTCAATGGCAGTACAGCAATGAATTAAATAAATGCAGAAAGGAAGGATTCAGATCCAACAAGCTGGTGCCACAGATGGAAAATTTAGTACTGCATCAGTCCAAAAATATATGTCCACTGTTCCTTTGTTAGATGTCCCAAAAAGGGTAGGAATTATACTTCAATCAGAATTCTTAAGCTAGCGCTATTTTTAATTGAAAAGATAACTGACAAAGGAGGAAATTTGAAATGATAATTTTGAATTCAAATATTTAGCGGTAATATTGGTATTCTATTGTTGAACAAGATTAGTAGAGTGATTTTTCCTTAAAATGCATGACAAATCAAAGTCGCAAACATTTTGAGACAAAGGGAGTACACGTATGATCTCATATATGGGGCAAGGTAAGAGAGAATTTGAATTCATACACAGATGATACAATTGGCATCAAATTGAAAGTAACAAGTAGAACTAGCAATAATGAGTAACTTAATTGGTCAACAAAGCAGGAAAACCAGTATCAGTACAGTGCACCATAAACACCTAAACAGTCCAGAAGGTGAACATTACAAGCTCAATGCCTCAAAAATATGCTAAATTTACTAGAAAAACATACTTGGAAATGGAACTCCAGGGAAAGAATTAATATCCATGAGGTTACAACTTGCTCATACCATTATTTAGACAACATACAATGCTTTCAAACTGTAACCCATATATCCTTAATTTGCTCTGTTTAAAGTGCCTCTACATCACAGAAAGCCAGACTTGGTTGACAGCACTTCCTACTCAACAACATAGAAGAAAAGTTCACAGTTCATTTCTAATATGTCCAGTAAGTCCCATAGTCTTTCTTCATCTCCCAATACCATCCATTTACCAATCATACAATATGCAGATAGTACTTAGACAAATTGTGCTACTATGGCCATTTTAAGCTTCATTAATAACCACCAAGTGCAAAACGAAAAAAGGGTAAATGTAGGGGAAAAGCTAAAAGAGATGTCTAGGTCAAGGAGAAATGAAGTAAAGAACCTGTGCGTCTTGAACATTATGATAGAAGGGGGATGCAGTATGGAAGACACATTCACACCCCTCTACGGCAGCATCGAATGCACCCTCCTCCAAAAGTTGAGCTTTAAACAGATGAAGCCTCTCTTTAGCTCCATCAAGAGCAAGCAAATGATCTACTTTCTTGGGGTCATCTGCGGAAACCAGTTATTTATCTTTCACAAATGAAGACCTCCTTTCATTTGGACATTACTGAATATATAGGTTTTTCCCAAAGAATTATCCTCCCACAAAGAAGGAAGCTATTACATTTATGTTATGTCATGCCAACCATCAAAATCAATTTAAACTTAAGTCTCAATAATATGAAACAGATCCAATCACAAAGAAGGGAGCTCCTGCACTTGCAACAAGAGCTATACTTCCATCATGCCATACAAGCCAACTACTCGTCAAAGTCATCACCATCCTCAGACATTTAAGTCCAAAGGAAGGAACCAACCAATAACCGAAATTTCAAGTTGTCTTTTTTTTAAATACTACAGCAAGCATAAATTTGCCATCACCTCATTCTCAGTAAACACAAAATTACCAATTGACTTCCTTCAAGGCTCCATTTGATTCATGGAAAACAAAACTGCAAAGAAAAGTTTTCTCCCTCCCTAATCCTCCCTTCCCCTTTAGCTTACTAAATTCCTCAATTTCCTTTAGAAGATAAATTTGATTGACAAAATCAATCAAATTTTGCATTATATTTTCCATCTAACTCCTATTATTTATCTCATTTTCTAAGAATCAAATAGAGCCTAAAGCTCCTTTCAAGATATTGCCACACAGCCAACCAATGAATTACTTAGGAACATCTGCTTTATAACAAAAATCAAACACAGGCAAAATGAATATCACTATTCATAAAATAAATTTAATCACATAACAGCAAAAGAATAAAAAGCAGAATGACAGGAGTACATGCCATAACTTTCCTGAAATAAGTAACAAATTGCCACTAAAGCTCGATCATAACAAATCAACAGTCAGAATTCTCACTGACAGATTGCTAATGCCGCACTATCAAATCAAATTCCACCGAATCAAGCAAGTGAATAATGAGTAGAACTAAAAAAACATAGCGATTGAAAAGATGTAGGAGACGACAAATACTCTATACATACTAGAACCACGCAACAAATTGCCACTGGAATTCGATTGTAACAATCTGAATTCTTTAACTCTGAACGAAAACCAAAGCACCGACAGATTGCTAATGCCGGAAAATAGAATCAAATTCCACCGAAACAAACAAATGAACAGAAATCAGAGCTAGAAAGACATAGGAATCGAAAAGATGCAAGTGTTAGGGACGAACTAGGATCGCGAACGGTGGCATTGACGGTATAGCCGCGGTGGAGGAGGAACTTGACGAGCCATGAAGCGATGTAGCCTGAAGCTCCGGTGACGCATACAACTTTTCCGGCACCGGCAGCCATCTCTCTGCTTCTAGATGCTTCCAGATGCTTCTCTCACTGGCTGCTCTGCACAATCTACTGGCGCTAGTGCTACTGCTGCTATGTTTTGGATGATCTTCTGGTATTTCGATTTTTAAGAGGGCAAGGGGTAGTTGATTAATGCCAAGTTGCCAACTGCCGAAGACCAAGGAGCGACTAGTCATGGCAATATCAAATGATCAAATCATTTAGGTGGCTCAATAATTTAGAATTTATTGCTCGGATGCATGTAATTAAATGTATGGGTCCGGTGTCCGTAGACGTCGCAAAAATGGACTGTCTAATTTGAGCGTGCTAGTAAATTATGGATTTTGAACATCAACTCGAATCTTTTTTTTTTAAGTAGTGAAGAGAGAGTACAGAATTAAAATCTCGCTAAGGAAGGCTTAGTCTTAGCCTTAAGGGCCAGAGCACGTGCTTCCCTAACATTTGATAATTTTGACTTACGGATACATAACGAACCTGCAGAAGGAATTAAACCAACTAAAAACCTATTAATACTACTAGGATTAGGCTCGAAATATGGATGTGATTTGAGTTGAGGGACATGTAGATCAGATGCAGAGCGACGCCTTTTTACTTCAGGCTAGGTTCCACAATCAGGAGACCACATCCTTTGTTGACTTGGCTTGCAAACTGCCAGTCCTTACCTCTTGTGCCTTGCTTGTCGATGGGCTGCCTAGCCTTGAGGTGTTTGTGGATAATAGCTTTTGATGTTCTTGTCCACCTATTGGTTGCACGAATTCTCCCACAAGCTGGTGTATGTTGGCAACGGGGGTCACTATGTTGTGACTGTTTGGGGGTACCTACAAAAAAACCCTGCTTACCTTGCTTACCTTATGACGGAATCACCCTAGAATCCACATGGACATGTTCTCCAAGCTTGTCATCCATGTGGTTACTACCTTGTGGCACCCTCCGAGTGGCCCGACCTTCACTTTCATATAACTCATACTGACCTGATCAAAAACCTCAATAAATTTTCCTTTGAGCAATCCTTGATATGCTTCCTCATTCAAAGACATTACTTGGCCATCATGCCTTTTAGAGACCGTGATTGTAGTTTCGGCTTTTGTCGTGTGATCTTCAGAGTTGAAGATGGTCGCCGGAGATTCCATAGGACTAGAAGCCCTATCCTCCCCGCTTGTCCAATTTGTTTGATTTGAAGCTGCATAGCAGCTTCCTAGTTCATGGGGTTTCCCATCCTCTCGACCATTCTCCTTGATTTCCCCATCAACTTCCATAGGAGTAAGAACCTCTTTGTTAACAGAGTCTTTGACGTAATTCTTATTGTATCGCACACTCACTTCTTTGTCACTCCCAACACTACTTACATAAGAACACCCCTCCTTATCTTCCATCTCACTTCTTCCCTCCACACTGGAGCTTTTGACTCCCTCCTTTCTTGCTTTGAACGATTTACAACATAACTCTTCCTTTGCTTTTTTAAGCTCCCTATACACTTCTTTGTTTCCAAGCTCTACTGCCCGTTCCAAATCTTTAACAGCTTCTTCCAGACGATCCAATTTCACTAAGGTTGTAGCTCTTCGAAATAAGGCCTTGACATTCAAAGAGTCGAACTCTAACACATTTTGATAGAAGGTGAGAGTTTGCTTATAGTTTCCTAACTTCAAACTACAAGCTGCAAAATTCAAGCCAAGAGAGGTAACCATTTCCACCATCAAGGTAACATCATCCTCACATAAAGGTTCTCCTGCTCCAAGGAACTGGAACGCAGTGTCATAAGCTAGACTGGCTTCCTGGTATTCTTTTTTCCTGAAAAGCTTATTCCCTTCTTCTTTAATTTCTTTCGTTTTGAAAATGGCATGTCGAGGGTGTAGCATAATAGCCACGATTAGGAGGATTTCCTCATCAATTTCCTCCGCCATAGTTGGAAAAACTAGGACCTTAACACACCAAAATCAGTATTGAAAAAGACCAACAATAAACTAGGATTTTTAGCTTAAAATAATTTGAAGTCAGAAGCGAATGATTGAAAATAATGTAAATTGATTTTTTATCTGAGAATGCCATATTTTTAATATATTTACTCTGACTTAACCAGAATTGAATTCCAACATCGTAATTTAGTTAGTAATTTCAAAGATGCAGTAGATTAATATCTAATTTAGTTAGTTTAAATTAATAAAAAAAAGTTTGTGGGTTGAAAAATGTTGAGAAAGTTCACAATTTCAATATTGGACAAAATGGTACCCATATTTAGTGGAAACTATTATTAGAAGTACACATTTTTAAACTTTATTATAACGTACACTATCCGGTGAGTCGTCGATGGAATCTAGCTATACCCCATAAAAGTACCATAATAGGGCAACCCGGTACACAAAACGTTCTCACAAGCGGGGATCTGACGAAGGGTTTTGCCACAAAGAACCCATAATACCCGTGAAAATGCTCATAATACATAAATAACTCCCATTATTTTCGAGAACTCATAAAAATAAGGAAAAAAATTATTCAACTGGACACACAAAAAAAAGGTGTCTGTTTGAAAAATAAGGGCATTATGGGTATTTGGGGATTTTTAAGGGATCTTGCCGGATTCCATCCATCTCCAAATAGTTTGTAATGAATGTGGTACTTCATAATCAATTATAAAAATGGGGTCCGCTAATAATAGTTTCCAGTAAATGTGGGGTACCTCCCACTCGATTTTTTGTGGGTTGAAAAAAGTCGAGATGAGATTGAGGGCACACACAGTAAGAGTAACACACACCATTGATGAGTTTAAATACAATAGCAACACTGACATTTAAAGTTGGTTGCAACATGGGACCTACTACCATCCCTGAGTTTAGGACAACCATGTCGATATTGTTTTCTTTGGCAAATTTCCAGGCAACTTCTTCCGACATGATCTTTCAAACTGGAATCTGCCAAGGCAAAGTAGTTGGAATTTTGAAATCACATGAATCCAACGGGAGACCGGAAGAAAACTAACAGTATCTTACAGCAGACTGAAATCGGAATTTATGTTTCATGCATGACTCCCGGTCAGAATACCAGCTCTCATGAATCACCACATCAGGTGCTAGGGAACTACCATTGTACATGACTGCAGCTACTGAAGATGTCAAAATTACTCTTCTGATTGATGGGCACTTATAAGTACTTATAACATGATGACATGACGTTGACTGTTCCCTTGACTGCTGGATTAAGAATGTCACCCTGAAATCTCAGTGTACAAAAGAGAAAAAGGGCTATGAGTTTTGAGCGTGCTACTAAGGTGAAATGGTGATTAAACTAGTGTCGCGTTAAAACGTTCCATTGAGCATGACAAATGGTGAAAGAACAGATCTAGGTCCTCTTGCCACGTAAAGCATATTTATTTTGTTGTTCATAAACAGTGGTAGACCTGTTAGAGCAGCTGTTCGTGTGGAGTTTTGAATAAAAAAAAACACTAGAGAATAACCATACACCTATAATGCTATGATACTCTGGTCACATAGTACAGATGCTAATCTCTTACGAGAGCTTTACAAACTTTCAGAAATGGCAACAGGTTAAATGAATACATGTCCAACATACAATATGCCATTGATTTACAGGCCCGAGTCACTTTGAGAAAATTTTCAATGAAAATACCTGTTTTTTTTTTCTTTCTAGGTCAAAAGGAAATGAAGAGGAAGCATTCCTTAATACCGTACATGTTTCAGGTGGGAGGGGAGGATGCTATATCCATTTTAAAGAGCTAATGCTAAGCATGAAGCCCCCTAAATTACAATACTAAACATACACAGGTGAGCTAGCCTTGACGAATTATTGTGATAAGTCTGTATCAGTACAAGGAAAAAATAGCAGACGACTCTCTAGATGCATCCCAATATTGACCAATTAGACAATTATCAGAACTCTAATCACCCCACCACCCTCCAATCTTGCAATTTTTGTTCTGAGGAAGTGATTTGAAACAAAAATCAGTTTGTTCGGTTGATAAGTAGAATATAGAGATGAATATTCCACATATTTTAAATGTGCATCCATTCCAGGCTTTGTGTTTAAAGTTTAAACTCCATCAATGAACTCTGTAGCAAAGTGAGATAACTAATATGCAGGAGCACTAGCCACTAGCTATCAGCAGTACTAAAGTACACAATCTCAAGAATATAAGTACCATTCAAGAATTCTGCAGCAACATGGGAGAACTAATATGCAGAAGCACTAGTCACTAGTTACCAGCCATACTAAAGGACCAATTTCAAGAATATAAGTATCATCCAAGAGTTGAACTGTCAACCATTTAAGGGAACAACCCCTTTTCCAAAAAAACAGGTCCAGAATAAGTATAAAAGGGAAAGAAAACCAATTGTAGAAAATGGCAGAGGAAGATGAAAACTTAACCTGGGGGTCTTTGACAACAAAAGTAACGGGAGAAGCAGTATGGAAAACGCATTCACATAATCACATCCAGAGATAGCAGAATCAAAGGATCCCTCCACCATCAGATCTGCTTGGAACAGGTGAAGCCTCTCCTTTGCTCCCCTAAGCGCCAACAAGTGATCCGTCTGTGCCGCATCATCTGTGGCAGTTAAATTTTTATGTCGTTAATTCAGATAAAATGTGTATAATGAAAAACAGACACAACGCGATAAGTATGGAAGGAGCATTACTAAGATCAAGAACTGTCCCATTGACAATGTAACCACGCTGTAGCAGCAGCTTCACGAGCCATGAAGCGATGAAACCAGATGCGCCAGTTACACACACCACCTTCTATTTCCCTCCTTCATCCATTCTCTCTCTCTCTCTCTCTCTCTCTCTCTCTCTCTCTCTCTCTCTCTCAATGGTGCTTAGGTAGGTACGTACATCGCACAGAATACAGTTAAATACTAAATCATTGACATTTCTATAGTATAAAAGGGAACATGCGTAATTGTCCAATTAACAAATCTCATTCTGCTGTTTGAATGTCCAATCACTGATGCAGACTTGATTAATTATAACCAAGATATTGACTCACTATTTAAATCAGCCTAAGCTCATGGTGTATTATAAACGGGCGTAATTTATAGAACTGGCTCGCTCTTCCAACTCATTTGGTAAAGCTGGTAGCACATCAAAGCATTTCAAGGTTTGATAATGACTAGCATGGAAACACAAAATGTGAGAGACTGAGAGCAAGTACCGCTCCCACAAGAATTTTCAGTTCTGAATTGGGTTATAAACCATTAGCCAAAACAACCCCCAAACGAGTCTGCCATACCATCAAACTAGTATCTGATAACAGAAGTATTTGTGAATCACAATTTATTAATCACAACATGGATTTATTAAAGGCAACACATTCTACAGGGATTAAAATTTGACAAAGCCCTTCTCCTTCAGACTGTCAACAGTCTCCTTGAGACTCTGTTTAAGGGGAATATAATCAATGCCCAAACTTTTAGTTTTCTCTTTGGAGGCCCGGTAGGGTTGCACAAAAGGCTTGTCATCTGCACACCTGAAGATAAATGACATTGAAGGGTCAAAAGGAACCAAAATGAATCTATACCTGATGGTACGTATGAGACTACAAGCACAACTTACTTATCCGGAAGTGGAGCATTAGGGTAAAGCTCTTTCAAAAGCTTCACAACCTCTGAATAATGGGCACCAGTTTCCACTAAACAATACCTCCCATTAGCAGAAGGAACCTCAAATGCCAGGATATGTGCCATAGCAACATCTTTAACATTGACCCAACCAAAGGATGCATTGCGATAGGTTTCTTCACCTGTATGTATTGACAAATCAACAAGAAATACAAATCCGTTATACAATAACACATTATGAGTACTATTGAATAGGTTACATGACAGCAGCCCCCACAAGAATCAAAAAAATTCACCAAGGTGCACAAATATACATCGTACATTCATGGATGGAGATACAGATAACATATTATGCGAGTTTAGGAAGAAAATTAGTCAAGAGAGCACACCAAATAACTTCGCTACAGCAGCTGCACTCGTGTTGAGTGATGACTGTAACAATGGTCCGATGACCAACGCTGGATTTATGGCCACCATGTCGATGCCCTTCTCTTTCGCAAATTTCCAGGCAGCATGTTCAGCCAAAGTTTTAGATAGAAAGTACCACATCTGTACGCAGAAGATAATATTGTAACTGATGTTCAAACTTTTACCACAGTGCAAACAAGTCCGATCAATGTCTTCGGAATGTTGTGAAGAGCATAACTGGTTAGCCAATTTGGTTACTCTCTTCAGGTTTGCCAAGAATAGAAATAAATTCCTTATATATGACTTTCTCTATACTGGCTTTCTATGAGTTTGTGTCAGAACCAATCGTATAAAATATGGCAACCCAGCTTCTATTTCTTACCTCATTTTAAAAATATGAACAGAACAATACTGTTGCTGTTAACAAATGAGCAAAGGAACAGATTTGAGGCTCAACAAGAGGGCAACAAAGAACGTTGAATAAGAACAGGAGCAGGAAATTGCATGGGGTAAATTCTACTGAATTTATGGATTTCATAAACAAGTTTAGAGTTCAGGATCATCTTATCCAGAATCATGCACAATTCACAATGTGCATGCAAATCAGCAAATGTAAAGGTTCTATCTTATTCTTATCTACATGCTTGCACTTATAATTAAAGAATTTTACACAAAACCAGTTTGGGGTGTGAAAGCATGTAAAGGCGTAAAGCAGATTGCTAATTAGAACATCTGACACAACGTTAAGCTTCACTGCCCCCAGAAATATCCTTTGGCCAAGTGAACAGTTTTCTGTATAGGTTGTCCTAGCAAAATCCAAAGGCAAGAAGCTGAAATAATAGGCATTTTTCCTGTTAACACTAATCATTCAATCACTCAAAGCAACATAGTAAACTTCAAACTGTTTATAGGGCATAGAACATTAGCGTTCATTCTTTATTCTGGGAAACCAGAATGAACTAGTTTACACACCTTTTTTTCCCTACAAAAATCTGGATCAGAAAAACAACTTTCATCAATCACCACCTCAGGAGTTCGAGGTTTTCCATTTTGTGTAACAGCAGTCATTGAAGATGTTAGTACCACTCTTTTGATTGATGAAAATTTTGCACAGGAATTTAGAACATTAAGTGTTCCTTTCACAGCAGGATCAAGTAGTTCAGCCTGATGAAAAAGAATCAAAAGATGAATCAGAAAGGAAGCCAATGGGAATTGGCACTACAACAATGAATTAAATAAATGCAGAAATGAAGGATTCAGATCAAATATCTACAAAGGAGGTGGTGCCACATATGGAAAATTTAGAGAGCGTTTGGTTGATCAAAAACCTTTGGGAAATTCATCAACTTTCCCAAGTTAATAACCACCATTTAAGTTTCATTCATAACCACCAAGTGTAAAGCGAAAAGAGGGTAAATGTAGGGAAAAGCTAAAAGAGATGCCTAGGTCAAGGAGAAATGAACCTGTGCGTTTTGAACATTATGATAGAAGGGGGATGCAGTATGGAAAACACATTCACACCCCTCTACAGCAGCATCGAATGCGCCCTCCTCCAAAAGTTGAGCTTTAAACAAATGAAGCCTCTCTATAGCTCCATCAAGAGCAAGCAAATGATCTACTTTCTTGGGGTCATCTGAGGAATGATACAAATCCCTTAGGAAACAGTTATTTATCCTTCACAAATGAAGAGCTCCTTTCATTCAGGCATTACTGACTATAGATCTTCTGAAAGAATTCTCCTCCCACAAAGAAATTAGCTATTACATTTACGGTATGCCACGCCAACCATCAAAATCACTTTAAAGTTAAGTCTCAAATAATATGAAATAGATCCAACCATATTTATCTTACACATGGAAAGCACCATCATCCATAGCCTAACTAGTCTATTACACACTTGTATTTTGCAAGGAGAGCAACTTCCTCCATGAAGCATTCCCAATCCCCTCATATGAAGCACCTCCAACAGTTCTTAATCTACCATAGTGTCGTTGAACTCAGACCCTAAGCAATTATACACATAATTAGACCATCTTCCACGCCACAAAGACCATCTTAGACCTCCAAGTGAAAATACAGTACATCAACCAGTACAATTGCCAACTATGCTAAAAATTTAAGAATTCAACCTGCTTCCGGGACACCAAACACCTAGTCGTTTGCAAAGAAGTATGTAAGCAAATCCAGGGCACAGTGAACTAGCCTTTGATACGTATACATGTTAAAAACTATAACATTAGTACTCGCATTCATGAATGATCAATGGTTTACAAGCATTTTCCCCCTCCCTAATCCTCCCTTCCCCTTTAACTTACCAAATTCCTCACTTTCCTTTAGAAGCAAAATTTGATTGCATGATATTTTCCATCAAACTCCAATTATTTATCTCATTTTCTAAGAATCAAGAGCCTAAAGCTCCTTTCAAGATATTGCCATATAGCCAACCAACGAATTACTTGTGAACACCTGCTTTCTACCAAAAAAACAAACACAAGCAAAATGGATATTACAATTCATAAAACAAACTTTATCACATAACAGCAAAAGAACAAAAAGCAGAACGACGAGAATATACGCCATAACTTTCCTGAAATAAGTAACAAATTGCAACTAAAGCTCGATCGTAACAATCTGAATTCTCAACTCAAAACGAAAATCAAAGCACCGACAGATGCTAATGCCGCAAAATTTAATCAAATTCCACCGAAACAAACAAATGAACAGCAATCAGAACTAAAAAAACATAGGAAATGAAAAGAAGCAAGAGTGTTAGGGACGAACTAGGATCGCGAACGGTGGCATTGACGGTGTAACCGCGGTGGAGGAGGAACTTGACGAGCCAAGAAGCGATGTAGCCTGAAGCTCCGGTGACGCATACAACTTTTCCGGCACCGGCAGCCATCTCTATGCTTCTAGATGCTTCCAGATGCTTCTAGGTGCTTCTCTGACTGGCTGCTCTGCTCAGAGCTATTAGCGCCACTGCTACCAGCCTACCATTGTTGGATGATTTTCGATTCTTAAGAGGGGAAGGGCCAAGGGGTAATTGATTAATGCCAAGTTGCTAACTGCCAAAGACTTGGGAGCGACTACTCATGCAAATATCACATCATGTAATAAAATGTACGGGTCCGGTGTATGTAGACGTCGCAAAAATGAAGCGTCTAATTTGGGAGTGCAGCAGTACGATTATACTCCCGGGTCCATATAGCTGGGTGCGCCCTTGCCCGCCAATTTTCTTTTCTTTTTTTTCTATTTTTTTTATATTGCACATGTGTTTCTTTTTTTAAAGAATTAGTTGGGCCCGTGCAAGGCACACGAGCTAAATTAGTATGATTTATGGTTTTTTTTTAATTTTGAAATTATGTCAAAGATATATAAGATAAATTTTAGGTATATTAATTTAGCATAAAATTATATTATTATATATCAAATTGAAAAAAATAATATGATTCAATTATATAAATATTATATTATATATAAATTTCATTAAAATATATTTTATTCATTATGTTTATGTTTACCAAAAATGTTTAAAATATGCCTAAGGAATGAGTTGATTTGATTAAAATATCAAAAAGTTAAAATAATATTAAATTTAATATTAAAATATTTTATACTATAATAAAGAACAATAATATTTGATGTGTAATTCTATATAATAGTGTATGTTTATTGCTTATGTTTATTTATAATGTTTATGTTTACAAAAGTAGCTTAAAATATGTATAAGCAATGAGTTTTTAAATAATAGTGTATATTTATTGGTTATAAACGCATAGTATTAGTCGATTACGTTAGCAAATATAATCCTGTTCTTTTCCGCGGTTGGTTGGTTGGGATCCACAACGCATCACACTTTTCAAATTTCTACCATAATTTACCACAATTCACCATAACAATCCACCTACTATAATTTATTTTTTCCAATTTCAAATTAAAATACCATTTCTCTTTCCTAATTTTTTAACTTAAAAATACCAATTTATTGTTTCCAATTTCAAATAAGATATACCAACCCACCGACTATAATTTCCACCTGAACCTACCACAATCCACCATATTTTTCAAAATTCCATCACACTGCACCACACCACACCACACCACAACCAACTGCATAAAATAACGGAGCCTAATCATATTGCCTTGATTAAAAAATATAAATTTTATGTACAATTTTATATATATGAAACGTTCTAAACTAAAAATAATTTTTATATAAATTTTGAATGGTAAGAAACATTTCCTTTTTAACAACTTAAAAATATATAATTATAACTTTTAGAAAAATTGAACTATAATTTAAAACTTAATATCTTTATTATTTGTATACAGTAAATTTATCAAATTCCTTTGAGAATAAAGAAAAAATAGTTTTAAGTTTATTTTGGAACAATAAAAAAAAAGAAACTCATCACAATACCAATCCAACAGTGGCATTTAATAACTTAAGATGAGGATGAAAGTGGCGATGAAAGAGGAATGTGGAAGACACCGTAACATCACAGATTCATATGCTAGCTTTCTATTTTCTATTTTTTGTTTCTTTTTTTGTCTATGGGTACAATATGTGTATTTTTGAGCCACCTTCTTTTAATTTTTTATTTCTCTTAATTTTAATTTTCTTTGTAATTTTCATTTTTTTCTTTTTTTAATTCAAATTTAAGTTATGAACATATTTCAAGTTTATGAGTTTTCAAGTTCAGGGGTTCAAGTTTAGTTTTTCATGAGCATTTAAGTTTGTTTATAAGCATTCGGGTTCAGGTTTATGAGCATTCTAGTTCAGGGTAACAGAATTTTGAGCATTCAAGCTCATGTTTATGAGCATTCAAATTTAGTTTTATGAGCATTCAATTTCAAATTTATGAACATTCTATTGTAGGGTTATGAGCATGTAAATTCAGGTTTATATATGAGCTGTAACGCCCAAAAAAAAAATACAAAACTTAACGGTCAAGGTCAAACATCTACTAAAATAAACAGCGGAAACTTTAACATACTTTCATTTACCTCGGGCGCTACTGTCGTACCTCCGAAGAGATACAAGGTAAGGAAGGATACTAACAACTGTTCATGAACCTCTTCAAATTAACAATAAGGCAACTTCAAAAAAGTTTCTAGAACAACCTAGTCTCAACATTATCTAAACTTCGATTTTAATGTAAACTAAACTTTATTCTAACTTCAAGGTCCTCACTTCTATGTCCAAAACCCCACAAGCTACTGATCCGTACCTGAAAACAAAACAGTTCAAAAATGAGGGGGAACCTCAATAATGTCTACCCCTAACAGTCTAAAACCATTATACAATTCATTTCAATACTATTGAGGGAAGGGGTAAAACAGTTCAACATTTCACGAAACATTTTCACTAATCAACTTATTCATTTCCATATTTTATAGCGGGTGGGGCTTCCGTATTGCCCCTCGAAGTCAAAGACTCGCAAATCATACATATATCATTCCAACCACTTCCATAACAATCTCATTTCCAAAAATTCCAAAATTCACAATCTCAATTCACAAATCCGGATGGCCATCGCAAAACTCATATCGATACTATCAGGCGTAACCTGGTCTCTTGACAGCCCCTCTCACAGGTAACCACCTGATCTTAGAGGGAACTGCCTGAACCCGCATTAAAACTCGTATCCATTGATTTAGTCATGTTAATAATTTCAGATCCCACCCTACTCATCCAAACCATTTCTAAAACCAAACTTACAACATTAAAGCCAAAAGATTGTCCACAATTTTATAAAGCAAGGAGCTTAACTTTCGCAGCAAACAAACAGTCTAGTTATAAGGTCCCAATCAGGATGCATGTTCCAAAATATAGTAAAAACACTTAAAACAGTTCAAGAGCATCCAATAGGGATTAGGGCATAGACATTACCTGAACATTTTCTCTTTTTACTTCAACACTTACACACGAGAGCTAACTATCGCGTCGTCTCGCTTGGACCTAGAATTCGAATATACTTCTAAAATTAAAACTCACTCTCCACGATAGCTAATTCACGCAAAATCTACCATTTCCTCAACTTAACGATTTTTACTACTAAACTAGTCATGTAACATGCAATACTCAAATAAAAATCATGTCAACAATAACTCCACCTTGATCAAATAATAACTAACTTTAAGGACAAGAACAACCCTAGACATAAAAACTTTGCATGGTACTATTCCCACAATTTACAAATATGCCATTAATCATGCAACAACATACTAGACCATGCATTTTCATCTACAACTACCCTTTTAGGTAGGGTTCCTAGTATATTTCTAGGTTTCCAAGGTCATCATAATCCAACCCAAAAACATCTAAACCTTAGCATGATATAATTTTTAAACTCACTCCATACTCGATCATAACCGATCCTAATGAACATTTGATAACGTAATTGGAAACTACTCATTTCAACTAATGACATGAAAACCTAAGCAATGGCATGGAATACCAAGAACATAAACTTACATGAAAACTTCATAATAACATAAACTTGGTAATAATAATAATAACACGAAACCTTATAATAAATAATAATAATATGAAACTTTATAATAATAATATGAAGCTTTAAAAAAATAATAACATGAACCTTTAAAATAATATGAAAACCTAATAACGTCATGGAAACTTTATAATAATGAAATAACTTAATAATACTACGAAACTTAATAAAATCACGAAACTTAATAATAGTTTAGGAAAACTTAATAATAATAAGACAAAACATAATAAAATCACAAAACTAAATAATAATTTATGAAACTTTAATACTAATACAAACTTAATAATTTTAATAGCAAAAAGTACTTATTAATAATATGAACTTCAAAATTATAATAGGAACTTAGTAATATAATGGAAATTTGATAATATCATGGAAATTAATAATATGAAATATTTACTAAAGACATGAAATTTAATAAGAATATGAAAACATTATATTAGTATGAAAACCTTATTTTAATAATACGAACATATAATAAACTTACTACAATTGATATAAATAGCTTAAGATTAATAATATGACATAATACTAATAACATTGAAACTTAATAATAATATAATAGGAAAAGTTATTAATACTAACAAAAATAAACCTAACGATTGCAATGAACTTGATACTAACATGAAATTTAGCAACATGAACACTTACTAATAACATGAGACTAACTATGGGTTTTTTTTTTTTTTTTTTTGAATCAACACTACCTAGAGTCTCCAAACATCAACACTTCTTCCCTATACACTTTCATGCCAAAACCATCCTACATCTCAAATACAACAAGCTACTGACTCTAAAACTTCCCAAAACACTTCAACTTCAACATTTAAGCATGATCACAAAATCAAGCAAGTAATGAACAAGATAAACAACTCTAATACAAAACGTTCTTAACTCTTCCATGAACAAAGCTATAGGCCACAATTCATATATGTAAGTTATATAAACACCTAAGCCTAGCATTTACTGACCAAGATACCTCAACACATCACTCAAACATAATCCAATGCATTCATACAATATCAAGAATACAACCCTTAAAAAAAAAGAGAGAGAGAGTGAGGAGGTTATACTAACAAGGGTCACAGCCAGGGGGTGGCGCTGGGTGGCGGCGACAGCAGCAGGGCGGTCCTCGTTGGTGGTGACCTGGCGATTCCCGATGTCGGCGGCGACAGACAACGGTAGTAGCAACAATAGTCAACGATTAGAACGAGCAACCAAACATGGGAGGAGGGAGGTCGGAGCTGGCGTCGTGGGTGGGGCTTCCGGTGTCGGTGTGGGTGGTTGTCGGCTCTGGCCGTCATCGGGGATGGCGCTGGTGGTGTCGAGGTTGGGTGTTAGTGTCGTCGGGGCCAACGGAGTAACAGAACAGGGGATAGGGAGGGGGTGTTTTTGGAGTTAGTTGACGGTATTCTGGCGACGAAGCGGGTGGCGGTGAGGTGGTGCGGTGGTCTGAAAAGATAGGGAAGGTGGTCGGCGAGGAGGAGGTGGTTGATGGTGGTGGCGTGGGTGGTGGTGTGGTGAGGTCGTGGTGTCGGGGAGGAGCAACAGCAGCAACCATAGTTATAATAAAAAGGAAGAAGGAAGAGAGAGAAAAAGAAGGAAGAGGGGGAGAGAGAGAGAGAGCGCCATGTGTTCTGCAAGGATTGGGTGAGCCAAGGATATGCTAAGGTAGTGGGAGGCACAATAATAAAGGTGAAAAACAAAAAAAAAACGTTGTAGAACAACCCAAAAATCACAATCTGATAAAATTTGAGGAATGATGTCACTTAGGTGACATCATAAATCTACTCAAAAAATTTTCCAAATAAAATTATATTACCTCATGAATCCTATAACAGCAAAACCTAAGAAAAAGCTGATAAAAACCCTCTCAACTGATAAAAAGATTTTACACCCGAAGTCCCAAAAATTTCTAACTGATATTTTTAGAACTCTAAAAATTCTAACAAAAACACTCGCGGTCCTAAAAGTTCCGTGTGAGAACAGAAAACCAAATAGCAGAATAAAACGTACGTTAGGTAATTTTAACGGTAAACACAATTAAATTTTTCGGGGTTTTACATCATTACCCCCTTAAAAGAAGTTTTGTCCTCGAAACTTAAACTCTTACTTAGCGATTCTTCAGACGGAATCCACGATTACCTTAACCAAAAACTCAGGATTTTACATCATTACCTTCTTCAAAAGAGTTTCGTCCCCGAAACTCAACATGCCACACACATAGGGTCCAAAACTTAATCATACTATAACTTACGAGGTAAAGAGATAAGTACCATTGTCTTACGTCGTCCAACTTTTCTGTTTCATTTCCCCGCATTAAGTATACTCGTCCTCCTTGGTTGCGTGGGGATTGATATTGCTGACGAGGTGGGTGTTGATTAGGTGGCCTGTCACGATTAGCCTGGTTGTCGTTGGTGCCATCCCGATTCAGGTGTTGTTGCCTTAAGTTCCTGTTGTAACCTTCTCGATTCTAGTATGTTGAGGGTGGGGCTCCTTTGATTGTTAGTCCTTCCCTGGTTGGATCCTTCTGGTGCTGGAAGAGAGCAATCTCTTACCATATGATGTGGGCTGCCACACCGGTAGCAACTTGCCCTCAAGTTAGTCCTGCATTCCCTGGCGATATGGCCCGGTCTGCCACAAGCTCTACAAAACAACCCAGGTGGTGGTGCTTGGTTACCCTGCCAGTTGTTGTGGTGGCTTCTCTTGTCGGGGTATACTGGAGTATGATCAGAGCGAGAAGGTTCCTTCCTCTTGCTGCCTTGCTTGTTCATATATGCCTCTCTGGCTATAGCTACTCTTTCAACGTTGATGGCCACGTCCAGCATCTCCTGATACGATGTGAATGTACGTGCTGACATACGATCTTGAATGTCAAAATTCAGGCCACACTCGAAACGATTCATCTTCAAAACTTCATCCGCCACATATGCCGAAGCGAAGCGGGACAATTCCGAGAACTTGGCAGCATATTCCAACACGCTGTTCTTTCCTTGTTCCAATTCTAGAAACTCTTTCTCCTTAGCCTTTTGGAGCGACATAGGGTAAAAGCGATTCTTAGCATCTCCTTGAACCGGTTCCAGTTGAACCCAGGTTCATTCTGTCGTTCCTTCACACTCATCCACCATAGGTCAGCTTCTCCCTTTAAGTGGTCGGTCGCAAATCCAACTTTCCGCTCCTCAGGGCAGGGAAGGGCGTCGAATTTCTTTTCGATGTCGCGTATCCACTCCTCAAACACCTTGGGGTCAGCTTCCCAGGAGTAGGTGGGAGGGTTGAGACTGTTGAATTCCTTGAATAAAGAGGCATTGTTGTCCCTCCTCGTGTCGCCTATTTGCTCCGACATTCGTTGAAGGTGCTCGGTTTGCCGAGTCATCATCTCCATCATCATAAGTTGTGCCATCTCGGGGACTATTGGCGGGGTGTCCTCTCCATTTGTGGCAGATTGAGCAGCATGTGCTGCTCGTGCAGCTGCTGTCTCTTGGAGTTCTGCAAACCGTTGTCTTAGCTCATCGCTAGTTGGGATTGGCCTACCTTGAGCCCCATTAGATCTGGTCTTGTCGTCTTGAGTCATTCTTGAGTCAAAAGAACTTGCCTTATCTAACTCTTACTAATGAGTTTCTCCCCTAATAATTTGAGCATAATAAAACGTTCGCAGAGTTACTTGGTAACAACATATTAAGTAAGCACATAACTCATAAACAATTAGGTAGCAAAATAAATCCCAGTCCCCATCCTACACTCACACTCCGAACGTAGCATCCTAAGCCCTAACTAAAAACCTAATAGACCTTAGGAGCTACCAGGTCGTAACCCAGAGCTCTGATACCATTCTATAACGCCCAAAAAAAAAATACAAAACTTAACGGTCAAGGTCAAACATCTACTAAAATAAACAGCGGAAACTTCAACATACTTTCATTTACCTCGGGCGCTACTGCCGTACCTCCGAAGAGATACAAGGCAAGGAAGGATACTAACAACTGTTCATGAACCTCTTCAAATTAACAATAAGGCAACTTTAAAAAAATTTCTGGAACAACCTAGTCTCAACATTATCTAAACTTCGATTTTAATGTAAACTAAACTTTATTCTAACTTCAAGGTCCTCACTTCTATGTCCAAAACCCCACAAGCTACTGATCCGTACCTGAAAACAAAACAGTTCAAAAATGAGGGGGGGGGGGGAACCTCAATAATGTCTACCCCTAACAGTCTAAAACCATTTGATAACTGCGTTTCATGACTATGTTTTTGGGGGTTTTCAATAGTGAATTAGGGATAATTTTGTGTGTGAACCTCGATTTTTATTCCAATTTCCCTACTACACTTGGTGTTGTTGTTTTTGATGTGAGTTTGTAGGTTTTGAGGCCAAAACACCAACTTTCTCTCAACTTCAGGCAAGAGTGAATATACCACAGACCTCTACATGTCAAACCCAAACCGTGGTACAAATTTGGGACGGAAAGGAGCAAGGAATGGCCGGGCAGCAGCAACCTTGGGCAGCCCGTGGTGATGGCCACGGTCCATGGTAGTTCAGCTTCTTGTGCCCAACTCATTTTGGGGAAGGAAACAAGAAAGAAGCAGGGCAGTGGCAACCTCGGGCAGCCCTGGTGAGCCCCACGGTCCGTGGTGTACGGACTTGTACGGACTGAGGCAAACTGCCTATGGAGGTCGGTTGTTTTCACGAGTAGAAAAGGGAGGAAGCGACGGTTTTTCATTATTCATTCATTATCTATCAGTTTCCCTTCATTCTTTGGCCGTCAAGGAGAGAAAAAGAGCCCTAATACTTCCATTCTACTCCTCTTCCCCACCATCAAGATTCAAGATCGAATCGATTCAAGAGAAATCAAGATCAAGATTCGCGAAGGAAAGGAGCGACGTTCGCGGAGAAGGTTCTACCCCGAGATCGAAAGGCTCGACGGGTTGTATTCTTCGCAATTCTTTTCTTTCTTTTTGATTTCCTTCTTAGTTTTAAGATTCGATTATGATGTTTGGAACTTGTTTTGTGTTTTCATTGAATATGAGTGAGTAGATTTCCTGAATTCTAGGGTTTTACAACCCGAAACAATGTAGTTTGATTGAATATTATTAGTTTGTGCATGAATTCTTGTTATGAATCAATAGAAGGTTGTGTTTTCCATGTTCATGTGTGTTCTTTGAGCGCTCGAATACTCATGAGTTAGAGATTAACCTGAAAAGTACTGAAAGGTGAATTAGGGTAATCTGACTACCAACCTGTCTACCTAGGTTTGCGAAAGTTGAGAAAGGAGTAGTGAACTAGGGAATCAATTAGATAACCTGACTTTTTGAGACCTTCAATTCTATTTAACCTAAAAGGCACACGAAAGTTGTTGGTTTGGTTGTTTAGAATAATTCTATTTAGCATCGAAAGGGCGATAGGATTCAGAGGTTATCGATTCTTGATTCATTCTTGAGTGTATGATTGTGCAGGCTAGTTTTTTAGTAATCGAACTCGTTGTTAGGTTAACATTTCCCTAGAAGTCTTTATTTCTTGATTAGAACCTTTGATTGTTTTTCTCTGCTTTATTAGTTTATTTAGTTTTCTAAAATCTTCCAAAACCGAAAACCGGATTAGCTTAGCAATCGTGATAGAGATTAGTTTATTGAGCTGCTAATTAAGTCCCTGTGGGATCGACCTTGACGTGCTACTACGTACACCGTGCGCAAGGCCCTGTCACCATTATACAATTCATTTCAATACTTTTGAGTGAAGGGGTAAAACAGTTCAACATTTCACGAAAGATTTTCACTAATCAACTTATTCATTTCCATATTTTATAGCGGGCGGGGCTTCCGTATTTGCCCCTCGGAGTCAAAGACGAGCAAATCATACATATATCATTCCAACCACTTCCATAACAATCTCATTTCCAAAAATTCCAAAATTAACAATCTCAATTCAAAAATCCGGATGGCCATCGCAAAACTCATCTCGATACTACCAGGCGTAACCTGGTCTCTTGACAGCCCCTCTCACAGGTAACCACCTGATCTTAGAGGGAACTGCCCGAACCCGCATTAAAACTCGTATCCATTGATTTAGTCAGGTTAATAATTTCAGATCCCACCCTACTCATCTAAACCATTTCCAAAACCGAACTTACAACATTAAAGCCAAAAGACTGTCCACAATTTTATAAAGCAAGGAGCTTAACTTTCGCAGCAAACAAACAGTCTAGTTATAAGGTCCCAATCAGGATGCATGTTCCAAAATATAGTAAAAACACTTAAAACAGTTCAAGAGCATCCAATAGGGGTTAGGGCATAGACATTACCTGAACATTTTCTCTTTTTACTTCAACACTTACACACGAGAGCTAACTATCGCGTCGTCTCGCTTGGACCTAGAATTCGAATATACTTCTAAAATTAAAACTCACTCTCCACGATAGCTAATTCACACAAAATCTACCATTTCCTCAACTTAACGATTTTTACTACTAAACTAGCCATGTAACATGCAATACTCACATAAAAATCATGTCAACAATAACTCCACCTTGATCAAATAATAACTAACTTTAAGGACAAGAACAACCCTAGACATAAAAACTTTGCATGGTACTATTCCCACAATTTACAAATATGCCATTAATCATGCAACAACATACTAGACCATGCATTCTCATCTACAACTACCCTTTTAGGTAGGGTTCCTAGTATATTTCTAGGTTTCCAAGGTCATCATAATCCAACCCAAAAACATCTAAACCTTAGCATGATATAATTTTTAAACTTACTCCATACTCGATCATAACCGATCTTAATGAACATTTGATAACGTAATTGGAAACTACTCATTTCAACTAATGACATGAAAACCTAAACAATGGCATGAAATACCAAGAACATAAACTTACATGAAAACTTCATAATAACATGAACTTGGTAATAATAATAATAACACAAAACCTTATAATAATAATAATACGAAACTTTATAATAATATGAAGCTTTAAAAAAATAATAACATGAACTTTATAATAATAACATGAACCTTTAAAATAATATGAAAATCTAATAACATCATGGAAACTTTATAATAATGAAATAACTTAATAATACTACGAAACTTAATAAAATCACGAAACTTAATAATAGTTTAGGAAAACTTAATAATAATAAGACGAAACATAATAAAATCACAAAACTAAATAATAATTTATGAAACTTTAATACTAATACGAACTTAATAATTTTAATAGCAAAAAGTACTTATTAATAATATGAACTTCAAAATTATAATAGGAACTAAGTAATATAATGAAAATTTGATAATATCATGGAAATTAATAATATGAAATATTTACTAAAGACATGAAGCTTAATAAGAATATGAAAACATTATATTAGTATGAAAACCTTATTTTAATAATACGAACATATAATAAACTTACTACAATTGATATAAATAGCTTAAGATTAATAATATGACATAATACTAATAACATTGAAACTTAATAATAATATAATAGGAAAAGTTATTAATACTAACAAAAATAAACCTAACAGTGCAATGAACTTGATACTAACATGAAATTTAGCAACATGAACACTTACTAATAACATGAGACTAACTATGGGTTTTTTTTTTTTTTTTTTTTGAATCAACACTACCTAGAGTCTCCAAACATCAACACTTCTTCCCTATACACTTTCATGCCAAAACCATCCTACATCTCAAATACAACAAGCTCGACTCTAAAACTTCCCAAAACACTTCAACTTCAACATTTAAGCATGATCACAAAATCAAGCAAGTAATGAACAAGATAAACAACTCTAATACAAAACGTTCTTAACTCTTCCATGAACAAAGCTATAGGCCACCAATCATATATGTAAGTTATATAAACACCTAAGCCTAGCATTTACTGACCAAGATACCTCAACACATCACTCAAACATAATCCAATGCATTCATACAATATCAAGAATACAACCCTTAAAAAAAAAGAGAGAGAGAGTGAGGAGGTTATACTAACAAGGGTCACAGCCCGGGGGTGGCGCTGGGTGGCGGCGGCAGTTGGTGGTGACCTGGCGATTCCCGATGTCGGCGGCGACAGACAACGGTAGTAGCAACAATAGACAACGATTAGAACGAGCAACCAAACATGGGAGGAGGGAGGTCGGAGCTGGCGTCGTGGGTGGGGCTTCCGGTGTCGGTGTGGGTGGTTGTCGGCTCTGGCCGTCATCGGGGATGGCGCTGGTGGTGTCGAGGTTGGGTGTTAGTGTCGTCGGGGCCAACGGAGTAACAGAACAGGGGATAGGGAGGGGGTGTTTTTGGAGTTAGTTGACGGTATTCTGGCGACGAAGCGGGTGGCGGTGAGGTGGTGCGGTGGTCTGAAAAGATAGGGAAGGTGGTCGGCGGCGAGGAGGAGGTGGTTGATGGTGGTTGCGTGGGTGGTGGTGTGGTGAGGTCGTGGTGTCGGGGAGGAGCAACAGCAGCAACCATAGTTATAATAAAAAGGAAGAAGGAAGAGAGAGAAAAAGAAGGAAGAGGGGGAGAGAGAGAGAGAGCGCCATGTGTTCTGCAAGGATTGGGTGAGCCAAGGATATGCTAAGGTAGTGGGAGGCACAATAATAAAGGTGAAAAACAAAAAAAAAACGTTGTAGAACAACCCAAAAATCACAATCTGATAAAATTTGAGGAATGATGTCACTTAGGTGACATCATAAATCTACTCAAAAAATTTTCCAAATAAAATTATATTACCTCATGAATCCTATAACAGCAAAACCTAAGAAAAACTGATAAAAACCCTCTCAACTGATAAAAAGATTTTACACCCGAAGTCCCAAAAATTTCTAACTGATATTTTTAGAACTCTAAAAATTCTAACAAAAACACTCGCGGTCCTAAAAGTTCCGTGTGAGAACAGAAAACCAAATAGCAGAATAAAACGTACGTTAGGTAATTTTAACGGTAAACACAATTAAATTTTTCGGGGTTTTACATCATTACCCCCTTAAAAGAAGTTTTGTCCTCGAAACTTAAACTCTTACTTAGCGATTCTTCAGACGGAATCCACGATTACCTTAACCAAAAACTCAGGATTTTACATCATTACCTTCTTCAAAAGAGTTTCGTCCCCGAAACTCAACATGCCACACACATAGGGTCCAAAACTTAATCATACTATAACTTACGAGGTAAAGAGATAAGTACCATTGTCTTACGTCGTCCAACTTTTCTGTTTCATTTCCCCGCATTAAGTATACTCGTCCTCCTTGGTTGCGTGGGGATTGATATTGCTGACGAGGTGGGTGTTGATTAGGTGGCCTGTCACGATTAGCCTGGTTGTCGTTGGTGCCATCCCGATTCAGGTGTTGTTGCCTTAAGTTCCTGTTGTAACCTTCTCGATTCTAGTATGTTGAGGGTGGGGCTCCTTTGATTGTTAGTCCTTCCCTGGTTGGATCCTTCTGGTGCTGGAAGAGAGCAATCTCTTACCATATGATGTGGGCTGCCACCGTAGCAACTTGCCCTCAAGTTAGTCCTGCATTCCCTGGCGATATGGCCCGGTCTGCCACAAGCTCTACAAAACAACCCAGGTGGTGGTGCTTGGTTACCCTGCCAGTTGTTGTGGTGGCTTCTCTTGTCGGGGTATACTGGAGTATGATCAGAGCGAGAAGGTTCCTTCCTCTTGCTGCCTTGCTTGTTCATATATGCCTCTCTGGCTATAGCTACTCTTTCAACGTTGATGGCCACGTCCAGCATCTCCTGATACGATGTGAATGTACGTGCTGACATACGATCTTGAATGTCAAAATTCAGGCCACACTCGAAACGATTCATCTTCAAAACTTCATCCGCCACATATGCCGAAGCGAAGCGGGACAATTCCGAGAACTTGGCAGCATATTCCAACACGCTGTTCTTTCCTTGTTCCAATTCTAGAAACTCTTTCTCCTTAGCCTTTTGGAGCGACATAGGGTAAAAGCGATTCTTAGCATCTCCTTGAACCGGTTCCAGTTGAACCCAGGTTCATTCTGTCGTTCCTTCACACTCATCCACCATAGGTCAGCTTCTCCCTTTAAGTGGTCGGTCGCAAATCCAACTTTCCGCTCCTCAGGGCAGGGAAGGGCGTCGAATTTCTTTTCGATGTCGCGTATCCACTCCTCAAACACCTTGGGGTCAGCTTCCCAGGAGTAGGTGGGAGGGTTGAGACTGTTGAATTCCTTGAATAAAGAGGCATTGTTGTCCCTCCTCGTGTCGCCTATTTGCTCCGACATTCGTTGAAGGTGCTCGGTTTGCCGAGTCATCATCTCCATCATCATAAGTTGTGCCATCTCGGGGACTATTGGCGGGGTGTCCTCTCCATTTGTGGCAGATTGAGCAGCATGTCTGCCGTCGCATTCCGTCTCGAGTTCGCAAACCGTTGTCTTAGCTCATCGCTAGTTGGGATTGGCCTACCTTGAGCCCCATTAGATCTGGTCTTGTCGTCTTGAGTCATTCTTGAGTCAAAAGAACTTGCCTTATCTAACTCTTACTAATGAGTTTCTCCCCTAATAATTTGAGCATAATAAAACGTTCGCAGAGTTACTTGGTAACAACATATTAAGTAAGCACATAACTCATAAACAATTAGGTAGCAAAATAAATCCCAGTCCCCATCCTACACTCACACTCCGAACGTAGCATCCTAAGCCCTAACTAAAAACCTAATAGACCTTAGGAGCTACCAGGTCGTAACCCAGAGCTCTGATACCATTCTCGATCATAACCGATCCTAATGAACATTTGATAACGTAATTGGAAACTACTCATTTCAACTAATGACATGAAAACCTAAGCAATGGCATGGAATACCAAGAACATAAACTTACATGAAAACTTCATAATAACATAAACTTGGTAATAATAATAATAACACGAAACCTTATAATAAATAATAATAATATGAAACTTTATAATAATAATATGAAGCTTTAAAAAAATAATAACATGAACTTTATAATAATAACATGAACCTTTAAAATAATATGAAAACCTAATAACGTCATGGAAACTTTATAATAATGAAATAACTTAATAATACTACGAAACTTAATAAAATCACGAAACTTAATAATAGTTTAGGAAAACTTAATAATAATAAGACAAAACATAATAAAATCACAAAACTAAATAATAATTTATGAAACTTTAATACTAATACAAACTTAATAATTTTAATAGCAAAAAGTACTTATTAATAATATGAACTTCAAAATTATAATAGGAACTTAGTAATATAATGGAAATTTGATAATATCATGGAAATTAATAATATGAAATATTTACTAAAGACATGAAATTTAATAAGAATATGAAAACATTATATTAGTATGAAAACCTTATTTTAATAATACGAACATATAATAAACTTACTACAATTGATATAAATAGCTTAAGATTAATAATATGACATAATACTAATAACATTGAAACTTAATAATAATATAATAGGAAAAGTTATTAATACTAACAAAAATAAACCTAACAGTGCAATGAACTTGATACTAACATGAAATTTAGCAACATGAACACTTACTAATAACATGAGACTAACTATGGGTTTTTTTTTTTTTTTTTTTTGAATCAACACTACCTAGAGTCTCCAAACATCAACACTTCTTCCCTATACACTTTCATGCCAAAACCATCCTACATCTCAAATACAACAAGCTACTGACTCTAAAACTTCCCAAAACACTTCAACTTCAACATTTAAGCATGATCACAAAATCAAGCAAGTAATGAACAAGATAAACAACTCTAATACAAAACGTTCTTAACTCTTCCATGAACAAAGCTATAGGCCACCAATCATATATGTAAGTTATATAAACACCTAAGCCTAGCATTTACTGACCAAGATACCTCAACACATCACTCAAACATAATCCAATGCATTCATACAATATCAAGAATACAACCCTTAAAAAAAAAGAGAGAGAGAGTGAGGAGGTTATACTAACAAGGGTCACAGCCAGGGGGTGGCGCTGGGTGGCGGCGACAGCAGCAGGGCGGTCCTCGTTGGTGGTGACCTGGCGATTCCCGATGTCGGCGGCGACAGACAACGGTAGTAGCAACAATAGACAACGATTAGAACGAGCAACCAAACATGGGAGGAGGGAGGTCGGAGCTGGCGTCGTGGGTGGGAGCCGGTGTCGGTGTGGGTGGTTGTCGGCTCTGGCGTCATCGGGGATGGCGGCTGTGGTGTCGAGGTTGGGTGTTAGTGTCGTCGGGCCAACGGAGTAATGGGATAGGGAGGGGTGTTTTGGAGTTAGTTGGACGGTGATTCGCGACGGCGGGTGGCGGTGAGGTGGTGCGGTGGTCTGAAAAGATAGGGAAGGTGGTCGGCGGCGAGGAGGAGGTGGTTGATGGTGGTTGCGTGGGTGGTGGTGTGGTGAGGTCGTGGTGTCGGGGAGGAGCAACAGCAGCAACCATAGTTATAATAAAAAGGAAGAAGGAAGAGAGAGAAAAAGAAGGAAGAGGGGGAGAGAGAGAGAGAGCGCCATGTGTTCTGCAAGGATTGGGTGAGCCAAGGATATGCTAAGGTAGTGGGAGGCACAATAATAAAGGTGAAAAACAAAAAAAAAACGTTGTAGAACAACCCAAAAATCACAATCTGATAAAATTTGAGGAATGATGTCACTTAGGTGACATCATAAATCTACTCAAAAAATTTTCCAAATAAAATTATATTACCTCATGAATCCTATAACAGCAAAACCTAAGAAAAACTGATAAAAACCCTCTCAACTGATAAAAAGATTTTACACCCGAAGTCCCAAAAATTTCTAACTGATATTTTTAGAACTCTAAAATTCTAACGAAAACACTCACGGTCCTAAAAGCTCTGTGTGAGAACAGAAAACCAAATAGCAGAATAAAACATACGTTAGGTAATTTTAACGGTAAACACAATTAAATTTTTCGGGGTTTTACATGAGCATTTAAGTTCATATTTATGATCATTCAAGTTCAAATTTATGAACATTCCATTGCAGGGTTATGAACATGCAAATTCAGGCTTATGAGCATTCAAGTTCATGTTTATGAATATTCAAGTTCATCTTTATGAGAATTGAAGTTTAATTTTATGAATATTCAGCTTCGAGTTTATGAGCATTCAAATTTAGGTTTATGAGCATTCAGTATGTATTTATATTTCTCATAATAAATCTAGTTGACCTCACATTCTATAATTTTTATTAGTGGGCTACTTGAATAAAATATTTTGGTCCATAAGGAGCTAATGGCACACTAATGAGAAAAAATAATTAAAAAAAGTAAATCCTATAACTATATTAAAAGCATTTCTATTGAATTATTAATACAACTAAACAATAAAATTAATACAACTAAAAAGGAAATTACTCGGATGGGCGTAGCGGAGCATCGTGCACCCTGACACAAATTCATGGTTCATACAACTAAACAATAAAATTAATAAGTTGAATGTTTATAACTATATTAAAAACATTTCTATTGAATTATTAATGTCATTTATTGCTAATCATTAAATAAAACATTCAGTAAAAAAAATAAGAGTTTCTTTTTTTAACTGATAAGGACCCAAAAATAAATATTAATTATAAATTATAAATTATAAAAATAAAATACAAAATCAAACTCAAGATGAAAATTTAAAACAATAGGAAAATGGAAAAAGTTGGCCACTTGGCCACGATGGGCGGGCTTGACAAATAGAGTAGGAACTGGGCCTAATGTGAATGGAACAAAAATAAACAAAAAAAAAAAAACAAGTTGATCTTTGTAAAATGATTGAATGCACGTGGAGGTTTAAGATTGGCAGTTAGGTTGGGCGCACAAAGAAACATGCTCCTGGGAGCATAATCATTTTTTCATTAAAAATGCTACTAAATTTTGGATTTTGAATATCAACTTGAATCCGAAGTGAATTGAAAATTTTAAAAAAGAATCATCAAATTAGGATTAGTAAATTTTGGATTTTGAAAATCAACTTGAATCCCAAGTAAACTGATTTTTAAAAATGGACTGTCAAATTAGCTAATCGATCAATCTGACTTGAATCGATTTGTTGGGGTAAAGCAATAAAAATGGGGCTCTTGTACTTTTCTCGTTCTAGAATAAAAGTACAAAACAAAAAATTTTTGAATAATTAAAGAGACAAAGAGCAATACCGCTATGAAGAGACAAAAGGAACAAAAATACAAAACAAAGTATGATGACGATACTACAATAGCTATGAAGTATTGTTCAATGTATTGTTTCATCGAGCTAGGCACAATTTTTCCTTAAGTGGGGACATCTTCATGTAGTCCCCTTGAGGACAATTCCGTCCTTTCTTTTAATAATTTGGACAACAGATTTCCCCACTTCTTTTCTTCTACTTTTCCACATGGGGATGAGTCTTTTTCAAGGGGGAGTTTGGAGAAACCTCTAGGGCTGCCTTGTCGTCTTCTAGGGAAGATGGAACAGGACATTTATTGGGGGCAATTTATGCTAATCCCCAACTGCCTTTGAATATAATGGGGGAGGGGAACCGTATATATATGAGGGGGGGGGGGAGCCGAGTTATTTGGCCTCAGGGGATCTTGAAGGTACCGACGCACTTTGGGAAGCTTTTCCTGGGTATGCTTAAAGTCTATTCCAGGTGTCGGATTCTGAGCCTGAAAGGGGGCAGTGGTTTTAGTATACTCCTAATTATCCTTCGTCTGAGGATACCTTGAGTATGGGAAGGGGAGGCGGGGAAAATCTTGTGGAGGAAAACTTTACCTGGCCTCCTGTGTATGAGGGTGTTGGTGATAAAAAAAAGTTTGAGGAGGGGGTTGAGGAGGAAACTTATGTGGGCATGACACAGACTGTAACTTTCAAACCTTCTAATTCCTCAAAATCTAGCTCTTTGGATTCAACTATGGACAGAGTGGAAGTTTTTTCCAAGAAACGACAACGAAGAACCAGAAGCGAGGAGCTGGATGGGGAAGATCAGGGGGATGAAGTTTCCTCGGTTTTTGTTGAGGAAATCCACCAGGCTCAAATTAAAAGGCAGAGGAAGGAATAAACGGTGATCATACTGCAGAAGGAGTTTGAAGCTTTTTTGAAGGTGGAGGAGAAGAAAAGTGGAAATCAGTGGTGGGAGTTTCTTGTTGAGATCGAGGGTGGCGGAGGCAGCCCAGGAAGTGCCTCCTCCATCGCCATGATTGTTACAGCTTGGAATTGCAGAGACTTGGGGCAGGCGGACCTCTCTGCAATTCCATATGTCCGTTGGGTTTCGTCTTTTTTGCATTTGGATGTAATTTGTTTGTTTGAGTCGAAATTGTCTGTTGATGTTGCTAGTGGCGTTGTTAAGAGAATGGGGTTCCCCTGTGTTTTGGGGTGGATTCTGTGGGCAGGGCAGGGGGTATTATTTTGGGTGTGAAGCGGGAGTCAGTTTTTTTAGTTGTTTGTAGCGATTGGAACTTTGTAATTCTTCAATCGTGTGGAATGAATGTTGCGTTATGGTATATTGTGTTTGTGTATTGGTGCCCTGCTTACCAGGGAAGACAGGAGGTGTGGGATCTTCTTTCTATGGCCTTAATGGGGTTACAAGGGCCTTTTGTTGTTATGGGTAATTTTAATCAGGTTGGGGACAGGTCCCAGAAGGTTGGGGGCTCAGCCAGGGTGAGACGGGAACAACAATTTTGGGACTGGAAAGTTAGTCTGGATTTACATGATATCCCCTTCACTGGGGCGTCCTTCACTTGGACAAATAAACGGAGAGAGGAGGAGTGTATTTGGGAAAGACTGGATCGAGCCTATGCTTCCTCCCAATGGCTTAATGCTTTCTCACTTTTGTTTGTGCATAATTTTCCAATTATTTTCTCTGATCATGCATTGGTGGCTTTGCACATTAAGAAAATGGATAATCCGAAAAGAACATTCTTCAGACTTGATCCTTGGGTCACAAAGTTGAACTGATTCTTGGCGGAAGTTGAGGGTCTTCTTAAATCGACCCAGGTGCAGGGGAGTGCGTCGTTCCGCTGTGTCACCTGGCTTCGGTTGATCCGGCAGTTGGGAAGGACACTTATGTTTGATTTAAAGAAGGAGTGCTTTCAGCCCACCTCAACTGCGTTGGAGGAATTGCAAGATTTGCAACATGCCTTGGCCACCTTTGGCATGATTGAGTTCGCTTTTGTTAGAGCTATGCAGAAAGAAAAATCTGTGAAAAATATGATTCAGGAGGTCCATGAATTTTGGGTCAGTAGGAGTAAAGTGAGGTGGGTTGGGCTTGGAGATCAATCTACGGCTTTTTTCTTCAGAAGGTACAAAAAACGTCAGGCCTTCAACTGGATCCAGTGCTTGACATTAAGAAATGGGCTGGACTCTTTTAACGAGGCTGACTTTGTGGAGGAATTTTTCCATGAGTTCTCGGGTTATTTAGGCCCAAGACTAATTTGTCACAGGTAAGGTCTAGAGTTATGGGCCATGTCGTGGGTGCTATTAGAAAGGCCCTTACAGACGAGGAAAGAGGGTTGCTACTACAACCTTTCTCAAGGGCCGATGTTGAGGAGGTCATATGGCAGTTGAAGCCGGGGAAGAGTCCTGGGCCGGATGGGATACCTCCTGAGTTTTTTTAGAATTGTTGGGGTTTGATTGGCGATAATGTTATTGACACTGTTTTGGAAGCAGTTAATCATGGGGTCTTCGTTGGTGAGTTGAACAACACCAACATTTTTTTTTGAAGAAGAAGTCGGAGGCCCAGAGAGTGAGCGATTTTCGGCCAATTAGTCTATCCAATGTGGTGTATCGTGTGATTGCTAAGTGTTTGGTGGGGCGATTAAGGAGAGTTATGGGTTCGCTGATTTATGAAAATCAAGCTGCCTTTATCCCTGGAAGACTGAAGGAGGACAACAAATTGGTGGTGCATGAGATTCTCCACTATTTGGCGAGCAAGCGTAAGGGTAAACAATATGCAGCTTTGAAAGTTGATATGAGCAAAGCCTATGATAGGATTCAGTGGGATTTTCTGGAAGCGGTTCTGAGGAAAATGGGTTTCCCGGAGAAATGAGTCTTTATCCTATGAGGTGTGTGTCTACTGTAAGATACTCCATTCTTGTAAATGGAATTCGTTCTGATCCGATTGTCCCTACTGCGGGTATGCGTCAGAGAGATCCTTAATCTCCCTATTTGTTCCTTCTGTGTATGGAGGCTTTGTCTGTCGCAATTGATGAGGATGTTAGAGAAGGGAGGGTGCAAGGGGTTAGGGTTGCTCGTGGGGCGCCGCAAGTCACGAACTTGTTTTTTGCCGATGATGCCGTATTTTTTACAGAGTTAGAAGTCGAATCCCGTTTGGCTTTGAAGAGCACTATTGATAGGTACAGTTTGGCTTCTAGACAAATCATTATTTGCAAAAGTCCTCAATGTGTTTCTCTAAAGGGGCCGGGCAAGAGGAAAAAGAGGGGATGAAGGTGATCTTTGGGTATCCGGAAGGGGGATATTTTGAGAACTATTTGGGGGCGCCATCTACTGTTCGAAAGAAGCATACAGACCATTTTGGTTTTATGCTGGAAGATGTCTGAAGGCGGCTTGACTCTTGGAAATTCCACATGCTGTCAATGGCTGGGAAAGTGATCTTGATTAATGCAGTTTTGGTGGCTCTTCATCAACATATTCTCACTGTTTACCTCACTCCGCAGGAGGTTGTGAATAAGCTTAACTCCATTATCCTCAGATTCCTTTGGGGGAAGGTGGATGGAAGCCGGTCAATACACTGGAAGGACAAGCATACGGTTTTCAAACCTAAAGGAGCTGGGGGTCTGGGGGTAAGGAATGTTGGGGCATATAATAAGGCGCTGCTTTTGAAGCAAGCGTGGCGTACTTACTATAACCAGGAGCTGCTGATATCTAGGAAATGGAAAGCAAGGTATGGTGTGTCTTCCCCCATTGATCATCAGGGGGAGACCAAAGTGAAGTCCAATTCCTCGACGGTTTGGAGAAGGCTGAGTAGAGTGGTGGAAGGGGTTAAGGAGAAGTTGCGTTGGAGTATGGGGGATGGGATGCGGATCCCTGCGCTAGATAATAGATGGGTTCCTGGGGGAGCTGTTCAGATCAGAGAAGGCCAGGAGGTGGGTGTTCTCACCAATTTGAAGGTGGCTGATTTGGTTCAGTGGGGAGCAGGTGGGAATGGCGTTTGGAAGTGGGATTTTCTACGCACCATGTTCACAAGAGAAACGGTCGATCGGATAGCTCATGTATACCCCCCACAACAAGGGGTGCTGGATATGCTTTGTTGGCCAGGTAAGAACTCTTCAGTTTATAGTGTTAAGAACGGGTATTTTGAATTCCTTTTGCAAGACCAGAATGTGCAGTGTCCTTTGGAGGAGGAGACTAGGTTCTGGACAGTGTTGTGGCATTGTGATGCTCCTCCCAGAATAAAAACCTTCGCTTGGCGGGCGGCGGTTGATGCCCTCCCAACTGAGGTGAATAGAAGGAAGAGGAGGCTGGTTGAGGGGGGTGAGTGTTGGTGTGGGGGGACTGAGGAGGATATGGGGCATTTATTCAGGTTTTGTATTATTGCAAGACACATATGGAAAGGAGCAAGATTGGGCATTTGCTCTGAAGTTAATCAGCATGTTGGGTGGTGGGAGTGGTTGAAAGGTTGGATTTTGTACCTAGCCAAGGGGAAGGAGGATGGGAGGATGGTTGTGGGAGATTTCTTTGGAACCATGTGGGCTATTTGGAAAAGAAGGAATGGGATGTGCTTAAATAACAGGGGGTTTCGGCTAGATTTTTGGAGGAGATCTTACAGAGGGAGGAGAGAGAGGTTGGGTGGTGGCGAAAGGTTCAGGTGCAGCGGAAGATGAACAAGAAAAGAAGGCCACCGGCTAAGGTGCCATGTTCCTACCAGTGGGGGAACCAGGATGTCAACGAGGATGCTGGCGTGTTCTTGGTGGATGGTGCCTATAAGAAAGGAGGGGGGAAGTTGGCAGCTGCATGGGTGTTTACGGGGCCGAAGGGGGAAGGACAGGAGGGTGTCCACACTGGGGGTGTGAGAGTCCGCGCTTTTTAGTGAACTTTTGGCTATTCTTTTGGCTTTGCAGGAAGGAAGCAAAAGAGGATCGCCCTCCATTCTGATTTAGAGTGACTCGACTATTGCGGTGGAAGCTTTTTTCAATGACAATAGAGTTCCTGTTGATTGCAGAACTCTAGTTTGGAATTGCAGAGTTGCAATGAGGAAGTACGAAGTGGGGAAAATTACGAAAGTGTCGCGTTTGATGGTTCAACCTACTCACTTGGTGGCTAAGCAGGCGGTTCGGAATACTGGCGTTACCTAGCATTGTTTTAGTGTTTTGGGTTTTCTGTTTGTTTGTGTGCTTTTTGTTCTTGTGTTTCTCTTGTTGTTGTCGCTGTTGAAAAAAAAAGAATAAATTTTGGGCCCTCGCCTAATTAATTATCGACAAAAAAGACACAAAGACTCAAGACATTGAGTCTATTGAGTTATGCCTATGACTCTATGAGCTAGTATTGGATGCAAGAATAGTGCATCGGGCTCAAAACATTGAGTTATGTCTAAGATTATCAGTAATGGTATTAAAAATACATCAAAAATAGAGAAAAAAGAATGAAAAAAAAGGAAAAATAAAAAAAAAAGCATATCAAAATATCAAATTTGTTGTAGCACTCTTCGAACGCGAGGAGAGAGAAAGAGGGATGGGGAGGAGAGAGATAGAGTGACTAGAAGAGAAAAATATTAAATAAAATTTATTTTGTTTTATCTTTTTTTTGTATTATTTTTACTCATTCCTCACTCCATTCCTCAATTCTTCTTCATCATTAACAATATTTATTTTCTACTACCTATTAAAATAATACTAAATTTACTATTTATGTATTTATTGTTCTCCATTGTGAAGAATATCATTGTGGATAACCTAATAACTCGTGTTGGACGTAAGCATAGTGGATAGATGATTCTGTTACTGAAATTTAGGTCATGTTCTTTTATACGATTGGTTGCAGTGGTGCGGTGGAATTTGAAAAAATGTGGTGAATTGTGGTAGGTGAGATAGATTAAGAGAGAATGTGAAAAGTAGAGAAGAAAAATGAAAAAATATATTGGTGATGATTGTGATGTGGACCGTGTGGTGTGGTGAAGTGTGGTGGAAAATATAAAAATGTGATGAGATATGATACCACACTGTTCCAATTTAATTGACGTGTAGCTGTAATGCGCAGGTACCAAGGTTCCAAAGGAAAAAAACTACCGTAGCATTAATAATATGTTACTTTTTCTCTCTCTAAATAAATGAATTATGTTTCAAAGTCTTTTTTACCGTGCTTCCTTTGCTTCTCCCTCTCACCACTTGCCACTTGGAGGAAACTCAAAAGTTTTTACTGAAAAAAAGATAAAAAGGTAAATATAATTAATTATTAAAATTAAAATAACTAAATTAGATATTGGGAAGTGAGAAGTAACAATTATTTTGAAACAAAAAAAAGTTAGTTAAAGTGTTAATTAATATGAAGCGGGGGAGTACCGTATAAAAGAACAAAGGAGCCTTAGAAAGATATAAAATGAGAGCAGTCGAGTAGCCAACTATCCAATCCTTTTCAAAATATGTCACTTCCTTCCAAAACTTGCCCATTCTCCTTCCTCGTGAGTGAACACACCTACCAAAGCATGCCTTTCCTAAAGACTAGACATGAAGGCAGCCAAGATAAACTCAGAATTAAATACTTTTCCAACTCATGGAAACAAAAACATATGAGGATTCTACACCACTACAATAGTTGAGTCTGACAATAACAATTCTCAGTACCGAATTTGATTACAAACCAATTACCAAAACAACCTCCAAAACTCGGCTGGCTGCTTGCTGGCATATCGTAAATCTAGTATCTGATAACAGAGGCATTTTCTGAATCACAACTTATTAATCACAAGTTCACACCATTTCTATCTAAAACTAGAATCAACACATTCTACAGAGATTAAAATTTGACAAAGCCCTTCTCCTTGAGACTCTCGACAGTCTCCTGGAGACTCTGCTTCAGGGGAATATAATCAATGCCCAAACTTTTCGTTTTCTCCTTGTAGACCTGGTAAGTTGGCATAAAAGGCTTGTCATCTGCACACCTGTACAAATGGATTTCGAGGGTCAAAACAGAAACCAGAATGAATCCATCATAGATCTAATCATACGGAACGAGACTAAAGGACAACTTACTTGTCGGGAAGTGGAGCATTAGGGTAAAGCTCTTTCAAAACCTTCACAATCTCCGAATAATGGGCAACAGTTTCCACTAAACAATACCTCCCGTTAGCAGAAGGAACCTCAAATGCCAGGATATGTGCCATAGCAACATCTTTAACATGGACCCAACCTAAGGTTAAATTGGAATAGGTTTCTGCACCTGTATGAATTGACAAAACAAGTGACGCGAATCAGTAACACAAATGACACTTCGTGAATAGCTTCCGTGGCAGCAGTCCCCACAAGAATCATAAAAATTCACCATCATGTACAGTACGAACGTTATTGATGTATCGAAATACAGAGCAAAGATTATGTGGTTTTAGGAAGAAAATTATACCAAATAACTTTGCTACAGCAGCTGCACTTGTGTTGAGTGTTGGCTGTAACAAAGGTCCAATGACCATTGCTGGATTTATTGTCACCATGTCGATGCCCTTCTCTTTCACAAATTTCCAAGCAGCCTCCTCAGCCAAAGTTTTAGAGAGAACATACCACATCTGTACACGGAAGATAATATTGTAACTGACGTACAACTTTTAGCACGGAAACAAGTGCGATCAGTATCATAGGAAAGTTGTGGAACAGAGAATTGGATAACCCACTTTGACTACTCTCTTTAGGGTTGCCCAGAATAGAAATGAATTCCTCATAAGTTAAGTTGCTCTCTAATGGCTGTCTATGAGATTGTGTCGGGACGAATCCTAAAAAATATGGCAACCTAGCCTCTACTAATCAACTTCCTATCTCATTTTTAAAAATGAGCAGAGAATAATGCAGTTGCTACTAGTGGCATATTTTGTAAACAAACGAGCAAAGGAACAAATCTGAGGCTCACTAAGAGGCCAACAGAGAATGTTGAATAAAAACAGGAGCAGGATGTCAATGAACATGTTGATTTCATAAACAAATTCAGAGTTTAGGGTCGTCTTATCCAGTGTGACATACAATACGCATATGTCCATGCAAATGTAAAGGTTGTATCTTCATCTGCGTGCTAGTGATTATTACTACAGAAGTTTACAGAAGCCCATTCTGTGGTGTGAAAGAAGTGAAGCAGATTACAAGTTGGAAATTCTGACACGAGGTTAAGCTTCCCTACCTCAGAAATATCCTTTGGCCCAGTAACTAGTTTTCTGTATAGGTTGTCCTAGTGAAATTCAAATGCAAGAAGCTTGAATCATATGACTTGCTACTGTTAACACTAATCCAATCACTCAAAGTAACAAAGTAAACTTCAAACTATTCAAAGGGCATAGATCATTAGCGTTCTTTCTTTTAGTCTGGGAGACCAAACTGAGCTAGTTTACACACCTTATTTTCCCTGCACAAATCCGGATCAGAAAACCAGCTTTCATCAACCACCACCTCAGGAGTTCGAGGTTTTCCGTTGTATGCAACTGCAGCCATTGATGATGTCACCACCACTCTTTTGATTGATGGAAATTTTGCACAGGAATTCAGAACATTAAGTGTTCCCTTCACAGCGGGATCAAGAAGTTCAGCCTGATGGAAGAGAAAGAAAATGATGAGTTAGAAAGGAAATCAATGACACTGCAGCAATGAATTAATGCAGAAATGAAAAACAGTTCCAAGATCTACAAAGGAGCTGGTGTCACAGATGGAAATTTAGTGATTCCTCCATTCGGATATATTGTTACTCTATTATTAAACGAGATCACTTTATTGATTTTCCTTCAAATGGGTGTCAAATCAAATGAACACATATTTTGGGACAGAGGGATAGACACAGCATCGCAGTATATGACGCAAAGGTAAGAGATAGAGTCTGTCCACGCTCACAGTCACAGTTGATACTAATGGCATCAAAGTTGACTGTAGCATGCAATGATGAACACCTGAACATAGGCAAACAAAGCAAGAAAACAAGTAACAGACTAACAGTAGAGTGCACCACAAAAGGTCCACAACCTGGACAGCAAAGTATAGATGAAATACAAAAATTGTGCTACTTTGGCCATTTTAATTTTAAGATTCATTATTAACCAGCAAGTGCAAAGAGAAAAGAGGGTAAATGTAGGGCAAAGCTAAAAGAAGATGCCTAGCTCAAGGAGACATCAACCTGTGGATCCTCAACATTATGGTAGAAGGGAGATGCAGTATGGAAAACACATTCACACCCCTCTACAGCAGCATCAAATGCACCTTCCTCCAAAAGTTGAGCTTTAAACAGATGAAGCCTCTCCTTGGCTCCATCAAGGGCATGCAAATGCTCTACTTTCTTGGGGTCATCTGCAGAATGATAGATATTCTTTAGAATATAGCTCACACATGCAGTCAAAGAAAAAACTTCATTATCTTTTACAAATGAAGGCCTCCTTTCATTCAAATAATCATAATTAACTGAAAAATGGAAAGCACCATCATTCATAGCCTAACTGGCATATCGCACATTTCTTAAGGAGTGTAACTTCCTCCATGAAACATTTCCAGGCCCCTGATATGAAGCACCACCAGCAGTTTTTAATCTACGTCAGTGTCATTGAACTCAAATCTAAAGCAACTGTACACATAACTAGAGCTTCTTGCCCGTCACAAACATAGTTATTAAAATCCCGATCCTGATTTACGATCCTATGATTTTACGGTCAAAATCATCGATACGATTCTACAATTTACACACGATCCACGATCCTACATGGCTAAATTCCAATCCTAACTTCCCCATAGTTTCGAGTTAGGATCCCGATTTTAACAACCTTGGTCACAAAGAGGATCCCATACGTCCAAGTAAATATACAGCACATCAACCTAGCCAACTATGACAAAAATCCAAGAATTTAACCTGCTTATGGGACACCAAATATCTAGTCATTTAAGAAGAAGTTCGTAAATGAATCCAGGTCCAATGAACAAGCCTTTGATATACATAAATGTTAACACCTATGACATTCAGTACTCACGTTCATGAATGATCAATGGTTTACAAGCACTTCCAATTGCAGCTCCTGCACTAGCAACAACAGTTATACTTTCATAACGCCATACAAGTCAACTACTCATCAAAATCATCACCATCCTCCGACATTTTAGTCCAAAGGAACCCATAAAGAACCAACGTTCTCAAGTTGTGGTTCCTTTGGAACTACAACAAGCATAGATTAGCCACAAACTCGTTCTCAATAAACCCAAAATTACAAATTAACTTCCCTTAAAGCTCCATAAGATTCATGGAAAACAAAAATGCAAAGAAAAGTCTTCTTCGACCTTACTAGTTTTAGTTTACTTCTTTGGCACCCATCACTTGCTTTAATTTTTTCCCCTTCCCGTTTATCTTGTCAAATTTTCCCCACTTTCCTCTCAATAGCGATTCTTTTTCCGACGAAACTAATCAAAATTCGCACATGTTTTCCACTTAACTCCTATTCTTTATCACATTTTCTAATAATCAAATAGAGCCTAAAGCTCCTTTCAGTTTATGTCGATATAGCCAATCAACAAATTACTTGGAGATGTCTGCTTGCTATAAAGGGAAAAAAAAATGCAGAAATGGATATCATAATTCATAAAACAACGAGATCGCATTACCGCAAGAGAACAAAAGGCAGAATGATGAGACTAGACACCATAACTTCATTGAAATAATCCATAAAGCTGATCCACGACAATCACTCTATACATACTAAAACCAGGTAACAAATTGACACACAAAGCTCGATCGCAACAATCTGAATAATTCTCAACTCAGAACGAAAACCTAGCGCAGACAATTGCAGATGCCGCACTGTCAAATCAAATTCCACCGAAACAAACAATGAACAACAATCAGAACTAAAAAAAAAAACATAGGAATTGAAAAGACGTGAGAGTGAGAGTAGACACCATAACTTTCCTGAAATACTAATCCATAACGCTGATCCACGAAAAACACTCCATACATACTAAAACCACGTAACAAATTGACAAACAAAAAGCTCGATCCTAACAATCTGCATAATTCTCAACTCAGAACGAAAACCTAGCGCAGAAAATTGCAGATGCCGCAGAATCGAACCAAATTCCATCGAAGCAAACAAATGATAAAAAATCAGAACCAAAAAAACATAGGAGTTGAAACGATATGAGAGAGTATGAGGGACGAACTAGGATCTCGGACGGTGGCTTTGACGGTGTAGCCGCGGTGGAGGAGGGACTTGACGAGCCATGAAGCGATGTAGCCGGAAGCTCCGGTGACGCATACAACTTTTCCGGCGCCGGTCATCTCTCTGCTTCGAGATGCTTCTCCGATTAGGTGCTCCCGCGAGTAACTGACTTTACTGCTGTGCTGCACTGCTGCTGCCTTCTGTGGATGATTTTCTGGTATTTATAAAGCCTTGGTACACTATTGAATCGTTTATTTTAATTTAATGCCAGGGAGGGACAAATCTTTAATTATCTTACCAAATAGCAAATAATTTTTCTCATTTTCTGGTCAGCAATTTAGACCCGTTGCTTGTTTTCCAAAAAAAAAAAAGGGACTCGTTGCTCGGATTTGGCCTTTTGGATGTGGTTACTGTCTGCAATTTATTACATATTCTCGGAGTAGATGCTTTAAAGTTGATTATTGTTCATTCTCAATAACGTAATTGTTCACTCTCAATAATATAATTGTTCACTCATATCTATCTGTTGTTCATTTTCAATAATATAATTGTTTGCTTATACTTATTTATTGTTCACTTCTAATAACATAATTATTCGTTCATACTTGGAGCACATGTTTTAGGTGCATGAAATGTGTATTGGTCACTGCCCACATAATAGGATAAGAGTTACTCCCTCGCCTACATATTAATTGACATGTTTTTTTTTTTTTTGAGAAAAAGCCACAACCGAGGGCAATTATTCATTATCATTCGAGGAAAGATACATATCGTCTCGGGCCAGGGCAAGAGTAGCCTCTGGACCATCCTCCAACCAAATTCGTGTACACGAATCATAGGGTTGTAGGTGAGTGAGGGAGTGTGCCACTTTATTCCCTGCTCTTGTTACATGACTCCAAGAAATAGCAGTAAATAAATTTGAAAACTTCCTGATTTCTTCAATGAGTAAGCCTATGGCGTTTGTCCCTTTAAAACCTGACTTGAGCTTCTGAAAGAGAGGTAAACAGTCTCCCTCAACTATGAGCACATTGAAGCCGGCTTCCTTTGCAACTTGTAGACCGAAAAGACATGCCTCCGCCTCAGCGATCTCCACCCCAGGGAAACCCGTGAGATGTTTTACCCCAGAAGCCACCACGGTGCCATCTTTATTTCGAATGACAGCCCCCCATCCTCTCCCCCAAGATCCTAGCTTTGATGCGTCAAAATTTAATTTCCATTTATTATTTGGAGGGGGTGACCATGTTGTAGGGTGTGTGGTCTTCATATGCCTTCCAGTGAACAAGAGAGATGGGAAGTCTTCCAGAAAGTCTCGGGCTTGGCGGAGAGAGACATGAGCAGATGGGGTTTTCCCTTTTAGACAATAGAATTTCTTGAATTCCAGCACTGCCAAGCAATCATCAAGAAAATGCTTACCATATCCTCTTCAAGCCCCTCAAGAGCCTTGTGCATATAGTCCATTACTGTAGGGAGAGAGATGGACCAAAAATTTTCATCTACTCCACTGATCTCCCATATGGCCGTTGCCGGGAGACATTGAAAAATACTATGCACATTTGTTTCCGTATGATAGCCACAGACTTTACAAACACCATTGTATGACTTGATGCAACGACTTATCGCCCCTATTGATGGGAGAATCTCCCTACAGAGACGCCAACTGAAGACTTTAACCCGAGGTGGGATTTTCAGAGTCCAAAGTTTTTTCCATATGCTTTTGCTTGTTGACTCACTCGAAGACGGATTCTTTTCTTGTCTCGCATTAACAAGCGCATGATACCCCGTCTTGACACTATACTCTCCATCCTTCGTGTCATTCCAAGCAAGTCTGTCGTCCGGCCACGTGTTGCAAAGTGGAATTGAGATGATAGCTTCCACATCCCCGGGAAGGAAATGTTGTTCGAGCAGCTGCAAATCCCAAGTGCCCCGGTCTTTGTCAATTAAATCTGTAACTGTTTGGGGTTGTGAGTCTTCTGTCCTTGGCGTGTATACTTTGAAAGTCAGGCTTCGGTTCAACCATTTATCCTGCCATATATTCACTCCAGCGCCATTGCCGATAAACCATCTCAGTCTACGTTGGACTAGATCACGAGCCTCAAAGATACTCCTCCAAGTGTAACTTGGCTTGTGTCCAAGCGTGGCTTCAAAGATATTACCGCTCGGATAATATTTTGCTTGTAATAATCTAGAGGCTAGAGAATTTGGATGCTTCCATAATCGCCAAACTTGCTTGGCCAAAAGAGCCAAGTTAAAGTCCTCTAGATTTTTGAAACCCATCCCCCCATACTCCTTGCTTGTATAAAGCAAGGATTCTCGAAGCCAATGCATCTTCCGTCCTCCATGCTTCGAACCCCACCAGTATTTCCAGATGACTCTTTGAATATCTCGGCATAGCGAAGAGGGGAGTCTAAAAATGCTCATTGCGTATACCGGTAAGGCCTGGGCGACTGCCTTGATGACAACTTCTCGACCGGCCCATGAAAGGAAACGATCCTCCCAGTTGCTTAGCCTTTTAGCCACGATATCTTTCGCACAAATGAGGTTTTTGTACCTTGACTTTCCCACATGAGTTGGGAGGCCTAGGTATTTGCCATGCGATGCAACCTCCCTTATATTCAGAATATTCTTGATCGCCTCTCTTCATTCGGGGGTAGCATGCTTATGAAAAACAACGTTCGTTTTGCTGAAATTTACTTGCTGTCCCGAGGCTGCCTCATATACACTTAAAAGCCGTTTAACCTCCCTTGCTTGATCCTTTTTGCCTTGCAGAAAATAATGGTGTCATCGGCAAAAAGGAGGTGGGAAATCATCGGTGCGGCTCGGCAGATTTGGATCCCTTGAAGAGTTCCTGCAGCAACGGCATGCTGAAACAAGGCCGAAAGAGCCTCCGTTACTAATATAAATAGGAAGGGAGAAAGTGGATCACCTTGCCGGAGACCTCTTGAGGGCAATAGGAAGCCTCTAGGGGAACCATTGATGAGGAATGAGAAAGTTGGCGATTCAACAAATCTCATCACAGTCGTGATCCATGCATCACAAAACCCCAATTTGTGCAAGATGCCTCTGAGAAAACCCCATTCTACTCTATCGAAAGTCTTCCGCATATCAAGCTTGATGGACTTATGACCGTTTGCACCAGTGTGGCAGCGTATGTGATGAAATAATTCGTAAGCAACTAAGATATTGTCGCTTATTTGTCGGTCGGCAACAAAACCACTTTGGGCCTCCGAAATGATTCTTGGCAAGATAGCTTTGAGTCGATTCGCCATTGTCTTTGTTGCAATTTTAACCAATACATGTTAATTTATGTGTTAATTAAATTCTAAACATTTCTATCATTAATTTATTAAAATATATGATAATTTATTTTATCATATGAAAGTATTATTATTAAATTTATAATAAAAAATAGGATTATTGGACGTCAATAATACCAACTTTGGAGGTATTGGAGACTAATAATACAAACTATTTTCTTAGACACTAGTAGTACCAACTATCGACCTATTTTCCTCCAATAGTACATGACCGAGTTGTTATAGTTTTAACTCAACGGAAAGATGACATGAGTCCATGATGTGTGACGTGGAAGATGAAGGTTGGGTAGAAAATATTGACGTGGACACTAACATGTCTTCAATGTCATAAATTATGGAGTCACATTATCTTTTTGATGAGTTAAAACCATAACAATTCGACGGTGTACTGTTAGAGGAAAATAGGTCAATAGTTCGTACTACTAGTGTCCAAAAAAATAGTTTGTATTATTAATATCCAATACCCCCAAAGTTAGTATTATTGATGTCCAAAAACCCTTAAAAATACTATCACAAAAATATAATAGTATAATTTTTTATAAAATATACTATAAAAAACTTCCAGTTAAAGAAGATATCAAGGAGCGTGTAGTAGTAAATGACAATATGAAACGGAAGGAGTAACTTTATTGCTTGGTTTTTAAATGTAGTCATTGTTCACGTAATGTTGATAAATGCATGGGTTTCTACTAGGTAGCGTTTGTAAAATTTGGATTGACTTGGAAATTTGATTAAAATTAGTTGAAACTTATGGGCTTTAAGCATAATTTTGAATTAGAAAAACAAAAATCATAAATCTACGGTCGATCTGTCTTGATTTGTCTACTCTTTAGATTAAAGAATGGAACACTTTCATATTCTCATTAATTTTATTTTATTTAGTGATAACATATATTTCTTTTTTTGGAAAAAAAGAGTATTTGTCTAATATCCACCAAATCGCATGATTTAGAGGGAATAATATTTTCTTTTACCTTATTATGATTAATATGGGTAATACAGAACGAAACAAAAAAGATTTCAAGCTATCAAACAAGAGATAAAGATCCAATACTAATAAGATTGATGATTATGTTGAAATTGTTGAAGATAGCTCTCCGAACCGTGATATATAATGATATTATCCCTTTTGATATTTTCCTTAATGTTAACTCTCTTGAATCTGTGGATTCTAATCTAGTCATCTTTAAACCAATCATGTATGGTTTGAGTCATTTTAGGGTTGTCAAAAATGTCCCTGCTTCTCATGGTAATGGCACTCTCTATCCTTGAGTACTTCAAAAATTGCAATCTAATGTTGATCTAGATAATAGTGCAAAGAATGATTCTTTTTTTGTACATTGAGATTTTTATCTTCCCTTGGGTTTGAGATTTCTATGCACAACGGAACAAAAATTGCATACTAAAAGAAAGAGAGAGTAGAAAGCTTTGTTGAAAAAAATTGATGGTTGGATAAACAAGCAGCGTGAAGGGTTGAATTTGCTTGGAATGGTGTTTCTACTGAGCAAAACCGTGATCAAGATCACATGACATTTTGTGATGGAGGCTTGAATTTTAGAGGCAGCTCAGAAGCATAACGCCTGAAGTCTTGGACAATAAAATAGAAAAAAGCATGTAGACCCATGGAACTTAGCAATGATATAGGCATATGTCAATTCTTGGGGTCCAACACCTATAAAGCACTTTAAAAAGAAATTGTAAAGGAAAAAAAAAGACATAATGCAAGGGACACTCTTAAAGTGAGTTGTAGTCTAGTGAGTTTTGCAATGTCTATTGAGGTTGTGTGTTTTGTTTTCCTTTGTTGTTTTTTTTCCTTATTGTTTCCCTAATTGTCGTTGTAGAACTATGCATTCTTGATACTGTGATACTGACATCGTGATTAGGGCTTTGACTCAAAACAAAAGTGTAAACTGTGGCTATACCATAAAACTATTATATCTTACAACAGAGTCATCTTCTGAATCACCATTTATTAATTACAATATTTCTATCTAAAGACAACACCTTTTACAAAGATTAAAGATTAAGAAAACCCTTCTCCTTCAAACTATCAACAGTCTCCTTAAGACTTTGCTTTAGAGGAATATAATCAACACCCAAACTTTTCGCTTTCTCCTTAGAGACTTGGTAGGTTGGCACGAAAGGCTTGTCATCTACACACCTAAAGAAATGGACTTGGGAGTGTCAAAGCAAAAACCAAAATAAATCCATAGCTAATGGTACGGATCAGACAAAAGGACAACTTACTTATCCGGAAGTGGGGCATTAGGGTAAAGCTCTCTCAAAATCTTCACAAGATCCGAAAAATGGACAATAGTTTCCACTAAACAATACCTCCCATTAGCAGAAGGAGTCTCAAATGCCAGGATATGTGCAATAGCAACATCTTTAACATTAACCCAACCAAAGGATGCGTTGGGATAAGTTTCTGCACCTGTATGGATTGACAAAACAAATGATGCAAATCAACAAGCCCCCACAAAAGTCGAACAAATTCAATATGATGTACGAATATCTTTAGGCCGTGTTCTATACTGCGGTTGGCAAATTGCGGTGCCACACGGTACCGCAGTTTGCCACAACCCACCACATTTCACCGCAAATCATTACTTTTTTCTCTCTTCACTTTTCTCTCTCCTCACTTTTCTCCTCTACTTTTTACATTTTCCCCTCTCACCTACCCCACATACCAATAACCTACTACAATTCCACCACACCCCATCACAATTCCACCACACCTCACCGCAAAATACCGCAGTATAGAACACGGACTAAGGTCCAATGACCATCGTTGGATTTATTGACACCATAGATAAAGATTATGTGATTTTAGGAAGAAGATGAGTCAAGACAATAATACCGAATAATTTTGCTATTACAGCTGCACTCGTGTTGAGTGATGGTTGTAACAAAGGTCCAATGACCATCGTTGGATTTATTGACACCATGTCAATGCCCTTCTCTTTCACAAATTTCCACGCAGCATCATCGGCCAAAGTTTTAGAGAGAATATACCACATCTGTAGACGACAATTGATAATATTGTAACTGATGGACAAATGTTTTGCACAGTGTAAACATGTTTGATTTTAGTGGTTGATTAAATGTGTCACCCAACTTTTTATTTTGGTCAATAATGTCACCCTAACTATTTTTTAGTCGAAATTGCCATCTAACTTTTAATTTGGGCCAAAATTACCATGGTTACCTACTATTACAAGTGAAAGGAGAAAAAATGACTTGCAATTGCCAGAACACTACACTGTGAGCAAAAATTGATTTTGCATAATTGAAGATAACGTTCTTCCTCCCTCCAATTTGAGTCTCTTCCTCTTCAAGCTTCTTTCTTCAACCTTTCTTCCATAAATCATAATATTCAAAATGTAGATGAAGTGGCAAGTTTCCATAGATATGCAGTATGCTAAGGTGCCAACTGTTTGGCATAATGGGGGTGAAATGAAGGGTATGAGTGAGCTAGGTTCTCATTGTTTTGGGATGGAAGATGATCCGGACATGCTTGATATTTTTTGGGCTTCAACTTGCTCGAAATCGATTGCCAAACCAAAGTCCTAAGTCAATTTTGGGAATTGCAACAAGATTGGGGGAGAAATTTGACAATGAATTATTAGGGTTTTTGAGCAACTAAAGACAAAAGAAGGAAGATGAAGAATAAAAGAGGTTGGAATGATGCTCTTCTGTTTCAAAATATAAACCTAATTGATTTGGGTTTTACAGAAAAAAATCTAATAAAAAAATCTACTATAGCCAATCACCAGGGTAATTTTGACCCAAATAAAAAGTTAGGTGACAATTTCGACTAAAAAATAATTAGGGTGACATTTTTTACCAAAATAAAAAATTGGGTGGCACATTTTTATCAAGCACTCTGCTTGATCTTATGATAGTTGTGGAGCGGAGTATTAGTCAACCTATTTAGACAACTCTCTATAAGGTTCTATTCATGCATGCTTGCAATTATTAATTCAAAAGTTTACACAAGCTCGCCCATTTTGGGGTATGGAAGCATGTAAAGTGAAGCAAATTCCTAGGTAGAATCTCTGACGGAAAGTTAAGCTTTAGGTCTTGTTCTTTTATGTGGTAGGTTGTGGAGCAGTATCACATCGTTCCAAATTTTTTAATTTTCTATCATACTTCACCACACCAAATCACAATCATTATCAATATATTTTTTCATTTTTCTTCTCTACTTTTCACATTTTCTCTCTTAACCTACCCCACATACCACAACTTTCACTACAACTCACCACACTTTTTCAAATTCCACGACACCGCACCATGCATTACCACGCCGCAACCAACCGTATGAAAGAACGGGGCCTAATACCTTACATACACCCTTTTGCCAAGTGACTTGTTTCTATATAGATTGTCAGCAAAACTTAAAGGCAAAAATCTCGAACATAATAGACCCTAAATCTCAAACCCTAAACTCGCTCCTACTAATAGTACTCATTCAATCACTAAAAGTAATAGAGTACTCTTCAAACTGTTTAAAGGGGGCATAGATCATTGACGTTTGTTATTTAGCCTGGAAAATCATACCGAACGCATTTACGCACCTTATTTTCCCTACAAAAATCTGGATCAGAAAACCAACTTTCATCAACTACCACCTCAGGAGTTCGAGGTTTTCTGTTGTATGCAACTGCAGCCATGGAAGATGTTATTATCACTCTTTTGATTGATGAAACTTTTGCACAGGAATTTAGAACATTAAGTGTTCCCTTCACAGCAGGATCAAGTAGTTCAACCTAATGGAGGAAGAAAAAAAAAGGTTAAAAAACAGGTCAATGACACTATAACAATGAATTAAAATTAATGCATAAAGGAAGGCTTTACAAAGGATATGGGACCAAAGATGGAAAACTTAGTGCTCCCTCCAAAAATATTCAAATATTTAAGGATTTTATTGGTACTCTATTATCAAGCAAGATTATTGGCAAATAAAAATGATATAGAGCATCACAAAAGGTCCATAAGGTGGAGAATAAAGTACAGATGAAATGCATAAAAATATCGTTTATATCAAAGTATAGAATGAATTGCTTTTGCATTTAGAAAACATATTTGGAAATGAAACTCCAGGGAAAGAATCAAAATCTACCAGGTCACAACTTGCTAATACCATCAGCAACCAACTAGAACCTAGTAACCAACCTATATAACCTTAATATGCATTATTAAAGAAACTTTACAACACTGAAAGCACAACTTTATTACTAGCATTTCCTACTAAAAACATAGAAGAAAATTAAAGTCCACAACTCACTTCCGATATGTCCAATAAGTCCCATAGTCTTTCAAAATCTTCTATATCATTCATTTAATTTACCAATCATACAATATATATATGCAGACATTATTTGCATAAATTATTTACAACTTTATTGCAAAGAGATATTAAGGAGACATAAATGAACCTGTGCATCTTCAACATCATGATAGAAGGGAGATGCAGTATGGAAAACACCTTCACACCCCTCAACAGCAGCATCAAATGCACCTTCCTCCAACAGTTGAGCTTTGAACAAATGAAGCCTTTCCTTAGCTCCATCAAGGGCCTGCAAATGTTCTACTTTCTTGGGATCATCTGCAGATCATTGATGCCAATTCCTTAGAATATAGCTTGTACATGTAAACAAATCAAAGACCAATGAGCTCTTACTGAGAGCTCAGTTGGTATCCAACGGGTCCCAAGATCGATTCCTGGGAGCAACAACAAACGTGCATGCCTGGTTTCCCCCACTAAGCTTTCCTTAAGATAGGGAGCCCAGTGGATAGCCCAACTTACCAATGTAAAAAAATCAAAGAAAATAATTATTTATCTTTCACAAATAATGTTAAATAATTAATTAAAAAATAAAAAAAATTAGAGAGAGGGACGAACTAGGATCGCGAACGGTGGCTTTGACGGTGTAGCCGCGCTGTAGGAGGAACTTGACGAGCCACGAGGCGATGTAGCCGGAAGCTCCGGTGACGCATACAACTTTTCCGGCACCGCCAGCCATCTCTCTCCCTCTCTGCTTTGCTTTTTTGAGGATGATTATATTGTCTGGTACTTATATATAAAGCCAAGGGAAAGGGTGGTTTATTGTTTTGCTTTATTTTAATGCACAGGACTGACAGGAGGATTAGAATTACCAATAGACAATAGTCCAAATATCAAATGATTTTTTCTGGCTCAATAATTTGAATATGGCCTCATTGCTCCACTTTTGGGTGCGCTCATAGGTCATTGCCCACGTAATCAAATAAACTTACATGAGCTTTTGAATAAGATATTTTTTGAATTAATTAAGTTTTTAGTCTTTAAAATTTTGAAAAAGTAGAATTTTACTCCTTAATTTTTGGAAATTAAGTTTATCATATCTCAACGTTAAACTAATAGATAATTTGATATTAGTCATTACCTTTGTATTAAAGATTAAATACATCATCTTCAAATATCAAACTCCTAATTCTAACTCCTAAGTAATAAAATAAATCATAAGTCTTACATGTTTCGTTTCTTTCCCTCCACTCATCTTCTTCCTTCTCTTTCCCTGTTCGAGCGCTTGGATAAAAATGCCATTGAATTTTCTATTTTAGTAAAAATACTACTGATGTTTAAAAACTATCATTAATATATCACTTAATCAAAAAATAAAAAATATCACTCAATTTTTCAAAAAAGTTAAAAAAATCACTTAACTTTCCTAAAAAGTAAAAAAAATATATGTTAGTGTTGCCTTCTATGGCATTTTGACTTTTTTGAACAGTTGGGTGACATTTGACTTTTTTTTTGGAAAATTGAGTGTTATTAATGACAGTTTTTAAATATTAATGACATTTTTGACTAAAATGAAAAGTTAAGTGACATTTTTATACAAACACTCTCCCTGTTCTAATGTCAAACCCCTGATCCTAAGTGGCGACATTCTGACCTAGATGTTGTTAGGATCGAAGAGTACTCAAGCAAAACACAAACAATAGGAAATAATAGCGGAAAAGAAATAAGAAATTTGACACCAGGATTTTAACGTGGAAAAAACCCAAAGCGAGAAAAAAACCACGGAATCGATGCACTAGTAATATGAGGATTACAATACAAGGTTGTGTTTCTCTCTATCTCACTTGATCTCAGGGATACAAAATAGGGAGAACCTGAACCCCTATATATACTAGAGAAACATAAGAGGAACTAGGTTAACAATAACTGAAAACCCTAAAAAACTTGCCGCTCAAAAATATAACACACATATGGGCCTTTGGACGAAGCCCATCAAGGTGTCGCATTGCAGCACCAAAAAACGCAGCCTGCGTTTTCTTCCTTCTTCGTTCCTCAGTTTGGTCTTCACACCCAACAATCTCCCACTTGGAGACCAAACCTCAACCATCCTCAACTTTTACCACAAGTTCTCCTAGTGCATCGACCGGCCCCTTCATCAGTCCGAGAGGCTTCCTGAGACCGCTCCGGGCCTCAATTTCCCAACATCCACTGACTTACCCTTGATCCTGTAGACCCACTTCTTCCCGGCCTTCTTCCCCACAGACAATCTCACCGGCTTCCAGGTTCCCTCAAGTGACGCAATCTCATCAACCATCGCGTGCTCCCACTTGAACCGATCCTCCGCATGCACAACTTTCCTGCAAGTCTTTGGCTCCCCAGCATCTCTGGTAGCCCTCATGGATCTCCTCACAGTAGATGGTGCGCTGGAGCTTTCACTTAGCTCCTGTGGTTTAGGTTCTTCAGCAACCTGATCTGCAACCTGTGGAGCTTCCTGTGGTTCCTCCGTTTCCTCCCTAGGCACATCCAGCCTACCAGAAACCTTGACCGCCACAGCTTCCACTGGCTTCTTGTCACCTGAGTCACTCCATACCTCCTCAGTTTCCCTGTCAGTTTTGGAAAAACTAACCCTCTTCTCATTCCTGCAAAGCCATAAACTAGAACAAGAAGCATAAGAAATCATGTTAGTGTTTTCCCCGGTAGAGTACAACGTACCGGATCTCAATCCCTTTGCCACTACCATAGCACTCTTCATGATCTTCCACATCCCTTTCCCGAAGCCTGCAGTGTAGCCCATTTCATCGAGTTCATTCACTGAAATTAAATTCCTTCTAATTCCAGGAATATACCTCACATCCTCCAACTTCCAAAGACTACCATTAGCAGTCTTAATCGTCACGTCTCCTGTACCCGTTATCTCACAACACTTGTCATTGGCAAGATACACCTTGCCAAAATTCCCACTCCTGAAATTATGAAATAACTCCATGTTTGAAGAAACATGAAAGGATGCGCCAGTATCAACTATCCAAGACTCTTCAGGGCTAGACACACTCAAGACCAAAGCTTCACAAAGATCTTCCGCAGAGTTGACAGAGTCCCGGTCATCATTACCCTTCCCCTTCCCAGGTCTAGGGAAATCCCTCTTAAAGTGACCCTTATCCCCACAACCATAACATACAACATTGCTCATGTCCTTAGGCCTGCCTACCCTGGAATTATTCGAATTCCTATTATTCTTCCTACCCCTGACACTTAATGCAATTCCCGAAGATTCCTCACCAGAATTCTTCCTGCGGAGACCCTCATTAAGCAATACAGACTTGACATCATCAAATTTCATCTCGTCAGTATCCTTAGCGCTACTAAAAGCAGTTACAAGGGTTCTCCAAGACTCAGGCATAGAAGATAATAATACGCAAGCCCTAACATTCTCAGGAAAAGCCATCTTTACTGAAGCAAGTTGCGATAAAATTTTAGTAATCTCATTAATATGATTAGCCACATCCCCACCTTCAGCCATCTTACAGCTGGTTAATTTAGTGAACAAATATACCTGATTTGCTGCACTAGGCTTCTCATACATATTCTCCAGTGCCTTCAGCAATTCCTTCGTTGTCTTTTTCTCCATGACGTTAAACATGACGTTCCGAGCCAATGACATCCTGATTAGGGACATCGCCTGTCGATCCAGCAGATCGTATTCAACATGCTTCATCTCATCTGGCTTATCCAGCAGCGGAACATGCAGCGACTTCGCATACAGCAGATCCTCAATCTGCAACTTCCAGTAGATGAAGTCAGATCCATCAAATTTCTCTATTTCATACTTATCTCCTGCCATTGTTTGAAAGCGAGTTCTCTTTCACAAATCCTGAATGCTCTGATACCAGTTGTTAGGATCGAAGAGTACTCAAGCAAAACACAAACAATAGGAAATAATAGCGGAAAAGAAATAAGAAATTTGACACCAGGATTTTAACGTGGAAAAAACCCAAAGCGGGAAAAAAACCACGGAATCGATGCACTAGTAATATGAGGATTACAATACAAGGTTGTGTTTCTCTCTATCTCACTTGATCTCAGGGATACAAAATAGGGAGAACCTAAACCCCTATATATACTAGAGAAACATAAGAGGAACTAGGTTAACAATAACTGAAAACCCTAAAAAACTTGCCGCTCAAAAATATAACACACATATGGGCCTTTGGACGAAGCCCATCAAGGTGTCGCATTGTAACACCAAAAAACGCAGCCTGCGTTTTCTTCCTTATTCGTTCCTCAGTTTGGTCTTCACACCCAACAGATTTTAGATGGATTAATTGGACAATCATTGTCATTTATATTGAAGAATTTATGTGTTATTCAGCTTTCTAAATAAATCTCGATGCTATTTTTATTTTTTGAGTTTAGGGTTTAGGATTTCTGAGTGTATGTGGTTCATCCTTGAATGTATACCGGTAAATTATGAATACTTTGGTTTGACAATCTAATTTGCACAAATTATTATTATTAAAGAAAATGCCAAACTACTATTCAAAATATGTTCCAAGCCAAAGTACAATTGTATTTATTTAATTAGCATTCAACCAGATTACAATTTCTTTTTCAAAAAAAACAAAGATTAAAATTTCATAGCCAATACAATGTTACATTAAGGAATACAATTAAGCTATGAATATGTGTCCAAAATGGGACTACTAGTCTACTATATTGTAAAATCATTGCATAATAGAACATATATTGAATCACTTATTGTTGACCGCAACATTTTCTCATAATGTGTCATAGCTGATATTAAATCTTGACGAAGCCCTTGCTTGCCAAGCTATCAACAGTCTCTTTTAGACTTTGTTTGAAGGGAATGTAATCGATGCCCAAACTTTTCATTTTCTCATTGGACACCTGAAAGGCTGGCATAAAGGGTTTGTCATCTGCACACCTGAACAAATGGAATTTAAAGGATTAGAAAAACAATAGGAAAGGGATATGTACATTGCTAGTAAGTTAGTATATGGTTGATATTAGGGTTGTGTATAGTCCAGTCCGAACTGAAAGGACTTAACCTTTTTCGGTCCGGCCTTTGGTCTAGCTAAGTTTTCAAGTTCAGTCATCAATCCTTTCAATTTAGTGTCATTCGGTCTAATCCTGGACCAATACTCAACCCTAGTTGACATTGAAAATACACTTACTTATCCGGAAGTACAACTTCGGGGTAAGTCTCCTTCAAGATCTCGACAATCTCTGAATAATGGGCAACAGTCTCCACCAAACAGTATCTCCCATTTGCTGAAGGGTCCTCAAAGGCCATGATATGTGCATTGGCAACATCCTTAACATTAACCCAATGGAAGGTCATATTAGGGTAAGTTTTTGCACCTGTATAGATTGACAAAACAAGTATATCATGTTAATGAGATGTATAATTAAAGTTCATGATAATACTTGGACGTCTTTTGTACGTTAATGGTTTGAGATATAGAGCTTACAATATTATATGATATGATTGAATGGAATAGATTGATAAAAGTTAGTCAAGAAACAATATACCTAATAACATTGAGATATTAGCTGCACTTGTGTTGAGGGATGGTTGCAACAAAGGTCCAATGACCATTCCAGGGTTCATTGTCACCATGTCGATGCCCTTCTCTTTCACAAATTTCCATGCAGAATCCTCTGCTAAAGTTTTAGAGAGAACGTACCACATCTATTAATGCAAAAAAGATACATACCATTAGCAATACATATAAACATTAGTCCAAACGCAAATAATTAATTCTTTTTTAATTATTTAAGAAAATGTGTACTGAATAAGCTCTGAAATTTACACACCTTTGATTTCCGACACAATTCGGGATCAGAGAACCAACTTTCATCAACCACCACTTCAGGAGTACGAGGTTTGCCATTGTATGCTACCGCCGCAAATGAAGATGTCAAAACCACTCTTTTTATAGATGGGAACTTTGCGCATGATCTGAGAACATTAAGTGTTCCTTTCTCCGCAGGAGCAAGCATTTCAGCCTAAAATGGAGAAAAAACTTAAAGGGTGAGCATAAAAGAAGACAAATAATCAACCTTACAAAATAATGTGAAGAAATATGGATATATTTGTTCACATTCCTAGTTAAACTTATACAACACCAAAGAGGTGATAATTACCAAATGATAACAATCCCATCTTCGATTTATGTTCCCTACTAAGGCACCGTTCTTTTGTGCGTTGCGTTGTGTTGCGTTGCGGTTAGTTGCGGTAGATTGCGGTGGAAATAGTTAAAAGGTAATGGTAATTTATGGTATATTGCGGTAGGTTGCGGTAATTTGTGTTGCGGCTAGTTGCATTAACGCACAAAAGAATGGTGCCTAATTAAGGTTCAAGTTTTGACGAAAGCAAAATATTTTCTATTGGAGGAAATTGTAAAATTGATGGGTCATTCTTGTGAAGGACAGTTTAATACTTATTTCTTACCCCCACGACCTAGCTATTAAATTTGCTAGTGGTAACTCCTAAGGAACCGGCCAAATATACCGAGTACATAAAAAGGGTTAAACATATACAAAATATTTTGTGAGTGATAATCTACCTCAGGGTCTTTAACGTCATAATACAAGGGTGAAGCAGTATGGAAAACACATTCACATCCCTCAACAGCAGCGTCAAAGGCACCCTCCTCCAAAAGGTGAGCCTTGAAGAAATGAAGTCTCTCCTTTGCTCCATCCAAAGCAAGCAAATGGTCTACTTTCTTCGGGTCGTCTGTGGGAACAAAACAATATTATGATATCGCGAATTAAGTAATTCTTACCGACTCCAAACACTTGGTAGTTGGTAAGTACATAATTATTAAGAGTGTGTTTGGTTGATCAAAAATTCTGAGAAAATAGTTAATTTCTCCATGTTATTTTTTTCATGTTTGACATTGAGAATAATTTTACGGGGATCCACCATTTTCTACATTTTCTAATGGAGTTCCTACTAAATGCTTCCTAAGAGAAAAAAACAAACTTACCAGGATTGCGAACGGTAGCATTGACAGTGTATCCGCGTTCAAGGAGGAGTTTTACGAGCCAAGAGGCAATGAACCCTGAAGCCCCGGTCACACACACTAACTTCCCTGCTCCGCTCATTTTAATATATCTCTCTCTTTTTCTCCGTATGTTTTTCTTGGCTACGTAGTACTCTTTAGTCTTGAACTTTTGATGACACTCAGATGGATGCTTTTGTGCTCGTTGTGAATGTTTTTCAGGTATTTATAGGGGAGGGGAGAGACAATAATATTAATTTCAATGTGAATTGAGAGTGATTGCATGGTCATTGCATGGCGGGGATTATATTCAACTCCATTCAAAATCGCTGGCTTCCACGCCAACCGTGTTGGACAAGTAAGTGGAAATCATCCCATATTTCTTGTTAGTAAATATATATGGGGAATTGAAATGGATAGTTTAATTTTGTTTGTTACTTTTTGAAACTGCACTGCTTATCATTTACCTTGGAAAAACCAATGCAAGTCATGGGCACCTTTTGAATTGCACTGACACTTCAAAGCGACCCCACATATATTATAGCCCACGGTTACCCACCAGCGGACTTTAATTTGATTTGAATTCCTTTAATACGATAGTCCAAATATTACTTACTTTATTTTATATTAATTGTCGTCTTTGGAAATTGTGTAGTTAAATTTCAAAAATTTTAACAACAAATTTCTCAATATAGACAATGAATTACTATATAAAATTATCACCATAAGATTCGTAAAGAAAAATACTATTATAAAAGTATAATATGACAATTGTTTTAATAGACATATTATGTAAGAAATTATCAATAAAAGAGTAACGTTGGAGATTGTGAAAGTCAAAATTATAACAATTAATATCGAACGGAGAGAGTATTTATGTGTCTTATCCTTCATCAAATTGATATTTTTATTATTTTTAATAATTTTTATTTATAATAGTAAGTATTAATTATCAATTATAAGAAATTTGGGATGCATAGGTTGCGTCAATAAGCATAAATGACACCGTATCCTAATTGAAGTAACCCCTTCTGTTAAGTTTATTTTAAGCATTTTTAAATATAGAAAATAATGACTAAAATATAATTTTGTGTCCTTTATATGTAATATTATAGTTATAGTGTTCAATCATTTCATTTAATTTCATTTTGATATATAACAATATAGTTTTAGAGATAGATCAAGACATTTAAAAAATATTTTGCTCCAAGACTCATATTATTTTCGAATTTTTTGTATCCCTTTTCTTATACTACTATTCCAATCAAGAGTCATGTAACTTTTGAAGAGTACGTTTAAATGTTTCTTCTCACAAGAAATTTCCTCACTCTATCCTCATACAATATATTGTTAAACTCCCTATCCTCTATCTGATTCTATGTTTCGGTTGTTGACAATTGACGCCATTTTTTTGAAATTTAATCAACCGTATCATTTGCCTCCCTATAAATATGAGAAATATTACTTCATATAAACTCAAAAGTACGTAGATTATGAATATCTTCTACCAAACCAAATGCCCACCTAATCTGCCAGGATGTTGCAAAATTTTGAAGAGTACGTGTCTAGAAGAAATACCCACTATTTTAAAGACATTAATTAATTAAATATTTGGTAAGCTTTCGACCCTTTGAACCCTTGACTTTTACCAAGGAAGGTGTAAGTGCCAAAAGCACGAGGGAAAGTATTCTGAAAACATATATACAAAATCAAGCAACTTAATTGGCTTATGTTAGAACAATGACAACCTAGTCATTAGTCATAGTTTTCTCTAGTAGGGGGAACTGAAAATCTAGCTAAAGAGGTCCACTTTGAGGTACTGGTTGGAAGCGAATAAAAAATTAATTACCATTGGACTTAGATTAATATTTTATTATAATTATTCATACTAATAATTTTTATATATTGTAATTTATAGGAGCAACGAATACAAATAACTATAATAAAATCAACTTATTCTCCGATTATATTGTATGCATTTTTTTACAATTTTTTTAAAATATATGGATAAAAAGTTGTACAATTTATATATGGTAGTATACTTGTAAAGTTTAGTTATATATTATACCAATTTCTTTTCAATTTAATTTATAACAATGTGCATTGCAATGTGCTTTTTTTCATGGCCTTAAGGCTTAGGAGTCTGTGCACATCAGACCATCACATGCATCAAGGTGATAGGATTCGAACCTATCGCCCTCTATACCCAAAACAGATGCACTGACCAGACTGCACTACACCTCGTCTCACCCTCCGAAGCATGCATATAGATCAACCCGATCGATCAAGACTTGATCGAACCGAACTCGCTCACTCTTTTTCTTTTTAATGCAAGGACGCGAGAACCAATCTGAGGTTTCAACCGCTTTTTAGAAAATCTTCTTGCAGCAAGCCACCCCAATCCTACCTCCAAAAAGTCGTACAGTGCAGGAGTGCTTTTTATACTAATTAAGAGAAGACACTTAATTAATGTACTATGTCAAGACTCATATCATTTTTATTATATAATATATATTAAAAATAACATTTTTATAAATTGACTACGTGTGTACATATTCGTAACAACATATATCGAGGAAATGAGGAAATGTAAGGTAAAATTTGTACATTATATTATACCTTTGTAATGGAATCCTTCCAACCCCAACTTACGAGGATACTTTGTACACTGAATTATCAGATGTTGAGGAAAGGAGGGATCGCAGATTTATAAAGTATCTCATGTGACGTAGCTATTTATCACCTTATAGTTGTGTAAAAAAAACATTAAAAAAATTACCAATAAATTTCACATTAAATGAAAAAAGAATTTTAAGCATTAAAAATTAGAGGAAGCAGAAACTATTCACACACTTAATTAGTAAGTACTCACTACCACAATTAAATTTAAAAGAAAGTAATTATTTAAGATAGTCATATGATAACTTACAAAAAATTCATAATTTATGATAAATAATATTATCAGAATCGAAATAAGATGAGTCTTGGAGTAAGACACTTAAAAATTGTCATGTCCGAGTGTAGAAACTATATTACTACATATAAACTAAAAAAAAATTATTGAATTCTATGAATAATATCACAAATAAATTGTATAAAAATATACTTTTATCCCTAATTTTTAACAAAAAATTATCTAACTTAAATATGTCTAATGAATAAGGTTGATTTGATTAGGGTATCATTTATATATGTTGGTCTGAAGCAACACTTGCAAAGTTTCTTATAATTGATAATTAATCTTAACTATGAATAGTGTTAAAAGAATAATAAATTATAATTTAATAGAAAACAATACAATTGAGAAGTGTCTTAAATTATCTCAAAAAAAGGTGTCTTAAATCAAGCCTCATATCATCATTCTAATAAAACAATATTAGTAGAATTGATAGACGTCGTAAACCAAAACCAATACTCCGAAATTTCGCCACAAAGCAAAGTATATATGGAGAGGTCGGATGTAATAGTCTTACCCCAAAATTTTAATATTTAAATAATTCGGTTCCAATTGATGCTGCAAGATTTGAGAATCAGTTGCTACTTGTAACAATATGAAAAAGAAATATAAGAGATTTAATTAGACATTTTATTTTAGTTTATACATTTAAATTGTAAAAAAAAATCTTTTTTAACTACTCCATCTGTTCCATATTATTTCTCATTTTGTTGACAGTCACAATCTTCAATGTCACATTTTAATTGATTTATATAATATAATATTCCATTAACAGTCATATTTTTATGATAATATTTTTCATTACCAATCTAATAATAGTAGTTTTGTTTAACATATCACTATGTATATTATAAATTTTATAAACTTGACCGGTGTCCTAAATATGACAAATACTCAAATGGAGGTAGTATTCAAAGTCGAAGTTTATCAGCAATTATGGGCGTGGAATATGACGAGGGAAAGCTTGCTTCAAAGTAAACGGTACGAAAACGTTTTGAGTTAAACGACTAAAAAAATAACTAGTATGAGACCTAGCTAGGAGTAGGAATGTTCTGCGTACTTTTCTAAAATTCCAGCGGCTGTTGAAAAAAGAGCAAAAGAGCTCCCAGCCTCCCACGTATGACGTATCTTAACATATCTTTAATTAATTAATGGTTGGCGGAAGAGTGATGGCTCTACTCTTTGGATTGGTTCAGCTAATCTATCCAATTCAATTCAAGGGTGATGATAAGTGTCTTGCCCCAAAACACGATTTATATGTCTTCTCCCTAATGAAATCAATACTTATTATCGTTTTTAACCCCATTTTTTTTACAAATACTATTAATTATCAATTATAAGAAGCTTGGAATGTGTTGGCTACGCCAACAACTAAAATTGACACCCTAACGAATGAACCCCATTCGTTGGGCATATTTTAGACGTTTTTTTGTAAATTTTAAAAAATATCGATAAATGTGTGATTTTATACAATTAATATATATTATTATAGTTATAGAAGTTAATCATGTAACTTTTTTCCAATTTAATTTACAAATATATAGATTTTCTATAGTGACAAGACACATAATATGTGTCTTCCACAAGACATTTATCATTTTCCTTCAATTCAAATATGTTAAACTATAAAATCATTTTTTGAACTTCAACCATCAATTTAAACTTTTAATTGAGATGGTTCTACATGGTATCAGAACCATACCAAAGCAAAAAGTCTCAGTACCCCCATATTCATTTGCGCAGGGTGAAAGGATCCTTTGCAGCATCCACGCTTCAAGCCCAAAGGGTATTCGCGTGAAGGGGCGTGTTAGACTATAAAACCATTCATGGGGCTTCAATCATCAGCTTAAACCTTTGGTTGAGATGGTTCCACAAAACTTATCCAAACTTTATACAATTTACCAAAAAAATATCCTCTTTAAAAACACAATTCCCCAAAAACATCATAATTTATCCACACTTATCCAAACCAATCAAATCCAATCCATCCAAACCTGATTTTAAGCAATCCAAAAAACCAAAAAATTGTTGGGGGGTGCCACACATTTTTTTATAACTGACTCGCATGTCACAAATTTTTTTTAATGCATTCCCATGTGACATTAAACTTACTTAAGTAACTGGGGGGTGACATTCTGGCATGTTTTGGCTGGAATCATTGAAAAGTCTTATTTGCCCTTAAAAAAATGAGTGAAGTGTCCGATTGCCCTTGATTTACCGGTTCAAAACTTCTCCTCCTCAAATTCCTCCATCCTCATGAGCTCCTCCTCCCATCACCTTTCTCCTCCACCACTCTCCCTCTGAATCACCAACGACCCAAGCTGCCTCTCAATCCTGCCGCCCTTTCTCTCTCCTCCCTCCAATCACCCACTTTTGTCTCTCCTCTCCTCCTCTGCAACTACCAAACAACCGACAATGTCCATATTCAAACCCTCAATCTCACTTTTTCGCCGCAAATCCTTCTCGACCCACCTGCAGGAGGTGGGTCCCATAGCATCCCGGCTCAAATCCCGGGCTGTCATCCGGGTCGTCGGCCCGGACTCCGTCAAGTTCCTGCAGGGCTTGCTCATGAATGACGTCAGGAAGTTCGGGGAGCCGGCAGCGGCGGATGTTGATGGGTCAGTGGTGGATGAGTTGATTGATATCCTCAAGAGGGAAAAAGAGTTATGGAGGAAGATGATGAGGAAAAGAGGGGAAGAGAGATAATGGCAGATTAAGTTAAATTAGAGAGAAAACTAAGGGTATATTTGTCCTTTTCAACATATTTAGCACATATTAACTGAATTCATGATTGTTTGAATTGTTTGACTTGGCCCAATAAAAAAAGTGCAGCACATATTAACCTTTTGTTTGTATCTTCACAATTGCTAGCACTATTAAAAATATATGTATTATCAATCACTTTTTTGGCAACCAATTTAAAATGGTTAGAAAAACCAACCGTTTTAACAGTCATTTTATATTTTTTTAATTTTTTAACTATTTTTTAAATTTTATGTGGGAAAAAGAGTTGAAAATTCTAATCAATTTTGCTAAAATGGTGGGAAATTTTTCTTACCACCCTTTTTCCTACTGTTTGAAAAATGGTTGGAAAAAAGGTCGGATTATCAACCATTTTCCCAACCATAGGATAACGATTGGTAGAAAAAATTTCCCACCATTTTAACAAAAGTGGTTGGAATTTTCAATCATTTTTCCCAGTGAAAAGTAGAATTTTTTTTTGAAATATTAGAAAAATATGAAATGGTTACTAAAACGGTAGATTTTTTCCAACCATGTTAAATTGGCTGGAAACAGTGGTCGGTGATACACATAATTTTAGTAGTGTAGTTCGACAATGCAAATTTGATACCGAACCCAATTTTTTCCAGCATTGCCTATGAGTCCAATTGTTACATGGTACATTTGGAGTAGCTAGCTACTTAGGCCCCGTTCTTTTATAAGGTACCGCTGCGTTGCGGTGTGATTTCAGTGTGGTTGAATTTGAAAAAGTATGGTGAAGTGTGGTGGGTTATGGTAAGTTGTGGTAGATGGAATGGGTGAGGAGAGAGAATATAAAAAGTAGAGGAGAAAAGTGAGGAGAGAGAAAAGTAAGAAAATATTTTGGTAATGATTTGTGGTAAAGTATGGTGGAGTGTGGTGAAGTGTGGCAGAATATTGAGTAGTGCGGTTTGATGAGGTACCGCACCGCGCGGTACCGTATAAAAGAACAGGCCTTTAGATCCTCCAACATATTAAATTTTAAAAATTAATTTATCAATTTTATTGTAAAATGCATTACAAATTTATAATAATTATTAATGTAAAATAATTATAAAATTCATCAATATATATATATTGGTCCTGTTCTTTGGATGAGTTATTTTCAAGTTACGATAGTTAGGTTAGGATAAGTTATGATAAATTATGATTTTTTTTTTGAGGAATTGTGTTTTTAGAGTGGATGCTTTTTTGGGGAATTATGTTAGGTTGGGGTAAGGTAGGATAATTATGATAAATTAGGAGAGTTAGAACCAACCTATATCAACTTATTCTAATTAAAATTCGTTCGCCAATTAATTACTATATTTAGATTATACATTAATTAATAAATAGAAAGAATATATTTATACAAATATATATATTAATATTCTAATAATCTCTATTTTCACCAATTGGACAATGGTGGACCGTACTACAATCCAATTTTTTTTTTTTTGGATCATCAGAATAAAAAGTGAAAGTACGGTCCACCATTGTCCAATTGAGGAAAGTAGGAATTATTAGAATCCAATTTTCCTATATATATATATATATATATATATATATATATATATATATATATATATATATATATATACTAGCAAATACCCGGGCGTTGCCCCGAATTTTAAAAATAAATACCCGAGATTCCTATATAATTACCTGGCACCTTCTATTAAAAAATAGTCGAACATTGCTTGGTAGGAATATGATCATGCATCAAGATGAAATCCAAAAGACTTAACCAGAGAGAAACAATTGTTTGATCAAATGAAACAAAACTTCCATATAAATATAACTTCAATAACAGTTAACATATGTACGAAAAAACAATCGTTAAGAGATAAAGATATATTTCAAATGAGACACCAAATGAGTGGATGACAATTCTTCAATCATCTATGGTAAAAATACAGGAAAATCACAATAAGATTATGAAATATCAACATTTGACATTAATTAAGTGGATATCGTCATAGAATTTAGCTCGAGCACTATATATTGACCATTCTGACGCCTCGACATATAAACTTCTTCTTTCAAATCGACTAATGTGATTAATTGAATTAAGAATTCATATTGACCATTAAATGGATGTTTAATGACAAAAACCCATTATTATTGTAAGTGTTCGTCTAATATGGCACATAAGATATATAGTGTTTCTCACTATATGTGATCAAATGTGTGCTTTTTAATTATTTGAAATGTAGACATACGCATGAACCTAGTCCCCACCGAACTGATATGAATCTAGCAGCCAACTTGCACCCACCAATATTGACTTCAAAGAAGTATTGTGTAAACCAAAAGATCGATATAATCATACTTAAAATAGATTCTTCCCAAAAGAAATTGGACATGGAGTAATTAATTAGATGGTTAATTGGAAAACCCATTACTAATTAACCTGATGACCTTTGTGTGTGGAAGTGGCCCGTCGTTAGGAAGCAGAAGGTGAATAAGAGAGAATGGAAGAAGTGAGAAGGGGAAACATAGACGAACAAAGAGAGGGAGTAAGGATGAGGACAAAGGGTGTTACTGTAAATTTAAATGAATTCTTGTTGAAGGGAGGGCGAGTGACTTAGGAGGAGGAGAATGGATGGGGTGTTGGGTGCATATATTGGTCAACATGGAGGTTAGAATGATTAATGAGATTAATTCATTTTCACATTCCATCTTTTCTAATAAGTCAATAAGAAGGAATTAAATTGCGGGTGAACGTAGATGTGGATAGTTTCTTTTTAATTTTTTGAAATGATGATATTATTGAAATATGGATGACAACATTAGAAATGTGAATGGACGGTCTTCATTTGTTGTTAGACGGAGAGGTACAGTAGATGACCCATTCCGGAACCCACATAAATCCATCCCAAAATACACGAAAAAGATTGTAACAACCCACCCTAAATCACAGAAATTAGGGTAATTAAATTTGTTTAATTAGCTAAAATGTGATTATTAAATTCTTTTAATTTTTACAGTTAACTAACGGTGACAGGTCTCGGAGGAAATGGCTAAGCGGTCAATATTACCGATCGAATTATTTTCTAGTGCTTTTAAAGTTTATCATTTTTGGACCTCATATTATTATTATTTTAGGTTCTAATGTTTATTTTAAAATCGGTTTGATTACCGTTTCGATTTTTACGGCAAGGTGAATTTTAATAAAAATATCGATCGTTACCGTTTTTACCGTAACAATTAAATTCACTTTACAAGTTATTTTTTTTACTACCTTTTTAATTAAGAGAACTATTTTACACTTTTACTAAGTATATTAGTAGTATTACTATTGATATTATTATTATTACTTTTATTTCTTTAAAGTTAAGTGGAGGGAGTAGTAATTATAAAAGGGGGTATGGGGGAGCTATAGGGTCATTATTTTTGTTCAAAACACACTCAAACTCTCAGCTCTCCCTCTCCCTCCTGTGCGCCGAGAACCACACCAGCCCACCACCTGCGAATTCGCCGGCTTCCGGCGAGTTTTCCGGCTAGAATTCCGGCGGCCAAGTGTTCCTCTTCCACTTCCACACTTCCTTGTTCATTTTTATCTCCTCTTTCAAGTGGTATTCATCTCACACCCTATCTCCATTTTTTTATATAATCTGAGTTTTGATGTTTTTCAAATGTTAAATGGTTGTTTTCATCCCTTTTATTCTCCATTTACATGAATTTTAGAGTATAGTTTTGAATGGTTAAGTTTCGTGGTTGTTGCAAGTGTTCTCTTTATGGATTATTCATGCCAATGGTGTATATTGTTGAGAGATTAATGTTCTAAGGATTTGCATGAAGAATTTGATGAAGTTTTTAGAGTTTAGTTTCTGTTTTGGAAGAGTAACTAAACTAATAATATGTTAATTGGGTGTTTTATGTGCAAATAGTGATGGGAACCATGAAAATTGTGGTGGAATATAAGTGCATGTAATTTGATGATTGTGCATGTGTATTATGCAAGCTTGGATGATAATTTTTGAGGTTGGAATTCTGGAAAATGGTAGTGATATGAGTAGACTTCATTTGGGTAAAGAATTAGTACAAAACTTGAATGAAAATGGAGCATGCATGTGAGCTCAAACACCCCAGTGCATTCTGCCCAAAATTCACTTTTTATAAGAGATGGTAAAATTAGTTTTTAGCCCAGATTCTTGTGTAAAGAGGTAGCCTAAGGTGTTAGCTAACACCGGGCTTTTGAATTTCGGGTTTCCGACTTGTATAGCTCAAGTTAGAGCCAAAACCGTAAAGGCATGCAATTATATACGATTTTGGAGGCAGTGACTTGTTGCACATTTTTCGTCTGTGTGGAGTTTGAATTTGAAAAAGTGTTCAACGTAAGAGTTTTAGGAGACCTTGCAAGCTTTCCGAAATGGTATGGTATGCGTCAACCCGACGTCGAGAGTGTGAGTTATAGAGCCCGGAAGAAGGGCTGCGAATCTGGAAATTCTGGGTATAATATATTGTTTTAAGTTTGAACCAAAGGTGTTATAGTGACCTTGTGAGTTGTTTTTGGGTGTTTAAATGTGACATTATGGTTGTTAAGATGGAATTGATGATTGAGGACCATAGGACTTGGCTTTAAGAGACCTCGATGTCTTTTATGTTATTTGATTTTATCGTATTTTATTACCGAAGTCTCGCGTTTTTAAAGGAAATAAAATTCGTATCGCTCTCAAATTTTTTTTTAAAGCCTCTTTGATAGAATAAGAGTACATATTCTACAAGTATTTTTTTTCCTGTCCATAAAGCTCCTATGAGTTTAGAGCAAGTGCATAAAATTTTATCGATTCCGTTTAAACGCCAAAACCGCACAAAGAAAATATTTCGGTTTTCGTTGTTTCTGTCCAGAGCCTTTTTCGAGCTCTTCCCATCATTTTTAGCATCTGACCCAGTTGACAAACTTATAGATTTTATTTTTCCCTTTCCGAAAAGTGCTCGTTCATTAAATTCCGAGTTTCCTAGCCCCGGTTATAGCCAAAATACTCTTACCTCAAAAACCTGAAATTTCTTTTACATGTGCATTTCAAATCCTTTCTATGGGACGTTACGGCCCTTTTTGTTCATAGCCCTTGCACTAATTAGTAACCTTTATCGTCTTAGCTCAAAGTTTCACACCGCCCCGCGCCATTCCCCGAGCCAGATCGTCACCAAGTTCACAGTATTTTAAAGGTACGCAAATTGTCCAACTCTTATGCTTACAGTCAAGTACAGTTTTATTGCATAGATACATTCTAATGATTTTATTGTTTTATAAGTGGTCCCGAGACGTAGTTCTACAGTAGCTAGAGTGAATCCTAGCATTATTTTACAGGCTCCTATTGGAGTAAGCTTGACCTGGCCATTCATTGCCTGCGATCACCCAATCCAAACTCCCGGTCGGTTTGGGCATGCGCGTGTATGAGGTGCTTCGGCATCGATCGTAAGGGATACCACGTCTTATTATTGTTATATTTTCAAAGTAAAGCACGACATATGCATAGAATTCTTAAAGTTTAAAGACTTCATTGGTTTAGCACGAGTTATTTTGCCCCTTCCTCGTTTTAAATGTTTTAAAGTCGGCATGAAAAACCGTTTCAAAGCGGTTTTACATGTTGGAGGTTTGTGTCGAGTGTTTCCACTCACTTTTGCGTTGTTTTACTGTTTTGTTTTAGGTGGTCCGAGCTCCATGAGAAAGGGAAAGGAGCTCAGAAGTAGTTTACTCTCTAAAGTGAAAGGTAGACTTTTGCGTCGTACAGGGTTACTTATAAAGCAAGTGATAGTGGTGTATGGAGATATATAAGGATCTATAAGCGTGTGGGTCTATGTGTGTTTATGTACTGTTAAAGTTAAGCAATTGTGGCTTTTGTAAACTCCTTTATGTATGGGGACGTGTCGGTGAATGTGGTTCAGTTGTGGTTCTGGTTGTCTTTGTTGGTGTGCTTGGTTGGTTGGTTTTGCCTTGTCCTTAGTGGGACGGCGGTAGCGCCTCAGGCCGTTATCCGCTGCGCTAATCATGTGATTACCGTAATGTTTGGGTAATTGTGTGATTAAGGTTTTGGGGCGTTACAAAGATGAAATCAAGTCAAACACATAGGCATGGCATGCCAAGTTGGGATCCAGACCCGTATTCATCTCTTTGCCAGAGTTAAATGTTGACCCAAAATTGGCATCCATACACCACTAAACCGCGCGACATGATAGAGGTCCCCTCATTTGATCTAAACTTCACTCTCACTTTCTCCTATAAATACTCACTCATTTCATCACATTTAGGCTCCTTGAGTTGACCATCAAGCTTTAACACCAAGTCAACTGAATTCTCTTCTCCCTCTAACCCTTGTATCTATGCCACTTTAATTGATTAAAAATTGTTGTTAGAATGCTCATTTTTTTTATTCGTTACTTTTAATTTGTGTTCCATGTATAAAGGTGCCAATGCCCACATAAAATGTCTTTATACTTCGTTTCTTTTATTTTTCTCATTTTTCATTCCATTAATTTGCATGTTCTAGCTAACAAAATCAAAAAAGAAATAGTGAGCCTCTCTTTCTACTCTTTCTTTTAATTTAAATTGATATGGTAGAGTCGTTCTTTGAATGGACGAATTTTTATTTTCATATTCGTAACCTAACCCCACCCCCAAAAAAATCTAAATCCTATGGTTTGCGATTTTGGAGTTTTGTTCTTTGTTTATTAATTCTCAATAAAAGTTAATTAACAACTCCCTTTCCTCTTCCTTGTTTTTCATTAATTTGATTTGTTAATCTCATGACATTATTTCAATTTTGAGACCTACAGTTTGGAAATGAAATTCATTTGAAATGGACTAAATAGGTGTAACCCGCACTGCCATGTCAGATGATATATATGTCAGTGGCCCGGGTACTATATGCCCAATGCAGTCTTTGGACTGGCCCAAGGCACCGAATTGGCGTCATGTCGTGTGGCATCCATGCCAGCTAGTGGCTCGGGTAAGTCTCGACACTACTTATTTTAGCTTTCAGTTTTTTTTTAATTTCTTATTGGTTTCATTATTTTTTCTAGTCTTGGGCAAAAATGTTAATTATGGGTTATTCAAAAAATTAACAAAAATAAAGATACACAATAGAAAAATGAAATAAGCCCCTTAAAGAATAAACAACCCCTTTCGAACCGTTACTTCATTGAGATACTTGGAAAGTTTCCTTCAGAAATTTTTCTGAACCTTAGAGAAAGATTATATTTTTATCAAACTCTACTCTCATGCAAATCAAATAGTGCCAATGCGAGTTTCATACATTAGATTATTATATACATAGTGAGGTTAATAGTAAAAAAATTTACAAATTAGTTGCAAGTGCCTCATGCATGGTGATTGGAAAGTTTTAGATGGAGAAAGCATATTTTTTTTGTTTGGGCGTGGAAATAAATTATTCAAATGAATGACGATTTGAAAGAACTATTGTATAATACTCAAGTCAATATATATTATAAAAAGGGGAGCATATTTTTTATACAAAAATATTACCATAAAACACATAATTTAGTTAGTTTTTAATTTTTCATTAAAATAAATTGCATAAATAACATGAAAATTTAATAAATATTTTTACATAGTTGTAATTGCAATATGTAATAGGGAAAGTTGCTCACTCATACAACATAACTTATTTAGGATATTGATAAAGTTACCTATTATAATACAAAAAATTACTTAGAGGTACCCTAACTTTTGAAGAAACAATTTTTTGGTACCCTAACTTTCCAAAACTAATTTTGGGGTACCCTAACTTTTAGGATTAGAAATTACTAGGTGAATTTCCGGCGAAACTCCGATTGATTCAAATCATTTTCGTCCACGAAAACAAAGGGCATTTTCATCCACAAAAACACTTAGGGGGTGTTTGGTGTCTGACATTTTGGATGGCTTTTTGGTGAAAATGGCTTTTTGGAAGGCATTTGGCTATTTGACTATTTAAAAAGCCAATTTGGAGTGTTTGGTGGATTGGCAGATTGAGATGGCTTTTTATCTCCAAAAAGCCAGTTTGTAAAAAGCTACAAAGAGTAGCTTTTTGTAAATGGCTTTTGGCTTTTTGGAATATAAATTACTATATTGACCACACACTTCATAAAAATTACAAAACTATCATACAAATTATTTAAGGTTATTTCTTTTAATTTTTCTTCAATCTTCCACCAAAATTACCATCCAAATTATTTTTGGTTGTTTATAGTGTAGATTATCATTCACCATTTTGGTATCCAAGATGTACAAATAAAAAATATCTTTGCAATTATAAAAAATTTAAAAGTAAATTTCGGATAAAAATTTATAAAATATCAACATTAATTGTAAAAGTAAATTGGGATAAAAATTTTAGTCTTACTCAAGAAAATTTGACAATCAATATTGAACAATTTAGTTATTAGGCTATTAATACAAATACCAAATTTTAGTGACTATTTGTTGAACACACAAATACAACGGCAAAAAAAGAAACTATCAATAATAAAAATATTAGAAATATGGAGGAAAAACCTAAAAATGAATTAAAAAAACATAAGGTTAAAAAAATTTTGAAAATAAACCTAAGGGTATAATTGAAAATCAAACAAAAAAGTCATTATTACAAACAGCTAACTCTACCAAACACTTTTTATACAATCAGCTAACACAAACCGCCGACAAAAACAAATTTAACAAAAGCAGTAAAAGTCAAAGCATAACAAAAATGCAATAGGAAAAAGCCAATACAATAATAGTGTTCCCAAACACCCCCTTAATCAATTTCCCGCCTAAAACTCACCGTTGAATTCAAATAATTGGCCGAAAATTCACCTAATTATTTCTAATTCTAAAATTTAGGGTACCCCAAAATTAGTTTTTAAAAGTTGGGGTACCAGAAAAACATTTCACCAAAAGTTAGGGTACCCCTAAGTAATTTTTTGATTATAATATCCTTTTTACTTAAAAATTTATTTAAGTAAAACTATAACATAATTTAATGTTTATAACTTATTTTACTCTCCTAATGTATCATTATCATTGTTGTCAAAGAAATATCATTATAAAAGAAAAATAAATTTTATATTTATAATATCCACAAAATTTGATGCCTATAGTATAATTTTACTCTTCCAAATATAGTTATCAAAACCCTTATATAATTGATATATTTTTGTGAATTTTAATTGACTAATATGAAGAAGTTGGAGACTTTGTTGTTGTTGGGGAGGGGAGGCATACGCATGATGGAAGGAATTTGAAGGTAGTTTTTTTTTAAATAAAGAAATAGGGAAAAAAATCAAAGCTCCTACAATTAAGGAGAGATGAGTCAAATGAATTTTGTAACTATTAACAAGTAGATTATCAACTTGTCGTTAATAAATTGATATATTAAAATTATATATGAAAATTGTAGGTGGATGTATCGTGGGTGTGAAGGCGTCTGTATAATGTATACGAGCATTGGCCTATTTTGCACGTGTCTTAATTCGCAAATATAAATACCCTGAAGCATATCCATGCAAGAAGCGCAAAAACTTATAGTACGCGGGCCGCGTAAACTTCGCCTGTAAGTTCACGTAAATAACTATTTATAAAAAATTATCGAAAGTTTATCAAAAGTTATCGAAATTTACCAAAATTTTCCAAATACAAAAGTTTACATTTAAGTAATTATTTATTTATTATTATAATTTTTTATCTTCATTTTATTAATTTTTAATTTATTATTATTTTTGAATTTTTATTTTTTTAAATTTTAAATTTTAAATTTTAAAATTTTCCAATTTTCCAATTTTTAATTTTTAATTTTGTAAATTTTAATTTTAATTTTAATTTTAATTTTAATTTTTTAATTTTAATTTTTTAAAATTTAAAATTTTAACTTTAATATTTTAATATTTTAATATTTTAATATTTTAAAATTTTAAAATTTTTAAATTATTTTTTGCAATTTTTCATTTTTAAATATTTAAATATTTAAATATTTTTTAATTTTTCAATTTTTTAGTTTTTTAATTTTTTAGTTTTAAATTTTTTAATTTTTTAATTTTTTTAGTATTTTAATTTTTTTAATTTTTTAAAATTTTAAATTTGTGAATTTTTAAAAATTTTAAATTTATAATTTTTAACTTTTAGTTTTTTAATTTATAAATTTTAATTTTATAAAATTTTTAATTTCAGTTTTTAATTTTTTATTTTTTTTCTTTTGAAATTTGAAATTTGAAAATTTGAAATTTATTCATTTATTATATTTAACATGGCAGAGTTTGACCGGGTTGACTTTAATGTGCAATGTCAGAAAACCACCGAGTCACCACCACTCAACTCGGCGGCGTCCCACTCAAATCCAATTATATTTTTTTTGGACCACCAGAATACAACGTGAAAGTAGGGACCACCATCATCCAATTTGCAAAAGTAGGGATTATTAGAATCCAATTTTCCTTTCCGAAAATATGTCTAAACTTATATAAACTTACTAAAAGTTAACAAAATTTACAAAAACTAACATTTACCTTATCTACACTTACCACTGAAATTTACAGGTAGTAATATATATATATATATATATATATATATATATATATATATATATATATATATATATATATATATATACATACATACATACATACATACATATGGCTCGTTAAGCTCCTCCTCCACCGCGGCTACACTGTCAACGCTACGTTCGCAACCCCAGTTTGTTTCCCTTCCTCTCCCCTCTTGTTATTGCATTTAAAATTTTATCACGATGTACCATAGTAATTACCAAATTCCACCAATCACATCTTGTTTGAGTGGTAAAACGTTCACCTTCTATCCTAAGTGTCCATGATTTGAGTCCTGGAGACGACATCTCTCCTTACCATTTTGGAGAGTGTTGTGGGTTGGGTGGGGCCCATTTTTGGGTCATTGGCATCCCTCATACCTCGTCCGCTACGGAATTGTTGGGTTGGACTATTTATCTGTTAAAAGAATATATATCTTAATAAATATGATTCAGGGTGTTTCACATATTTTCATAAATGCAAGTGCTAGCAGATTGTGCAATTTTTTTATGAACTGGCTGCCGAAGTCTTTTATTGATCACGGACATTACTAATGTCTTCTAGAGTCAAAGTGTTGACTAATTTTGGCACGTACTTTAGCCAAGACATTAGCCCTGTCTCATAAGGTTATAGTAAAGTTAAAATTTCAGACTAAATAAAACCAAATGCAGTGTGTTCGGTATGCTTCTTGTAACAGCCCACTCCCTAATAGGGTTTGTTAAGGTCAATCTCAACCTAATTAAGGTTGAGAAAGGTAAAAAAAAAAAAAAAACTTAGAACTAATTTCTGAAATTTTCTGAGGAAAATCCGGCAGAGTTCCCTCTGTAATATGGACTTTCCCAGGCTTAAGGCCTTACAACCCTGAAATAAACAAACAAACTAAAATAGAACTCAACGACCACACGCCGGAGCATATCACGAGCCACACGCTCGGATTACAATCTAAATGCATCAAACAACCCAGGCATACCAAATATATTTACAATAGAATTTAAATTACAAAACAACCACTCCCTACATACATAAACAACTGGGAATGCTTCAATCTCTAAATAACTTGTCAGCTCCTGGTCTTCATATCGACCTGTAAGGGGGAGGGAGAGAGGGGTATGAGCAAACCATAGCTCAGTGGGTAACCTGTACCCTGGAACAACTATTAAGATTTACGTCACCTAATATAGGAGTCAACTTAATTCAGTATTCACCCAAGTACAATAAAAATATATAAATGCATCTCTTAGTCGTTTCATAAATCATCAAGTAGGGAACTAGGCATAAGGTTTCCATTCACTCATCTACATGCCTCGTGTGACGTAATTAAGCGGTCTCATATCTTCCAAATCAACTACAGGGGAAAAGGATAACCTTTTCAGTCATGAAGACAATCGAGAAGCCATTAGGGGGCATTTCAAGTACTCGAGCGCTCTAATAAGCCGCAATCAACTCAATACACATCATCCTCCTAACTTAATTACCCTTCAAGTAGCTCATACATTCCATTTAGCCTCCAAAGGTCAACAATCAAGGCCAGATTCACGGGTAATGCATTAGTCTAATTAAAAGACACACACAAAGAGTTCTAATATCACATATATAACTCATGAATAACAAAATAAGTTACTTATTTAAATCACGAGACTCTTTTCGAAACTTAATTTGAACGTATTAAATGACATTAAAAAACTTAGCAATTCTCAAGTAGAATACCATTCATACTTCAAAACCTTTCAAAGTCATTCTAAATAAGAACATCACACTTTCAACATATAAAGAATAACTCACGCACTTTGAAACAGGTATTAAAAGTTATTCAAATTTCCTTTTCTATCTTTCCATAACCATAATATATACTGTTTCAATAAACCAACGGTTTCATATAATTTTTCCTTCTTTTCATTGTACGAAAATACCAATACCATGGGCGTAGGGTACTTTCAGCACTCTCCAGTCGGGGCCGGTTCCCCCTTAAGACAGTTAGTTTAACTTCCTGGGAGTTCTAATGTCAATGGACTTTATATACCTAGCCGATGCGGTTCCCCTTTACAGGTGTAACCCCGGCTTTCCAATTAGTCTACAATACCTAGTGCAATACACCTAGCCCAAAAACTATTTCAAACTCGTAAATCGCATAACAATTCCATACCATACACTTCTCATCCAAATAGTTTTCCAATCATATATAAATGTATTAAAGTAGGAATATACCTTTCATTTAAATCAAAATCAATTCAATAAATCAGTTCAATTGCTCAACTTCCGACCTTTTCCATTTAAGAAATCCAAATATTCATAAAGGACTTCATAAAACCTCAAAATTCGATTTAACACGTAGAAATTACATAAACGGCTTAAAACATACATAAGTATCAAAATCCAAACCATTTCTTAGAAAAACACTTCAAAGAGTCATTCAAGACTCAAATACACAAGTAAACACGTGTAATGGAGCTCATAAGGCCGTATAAGTTCAAATAATTGGGAAACACATGCACACGAGTACTTAAATTCATATACAAGGTCTAGCAATTAGTATAAATTCGAATCCCATATCACTAGAATTCAAAAGGCCTAATTACGACGCATCTTAGAAACATGAAAGTTCCATTCTTTAGCATATAACTCACCCAAGTTCCATTTATGCATACTTTCCATATCAATAACCAAATTAATCACGTATAACCTGTAGGATACTTATCTATGCACTTTATACTTATAAACGTCCAAAACAACACCAGGGCAACCTTAACTCAAACCTTTCAACATACTAACCACATATTTACATATAAACCTCCTTGGAATCATAAATTAGCTTAATTTCTCTACCTATACCGCAACCAGGACTATTCTGAGCATAATCAATCAATAAACCGTTCTTTTCATCATTCAACCCAAAGTATTTCAATTTCACAATTCAACCCGGGCTCCCTCCTCACATACATCGCCCTAAATTAACCTCAACGCTCAATGTTCAACCCAAATACCATTCGACTTCAAACTCGGTTACATAATTCAATCCGACCATTACGACATAATTAACAATTTCAGGCATAAACTCAATATTTAAACTTTACTAATTAAACCTGAAACCTAACAGTTATTAAGAGGGGACAGAGATTACCCACTTTGAATCCCAATTGAACGGTTAGGGTCTCCAATTGGGCTCGAGTTGGTTGAGAGGGTATCGGAAGCACTTGAACTCAGCCCGAAAAACCGCCCAAGGACCTAACTCGAGCCACCTTTACCCCTCCTCTATTTCACGTTAGGCCACCACGGCCTCTGTCGCCGCCCTACCACCACTGCGGCAGTCACCTCGACCACCTGAACCGTTGCCGCTCTCTCTCTTGCGCGGCGTCTCGCCGACCGTCGTTGTTGTCTCCCTCTCTGCGTGCGGTGCTACCACCGCTTCTCCTCCCCCTCTTTCTTGTTGCCGATGGCTGGCGACCAGGCGACACCGCCACCGTTGCCGCCACCGCTTCCTCTCTCTCTCTCTTTCTTTCTCTCTCTCTCTCTTTTTGTGTGCGTCGGGGTCAGGGGCCGAAAAAGACCAGGCACCCCCCTCCTTTTGTTTAGGGATGGCAACGGGGCGGATCGGGGACGGGGGAGTATATCCCCGTCCCCATCCCCGCTCTCAAAACTCGTCCCCATCCCCGTTCCCATCCCCGCTTCGGGGAATGATTCTTGCCCCATCCCCATCCCCACGGATTCCCATTCCCCATCCCCAACGGGGATTTTTTTAAGCTATCCAAAATCTAACCAAATTTTAATCGGACCCGGTTTTTAACCTGTTCAAAATACAACGTATTTAACTTGCTCAAGCAATAATACTTCAAAATCAAACAATAATACATCAAGCAATAATACAACGTACTTAAAATTCGAAAATTACTACTTTATCCTTGCTATTAATATATATATATATATTGAATTAGAATAAAGGTTATTTGGTAATTTTAAAATTTTGGGGATGGAGATTTGGCGATGGGGACGGGAAATTTTTCCCGGCGGGGAAAATGGGGACGGGGATGGGGAAAATTTTGTCCCCATCCCCGGCCCGTCCCCAAGCGGATTTTGAAAAATCGTCCCCGTCCCCATCCCTAATGGGGGTGGGGATTTTTCCCCAGAGCGGGGCGGGGCCCCAGCGGGTTCGGGGATTCCCCGCCCCATTGCCATCCCTACTTTTGTTTTCCTCCCTTTTGGTTTCAATTCTCCCCTAATTACCCAAATAATAATCCCTCATCCAATTAATAAAGTTCCTTACTTCCTCTTATTTCCTTCCTTTCTAAAACCTATACCCTAATTACCAAATAACATAACAAAACCAACCTTCTAATAAAATTCTAGTTATGATAAATAAATAAATAAATAAATAAAATAATAGTAATAATAATATACACATAATATATAAATGCAACAATTAATCCCATAAATAAATAACTAAACCCAAATTAGACCCTTAACCAAAGTAATTACCCTTAATAAAACTGCCGGATCTTACACTCCCCCCCCCCCCCCCAAAAAAAAAGTTTCGTCCTCGAAACTTCAAGGTCAAAGGGTCTAGTACAGTAATGTCCACAATACCTTGGTAATCATATAGCATATATCATGCACCAGTAGAGAAAGGGGTATTGACTCGAGTTTCAAATCCTTTTTCATGGCATGTAGCCCCCATCTCGCCAACTTCTTTTAAATGTCTATTCACTCTATTTTAGGCACCGAGGAACAAACAATTCAAAGAAGGGCAAATAAGTCGGCATTACACAACCATTCAAATGTTTGAAACTGAGAAACTCTCAAGCATAGGAGAATCACTTGGTGCTCATTTGATGAAAACAATGCACTATAGCTGGTCTCACATAATTCTCACATAATTCACATATGCAAAGTCTACTAACAATCCAAGTAAATCTAGGTGCACATCCAACTTGGCCATGACCTCCTCAACCTACTTTTGTAAGGATTGGACGCGAACTACTTGCTAAATTCTAGTCTCTTCCCACCAATGTTGGGTTTCTACTCGTCTCAAATCCATGTAGCCAGTCGTTTAAAGCTTAACAATAGGTAGCTGTCTGGAGACAACAATGGAAGGTAGATGACGGAAAGAAAGCAATTGACGGAAGAGGGATTTCAGAGGATTGATGTTGGAAAATCCTAGCTTGTATCGTTGCCGAACAATATTGAGGAACAATTGGGAATCATCAACAGAACCTTAACTTGGAGGACTAGAGTAATTGCAAAGAAGGGAATAACTGAAATGTGAAGTATAAAGGTAAGGATTACAATGGAATTGAAGAAAGGTCCTTGAAATTATGAGTGATCCAAGGGAAACCTTGTTGGTCATCTCCTCTTTGTCACTTACTTAGGCCTCAAGTGTCAAATGAAAGAAACACGTATGTTATTCCTTGAAAACTTGGCAGCTAGAGGATGTTTATTCAACTATGAAGGTATTTCAATCCATCAATACCTCAATTGCGGGAAGGGCTCAAACTTGTACCCTAATCACTATTCCAATTGCTACCCAAGCCAAGATCCCTATATACCATTTAGCCTTGAGGAGATATAATGATTACTTCAAAACGCCATCTATCATATATATGATTCATCATTGGAGAGTCGGCATCTCCAATAAAGTATTCAACTGCTATCTTATGCATTTCTATAGTAAACTTTGATGTACTGCACGATCAAGATAATATTGTCATGATGGCTTAGTGCTTCTTCCACTAGTACACACCTCAGATCTTAGTTCCCAAGAATACTTCTCAGCTTATTTAAGCGATATGGTCCATAACATATCTCATACTACTACTTATTTTAACCTTCAACTCATCCACCCAAGAGATGAATCTCAAACACCCCAACTTAGCACAACAATATACTATATTGAAGTATTCGTCCCCCTTTATTTCTCCAACCCATGAGTAGAGGGTTTTATCTCCTTTTTGGGCATATAAATTTAGGAGAAACATGGGTATGTAATCACATACCTTCCACACCAGACCTTAAGCATGAACGACTCATATCAAACTCCAAATTGAGAGAATGACCCTAGATCTTAATAGTAATACAATGGAGCAACTTGTGCTCACAACTTAAAGGCTAGGATCAATTCACCAAAACCAAGTGGAAGGGCCTATACTTCCTGAAATCTAATTTACTAAATCAAGTAATCAATCAAAGATCTAGCTAAGGGGAATAGGGAAGGTCGGGTACTTCCTAGCCAAAACATTAGTAGATCCACATGAAGCTACACCTAAATTAAGAGGCTGTAAGAACCCATGACTCATGTAATACATAACTCTGATTCTAGTTCCTTAAATACTTCTGAAATTTACTCGAATGATATGGACCATATCATATCACACATGTCCATTCGACTTAGGCCTCAAATTAACCACTCAAGATATGGATTTAAGCGATGAGAATCCAGGCTACTGCTGTAAATAACCATATTGTATGAAAAAGTACTCCTTTAACTCAAATATCCGCAAATGTTAAAGATTCTCATAATACTTCACTTTAAGGTGTCTTTCTCTCCCACCTCTCCAACATATAAGTAGAGGCGCTTATCCCCTCCCAAAATACATGAACCAAGGGAAAAACAAGGGCAATATAACTATTTTCCACCAATATTGAACATAAAGCAAAACAAACTCTTATTCCACCTTCCTAATTGAAAGGCTAGCTCGACAACCTCAAGAGCAACGCCATACTATAATCTATGCTCATTGCTTACAAGAAATGGTAAACTCACGTTACTTAAGGGAAAACCAAGGTACAATTTCTAAAATCCAACTTGCTTCACCGAGCAACAAACAGTAGATCTAGTAAGAGAAAAGAAGCGAAACTTAGGCACTTCCAACACAAATACTGTTGTAGCCTTGTAATTCTATCTACCTTTACCACATTGAGAATTTAAAGCACATAGAGTTCACGTAAATCACATATTTCCAAGCAAACAAGCATGCAATGGATGAATGCACCACCTAAGGTCGCAGAATCCTTGCTCTGATACCATATGTAACAGCCCACTCCCTAATAGGGGATGTTAAGGTCAATCTCAACCTAATTAAGGTTGAGAAAGGTAAAAAAAAAAAAGAACTTAGAACTAATTTCCAAAATTTTCTGAGGAAAATCCTACAGAGTTCCCTTTGTAATATGGACGTTTCCCAGGATTAAAGCCTTACAACCCTGAAATAAACAAACTAAACTAAAACAGAACTCAACGACCACACGTCGGAGCATATCACGAGCCACACACTCGGATTACAATCAAAATGCATCAAACAACCCAGGCATACCAAATATATTTATAATAGAATTTAAATTACAAAACAACCATTCCCTACATACATAAACAACTGGGAATGCTTCAATCTCTAAATAACTGGCCAGCTCCTGCTCTTCATATCGACCTGTAAGGGGGAGGGAGAGAAGGGTATGAGCAAACCATAGTTCAGTGGGTAATGTAACACCCCCAAAATTTAATCCTTTCTTAATTACAATTAGTTGACTAATTAAAACCCTAATCTTATTTATTCTCAAATTAGTTAAATCGTCATACTAGCTAGACTTTTACAAAATTTTGTTATTATTTTCGGAAAATATTATTTTAGCCTCTTTTACATTTTAGATTATGATTTCATTCAAGTTTTGAGTAATAGTAAACTCTTAATTAGATTTAAAAATTATTTTCATGTATTATATAACAACCCGTGCTTTTAAGTATCATTTATTTTATTAATTCAGTTTTAATTATTATTATTGTACACTATTTGATTTACTTAGTCAAACCTTTCTCTTGAATAATTTAAAGAGTTGATTTTATTTTTTATGAATTACACATGTTTTTCTTATTTTGATAGATAAAATAATAGTAATACTACTTCCTTTTTATTAAAGTACTAAAACAACTTTCATTAAATAAGAATATTTGACAACTTTAGATTTTTGAATTTATTAAAATAAACCTTTAAGCACATGTTTTTTCATTAGGAGTACATAGAAATTGTTCAAAATTATATTTTGATTAGTCTTGAAGAAGAGACATAACAATTTATTATGCTTATCAAAATTCTCAATTAAGATATATTATTTGTATTGATTAGCTAAACTTTCTTACATTTCAATTTGTTATATTAACTATAAAATGAGTAATTTCAATAATTAAATTTTAGCTCTTATTTATTTTAATATCATAAACTAATATATTTCACACACCTTTCATATTTTACCTATTAATTTGAAAAATAATAAAAGTATTTTATATTTCACACATTTTTCATATTCTATATATTAATTATTAACTCTAGTAAGAATAATTTAATCTATGAAATTATAGTATTTATTAATTATAATTTTATGTAATAAATGAACCAATTTTGCACATTTTTCATACATTTTACAAAATAATATTACTTTTACTAAACTATTTTTTTTACAAAAATTAAATATTACATTGCCACCTATTTCTACCACTCATCTTCTCTTCTTCTTCTTCAACAAGCTCCCATGGCTTCTAGAATCCATCAAAGCTTCATTACCATGTGCAGAAAATGTTGAGTTCACTCATAAAATAATCATACTCAGCCCCTATAAATACCCAAACAAATAAGTTTGAGTCACCATCATCTTCTACAAATCAAAAACACCAATACCCTCTTCTTCATCTTCCACCATCACCCTCACCATCACCTTCTTCTTCTCGGGTCCCCTCACTGCCGCCACAACCCATCACCACCATTCATCTTCTCCGACCACCTCCTGTCCGTCCACCTGTACCACCAATAACTACATCAAGCCACACTTAAATCAGATTCATCAACATCCATCTCAAATCCAACCAATTACCATCCCAAAACTCAAACCAAAATCAACACCATAACTAGAATTCATCAATTAGGGAATTTTCAATTACCTTTTTCAAACCAAACCTCGCCGGAAAACACCATTACCACCACTCAAAACCGCCCCGGAAACCACCGCTTTCGCCCCTGTCTTCGACCCGAACCCAGCGCCGACCACCTCCACTGCACGATGGTCGTGGCTCCCTCCGTCGCCGGCGTGACCAGCACCATCCTCCGACGACGCTTCCTACCGCCAAGCACAGACCGTCGACCACCACCCTTTTTCCCTCTTTGCTCTGGCTTTTCGAAGGGGCAGGAGTAAAATTAAACTCCTCTGACCCTAATTTTGTTCTAAACTGAGTTGAAGGAGTAATATTAGTGGGCCAACTAAAATCCCTCTCAATTAGCCCATTTAGTTATCTAGGTAATTCTTTACTTTATCCTTTTTCTATTCCTTTCAAATTCCTTAATTATTAATATTTTTAAACTAACTATATTATTACCATTACTATTTTCCATGATTTTATAAATAAAGATTGGAGAAATTTCAAAAGTATTCTACTCATCCTCCCTCTTCAAAGTCGGGAAGTGACAGGTATAATTCGATGACTGTATCTTCCAAAGTGGCATTAAATCTTCATTAATTATTTTAAGTTATATATACAAATTATTTACGTGATTTCAGTATGTTTTATCATTAATAGTGGACCCTTATCATCACTCCCGGTACCGGAGCCTGGGTTAGTAACCGACCCAGCTATGTGCATGGACAAGGACAAGATCCTAAGGTTACCTTGCATACGTATCATATCATTAAGATTGGTTAAAACCAATTTAGGGTTCCACTCAGATAATAAATAAATAATTATTTTATCGTCTCTCCCCTTCTCCCTGTTTGCAAATTAAATGAATTTAAATGGCGCCCCAATAAAATGTTTTCAAAATGTTTTTACACTACAGTGTCGGTTATACTGGGTTTCGTCTCATTTTTCTTTGTGTTTTTTAATGTTTTGGTTTTTAGGTAGCAACAGGAGTTTTGGGCAGATTTGGGGCAAAGACAAACGAGTAGCAGATTAGGCCGCCATATAGTTAAAATCTCTCAGTTTGGTTATTAAATTTTAATAGTTGGCTCACCAAGACAATAGTTTATTTGTTATCATTTCTCACTTTCTCTTTTAAATGAATAATTCCTCTTATTTTCTCTTAAGTATTATTATTTTATAAATATTTTATTTTCTGTTTTTATCTCCTTATAAAAAGCCTTGCTTTTCCACTTTCGGAAGAGCGGCGGTAACGCTCTTGACTTTTACGCTTCCGCTAATATAAGATTAATTAAGTTAAAATTTTGATAATCCCCTGATTACAAGTCGGGGCGTTACAGGTAACCTGTACCCTGTAACAACCATTAAGATTCACGCCACCTAATATAGGAGTCAGCTTAATTCAGTATTCACCCAAGTACAATAAAAAATATAAATGCATCTCTTAGTCGTTTCATAAATCATCAAGTAGGGAACTAGGCATAAGGTTTCCATTCAAGCATCTACATGCCTCGTGTGAGGTAATTAAGCGGTCTTATATCTTCCAAATCAACTACAGGGGAAAAGGGTAACCTTTTTAGTCATGAAGACAATCAGGAAGCCATTAGGGGGGCATTTCAAGTACTCGAGCGCTCTAATAAGCCGCAATCAACTCAATACACATCATCCTCCTAACTTAATTACCATTCAAGTAGCCCATATCTAAACTAATTGTTTGTTAATTGAAGACATTCACCAAGGTTATAAATTAGGGCCAGAAAAAATCTTATCTCATTCGATGATCCGGATTTGTCTGACTCAAAAAATTTGATAAAAGAGAACTAATATGTTATTAAAATTATAATATGACAGATAATATAAAATGTGAAAAAATAGTTAAAAAATTAGATAAAATAGAACTAAGGTAATATATTTCTAATCATAGTATACAAATAATCATGGGTTTATAATAATAATAATTAATAATAACAGAAAATAAGAAAAATAAGGAGGAAAGTTTGTAAAAACAAAAATAGGGTTTTACGTTAAGGTTTAGGGTGGCAGTTTTCGGCAACTGGGTGGCGACGGCGGTAGGGCGGTAGCGGCGTGCGAACAGAGGTCCGGTCGCGACGGTGGTTGTCGAAGGAGTGGCGCCTGGGTTTGAGCAGCAGCAACTTCACCCCAACTATGCGTCTTTTCGGTCGGTGTATCGCCGACCGACGTCGAGTGTTGCGTGGCGGCGGCGGAGTTGGCGGCACAGGCGGGAGGCAGCGCGATGCGTCGGTGGTGGCGCAGGCGATGAGCGAGCGAGTGAGAAAGAGAGCTCGAGAGAGAGAGAAGGAGAAAAAGAAAACGGTGATGGTGGTTGCGGTGGTTGCCGGTGGTGTGGACGGCGGTGCGATGGTGGCGGGGTGGCGCGGCAGACACGGGGAGAGAGAGAGAGACTACGTTAGGGTTTGGTTTGAGAGGAGATTAGGGTTTTGAGAGAGAAACTTAGCTTTTATACTAATCACAAGGTTAAGGCCCAATTAGTATTATTCCTAATCCTAACCCAACCCAACACTAACAATTAAAATCTGATTTTTCTGGAAAACAACTAATAACAATAATAATAGTAATAATAATAATACTAATAATAATATCACTAATAATAATCACATAACAAATAATATTCACACAATTACTCATATAACAATTTTTAATAAACACAATAATATTAATAATAATACTAATAATAATTAGAGTAATACTAATAATACTAAACCCACGAAATTACCGATATACCCTTGTTAGTCCCTCAACGATCCTACGAGCTTAAGTATTAGCAAAAATAAACAAAAACGAATAATAAATAAATTACGAAGTCAAACCTAATTTATTAACGACGTCACGGTCAACATCTTTGGATTTTTCGGGGTTTTACAAAACGACATTCGAAAAGTTAGCAATTCTCAAGTAGAATACCATTCATTCTTCAAAACCTTTCAAAGTCATTCTAAATAAGAACGTAACACTTTCAACATATAAAGAATAACTCACGTACTTTGAAACAGGTATTAAAAGTTATTCAAATTTCCTTTTCCAAGCATCTTTCCATAATCATAATATATACCGTTTTAATAAACCAACGGTTTCATATAATCTTTCCTTCTTTTCATTGTACAAAAATACCAATACAATGGGCGTAGGGTACTTTCAGAACTCTCTAGTCGGAGCCGGTTCCCCCTTAAGACAGTTAGTTTAACTTCCCGGGAGTTCTAATGTCAATGGACTTTATATACCTAGCCGATGCGGTTCCCTTTACAGGTGTAACCCCTACTTTCCAATTAGTCCACAGTACGTAGTGCAATACACCTAGCTCGAAAACCATTTCAAACTCGTAAATCGCATAACAATTCCATATCATACACTTCTCATCCAAATAGCTTTCCAAATCATATATAAATGTATATAAAGTAGGAATATACCTTTCATTTAAATCAAAATCAATTCAATAAATCAGTTCAATTGCTCAACTTCCGACCTTTTCCATTTAAGAAATCCAAATATTCATAAAGGACTTCATAAAACCTCAAAATACGATTTAACACGTAGAAGTTACATAAACGACTTAAAGCATACATAAGTATCAAAATCCAAACCATTTCTTAGAAAAACACTTCAAAGAGTCATTCAAGACTCACATACACAAGTAAACACGTGTAATGGAGCCCATAAGGCCCGTATAAGTTCAAATAATTGGAAAACACATGCACACGAGTACTTAAATTCATATACAAGGTCTAGCAATTAGTATAAATTCAAATCACATAGCACTAGAATTCAAAAGGCCTAATTACGACGCATCTTAAAAACATGAAAGTTCCATTCTTTAGCATATAACTCACCCAAGTTCCATTTATGCATACTTTCCACATAAATAACCAAATTAATCACGTATAACCTGTAGGATACTTATCTATGCACTTTATACTTATAAACGTCCAAAACAACATCAGGGTAACCGTAACTCAAACCTTTCAACATACTAACCACATATTTACATATAAACCTCCTTTGAATCATAAATGAGCTTAATTTCTCTGCCTATACCGCAACCAGGACTATTCTGAGCATAATCAATCAGTAAACCGTTCTTTTCATCATTCAACCCAAAGTATTTCAATTTCACAATTCAACCCGGGCTCCCTCCTCACATACATCGCCCTAAATTAACCTCGACGCTCAATGTTCAATCCAAACACCATCCGACTTCAAACTCGGTTACATAATTCAATCCGACCATTCCGGCATAATTAACAATTTCAGGCATAAACTCAATATTCAAACTTTACTAATTAAACCTGAAACCTAACAGTTATTAAGATGGGACAGAGATTACCCACTTTGAAACCCAATTGAACGGTTAGGGTCTCCAATTGGGCTCGATGGTTGAGAGGGTATCGGAAGCACTTGAACTCAGCCCGAAAAACCGCCCTAGGACCTAACTCGAGCCACCTTTGCCCCTCCTCTATTTCACGTCAGACCACCAAGTCCTCTATCGCCGCCGCCCTACCACCACTGCGCGGTCACCGTCGGCTGCCTGAACCGTGGCCGCTCTCTCTCTCTTGCGCGGCGTCTCGCCGACCGTCGCTGTTGTCTCCCTCTCTGCGTGCGGTGCTACCACCGCTTCTCCTCCCCCTCTTTCTTGCTGCCGATGGCTGGCGACCAGGCGGCACCGCCACCGCCACCGCTTCCTCTCTCTCTCTCTCTCTCTCTCTCTCTCTCTCTCTCTCTCTCTCTCTCTCTCTCCCCCCCCCCCCTCCGCGTCGGGGTCAGGGGCCGAAAAAGACCAGGCACCCCCCCTTTGTTTTCCTCCATTTTGGTTTCAATTCTCCCCTAATTACCTAAATAATAATCCCTCACCCAATTAATAAAGTTCCTTACTTCCTCTTATTTCCTTCCTTTCTAAAACCTATACCCTAACTACCAAATAACATAACAAAACCGACCTTCTAATAAAATTCTAGTTCTGATAAATAAATAAATAAAATAATAGTAATAATAATATACACATTGAAATGCAACAATTAATGCCATAAATAAATAACTAAACTCAAATTAGACCCTTAACCAAAGTAATTACCTTTAATAAAACTGCCGGATCTTACACTTCTCTTCTTGAGCTTAGGCCTTGGAGATGAGAGTAAGGCAATCTCGTTTTATGTTTTCATAAATGCTTGTTCTAGGAGAATAAGATTCACGATTGTGGAATGTTTTAGACACCTAAACTTTTCTAGTTCTAAAAAAAAAAACTCGCCACCTAATTCTATTTAAACTAACAGAGTTAAACATACTAATCTTACTTTATTCAATTTTTACATATCCACCGAAACCGAAAGAACGTAGTTTATATGATGTTTGTGTTTCTTACAAAAGAAATATGGATAACTCTGCAGGCGATCCGAAGAAAGTAGATCATTTGTTAGGTCTTGATGGAGCCAAGGAAAGGCTTCATTTGTTCCAAGCACATCTTTTGGAAGAGGGCTCATTTGATGCTGCCATTCATGGCTGCGAATGTGTTTTTCATACTGCATCTCCTTTATATTATGATGTTCAAGACCCACAGGTTGATGTTTAATTCATCTTAGCAGCATTTATGCTAATTTTTGTGCTTGTTTGACCAACAGTTTGATCATTATTGTTATCTGTTAAGTAGTGGTTACAAATATATTCATTTTAAGTTTTGGTATGTTTTAAAATTCGGGAAACAAATTTGAAATGAGCACAAGTCGTATCGTATATCATGAAGAACTTAGTTTCTCCACCTGTAATTTTTATGACTTAATTTGATAATTTCATAGTAATACTATAGATTTATGATAATTTTTGCAATCAAAGTTTATGTTAAAATTTTGATCATTTAAGAACGCAGCGAGGTACTCCAATAAGTATCATAGAGTGATCAGTGGACATGCTCTAGGTGACCAAGAACAATGCATGCTTAAAGGACATCTATTCGTCTCTTTCGATTATTAGTATATGAAAGTATTACACTTGACGTCCTTGGTACTTACATTCTTATTAAATTGTATTCACTTCAGGCTGAACTACTTGATCCAGTAGAAAAAGGAACATTGAATGTTCTGAAATCCTGTGTGAAATTCCCATCAGTCAAAAGAGTAGTTTTGACATCCTCATTTGGCTACAGTTGCATGCAATGAGAAGCCTCGTACTCCTAAAGTAGTTGTTGACGAAAGTTGGTTCTTCGATCAGATCTATGTAGGAAATCAAAGGTTTGTAGAATTACTTGGAACTATGCTCATGCTATGTTAGAATTGGGTGTACGTGCGTGTATTGATTTTTCTTCTTGTTCTTTGTTTTGCTTTAAAAATAGATACGTAGATATATAAATAAAAAATGATGATAAGAGTTTTAAGATTAGAGTATCCATCAAGTAGTTGAGTTTTAAGAACATAGTACATTTAAATGTCCCTCGAGTACATTTTCAATTTATTGTGTTGAGAGTGGTTGGAAGAGAAAGTGATGAACCAATTAAACAAATTGTGTACTTAGAACGTACTGCACACATGCAATAAATTTCGCAAAATCTTAGGAATATTAGCAAGAACTTGATTTTTTATGTCTTGCTTTTCGTCCTCATCCATTGCTTTGCTTTTCGTCCTCATCCATGGTGACTCTTTGCTACTCTCTGCTTTTATGTTGGCAAAAAAAGCAAGAACTTCCTATCCGATCTCAGCTGAGAAATCATGAAAAGAGAAGTGAAAAGTTGAGAAATTGTGATGCATTTAAAAAATCCTCTTTTCTCCATCTTCGTCCTCATCTTCATATGTATCCCTAATTCCCTATCTCGTTGAGCGAGCAACCCAAGCTGAGAGCCAGATCTTGATTTCGAATCCATCCATGGCTACTCTGTCTGTTTCGCTCTGTACATATCTGTGCTACGATATTCATAATTCATATCCGATCTCAACTGCGATAGATTTTGATCTCGATTCATACCTGGGCGTCCTCCTTTCCAGTAAGTTTTGAATTGAATCAGTTAAGATTTCAACTTTAACTTCAATTTCATTTGGTCAAGTGAAAAGAGCCTCAATACTAGGGTTTCGTGGGGGAAAAATGAGGGTTTTTTCAAAAAAAAAAAAAAAACAGTGAAAAGCCGGTCTAACTGTGAACCGTCCGGTTTATCCGATTCACCCGGGATTTCACTTTTTTTGACGGTTGAACCAGTGAAGCGAGTTAATACTAGAGTCGGGTCGGTTGCCTATCCGGTTTACGGTCGAACCGGTTGGACCGGCCGGTCCGGTCCGGCTTTAATAACATAGCCTAGGGGGCTACATTCATCCACTATCTCCAAAGCGTACTTATGCTGACAAAGTAAGAGGCCTTGTTGTCCTCGACTACCTCAATACCTAAGAAATACTTTAGAGGGCTAAGATCCTTAATGTTAAAGCACTCATCCAAATAAGTCTTGAACTTTCGACATTCTTAAGCATTATTAATAGCAAGAATAATGTCATCAACGTAAACAAAAGTGCTATAAAAACTCCTTCATGTTGATATGTGAATAGAGAATAGTTGGCATAAGATTTCACAAATACATACTCAAATATCTTGGAGGATTGCTTCGCAAATCATTGTCTAGGCGCTTATTTTAATCCAAAAAGTGACTTTCTTAGTCTGTAGACTTTATTTTGTCTAGATGCTTTATAACATGCCTGCAAATTTATGTACACCTCTTGATCAAGATCATCATGTAAAAATGCGTTGTTCACATCTAACTGGTGTAGATCCTAGCTTTTAGCGATAGCAATAGAAAGAAATCACCGAACACTTGTCATATTAGCAACTGGTGCAAAAGTTTCATTGTAATTGATACCTTCTTCCTGATGATCTCCGCGAATGACCAATCTAGCCTTGTATCTTTGAATGGATCCATCTGCATTGTATTTGACTCGATAGACTCATTTACATCCAATCGGTTTCTTTCCAACTAGGAGATGAACAATATCCCAAGTATCGATTTTATGTAAAGCTTGTACCTCTTCGGTTATAGCATCTTGCCAACTACTATCTTTGACGGTTTCATGAAAAAATTTAGGTACATCGACCTTCGTAATCCTCGTCAAAAAAATTTAATATGGAGAAAAATTGACACAAGTCACATAATGATGTAAAGAATAGGGCATACCTGGGGATATCTTTTGGTGAGGCGAAGCATTCGAGACGAGGTCTATAATACTGGCGTTGTGGCAAATGAAATCATTCAGCTCGGTCGTTGGACGTCTGATCCGTTCAGAACGCCTAGTATTTAGGGCACTGAGATGATATTGTTGAGTTTGGTTAAGATTATTTTCTACTGAACCCAGTTGATGTTGTGAGGAAGAGGGTCGCATATTGTTAATTGCTTGATCCACTCCTCGATTTTCTTCTTGCCTAGGCAAAGATTCGAGTACAAATACATAACTATCTCCATCACGTTGTTCATAACTTTCTAAAACTCCTGGTGTAAGCCCGTAAAATACATCTCCCCCTAAGCTCAATATTGGATCAACAACATTTTCTCCATCCTGGTCCATTTTGTTGATTGGATTTTCCGATTGGGCCAAATCATTTTTTGTTTGCTGCTGGGTTAACTACATCATCTTCAAAAAATTTGTTTTTGCTCCAAGTACCCTCGAATTTTTGCCTTGGTCTTGAGTGGGTGTCCCATTAAAATGAAAAATACATTCGATGAATTTAACATCCCTACTTGTAAAGAATTCATGATTCTCAAGATCATATAAAGTCCAACTTTTTTATTTCAAGAGAGTATTCGACAAAAATACATTTGTAGCTACGAGGAGCAAATTTTCAGTTGTTATAGTTTGAGCATAACACAAGCATCCAAACACCTGTAGACACTGAATTTTGTCATTCAATTAACTTTGTAATTATTTTGATCATTTTTTATCTTTATTTTTAATTTAGGATTAAATGCCAAGAATTTTTGAACTACACACATTCTTCACATGTGGAAATTCCAAAAATCAAACCAAATCAAATTCCTCTTTTCATTCTTCCTCACTCTTCCAAATCAAATAAAATCATCCTTTATTTTATTTTATCCTCTCAATATTCTCTTATCCACTACCATAAATAAACTCACATCCACCACCATAAATAAACTCACCTTCGCCATTATAAATACACCCTCATTTCCACTCTTTTTCCATATCTCAAAATCATCATAGAAGTATTGACATTAGGTGATTTTACCTCCTCCTCCTTCTTCTCATCATCATCTTACATTCACAATCTTGACATTAATTTGAGGTTAGCATCACTTTTCTTATTTTATTTTCATTTTGTTATGACCTAACTTTTGACTTAAAGAAATAATATTGATGCTTTAATCTATTTGATTAAATGTTAACTTGTAAATAATTATGATTATGTTCTTTTATTTCATTTTATTAATTGCATTGATTTGTTTTATCTTATTTTTCATTTAATCATTTCATTTGTATGCGCTAAATAATATTGATTAATCTAATTAATTATCATCTTCTACTATTTTCTTTAGTTGACCGATTTAGCAGAGTCTGTTCTTTGAACGAGCGAATTCGAGAGTTTTTACTTTCGAATTCATAACCTTACCCCCCAGATCCGAATCTCATGGTTCGTGGTCTATGGTGTTTAAATTGAGTTTATTAATTTTCATTAAAAATTAATTGGCGATTCTTTTGATTTTTGTTATTTTGATTCACTTGAACATAATAATAAAATTTATTTAAATCCTCTGAAGACTAAGACACCTCATTCGGCTCGTCAGACACCGTGTGGGACAGCTTGGAATTTTTCCCAGGTCCTATAAATGGCGACTCCACTGGGGACTTTACCTTAAGAGGGTAAAACTTGAAAAATTGGTTTTTTAAATTTTTTGATTAGAAATGAGAAATGAGTTCTTTTAATTTTTATATTTAACTAGACATCAAGCATACGGGTCTACATCATGATTTTCTTTGATAAATCGTAATGAACTCAAAGACACCGTTTAGGATTTAAACCCAAATTTCCTCTCGGGCAAAGTATATTTCCGACTTTACAAAGCAATGAACTCCACATTTCAAGAAGATTGCAAGTTGCTTTCCCACTCATGAAGCACTCCAAAACTTTTGGGATGTCTTGAATTTTGCGATAAACACACGGATCACATTATTTTGAACTTCATAGAATTTGTGGCACGTACGTGAGAGACATGAGTATGTTAGTCCTTAAGGAGCCGACCTTAAACCTTGTATATAGAACCACAAATTAGGTGCATCTCTCATTTGTATGTTATGTGTATAATTTCCTTTTTTTTAAAAAAAATGCCAACTAAATTGTACATTTTGTTATAAAGTAAGACGTTCCAACACTTGCATTTTCCTCAAATATTACTTTAGTTTGGGTAATAGTCAAACAAGATTAAAGTAGGTCCAAAAGGTTTCTCTTAGGCCCAAGTCAAAGAAGTTTGGCTAAGTCTAAGAGTCAAGTTTGACTTTATTCAACCTTAAGTAATATTTGACCCCTAAGGTCTCCATCCGGTTTTTACTTAAACCTGAGTCCATTAAATCTCAAAATGTACTAATGTTGATTCGATTTTGATGATAACTTGATGGATACTTCCCTTCTTCATTGTACATACATCATCTTAGAATAGGAAGTCTGCATGCAAGCCCACAAGTGGGTGAGTCCATTTTAAAAAAAAAATCAACATATAGGCATTGTTTGCATTAGGTTATCTCATATAGGTCGACTAGATCAAAGCATGCATCGGGTAGGTCGATATTAAGGTCAATTTTTGAGGTTTATGGTTTCCATATAGGCAAAATAGGACCTAAAGAGTCAGGAGTTGAATCTTGGGCTAGAGTTGGATCTCGGAGACTTCAAGCTATTCACCAATCTTGCCCACAATACCGAGGAGGAACCCATCTACCTACGCTAATTCTGGTACCTCCTCCCAAACCTCGTTAACAGATAGTAGCATTGTGTCCATTCCCTCCAATTTCATGGCTGAAATCAATGATCAGGACCAAGAAGCTTGTGGCCAACCCATCACGGCCACAGACCTTTCCTCTATGGTATGAGAGATTCATAGTCTAACCGATAAGCGGGCCAACCAACAGGATCGTAGGATGGAAGGTGTCATCCAAGTCATTCAGACGATCAACGAGAGAATAGGTATAGGGAAAGAAGGCCCAGAGGAAGACGATAGAAGCGTGCACACAAAAAGGGCCATACCCTGGGATCAACAGTTTATGTCATTCAGGGTTAACAGGGTTGACAACTTACAGAACATGTTAAGGCAAATTCCTCAATTTAGGGAACATTTCTTGGATATCGGCTTGCCTATTGCTCCTCGAGCCAAACACCTCCGATAAATTTTCCTTACCCAAGAAGAAATTTAAGGCCATGGAGAACCTCACTCATCCATGTGTGTAGCTTTGCGCACATGATGGCCTTAAAGGAAGTGGACCCTAGCCTGTATGCTCATGTTTTTCCTTGGACCCTAAGCGATAAAGTCTTGAAGTGGTACTACTCCTTGCCGGTAAATGTCCAAGAAAATTGGGAAGTTACCTACAAGGCTTTCGTCTAACAATATGTAATCAATCAGGACACTGACATAACCATGAGTGACATGGTAGCAATAAGATAAGGTGAAGGAGAGTCATTCATGAGTTATTTTAACCGTTGGAGCGCACAAAAGGCTCTAATGACTGACAAAGTGGCCTTAGACTATCAGATCCAAGTATTCATACAAAGACTGAAACCAAACTTTGCTCATTATATGGATTGTCAAATTATTCATGATTATGCATCATTAAAGAAGTTAGGGCTAATGGTAGAAGCAAAAATAACAAAGACGGTGACATCTCCCCGGTGGAGAGACACCACAACTCACAAGGGACCTTTTGGTTCTTCCCCACCAAATAAAACTGCTGAGGTCCAGGTCGTGCATCAATAGATGTCATTCATGCCTATCGATGGCACTTACACTAACGCACTAGAACGCCTCCTCAGGAAGGGTAGGATACAACTTCCCCCGGTAAAACCCGAACCCATAATTAAGGGGAAGTATTGGGAATACAAAAAGTTTTGCAACTATCATTGATCCAAAGGGCATGATACCAAGAATTACTTCACCTTCAAAACTAAATTTGAAGACATGTTCCAATCAGGAAAACTGCCACTGCCAAAAGCAGCACAGAAACGCCATTAGATTTCCTAATGTTGTGTCCTTTATTTTCATGGGAATAATTCTCTGCATTTTCGAAGTCAGTTGGGATTTATCCCAAGTAGATTTTAATGTATTCATCTTAATTGCATTCAATAAAGATGAAACATCTCTTGGTTTTGACTATTGTCTTCCCTGACCCCTCCTTTGTTGTTAAACTGTTAAGAAAAGAATCTTGTGCTTGCATTCCTGATTTGAATTGAAGAGCTCACTCACTCATATAACCATCCGAGTCTGACATATTAGCTCATATATTCCATCTCACATCTCTACCACATTTTCTCTATGCTTTTTTTTTGTCCTACCCCAAATCCAAGGTTAATAGAGAGAAAAGAGGCTAACTTCACTACCAAAGCAAAGTTAGGCAAAAGGAGAGACAAATTCAAAACCAGGAAAAAAAAAACTCGATGCCAACTTGAACACTCATCTAACAAGGTTGGCAAAAGGAGAGGTGAATGAGTGAAAATTAAGAGGAGAGAAGCATCAACACTCACCCAACATGTTAGGCAAAATAAGAGAATTCAAAGTGACCAATAGTCTCTAAAAGTCCCCATCTAATGAGTCATGCAGCTTAACATGACATGCCTAGGATAGGAGGCTTCCAACCTTTTTACCACCTATACCATCATCCCCTTCATTTTCACCTCGCCACTTTACCTACATCATTACCCTCTCTCACCATCTTTTAAACCACCACAACGGACCTAGTCATTGATAGGAGAAATATAAATTGAGATCGTCAAGTTCAAAAAAAAATCCAAAAAAAAAAGAGTAGAAGAAAAGAAGAAAAAAGGAAGAAAAAGTAAAATAAGAAGAAGTGGCATAAGAGCCAGTTGTCAGTCTAGATAAGTCACCCATGACATCCCTTCACTTCATGCCTTCACATCTCCCATCACCATCTAACCCTCCAGCTTGTCATACAAAGTCCTCCTTGAGGCAATAATCCTTTAAAGTTGCATTTGTTGAATTATGAATGGCTTGATTCCACACTGGATAAGTAGGAGAACCTCTTTGAGGCCTAGCCGCTGCAATTCACTTTACAGAAAATTCATCATTAAATCATTTGGTCTTTTGAGAGATAGAATAAAGAGTAGCTAGCCCGAAAACCTGACTAGGTGGGCTAGGCAAAAGGAGAGGTAACCTTGATTTCCAAGGACACTAGAGCATTCTCGTATTTCCCTCCAAACAATCCTTTTCAGATTTGGATCACTCTTCATACCCAAATCCATCAAACCTCCACCCTTCCATAACCATTCGACCATTTCTTCCATTTTTGAGATGAACCCATGATACACTGTTCTCCACTATTGACCATCTCGTCCACTCCTGTTCATCAAACTACATATCCATTCATCGCCTTGTCCATTACATTTGATCGCTACTTTTACTAATCCATAGCCTCATATCGCCTATCATCAGGCTCTAACCACTCACAAAACCCCCCTTCAAACCATGTTTCCTACCATTCCCATATTCAAACCTCTCACCCTGTGAGCTCTTCTGATTTGGTCATAATTAGTGAACGTATGAGATTCGTCAATTGATCCTCACTTTTAGAACGCTTGAGTGAGGGCTAACTCCTTTAGTAGAACAAAAAGGCAATTGCATCAAAATAGGGGCTACTTGAAGATAACACCCACCTTGGTTAGTACTCATCTTAAGGCACATGTTCACTTGTGTTGGGTGTTTCGTGTACAAACATGTTTCTACTTAAGCAAAAGAACCAGGAAAGACAGAGAAAATGAAGGGAAAATCAAGATGGCTCGCATGTGAGACCATTCGGGCCTCCTTGAGTACCTAGGATTTCTAACCACGACTTCATAGGCGGGTAGCCCAACCAACCCTTTAAGCAACCTACGATAAACGTGACAAGTTGGGTCTTCCTCTAATACCTTGTTTTGTACCATCTCAATTGGGAGCTTACTCATCACTCGACATTCACAACATCCAGCTCTGTGAATGTTTCAATGATAGCAACACACAAGATGGCTCATGTGTCAAGTATATGAGACCACTTGGCTTCTTATATGTGATCGTCTCCATGCCTCAATACAATGACTATACAGTTCGAAGGGAAACTCAAAGGACGGATAATTTTTTTCATATTTTTGTCCTGTCTTGAAACTCGCCTCAAAATTGACTTGATACTTAAGATTTCTTTATTTTTATTGTAGGAAGCGGCAAATAAAAAGTAGGGGCTCTCGACATGGTAGCATTGCACAATATGCATTACAATGTGAATATGTGCATAAAGCATTCGCTCATTAGGGTCATTAAGAGATGTGCATTAGCTGCATTGAGAAGTCAAGCACATGAAAACTCAAAGTCGTGCATGAGTACATAATTGGATCATAAGTCTTGAGTCTATGCATTGCATGTAGAATAATAGACCATCTGCATGCATATCATCATCGTGGTCGTCACCGGGTGATGACAATTGCCCACTCAGCAATCTTCACTGGCATGAAGAATTAGCTTATGAAAAAGTTTGGAAGACCCAAGAACAACAAGGTCATTACCAGTAGATACTCACCGAGGGCTATGTGAGATCAAACCCAAATATTATCTAAGGATTAAACTAGAAATCCCGACGAGAAAAATTAGAATAATGAGCACCTAAAAATAATTTGGGTCTCTGAGATTTTGATTACACTCTCAAGGATTGAAAAATCACAAGGATGTCATCATCAAGAATGACAATAGATATCGCATCTACGTCGTCTTCAACAAAGGATATAGCATCTGCCCCGACAACAGATACCGCTTCTACGTTGTCTTCAATAAAGAATATCGCATCCGCCCCGACATAGATATTGCATTTATGTCATCTTCAACAGTGGATATTGCATCCACATCATCAGCCAAACAAGAATGACGCATGCACGGTCAGAAAAGAATGACAAATCATCATCATCAATGAGACAATAATGGCGTACGGTCAAACAAGAATGACAAATCATCCTCATTATCCTGACAAGAATGGTGGATGGTTAGACAAGAATGACAAATCATCAGTCAGACAAGAATGGCGGATAGTCAGACAAGAATGACAAATAATCAACATCAGCCAGACAAGAATGATAAATTATTATCATTAGTCAGATAAGAATGACAGATCATCCTCATTACCTAGACAAGAAGGGAGGATAGTCAAACAAGAATGACAAATAATCATCATCAGCCAGACAAGATTGGCGGATAGTCAGACAAGAATGACAAATCATCATCATCAGCCAGACAAGAATGGCAGACACTCAGGCAAGAATGAAAGGACATCATCATCATCAGCTAGACAAGAATGGTGAATAGTTAGACAACAATGACATGACATCATCATCAGCCAAATAAGAATGACGCACAGTCATACAAGAATAACATATCATCATCATCAGCCAGACAAGAATGGCGAACATTCAGACAAGAACGATAGGCCATAGCATTATCAGCCTACTGCCAAACACGAATGACGATACCAGACATCAGGCTGGGATTTTGCTCCAAGCGTCAACCGACATTTGGCATAGGATGTCGCTTCTAAATGCCAATAATCATCAAGAATACTTTGATCAGTGTCCTACTCGGACTCGATCAAAGTTGGGGCTAACTGTACACGCTGAATTTTGTCATTCAATTCAACTTTGTAATTATGTAATTATTTTGATCATTTTTTATCTTTATTTTTAATTTAGGATTAAATGCCAAGAATTTTTGAAATCCACACATTCTTCACATGTTGAAATCCCCAAAATCAAACCAAATCAAATCCCTCTTTTCATTCTTCATCACTCTTTCAAATCAAATAAAATCATCCTTTATTTTATTTTATCCTCTCAGTATTCTCCTATCCACCGTCATAAATAAACTTACCTCCACCACCATAAATAAACCCACCTTCACCATTATAAATATACCCTCATTTCCAATTCTTTTTCCACACCTCAAAATCATCCTAGGAGTATTGACACTAGGTGATTTTCCCTCGTTCTTCTCCTCCTCCTCCTCTTCCTTCTTCTTCTTCTCATTGTCATCTTGCATTCATAATATTTGCATTAATTTGAGGTTAGCATCACTTTTCTTATTTTATTTTTATTTTGTTATGGCGTAAATTTTGACTTAAAGAAATAATATTGAGGCTTTAATCTATTTGATTAAATGTTAACTTGTAAATATTTATGCTTATGTTCTTTTATTTCATTTTATTAGTTGCATTTATTTGTTTTATCTTATTTTTGCATTTAATCATTTCATTTGTATGCGCTAAATATTATTAATTAATCTAATTAGTTCTCCTCTTCTACTCTTTTTTTAACTGACCAATTTAGTAGAGTTGGTTCTTTGAACGGACGAATTCGAGAGTTTTTACTTTCGAATTCGTAACCTTACCGCCGGATCCGAATCTCATGACTCGTGGTTTATGTAGTTTAAATTGAGTTTATTAATTCTCATTAAAATTTAATTGGCGACTCTTTTGAATTTTATTATTTTGAGTCACTTGAACATAACAATAAAATTTATTTAGTGCTTGTTTGGCCTAACTTTTAATAGCGTTTTTGGGCTTAAAAAGCACAAATTAGGCCAACAATCATTTTAATAGAAGCTAATAATTAACTGTTTTCCAAAAACAATTTTGGCCAAAAATAGCTCCAAAAGCAGAAGCATCAAATTGTTACTTCTACTTCCTAAAACCCAATGACTGCTCAATCTGTGAGATTGTTTGGTGATAAGTTTCAGTATTCTAATTTCTATAAAGATCGTACTTGAATATTTTAATATTATGTTAGAATCTTTAATAATTAATATTATGTTGGACATTTTAATATTATGTTGAAACTCTTAAATATTTTTAATTATCTTATTCCTATAAAGATGAAATTGAGTAAATTACTGATATATAGATATTCAATTTGAAGAAGTTTATAGTTAAATATACCATACCTATAATTATAAATATATGGTTATAATTATAATTATAATAGGATAATCTATTTAAAATTAATAAAAAGAGGGAAAATATAAATAATTACATGATAATTTTACTCTAAAAAGACACATGATAATTTTGAAAATTTAGATTAACAATTAAATTTAGTAAAAGCACCAATATCACAAGTTTAATGTTTAGGCCTTAGGCCAGTAGGGCTGTTCATCGGTCCAAGACTGGACCGAACTAGACTGGACCGAAGACCGAACTAGGGATTGGGCTGGACAGAGGACTGGACCAAACTTTTTTCGGTTCGGGACTGGACCAATCGAAAAAAGTTTGGTCCTGGACTGGACCGATCAAAGTGGACGAATAAGGTAAACCTTCGTTATATTGAAAAGTATAAAATATCATTCAAAACTCAAAAGTATATTGTGAGTCTTTGGACTGTGGCCTTGCTAATACCTAATGGATACTAGATCTGAAATTAAACATCACAGATTCATAGCAATGAAATGAAAAGAACTAAAGAAGCCATTGAACAAACATCATAGCAAATTAGCAATAAAATTAAAAGAAGCCATTGAACAAACATTTACATCATAGCAAGGCTATAGATCTGACATATCCAGATCTGACGAGGGACGATGACCGGCGATACGGAGAGAGTCGACAGACGGAGATGGTGGAGGCCGGAGAGCGACGGTGATGAGGTGGTGTGGGTTGAGGCCGGAGAGACTTCGACGGTTTGGAGTCGGACAGTGAGTCTGAGTGAGAGTGAGACTTTGATTGGATGACGGAGTGAGGGACGACGGTGATAAGGTGCTGCCGGCTGAGCCAGAGCGACGCTGGGACGATGAGGTGAGAGAGTGAGACAGTGGACCGAAGACTCGAAGAGTGAGAGATGGAGATGGGAATTGGGAGATTTTGAAAATTGAAAACGTGTGACTGAGTGAGAGAGGCGCAAGACGACAATAATGAAACCCTAGCTACTATTCTTATTCGGTCCTCGGTCCCAACTTCGGTCTTTTGGTTCGGTCCGGGGACTGGACCGAAGACCAAACTTTAATATTTTTTGGACCGAGGACGTCCAGTCGGTCCAGTACAATTTTCGATCTGGACTGGATTATGAACAACCTTACCTTAGTGATGTATCTCAGCCAGAGGACCTCTGCTTAGCACGCTGAGGAACATCAAACAAAACAGAGGACACGCATTTGAACCAGAACAGCAGGGTAAATGAGGTTCAAGCAGCAGGAAATAGATGAATCCCAACTAGAATCGAATGAATTTCGATTTAGCTAGAACATCAAGGAGGTTTATCTGCTCGAATCCAGCAACAACACAACCCAGAATGCTCAATCGACACCAAGGAACAAAAACAAAGGAAAAATGAAGGATAGAAACAAGTGATTACCGATCACTACAGACACACCATGACCGATTCTCACAAGGGCAACCTTAATCCAATCCTTAGTTACAGACACACCTTCTAAGGATCAAATCAAGTCCTACCTATTCACCACTTGATTGCCAAATCAAGATACTGAGGTAGAATTTGAGAGTTGTTAGATACTCACAAACAAAGCAAGCTCAAGGCTCATCTATTTCATCAATTCACTGTTTCCCGAAGGACATTACAGAGGGGTATTTAAAACCCAGCTGAACTCTAGTTAAGAGTTTCTTGAGCAAAAAAAAAACGTCCTAATTATGCTTAATTAAACTAATTACATCAGAATAAGATAATATGTAACTAACTTATGAAGCTTCTAGAACAATAATAATGAGAACCAATAAAAGCGTCACACATGGCATCTTCATGAAGCTTCTAGAAGAATTGGAAGGCTCTAGAAACATCACACATGGCGCTTTCTTATTGTAGCATCATTCCTCACGTGGGCAAGGCTAGATATTCTCCTGACAAGTTGTAAGGAACTCAACAGCTCGAAAGTGACGTCTTCATAAAGGACCTCAATGGCAAACACCTCACTGAATTGGAAAGACCTCAACAACTCAGGAAGTGAAGTAAAAAATGTGCAAATAGTCTTCCTCCAGTAGGGAACGTCCTTGGACGTCCAAATTCTCAGAAGACTCAAGATGGAGGTCCTCATGCGTATATTCTGATTGCATAGAAGGCTAATGACCTCCAACTGGATCAACCATTGGCATTTAGGAAAGCTCAATAATAAACGTCCTTGACATCCAAAGAGAAGAGAATCATAAACCAAGTTGAAAAGAACAACCAGCTCCAGATAAACGTCCTCAACGCATGCCCAGATTGAAATAGCTCTATGGGACCTAAATGACCTTCGGACCATGTAAGCTTGCACATTATGAACGACTCTTCGACAATCATGGAGGGCACAATAAGATGAGGTCTCAGATATGAGGGATTGAGACTGTAAAGATGGCCTCGCATATGGTGAATGACCTTAGGTATCATCAAGGTCCATATAGGATTCATGAATGACCTTTATGCAAGTTGGCACCAAATGAGGTTGCGAGGGCTGATTTCCATCACTTAGGGTATGCTAAACACTTTAATTTAATCTCTTATGTTATAAGTTAGACCAAACACTTCAATAATTCTCCAAAAGTAGCTTTTGTAAAAACTAATTTTAAGAAGCAAAAACAGTCTTTTAGAAATCAAGCCAAACATACACTTAATCCTCTAAAGACTAAGACACCTCATTTAGCTCGCCTAATGTAGAACCCCTCTTGAGTACAGAGAAAAGGACATTCACTTGCTGTGCCCCAAGGCCATTCATGCCAAACCTCCTAAAGGACATTTGCACAACACGAGAAGCTTTTGAGGTGAAAGACAAACAGAAACCAGAAACCAAATCAGGGAAGTTCTCTAATTGAGCAAGAATCCTGCCTTCCTATTGTATCCTACAATCAAATCAACTAAATGTACAATCTGCTTTTGCAGAAAATAATCGTGAAGGTTTTTGGAAGAAATTCAAAGAAGGATCTGCTGGAAAAGGAAGGAAAATCTCGAAGCAGCCAGCAAGGAAATCAAAGCAGAAAAAGAATCCTCTCCTCAACGGATACAAGATGAACAGAAGCAGCATAAATAGACACAATTCAAGACAGAAGAAACCAACGATTCCATGGAAGAAATCGGGTGTTCAAAATAGAAATAGAGTTTTTTGTTTTGGTGTTCTTGTGAGATCTGGTGTTGTGAGAAGTGTGAGTGAAATCAATCCTTCACGGATCTAGGATTGATTGTTGCTTGTGTAGTCGATTCCTAGACGGAATTAGGGTCGACTGAATTTTGGCACCAAAGATTGAATTTGGTGTGTGTTGTTTTCAGAAAATAAGAAGCGTCCTTGTAAGGCGCTTGGTTCTCTGTAAAACCTAAGGACATTCATCCTAGGTTCATCACGATCTGTTCATAATAAAGGAAGTTATTCAATTCATATATTTAATCCTTTATCTATTCTGTCTCTACTTTCTGCTAAGGAAATTCTTAGTTGATTGCAACTGAGAACCTAACGTCCTTCATTGAGTTGTGAATTGTGCAGAAAATTTGGTAACCCTATTCACCCCCCCTCTAGGGTTATTTCAATTGGTATCAGAGCTTGGTCCACTGAAAATTCAGAGACTAATCGCTCTGTGGCAAAGATCATGGGAGATCACAACATGGAAGACTTAAGTCAAGGACGTTCATGGAACAGATCACCTTTGCTGACAGGTGACAACTACAGAATTTGGAAACGCCAAATGGAGATCTTCTTGAGAAATCAAGATGAGGACATTTGGGACGTAGTCAACAAAGGAAATTATCCTACTCCCCAGAAGACTGCTGAAGACGGAACAATAAGTGACAAACCAAGATCAGAGTATACACCTGAAGAAAAAGAACAAGCAAAGAAAAATACTCATGCACATTATCTCTTAATCTGCAGTCTTAACTCTAATGAATTTGAAAGAGTGTCAAATTTTGATACAGCTCAGCAGATATGGAACTACTTGGTCACAACCTATGAAGGAAAAAACCAAGTAAAGAAGACCAAGGTCAACATACTAGTTCAAAAGTATGAAGGCTTCAAGATGGAAGAAAATGAGTCCATTGAGTCAATGTTCAAAAGATTCAGTGCAATTATCAACCATCTCAAGTCTCTCGGAAAATCCTATTCCAATGAAGAATAAGTGAACAAGGTCCTTCAGTGTCTTCCTAGGCACAAGTGGGGACCAAAAGTAACGGCAATAGAAGAAGCTCAAGATCTAGAGACCTTGAAAATTGAAGAGCTGATTGGCAAACTCCTTGCACATGAGATACGACTGTCGGAAGGCAGTCAGACCAAGGACATTGCCCTCAAAAGCACCAAAGAACCAGAAGAAGAATCCGAGGATGATGATGAAGAAACCATGGTCATGTTAGCTAAAGGTTTCAGAGGACTATACTGAAAGAATCCCAGATTTCGTGGCTACCTAAGAGAATCATCCTCTAAACGACCTTCACCCAAAGGTAAAATTCAAACCAAGGATGATAATGAATATAAATGCTTTGCTTGTGGTGCAACAGATCACTTGGTCAGGGAATGTCCTCATGTAAAGAAAGTCAAGGAGCAAAGTGACTTCAGAGGAAAAAGATTGAGCAACAAAGCTATGGTTGCCACATGGAGTGAAAGTGAAGGCAGTGAAAGTGAAAGTGAGTCCGAGGAAATTGCAAACCTTTGTCTCATGGAAAAGGACCTTACAGAAACACAAGTAGATGAAACACAGGCGGATGACGATGATGAGGTATTTACAAATCTCTTTCTGAAATGTCCTCCACATAATTTAAAACCAAGATTACTCAATCTGCTTGATTACATTGTAACCCTCACCGACAAAGTACAATATCTCACTAGAATTGCTGAAACAAACTCCAAAACCATAGAAACTCAATTGAAGATAATCAAAAATCTTACCTCTGATAATGTTAGCATGAGAAATGAAATGATACAGAACCGAAAAGAGCTGAATTCCACTCTTAATCAAGAAACAAACCAGTTTCATTCTACCATAAATCCTGAGAAGAAAACCTCTACAGATAAACCTGGTTCACCCAAAACCAGACCAGGAGTCTTACCCCCTCATAAACCCACAAATATGCCAAAACCAAGAACCAAAACAAAGTGGGTTCCAAAGAAGTCAAACAACAAACCTGTTTCCCCAACCAAAGAAACCTTTCAAAAACCTCCTGGTCCAAAGAAAGGTATAATGTCCTTCAGTGCAGGTATGTCTCAGGGCTCACAACGACCTCTGGTATTTGGACAGCGGATGCTCGAGACACATGATTGGAGATCCAACCAAATTCAAAGAACTCAAGGACATAAGAAGTGGGAAGGTAACGTTTGGAGACAAAAGCCAAGGGAAGATCCTTGGAGTCGGCAAGGTCGGTAAGGACTCAGTCAACTGTATAAATGATGTATATTATGTAGAAGGTTTAGAGTATAATCTTTTACTTATTTCTCAGTTTTGTGATAAAGGTTATAAAGTCTGGTTCAATAAGAACTCATGCGTCGTAGAAAAAGAATCTCATGAAATAGTCCTTAGAGGTCATCGAATGAACAATGTGTATGTTATTGACCTCAGTGATCATATGACAAAGGACCTCACCTGTCTTAGAGTTGCATCAGATGAAACCTGGTTATGGCATCGTAGATTGGGACATATGAACATGAAAACCCTTCAAAAGCTAAAACACCTAGGTTTGGTTAGAGGACTACCATCTCAAAATTTCATTCGTGACAAAATATGTGATGCATGCACTAGAGGCAAACAGACCAGAACGTCCTTTAAATCCATATCTCAAGTAACCACCTCTAGATGCCTAGAACTGTTGCATATGGACCTCTGTGGACCAATTCCATACAAAAGTCTAGGAGGACGTTCATACATACTAGTCATTGTTGATGATTACTCTAGATTTACCTGGGTTTTATTTTTGAAGGATAAGACAGAGGCTTACCCAGAATTTGAGAAATTATACAGGCAACTCAAGGTCCTTACAGGACTAAATCTGGTGTCTATAAGAACCGATCATGGAAAAGAGTTTGATAATCGAGAGCAATTTGGAAGATTCTGTGATCAAGAAGGGGTCACACATAACTTCTCAGCCCCAAGGACACCACAACAGAATGGTGTGGTTGAACGGAAGAACCGCACACTGGAAAACATGGCCAGAACAATCATCTGTGAGAACAACCTACCCCTCTTTCTTTGGGTTGAAATTATAAATGCTTCAAATTATATTCTCAACAGATGTACCATAAGGTCCTTCATGAAGAAGACACCCTATGAATTGTTCAAAGGTAAGACACCGAGTGTAGCTCATCTCAAGGCCATTGGATGCAAATGCTTCGTTCATAACAATGGCAAGAAGGCCTTAAGCAAATTTGAGCCAAGAAGTGAAGAAGGAATTCTGGTAGGATATTCCTTATCTAGCAAGGCCTACAGAGTCTACATCATAGCATCAAAGAAGGTGGAAGAATCAATTCATGTTGTCTTCGATTAAACTTCCACCACTTCATCAGAAAGGTCGTCCATCAAGTTCCAGATTCATCAAGATGATGATGACGAGGACATCCCTCGTATATTTCAGCAAGGTCCTTCTCAACAAAATGAAGAACCTCATCCTGATGATACCATGCAATCAACGTCAAAACATGAGGAAAATGTACTTCAAGGACCTCCGCATGATGAAGAAGGACCTTCCTCAAATGAAGGACAAGGACCTTCACCAACTCCTCAAATGACTGATACTGCACAGCAGAACACCGAGGAGTCATCAAGGACCTTCAGGTTCAAACCTGCTCATCTAGCCGACAACCTCCTTTCAGGTCTGGAAACAGGTATTAGAACTCGATCCTCTCTTAGAAACTTTTGTGCCTTTCATGCATTTGTTTCTCAGATTGAACCTAAAGACCCTAAAGAAGCACTAAAGGACAATAATTGGATACTTGCCATGCAAGAAGAGCTCAACCAGTTTGAGCGGAATAAAGTTTGGAAGCTTGTTCAACGACCAAAACACCACCATGTGATTGGTGTTAAATGGGTCTTTCGTAACAAATTAGATGAACATGGTATCGTCACAAGAAACAAAGCAAGATTAGTAGCAAAAGGTTACAATCAAGAAGAAGGCATTGATTATGAGGAAACCTTTGCTCCAGTCGCAAGACTAGAGGCTATTCGGATACTCTTGGCCTATGCATCATCAACTCAAATGAAACTATATCAGATGGATGTCAAGAGTGCCTTCCTAAATGGGCACCTGAAAGAAGAAGTCTATGTCGAACAACCTCCAGGATTTGAGCAACAAGATCCAGAAACTCATGTTTATAAGCTACAAAAGGCCCTTTACGGGCTCAAACAAGCCCCAAGGGCTTGGTATGAGAGACTAAGCTCCTTTCTCCTGAGTAATGGATTCACAAGAGGTCTCATAGACAAAACACTGTTCATCAAAATCACAGGTCAGGAGTCCACCATTATTCAAATTTATGTAGATGACATTATTTTTGGTGCTACTAATGAGATCTTAGTGAAGGATTTCTCTGATTTAATGAGCAAAGAATTTGAGATGAGCCTAGTAGGAGAACTCAGATTCTTTCTTGGCTTACAAATCAAACAAAATGAAGATGGCATCTTTATTAATCAGAGTAAATATGTGAAAGAGCTTCTCACGAAATATGGGCTTGAAAACGCAAAGCATTGCAGCACCCCAATGTCCTCCACTCTAAAACTTGATCATGATCACAATGGTAAGGACATTCCTATTAAAACCTATAGAGGTATGATCGGATCTCTACTTTACTTAACTGTTAGTCGTCCTGACATTATGTTCAGCGTGTGCTTATGTGCTAGATTTCAAAGTGCTCCTAAAGAATCTCACTTGATTGCAGTCAAAAGAATTTTGAGATATCTTGTAGGTACTAAGGACATTGGCCTATGGTACCCCAGCAACAATCCCCTTCACCTGATTGGATATACAGACGCAGATTTTGTTGGATCGAGAACTGACAGAAAGAGCACCTCCGGAGGATGCCAGATGCTAGGGATGTCATTGATATCTTGGCAATCAAAGAAACAAAATGTCGTTGCTCTCTCTACAGCAGAAGCTGAGTACATAGCAGCCGGTGCCTGTTGTGCTCAACTCTTATGGATAAAACAGCAAATCAAGGACATTGGGATTGAGTCTTCAAATATACTAATCAAGTGTGACAATCAAAGTGCCATTCACATCACCGAAAATCCAGTACAACATTCCCACACCAAACACATTGACGTTCGACATCATTTCATCCGAGATCATGTAGACAAAGGCCACATCACTCTGGACTTTGTCCCTACCCATCAACAACTGGCAGATATCTTCACCAAGGCCCTTCCCACAGAACAATTTCTCACCAATAGAAGGGAGATTGGCATGCTACAACTTGAATGACCAGTTAAGGGGGAGCTAGCGTTCCCCTATCCAGGGGGAGCTAAGGACCTTCCCTACCAGGTATGTTCTAAACGTTCCAGACTCATACAAGGACCTTGACAATCTTGTCTTGGAACCAAACTGAGGCTTATTATCAAAACCTTGGCATATGGTTATTTTTGCAGTTCCTCTATAACTGTTAAGAGTAACCGTTTTTTTTTAATTAAAACATCTTTTCCGTTTTTTTTTCTTTCCCTCCCTTTTTTGATTCTTTCTCTTATTCACGATACTCTCAAACTTTTCAAATCTTTTAACCCCCCCACCTTCCCAAGTCACATCTCTTAAATACTCTCACCCGTCAAATCATCACCTTCCTCTTTCCAATGCCACTTCCCCTAGTTACTCCCTCCTTCCATAATTACTGACCTTCCTTCCCTATATTAAACCCCTTCACCCCTCGTCTTTACCCCACCACAACCATCACAATCCATCTGATCCACACGCCCCATTCTCTCTCCAGTCTCTTCCTTCTCACATCTTCGCCATGAAGAAAAGACCCGCCCAGAAGTCCACTGCTCCCTCCCCTTCTGCAGGTGTAGCCAAAAGACTACGCTCTCGCAAACCATCTCCCACCACTCCTAATTCCCCACATTCCCACTCCTCCTCCTCCGAAGCATTTGCTATTGTTTCCCAACCACCCATCGCACCCACACTATCTCTCGAACAACGCATGGAACAACTGGCTACTCGTCAAATTCTGTGCTGTGAGAACGTCGACATCAAATCTCTCCTCCCAGTCTTCCCCTCCTTCTCCACACTTGAAGCCATGGGATGCTAAACCTTCTTCGATTGCGATCCGGTAATTTATCCCTCTCTTATTCTCGAATTCTATGCAACCCTGGTCCCAGACTCTAAACGACCCTCTTTCAAAACTAGTGTTGCTGGAATCGAAATCTCTCTCAACCCTTCCCAAATTGAACGCATCCTCAAACTTGACCCAAATCCTACAAAATCCCCCTTGTCCCTTTCCTATGACCCAAAACAAGAACTTCGTCATCACTTTGGCCGACCCTCCGAACAGAAAAACTCCCAGTACACAGGCCTGAAATCTGAAGCCCGATTCTTATACTATATTCTTGTCCGTACCATTCTTCCAAGAGGTACAAACAAGGAAACCGTGAACGAAGCCTGCGCCTCCTTCCTTCTAAATGTCCTTCGTGACAAACATCCTGATATAGGAGAAATCGTGGTTCGCCACATCATCAAGGCTGCAGCCTCACCCTCTGGCCCATTGCCCTACGACAACTTGCTCACCAAAATATTCCGCCATTGCAATGTTCCTCTGAACAAAGTCGAGCAGTCCTCCTTCAATTTGCCCACCATTAGTGCTTCCCAACTCCTTACTCTGGGCTACCAGCAGCAACCAGATGGCTCCTGGCTTCACCTCGATGAGGTCAAGGCCGTTGAAGCCTCCAACTCTGCTGCTGCTATGAAGGATGCCACAAACACCCTGCAGGTTCAACTCTCAGGTATTGTGTCCGCCGTTGAGGCCCTTCAACAGGAGATTCAGGCTCTTCGCCAAGAGGTTAAGGCCTTCCGAGAGGCAAGAACTGCGCTGGTTGCGGCAGTCTCCACTCAATCGCCTCCTGGTCTGCCAGAAACCCAGGCTGTACCACGGTCACCAAAATCATCCTCTCCTCCAGCTGTCGTCGCCTCTCTCCCTGCTGATCCACAATCCTAAACATTTTTCTTTGGTTTGGTTTTTTTTTTTTTTTTTTTTTTGCCTTGCATGCCAAACATTCCTCCTATTTCCTTTTTGCTTGAAAGTCAAAAAGGGGGAGACGATCCATGCATAGTATGGTAGTATTTTTCTTTTGGGTCTGTAAGACATTTAAAACAAAACTACCTTGCCTTTTGCTAAGCACTATATGAATGTTTCTGCTATGTGATTTTATCCAGTATGCATACTATGCCTGTATATAGTTTTTGTCTTTCACTCAAAAAGGGGGAGATTGTAGAACCCCTCTTGAGTACAGAGAAAAGGACATTCACTTGCTGTGCCCCAAGGCCATTCATGCCAAACCTCCTAAAGGACATTTGCACAACACGAGAAGCTTTTGAGGTGAAAGACAAACAGAAACCAAATCAGGGAAGTTCTCTAATTGAGCAAGAATCCTGCCTTCCTATTGTATCCTACAATCAAATCAACTAACTGTACAATCTGCTTTTGCAGGAAATAATCGTGAAGGTTTTTGGAAGAAATTCAAAGAAGGATCTGCTGGAAAAGGAAGGAAAATCTCGAAGCAGCCAGCAAGGAAATCAAAGCAGAAAAAGAATCCTCTCCTCAACGGATACAAGATGAACAGAAGCAGCATAAATAGACACAATTCAAGACAGAAGAAACCAACGATTCCACGGAAGAAATCGGGTGTTCAAAATAGAAATAGAGTTTTCTGTTTTGGTGTTCTTGTGAGATCTGGTGTTGCGAGAAGTGTGAGTGAAATCAATCCTTCACGGATCTAGGATTGATTGTTGCTTGTGTAGTCGATTCCTAGACGGAATTAGGGTCGACTGAATTTTGGCACCAAAGATTGAATTTGGTGTGTGTTGTTTTCAGAAAATAAGAAGCGTCCTTGTAAGGCGCTTGGTTCTCTGTAAAACCTAAGGACATTCATCCTAGGTTCATCACGATCTGTTCATAATAAAGGAAGTTATTCAATCCATATATTTAATCCTTTATCTATTCTGTCTCTACTTTCTGCTAAGGAAATTCTTAGTTGATTGCAACTGAGAACCTAACGTCCTTCATTGAGTTGTGAATTGTGCAGAAAATTTGGTAACCCTATTCACCCCCCCCCCTCTAGGGTTATTTCACCTAACATCGCGTAGGATACCATGATGTCTTTCCCGGGTCCTACAACACCTTAATGTGATCATAGTTGGGTTTTACACCAAATATCAACTCATACGGGAATTTCCCTTTCAACAATTTTCTTGGTGTTCGATTTATTAAGTGAGCCGCTATTTTCACACATTCACTCCAAAAATCTATTGGTAGGTTGGCTTGAAAACGCAGGGCTCGAGCAACATTTTAAGATATTTCTATGTTTTCTCTCAACTTTACCATTTTGCTGAGGTGTCTTTACGTAGCTAGTTTGGTGTAAAATTCCCTTTTCAACATAAAATTCTTCCATGGTTCTTGACTTAAACTCTAAACCATTGTTACTTCTTATTACCTTAATGTTTCTCCCGAATTGATTTTGCACCATTACTATAAAATTTTTCAAGTATTTTGCAGTTTCACTTTTTCCTATCATCAAACAGACCCAAACACCTCTACTAAAATCATCCACATTAGTGAGAAAATAATGTGCACCACACGAGCTAGAAACTCTATATGGACCCCATATGTCGATGTGAATGATATCAAACAAGCTCTTAGCTTTACTTTCACTAACAATAAACGGGTTCCTAATCTGTTTTGCTATAAAACAAATATCACAAGTATTATCACTATCCGTAGTTAAATATATTGGTACCTTATAAGGATTTATCAAGAAGATGCAGTATTTCCTTTGAAGGATGTCCCAATCTTTGATGTCATAGTCTATCAGTACGGACAACATTAACTTTAGTACCTCCTTGATGGTCATTGTAGAAGTAGACTCTGTCACACTGTTTGCTGGTACCTGCAATTAGAATCCCTGAGGTGTGGTTTTGTGGAATTCAATGATGGTCATCAAATGTGACTGTGCGGTTTAAATCCTTACATAAGCAACAAACAGAGACAAGGTTGCAATTCAAAGAAATTGTTCGATGCAACTGTAATTTGTTTGTCAAAGAATTTTTTTCCTACTTGTCGGCAACTGTTGTTGCACCATTGGGTAAATCACCTACCACGGGCTGAATACTCTCAATATCTCTAAATATTGTTCCATCTTTAGCCATGTGAGCTGAAGCGTCACTATCAATCAACCATTGAGGTTTTGAATTTTTTTTTGTCAACCTTTCATTGTCCATTGAAGAGAAGTTGTTGCTTATTTCATATGTTGTATCTTGCCGCTAATGATTTCGGCCATAACCACTCCTTCAACATGACTCTAATACCATGAAGAAAATAATTAGAAGAAAAAGACATTGAAGGAATTAAATTATTTTCTCTGATTTCTTGTTTTTGAAAAGATGTGAAAGAGACCTTATTTATCTATTGGCGGTGATGTGCTAAAGAAGAAGAATCCTAGTAAAACATTTAAAGACTTAAATTCCTATCACAATTAAAATATGATTCATAACATAAACACAAAAGAACTTTAATACCAGTATTTATTAAACATATCATGAAGTCAGGATGGTCCTACTCACATAGTAGATTACCTCTAGTGGTTCACTTTTCTTACATTCTCTTGTATTTTGAGCATCACCAAATATTACCATTAAAGTGGAAATTTATATCAATTGGGAAGATAAGATGATACATCTACTTCGCTCAACAAGTTATGGGTGACTAATCGCTCACCTAACAACTAACCAACCATTTCTCAACTTCTTTTTCTTTTGGAGAGTAGTTGGTAGAATTTTAGGAAATTTGTTCTTCGTTTCATGGAAAATTTTATTTTGAAAGGTGCATTTTGACACTTCCATTAAGTTTATTTTTAGTATTTTTTTTGATAAAAATTAATGTATAAAAGTACGTAGTATAACTTTATGTGATTTATATATGATATTATAGTTATAAAACTCAATCATATCATTCAATTTTATTTCAATATACAATATTATAGTTTTAACGACAGGACAAGATACTTAAAAGACGTTTTACCATCATATCATTTCCGTATTTTAAAATTAGAAAAAAAAATTATGGCTTCTGTTCCATATAAATTGACACTTTGACTAAATTTTAGTTGTTAATTAATCATAAATTACAATGAGTTACAATATGAAATTATTGTCATTAGAAATATGCTTAACTAAAAATTACAATAGACGTAATTTTATATTGTAATTCATTGTAATTTGTGAATAATTAGCAGTCAAAATTTAGTCAAAGTGTCAATTAATATGCAAGGGTGAAAGTAGTAATTTTTAAATTGGGAGTTGGTTTAGAGGCCCTCAAATTCCGGTTCGAGCGTGCACCACACGACCATGACCGTCAAGGTGGTAGATTGAACTTTGCCTATAGTCGTTCGTTGAGAAATGAGAATAAAGGCAAAAAACAAAAAAAAAAAACAAAAAAAAAGAAAAAGAAAAATAAAAAACAAAAACGAGGGACCAACGAATATCTGGCGCCTCTCTCCCCTGCTTTGCGACTTTCATTCGTTTTGGAATAAAAACAAACACCTTTCGACTTTCGAGCACTCTCAACGGCCAAAAACCTTCTTATCATCCATCAATGGCGACCTCCGCCTTCTCTCTTTCTCTCTCCTCCCCCTCCAACACTCTCAACCACCGCTTCTCCTCCCACCACCGTCACCACTCTCCTTCCTTCGTCACCGTCGTCTCCGTCGCCGCTCCGCTTTCCCTCTCCTCCTCTCACTCAGCCTCGCTTCGCTCAATCAGCAGGCACCTCCCCTTCGCCGCATTCTCCTCCGCCAGCGGCGATGCCGCAAACTCCGGCGTCGTAGGCGACCGCGAGAGCGGCGTCAGAGGCGACGAAGACCTTGAGAGCGTCGGCGGAGGTGACGGCGACCTTGAGAGCGGCGGCGGCGACGGCGGCGACGAGAGCGGAGGCGACGGAGAGAGCGGCGGAGGAGGCGGCGGAGACGGCGAGAGCAGCGGCGGAGGGGACGTTGGCGATGAGAGCAGCAGGAATGACGCGGTGCTGGCATTGGCGGAAATCGGACGGTCGTTGGAGAGTTTGCCGAAGGATTTGGCGGTGGCCATTGAGGAAGGGAAGATTCCGGTGGATATTGTGAGGAGGTACTTGGAGTTGGAGAAATCGCCGTTGTTCAAGTGGTTGCTGCAGTTCGGAGGGTTTAGAGATAGGTTGTTGGCCGATGATCTCTTCTTGGCCAAGCTAGCTATGGAATGTGGTGTTGGTATCTTCACTAAGGTCTGATCAATCTATCATTTGAATTTTAAGCTGCATTTTGATTCATGCTGTGGTAAAAGAATGTTGGACTGATCCAGTTGATTAAATTTACGAAGTTTGTGAGATTGTGTCGCCCACTATTTGCCTTTGATTTGACGTGGGAATGTTAAATTTATCTATGTGTATTTTTTTTCCCCCCATTTTTTGCCAAGTATAATTAATTAATAATAGCAAAAATGTCCCCACGTCAAAATATCTGAATCCTAGTACATTCTGTAACTTTCTGTTGTTAAATTTCCAGCAAACTTTGTTGAAAATGATTTCAATTAGGTTGGGAGAAAGTATGTGGGGCTGAATTCATGACCTTTTTGGTTTGATGTTTGAATCTTTGGATGATAAAGATTGAAGATTAATGATCAAGTATTGTCCTGTGATGCCCTTAATGGGTGCCATCTGCAGGATTGAAGTGAATTATTCTGCTTTAGTTTTTTTTTTTTTCCCCCTGACCTCATTTCATTCTACATTAAAAGCTTCAGAAGTTGATTTAGGTATTTTTGTAAAGGTTTTGTATGCAATGACATCCTTTAATGAAACACATAATAACTGCAACAAATGTTACTCACATTCTGGGAAAGGATTAGGCATCAGTGATCATATGAGGATAGTGTCAGCCATTCTTCAAAAGTCGCACACCTAACAAGTTATGGGTGTATTTCGGGTTCGGGCAAAAAAACGGCGGTGTATTTCGGTTTCGGGTCAACCCAGCGGGTTATGATTCAACCTTTTTCCGTTTTTTCTTTTTAAAAAATGGTCTCTAAATACTACTTTTTGTACAATATACATAATAAAATATGATTATCTTCTAGAAACTATATATTATTGTAACTATTTTAACTAAAATTAGAGAAATAACAAATAAATAAGTTGCGCTTTTTAATAGTTAAAAATTCAAATGAAAAGACACAAATTCTAATGAAGTTGAACTGAAAAGTTAATTTTTTCGGGTCAAGCGGGTCGGGTTTGACCCACTAATTTTCAGGTTCGGTGTATTTCGAGTTTAGTTGAAAAAATCGTGTTCAAAACCCAAAAATTTCGGCCTGGTTCTAATCGCGTTTTCGGGTCGGACAGAAATTGCCAGGTCTATCAGTGATCATATGAGGATAGTGTTGGCCGTTCTTCGAAAGCGCTATCAGATTATGTATAAATATCCAAGATTACACCATACCCAAGTCGGTGATGGTTACAGAGTCAAATTGAGCATTGTATCCAAATGGAATGTAATGAAAGCTGTAGACCTTAACTCATACTTAAACAGGGTTACAGTGTCAAAAAAAGGGAACTTTCTGATCCCCTATGAATTGCGCGACTATATGAAGATTGCATTTTGTTTGGAAGACATGGCCTCATGTTCAATCCCTTGTGTTTCAGACTGCTGCAGAGTATGAGCGTCGAAGGGAAAACTTCTTCAAGGAATTGGAAATTGTGTTTGCTGATGTGGTATGTCTTTGCCTATTCTGCACCACTAAGTTAGTGGATCAGCTGTATTTCCTAATGCACATTATATAGCCACATATCTGCCCCTTTAACAGACTGAATGTAATACCGTATAAAATGGAGGAGTCTGTAACACTGTATAAAATGTGTTTAGCGCTGACCCACATGATTTTAGTGAGGGTTTTCTGGAGAGATCCTCAACTCTTATGTTTGTTAACATCACTCTTCCATTAATCTTTTCTTAGTTATGAAAAAGATCATTATCGATGTCCATAAGCATAGTCTGAGAGTCTTTGCCAAGGTACTGTTTTTTCTCTCTTTTTTGGTTCTGGTCTACATACTTACTACACCTGTCAATTGCATATTTACTGAAAAAGGCTCTTGCAGTCTTGTCCATTAGATAAAAATGCAAACAGATATGTGGGGGTTTCCTCATGTATTCAAGTTGGAAGTGCATACTAGGAACTTTCTCAGATTTAAAGAGAAATCAACTTGAGCCATGGAAAACCAGATCTTTAAGTATGCCATATTGATAGGAACTTTCATGCACAATATGTTTTGGTGGAGAGGCTGTACAAAAACACCTTCTTTGCTAGTTTGATTTTCCTTGGAAAATGTAATGTTGTAGTGATCATACTGAGTAAATTTCACACTGCATGAGTCTACAAAATTCTGATACTGCCATGTGATTTTTTTTTTTTTTTTGAATTGCTTCTGTGGAAAGGTTATGGCCATCATTGCAGATTTCATGCTTGTTTATCTCCCTGCTCCAACTGTCGCTCTTAGACAACCTCTTGCAACTAATGCTGGAACAATTGCCAAGTTCTTCCATGGCTGCCCTGACAATGCTTTTCAGGTCTGTTTGGCAAATGTTGGTTCTTTAGCTTGATTGGTAGCACGTCAGACATTATCTAGGTGCAATTAGAAACAAAAATGGCTCACAATCACATTGGCTGATGTTTCTAGATTGCTCTTGGAGGGGCTCAATATTCATTGATACAACGCATAGGCGCCATTGTGGTGAGCATACAATACATTGTCAACGGATTGCATCTTTCTTTTGAAAGAGGATAGCATTATCGTGTTAAGCTTATCATTCATCAAAGCACATTTAGCACTAAATGTTTGTTCCAATGCAGCGCAATGGGGCTAAGCTTTTTGCTGTGGGAACCACCTCCTCTTTGGTAAGTAATTCACATTTTTATATACATTTGCTAACTTGGCGGATTCTGCAGGTCTATGAAAATGTGTATTTTTGCATTACCCAAATGTCCTACATTTAGTAGGAAAAAGGCGGTTGAATTTGAATTATTTTAGAAGGAGAATTGAACAGCAAGCATGATGAGTTCTATACCTGCAGGTCGGAACAGCCATAACTAATTGTGTGATTAATGCAAGAAAGGCGGTTGATAAGTCAGCTGCTGATGATGTAGAGAATGTGCCTATAGTGTCCACTAGTGTTGCATATGGGGTATACATGGCAGTTTCAAGCAACCTTAGGTATGTCAAATTCTCTGTTTGGATTTTTTTTCTAATATATATAGAGAGAGGGAGATTTCGTTTCTTTTTGTGATCTTGGCTATGTGTTCTTTTGATGCTGGAAAACGGAAACTAACACAAGTATCTCCCAAGGAGTCCTATTGTAGTCGGTGATTTTTTTGCAAAACTGGCAATGACAACTGAAAGCCATCATACAATTTGTTTTCAGGCCAACAGGGCTAGTACATGTGGTGGTTGGGTGATGTTCTTATCAGCTTAAATTTGTTTGTGATATGTGGTAGTATCTTCGTATAAGGGAGGGTGTAAAAAGCTAAGGTGAAGTTGAACATCCGATTTTTTTTTTATTTTTATTTTACTTACCTGGTCGACCAACAGTTAGCTCGACCTTAGCTCAGTATGAGATGGGGAACGCTGAATGTAACACCCCGGGTATATGGTTAAGTGTGGCTTAAAAGGATTGAAATAACTACTTATATCACCAAGGTGCACCTTCTTTTATGGTAGCTCATCCGTTGGGAACTCTTCAGTTAAGCTTGCTTAGTTGGAATTAGTCTCACGATGGGTGACCTCCTGGGAAGTTTTCCCAGGCAGCCTGTGAGTGAGGACAAAGCACGCTGGAAAGACTCGTGGTGATTTGTGGGGCCAGTCAGCGATCCTTGAAGCAGTTATCGCTAAGGACCATTCCGAATTCAGATCTTCATGAGTGAATTGGACATTGTGCCCTTCTTTTCATATTTGTTGGTCTTCATGAGTTTGCCTTATACAGTATTAGGATTCATGGTCTCATACTGGCAATATCAATTTTTTAAATCGGGTAAAGTTTGGTCCCTATATTAGTAGAAACCACCAGCAAGCTTTGAAGACTGGGAAGCAAGAGGTAAGTACCAAACTGCCCATGACAAGTATCGCCTCTAAACCCTACAATTTCCACCTTTGGTAAACATTTTGCTTTCACCGAGAATTGAACTTTGGTAGGAAGCTTAAAAAATGAGGGTGGTTGCCACTTGACTACCACATTTTAATACTGGCATTCGGCAATAGCATATTATGCAATTAGACCATGCAGTAAACAGACCTAATTGTTTTTCTTCCCAATAAAAAGAAAGTGGGGTTGTGTTCATGATTTTTGACCTGAGTCCATGGATGAAAATTTGTTGTTTGCAGATACCAGATTGTGGCGGGTGTCATTGAACAACGAATACTGGAACCTATGTTGCACAACCAGAAGCTCTTGCTAAGTGCTCTTTGCTTCGCTGTTCGGACTGGAAACACTTTCCTGGGTTCTTTATTGTGAGTTCTCTCTCTCTCTCTCTCTCTCTCTCTCTCTCTCTCTCTCTCTCTCTCTCTCTCGCTCTGACATTGACTATGTTTCAACAGGTGGGTGGACTATGCACGCTGGATAGGTATTCAGAAGGTTCACGATGAACCTCCCAACGCAGTAGCTGGTAAGGCATAGATTTAACTCAAATCTAGCCGCTGCACAAAGTCCATGTCGATTCACTTGATCATTACGGGAGGTTTTCGCCTCAGTTTAGCAATTTTATTGAATTTTTTGTTGGGGGTAAAGAAAGGGAAAGTATTTATCTTGATTTTATCATCATTCCCCTTTGTGTCTGTATCTTTGAAGCGGGGAACGTTGTAGTAGGGGTTAGATTAGCGGCATTGCTTTGTAGAACATGAGAAAGGATCTCAAACAGGCTTCGAAGATCTATCTCGATTGATGATCATCGATTCAATTCAAGTGAAACTTTCACAATTGTAGGGGTGCTTGATATCTTTTATTCGAGCTTTCTTTCTGATTAATAGTTGCTTTATGGTTGAGTCTCCAAGTCATGTTTGTGTGAGGTCAATTTGTTAAATTTATAACTTGGATTGTTCTTCCAATGGGTGAAGTAGGTATTTGTTCATCTAAATTGAGAATTGAGGTTAATGTCAAATTAACAAACTTGAGATTGGAGAGACCTGTAAACCCAATGGTAAATCTAAACTTTTGAATTAGGGGTATCCAATACATTATTACACTCATTTAATAAATATATAATCGATGCTTTTATCCAAAATTATATTAAAATTGTACAATATTTTGGGGTTTCATGGGGATCCGGCAGTGTGCAAACCATATTTGTTCCCCCACCCACCCACCAAAATTCCTCTGCGTTGAGATTAATGTCAAATTAACAGTGCAAAACAAACCATCTATTGTATGCGTGTGTATACACATACAGATACACACAAGCTAACAAGGTGATAGTTTAGCTGGCAAGCACCTTGCCTTCCAAATTTCTCATAAGGTTCAAAAGACAAAAATTGTACGGTTGATAAGTCATATATTGTTTTAAGAATGATGCAATGGTTTACACAGTAGGACTTGACGGGACGGCTGTCATACAAACCATATTCGTATATTATGTAAGGAAAGGGGGAAAACTGAAAAGAATAAAGCTTTGTTAACCCTCATTTACAAACAAAATTAACCCTAATTTGAGAGAGAGGGAATTTTAACACCTTCCCTCGCTTTCCTTCCTATTACAAACAACATCAACCCCAATTATTCGATTTATTTCTCTTCCCTTACACATAACACACTTCTTTGCTTGGGTACGTGCAATTCTACAGCTAGCAGCGCTGTACTTCATCAACATTCGTCACCATACCACAGAACAGCACACTAAAAACTACTCGCTACGCTTCATAAAACATCTTTGACAAGCTTCTAGTAGTAATCGAACCACCAGCTTGATTGATTCATATGGCTAGATAGTTAGGCTAGCTACCAAGCATAGGACCATCAAAAGATTGCGTCTTTCTCAAGTTCCAATGGAGGCCATCGTGAATGCTGCGCAGGAAATCACTGGTGGAATCAACCTGACATGCAGTAGGGACAGGCCACGGGGCGATGCTACAGATAAGCGCGTCACCGGGCGCCAACTGTTTCCTGTCTTTGCCATCAAACGAGGCCCACGCGGGCCCTCTGCTGTTCATCGGGACTTGCACTCTCAATGTCACGTACTCGGGCAGTATCAGTGGCCGGAATGAGAGCGAGTGGGGGCATATCGGTGTGAACAAAATGCCTGGTACCTGACAAACAAACCAAAGAAAATAAGAAATTAAAGATTTTATTGTAAGCATTCTCAATGCAAGGCTTACATTGCTTAGGGGGGACATTCGATCATCGTCACATATCTAAAATGAGTTTACCATCTTAGGCCTTGTTCTTTTATGCGGTGTTTTGCAGTATGGCGCGATATGGTGTGGTGAAATTGTGGTGGGTTATTGGTAAGTTGTGGTAGGTTTTTTGTATATATATATTAAATATTGTATTGGTAATTGTGAAAAAGTAATTGAAAAAAGTGAGTTGAAATATTGTATTGGTAATTGTGAAAAAGTAATTGGAAAAAGTGAGTATAAATATTGTATTGTTTTTGGATGATTAAAAAAAGATATATAATAAATTTGAAAAAGTAATTTGTGGTGAGTTGTGGTGAATTGTGGTGGAATGGTATATTGTGGTGGGTTGTGGCAAAGTGCGGTGGGCTGTGGCAACGCAGATTGCCAACCGCAGAAAAGAACAGGGCCTTAATGGTGCCTTTGGTAGAATCGAGGGACAATTGTTTTTCTAGGAAAGTGTATTTTATAGTGTTTGGTTGGAAATTTTTCCTAGGAAAGTTAGACATTTTTTCCAAGTTGACAAGTTATCCTATGTTCGGTTGTACTTAGAGGATGGGAAAATTTTGATGTCAAGCTCATTATTCACTCTCAAACCCAGCAAACTTTTTTCAGGTGACAAGAAAAGTTTTTTCTCGGAAAATCTTTCCCGCGTTCTACCAACGCACCTATATAGTAGCATTTGACTTACCTCCTAAAATCCTGGGAAAATTTGTTTGAGGTATTCAAACTACTCTTGGGCTTCCAATAAGAAAACTCCCCATACCCCCCACCCCAAACAAAAAAAAAAAAAAAAAAAGGATCCCTAGTAGGACTATAAAATAATGGGCCCTACATAAAAATTTCCTTGCTCATTAAACGAACCAAATGCAAGGAAATTTGGTCAATTTTCCCAAGTTGATAAACTTTTCCAGCAAAATTTCCACTAATTGCAGATTAAGAAAGCAAAATTTTGACCCTTGGAAGATTTAACAGTATTAAACTAAATGTTCTTCATAGTTCAGACATGCAAAAGTGTAATCTGCTGTTTTCCAGCGTACCTGTGGATGAACCATTGATCCTCCAGCTGCCAATGAATATGCGGTGCTTCCAGAGGTAGTAGACAAAATCAATCCATCTCCTTGAACACACGTCACAAAAGTGTTGTCACAATAGCATTCTAAATTCGTGAGATAAGAAGAGATCCCTCGATCTATAGTGACCTCGTTAAGAACCAGTATTGGTTCTTCAGTTTCAAACTCATGTCCGGCCGACTCACGAATTACATGGCATTGCAACCGATGGCGCAATGTGATGCTAATGGGACCTTGCAGGATTGAATCGAGTGATTCTTTGTAGTGTTCACTGTCTAGAAAGAGCTAGATGTTAAAGAAAAACTATAATACCAAAGAAGAAAGAAAAAACAGCTACCAAAGCACAAGGACAAGTAGTTCTGATAAAAGGATACAAAATGGAGTCATGAAGCCAAGAGATCCCATAGAAAAGGGAACCACTGGAGGAACTGGGCCTTTGAACAATGAAGCAGCCTGCCACAAGAAGCATATCAGTTGTTGTAAATACCAAAATATGCAAGTTTTTCACGGTCTGTCAAATTTTCAGGTTCGGGTCAGGACAAAAACTTGATGTCGGGTACCAGTTTTGTAGGGTATTCACCTGGTGGACAATTTGGACAAACCTAAATTCGGGTCACATCGGTTCAGACACATAAATGTGGAAAATATTGAATCTGAATTTTCGGTCAATGTCAAAGTTCGGACAAAAAATCTATGATCGTAACCAGTTTTTTCCGGTCACGCAGTTTTTTGACAATCGTACTTTCAGCCAAGAAAACTTAAGATGTAACTCTTCAGGGACCAGATCGTTGTTAGCTATGGCTACAGGCATACAGTATCGGTCAACTGCATCATAACATTCATGTTCTATGTGGCAACTTCCAGGGTTAAGACCGCTATAGAGTCCATTTAAATTCAAGCAGAGAGCAGTGAAAAAGAAAAGGTTCATAGCAAATACCCAAAGTACAGTTCCATCCCCACCAAGGGTAACAACAAGATCAATTTTCGTATGCAGCAGCAATACCTCCTCGTCTGTCCAAAAAAAAAAAAATTGCAACAATGACAAAAGACATTGAGGAGTTGGGTTTTGAAAGAGATTAAAAGAAATCATTAAGTCTAAAACTAGTAGACAATTATGTAATCTACAGGTTTTTTTCTTCTTTTTCTCAATATTTTATAATATCAACACACAGGAATGAGATGCAGCGAATTCTCAAAGTTCCAGTCTTACCATCTGTCCATGTGTTCACAAAGTTAAACCAAGATGATTCCTCTAAGAGTTCAGACCGGACGCGTGGTTCCACAAAAATGTCTAAATTCTGATGCTCTTTCAACCACCTGAAAGTGTAAAATAAGCACAAAGAAACGGCAAATTAGGAAATCTTCTGTGGGATTATTAAAAAGGATCAGGTACATCAAAAGTGCAATGGATTGTGTCAGCCAGAATGCATTAGATTAAGAAAGGTTTTACATAATTAATACCTGATCATCTCAAAGGATAATAATCGCACAGAAGTTGAATTTGGTTTGGTCAAAACAAGAACAGTCCGAGGGTTGCTTTCCCACTTCAGAAAGATCTGAGGAAGAAAAAAAAGAAAGAAAAAAGAGAGAATACGCCAACCAAACAGTCAGATGCTTCACAGAGATGCACATCAGCAAAAAAACAGTAGTAGTCTGCATATCAGCATGTATTACCTGTTTGCTACTACGCTCTGCGGTAGTTATGTTTCCCCTGTCGAAAGAAACAACATCATGCTTGTACTGATTCCCGTTTTTACCTTCCAAATTCCATGAAAGTTTGAAGGATGCCTGCAGAAGCATTTAGAGATGTTAACAATAACAAGACGGAAGTTCCCATAAAAGTATGCTGATGCACGGTTCATAAATCATCCCAAAAAAATTAAAATTGAAGAAGGTAGTTATCAAAAGGATATGTGATACTTGTTTACAAGGGAATTCACGAAATCACTGGATCATTACATCGAGTGGATGCAATCAAATCAACACTGCTACAGCATTATTACCTTTCTCAAAATTCTTTTGCTGACAGACACCGGTTCTGACATGGGTTCCCCGTCTCGAAGAACCTCATGAGTGCATATTCCATTTGTTCCACAGCAACGTCCATTTTCAGAAGGACACCCTTGTGACGAGTCAGCCATTCTCTTGTCTGGGAGGTCACAAACATTGTTTCCCGGTGCCAGTACTGCCATGAAAAGGAGCACAACATAAGAATAGAGAAGCAAGTGCTATTTGGATAGATGACAATGTTGCAGCAGGTTGTTAATGTGGGCAATTTGGAGAGCAGAAACGAAATGCCAAGAGATGAAAATGTGATACAGGGTGAATGATTTTCTTTCTAAAATGGAAAGATTGAGATATAAGAGAAGAAGGAAAGAATAGATTTAGGGCTGGAGAATGAGAATTCTGGGCAAAGTATTTAGAGACAGAGAGATAGGCAGAGAGATAGGGAGAGATAGAGAGAGAAATCTTTAGCCAAAATCTTGTTATGCTTTTTCATTCATGGTGGGAGGTACATATAGAGTGTATGGTACTGACCCCTTGAAACTGTAACAAACTTGACACCTCATCATATTTGATAAAATATCTAAAACTTCTCTAAAATAAAAAGGAAATGTGCTGGAAATTAAAAGAAATTTCAAATTTATTTTATTTTTGGAAAAGAACTGCATCATTGCTCCCTCCTTTGAGAGCCTTGACCTCAAGGCTGGAAAGCCCTACTTGTCTTCAACCTTTCTACAGATTCCCAGATGATTCAATAGGGCTAGTTTCAGATTAATGCTCTTGGGCCTTCGATCGTCTCCTCTTAGTGCTTAATGCTTTCAAAACAATTGATCTTCCTTGATACTCAAATTCCATTTTCAACTGTTTGAAGTCCCAATTGATAGGTCCAAGGGTAATCAACCACTGAACTCCTAGTACCAAATCACATCCTCCTAAAGGAAGTAGTAGAACATCAGCTACAAATTCAGCACCTTGCAGCAGCCATTTGAACCCCTTACATGTGTACTGACAGTTCAGAGTATGTCCATCAGCCATAGCCACAGTTTGCTTGGTTGTTGGTTCCCATTGACAACCCAACTTAGGAGCCAATTTTTCATTCAGGAAGTTGTGGGTGCTGCCAGAATCAATGAGTATGAGTCGTGTCTTGTTCCCCACCTGACCTTGAACTTTCATTGTTGGGAACCCTGGATTTGCAGAAATCGCATTAAGAGAAATTTGGGGTATCTCTTCTAGGCTATCCACATTAACATCACTATTTTCAGCCCTTGCATTCTCACCTACAACTTCCACCAAGAATAGTTGTTTTTCTTTATTAGGACATTTATGTCCTCTCTCATATGGTTGATCACATAGGAAGCACAAACCCTTGGCTATTTTCTCAGCTCTCTCCGCAACAGGTATATATTTGGGTGGGTTGTGCCACTGTTGAGGGTCGTTTCTGCCCATTGAGGAGTTATGTTTTGGGCTAGGAAAGGTGGTTCTGGGGTTGATGTTTGGGGCTATGTTAGGTGTAGGGAGTAAGGCCTTCTGGGATGATGGTGGGTGGTTGTTTGGGGTTGGATTCAAAGATTTTTCTGTGGTATAGGTGTTTGAGGAGATGGGTTTATGAGGTCTATCAGGAGGTAACTTCAAGGCTAGAAGGTGTTCTTCTTGGAAGCGAGCATATTCAATAGCTGAGTATAAGGTTTGTGGGTTGAAAGCTCTAACCAAGGGTTTGACTGCGGGCTTTAATCCACCAATAAAATTGTCTAGAAAATAGGAGTCGGGTATAGTGGGTGTCCTTACCATGATTAAAGATTTGAGCTCTTCAAACTTAGCCAAATAGTCATCTAGGGAACCTTCTTGAGTAAGCTTATTGAAATCCTCAATGACTCTATTGCCTAAGTTGTCTTTGAACCTACCACAGACATCAACTATGAATTCATCCCAAGTAATTCCCCTTCTTCCCATGATGTATGACCCAAACCATGTTTCAGCTGCTCCCTTCAAATGCAATACAGCTAAATCTACCTTTTGATCCTCAGGTATTTTACACAAACTAAAATACCTAGTGCATTTTTTTATCCACCCCTTTGGATCATCACCCTCAAAACTAGGAAACTCAACTTTAGGGTTAAAATGGAACTGATTACCTCCCTGATGAGGCCTGTTCGGTGGTCTGGGATTCTCTTCACCGGTTGTGATGTTCATTTGGGCCAGGATTTGGGTGAGCATTTGCTGAGTCTGATGATTGATCTGATCTTGCTGATGCCTTATCTGATCCTGTTGCTGCTGAAGCATTTGCTGATGCTGTTGAGCAATTCTCTCATTTTGCTCCTGAATCTGCCGATTCAACCATTGTCTTTGTTCCTCTAACAAGGTCCTCAAGGTCTCTTCCATGGCAGCTTGATTCCTTGTATGAGCCAGCTTCAAAGATGGATGTGGTCACCAAAATCGAACTGCTCTGATACCACTGATACAGGGTGAATGATTTTCTTTCTAAAATGGAAAGATTGAGATATAAGAGAAGAAGGAAAGAATAGATTAGGGCTGGAGAATGAGAATTCTGGGCAAAGTATTTAGAGACAGAGAGATAGGTAGAGAGATAGGGAGAGATAGAGAGAGAAATCTTTAGCCAAAATCTTGTTATGCTTTTTCATTCATGGTGGGAGGTACATATAGAGTGTATGGTACTGACCCCTTGAAACTGTATAAAACTTGACACCTCATCATATTTGATAAAATATCTAAAACTTCTCTAAAATAAAAAGGAAATGTGCTGGAAATTAAAGGAAATTTCAAATTTATTTTATTTTTGGAAAAGAACTGCATCAAAATGCTCCATGATGGTAATGAAGGAACAATTATTAGAAGAACCTTCCCAGCATCAAATGATCAAGACTACCTCAAATTGTCGTCTCTGATTTCTCCTGGATGTAAGAAAGTCTAATACGCTTCAATTTTCCTACTTTATTTCTTTATGGCAAACTCACTCTAAGGAAGAGGCCATAGAGCAGCAGTTATGTATATCATGTTCAAAATCATAAACGTTAAATATAATATGTTCAGAAAGTTAACCCTAGTATGTTCACAATATCATAAACACAAATAGTTAAACGTAACATATAAGATGTTCAAAAGACAAGCTATAAACTATGTAATTGAAAGTTGATGCCATAAATAGACAACCTTTTCGCTCCAGTTGCAGGTTCCTTGCCTTTTCCAGCTCATATTTTCGCTTCCACTCAGCCGCCTCAGCTTGAGCTGAAGCCTTGCCTTCAGCAGAATGTCTAAGAGCTTTTGCAACAGCTGAAGTAATCAGAGAACAATCATAAGCATTTCATTGCACATTTGGTAAAAGAGTAATTTCAAGATTGAAATGTGTTAGTCATACTTCTCATGGCTTCTGAAAACTCTACAAGATGTTCATCTATTCCTTGAAGTGGTTGGTGAAGGCTTTCCTGCACTGCCTTTTCGGAATAGAAGAGGGCAAGCGAAGAATCTGATGCTCTATTCTCAGGCGGCGAAGAGGAAATGCTTCCATTTTCCTGTAAGAATGTCACAATGGAACAAAGTAAAGAACCTCATTAAACCTCTTCTGCTTCTTTTATCCATTGAGTAGTAGGTAGAACGATTTCTGAAATATTGAGTTAGTTGAAACCAGTCTCTCTGAATTGCAAAATTTAGAGGTAATACTTCTGCATCTGATGCGATATTTTAAAGGTGAGGTAAGGTTGGGTAAATTTGGGTTTGGTTTGTAATATTATAGGCAAGTTTAGGAAAATAATGAAAAAATGGCCAACTTTTGGTTGGGTTGAAATTGGTAAAATTGGGTTAAAAAAAACCCCACAAAAGAGCACACACCACATCCTTGAATCAAAAACAAGGGAAGGTTGTGGATGAATGTTGAAGATGGCATTCAACAACACATCCAACCTCAGAATCATTCCCTGATAAACCAATAATAAATGAAGATTTCAATTCAAGATGGACAAAATCTTTTCAGTTTCAAGATGAGCCAGGCTAATCATACTTCCAAATTGACACTAACACCAAATTCATGGCCCTTCATGAATACAATTCTAAGCTCCGATACCTAATTAAACTTAAAACCAAGCATTTTTACACCCTTGAAACACATAATTTAACATAAAACCAAAGTGAAAGCTGAAAACCTAACTAGAGAAACTGCAAAATTGAATGAAAGAGAGAAATGCCCAGATGAGGAATTGAATTAACCTGGCGAGGAATCATGAGTAATGAAGCAATTGATGGGTAGAATTCAATCTGGGAGTCGAAGAGGAGAAGAAGAAGAAGAAGAAAGAGAAGAGATGGGTTTAGTTCACCTCCTCAACTACGAACAAACCCAGTTGGATCAGCAACATTTATTAATTGGAGTAAGCAAGCAGCTGCAACAATTTGGGAAGAAGAGATTTTGGACTTGATTTGATTTGACAAATTCGATGAGATCATGGGTTAAGTAGGACAAAACAACACTATCAACAATTCCTATTTTTTTTTTCGATTATTTATCAACAATTCCTATTATCTCCCCCTCCCCTCTTAAATTCAACGACTCTACCTAACCGCTTTCGTATATCCACTCACTTCCTTTGTGTGTTTTTTTAATTGGATTTAAAAAATCTGATTTTTTTACGCGTGAGGTTGTGATAAATTGAATAATCTAAATTTTATATTTGATACTGAATAATCTGAACTTTTTACACTGTTGAAGAGAAGAAATGAATAACTTAGTGGCGAACTGACATGAAGATTGGAGAAGTGTATTTTGACTTTTATTATGTGTCTAGTTAGCATTTGACCCATCTATCTCACAATCCCCTCCTTTTCTCTCTCCTCCAATCCATTCCTTCATAACTTATTATCACTTCACCCCTTTTTTCTTCTTCTTTTCCACAACAACCCACCTCCACCATCACCAAGCCAATCACCACCCAACAAGACACCTATCAACAGTCACGACTGCCATAAGACTCATAACCACCTCAAAAGTACTAGCTTCTATCAAACTTTCATTCCATCTGAAAAACGAAATGGATCATGAATTCAGAGGGTTGATTGAATTCGAGCCGGGGCTTGAAGCTCATTTCTCTTTCGTAATTGGACAGTAAAAGACAACAATTCAAAAAAATTCAGTACAAACAGAACCGAGAATTGTAAAGAATCCACGGATCTCAGACAATTGGGGGACAAAATTGGACAAAAATCCAAACCTCCACTGAAATGAAGAAAACCAAGCAAAGAAAAAGTGGAGAAAATAGGAAAATGGAGAGAGGAAGTGGAGCATATAGGCGTGGAGGGAAGGAAATAGTTTGAGTAGAACTTCACAATCATTCAACAACAAATAGCTTGATCACCAAAATGCTTGGATATGACCCTTGGATAAAAGAAATTTCACCATCAATGGCCTAACATTCTACCATGATTAGCTAAAGGTAATCCACCACTAATCAATAAAGAAATAACTTGTAACACCACCAATAATCAATTGGATAAAGTAAACAAGATTTGAGGAGGAAATAGGAGCAACCCTAACTTCATTAGCATAATAATCAATGTCTGCCTTCAAAACAGTGAAAAAAAACGTATTTATACAAGATAATTAGAGCACTAAACGCAACCGTTTAAGCCGAAAAAGTCGCGAAAACTGGGCTGTCGCGGGCGCAACGCCCCTGGCGATTGAGCGGGGAAAACGTGAGAAGACGGGGCGTCACGGGCACGATGCTTCTGGTGATCGAGCAGGGCGAAAGTGAGAAGACGGGGCATCGCGGGCGCGACGCTCCAGGCGATCGAGCGGGGCGAAAGTAAGAAGACGGGGCGTCGCGGGCGCGACCCTGGTCATCGCGGGTGTCACGTCGTTCTGGCCAATTCTCAATTCTTCCTCCTAGTGTTGTCACGGGCGCTACGGCAACCATTGTGGGCGCAAACTTTCTAGGCAGTTTTTTGCCGACTTCAAACTCGCATAACTTCTTCATCCAAACTCCGTTTTAGGCCCATAAGGTATCGATGGAAAGCACTTGGTGTTTATTTTACGCTCCCAAAATATGAGATTCATCGGAGTTGTATTGAAGGAGTTATGGTTGAAAGAGGGAAGGCACGCCCTTTTCAACATCCAATGTTGACCCTTTTCGCTTATTCTTACCGAAAGATTTCGAACCCATTCAAAGGCCCGAAGTAGGTCCCGATGAGGACTCGTAAATCCGCCCCTATGGTCCAGGATCCCACTTGTAGTGGATGCCACTCCCAACGATGACCCGAATATGCCTCCAAGGTCCGGGGTCCACCTTAAAATGGACTCCACACTTGACCTTAAAGTCGTTTTGTCCGTGTTTTACGAAGGGGGTGCGGGCAGGCTTGGTGACCACATATTCCGAAGCTCGGACCCTAATCCGATACGGTTCAGAAAGGCATATTAACAGAGAGGTCTTGGGAGATGTCTTTGAGTTTTTCCTTGGCCTTCTTAGTAGCAGTCTTTATACTTCTCACTTTGGTAAGTGCTTTCCCCATTGGAATTTAAGTGAGAGAAAGATGACCTGCCAAAAACATCAAATTAGAGATGGGGGTTGAGATGAGAGGGGGGTGTTATAGAGAGACAGAAGGAGATACGAGAGGGTGAAACCATGGCTATGGCCATATCTGGTGGATCAAGGAAGGGGAGAGGGATGTCAGAGAAAAGGGTTGGAGGAGAGATAATGAAAAGGGGAAAGAGCGAGGTGGACAAGTCAAAGTTGACTAGGCACATAATTAAAGTTAACATACACTCATTCGGTCGTCACGTCAGCTCGCCACTGGAAACGACAATGTAAAAAATTCAGATTATTCAGTAGCAAATATAAAGTTCAAATTCATTTGTTGATCTTTTTTCAAGAAAGAAAAAAAAAAGTCCACTCACTTCATCACCTATTTTTTTTAATTATTCAAAGCTATAATTAGTTTAAAAATTCACATCACAGTAAAATATATATAGGTTCTCTTCTTTTCAGATATTGGTTAATTTTAATCTAATTTTACTTGTATTTATTTGTTCTCAAACTATGTACTTTTTTTTTGTAATAATGGTAAGAACAAATCTCCTATGTACGTAACCTTTCTTTTAAGGGATTTAATAAGGATATCATCACTAAAAATAGTAGAAATATGACCAAATAGACTTGAAATCCAAACAACTATAGATTGGAGAGAAAAACAAAACCTAATGAGTCAGTCATCAACCACATTTCCTTCGCGATATGTGTGAGAGATAGTATCCGAGTTACATTAAAGAAATAGAAGTCGGATTTCTTGCACCAGAAAAGCAGTTTCCCAAAGAGTATGATTTTCCCCATGCAAGACTTTAATGAGAACTGAATTATCGCCTTGTAAATGGAGCTTAGATAACCCGAGTTGAATGAAGACCATTTCGGAGAGCAATAACCTCAACAACTAGGATAAAAGAGGGTTCAGGGGGTAGGAAGTAGCGACCCGAAGATGTCCCATAGAATCTCGAAGAAGATAACTCCTACACTTACATTGGACGTCTTGGAACCATCAAAAATAAGTTTGTTTGACCCTGATGCTAGTTGAATATATACTACGTGCACTCGTAATATGTGCTCTGAAATATAGCAAGTGAACAATTATAATAATAAAAGTGAATAATTATAGTAATAAGATTGAACAATTGTAATATTTGGTGAAATTATAATAATAAGAGTGAACAATTATAATATTTAGATCACATGTGCATCTAATAAATCACAACGAGTGGTTTTGCTCCAAGAAACCCAAATCATTTGATTTAAGCTATTAATAAACTTTAGTTTTCTTATTTATCTACCTTGCTTCGCTCCAAATGATCCAGCCATAGTGTCCCCGGCAATCCTGAATCGATAAACCCTCCCAAATTCAATTAACTTCAGCTTTCCCTCGCAATTGGATAAACCCTAAAATCACCCCCGCTTTCTCCATGTAAGATGGACACTCTCCAAGACGCCTACAAAGATTCCGAGGAAGATGCAGAAGAAAACCAAAACCTAAACCCCAACATCAACCCTAATCAAGATCAAGATGAACAAAATCAAAACCCCGTCATCAATTCTAACGAAAACCAACAATCCGTCCCCCAAAATCCGACCCATTTGTCCCCAGAACAAACCTCCCAACCCCCCATTTCCGAACCCGAACCCAAGCCCGAAACAACGCCGGCGGAATCGCCGGAGAATCAGCCGACAACCGCCGTGCATGTAGCCGCAGAGTCGACGGAAAAGGCGGAGCCTTTAGGATCGGAGGATGCCTCCACTGATTCCGTCTCCGAGGACGAGCAAAACCCAGAAACCCTAAAATTCGACAACGAAGAAGAGCAGTCTTCTCCTAAAAAGCAGAAGACTTTATCTTCGCAGCAGCAGGTGAAGACCCCCGCATCTAACGGGAGTAAGAAGTCATCCAAGAAGAAGAGCAAAGGCAACAATGTATGGACGAAATCAACCTCTCGAAAAGGGAAGAAAAAGTCGAAAACCAACAACCATAACACCCCCAAATCGGAGGACACCGTGTTCATAACCCCAATTCCGAGGTTCCCAGATAAGAACGACGACACCCCAGATGCAAAAATCTGTCTCTCGAAGGTTTACAAAGCTGAGAAAGTGGAGTTGAGTGATGATAGATTGAGTGCTGGGAGTTGCAAGGGTTATCGAATGGTTAGGGCTACTAGAGGGGTTACTGAAGGGGCTTGGTATTTCGAGATTAGGGTTGTTCATTTGGGGGAATCAGGGCATACTAGGTTAGGTTGGTCCACTGAGAAAGGGGATTTGCAGGCCCCGGTTGGGTACGATGCGAATAGTTTTGGGTATAGGGATATTGATGGGAGTAAGATACACAAGGCATTGAGGGAAAAGTATGGGGAAGAAGGGTATAAAGAGGGGGATGTTATTGGGTTCTACATCAATTTGCCTGATGGGAATTCTTATGCACCAAAGCCTCCACATTTGGTTTGGTATAAAGGACAGAAGTATGTTTGTGCTCCGGACCCAAAGGAGGATCCTCCCAAGATAATTCCTGGTGAGTTGAGTTGATTCTCTGTTTGATGTTTTATTTGATATAAGTGTTTGGTGAGATGTGGTGCATTTTGTTTTGTGCTTGGCTGTTTTGTTTGTTACAGAAGTGTAGTCATCTTTTGAGTTTATGTGAGGAATGGCTGTTTTGTATTCCAAGAAAACTGGGCCTATTGAGTGGTGAAAAGGGAGTAATAGCTAGTTGATTCTTTGTTGAGGTCTTGTTTGATGTTTGATTTGATATGCGGGGTTTGGTCAAGCGTTTGGTGCAATGTGGCGCATTTTGTTTTGTGCTTGGTTGTTTTGTTTGTTACAGAAGTGTAGTCATCTTTTGAGTTTGTGTGAGGAATGACTGTTTTGTATTCCAAGAAAACTTGGCCTATTGAGTGATGAAAAGGGAGTAATAGATATTAGATGGTTAGGTTTCTGAGGTCTCTCTTTGAGGTTCTATTTAGGTACATCTTTCAAGTGATGTTAGTCGAAGAGTAAAGGGTTACTTATGAGTAGACATGTTCTCTTGTCACTAGGTTATTCGTTTGTAGGACAATGCCATAACAATACTCCGAATCCCGCCTAAGCGAGGTATATGGAAGGGTCGGATTTAGCACTCTTACTTGTGCACTCTAGTAGAAGAGTAGAGGGTTACGTATGAGTAGACAATGTACTGTTGCTGCCATCTTCATGTGTTTGACAACAGCTTAAGGCATATACCTGATGGTTTAAACATTGTTATACATTTACACACCACCACAGTGTGTGTATGTGTGTCTTGTGGTATTCTCGAGTCATGGTTACAAATCGGCATCATACTATGACTTGTTCCTTTTCCTAGTACTAAAGTGTTTAGATTAGGCCTGGCAATTCTCGACCCGACCCGGAAACCCGACCCAAACCGACACGCGAAATGGGTTTTGAACACGAAATTCCGACCCGGGACCCGAAAATGACCCAACCCAAAGAACCCGGTAAAAAACGAGTTAGGTCGGGTCAGGTTTGGGTCGACCCGTTGGGTTAGACACTTTAATTTTAATTGTTTTGTCTACTTTGGCCTTGTGTAAAAAAATGGGCCCATTTCATGAAATTTAAGGCCCAAAAGCATAATATTGGGTGGCTTTGGAAAGCTATGCGTAGAGAGAGACATACAAATGAAATAATCAAATAACAAATGACCAAAACAAAACTCTAACACTGTCACTCACTCACTCTTTCAGTGAACCCTCAAACTCCTGCAGTCCCGCCTCTCTCCTCTCTTTCAGTAAAATAGTGTATTATTGTTCAAGGTCAAAGTTCCGTACATTATTGTCCAATACCCCAAAAGTTCAGCATATTAGCATCCCAAAACCCTATATATTTCATAAGTACTGTTATTCGTGGATTGTTGACGTAAACCGCATAATACTTGTAGACTTGAAGATTGCCAAATTTTGTCCCTTAGGTGTATAGTAATATGTCTATACAACTATGACATATCGTGGTGGTCGAACTTGAAATGGAATGGTACATTACATAGGTGTCTTTGACTAATTATAATCAATTTTATTAGTTGTAAGTGACTGAGAAAAAGGGCGGTTACGACCCGTAAACCCGACCCAAACTGCCCGAAACCGGAATACACCCGACCCATATTCACCCATATTCACCCGAACCCGAAATACACTCGACCCGTATTTACCTGAACCCGATATACGACCGACCCGTAACCCGCCCGCCCGCCCGTATTGACAGGTCTAGTTTAGATGGATATCTAGAGCAACATGACTGATAAGGGGCTTTGAAGGTTTAGTGGTCAAAGACTCACCAAACTCCCTAACTGAAGTCAAGTATACAGGACCGTGCTAAATATTAATAGTGCATTGTATGTAACATGGTGGCTATATGCATATTTGCAAGTTACAACCAATTAAAGTGAGTCGGGTATCATAGGAGTATATAGGACAATTCCTGATTCCATAAAGAAGAGGTATGTCATTATGGACAAAGGAGAGCTAACTCCGGAAGTTCTTCCATCCATAAGATTTGGACTACTAATGTTCATTGTTAGTTATTAGTAGCTAGGAGTTTAATGGGCTTTTGCAAGCTTTGTGCTTTAAGCAGGGTGCAAATGTGCAATACACAGTGAAAGCTACACAACTTACTAGAAAATAACATTTTTCTGGTAATAAGGTTGTAATTGAGCAGAACTAAAACAATAGTGCTCGAGTTCTACACAACTTACGAGAAAATTAAAGAAAATTTATCAAATTCATGCTCTAATATTAATTTTCTAGACATCTGAATTAATATTGAGTTTACCTATATCCATGGAACATAGCCTACTTTGTACCTGAAATACTTAAAACGAGCCTAACCAAGCTGAGCCAAGCCCCCCTAGTCTTGGGCTCGGCTTGATGGATACCCGGGTGGATCCAACCTTTGGTCAAACCAAGCTTGAGCCGAGCTTTGAGTGCGTCCGGCTCGGCTCTTTTTCAGCCCTAGTTGTAGCCAAATCCAGTTAAAGCTGCTCAAAAACTATGACAACCTCACATTTAACATCATTGGAATCTCAATGTAAAGTTGCGCCAATGTGATGCCGTCATAGTTGGTTGGCAACGACTGTTGGTCATTCTTTTCTGATCATCGTTTGAGTTGAAATTACTTGCAACCTACTGACTATATGGTATGTATTTCAATCATGCAGGAAGTGAGATGTCTTTCTTTAAGAACGGCGTCTGTCAAGGAGTTGCGTTTAGTGACCTATTCGGCGGGCGTTTCTATCCAGCTGCATCAATGTACACACTTCCCAATCAGCTCAACTGTGTGGTCAAGTTCAACTTCGGTCCGGATTTTGAATGTTTCCCTGTTGAGTTCGGGGATCGCCCAATTCCTAGGCCTATGATTGAGGTTCCTTATCACGGATTCGATAACCGAGTTGAAAATGGCGTAGAATGATTTGCAATGTATTGTTGTAAAAAAAATGTACTGTTGTAGTATGAAGGGGGGTTTTGGGGCTTTTATTTTGTGGTTCTTCCTTTGATTTCCCGCTTTTCTGTATCAAAAGGAAAACAAAGGGAGGAATGGATACGTGATGCTGTTGCCAATGACAATCCTGTTTGTATCCACTGCAGCTTAATCAAGAGTCCTTATATGCTTGTATGAATGTCTTGGTATCTTTACCCTTGTTAACTTGTTTTCTTTTCTTTTCTTCATCTACTTTTTAACAGTGTTTTGGTCTTTACATCTCAAATATATCAAAGTGGTTAATTTTTTTTTTTTTTTTTGGTGATAATCACTGCAGGAGAAAAAGTGACAATTAAATGCGAAACAGAGTAAAAATACAATCTTTTGCTCTGTCATCTATCAAGTTATATTGTATGTCTAATTGTGCTTTACTGCTGACAGGTACTTCTGAAGAACAAAACAATTCCTGAGCACAGAATGGCAAACACGTAAGGTTAGTGTTCAAATCTCTTCGTCATGCAAAATCAAATTTCCTTACTTCAGGAGCTATTTTTTTTGGTTAAACGCAGAATGTTCACTGACACATAGAAGGCAGTTGACATTAACCCGGAACAGGGTAGAATGGATACTCAATATCCCTGGATTATACATAGAACCGACGAGATAGGTCTCAACATACAATATAATTTCGATGCCTGGAAAAAGAGCAGGACAATCTGTTTCTATAATCTGTATCTATAATGTATACAACAACACTCAACAATGCACTCATAACCCTCCCAAATCTTACTTAACCCGACTTTCCAGTCACATCTAGTTCATTGCATTGGCGAGGCGAGGCCTTCTTGGTAGGCCAGCGGGTACTGCTGTTGGTGGTACCTTCTAGAAGGGAACGCGTACTGCCTGAAAGACGGCCTCTTCTTGAGATGGCTCAGGGTTTTCTTGGTGTAGAGGGTCCTGAACATCGGCGAAGCTCTCTCGCGAAACTTGGTCACGACCAAGAAGAGGAGCCTGTAGAGTAAGACGAGGAGGAAGAGGGCGAAAAGGTCCCACCATTTGGAGTGGTCGAGCGGGATCCCGAACATCTTGGTCACAAGGTCCTTCCCCTCCAGCTTCTCATTCCCCGGTATGAGCGGATCGAATGTCAGTCCGATCAGATCATTCTTGTATGAACCCTGCATCGATCAAAGTCATCGAGTGAGTGGTAAAGAGTGTGTTTTGGTCACTTGCTGCATTTCTCCATGTTTGGTTGTGTTTAAAGAATGGGAAAAAGTTTACGTGGTGCATGCTGTTTTTCATAATTGAGCTTGGGGAAAATAGCACGCACCACGTAAACCGTTCCTATATATTCCCCAGGGTTTCAAAGCGTAATCCAAACACTATAAACTACATTTTTCCATGAAAAATTTCCCTCCCAGTAAAAATCTCTCCGGGATTCTACCAGATGCTCCCTGAAGTGGAAAACTATACACACTTTCCTGCATACTTTTCCAGAATTTCAGCATGCAACCAAACACTGTTAAAACAATTTTCTCAGAAATCACCACGAAATATTTTCCCGGGATCTACCGAAGCAGCAAATACACCCTAATTCTCTGCTGAGACACTAAAACTGACTGATATCTTTTTTTTGGTGCAGAAGATTGAAACAAAAAGATAATGCAACTTTGTGTAACTACCTGTACGGCCCAGGATGCGAAGCTGAGATATGACATGGGGTAGCGCCAGAACGGCTTAGGGAGATCAGGCAACAACCGGAAGAATCCAGAAGTCATCATAAATATACCCTGCAATGCATTTATGGTAAGACAGTCTTACATAAGAATTACTGTTATTATAATTACGTCCGAAATCTGTTTGTGAAAACAGAAAAAGTGCCGGTTGGTTGGTTGGTTCTTACAATGATTCCAGCCCCTGTAATGAGCCCCATCAGAAAGTTGGGAACCACTGAAGCCACCACCATCATACAGCTCTCAACGACCGAAATGCTGCCGAAAAGATTGAGGCAGTAGAAGATATAGTGGGAGAAATCGGGCCGGAATTTTACCATCAGCCAAGTTATTGTCCCACTCGCCATTGCCACTGCTACCAGGAAGGGGAACGAGGAGATGAAGTTTGACAGGATGTAGACTACTACTCCATAGTACCCGTTCAGCCTCTCCCTATGGAATATCTGCATTGGAAGACAAACAACAGTTAGTCTTATTTATCGTGAGACCGTATTGCGATAAATTTATCGTAACAAAGCCCGTCTCACCGGAAATTTCATGACTTTGTTAAATTATTAGTCCTTGTCCTTTCAATTAGTATGTAGAAGTTGGGTAAAGTAAAACCGGGTGGATTGGGTAGAAATATGTAATGTATGTTTCTAAAAATAGGTACGTTTATGTAGATTAGATAGAAATTAGCAAAACTCGATAATACTAGGTGAACTTGGTAAACATGGGTAATTTACCCGACGAAAGACCAACCCATAGTCGCATTCGTATTAAAAAATCATGCGCAATATGACCTCTAGTCATAGTAAAATATAAAAAGTTTACTCTAAGAGTCTGTCTCATGATAATTTTACGTGAAACGGTCTCACCCTAGGATTGGTGTTTGAGAGAAAAGTTCTTAATTTTACACGAAATGATCTGACCCTTTGAATTTGCCAGGAATCTGTTTTGACAGTTTTTTTTTAAAAAAAAAATTGGGGGAGGGTCCTCTATATACAACATACATGCACATGAAGTTTATGGTCTAAAACATCTGCGAGTGAACAATGACATTATTCTAAGAGTGAACAAGCTAATATATGCAAGTTAACAGTCACAATATTTGGAGTATGAATTCCAGAAGCACGCAATAAATTGGACTATATATAACTGACCTTCATTTCTTCAATGAAAGATGGGAAGCCTCCAATGGACATGAAAGTCATGAATCCTGATATAAACCCACCACAAGCTCCCCTAGCCAAGATTGCACTGTTGCCAGTGCCGATGTCAAAGTAGATGGTGCCCACACATATCGAAACCACAATGTATATGATTATCCGGAGCCAATAATACCCAACATCTCTCGACATATTCACAAAAGATCGCCTCGTCAACGTCGAAAGTTGCCTCCACCAGCTCGCTTGGCTCCCCTTTGGCGCTTCGGTCGTGAGTCCTGTCTGCAGTAGTTAAGTTGCAGTGTCATAAAAATGAATTTCGGTTTGTTTTTTGAGTTGGTAAGTAAAATTAGATCGAGTATTACTTTGTACTTACCATTGATGTTATTTGCTGAATCCTTGTTCTGACTCTATCTGCGTACTCGGACCGTCTGTACTTCTCGATCAGCATGGCTTTGATCTCGGCTGTTTCCATATTCATCAGAGGATCTGTTGACCTTTGTAAGTGCTTAATTCAGGCCAGAAACAGAACATCACACACAAATCACAATACAAGTTTCAGATGGAGTAAAAACAGCTACGTACGAGTTGAAAATGATGAAAGAGTATTATAGTGTTAGCTCTTACGCGAAGTCTGAGGGATCCCTTGAGTGTGGCTGTGACCTTGTCAAAGTCTGAGTTGATGCAACGCAGAAAATGATCAGATGGGTTTCTTCTGCTGGGACATGGGAATCCTGCTTGTGCAAAGAACTACACCCAAAAAATTGTCAAATTAGTCGGTCACTTTGTGAAATAATGGACTTGAGTCCAATTTAACCCCAAAAGCTAGCTTAAGAGGTTGAGGCACCCAAGCCATTATAAACACCACAATATGGGTGTCAAAGGCCGATGTGGGACAACTCAACACGCCCCCCTCACCACGAGGCGCAGACAAGCTGAGCGGCCAACATCAATGACCACAGCTCACGTCATGTGAAATAATGGACTTGAGCCCAATTCAACCTCCTAAGCTAGCTTTTGGGGTTGAATTGGGCTCAAGTCCATTATTTCACACACTTACCTTTTAAATTTTTACCTCATCTTTTAAATCCTACACCAACTATTGTAAGGTTAAATTTTCAAACTGGTGATACTAAATAATTCAGCTGTCAAACCTAGATGAGTAAATTTCATTTACCATACATGACATTTATGGTAATAGTTTTTATACACTTGACATTTGTGAAATAATTTTTACCTTACCTGACATTAAATGTTCATATATTTAAACCTCCTAAAATATTTTATATTTGATTTTTGTTAGATTTTTCGGCGAACATTAAAAAGATATGTATGAACTATGAATTGACATTTTTAACCTTGATATTAATTCTTTTTCATTTTTCATTTTCATTATGAGATATTTCTTCCATTATAATTAATTCTTCACCCTTGATATTTTATAAGATATTTTATAATTGGGTTTTCATTTTCAGAATGGGGAGGGATTGAGTTTTTCGAAGAAATAAAGTAGTGAAAATGTTGGGGTTAAATGTCATATGAATTAATATCAAGGGTAAAAACATCAATTAATATCAAGGACAAAAAGTCAATTCATATTTATCATTTTAATGTTCGCCGGAAAATCCAACAAAAATCAAATACAAAATATCTTAGAAGGTGAAAATCATTTCACAAATGCCGTGTGTAAAAGTTATTACCACAAATGACAGGTAGGGTAAATATAATTGACTCAACCTAGACGCGCTTTCGACTGTTGTATGGTTAATTTCTCAAAAGACAGAAACAAACATATACCAACCTCAATGGCTTTCTTAGCCTCTCCAAAGTAGACGAGCTCCCCGGAGGACATCAAGCATAGATCATCAAACAGGGTGAAGACCTCACTACTCGGCTGATGAATGGACGAAATGACGGTCCTACCCCCGTCACGCGCCACGCTGCGGAGGGCCTGGACGACGAAGAAGGCAGACGCGCTGTCAAGCCCAGTGGTGGGCTCGTCGAGAAACAAGAGGCGAGGGCGAGTGAGGATTTCAAGGGCAATGCTGAGCCTCTTGGCCTCACCACCACTTATGCCGCGCAAGTGCCAGCCACCGATGATGGTGTCAGCGCATTCCAGGAGACCCATTTCCATTAGGACTCCTTCCACGATCCCTTCCACCTCGTCCTTGCTTAGGCTTGGTGGGAGCCTCAGATGCGCCGAGTAGGTCACGGTCTCTCTTACTGTCAGTGTTCCTAGGAGTATGTCCTCTTGTGTCACGTATGCCTGGAGTATACAGAATTGTAGTGTAAGATTTCAGAATTTATCGATAACCTAGATGGGGTTTAGGGTTTACGGATAGGGTTTAGGGTTAGGGTTAGGGTTTAGGTTTATCCATAACCTAGATAGGGTTTATGGTTTACGGATAGGGTTAGGGTTAGGGTTTAGGGTTATCCATAACCTAGATAGGTTTACGGTTTACGGATAGGGTTAGGGTTAGGGTTTGTGTTTAGGGTTTATGGTTTAGGGTTTAGAGGGTTATTATTTCTTCAACTTATTAGTTGTAAATTTGTAATGGACTTAAATAAAATGTCTCGTGCATGAAACCTCCTTCACTTCTTTTCCACGGAGTAGTATATTTTGAACGATTTCTAAATCTATGGTCACTTGGAATTAGTTTTCTAAATTACAAAAAATAGGGATAGAACTGCTACATGCAAGCAACATCTTGGATTTCAGAGTTGATTTTTTTTTTCTTTTTTTAAATTTCATAATGCGGAATACATACATATAGCTAGCCGTTGCACCAAAAAGGTCATAGCTAGGTTGGTAACTTGTGTGTAAATTGTAGAGTTGATGGATCAGACTTATTATGAACAATCTGACACTTACCTAGACCTGGCAATTCTCGACCCGACCCGGAAACCCGACCCAAACCGACCCGCAAAAAGTGGGTTTTGAACACGAAATTTCGACCCGGGACCCGAAAATGACCCAACCCAAATAACCCGGTAAAAAACGGGTCAGGTCGGGTTTGGGTCGACCCGTTGGGTCAGACACTTTAATTTTAAGTGTTTTGTCTACTTTGACCTTGTGCAAAAAAAATGGGCCCATTTCATGAAAATTAAGGCTCAAAAGTAAAATATTGGATGACTTTGGAAAACTATGCTTAGAAAGAGACATACAAATGAAATAATCAAATAACAAATGACCAAAACAAAACCCTAACACTGTCACTCACTCACTCTTTCAGTGAACCCTCAAACTCCTGCAGTCCCACCTCTCTCCTCTCTTTCAATAAGATAGTGTATTATTGTCCAAGGTCAAAGTTCAGTGCATTATTGTCCAATACCCCAAAAGTTTAGTATATTAGCATCTCAAAACCCTATATATTTCATAAGTATTGTTATTCGTGGATTGTTGACGTAAACCGCATAGTACTTGTAGACTTGAAGATTGCCAAATTTTGTCCCTTAGGTGTATATTAATATGTCTATACAACTGTGACATATCGTCGTGGTCGAACTTGGAATTGAATGGTACATTACACAGGTATCTTTGACTAATTATAATTAATTTTATTAGTTGTAAGTGATTGAGAAAAAGGGCGGTCATGACCCGTAAACCCGACCCAAACCGCCCGAGACCGGAATACACCCGACCTGTATTTACCCGAACCCGAAGTACACCCGACCCGTATTTACCCAAACCCGATATACGACCGACCCGTAACCCGCCCGCCCGCCCGTATTGACAGGTCTACACTTACCTTTTGTCCCCCAACTTGTACAGTTTACCGATGGTAATTGCCCTTTAAATAGAGCCAGTGAATGAATATAATCTATTTGTCCTTCTTTAAGACAAAGTAAAAAGAAATGTATGCTACTTACCACACCACCATATTGGAGTCCCTTCTTCTTGCCATTGAGGAGAATGTTACCAGTCATGACCACTTTTGATGACAGCCTGCCTGTGGAGAAACACCGCCCAAAAAAATCAGAATTGCAAGATAACGCAATTCCTAATTTCCTCAGTTTTCTTTCCTTCAGCATTTGATGAATGGTGCGTTAAGTCGGGTTAGAAAATTTTAGGTTTCATTTCGATATGAGATCCATTAGTTCATTCACAAACACAGTAAACTTTTTTCAAGGAGGTGGGAAAAGTTCTTTCTATAAAACTCTTCCCTAGAACACTGCCAACGGGTTGCGTCTGCGTCTGCGTCTGTTCTGCCTCTTTTAGAATTTGGAAAAAAAATTTCCTACTCCCACTTCAAGAAAAGATTACTGATTTTGAGAGTGGAATAATGGGTCTTACATTACTTAGGAAAATTTTCCGTCCAAACGCACCATGAAAGTCAATATTTTTTTCTAAATTGAGTAAATCTATCATGTCTACTAAACCCTTATCTTAAGAATAATTATTAGTAAACTTTTCAAGACAATTCTTACATTAAAATATCTACTGACAAAGTACTACTATGAGAACAAAGGAATACAATTATACAAGTAACAACCAACAAATACTATGTTTCTCCTCTTTTATCCCTAGTTGAATTCAACGATGAATGCAGTTGCAAGGTGGTCCTACTAACTTAATTTCATGCATGCATTGAATCAGAAAAAGCAACTAAAACTGCGGAAAATGCTGGTGAGGCACTCCACTCCCTATAAAACAGTTGCCACCATAAAAATAAAAAAATAATAATAACTCAGTCTGTGAGTTGGGTGAATTAAAGGCATTAATATGGAGGTTGTTGGGTTAATTATTATGGAGAAAGATAAGAGAAATTAAAGCAATGGCCATGAATCTAACTGCCCTTTAAAAATCTGGACATCTACATTTGTGAATTTCTTCCCCCTATAGGAAATTTAGATACCCCACCTTAATTAATTATGCTACCCTACTCACTACCCAATATTTGCCCATATATGATACACCCCTTTTTTCATATTAATTATTATTTAACTTACTGTGTCAATGGTTTCTAATATTAATTTTTGATTGATAATTTCATATATAATATTTTATTAATAATTGTAGTATTATATTTTTGAATAGTAATTTTTGTTAGAAATTTAATGATAGTAGCTTCATATAACAAATCGTTATATGTATTGAAAAATTTATGGTCAAAACTTTTAAAGGAAGAAGTATCTTTGTTTCTACCTTTGGTTGGAAAATACTTGGAATAATAAAGATTAATTTCAAATAGTACATATATAATGCTCAATATAATTGGCCAAAAAGTTAAAACTTAGTTATAAATTATATATAATTGATACTTGAATAATGAATTAAGACAAACAAAAATAGCGGCGAAGTGAGACATGATCTTACACGAAAACTGTATATTAAATACAGTATGTTGTAAGGATCATAGTATCAAAATTCAACTCAATTTTATATATTTTTTGTAGTGTTATATGTTCAAAAATGTTGGTTACATAAAAAATAAATTAAAAATTGAGGGGATCCGCAACCCCATCCAGTGGACTAGACCCCTCGCCCATGTACAAAAACATATATAAAAGAAAACCTTTGAATCATCATAAGAGTTTATACATATCAAATAAAGGGAATGCTCATAAAATTATAATCACACTTATACACAATATATTTGTATATATGTCAATAGCAGGGCAAGAGGTCCACCTCATGTCCTATCCTTATCGTCTATGGTTTGAATCCTAGATGGGCATTTCACCCTTACCTATTTGAAGAATGTTGTGGGTAAAAGTGTGGTCTAACTTTGGGCAATTGACATCCCGGTCCATTATAGGTCTGTTGAATTATACACATAAAATAAGAATCTAATGAATTAGACCGCTTACCTATCTTCACTACTTACCTCACCTTACATATATCTTCCTTACACTAAAAAAGAACAAGAACTTAATTTTATATTTTAAATCTATATATATGAATAACTTACACTTGCAAACATGTGATGATCACAATTATCGGTCAAAAGATATCAAAAAGTGACATTTAGCAATAATATGTATTGTCTAAAATCGGAAATGCTTTAAATTTGAAACATAATGGACACACTATGTAATCTAGGTGTAGGGCTTTGCACCAAGATCTTCATCAGCTTCTTTTAGAATTCTTTTCTTTTAATGTTAAAGTCTTCTTCTTGACACATTTATAGCTCCACTCCCATTTTTTAGCCCACAACCATCCATTAATAATTATCATAGACCAATCACAGAACTTGATATACCAACGCCTTAACACTTTTGATTAAGTAGTTCAAGTTAAGATCATAAGAAAATACAATTACCCTTTATATCCCTTTACATTATAATCAAACTTATGTTTGAAAATTTTTTGTCTCTTAATAGTTTTTTCCTTATTTTAGCTATTTTATTTTAGTACCCAGTTAAAATTAACTGTTATTCGTCTGTATCTTATCGGTTACTCGGTTAGCATTTCTTAGCCTTTTTTTTTTAGGCAAAAACACTGGAAAAAAAAACACTTTCGTTTGGAAGAATGAAACTTCAGTAAAACTATTATCGAAAATGATAAACATCTTGACACAAGATGACTCTTAACCATCTTGCATTTCTTCTAAATCACTAATAAAATGAAATGTAAGTGTATTTAAATCATTCTAAAGGTGCGTTTCATTATTTTTAGGGTTACTACAACTTATAAACAATTTAAAAATAATTATTTATTTATATTTATTTCATAAATATAAAACTATATATAAAATGTGAATTTTCTAATATGATTGATAAAATTAGGCTATAGTTATATTTTTTCACCTAGCTAATAAGTATTATATTATTATAATTGATAAATATATATAATTATTAAAGAAAATATTAATAAAAGTTTAAAAAATGTGAAATATGAACAATTCAAGATGGTTAAGAACAATTTTGAGTTAAGATGGTTATCATGGTCCATTATTATCAGGATCCGCCTTTTAGAAGGGTAAGGCAATGATAAGTAAGTTTATCTATCCACCCCTATTACTCCCTCCATTTCATATTAATTGACAATTTGACTAAATTTTGACTGTTAATTATTCACAAATTACAATGAGTTACAATATGAAATTAACATCATTGAAAAGATACTTTACCCAAAATTATAATGAATGTAATTTCATATTGTAATTCATTGTAATTTGTAAATAATTAATGGTCAAAATTTAGTAAAGTGTCAATTAATATAAAACGGAAGGAGTATCTTTTATTTGTGGTTTCACACTTTTTAAAATTAAATGTTAATTAATATTTTCTCACATAATAGTCTTTATTAAAAAAACATAATCATATACTGTTTAATAATATTTTAATTACACATACAATGACATCATATATTAATAATTAAATATATTACGCATCTAATGACATCATATATTAATAATTATTAAAGTTTTTTGTAAGGAAATCTTGGATAACATATTAAAAAACGAGACAGCAAAAGCTAGAAAGTGAAGTGATAAAAAATAAACACAAAAAAACAGATATATTTGAAGCAAGGGTAGAAATTAAAATTGCATGAATTTGACAGCATAGACTTGAATGATCTACTCCCCTCTTCATACATGAGTTGTGGGAAGTTTAATTAGGTTAGCATTCCGAAGCAATGAGAGAGAGATAAAGATTAGGGCAAAGTGAGAGTGATGTACCTGCCAATGAATCAAGTAGGGTTGATTTTCCTGACCCGGATGGACCCATTATCGCCATGATCCGACCCGGCTCCGCATACCCGGTTACTGCCTGCAGGATCCTCTTCGTGGGCTTATTTCCGAAGCTCGGAATCACCACCGACAGATCCTCCCACACCAGGTACGCCGCCGGCACTCCTCCGCCGCCCCCTCCGCCGTAGAACTCCACGTCGTCGCCGCCGTCGTCGTGGTGGCGACGGCGGCGGTCGTGGGTGGGAGCTGAAGATGCCGCTGCTGCTTGTATTTCCATGTAAAGATGATGGGGTATAGGATGTAGAGATAGTGGTTACAAAGTATATATACGATGATGATGATGATGATGAATGTATGATGATGATGATGATGATGATGGAAAATGAATTAATGAGGGGTGGTATGAACACAAGTTATGTCATGGATGGATGGGTGGCAAGTGGTGGGGAGGAAGTGAGTTAATGCACTCTGTGTATCAGTGGATGGATAGTGTATTAGAGAGAGAGAGAGAGAGAGAGAGAGAGAGAGAAAGAGAGAGATAGAGAGAGAGAGGTGGGTTTAGGTTTAAAAAGAGAAGTGCTACAAAAATCGGAGCAAAATGAAATGAAAGGGGAGTTGGAAGAGGTCACTATTTACGGTAGGGAGGGGTTCATTACTTTTCGAGTATGGGCTGGCCATTACACAATTACAAATCCACCGTTCCGAACGTTTTCAATCATTATTGCTGGGACAGGCAAAATTATGTCCCACTCGATCATTTCTAATTTGTTTGACCCGTAAATAATCGAGGACAATTATAGAGTTTTCATTCGAATTTTAATATTGATCATAAATTCAAACACAATTTCTTTTTCAAATTTTTATTGTCTGAACTCGATTAATACTCGAATTTTATGTTTGTCCAATTGGTGCAACCTGAGAAACTAGGTATCATATATCAAGTTTTTGTTCGGTGTGCGATTTGTTTGAACCCGAAATTAGTCGGACCCGGATTTTTGTTGGCTCTAACTATTGCCATGAGCTTTTCTTCATTGAAAAAATTGAGAGAAACTTGGCATCAAGCTTATTGGTGATAAAACTTCAAATATTAGAAAGAAGTTTCAGGAAACAAATGAAGAATAATTAACTATGACTTTCTCATAGGATTTCATTAGGGAGGATGTTAGCTACTTTGATGTAATCTTTTAACTTGCTTCTTTTAACTCACCGCTTAGATGCTGAGCCCGGGAGCACGGTGCATTGTGCGCCCGACCCACACGTGCTTCCCCGGCCCAGAAACCCAAGAAAAATTCACGACCCAAGAAAAGGAAAGAAATGAAAGAGGCTCGCCCTGCCCACACGTGTTTCCCCGGCCCAGCAACCCTAGAATACAAAATCAAATCAGAGAGGAAAAACGGTTACATTATAATGCTCATGAATTTAAAAACCTATGTTCATACCCTAGAACGGCAATGCTCATGAATTTAGAAACCTATACTCATTACCTATAATGACAATGCTCATTGCATAAAACCATAATGCTCATGAATTTAGAAACCTATGCTCATTACCTCATAAAACCATAATGCTCATGAATCTAAAAACCTATGCTCATTACCTATAATGATAATGTTCATTGCATAAAACGATAACGCTCATAACTTGTAACTATTATGCTCATAACCTATAAGGCCAATGCTCATAAGCCTCTACATCAATGTTCATATTCATAACTACTATGCCCAATGCTCATACTGTATAACTACTATGCTCATAACTTATAACTATTATGCTCATAATCCTTACATCAAGTCTGCTCATGACCTACAACTTTAATGCTCATAAGTCATAACCTACAAGACGAATACTCATAAGCCTCAACTACTAACTATTATGCTCATAACCTACAAGGTCAATGCTCATAAGCCTCTACACCAATGCTCATACTGTATAGCTACTATGTTCATAACATATAACTATTATGCTCATAATACATACTCCAAAATAATATTACAAATTAAAATAAATTAATAAATAATATAAATAATATAAATGAGTTGGATTGAGAAACTCAAAAGAATGCAATAATTTTTGGACTCAAACACTATTTAAACTTAATCATTTGGATGTGAATTAAAATAAGAGAACACATTTAAAAAAAAAAGGAAAAACATATAAAGGAATGAAGGGGGCCGCCATGAGGGTTTGGGCGCATGATGCTTTATGCTCCCGGGAACATGTTCGTATTTTCGCTTTTAACTAGCTTGAAACATGCTCATGATAGACTTTAGGAGCACCAACAATTTACATTATGAAAACATGACCAGTAAAATTCGCACCATGTTGAAGAGATGCACCCTGCTCTAATTTAGGGATGACAATGGGCAGAGTCTGGGGTGGGTCCAACTAGACCCGGACCCGGACTCACCAGATTTTTTTGACCCAAACCTGCCCCGAGATCCAATGGGTTCCAAAATTCAGACCCAGACCCAGACTTGGAGGGTCCAAGGGTCCACGGGTCCTTAGTGGGTCTTTAATGGGTCCAACTCTATTATATGTTTTTTACTAGATTTATCAATTTGTTGGGTTAAATTTATACTTGTACACATGTATAATAATAACTATTATGTTTAAATACATTTATTTTTAATACAATAAAAACATATCAAAGGAAAAAATAGTATACTAGGGTTTTAGAAAATAGAAGCCAACACTTCAACGGGCCCAATACTCCCTGGAGTCCCAACAAGCATCAGGCAGTAGATGAGTAGTAGTCTATTACTTGGGTTTTTATTTTTTCAAAGGAAAAATTATATATGTTTATATTTTAATGGGTCTATGGATCGTGTCGGTGCTTGGACCCGGACCCGCTATTTTTTTCCTGACCCGAACTCGCCCTAGACCCTCCCCAGAACCGTTGGGTCCAAAATTTTTGGACCCAGACCCGTCTTAATGGGCTAGGTCCAACAGGGTCCAGGACCCACTACCATCCCTACTCCAATTCCCAAGTCACTTGAACTACTATTCTTGGAAGTCTTGGACAAAATGGATCTGACTACACAATGGACCTAAGAATACTCGTAAATTCAATGGATAGAGTGGAAGCAGTATGACCCATTAGAAGAATTAGAGTTAAACTCTTCATATTAATTTAGTTTCCAATAGTGAGCGTGAGTTTGATTAAGATATTTTAAAAAAAGGTGTAGGCGCCATATTTAATCATTTAAATACACTACAATAGAAATATATAAAAAAATGTTAAAAATCTCGTGTTCGTCCTCGCGTAGTGAGCAGGAGTTCGGGTTTTTCTCACTGCCGACACTCGTCCTCGCCGCTGCATTATCTTTCTCGTCTTCGCCCACACCACGTCAGCGTCATCTCACTCTCAAACTCGCTGTTGCGGATGGTCTAATTACATGCCCGTGTGGGGGCGAATTAATCATGGACAACTTGCATTGCAACATGTTTATGTTTTCATACAGTACCATGTTATGAGACACATCTAGCTACTGGGTTAATTGGTTTCAACAATTCATAATTAAGAGGTTAGTTGATGGGTATATATGTTGATGTGAAAGTTTCGATTTTGCATAGGTGAATTTCAGCTTTTTTGGATAAATATTGAGATATTTATGTCTTATTTGTAATGTTTTTAACTTGGTATATATATTTTGTCACAATCATATAATTTTTTTTTTGAGGGGACACAATCGTATAATTAAATGGACTACAACTTGATGGTTAACCAATTGCAATGCCTAATCGAAGGGAAGAGGGGGGATAATGGAGAGGACCCTTAAATTAATTCGATGGATAAATGTCACGTCAAGATAATTATTAGCAAGGACATGTCATTAAAGCTTTAGATTTGATATGTCATTAAAGCTTTAGATTAGCAAGGATAGTTGACTCACTCGCAAGAACTGTTGACAACAAATTAAATTAATACTCCGTTGACTGCTTAAGGACTAATATAATTGTTTGGTAACTACTCCCTCCGTTCCATATTAACTGTCGTTTTTGGAAATTGTGCAGTCAAATCTACAGAATTTTGATCATAAAATTTTCAATATATACAATAACTTGTTATATAAAATTACTATCATTAGATTTGTAACGAAAAATACTATCATAAAAGTATAATATTGCAATTGTTAATAAAATATTATATAAAAAATTATCAATCAAAGAGTGACATTGAAGACCGTGATAGTCAACAAAATGACAGTTAATATGGAACGGAGGGAGTAATTGTTACGGAGTACTGTTTGGTTACTAATTTTTCTCCCCTCCTTTATGAGAGCAATGTTGCATTGACGGTGTTTGGTGTTTAGCTTTTTGGATGACTTTTTGGAGAAAATAGTTTTTTCAAGAAAATAACTTTTTGCGGGGTATTTAGCTGTTTGACCATTTAAAAAGTCAATTTGGAGTGTTTGGTGGGTTGGCGGATTGAAGTGGTTTTTTACCCCCAAAAAGTCATTTTATAAAAAGCTATAAAGAGTAGCTTTTTGTAAATGGCTTTGGGATGTAAATTACCATGTTGACCACACTTCATAAAATTACAAAAACTGTCATCCAAATTATTTAAGGTTGTTTCTTTTAATTTTTCTTTCATCTTCCACCAAAACTACCATTCAAATTATTTTGGTTGTTTATAGTGTGGATTACCATGTTGGTATCTAAGATGTACAAATAAAAAATATCTTTGCAATTAATAAAAATTTCAAAAGTAAATTTGGGATAAACATTTATAAAATATCAATATTAATTGTAAAAGTAAATTGAGATAAAAATTTTAGTCTTACTCAAGAAAATTCGGCAATCAATGAACAATTTAGTTATTAGCCTATTAATACAAATTCCAATTTTTGGTAATTATTTATTGAACATACAAATACGACGGAAAAAAGACTATCAATAAAAAAATACTAGTAATATGGAGGAAAAAACCTAAAAATGAATTAAAAAATCATAGTGTTAAAAAATACCGAAGATAAAGCTAATGATATAATTGTAAATCAAACAAAAAAGTCATACTACAAACAGCTAACTCTACCAAACACTTTTTTACACAAACAGCCAACAAAAACAGCTAACAAAACAACCAAAAGTCAAACAGCTAACAAAACAGGCGTCTACGACCAAAAAAAAACCATCAACCATCATCCAACAGCTAGTTCTCAAACACCCCTAACATATTGCTTTGTATTTGTATAACCACAATAAGACCTTGTTTTTTGTGATGTGCAATACACTGCGGTACCACAACTCATTGTATCATTCAATATTTTTCCACACTTCACCACACTTTATCACAATCATTATATCAATATATTTCTTCACTTTTCTCCTCTACTTTCACATTCTCCTTCCTCACCTATCATATCAATCACACTTTCCACATATTTCACCATATCATTTCACACTGCACCGCACTTACTATAATTTACCACGCCGCACCATTTTCACATTTTAGCAACGGGACAAAAGAACAGTGCCTAAGAATTAATTATCAACTTAGATGTGTCTCAGTTTCTTTGGACAGTCAATCCCATTTCCTCTTTAATTAAACATTAAAGTGATGTATTAGGTAGCATCTTTAAACATTTGATTGATGCTTTTTTCCCCTAATTTGGATTAGAATGGTTTTCCTGTGTCTGAAAATTCAAATCTCTAGATTTAAATTCTTATCCCTAGCTATTTATCTCCAGCCAAATCAGATTTTAAATTCCCATCCCTATCATTAATTATGGTTTAGCGATGTAGACGTACAATGACTTTGGATTTGGGAGAATTCAATTAGTATCATTAATTTATACTCCCTTCTTCTCATATTATTTGTCACTTAAAACATAATTCACAAAACCAAGAAAACTTCCAATTCACATTAATTTACATTCTTGAAAATGAAAAAAATGTGAATAAAATGGTAAATGATAAAGAAAAATAGTAAATAAAAGTGAAAAGTTGAAGAAACAGATGTATTTAATTAGGTTATAATTTTATAAATTAGTAATTAATATGTTAGTGGAACAGTAAGGTCACAAATATTATGAGAAAAAAGAAAATTAATTAAAGTGACAAATAATAAAGGAGCATGAGTATATCATTTTCCAAATGTCTGATGCAAATATGTGACTATGTGAGTACTTTTATGTAGGCAACCTTTGTATATTATTGATGAAACCCTTGGGCAACAGCAAGTTGACCCAAGTGTAACTTGTTGATGATTGATGAAAAGGTTCATTTACATGAATTCACGTTAGTAAAATACACCATAAGAATTAAGAACTAAACATATAAAATATACTGAGGCCCCATTCTTTTATGTTGCGGTGTGGTACTGCATCACACCACACTACTCAATATTCTACCACACTTAATTGTGGTAAACTTAATTGGACCGAATCAGATCAAAGGTGGTCATCCCTAATTACATTTGTAATGCTAAACTTTAGCTTAAATGTTTAACATTTATACATTACCATAATAAACATTCAACTTCGGCCTTTATGAAATTCATTTGTACAGTGGTGTTGTTGAACCTAAGTTCTTAAAAGGATATTTTTCCTAAATAAAAGTATCTCAAATACCATATTACTCCCACCTTTCCTTATATTACTTCCATTTTATAATAATTTTTCTATATTTCTCAAAAAATTTAATATATATAAGTGGACTCCACTTCTAAGATGTCGATCATAAGTGTTTCGGTTTTTAGGAACCATTATTAGCTAAAACACACATCATATCAAAATGTATGGATCTTAGAAGGATTTAACAAAACTATTATCTCAAAATCCCCTCTTAAATCCTCCATTGTAAATCCCCTTTTAAATCCTCCATTGTAAATACCCTTATCAGCAGTGGCACCTTTTAACAATGGTTGAGATACCGGTGACTTTATTCAATTTTTTATTAAGGGTGTCAAATTCATGGGTAAAAAGCAATGGATAAAAGTTAAATTTTAGAAACTTTTGATAAATTTTGATTTACTTTTGTTAAATTTACCCTAACATATCAAAAATAATTTTTTTTATTTTTTTAACTTCGGTAAATTGTGATAAAGTTTGGTAAAAATAACTACTGACCCAGTTTACCCATAAATTTAATATTATCTTGATAAGTTGAGACTTTGTCCAAAAAGACCTCTTTGAACAGCATAGATCAGGTCTGTGGGCCGCAGGGTGGTGAGAATGGGCCGGGCCTCATCTCCACATTGGACTTCACAGATTCCATCGTTTATTAAAACTTAAAAAGTCCTTGAATTTAGATTCACTTTCCCTTGAGCTTCAAATAAGCTGCAGCCTCAAACAAAAGAAGCCAAAATCACTCCAAAAAATCATGGAAAACACTATTTCTCAATACATAATGACTTGGGATACAAAATTATTATCATCATATTTATAATAAAAATATTATCCTAAAAGTATAATATTGCAATTGTTAATAAGATATTATGTGAAAAAGTCATCAATCAAAATGTGACATTAAAAACCGTAACAGTTAACTAAAAGACTAATATGATACACAGAGAGCATTTTATCTATCATTTTCTTTTACCATTTTACTGTGCTTTTAGGGTTGTTAAAAATCTAAGTTCTGTCATTTTCAATCTTGTTGGACAAAAAATAGATGTTCGATGTTCATTTTTTCTTGTTTATGTTGAATAGTTAGTAAAAGTTGATACTAACAAAGATTGTCCCACATGGATAGAATAATGGAGATTTTAACTCTTAAGAGAAATAAATAGGTTGCCCATAAAAATATTCCACATGGACATGGTAAGGTGGCTTCTAACTCTTTATAAGTTAAATAGTTATATAGGTTTATAAATAAATCAATTATGGACTAAGCCAACCTATGCTTGGATTAAGGTTCAATGAATTGCACACACGTGCGCGATATGGACCGTAAGGTGGTAGAGGTGCTTATTAGGCGCACTTGACACTTGAGCTCGAAGCAACATTTATAACCTGACTTCTCTTTTATTTTAATTATCTTGTTATTACAATTAACAGTTGATGGTGGTTATTAACCTTTTTTAACTGTCAGTAACAGTTTTATAACTATTACTTTATCCATTTTTGTTCAATTGGATAATAATGTATGACATTCTTAGGGGGTTGATGATCAATAGATAATTGTCAATCCAGAAAGTTTTGTTGTATCTTGAAAACACGATTTGCATAGAGGGGCATATCTTGTTTTAGAGATATTGACATCAATCATGCCTCAAAGCCCTTTCAATCCCAATTTTCTAACAATTTATTCTAAGGCCCCAATCTTTTATACGGTTGGCTGCGGTGCGGAGGAAATGTGGTGGATTGTGGTGGGTTGGGAAAAATTGTGGTGGATTGTGGTGGGTTGGGGAAAGTTGTGGTGGAATATGGAAAGTTTAACTTTTAATAAAAAGATAAATTAAATTAGAAAAAGTTGATTGTGGTGGGTTGTGGTAGATTGTGGTGGGTTGTGGTGGAATATGGAAAGTTGCGGTGCGGTGTGGCACCGCAGTCTGCCAGCCGCATAAAAGAATGGGCCTAAGTCAAACAATTCAAATTAGTCTAAATTCAGGATAAGATAAGAAAAATAGGATAATTAGTGTTTGTAGACAGATCAACTAGGTCAATGTCAAAACTGAGACAATAAATCTATGGTCAGAATATTTATTTTCAGGTTAGACTCAACTGAATTTTTACATAATTTTTTATGTGCCTAATAATTGCTTACATAATGTTTTATGCTACATAATTGTTCAATATAAATGAAATTATATGAATTTCTTAAACTTATTATGCTCATAAGTTCACATAGAAAGGGACAGTATAGTATTATTTTGATTTAAAGCGGACATAAATAATCAAAAAATTGCTAGGGGTGCCACACATATTTTTTAACTGACTCGCGGGTCACAACTTTTTTTTTAATGCATTCCCGGGGGTCATTAAACTTTCATAAGTTGTTGGGGGTGATATTCAGGCATGTTTTGGCCGGAATCAGGGAAAAGTCTTGTTTGCTCTTGAAAAATTGAGTGAAGTGTCCTTTTTACCCCTAATTTGCCCGTTCAAAACACTGCCTTGGTTTCTCTCTCCTCTTCATTCCACAAATACTCAACTCCCAGAGTTCTGGTCCACCATTCTATCATTCGAAAACCTCAAAAGTGGCAGCGGGGAAGGATTTGGTCGAGGTAGAAGGCGATCGGTGGTGATTTCGACGGTTGTGGAAGGCAACGGAGGTTGGAATATCTTCTGGGACGGCTGCTGCATTTGCTGGTCATTGTGAACAGAGCCCTAGAAATGGTAAGTTCAAGTGTAGTCGGGGTTGAGTAATTTAGGGTTTTTCGGTGTTCAATTGTATCTGTTTGTGGTTGGCATGCAAGTTTTACATTAACATTTGAAAAGAAGTGTTCTTTTAAGTTGTAATCTGTGTTTGACCATGTGTAAGATGTGTGGATTGTTTGCATCATGTGAAAGATGTTCTGAAAGATGCCATTGTCATTGTGTTTTAGGATAGTGTGAAGGGTTTCATTGTAGAATCTAAAGGCAGACAATGGTATATTCCTGAGAAGGATTTGGATATATACAATCATAAGGAGTTGTACTATGACATCAAGCAAGCATTTATCCAGGAAATGTCGAAGTTTCCAAAGTATGCATGATTGAATTGTTATTTGCTTGGGAAGGTGATCAAGAAGCTACCATTAGTTATAATAAAGATTGGAATACTTTTGTGGAGACATTGATGAAAATGAAGAGAGCAAAGAACTTTCCAGTTGAGCTGGTTGAACTAGTAGGGAGAGAGAAGCTTCAACAGACAGTAGAAGGCCTGGATAATGGACAACCAATTAATAATTGAAGCTCATGAGTTGACATTGAGTCAAGCTATCATATGGGCTGATGAGATGATATTGACTCCAAATGAAGATGTTTTGGGTTCAAGTAGTCAAGCTGTTAAGGACACCACTGTTGCAGCAACCTCAACCAACAACCCCACCCAAGCATCCAAGAATGGTAGTAAAGCCCACCAATTTGGCAATAGGCCTCCTAAACTGCCTGTGAGGAGAATTTTACACAGGGATGCCAAAATGGGCCAATCAGTGAGTACTAGGTCAGAGAAGAATGGGCCTGGCCCAGCTCAAAAAGTGCCATGTGCTGGTGGTGTTGGACCAGTGGTAAAAGGGCCTGACCCATCAGAGAAGGTGGCATGTGATGGTGATGTTGCTGATGTAGCTGCTGGCAATGGCCAGCAAGATACTCCAGAGGGGGGGGCACCCCAATAACGACAAACCAAGCAACAAATCAAGTGTTGAGAGGAGGAGTAAATCTACCCCAACTACTCCAAGTAAAATCCTAAAGTGTGTTGGAACCCCTAAGAAGAGCAACAATACATCTAGTAGTCCTTTGAGGCCAGTGACCAGATCACATGGGTGTCTGTCACCAACACAGCCTATCCAAAGTCCTTCACCATCTAAATCACCCAAAAAAAAGGAAAAATGATAAAGGGAAGCAGCCAATGGACCCAAATCCACAGTTGTTGAACATCATATCAAGACAGTTTGTGGGGCTCGGTGTTGAGGATATTCAGAAAATTGCAAGGCCAGACATTGAAGATCTTGACATTTTCTTTGAGGAAGAAACTGTTGTTGAGTTCAATTTGGTGGATCTAGTGATGGAGCTGAAAATGTGGAGGTAGAAGATGATGATGAGAGTTCAGATGAAGATTTTTGTCCTTCAGAAGATAATGATGAAGATAGTGATGGAAACAATGTTTCTGTAGATGATTCAGACAATGAGTCTGATGAAAAGCCTGATTTAGAGGAAGAGAATGAAGCTAGACACTGTTGTGCAATGACTAACGTGAAAGGGGACCTCCACAAAAAAAAAAAAAATATGTTGCTGCAAAGATGAATAAAGTGTACTGTCAAGGTCAAGTGTGGAGTGAGGGCAGGGATAGGAAGGTAGATATTAAAGAGGGGGATTTGTTCAACTATAAGGAACAACTACTAGATGCTATGAGAACTTACACCATTCAGAGAGGGATTGTCCTACAGAAAGTGAAGAACAGTGCAACAAGGTACACACAAAGGTGTGCAAATAAGAAGTGCACTTTTAGGCTTCATGTGACTTGAATGCAAGATTGTGTCACTTGGAGGGTGAAATATGTCAAAGGGGGCCATGTTTGCTATGAGAAGTCCAAGAATCAAAGAGCTAGTGCTGGGTGGGTAGCTAAGCAATTGATGAAAGACTATAGGGCAAATCCCAACATGAATGCAAAGGGGGGTTCATGTCATCCTGTTTGATAGGTTTGGGGTTGCCATCCCAACATACACCTATTATAGAGCCATTTGAATCATAAGGAATGAGTTATTTGGCAACCATAATGAAGGTTATAGGAAGTTGTACCAATATTGTGACCAATTCACCCAAGCAAATCTGAGGTCAAATTGCTTCATCAAATTCACTGACAGAGGTCCAACCCTGAACTCCACCTTCATGCAAAAGGATTCAGATTTGCATTGGTCCAGCAATTAAAAATTTCAAGGAGAATTGTAGGGCATTTATAGGGATTGATGGGCTTCTTGAAAGGACCTTACAAAGGGATTCTAATGACTGCAATTGGAATGGATGGAAATAATGGACAGTTCCCATTGGTTTATAGTGTGTTTCCTACTAAAGACGATGTTGAATGGTCATACTTTATTAATGGTCTGTCTGTGGCATTAAACGCAAAGGAAGATTCACACAAATACACTTTCATGGCTGACAGACATCCCGTAATCCCAAAATTAGTCTTGATTTCTTATTAGCTTTATGTTTTTTTATGTCTACAAATCAACACATAATATGTTATATAAATTTTTTTTTTAACAACTTTCATTATGTATCCAGTCAATTAAGAAAGCTATTGCAAAGTTTTTCCCACAGTCAAGGAGGAGGGTCTGTGTATTGCACTTATACAAGAATTTTGCTTCAAAGTTTCCAGGTATATGGTAGGTGTTTCTTGTGCACTTCTAATTTCAAACTGTGTATCATACTCTAATGTGAAAACTTTAACTGATGTAGGAGCTTGGTTCCATTTTCACTTCTAAATTGCAGCTAATGCTTATTCGGAGCATGTATTCAAAAGTGCAACGGAGCAGATCAAGGAGAAAAGCCAAGCTGCCTACAATTGGTTAAGGGATGCAGAGCCTGTTGAGAATTGGGCAAGGTTCAAGTTTGACAATAACTTGAAGAGTGATGACAACACTAACAACTTTGTGGAGTCCTTTAACAATGTCATAATCAAGCAACGATCAAGGCCAATTCTCACAATGTTGGAAGAAATCAGGAAGATTACTGGTCATCGTTTTGACACAAGGTTGAAATAGACATCTATTTAGGAGATTAAGGTAACACCCTTTGTTGACAAGAAGATTAGGAAAACAACTTTGGAGTCAAGGGAATGTGGACCATTGACTGGGGTAGGGAATGGGTTGTTTGATATTTCTGAAGGTAGTGTCAACCACGTGGTAAACCTGAATGCAAAGACTTGTACATGTGGTAAATGGTAAATCTGTGGAATACCTTATAAACATGCCACAAGGTGCATCCATTTTGAGAATATGGAGGTGGAGGACTTTGTTACAACCTGCTTCTATGTTGACACTTACAAGAAGTTGTATGACACCTTCATTGACCCTATACCTAATCATACCATGTGGCCAGAATCAGACAATAAGCTGCTAGACCCTCCATTTGAATTAAAGAAAAAGAGAAGGCCTGAAAAGAACAAGAGGTGGGAGTCTAAAGATGTCCTAGCAGCTGCAGAATCCAGTAAGTCAACCAAGGCTCATGGGGCAAAGAGATGTACAACATGCCATGAATTGGGTCACACCTTCAAAACTTGTGGTCAACCTAGGGATGAAGATGGTAGGCTTATTAAGTTAAAGAAGAGTACCAACCAACCCACAAGCACCAAGAAGAGGAAGGCCCAACAAACTCAGCAAGGGCAAACCAAGAAGACTAGGCAGCAAAACCCAATAACAACACCAGCAGCTCCTTTGGCATCTACTTCAACAGCAGCAACATAGTGTTTTGTTTGTGTAGGTTTTGGTCTATTATTTTGTTAGCCTAAGTTACAATGTTGGTCTGTTGCTATTTTGTTGGCCTAAGTGACAATGTTGGTCTTTTATTTTGGCCGGACTAAGTTACAATGCTATTTTGGTGTCAAATATAACCATTGAGACACCTTTGAATGCAAGGTTTGTATGTTTTATTGACAGTTATGGAGCTTTTATGGTAACATGTTCCTTTTGACATGTTCCTATGTTCACATGATGGGTTTTATGTTATTTTTGCTTGAATTTCATGTTCCTTTTGTTGACAGTTATGGCATCAACTTTTGTTGATCTTTTTTGGTTTGTATGTTTGCAATGAGCATGTTTAACAGGTGAATATATACAATTTTGGCATCTTTAACAGATGCATTATCTAATTTGATAGGTTATGGTGCAAATAAATGTTATAAGGTAAGCTACATATATTTGACAGTTATTTTGATCAACTTTGACAGGTTATGATGCAAAGAAACATTCTAAGACAAGGATTATTTTTTTGGTACAGTTGCTAGGTCACAAAACACCATTACTTCATTCATTCTTGGCCAATTCCAACATACACAACATCCCATTGAAGCTTATAGCTTCTATGTATACAAAATATAATGGTAGAGATCCAAAAAATGAAATTGATCTTCTGCCAGCCAATCACATCCACTGCATTGTTCTAATCCAATACACCAACCAAAAACAGAATCCTACTACATTCTTAAGCTAAAAACTAAAATTGTTCATTACATAACATGGCTTGACAAATCACTTAAAGATAGTAACCAACAACATGAATAACACAAGGACAACCATGGTCCCTATGCCCATCCCACACAGCATCATCAATCCCAGCACCTTGTCCCAGATGACCTTTAGCTCAGTATCCTTCTCCGTCAACTCTGTAATCTTCTCCATTGAATCAGACAAATCCCTTCTCATCTCAGCAACTTCAAGCACACTAGCAGCAACTTTCATGTTCATGACAGCTACCTCCTTAATTGCAGTATTGTTGGCCATCACTAGCTCCCCACATTGTTCTTGCACATATAGACCGGCAGCATTGCCTCTGAAACCTTGTTTTTGAGCTCTAACAACTCAGCACTCAATCAATTTATTTTCTTATTTTCAAAGCTTCCGAAATGGGAGCAGGTTTAAAAAAGGATCTTAGAGTGTCTAGGGTTGGACCAGGAGGGTCTCTTAATGCCTTCTTTTTTTCTTCTCATCGGAGTTATTTCACAAAGACTTGCTATAGTAAGAAGGAAAAAGGGGGAACAAGCACACTTGGAGAGCGCAGTACAACGGAGAGTTGTATGCTGCGTTCGGGAAGGATGAATCGCACTCGAAAAGGAATCTATTGATTCTCTCCAAATTGGTTGGACCGTAGGTGCGATGATTTACTTCACGGGTGAGGTCTCTGGTTCAAATCCAGGATTGCAGATGGCAAAGGAGTGTTAACAGTGGCAGGTGTCTTGCTTGGCTTTTCTTCACACTCATCCAGCCAGCCAAGGAATTTGCCACAACAGACACTTGGGCATTTACCATACACACGGTTTGGATTCTCACTGCTCCTTGATACTTTAAGAACACCATCAAGTCCACATTTTTTGCAGCCAAATTTTCCATGAGACCAGTTCTACCTTTTGTTGAACCCTTCCATCCCCCATTTGTCCGCGTCTACATGTTACACAAGAACAAAATTAATGCGAAGCCCAGAACAACACAAACCCAACACTTAAAATCAAAATTTTCACCCAAAACACAACACAACAAAAACTCATAACAAAAACCAGAAGAACAGATCACCAATTTTTAAAATGAACATGCATTACAAAGTATCATCCAAACACATTAAACTCTTTAACAAAATCAACCCAGAACCCTAACTTAAACCTTAAAACTCGAGCCCAGAAACTCCCAAAAAATCCAGAAAAATTTCATCAACATCATGCTCATACAAGAACAAAGGAGGAGGGATCCATTTTCGATACCTGCCATTGTCTTCAGGTGAGCTACTAATCCTTTTCTTATCGATCGTCTCCTTGCTTCTCGTCTGTCTCCCTCTCCCACTCAAGTGATGAAGTGAACAAGATGAAGTGAACATTTACAGTAGTTGAAGGGGTTTAAGTAGAAGAGAAAGTAAAAAAAATAAAAGAGGCAAACAATTACTTTTGGAACAATTTTTCAAAATTTTAATACCCTTTTCAATTGTCATCGGATTCCAACCAAAACATGTTTGAATATCACCCTCTAGCCGCTTAAGTAAGTTTAATGATCCCCGGGAATACATTAAAAAAAATTGTGACCCATAAGTTAGTTAAAAAAGATATGTGCAACCTCGACAATTTTTTACATAAATAATGGATAGGAAGATGGCTAAAATTATAGCGTCAATGTCAACAATAATACTCCACTATTTACGCTTTTATTAAGGGCTAAGGTAGAATCTTGCGATTTGTGATCCAAATTTAAAAGTTTGAAGATTCTTTCAATAAAACACGTGGCGTGCTCCAGATTCTCATAGAGGTGGGACCATAATCGGGTGCTATCATACTGTTGGTGGACCCCACAGTCTGGCTGCCGTTGGATTAGATCGGTGGCCCCTCCCTCCGTATCAACCGCTGATCCACCGATGTTAATCATTGATCATCTTGTCGCCCCAACCAATACGCCAATCAACCATGTAAGTTGTAACTATACCAATAAGGCAATAATAACTAACAAAGGTATGTCAAATTTATGGGTAAAATAAATTTATCAGTTTTTTTAATCTAAATTTATCAAAATTAAAAAATTAAAAGAAAAGTAATTTTGATATAATAGAATAAATTAGATAAAAGTTACTAAAATTTAACTTTTATCCAACTACTTTTTACCCATAAATTTTACACACCCTAACTAGGCTTATTACACCATGACTTTTTTAAAGAAAAATTGAATAGGGAGATGACGGTGCAAAATAGTAATTTAAGCTTTGAAATTCTAATAATTTAAATCCTAAAATTGTATCGCAATAAGTTAGATTGTGAAATTTATCTGGAATACACTACAGTACACTGTCACCGAGTTGGGTGAAATAGGGAGATGACGGTGCAAAATATTGAAGAAATCTAAAGGCTCAAAGAGAAAGTAAAATTTAAAAATCTATATGTTTGTTGATTCTTATTTTATTTTATGTTAATATTAAATGATCATTAAAGTATAAAATCGTCATTGGACCTTCAACTATTAACTTAATTTTTTTATCGTGATGGTTCCACACTTCCACGTAATATCGGACTTAAACTAAGGGGTCTTAGGTCTTGCACACTTCAAGTCTAAAGGACGAGTGAGGGAACATGTTAGAATATAAAATCACATTCAATTATCACCTTAAAGGGGTGTTTGGTTGATAAACTTTCCCATGTTTGGTTGAGAAAGTTTCCCGGGAAAGTTTTGATGTGGGACTCATAATTTCCCTCACAAACTCAGTAAAAAGTTTCCCAAGGGGAGCTAGGGAAAGTCTTTCCCGAAAAAGTTTTTCCTAAGAAAGTCTTTCTCGGGAAACAACCAAACGCACCATAAGTTTTAGATAAGATGGTTACAAAATGGTAATTTATAGTTTTAACTATTACATATTTCTTGTATTCTAATTTATTGTATTCTACATTTTGACATTTCCTTCTTTTAACAATAGGGGGGAAAGAAAAGAAAAGAGGTGTCACTCTCAAGAATGGAATGAAACGTGCAATTGCGGGTGATAGCTTATATAAGATGATGCCTACACATATTTTATAGCTAAAATCCAAAAATACAAATGCCTCAAAATCAACGGACTTAACACTATGATATTTTGAGTTTTGACCCACCTAACGTTTACCATCATACAATGGACTCATCAATTGATGCCCTTTTTATGAAAGCTTTTTATTTTAAGGCCATCTTCTTTTATATAGTTGGTTGCGGTGTGGTGATGGTGTGATGCGGTGGAATTTGAAAAAGTGTGATAGGTTGTAGTGAATTAGTGAGGAGAGAGAAAAATGAAGAGATATATTGGTAATGATTGTAGTGTAGTGAAGTGTGGTAGGAATTAAAGAAGTGCAGATGCGGTGTGATGCCTTGCATTATCTACGCGTAAAAGAGCGAGGCGGTAAAATGCGGAAATGATGTGATGTGGTGAAATTGTGAAAAGTGTGATAATGTATTAAAAAGTATGGTCAATATTGTGGAAAGTGCGGTTGATGTAATAGGTGAAAAGAAAGAGAATATGAAAAGTAGGGGAAAAAATGAGGACATATAATGGTAATGATTGTGGTAAAGTGACAAAGTGTGGTGAAGTGTCAAAAAATATTGAGTAATATGAAAAGTTATGGTACCACACCGTATAAAAAAAAAAAAAAAAAAACCTTAATAAAATTCAATCCTAATAGCTTAAAAATAGAGGTGATTACCTCTTGCTTTCTATTGATTCGTTTTGTTTCTTTTTTTTATCAAAAATACATGTTCCTTCCTAGCATCAGCAACTTGCTTTGATGGAGAACAGGAAAAGAAATGGGAATTAAAAATTCTTTACCAAAAATAATTCCAGAAAGAGCATCTTTTCTACTTTAAATTTAACTGGTTATAAGAATATAAAATATATGGAGCAACGCTTCATTCATCTATGGTTTTCTGCAAATAAGTGAATTTAAACAAGTTGGAGTAGAAATGTAGAATGCTAATTGGTTTACCATTTTTTTTTTCTGAGGAATGCTCAGAGTTTACTTATTAGAAAATTCTTCAAGTAAACAACCCATTTCATTTCTTTATTGAAAATGAATGCAAATGACAGAAATATGTCCCATTCCAATGGCCGAATTTATCCGACCTGAAAAATATTCGAATCGGTCCGAACCTGATTTTGACATTGACCGGTTTGTCTCAATATTCGGACACAATATTTCTCTTTTTCTATTGTCTAAACTCGATTTTAACCCGAATTTCACTCCGTCCGAATTCTTCGACCTGATATGACCCAAAAAACTCAGGCCCGAACATCAATTTCTTCGTTCGAATTTTTACATTGACCAAACCCAAAGTGATCCACCATATTGTTGCCAAAATTATGTAAATTACTCATCTATACTGTAATAACAATAAATAATATATTTGAAGAAAGTCAATACAGTAGGTAAGGAAAGGTAAGGCCAAACAGTGGTAGAAAGGTTCACAAGAATCAGAAGAGGCAATCTCACATTCACCATGGAAGAAAATCACAAAACTCACCTCATGAATTAACCAAAACTCCCCTTTCTCTCTCCCTCTTTCTACACAAGATCAGTTGACAGACAACAAACAAAGAGGGAAAAAACAAGTTCTACAATGCAAGATTTCAGGCAAGTTTTAGTAATCAAGCAGGAACTCAGCCCCACTCAGCCCATCTTCAATTCCCTTTTTGATGCCTCCTTTGGTCCCCCAAATGCATAAAAATCCTCCCTTTATACACAAACAAAGCTACCAACAAAAATTCAGCCACCCCTTTTTAGTTATCTATCTAAACAGTTGTGTATTCATTCACCATGTTACACCCCCATTTTCCCCTAATCATCATCATCATCATCATCATCATGACCATATCATTGAGCTGGGTTTCTGCTTTTGGGGAAACCCAGCAGAAAAGCAACCGATTTTTCCGGTTCGATGAGCAATCCAACAGTTGGGTATTGGTGGATTTGCCTTATGATTTGGTTACTTGTGTCAATGGTGATTGTAAAGTGGTGGGTTCAATCAGAGAGGCCCCAGAAAACAGTCAAGGAGAAACAGTCACAATCACAAATGATGATGATCATAATGATGTCAAGGTGGTTGTACAGGAGGAGCAGAAGAAAAAGGACAGTTTTTGCAGCAGGAAAAAGAAGCTCCTACCTTTGAGGAAGAGAGTTTCTCTGACAAGAATGTCGGAGACATCGATTTGGGTGACGGGCGAAAGCGGGTCAATCTATGAAAGATTCTGGAATGGAGTGCAGTGGGTGATTGCTCCTCATGATTTGCCTTCTTCTGCAGGTGCAGCTGTCTCTGTGTTAACTGTCAATCAGACAATTCTTGCACTTTCAGAAGCAGGATTCCTGTACCAGGTGAACAACAATTCAATTCCCTGTCATTCAAATCATGCTGAACTTTGTACGTAATCTGGGTAGCTGAAAAAGATTATGGGCGAGTATGGAAATCCGTTGTTAGCTGTTAACTGGTAACTGTTTGGATTAGCTGTTAGCTGAATGGCTGAAAAATTGTGCTAAATTCTGGCAGTAATTTGAATAGTTGAAAAAGACTTTTTTTCCTCGTTAAAGGTTCTCTCCTTTTTCATGGAGCTGTAGGTAGCGAACGATTTCTAAATCTCTTTGTTTCTGTCTGAATTTGTAGATGCAACTGACTGAAAAATCAGAGCTAGTTTGGATGGAGGTTGCAGCTGCAATTGAGCAACACGGTGTGGGTGGAAAAGGAGCAGACAGATATTTGATCAAGTCTGCAGTTGTTGGAAATGACAACAAGTGAGTAACAAGGATTTTTTTTTTTTTTCCTGATAGAAACTTGCACAAGAGATTTAGTGCTGATAAAAGAATTTTGTCATCTGTCAGGAGGGCCTTTTTCTGCACAAAGAATGGGACGCTCTTAGAACTTACTCAGATTGAAACTCCTCCTAGGTTAGCATCAAAGTAAATATGCGATAAACCCGGATATAATTTATGAATTACGAATTCAAATGTTACCCTTATGTGATATACTGGAATCATATAACAGGTTTGTAAATCATGGCCAACCCCCAGGTGCAGATGTTGCAGCAATTGCTGATGTTGGTTCAATCAGAGGAAACCTTGTTTTTACAATAAGGTAAGCAGACATCAATTTGATTCCCCCTCCTTTTAGCACCAACAAGTGTGTGTGCGTGTGCGTGTGTGTGTGAAGGTTTCACTTTGTCACCCCAACAGCATCAGGGTTCATTGCCGATTCTATTTCACTCTATTCTAATGAACCAAATGATTACGATTCATAATATGATGTTTGCATAGCATAGCTCTGCAGGAGACCTGTATGAGCATGACAGCAACTCAAAACCACCATGGAAGAAGCACGTATGGAGCGAACAATCCATTGAAGATACTGCATTGATACCACTGAGGGGCTGTACTACTCAAGGGATAGGGGGAGCTTCTTCAATGTCGCTATTCCTAATTACCAAGGTGTGTAAATCTGCAAAATGGAAATTTTTAGCTTACATGATAGAGTTCATATCTTTTACAACTCCTAATCTAACCCTATTCCTGAAAATCCAGGGTGGTAAACTGGTTGAGAGGAGATTAAACCAGAGAAAATGGAAATGGATAGTGCATGGAAGTTTAGAGAATGAACTCCTGACATCAATCACACCAGTAGTACAACAGCAACAAAACCCCAGTGAAAAGTATTCAGTGTTCCTATCGACAGCATCAGGCTCGATTCTGGAGTATCAAATAATGAAACAAGCAGGTGAATGATTAGTACCTTAACATTGTACCTCGGTGAATGTGATGATTAAACTAAATTAATATGTTTTACTTATGGACAGGAGTTTCTAATGAGCACCAACTGCAGGATTCATGGGTAAATCACGAACATCCACCGCATGCGAAAGTAGCAAGAGGAATACCAGGGATAGCATATCAATTTGGTAGGACACTATACGCGCTAGATGATGGTAGGCTTGCAGAACTGCATCTTCCAGGCCTTGGGGGAGAAAACTCGGGACCCACCCATCAACTCAACAACAACAACCGAAGAAAGACACCACCTAAGTATACATGGTCAGTGTTAGATGCCCCTGAGAGTGAAGGATGGAACGCAGAATACTGCACTGAAGAACGGGGCCCTTCTAACTGCATGATGGGAGTCAAAGACGAAACAAACGAATTCGGAAGCACGAGAACAATGACAAGAAGGCGAAAGGGTACACAACCGACATACTTAATACCCGACGCATCATCATCATCGTTAGATGAAACATGGCAAGTTGAAGAGAAATGGATGAACAGAAACTTCCACATGAGACTTATGCAAGGTGGCAGGTCATTTTTCATGGTATCCAGCGGGGGATTAACCTTTGAGTATCTTTACAACGACAACGTGGGGCTGTGGTTGCGACACGAGCATCCAACTGCAATGGAAGGAGCTGTTGGAAGTTATAATGGAAGCCTGTTCTTTGTGGACATACAAGGGGATGTTGTGATCAGAGAGAGGGTTGGTAATGAGCTTGAGTGGATAAATTGTACTGCTATGAAGAAAGGAAGGCAGGTAATTTCTGGTCCTCCTTGGGACAGGATTTACAGAACTGGGATTAAAGTTACAGCTCAAGATGCCCTCTATTTTGTCAGCAAAAGTGGAAGGCTACTTCAGTTCACTGTAAGTTTTCAACCAACAATACTGAATGTAGATAGATGATCACTAGTATATTGTTTTCTTTTTCCATGACCCTTTACATATGGATAATCATGTAAGAGACTGAACCAATCTAATAGTGACAAATCATTGATTTGATAGAGTCTAATCCCACATTAGTCGAAACACTAAGAGAGCATTAGGCAGAATAATGTATTTTACAGCGTTTGTTTGAAGTTGCAAATTTCCTTGGAAAAATATTTGAAATGTGGACCTCACGTAAAATTGATAGATGGGGCAAACCAGTCAAACTTGCGGAAGTTGATCAATTTTCCCAACATTTTCATGCAACCAAACGCACTCTGACAAACTCCCTAATGTTTAGGTTGCCCTAAGGAACTTCAAATGGAAGGACTGCAAGAATCCGGCGAACACAAAGGTCGCAACCGTAGTCGACCAACAAGTGTTGAGGGACAAAGTAGTGTTTGTCATCGGACAAAACGGAAGACTCTATCAGTACAATGCACTGTATGGAACCTGGCACGAGCACTATCAGTCTCAGCATATGATACTCTCAAGATTACCGGGCACGTCTATGAGATCATCATCCACAATGTCTCTAAAAGGCTCGCTCTTCATGATTTCAGAGGATGGTGCGCTGGTTGAGTACCACTGGAATTCACAGGACGGATGGATGTGGGTTGAACACGGGACACCGAATAATGGTGGTGGGGTGAGTTTCAAAGGAGCACCAGGACCGAGTTTTGAGGATCATCAGTTGTTGTTCTTGATCGGGTCAGATGGGAAAGTTTATCTGAGGTACTTGGATCGAATGGAATGGAAGTGGAAAGACTGTGGTTTTCCTGATGCAGAAAACGCGAAAGAAACAAAGACAGGAACAAGAAGAAATGATGAGGAAGATACAAAATGTGATCCCAAGGTTTGTATCAGTGTATTGAGTTGATTCGTTGCTCATTAGGGTTCTAGGTTAGGGTTAAGGGTTTTAGGCAGGGTTTAGGGTATTGGGTTGATTAGTTACTCAGATGGGGATTACAGGATGGACTAACAAGGTGGCTTTTTTTGAACTCCTTGCACAGGTGGCATCTACTCGGCCAATTCGATCAGCTGAGGATACAGTGATTTTTGAGCTCCGAGATGGCAGAGTAAGCATTTCCATACTCCTAATACTTCTCTCTCCCTGATTCTCTCGTTCTCTTGGTTTCTCGAATGGGTTTGCAACTGGTTTTTGATTTGTTTTCGGTCACCAAAAGTATGTTTTGAATCCACTGGAATGCAGTCTGTCTAGAGCTGACAAATTTTCATCCGCCCCCCGAATACCTAAATTTGTCCTACCTTGAAAAAACCGGGTTGGGTCATAAATTTTTCGTCCAAAGATTTGGACACAATATTCCCTTTTTTCTATTGTCCGAACTCGATTTTTACCCAGATTTAGATTCATCCCAATTGTCCAACCTGGTCCGACCCCCAAAGACCAGGTTCGGACATCAATTTCTCGTCCAAATTTGACCGACGCAAATTTTTGTCATACCTCACGTTAGCAAGACCACACTGGGGGTTGTTTTACAGAAAGCATGATCTAGCAGATCAAAATGTTGTCTTAGAAAGACCCAAGATAAGATTTCTGGCATGAAAGACATGAGTTTCCAGTCTGTTTTAGCATAGAGAAACACATTTAAACACGATGGATACAATTTTATGACGAAATGATCAACCAAGCTAGAGCTCACCATTTGTCAACTACAGCTGGCAGAGCTGCGTCAAGTTCAGCACTCAGATTGGATATGGTTGCGAATCATCGCCACTCCTACAAGCTCCTGTATGGCAAACTTCTGGGCTGCAGCTGCTGCATCTTGATTCATGAAGCTGTAGCATAATGTCAGAGTCAGAGACATCAAACATATTTTGACAGTTGTGCATATATTATATTGTAGAGCAATGAAACCCTGCAAAATCGTTGCATCAGGATTTGCAGGACTAGAGGAAGAGTAGAACCTAAGTTACTAAACAACTTGTAAAATTTGTAATCTGTACAACAATTACAGAAAAGAGTTAATACACAGATACAATTAGACATTTATTTAGACCAACAGTAATATCTGTACAGTCAGTAAGCTAGGTTCCCCTAATTTTCAACAAGTTCATTATAGGGCATTGAATCGCATCCTGCAAGAGGATGAATAGATAGCAAACACCTGAATCTTCGGCGTTGCATTTCAGGCATTATTCCTGTAGATGATTCAAGAAACAATGTTACTGGTAACTTCCAAAGTTAAAATGGTAACTTCTAAGTTCATGAAGAAGGGTGAATTCCCATATCACCTACGCTTGAATTCCACTCTAAAAAGCAAGACAAGCAGTATGGAGGAAGACTTTAACAAATCACCAATTCCTTGAAGAAACAACAACAGCGACGTAAACCCGTTAATAACTCACCTAGAAAAACATATGCAAATAAGATTCAAAAGGTTGCACACATTTTTTTTCAAAAAAGAGAAAAATTTGCCAAATCAATAGCTTTCACAATTGTCTTTTAAAGTTGTAATCAAGGAAAAGGGCTTCACAACAATCACCACAATACTTGTAGATTCTAATTGTGCAAACGAGGTTCTCCAATCTCCATAAGCTCATCTACGACTATGAGATCTTTGGTTAGATAAAGGGGAACCGCTTGGATAAAATTGTCATTCAACTCTTTCGAGTCATCAAAAATGCCACAGAATTTAAAATTATCCACTAAATGCCACTAACTTTATCTAAAACATAAAATAAAAACAAGTCAATAGGCTCAACATGCTTTCTTGTATGACAGTTTTGAGTGAATGTTTCAAATTCAATGTCACTTTTTACTATTTCAAACAGTTAAATGATAACTTTATCCAAGCACTCGACAAAGAGCAAAACGCGGTGAATAGAGAACCAAACAGTATGCCACATAACAACCAAAAAAATGGCTGAAAGACATGGAAATTGATGCAAGAAGTATACTAGTTGCAAAGCATATTAGTTAATACGTGTAGTGAAAAGCTATCTATCTCTTTACCTCCCTAGACAATGACTTGAGTTGAGGTAATCCAAACCAATAAGAAAGAAAGAAACTTGAGGGTTGTCTTGCTTTCTTTGTTTGTTGTTTGTTTCTCACAAGTCAAGCTGATGCCATGTATTTGCTAGCTATCATAATATCATATCATTCCCCCCTTTTTTCTTTGTTTGCCTTGTCAATGATTCCAAGCCTTTGGATTAACCACAATTAATAAATCCCCACCATCCCCCACCTCAAACAATTACTAAATAAACAAAGCATGTCCCTTCCCACACATAGCAAAGAGAAGAACTAGACAGAGAATATCTACAAAACCCCACTCCAATCATCATCATCATCATCATCATTCATCACCATCTTCTTCTTCTTCTTCTTATGGAAGAGCCAAGAGAATTCAACAGCCTACCCAAAGACCTACTTTTTGACATATTCTCCAGACTTCCATTAAAAACCCTTTGTCAATTACGCTGTGTATGCAAGAAATGGCGGTTTTCCCTAAACATAGACCCAGAATTTGCAGCCTGTTACCACCAAAAACACAAAATTAGCCCCCTATTAATCTTCACCCAGCAAATTAACGAAACCCCATTATCAACCCAATTGTTTTCTTACTACATTGATGGCACTCAAATCCCCCAATTTTCGACCAATTTTGAACATCCTTTAACCTCAATCCTCAGCTGCAATGGCGTCCTCTGCTTAATCTCCAATTCCGGCGCTTATCTCTACGACCCCGTCACGAAACGCGTTTCGAATCTCCCCAATTCGGACCATTTCGACTGCTCCTTCAGCTGGGCATTCGGTGGATACGTTTCGACCCCGTTTCGAAACGTCCTGAAGCTCCTCCATTTCTACACCACCGAGAAGTTCGACAACTTCCATTATTGCCAGCTGAAGGAGGTAATGTGCGAGATTATAACCGAACCCAGTTCATATCTCGGGTCGAATTCAAATGGGCAGTGGCGAGTTTTGGGGAAATGTCCGTTTAATTTTCTGGGTCGGAAAAATTACGCGCATGTTGATGGGAAGATATACTGGTTAATTGCAGAGAAGAAGTTCAACCCAGATTGCATTAAGATCATGTCGTTTCATCTGAGCAACGAGAATTTCGGGATTGTTTTTTTCCGAAAACGAATTCGAATCGCTCGGTTGAATGCTTAGATTTGGTCGAGATTAAAAACAGGCTGTGTTTGACTGACCGATTGCCGTGGGGATCAATGATGGATATATGGATGATGAACAGAGAAGAAGATTTCGCGAATTTGTGGGTCAGAAGGTATAGGATTGATCTTGTGGGAATTGATCATCATGATGTGAGAATTCTGGGTCATTTGCCCAAATTCAATGTCAGTGAAGATGAAGATGAAGCTGAAGGGGAAATTTTGATCAAATTTGGGGGACAAAGTTTTGGGCTGTATGATCTTGGAAATGGAGGGTTCAGAGATATAGCTGGTGAGATGATGAACATTCAAGGTAGGGATTTGAATTTGCTTCTTAACAGGAAATGCCTATAATCAAGACATGGGGTGGTTCATTTTCATCATTCTTTTTCTGGAAATTTTTGGGTTTGTGTAAAAGAGTATGTAGTTTGGGAACACTTTTGTAAAGGCGAAATTTGAAAAAAAGAGAAGGAATTTAGCGACATTTGAGATAGGAATTGAGGTTGTTGTTGTAGGACAATGATTCCACATTTTGTTATGGTTGATTTTAGCTTCAATCCTGGTTTTATTTTTTCTGGGTAGTCTGCTGTTGTTTAATTATTTATGTCTTGTTTGTGTAACTGTGTTTCAGAATATGCTACCTGGAGTGTCTGGACTAGATAAGAATTGCATAGTTTTGATATGTGAAAAAGAATATTGACATCTTTATAATCGAAAGATTCAATGGAACATTATTATCAAGTGAATTGACTTAATTCTTTTTCTTTGTCAAAGACAATTCCTTTTCTCAGTCGAGATTAACTGTAAATGATGTTTGCTTCTGGGTTAGATTGAAAAGATTACAACTTTGTTGGATGGATCCATTGATCTTTAATTTTCCATATTGTTCAACTTGATGAAAAAAACAAAGTCATTAAATACCATGACTATTACAGTGCATTACACGCACGGAAACAGCGCCCTAACGTTGACAAATTTTTAATGTAGGTTTATTATTTTATTCTCAAACTTAATAAATACACAGATTTCCGGTTGATAAATTTTAGCTAGGTTCATTATTCTCCCGCATCGAAAATTTGGTGAGCAAGATGAGTATGTGGATATTCTATTCATTCAGGCCCTGTTCTTTTATACGGCTGGCTGCAGTATGATGCGATGCGGTGTGGTGGAATTGTGCGGATGTAGTGGAATTATGGTGAATTGTGGTAGGTTATTGGTAAGTTGTGATGGATTTTATTTTTTATAAATGTAAATTGTATTGATAAATGTAAAAAAGTTTATTGTAATAGGTTGTGGTAAATTGTGGTGGATTGACATGTTGTGATGGGTTCTGGCAAAGTGCGGTGTATTATGACACTGCAGTCAGCCAGCCGTATAAAATAACAAGACCTCATAATGTCAAAGTATCAAACATCCATAGCGGGTTTGAACATCCCAGGCCCTATTCCTTTTGTATGTGGCACAAATTTATCTTATCTAACTCACTCACACTCACATTCACATCTACAAAATGATGTGACGTATATCTACCTACCAACATTTACACAAATTTATTTACATTTGCTACATAACCTTAATTCCAACTATTATATCCAAAAAGAACAAAACCTTACATAAAATTTCACTAAAATCCACTAGGTAGGTTACTTAAAGTTGTAGCTACAAAGACCCATTTGAATGAGACAACTTGTTTTATATACAAGAATGGCAAGCAGTAAAGCTGGCCTAATTAGAAACAACCTGTAGCTTTCACCTCAAGGGCAGCGGATAGCAACCAAGTTTTCTACGTGGATTTATATTACGCTTGGCAAACACCATGCTTATCTACAAACAGTGACCTTAACCTTACCATTTACTGACAGACAAAATCAAACGTGCATTTATCCCCAAATATCAGAAACAAAGACAGCTGTAATGTAACCCACTTTCAACATTAGACTTGACCTGAAGAAAGAAAGGTGAGATGGGTTAATCAAAGGAATGTTTAGCTTCACACAACACAAACTTTTGAGGGGGGTCATATTTTAAAATCCAAGAATCAACATCATCATCTCCAACAATGTCCAACTTTAACTTGGAGAAGCTAAGCCTAAGAAATAAAACAAAAACATATTCTACACTCATTCTCCACATTTCATAATTAATACAAGCTTGCATCATGCATGGTTGTTCGATTAACAAACAATTCTGGCACAAACATCAGTCCAGCCCCTTAAACCTCAACAAGAAGATGTTCATTTTCCCAGAGACCCATCAGAACCAAACACCTCTAGAATCTCCTCCTCGGACTCCTTGATCGATGGCCCCGTGGTGATCTGCCAAAAAAAATTAATGATGATGATGAATAAAAGAACAAGTAACACCTTTGGAACAAACATCCCAGATTGTAAATCGACAATTGAAAATTCCCTGCTAGCTAGCATAAATCAAGAACAAAACAAGCTTATCACATGCTCTAATGTAACAATGTATTACAGACATATCACCTTGCCGCTCAGGAAGAGCAAAACACTAGAACAGAAGCCAACAGTCAATTTAAGATTTGAAGAATATGCTGCTACATTCAAGCAGATGTAAATATGTAATGCACAATTCTATAAAGACAAGCATATATGAAACACCATTTGATGAGTAAAAGGAATCAACAGAACATCAGGCAAAATTTACAGCAGATAATATTATCTCATAAGTCGGCACTCAGTAGGTGAATATTATTAAAACCAAAGAACAGATTTTTAAAGAATAAACTACAACAAACCTCCTGCGGTTGCCCCTCCTCTTGTAAGGGCCATTGCAGAAAGCCCAATCAACAGTAATCGTCTGCTCAAGCATTTTGGAACCATTCATTGTTTTAATAGCAGCCTGAGCTTCCTCATAATTTTCATATTCAATCAGAGCATATCCCTGGAATTAAGCATGCAAACAAGCACAGCTAAGTTAATCAAGACCAAGTTAAAAAACATATAATCGCCTAAAAATATGGTAAGAAATAGCATTGGGAGAGAGGAATTTGATCATGCACAGGCCATTAAGCTTTGCACACACCATCCAAAGAAAAAGGAAGGCTTTAAATCATATTGCAGTATCCTTCTTTATCAACACAAGCCATATGGTACAGAGAAACTTTTGGAGAAAACGCACACTTGCAAAACTCATGCAAAGGGAAACCAAGTTATATTCATTCTCTAAATTCCAAATAATCATCCTTCCCATGTACTTAAATGATGAGTATTCAAAACACTGATTCCCATTGATTTTAGAAGATACAAAAAAGTTCATTACTAGTAGTAGCAGCTACACAGGATTTCTATTTAGGGACTTCCACCAAAAAGAAAAAAGGGATTTTGAGACAGATAGAATTTAAAATTAATAACCACCAAAAGGAGTTAAATGATATTTGTGTCACATAACTCTTAATTTTTGTCAGTTTTGCCACTCAACTTTCAAATTTGTCAAATGTGCCACTCAACTTCTAAAATTTATCAAATATGCCACATAACTTTAAAAAATTGTCAAATATGTCACTTAACCTCTAAAATTTGTCAAAAATGCCACATGAAGTAAATGGTCAATATTAAGTTTTGTGGCATTTTTGACAAATTTTAAAAGTTGGATGGTACATTTGACAGATTTAAAAATTCAGTGGCAAAACTGACAAAAACTAAGAGTTATGTGGCACAAACACAATTTAACTCCAAATGGTGAAGGCCAATAGAGATGACATAATCATGCAAGCGCATACCTTCCACTGGGGTGGAATGCCCACAACCATAACTGTTCAGAAAACATGTTCTATATTTTATTTTATTTTTCCTATAAGTACAAAGCAAGTACTATATTAAACTAATAACCGCCAAAAAAGTAGTTTTGGGCAATAGAGATTTATATAGTAACCTAATTTTTCCACAAAGGCTAACGGAAACATGACACATTAGCATAACTCAAGATAATATTACCAAGGTAAGAAAAGAGATAAAGCTAACACTGGGAGGATGCTAAACAGCCCTAAAGGAAGCTAAAGAGATCAATAAACAAACAAGCTGTGTGGTTTCCAGATCCAGCATACCATCACTGTTGGCAACCCCCCACCCCCCCTCTCTTGAGCCCCACTTTCCCCATATATATATGAAGAACAGGATTACAACAGAGGAGCTACAATACCAAAAGAAGGGAAAAGCCGGAATGATAGGCTGATTCTAGAACAAACTTGCATAAATACAATGTTACTTAAAATCTTGATGAACCTGTATCTAAGACACCCCCCCCCCCCCCCACTAAACACGCACACCAAAGAGAGGGGGGGAGGGGGGGTAACACAACTATCCTAGAAAAAGAGAACAGGCTTCACATCAGTTAGATCCACCAGACCAAACCAACACCACACTTCACCAAAGGCTTTCAAGATCATCAGCACTCCCTCACAGCTTCTTAACCAAATCCTCACCGCACAATCAAAAAGGGAAGTTTTTTGGGAGGGGAGATAACGCAACCAAGGAGCCATGCCTTAATTTTAAAAAGTAATAAGACCACAATAGGGTAAAAAAGGTTGGCAAGAGGCACAAGCTTGGCCATATATTAAGAATAAGACGCCCATATTTTTGGGAAAACACATAGCAATCAATATTTAACAGATTAACTCAGATCCTGGTCAATTAAAATAAGAGATACATGACAGTTCCCATGAAATTACATGGTAAATTGTCTCTGGAAGAAAATATTTAGCTTTTGCCAGGCGGAAAGAAGGATAAGAACACATAACGAAAATCTTCGACAAGACATTCTTCTTAGTTGGAATCCTAACCTCACCTATTTGGTAGTGCACATACAATTCAGAAACAAGGATTTAATGAAGAGAACTTGGCACCTATTTTAATTTGAGGCTGTTCCCTTGGAATTACAAGGTAAATTGTCTCCGGAAGAAATCATTAAGGTGAATGAACTCTATAGATCCCATTATTATTAATCTCAACTTCCCTTCATTAAGAATATCAACAAGGTGAAAAAGGCATTGCCTCATAAGCAATAGACGTGCATCTAGACACAGAACAGATAGGGAACAAGCCACAGAAAATTTAGGAGATAAATTAATGTCATCCCCTCTATTCTACCATAGCAGAGTGCTAAAATAAACCACATGACTTTTCAAGTATATGAAAATTCCAATTTACTACTGGAGATTGCACAGCTTTTGGCCAGTGAAAATATATTGAGCTGTCTTTCAAGATCATTTCGTTTAGGCCCAAATGTACAATTCAACAAACTCATCCGTGCATGTGAATCTATGAACGCCCACCAGTGAAGCCAATGTTCAATGCAATTGTTTAGATGAATGTCATCACCAGTGCGACTGGGCAACGAAACGAAGCTAATATATACAATCTTGACAATTTGAAGAAAAACCATTGTCTCATAAATGGCCAAAGGGTTAACATACAACTCAGGATACAAAACATCCTATGGCCTCATAGGCTTTACTCAAGAAAGTATACTGGGTACTCTTTCCCATCACAAAGCCCATTTCTGTAACATTTTTATCACTCATGACTAGAATTAACAAACCACTGCCACTCCAAAACGTTCGGTAAAAGGTATTTAGATAATAAGAAATCTCAAATGCAAACTGGTCAAAGCCCCATAGTAAACATCTTAAGAATGTCGGAAAACAAGCCAATTTGTGACTATGGAGTCAAACTGATCCTCAAACTGCTTAAACCAGTCCCTTACAAACTCTACACAATTTAAAATGACTCGCAAGAAACCATAACTCCTCCACTACAGCAGTGTAGAAATGTTTACAAACCTATAATACAGAGCCTGTGAAGACCTTATGCTATAAGCTGTTTCCAATGATATCTAGAGTACAAGACCTACCTAGAGTGGTTATAAGTAAAACTTATCAATACACCTCTTCAGCGCATAACAGACACTCCCATCAACATACTTGTTTGGAATTGTGGGGAAACTTAGCCATTCATCTTTTGATGTTGGCAGATGTTGTGGATATAATGCATTTTGATTGTACACGCAATAGCTGACAATGTCTCCATTCTTTTGTTTATATTCATAATAATTTAAGATATTATTTCTTCATCTTATCAAAGAAAATAGATACAAGGAATGCTTTTCTAAAAATCTGAAATCAGGAATGATAGCCTCACCTTCACAAAACCAGTACGGCGGTCCAGATTCAGATGCAAATTCTTAATCTCACCAAACTCTCCAAATACATTTTGGAGGTCTTCTTCTTGAGCCTCTTCGTGAACTCCTGTAACAAGTATAATCCAACCTTCAATGGCTGCAGTTAACAGAATAACAGACTGCATTAGTTTCTTGCTAGCGCACATCAGCACATGAAAGTAAAAATGAACAAAAATCGCCGCTTAACCATCCAGGGAGAAAGGTGTGTGTGTGTGCATTTAAACCAACTGAATCTGAAATCAAACCAGTAAGAGGCTCAAAACATACTGCCCTTGTTAGGTCCAGTTTTAAATTTAATTGAAGCAAAATAACTTTCCTATCAAAAATTGAAGCAAAATAACGATTTCATCACGTTCCAGTCGAAAGGCCGTGTAAAGAACTAGGACCCTAGGAAACCCTAATTTAGCCAGTCGTTGATCGCTCCTCTTTCTACTCAAAAACGAACCCATCGCGTTCCAGTTGAAAGCCCTGTAAAGAACTAGGAACCTAGGATACCCTAATTTTGCCAAACATTGATCGTTCCTCTTTCTACTCCTCTATTAATTCAACCTAAACCCTAGAAATCCACGGCAATCGTTCTCCAACCAATTACAATCAAACTCCATTCTCCCAACCCCAAACTAAACCAAAAACCTTAACAATCTCGCAGCAACATCCACCAAAACAAACGAACCAAAAAATGAAGAAACCACAAGAGATAACAAAAAGAGAACTTACATCGCGCAGGTCCAGGTCCACCGTCGGAATCAAGAGAATCAAAATCGCGAGAAGTCATGCGGCTATTACGCTCGCCATCTGCTTCCTCACGGAATCCTCGACCTTTGGTCTTCTTAGCACCGAAACCCGACGAAGAACCGCCGGTAATGGCGGACCTGAGCTTGGGCTGAGTCCTCGGAGAGCCGGCGTCTCCGTCGCCGGCGCCGCCGTCCTCGTCCATCAAATCGTCCTCCTCCGGCTCGAAATCCACCGCTTCCACATCTGCTGCCGCCATTGTTTCTCTCTCTTTCTGTCTCTCTCTCTCTAACTTTGGTGAAGGGTGTAGGGAGCTCCGGCGCCGTGGGATATTTGGTTTGGTTTAGGAAAAAAAAGAGGCGGCTGACAGATGATATGAGTTGGACTTCTCAATGGGCCAGACAGATGGCACGTACCATTACCATTGTCGCTTTTCTTTTGGGCCTCCTAATAACAAATTAATTGGGGCCCAATAGCGCATAATAGGATGCAACTTCTTTTATAGAAGCTGCAATTTTTTTTGTACTGCTCCATCCTTTCCATACTAACTGTTATTTTTTAAAATTCTAAAGTCAAATTTCAAAATTTTTGACTACAAATTTTTTAATATATATAAATGAGTTTCTACATAAAATTATCACCATTAGATTCATAATGAAAAATACTATCATAAAAGTATAATATTGCATTTGTTAATAATATGTTATGTAAGAAATTATCAATCAAAGAATGACATTAAAGAATATGAAAGTCAAAACTATGACAATCGTGAAACGGGGAGAGTAGTATCTAAGAAAATATTTACGAGTACTTTCATTGGAAAAATTACTATTAGATTCTCAAAGTTCCAACTTTACAATTCAGGACTGTCAATTACTATGTGTTGAATTTTATATTTGACTGGTAACAATCATTTGGGGTGATATTTATTAGCAACCCACTGAATTAACATCAATTTAATGCGTTTTTTTGTGATGTGATTATTGATTTTTGATGCAGGCATACTCTCATTTTACATATTACCCCAAAAACATTGTTATATCACATAAAAAGTTTAGTTTAATTAATGTTAATCTGGTGTTGAATAACAAATACTACCCTCCAAAAGTTGGGTTGCTATGAGTGAATTATGAATTTGAGATATTGTAATTAACAACATCCAAAGTTAAAAAATTTAGATCATAATAGTCTTGGAAATACTTGTTTATAGTATTTTAAGGATATTGATAATGGATTAGGTGAGGTCATAAATTTGAGTCCTGAAAGTAATCTCTTACTACAAGGTAAGGTTTACATACATTATAAATTTGTGATTGGACACTTTCCCGGACCCTACTTGTGGGAATGATTTATGCAACAAGTTAGTCTTTTATAATGAATAAAATGGTACATAATAATTATAGTTTAGTAGTCATGTACGTATATGGGGTTTTGATACAAATACAAATAACAACAAATATCGGTATTATCTTCCTAACGCAAGGTTTGAGGGAGTCTTATATAGGCAATGTTACCCCATGTACATAAGTGCATGAAAAGGCTGATGAGACAAATATATATAAATTACGCTCAAATGTATAATTCTCTTAAAATAAAGGGAAATTGGAATCTAATAAATCGACCTTTGATGGTCCTTTGAAATAACGAACCAACCTTTCAAATTAATTTACAACGAATCCAACTTAACATACTATTTTTTCTAACGAACCTCCGGCGAGACCCACAGGCCGGAAAGATGAGTTGGCGGTGGTTTTAGCTGACTTGGCATATTTTGGAGCAAAAAAAAAACGAAAATTATTTTATGGCATGTGCCCAGGTTAATGAAAGTGCCAAGTCACCTTTTCCCCCTTTAATTTTTTTTTTCTCCCTCAGCTCACCCACCCTCCTTCTCTAATTCTTTCTGAAATCCCACCCACAGTGAAAAAAAGAAAGAACCCTAAACACTAAATCGAGGAAGCTGAAGAAGAGGAAGACCACGAAGAAGCCATCTCCAGATCCAATCTTCCTCCAGCAGTAGCTCAAATCTATAAACCCTAAATCCTATCTATTCCTCTCTGCTCCTCTCAATCGAGATTCCTTTCTTCTATTTCGTTCAATTAGTTCGCCCAGAATGGCTAGCCATAATCAAGGTTCTTCAAGTGTCGGCACTGCATTTCAGTCGGGAATGTCTGGTTCAAGAAGCCCAGCTGTTGCTCTATTGAAATACAAGCATAATGCCCCAGTTGTGTATGAAACCTGCCGCAAGGAACGCAACTATAGGAGGAAATTTTTTGGATGCAAATTTTGGAAGGTCAGTGTGTTTAGGGTTTAATTACTGTTTAGGGTTTAGGGTTTGAATTTTGGGTGAAAGATGTTGAATTTGTGATATGTTTCTCTGTTTTATGTGTGATTTGAAGGTGAATCAGGGGTATGGGTTCTTTGTTTGGGAAGATGAGCTTGACAAGTATTTGCTTGAGCACAACTCGATATTGGAGGAAAGGATGGAGCAAATTGTTGGGGAAATGTCAAGAATGCAAGCTGAGATGCAAGAATTGAGGAACGAGACTTAGAGCAGTGTAAAACTGGAGGAAGAAGTGACCAAGCTCAAAACAAAACTTGAGAATGAGAAGAAGAAGAGGAAGGCAAGTGAGGCAGAGGTGAAGGCTTTGAGAGATTCACTGAAGTATTTACAGCATAGAGGATCATTTAGATATGGTTGGATACCCTTTGTAATGTTTGTAATTGTAGTTGTTGTGATGGTTGTGAACATTGTAGGGTAGGTGAAGATAGGTACTTGGTAGGTGGGTAGATGAATGGAAGTTATTGAACATGTGAATATAGGGTAGTAGTTAATGTAATGGATATTGGTATGGATGAATGAAATGCAGGAACTTTTTGATTATTTTTTGAGCCATTGCAACTTGTTCATTGTCATAAGTTAGCATTCACTTTTCAACAACAGACAATAAAGGAATATGATATGTACATACACATCCATATATGAAGGACAAAATGTTGACATTGAATGTCATTCCATTAAGCAAAAACCAGCTCATTAGCAAGCTTACAAATAGCATCTGTTTGACAAGAAAATGACAGGAGTACTTGTAACAAAATGACAGCATCTTCATCTGTTTGGGACATCATCTGTTTGATACAAACAGTATGCTAATGCATGTCTGTTTGCTGCAAACAGAAATAACAAAATACACCTCCTTTGGCTACCAAACTACACATCCCTAATCTACCAAAATAATCAACCTACTGCCTCAGTACATCCAATGTTCAGTGAATGGTTGACTGGTGGATGAGTTTTGGGTTGTTGGGATATCTGCTGCACTTGATGAAGGGGCATCTATCTGGCCAGCTGTAGCAGATGAAGAAGCCTCCCCCTAAAAAATGGAAAAGGTAAATGTCAAAATCATGTGCTTCACTTTGGTCACCACAACAATCAAACATAGGGGGCCACCTTTTATTGTTATTCTAAAAAGTTACAAATAAAAAAAGAGAGGGAAAGATCCATACCCTTGCACTTGTAACCCCCAACCAATAAGCAGCACTTCTATATGCTCTAGCTTCATCCCTAGCACTTCCACTCCCACTCCCAGTTGGAAACCACCTGCCCATTCCAGATCCCCTTCCTCTCCCACCTCTCCTACCAGCACCTCCTCTCCCACCTCCTCTGCCAGCTCGACCACCTCCCCTACCAACACCAAAGAGAACCAAAGCAGACTCGGTGAAGATCCGATCCGTAGTCACCCTAGCATTCCGAACCCCTACCACAGACCCCTACCAAAGAGCAGAGACCCATAGCAGAACCCCTAGCAGCAACATTAGAAGTTGACCCCCTAGCTGAAGTTGAGGTCCCCCTAGCAGCAGTAGTGTCACTGTTGGATGGTTGTTTCCTTGGCCTCCCCCGTTGCCTTCTAGGTGGTTCTTGTGGTTGTGTTTCTGGCTGGGGTGGCTGAGGTTGTTGTTGTGATCCAATTGTGTCTTTGTCAGGGCAACCCCTTTTGTTATGTCCTTGATTGTGGCATATACTGCAGTACATAACAAGTCCATGCCTTTTTAGCTTTCCTGCCCTCTTGGGATCTTCATAGGGTCTCTCCTTCTATTCTTTTTTGGTCTTCCAGCTCGAGTGATGACAGGAGGTGGCAGCAGTGGGAGTTCTTTCATGGGCCAGTGCCTATCTCCAACACAAGGTGAGATAGAGAACTCATATGCTTTCATATAGGCTTGTTTTTTAAACATGGGATTGACAAACACCTCAGCTTCCATTTTTAGCCAACCAACACATGAAATAGCATGGGAGCATGGTATTCCAGTGAGATCCCATTTTCTACATGTACATGTACCTGAGTTGAGGTCCACTGCTAGCCTGTCTGTCTCAACATCAACTTGGAATGTATTGTTCCCAGATGGGTGTGGTCTGCATTTGCAAGCTTCCTCTTTTTCTTTTTCAAGCCTTTTCCTGACCCTTGGGCATATGTCATCATGTGAGTTTGTCATCAGCTCTCTTTTGAGGACAATCCTCTCCATCAGAGCACTCCTTATGTCTTCCAGCATGTGTATCAGTGGTTTGTGCCTTGCCTTGACAATGTAGGCATTGAATGTCTCTGCCATGTTGCTCACAATTGTCTCACATTTACTGTCTGGGTTCATGTATGCTCTACAAAAGAGCTTGGGATCTTTGTTGATGAAGTCTTCATATGCCTGAGTAGAAACTTTTCTCATATCATCTAGAGCATCTTTCAAATCTGCTTGATTGTATGACTTTGTTGTTCTCCAAAATAGCATCTTCAGTTCATCCCCCTTGTGCATTTTCTTCCAGTTTGAATATATGTGTCTCGCACAATGTCTATGCTCACATTTAGGTAACACAGTTGCAACCCCCTTCACAATAGCCTGCAAATGTAAAACAAAACAAAAAAAAAAACCCAAAACAAAAATTAACATATTAAAATCCACATAACAAAATCATAACTTTATAGTGAAATAACATCATGTATATTACCAAATGCTCATCTGAAATAATGGTCCAACCAGATCCATCATCACTATGAATGTTTTGACGTACATGGTTGAGAAACCACTCCCAACTGTCATTGTTTTCAGCTTCAACAACAGCCCAGGCCAAAGGAAACATCTGCTGGTTTCCATCTATTCCAATTGCTGTCAGTAGGACACCACCCAAGAAGGTTTTGAGAAAAGTTCCATCAATGCATAGCACCTTCCTACACCCTTGCAACAAGCCTTTAGCCAATCCATCAAAACATATGTACAACCTATGGAAATAAGGTTTGTCACCCTCCTCTGCTGGCCTTGTTGTTAGTATGTAAGTTCCCCTAGGATTGGATCTTTTCAGCTCTTCAAGGTATGATCCAACCTTAGCATAGTGGTCAAACATGGAGCCATGAAGTAGTGTCCTTGCATGCTCTCTAGCCTTATAAGTTGTCCAAGCAGGCAACACAACATGCTCATTCCTAAGCACTGTCTCAATCAGTTCCTTTGCTGGCCAATTGGGTTTTTCCTTGAAAACAGCCAGGTACTTTTTGGCAACCCATTTGTACTTTAATTGTGGATTTTTCACCATGTTTCTGTTACACTTATGTTCCCCTCTGACAGTCCTAACAATGAAATTGCTAGTAGCTTTATCAAATGATACATAAACATAAAAGTCACATCCTTTCTTACATACTACTGCCATCCTTTTCCTCCTCCTAGAAGCAACTCCAATCTTGCAGCTGTAACCTTGAGCAATGGCATATGATGCTAGAGCTTCTTTGAAAGTTGATGCTGATGGAAACACCATGTTCACCTCCCATTTGAAAGTCTTCCAGTTAGTGCCTGATTCGACAGTCCTAGGCTTCTTCTTCTTCCTTAACAGCCTTGGTATATCATCTTCACTCTCACCATAAGAATCCATCTCTTCATCTGATTCCTCATACTCAGAATGGAAACCATCAAAGGAGTTTCTTTGAGCATTGTTTGTTGCATCCACATTATTTGCTTCAGCTTCAACCCCTGTTGTTTTATCACTGCCCTTCTCAACAGCAACCTTCACTTTTTCTAATTTCTCTTGCCTACACTCTTCCTTTCTTTTCTTCCCTTCAATATATTCCTCATCATTAGTTTCAACTTCTTCCCCATCTTCATCAAACTGATCATCATCATCATCATCATCATTTGCAGAACCTCCTTTATCACCATCTTCAACCGTGACATCACCTTGGCCACCCCCATCATCATTATCAAAACTGATCTTCCTTTTAGTTGACCCAGTTGTTCCTTCATTAAGTTCCTGTTGTAACTCATCCCTTTCCCAGTCACTTTCACCATCCTCACTTTGAGACTCACCTCCAATACATGGAGATCCAAGCCTTGCATCCTCCCAAACCCATTCAACCTCAGGTGCAAGGTGGTGAACAGTATCTTTCCCCTTACCCTTGTCAGCTGGAGGTGCCTTGACTTGTTCTTCAGTTTCTATGTTGGGTGGGGTCTGGTCAGTCACCTGGGATGATTGTGTCTCAGTTGTAGTGTGTTCTGTTTGTTCTGGTTGAGAATTGGGCTGAGAATTGGGCTCATTGTTTAGGCCAGTGCCATTGGGCTCTAGATTGGGCTCAGGGGTTGGCTTGGCAGTTGGCATATTGCTTGCATTGGGCTCAGGGATTGGCTTAGCAATTGGAATATTGCTTGCATTGGGCTCAGTTGGCAAAGGGGTAGAATTGAGCTTCTTCCTTCTCAATGGGGAAGTCATAGGTGTTACCTTCACTCTAGCACCCTTTGCTGACCTAACCACTGGGGATGACTTAGGCCCAGATGGAGACCTCATTGCACGACGCTTGAATCTACGAGGAGACCATGGAAGTGCAAGCGGAATTGGTTCAACACCCTCAGGTTCATCCACCTTGTGTTCAAAATACACGACCAAGTTCTTGTTCACCAATGCAGCCTGTGCCATATCTAATGACTGCAAATCACCCTTGCAAGTCCTCAACCCCTCAAACAATGTCATCCCAGGAATGAGGTAAGTAAATCTTTCAATACTTTGATACCCCAAAGTTTCAGCAAAACCCAGAACTTCTAAATCAATCAACATATCAACATCTATTGGATAAATGTTGCTCACCTTCCCACCCACATACTCAACCTCTTCTTCCCCAACAAAAACAAATTTTCCACCATGGTGGATCTCGACATTTACACAATCATCCATTATACCAACCTATATGACATTCATAACAACAAGCATTAACAATCTGCACCCTAAAAAACCCAGAATTCAACCCTAATTTCCGCCACGAAATTAAACACGAAATTTAACAACATACCTCAACTTGATGTCTCCAGCGATTATGCCTCCACAGTCGAAATTCAACACATACAGTAGCAATTAGGGTTTACGCAATTCGAAATCAGATCAAAAATTCAGGTAAGAGAAATTTGAAGGAAGAGAGTTTGGGTTGGGTGTTTATCTGACTTTAATGAAAATAGAACAGTAGCGTGGAGTTATTTCAGAAAGAATTAGAGAAGGAGGGTGGGTGAGCTGAGGGAGAAAAAAAAATAAAGGGGGAAAAGGTGACTTGGCACTTTCATTAACCTGGGCACATGCCATAAAATAATTTTCGTTTTTTTTTTGCTCCAAAATATGCCAAGTCAGCTAAAACCACCGCCAACTCATCTTTCCGGCCTGTGGGTCTCAACGGAGGTTCGTTAGAAAAAATAGCATGTTAAGTTGGGTTCGTTGTAAATTAATTTGAAAGGTTGGTTCGTTATTTCAAAGGACCATTGTAACAACCCGCCCCAAAATCACGATTAATTAAGTACTAATTACCGTAATTACTTAAATTGCGTATAAATTTTTCGTTTTTACTTTTAATTATTTATTTTTTCTTCGGTGTCAAGTCTCGCGCAGGAGATGGCTAAGGTGCCGAACTATCGGCTTAAAAGTTTACTTTACACATTTATTCAATAAGTTAAAGTATTTCAAGTCATATGTTTTACGTTATAAATTTATTTACCGAGAAAAGGTTAATATTTATCCGCCCCGATTTTTATATATATTTTACCGTTCCAATTTTAATTTATTTAATTTCATTCCCTTTATATTGTTTCAAGTGGTAATTTTACTCATTTTATCCTATTTTAATCCAAGTCCTAATTTATTTTACCAAGTTGTTACCAATTTATTACTCTTAAATTTCATTCTCTACAAAACCCACTATTTCAATTTGCCACTACCATTATTATTTATCTGTCCTAAATTTTATCACCCTATTATCTTTATCTAAATGTTTAATTAACTTGTTGTCCTATTATTTTTAAGTAATTTTAATTTAGTTTAAATGGAGGCTAGTTATATATTACTAGTAGGGGGGGGGCTTTAGTCATTTTTAACATCATTTTATTTCAATCTCTCAAAGGCTCAACTCTATCTTCCCTCTTCCTCCCTCTGGCCGAGCAGACCACCAGCAGCCACCACGTGTTTCCGGCCACCGGCGCCGGCCGCCGCCACCTTTCGCCGCCGCCGTTGCTCCTCTTCCTCCCTCTCTTGTGTTTTCATCCATTTTTAACCTCAAGGGTAATCTCTCAAACCCCCAATTTCAATTTCTTACAACCCTAATCTGAAAATTCATGTTTTATATATGTTTCTTTTGTAAATTTACTCTCTTTTACTCTCTAAATTCATGAATTCAAGTGTATAATTGGATTGGTTAAGTTAGGGTTTGAGTTTGGAGTATGTGCATGTGTATTTGGATGAGTTATTGAGGTTTTCTTGTTAAATTCTTGATGGATGTTGTTATAATCTTGATGCATGTGAATTTCTTGGTAGGTTGCTGAGTATTAAGGGCTGGTTGTATATGCTAAGTTTATTATTTTAGTGTTATCATGTTTAATTTGGGTGAATTAGTGAGTTTTTGGTGAAAGAGTTCAAGAACAAGTCCTTTATGTTGAGTTTGTGTTTAATCCATGGTTGCATGTGGGATTTAAGCTCTTTGATGAGTTAACTTTCAAGGTTTAATTCTGGAAATATAGTGGATTATAGCCAAAGTGAAGTTTGGTTGAGAATTAGTATGAATTAAGGACTTAAAGTATCTTTAGAGCTGAAATTAAGAGCAAGTTAGTCACTGTCTCAATTCTGGAAATTTACAGCAATATAAAAGTGGGATTTTTACCCATTATTCCATATGATAGCTCAAGGTGTTAGCTAACTATAGGCTTTGGAATTTCTAATTTCCGACATGTATAGCCCGAGTTACGACCAAAACCGTAACCTCACGATTTTATATACGAATTCTGGATCAGTATGTTGAGGGCTGTTTTTCGTCCCTTTGGAGATCTTTCTAGTTTTTGTGGTAAACATGAAAGTTTTAGGTCATATTGCAAGCTTTCCAGAAAGGTATGGTTCGTAGTCATCCGATATCGGGAGTATGAGTTATGAGCCTGGGAAGCACGGCTGTCCAGAATCGAGTTTCTGCCCAGATTGAGTTGTGTAAAATTCCATCTTAAGGGTCTTAAATGCTTTCAATAGAGGTTTTTAAGATGTGAGAAGTTATGAATATATATCATGACCTTATAGTATAAGTTTAAGAGTGAAAAGCATGGGTTGAAGACCTAAGTCTGTCCTAAGGTCTCTTTCGTAGAAGTTATAAACTATATATAAGTTCTAAATTCTCTTCTTAAGTTCTAGCAATGAAAGCTCGAGGTTTCTGATTTAACCAAGTCTCTCATCTAATTTTATCAACCTCCAAGCTATAAGTAGCTCTAAGGCTTTATTCTCTCACAATTCGACTCAATCTTTGTCGCTCAACCACATCCCGAAACCGACAATTTATTCACATTTCGTCATATCTCATCTCAATTGTCACGTCTTTAAGCCGTCTTCGAGTTCAATGATTTCCTTTCTAATCTCTAATCGTTCAGGGCCATCCTTCATCAATCTAATCCGTCAACCCAAGGTCCAAGTTCATTCACTGATTTCACCTTCCAATTTCTCCATTTCTATATCATCTCAACCCGAAAATCCTAAGTTTTCTAAACTCCAGTTTCTGTCCGGCCCGCTTTGGAGCCCTTCCACTCATTTTAGCCTTCGGCCTGTTGACAAAATTAAAGATCATGATTTTCCTATTTGAAATGTACTCTTTTATGTCATTCCGATTTTTCTAACTCAAGTTATCCTTCAAACTCTATTTTTATATAAACCTGAAATTTTATTCCTAAAGCATTTCATTTATATTACTTAGTTTCTAAACTTATGAGTCTAATTTAGAACCTTATTCGGTTCTTCATTTCTATTTATTTTCATCTTAGTTGACAAGCTTCCAAAGCCATTTCCAAGCCGAGCTGCGCCGCCAAGATCTTTAGCGTCCCAAGGTACGCAAATTGTCCAGCTTTTACGATCTAAGTTATATTTATGATTTATTCAATTTATGACATGTCAAGTTTTATGTTTTATGATATCATTATGTTCAAAAGTGGACCCATTTTATGTATTCTATGTTTATGTTTTAGCTAGTTACGTGAAGTGCTAGCCTTTTAGATGCTCCTGATCAGAGTGTCCTAGACTGCCAAATCGCGTCACGAATGGCCACCCAATCCAAATCTAGATCGATTTGGGCATGCGCGTGTGTGAGGTGCTTCCACCGATCATAAGGGTTCCACGTATTTTCTATATACCTCTATTCTATGTTATTCATGTTTATGTTTTATGCACATCATTGCAAGTTATCGTTTTGTCCCCTTTTCCCGTTTTCAAAATGAATTTAAATGTCGGCACTAAAACCGTTTTCGAACGGTTTGACGTGTTGGAGGTTTACGTGCTGAGTGTTTCCCCACTCACTTTTGCGATGTTTTATGGTTTTGTTTTTAGGAGGCTCGAGCTCCCAAGGAAAGGACAAGTCGGTTCCAAAGTAATTCAGGGCTGTCAAGATAGTTCTCTAAGGAAATCACCGGTTAGCAAGGGCGAGCAGGATTTTGGAAGTCGTTTAGTTGTTAAGCTATGTTTAAGTTTATGTAGTTTATCCAAAGGTTGTATAAGTTTTATATATGAAAGTTTTTAAGCTAGTAAGTTATCTTGTGGTTTTGGAAGTTTCTTTAGTGTTGTTGCCTTGTCTCTTTTGGGAGACGGCGGTGATGCCTCGACCTAAGGTGTTCCGCTGCACTAATCACAGGTTTGGGATTTTAAGTATAGTCTTAATCTTGTGATTAAGGTTGGGGCGTTACAACCATCAAAGGTCGGTTTATTAGATTCCAATTTCCCTAAAATAAATAATTAGTCAATGCTTGTATTATAAACTTTTTCTTCAAATACTTATTTTTTTTAAAAAAAATAAAAAATTGCACAATTCTAAAAATAATCAATTAGGCGCCAAAATAAAACAACGACAATTAATATGGAAAATTTTAACAAATGCAACATAGACTAAAAACTGAGCTCAAATACTAGGATCTAATTCACAAGAAATTGTGGTTGTGTTCAGCATTAGTGTTTGGGCAAGATAACGTTTTTATTAGCGTTTAGCGTTTCAAGTTACGCTTTTTGAAATGTTAATAAAGTCAATGTTTAGTATTTGGAATAACATTTCATTTTTTTTTAAAAAATATCTGTTGAAAATCTCATCTTTAAAAATTATTCATAGCCTTTTATATCAATTTATATTAATATATATATATATATATTAATTTAACTGCTAAATTTACCTAACACAATTCTCATTTTAACGGCCATCGATTATCCGGTATTTAAACAATGATTTGCAACCTAAGCAACTATCCATTATATAAAGCGTACTTCGCTATCTAAATCACTAATTTTGGGCACTGTTATTAGGATAGATTACAATAACTTATCCAATCCAATCTAATTCAAATTTATCCAAATCTTACATAATTTTCTAAAAAAATATCATCTCTAAAAATATAATTTCCTAAAAAAAATCATAAATTATCCAATTCAATTCAATCTACCAATCCAAAGAATATGACGTTGGTTGGATAGGCCCTAGCCCTTTTCTATATGAGGTTTTTTCTTTCTATTTTATGGCAATAATTGTGATAATCACTATCAGCGAAAAAGGCCAAAAATACCAACTGTTGAAATCATCAAAAATTGGAAAGCGACTCGAGTCGAGTCGAGTCGAGTCCATCACGAATCCATAATGAATATCAAAATGTGGCCTCTTGCTGTTTCATTACCATCAAATATCTTTTTCTGCGAGGCCGTTGATTAAATTTCCCAGCCGATCCAACGGTAGATACTGCTGAGGAGCAGGATGGTTGGATGCTCCGGACACTACCCAAGCATGGCTGAAGCCAATTTGTAAAGAGTAAAGACCCGTCAAATCCAAATTGAATTTGACATCACCAAGTACGGAGACAAGAGAGAGAGAGATGCTGGGTAAGTTTGTCAGATACGGTGGAGTAAATTATCGGGACGCGCAAGGTACAATGCAAGTGGGAAAGTAAATAAGGTGAGATAAAAAAAAATGAAGGATTAGGCAATTAAAAAGTAGAGTCAGTAATTATACTATTACTTAGGCCTCAATATTTTATACGGTCGATTACAGTATGGTAATGGTGCGTTGCGGTAGAATTTAAAAAATATGGTGAATTATAGTGAAAATTATAGTATGTGTTAAGGGAGAAAATATGAAAATTTGAGAAGAAAAGTGAGGAGAGAAAAAATAAAAAGATATATTGATATTACCACAATTTACAATGTGATACTAAAGTTATGATAAGAAAATTTTGTGAAATATATTTTTCATTATTCAGATTCCTTAACGGGTCTACAAATAAACACTTTAGGGCTTGTTTGGAAATAAAAGTGGAATATATTTATAGATTAGATATGAAATTAGAATTCTAAGGGGTTGGTGATAGAATTAGAACCCTAAAATGAAAGTGTTTAGTAAGTAATAGAATAAAATCAAAGTTAAAGTTATAGTAGATAGTGGAATTATAATTTTAGGGGGTTGTCGTTGTTATTATTATTATTATTATTATTATTATTATTATTATTATTATAATAATTAAATTATCAATTATTATTTAGTTATTATTATATATTAATTAATGATATTATTGTAACTTATAAATTATAAATTCTTTTTTTATTAATTATTGATTATTATCAATTGCTAATGATTAACTACATGATTATTAATTATTAATATTTTGTTTATTAGTTATTATTTATATTATATTAATTATTAATAATTACAAATTATTTATAATTATTTATTATTTGTTATTTATTATCAATTATTATTAAATAGTTATAATTGTTAATTTATTAATTATTAAATTACAAATTATTATAAATTTACTATTTATTAGTTATTATTGATAATTATTAATATTTACATTTACATTTATAATTATTATTATTATTATTATTGTTATTATTATTTGTTAGGATCGAGACTCGGATATGAAACATCTTGTTAATTGGGAATTAAATCCAGATTGAACCGAATCTAATATTGCAGCGGAAGCGAACAAGATAATTAATTTAGGAGTGTAGGTAATGAAAAAAATAAACAAAATCAATGTAATGGCGATGAAGGCAAGATTTTTACATGAAAACCCAAATCGGGAAAAAATCATGAGAGACAAGATAAAATCCACTATAATGGAGAGATTACAAATTAAAGGGTATTCCAAACGTCTGTATAACACAACGAGATCAAGAATGAAAAATCTCAACGGTTATAGCACAACGGCAGTAGATTACAAAGGGTATCCCATATGGCTGTATAACACAACGAGATCAATAAGGAAAAGTCTCAAACGGTTATAGCACAGCGGAAATATACAAATCTCAAAGGAAGGGTAACGAGATATAATGAGATTACAATCTCATAATAAAACTCTCAAAGTGGAATAGAAAAATAGATATCATAAGGGTGTCTAAGAGACACATAATTTGGTCACACCAAACTAGGTTGAACAACCTAGTATTTATAGCAAACCCAAGTAGCCCTAGAATAGACTTCTAGTCGAAATCAACTGCTTGTAGCCTAAGTAGTATCAATTAGAAAAACAATTATTTATTTCTAAACTTGAGTTGAATAGAATTGGGATACTACCCAACATTATAATTAATGACTTTTTTGTTGTTGTTGGTGTGAAAGAAAAGAGATAGTCTATTACCCCAACATTTGGGGGATTTCTAATCACCTATTTGGGAGGGATAGCAAATCTCCTAGAATTGCAATTTCATTTCAAAAACTGATCTCCAAATAGGAAAAAATAGGAACTATAACTCATTCCTTGTCTATTCCATTCCATTTATGTTCACCAAACACACCCTTACAAAGATAGAAAAATAGGGTGAGACAAAAACATGTAAGTAATTTAATATTAATATTTTACAATTTTTTTATGTAACATAATCTTTGACTAATTTATTTTATTAATTTTTAAAATGTTTGTTAAAATATCAATTGATACGACTATACGAGATTGAGATGATAGTAGAAGTGAGCAAGATCAAATTTCAATTATTTTCTCAAGGTTTCACTCCCGCGCTCAGTCATGACCAGAGTAAAACTTTGCTCTCACTCGTGCTTCCGATTTTGGTTGGGAGAAAACTTTTGCTCCCGCTCCCAATCATGTTGTGACCGGAAAATTTCAGTCATAGAGGTCATGGCTTAAACTATTGCACATGTTAAAATTACACAATCTTTATTAAAATTCTCAATATTGCTGACGAGGTGGGTGTTGATTGCTTGACCTATCCCGATTCGCCTGGTTCCCGTTGGGGCTATCCTGATTCTGATGTGGTTGCATTGGGTTCCTATTGTAGCCTCCTTCGTCCTGGTATGTCGAGGGTGGAGCTCCTTGATCGTCGGTCCCTTCATGGTTGGGTCTTTTTGGTGCCGGAAAAGGGCAATCTCTCACCAAATGGTGTGGACTGCCACACCGATAGCAGCTTGCCTTCCAGTTACTCTTACAATCCCTGACGAGATGGCCCGACCTGCCACCAAGTTCTACAAAACAAGCCAGGTGGAGGTGCTCGCCATTGGTTACTCTGCCAGTTATTGTGATGGCTTCGCTTGTCGGGGTATATTAGGGTAGGGTCAGAGCGGGAAGGTTCCTTCCTCTTGTTGCCTTGCTTGTTCAGATGTGCCTCCCGGGCTATAGCTACTCTCTCGATGTTGAGGACAACATCCAACATCTCCTCGTATGATAAGAAGGACCATGCAGACATACGGTCCTGGATATCAAGTTCAAGCCGCTCTCAAAGCGGTTCATCTTCATGACTTCGTCGGCGACAAATGCCGACGCAAAACAAGACAACTACGCAAACTTGACGGAGTATTGCAGCACAGTGTCATTTCCTTGCTCCAACTTTAGAAATTTCTTCTCCTTGGCTTTCTGGAGCGACATGGGGTAGAAGCGGTTCTTCAACATCTCCTTGAACCGATTCCAGTTGAACCCTGGTTCATGCTGTCGTTCTTTCACACTCGTCCACCACAAGTCAGCATCTTCTTTCAGGTGGTAGGTTGCGAATCCAACCTTCCGCTCATCAGGGCAGGGAAGAGCGTCGAATTTCTTCTCGATGTCGCGTATCCACTCTTCAAACACCTTGGGTTCAGCTGTCCCATAGTAGATGGGAGGATTGAGGCTGTTAAACTCCTTTAATATAGAGGCATTGTTGTCCCCCCCTCGGTTCGCCTCTTTGCTCCGACATTCGTTGGAAGTGCTCGGTCTACCGAGCCATCATCTCCATCATCATAAGTTGTGCCAAATCGGGGACTATCGGCGGGGTGTCCCCTCCATTCGTGGTGGATTGTGCAGCCTGTGCTGCCCGTGCAGCTGCTGACTCTTGGAGTTCTACAAACCGTTGTCTCAACTCATCGCTAGTTGGGGGTGACCTACCTTAAGGCTCATTAGCTCTGGTCCCGTCGTCTTGAGTCATCCCGGAGTCAGAAGAATCCACCTTATTCACCTCTTACTAACGAGTTTCTATCCTAATAGTTCGAGCATAACAAAACGTTCACAGGACTACTTGATAATAAACAGAGTAAATAAGCACTTAAAACTCATAAACAAATAGGGAAGCAAAACATACCCTATTCCCCATCATACCCTCACACTTCGAACGTAGCTTCCTAAGCTCTAACTAAACCTAATAGACACTTAGGAGCTACCAGGTCGTAACCCAGAGCTCTGATACCATTTTGTAACGCCCTGAAAATTTAATTCTAAACTTAACGGTTAAAGTCAAACGTTGACTAACATAAACAGCGGAAGTCTCATTTTTTTTTAATTTGGGCGTTACTGTCGTATTCCTGAAGGAATATAAGGCAAGAAGGAAAAAAAACTAACTAATCATTAATTACTTCAATTTAACAAACAAAAGAACTTTCAAATTCTAGACCAACACAAATTAAGCATTACTAACTTCAAAACATAAACTAAATTTATTCTCAAACTAATTTCGTCGTCCTCACTGCTAGTTCTCATCCCCATCATTGAACTCTTCACCTGAAAATAAAACATTTAAAAACATGAGGAGAACTCAATAGTGTCTACCCCTAACCGTTAAAACAATTTAAAATTCATTTCAATTCATTTTCGAGGAAAAAGTGAACAAGACAAATCTTTTCAAAAACAACTTTCTTTCCCAAACAACCAAACCATCTTTCAGATTTATTAAGCGGGCGTACCTTGCTTATTTGACCCTCGAAGTCGAAGACTTCACAATAATCATATCTCAATATCAATCTCATTCTCAATCAATTACAAACTCAAACATACGGATGACCATCCATTTCACACACGTGCATATAACTATAACCCCCTTAAAAGAAGTTTCGTCCTCGAAACTTAAACTCATACTTAACGGCCTTTCAGACGGAACTAACGGTAACTCTAACGGAAATCTTGGGGTTTTACACTATTGCACGTGTTAAAATTACACAATCTCTAATAATATTCTCAATATTGCGAGAGAGACGATTGATTGGATCAAAACTAAGCTTTAAATAGGTTATTGGATGATAATATATTGAACTTTTGGGGTATTGGACAATAATACCCTGAACTTTGATCTTGGACAATAATGCACTGAACTTTGAGGGGTGTTGGACAATAGCGCACCCGGCACGATTTTGATAGTGGTTGACTTGGTGGTGATATTACGGGGCAAGTCGAGAAAATAAATTGACAAAATAATATCTAAATTTATGACATGTCTACTAATCTACACAATAAAGGTGATTTTATAAAATTACAACAACAATGACTTAGCGAAAACACGTTTAAGCAAATATGATTTTGTGTTTTTTTTTTTTACTCTTTTCAAAGTTGATTTCCTCTGCTTACGTGTGAATTAGCTGACATTTCATAAATTTAAATATTTTTGAGCAAATTCATCTCCTCCATCTATTAAGTAGGATTGCCACCGAGTAAGCCACTGTCAGAATCGTTCTGGGTGCATTATTGTTCAACGCCCCGCAAAGTATAGTGTATTATTGTCCAAGGTTAAAGTTTAATGTATTATTGTCCAACACCCTAAAAGTTCAGTATATTAGCATCCAATAACCCTAATATTTATTAAGCGCATGGTTTTATAATGTGACGTATTTGGCTGAAAAGAAAGGTTGGACATTTGTGATTACATTGTAATATCATTTGCTGGTCGCGGAACTGGTAGAAGCCTGGGGTGGACCAATTTTTGAATAGGACTTTATTTTTGGTCACGTTCCCAATTCAATTCCCGCTGATCGCAGAATTTTAACTGAGAACAGGACAGAAGCAAGACTCTGTTTTTAAGATTTGTAAGTTATGTTTATCTTTGTATAACTTTACTATACATTACCTTATTTGATTCCCTAAAAAAACACTCAAACCAAAATTAAAATTTTAACCCTAAAATATTTTTATCTCACCACGAACTCACATACCTGAAAATTTATCCTTATTTTTCATTTGCTCCATTTACTTTATCAAATTTAACTTTGATTCTAACAGAGTAAATTACATTTACCCTACATGAGATTTGTTGTAATAATTTTTACACACCTCACATTTGTGAAATGATTTTTATCTTACCCCACAATAACTCTAAATATTTTTTTATCCTACCTGAAGTTTGACGTAATAATTATTACACATCCTACCTTTGTGTTATAAACTATAAATGATTTTACCCTACCTGAGGTTTGTTGTAAGTGCTACTGCAACACTACAACACAACAATGATACGACGACTTACCAAAACGACCGATATCGTATTGGTCGCAAAAAATTTTCGTGTGACCGATAGCTTATATAATGAAGCGTTTAGCTTTGAGTGGGGGTATTCTTTATTAGTCACTTTTTATTATTTTTTTCATAGTGAATAACTTAGGTCATGTTCTTTGGTTAGGTTGGATATAACTTTTATAACTTATTATAACTTATCCAAATTTATTCAAACCTATCACAATTCCCCAAAAAAGCGTCTACTCTAAAAACACAATTTCTCAAAAAAAAAAACATCATAATTTACTTATCTTAACTTATCCTAACTTATCATAACTTATCAATCCAAAACTGAAAGTAATATAACCAAAGAACAAGGCCTAAATCATGAAGTGTATGAATCAATAACTAGCTATTTATGCGTAGATTCACATTTTGGTAAAAATCGACGATCGCGAAAGAGTAAGATTTATCTAAGTGATCGACAGTAGAGAGGGTAGTAAGGGAGGAATGAGATGTTAGAGAAAGTTTAATGGAGCATAGATGACGAAGAATGACATTTCATTGTAGATTGCTTCCTGTTTCTTCCTAGGATGACATTTCATGGTATTCAAATATCGTCGTGGATTATAGATCTTCAGTAGTAAAGGGGGAAATCGAGGATCTAGATTTTCAGTAACACTTATTGTTATAACAAGTTAAGTAAAAATCACTTACAATTATGTGAAATAGGGTAAAAATTATTTCATGAAGATAGTGTGTATAACAATAATTACGACAAACCTCAGATAGGATAAAATTTAGAGGCTTAGAGATTATGTGAGGTAAGATAAAAAATATTTCACAAAGGTAGGGTGTGTAAAATTTAGGCCATGTTATTTGGTTTGTTTAAAATTAGGTTTGGATGGATTGGATTAGATTATTTTGGATAGGTGTTGATAAGTTATGATGTTTTTATGGGGGAATTGTGTTTTTAGAGAGTATGTTTTTTTGGAGAATTGTGTAAGATTTGCATAAGTTTTGATTAGTTTGAATTAAATTGGATTGGATTGGATAAGTTAGTGTAAAACATCAAATAGGATTCCAACACTCTAAATAATTGAAAATTCTCCGGCTTTTCTCTTTCGTGCAACTCCTGCGCGTGTGCGTCGTTTTTTTATTTGATCCATATATTTCCTGAAAATAAAAATAAAAACTGTATTATTCCTTTTCCCTTTTCTTTTGTACAGTTTTTTTTTCCTGGAAAGCTTGGCCAGGGGTGTTGGATTATTATGAGAAGGTGACTTGGAGTTCCCATCAGGCCATTATTATGCTCCACATTTCAACAAACTTTTGCTGCTTTTGCCTTTTGGCCGAGGGGATAAAATATGGAGGAATAGGGGTGTTTTTTTGTTTAATCTTATTTTTCAAACGAATTTATTCCATCCGTTCTATATTAATTGTCATTTTTAAAAATTGAGCGGTCAAAAATTAAAAAATTTGATCATAAATTTCTCAATATATACAATGAGTTGCTAAATAAAATTACTACCATTAGATTCGTAACGAAAAGCGCTATCATAAAAGTATAATATCGCAGTTGTTAATAACATATTATGTAAGAAATTATCAATCAAAGAGTGACGTTGGAGACCTTGATAGTCAAAGTTATGACAATTAATATGGAACGGAGGGAGTAGTTTGGAATACATTTAGCAAAATATTTTTGATTGTTGCTAAGATATTGTTTAACACTACAAACCATTATTCAACAATCATAATCAATGACTAACTCTTCCAAATACTAATTTTTAACTCTAATAATTGATCTAACAATTAGGTCATGTTCTTTTGTGCGGTAAATTGAGTGTGTTAAATGGTATGATATGATAATATTATAGAAAGTGTGGTATGATATGGTAAAATTTGTGGTAAAAATGATTGATGAGAGAGAATGTGAAAAGTAGAGGAAAAAGGTGATGAGAGAAAAAAGTAAAGAGAGAGAAAGTTATGATTGTTGTGGTAAAGTGTGAAATAGTATGGTATGGTATGGTATGAAGGGAATATGTTAATTATGAAAAAATGTAGTAAGTGCGATGTGGAACCACACAAAATAACAGAACCTTAATCCTAAACATTGATAAATGATAACTATTGACAATCATTCATCAACAATGAAACGTTGATCAATCTATTGCCATCAATTTATGAGTTACATCAACATATCTTGCGAATGGAATCCAAGTTATAGTGGATGATGTGATATGCTAAATTATTTGGAATATTGTGTTTAAAGTTTCATTTGCTTAGGACTCATTCTTTTATACGGTTGGTTGCAGTATGGTATTGGTGTGGTGCGATGAAATTGGAAAAAGTGTAGTGAAAGTTGTGGTAGTTGCCTAGTTGGGGTATGTTAAAAGAAATAATGTGAAAAGTAGAGGAGGGAGAAAAATGAAAAAGTTATATTAATAATGATCGTGGTGTGGTGGAAAATTAAAAAGTACGGTGTGGTACCACACCGCAACCTACCGCATAGAAAAACGGGACCTTAATTTGATTTCATACATTTCCCTTAAATGTGTCATCGATTCTGGCCAATATTTTTTTCTACGAGTGTGAAATGGATTTGAAAAGATTTTAAAATTTGTAAACACCATGTTTATAAAAATCACCTAGTAAACTAGGATATCTATATTGTTGGATTTTCCCTTCTTGTTTTTAAATTAGTTTTTCATCTCGTATTTTAGTTTGAATCACGATTCACGACCATGCCTTTATTCAAAACATTTTTAAATATTATCAAATCCAAATTTCCAATTAAATATAGAACAAAAACCTACAACGAAGTGAATTTATAGCATAGTACTTTAGTTTTCAACTTTTATTAAGGCCGCCCGTTTTTTTAAGCGGTCATGCACACCGCCTCTGTGATTTGCCATAATCCACCACATTTTACCGCAAATCATTACTTTTCTCTCTCCTCACTTTTCTCCTCTACTTTTTACATTCTCTCTCCTCACCTAGCCCACATATCAATAACCTACCACAATTCCATCACACCTCACCACACTATTCCGCAAAATACCGCATAAAAGAACATGACCTAAGCATAATAATTAAGCTAATATTCATAAATTATTAAAATGCTCATTGAACAAGTACACAATATAGAAATTCCAACATGTTATTTATCACGCAACTTTCAAATCAATCACGATATTGATAAGAGATTAGCGGCATATAAATTTGAATATCGCGCGAACATAATTTTATATTTCGCGCATAAATGATTGACATTCCATGTGAAAATATAGTTACTCCCTCTGTTCCATATTAATTGTCATATTTTTTACTTTCACGGTTTCCAATGTCACTCTTTGATTGATAATTTATTACCCAATATGTTATTAACAATCACAATATTATACTTTTATGATAGTATTTTTCGATACGAATCTAATGATGGTAATTTTATATAGCAACTCATTATATATATTGAGAAATCGATAGTCAAAATTTTTGAAATTTGACTGCACAATTTCCAAAGACGACAATTAAAATGGAACGGAGATAGTACTATTTTATGGATGTGATTATTGAAGCCATAAATGTGCAATTATGAGAATGTCTTAGCAAGGAAAAATATCGACACATAGGCAAAGAAAACATCCTCGCCATGATCATTAGGGTTATGTTTGCGTATTTAGCACAAAAATGTTTCAACACTCGTGCATGCATACAACCCCCTTTGCAATTATTGATCGATAATTTTACAACGTTGGTGCCAAATGAGCATAATGTAGGCCTTGACATTAACATTTTTTCGTGTTTGCTTAATTGCTTGCTCAACTCTTTCTCTAGATGCCCCATTTGTTCAATGCTACCAACAAGACAACACACACTCACACCCCACCCACCCAATTTTAGAGAGAAACATCCGGTCCAACCCAAGAGCATAACTACTCTGACAAATAACTGTTTGTTGACTATTTGGATTAACTGTTGGTATTAGTTATTTTAAAAAAAATGTGTTAGACAATGTTGACTGTTTTCGAAGAAAGTATTTGTTAATTTTTATTTATGCCCTTTGCCAACAATTTTAACATAACTAATATCAATTACTTTTACGATTATATGTATGTAATTTTTTATTATTTTTTTCGATCAAATGATAATCTATATAAACAGTCAATTTCAGTAGGCCACTCTTTATTTTATTTTATTTTTTTTGTTAGGAAAGGTGGGGAAAACCCCCTTTATTTCAAAAGCTTAAATGAGAATTAGATAGGATATATTCCACGAGCGTTCATGCGGTCCACGTGGAGATAATATTGCACCTCTATTGGAGGTTCATCAAACACTACTACATTTAGATCAGTGTTCTCTAGGGCTAGCTTTGCAAATTTGTCAGCCACTTGGTTTGCTTCACGATAACATAAGAGTACTTGAACATCCCACTCTTCTAAAGAGATCCAGAATTTGCATTGATTGATAAGGCTGCATAAGCATGCATTTTGATAATGCCCATCTTCAATTATCATATGGTGCACTAGCCTGGAATCCGCTCTCACCTCAAGTTGCTGGATGTTCATAGCCTTCGCTATCTTGAGACCTTCTATGACAGCTTGGAGTTCCACTATTAGAGCCGTTTTCGGGCCTAGGGCCTTGTTGAAACCTCGAAACTAATCACCCCCTGCGCCACGAATAACCCTACCAGCGCCTCCCATCTTCGGGTCTCCTTTGGAGGCTCCATCTTTATTGAATTCAAACAACTATTTAAATCTATTTGATTTGATCAAATCTTTTAATGTGTCATTTTTCTCAATAAACAATCTAATAAGTTATTTTCCAAATACTATCAAAGGAGCCGGGGTTGAGCTTCTATTGTTCTTAACATGTTTCCCAAGTATAAAAAATGGCTACAAATTTATATATTTTATGATAAACTTGCGGCGAAGCAATCGCGAATATAACTGGACTGACATTCAAAAATAGAAGTGCCTCTTAGAAATGTAGGTGCCAAATTGCTAACAAAAAAAGTGACTCGTCAATTACACCATCTTCACTTATCTTTTCACTTTGACCAAAAATTAGTTCATGTTGTTTTGTGATGTAAGTTAAATTTTGGCTATTTTTTTGTACGTCAAATTAAATGCGGTAAATGGTATAATATGGTAATATTATGGGAAGTGTAGTATGGTATGGTAAAATTGTGGTGAAAATGATTGATGTGATAGCTGAAGAGAGAAAATGTGAAAAGTATAGGAGAAAAGTGACAAGGTAGAAAAGTAAAGAGTGAGAAAGTTAAAATTATTGTAGTAAAGTGTGGAATGTTATGGTATGGTATGGAGGGATTGTGGTAATTGTGGAAAAATGTGGCAGATGCGGTGTGGAACCGTACAAAAGAACAAAACCATCTTGTTTTACCTTATTTTGTTTTACCTTACTTTATCATCCAAAACAGTAGAATTATAATTTTATGTAATTTATATTTAAAATTCTTTATTCAACTCACATAATTTACTTGAAAATAAAAAAAAAATAGGTAACGTGACATTTATTTATCTCTATTGCCTTGCTCACATTTTCTTATCTTACCTTTACCTACACCTTCCTTCACTAAAAAAGAACCGGACATAAAACCCTGTTTTTCAAGGGTGTAGGATGAAGGCACCGTTCTTTTATACGGTGAAATTGTGGTGCAGTAAGTTGCGGTGCGGTGGGTTTCGGTAAATTACGGTGGAAAATAATAAATGAGTTTGATATATAAAAAGGTAAATAGTAGATTGCGGTGAGTTGCGGTAAATTACGGTGCGATAAGTTGTGGTACCGTATAAAAGAATGATGGCTAATTAAGGTAAGGTAAGGTAAAGTAAAGTAACAAAAGTTAGGTAAGAAAAATAGTGAAGGTAGATAACTTGAATATCATTAGTTTTTTTTTATTTTAAAATAAATTTTATAAATTGAATAAAAATTTTTAAATATAAAATATATAAAATTACATTCTTATATTTTTGGATAGCAAGATAAAGTAAAATATAGCTAAACCTAAACTCAGTATATACAACATGACCTAAATCTCAATAATTTCATCAAGGGTGTGTTTGGTTGGGAGGAAAATCATTTTCTAGAAAATGATTTTCCCATTTTTCGGTGTTTGGTTACCGGAAAATGGAAAAAACCATTTTTCAAGAAAATGATTTTCCCCCACCTCTTTGTAAATAATTTTCTTGACTCAAACCTAATAAAAATCATTTTCCTCCATCTCTCTCTCCACCATTCTCTTTCACACACCGATTTGAATCTCTCTCTCTCTCATCTTTCTTTCTCTCCACCACTTTCTCTCATACCTCGGTTTTAATATCTTCTCTCTCTCTTTTTCTCTCTTCCACCACTCTCTCCTACACCCATTTTAAATTCTCTCTCTCTCTCTCTCTCTCTCTCTCTATCTTCTTTCTCTCTCCCTTTCCACCCCTCTCTCTCATACACACAAAAACTTAAATTGCCAAAATCATTTTCCTTTGCGCCAAACACTTGAAAACATCCAAGGAAAATTCATTTTCTAGGAAAATCATTTTCCAAGGAAAACCATTTTCCTAGAAAATCAATTTCCTTTGCACCAAACACACCCCAAGTGAAAAAAACAATATGATTGTGAATAAAAAGTTTGAAAGGCTTTGTGGCAAAAAAAAAAAAGAAAGTTTGAAAGGCAGGGATAATTATCATTTATCAAGTTATCAATAACTCTTCTAGGGTGCGTTTGACACTTTGATTGATCCATGACTTTGGGAAATTAGTATTAATTTTTGCGAGTTCACTTATTTTTTTCATTTTAAAATATGGTTGGATTTCAAAAAAGTTTTTACGATGGACCCATTATTTTTTTCATTTTCTTTATCTTCCCTTAGGTTGCTAGCAAACAGGTTGAGTTAGACTTGAGTAATGTAGAGAGAGAAAGGAAAAAGGGAAGGGAAAAGGATTTTTACTATCCCCAAGGTTGCAGAAGAACAGCAGCAGTAGCAGGTACCACACTCACTCACCTCCTGCCGAAAGTTGTGGTTAAGATACTCACCTCTTTATCTCTCTACTCACTCACTACACACCCATCTTCATCATCTTCTTCCTCTTCTTCTTCTTCATCTTTTGGGTTTTCTCTTTATTATTACTACTAATCTTTCTGTACGTCCCAGTTTTACCATTTCTGATACTCACCAAATCAATAGCTGATTTTCCAAAAGATCATTTTTTTTTACCCCTATCATTGTTACCTTATATTTAAGCCCTTTTCATTTTCTTCTTCTCCTACCTCTTTAAATTTAAACCCGTTTCTTCTCTTTTCATCTCCCCCTTTCTCTCTCTTTCTTCCTCCCGAAAACTCTCTTCTTTTTCATTTTCCTACCCCATTTCTGCAACTTCCATGGAAGCTTATGAAGCATCGAGGGCAGTTTTCTCCAGAGTTCAAAGCTTAGATCCAGAAAATGCTTCCAAAATCATGGGGTTTATCCTCCTGCACCACGGTGAGAAGGATATGATACGGTTTGCTTACGGACCAGAACCCCTCATCGTGTCCATAGTAAATAGGGCAAAAACTGACTTGGGACTTTTGTCGAACACCTCGTCTGCACCCGTGGTTAGCCTTATCTCGAACCCTATTTCCATTTCCAGACCGCACCCACTTTCTCTTTCACTCCCTTCTCCGAGATTACCCACCAACGGGTTCAACCAGTCTTCTTCGCCATCTTCACCATGGTCGCACCCTCACTCACTCAGCCCTAACTCTCTCTCGTACGCTGCTGTTGTCAACGGAACTTCCAATGGGTTTTCTCCGCAGTATATCACCGACCCACCTCCCAAAAACGGCGAGTTTTTCGACGATTTAGCGATGAGTCCGAGTTGCAAGAGTGATTCCATGCTGTATCCCTCCTACTGGGAGAGTTCCAACGAGGGAAACCCTCATTTTCACCGGCGAAGTGCTTCGGTGAATGATATGTACTACGGAACTGACGATTCAACTTCTGGGTTCGGGTTCAAGCCTTGTCTTTACTACGCGAGAGGGTTCTGTAAAAATGGGAACACTTGCAAGTTCGTTCACGACGGTGGGTTCTCTGATTCGCCGGAGAATATAGCCGGCGTAGTTGGGTCGCCGTGCAAATACGACGCGTTTGATCACTGTCAGGATGACATTCTTCTGCGTTCCAAGTTTGCCCAGCAACAAAGATTGGCTGCCCAGTTGATGGCTTACAATAAACTCAGTTTTCTCCCTACTGATGCTCAAAGGTAACATTTTTTTAGGGTTCTTTAATTAACAATGATTAGGGTAAGAATTTATGTTGGCAATTTTTAGAATTAAAGTAATGGGTGGGCATTGTATGTAGATCTGCAACAGCGGCGGCATTGATGATGGGTGAAGATATTCACAAGTTGAACCGTGTGAGGATGGCAAGAAATGATTTTTCTGTGATGGGCATTCGTGGGGACGCAAATCCTGGTTCCAGACAGATTTACTTGACATTTCCAGCGGATAGCACTTTCAAAGAGGAGGATGTTTCTGAGTACTTTAGGTAAAAACCAATAATTGGGTCCATTTTTTATTATCTTTTGCATAATCAGAAACACTATCCTTTCACATTTGAAAAGTTATTATGGTAATTAGACAGCATTATTGGAGCTCAATTATTGAAAGATTTTGGTTTTTGATTTGAATTGAATTGAATTCGATCGAAGCCGATTCGGACCGGTGCAAGATGTGAGGATTCCATATCAGCAGAAGAGAATGTTTGGGTTTGTCACGTTTGTGTATCCAGAGACAGTGAACATGATCTTAGCCAAAGGAAACCCTCATTTTGTATGTGATTCTCGTGTTCTTGTCAAGCCTTACAAGGAGAAGGGCAAACTTCCTGACAAGTAATTCTCTCTCCCTAACCCTAACCCTATTCATGTTATTGTTTAGGTTAATTGCATGGTTAGGTTGAGAAATATAATATTGAGACCCCCCCCCCCCACACATATGCTATTAGTTTTATATGCATATTTTTGGGACCTTGTGGACAGTTTGACTAATTTTGACTAGTTGTACCTTGCATTTATTGTTTACTAATTCTGTAGCATTTTGATATATTTTTGTTTAAGGTATGTGTGATGCTCTCAAGGGCTAATTTCCATGATTGCCCTCAATGTTTGAAGTTTAGTTGAAAGGGTGTGTGACAAATCACAAATGATTTCTTTGATAAAATGCTTGCTCACAATTACAATTAGGCCATACCTGAAAGTTTTCAATCATATCTAACCTTGTGGAAAAAAGTTGCTGTCTCATGCTTTGGAAGTAGGGCTCAAATGTTTTACTAATAGAATATTCTGTTGCACATTTCTGATTATTCTTCAGTGAGCTTGAAGATATTTGCATGACTTGAAACTTTGTCATAGCTTGATTAATGAGTAAAATACCTGTTCTTATTTTGTGTTTGTTTTCTAGGAAGCAACAACAGCAACAGCAGTTGGATAGAGCGGATTTCTCGTGCTCTAGCCCGTCCGGGCTTGACTGTAGGGACCCTTATGAGCTTGGTGAGTTGTCATGTTATGTGTGTAGTTTTCTAAAAATTACGTTAACATTATCCGTGTTCTTTAGACTTTAGAGTGGTAGGTTATGTTTATCCTTGCCGAACCTTACCTTACCCAGTTCCCTAAATTTTAACAATAAATACCTCCATTAACTTACTTACCACAACTTCTATCCTTTCCTTACCTTACCAAACCGAACTTGATTCTACAACTCTAGAGAACAGGGCCGATATCGTAGATAGAGATAGCGATGATTCTGATGTTACTTGCATGTTGTTTTGCGGGATAGGTGGGAGAGTGTTCTACAATACACAGGAGATGATGCTGAAGAAGAAGCTTGAGGAGCAAGCTGATTTGCAACACACTCTTGAACTCCAAGGGTGGAGGCTGATGAACCTTCAGCTCTTGGATATGAAGAATCAAAACACAGATCAAGATGTCGTGGACGGTAAAATAGATCAATAAAATTGTAGCCATTCCAGGATTTTTAGTGTTGAATTATTCGGGAACAAACCAACGTGTTTGATGGTATGCAGAGAGCAAAGAAAGTCGTCAAGCAGAGGCATCTGACGAGGGAGCCGATACTACAGCTGTTTGTGATGGCAATGGCAATGGCAATGGCAAGGTTGATAGCAAGGAAAATCACAACTGTGATGAATCTAACAGGCTTCCTCAAAGGTTGGTGGCTAACTTGCTGATACTGAAGATGGTTTTTTTCTCGTGCTAAACTGAATGTTTTCGATTGTCTTGATTTGATGTATGGTGTGTTTGATGGTGCAGTTTCGAGCATGCACTTCCTGATAACCTCTTTGCTTCTCCTACAAAATCTGCTGCTGAGCAGCACAGGACGTCAGTTTTTTCTCCTGTTGTTGTGGAAGCTGGTGGATCTTCAACCACTGCTAACAATCCTCTTAACAACATGGCTTCTCTTAACAAGTCTTGTTTCTTCGAAATGCCTCGGTAAATTAGTGCATGCTTTACTCGTGCTGTCTGTGTTGGCACTTGAGTCCGTGTTCTTTTCTGCGGTTGGCAAACTGCGGTACCACAACCTACCGCAATTTGCCACAACCCACCGCATTTTACTGCAAATCCTCACTTTTCTCTCTCCTCACCTTTCTCTCTCCTCACTTTTCTCCTCTACTTTTTACATTCTCTCTCCTCACCTATTCCACATACTAATAACTTACCACAATTCCACCACACCCCACCACACCATTCCGCAAAATACCGCATAAAAGAACACCGCCTGAGTGCAATTCAAAACCCTAAACGGGTGTTAATATGATGACTAGTTCTTTGGTATGTTGTAGGCTTTCGCCCGGGCGTGGAGCTGTAGGCCTGTAGAGACTAATCAACTATTGACAGCCACATGGAGATTATTCTTGCTTTGTAAGTTTTAATCTTATGGTTCCATCCCTTGTTACTAACCTGAAAGTCCGAATTTGTCTAGCTCGGAAAAGAAACCCGCGTCTTATCACAGTTTTCGACCGTATTTTCTCATGGCCGATTTGACCGTATATAATGTCACAATATTTCTCTCATTTCTATTGTCAGCGGTCATCAATTTCTTGTTCGAATTTCAACATATTGATTCAACTGACCCGAGTTTGACCTGAATATGTTTAACTGAGATAAACTCAACTTTTTACCTGTCTGGTTTTACTACTGTAATATCTAATCTTAATTGTTAACCATGCAGAAAACATGTCATCCAAATCCAAAATGACAGGATGGAAGATGAAGAAAAAGCAAGGATATCTCCAAAGCTGTACAGCAAGAAACCCACCAAACAAACACCCACACCCACACCAAAATCAAATCAAATCAAAACAAAGATCAAGTAGGAAGGTCTTCTCAGAGATCTCTCACTATCATCATCATTGTCATCATATCAACCATGATCATCATCATCAAATACATAAATAGTTTTTCCTTTTTTTTTTTAATCCTAAAGTTGTTTTTCTTTATAACAAGAATAGATAAATGCATACTTAGGTGGGTACAGATAGACTGATTTTCTGATAGAGAGTAGGGGGGTCTTTCATGACTTTTGTACCCTCTTTCTTTAGGTGTACTCGTATTGGACCACACATGAGTTAAGGAGAAAAAAACTACTACTACTACTACTACAATGTTACCAACTTTTTCATAGTATATAATATAAAATATAATGTAGTATATTCTCATAATTCTGTATCTCCTGTTTCTTTTTTCAGTTTCTAATTTTTTTAATGACCTTTTTTCTTGCAATTTATTAAAGTGTATTGGAGCATGTGCTTCAGGTACTATGATTGTTTATCGGTAAATATTCGGAGTATATGCTTCAGGTCAGGTGTATGTGATATATATTATTTTTTTGCTTTGTAAATTTTTTTTGGTACTGATAAAATTAGTAATCTGATTAGAAGCTGAAATGGCTTAATAAAATGCATGATTTTTACTGAGATTATACCCAGAAAAGGTGAAAAGGGGGTGACTCAAAATGGAGCTGAAAAGCTGGGTTTCTATGTTATTGGCTTTTTATTTAAAGGTCTTTTAGTCTGTTCTCTTTGCTAGAGAGATATAAAAAAATATTTTATGTTGTTAGTAGTGTCACAGTGTCCCTCACTTTAGTCACTTAGATCATTCCAAATATCTATGAAAAGAGGGGAATATAATTATTGCTACAAATTACTTCACCAAAAAGAAAAAGAAAAATCATGCCTTTTCCATGAGAGTATTTTAGGGGCATGCACAGGGAAAATGGAATTGTTTTATAACTTCATATAATGGTGGGATTGATAGTTTTTTGACAAGATTTTTTCAGAAAAAAATCTTTTCTGTGAAGACTTTTCTTAGTTTTTTATTTTTGGAAAATAATTTACTGAGCTTGTATCTATTAAAAAATCAAATATAAAAAAAATTAGCAACTTAAAAAGAACAATTAACTTTTCTTGAAAAATTTCTTGAACTAAGCCTTCTCTAAGGTTTGTTTTTTCGGTTGCGGTGTGGTAATGGTGTGGTGCGGTGGAATTTGAAAAAATATGGGGAGTTGTGGCCGGTAAATTACGGTGAGAATTATGGCAAGTGAATTGGGTGAGGAGAGAAAATGTGAGAAGTAGAAGGGAAAAATAAAGAGATATATAAGTAATGATTATAATGTGATATGATAAAATGTGATAAAAATTAAAGAATTGTGGTACACCCGCAATTTACCCCGTAAAAGAATGGACTAAATATATTTGATTTGAGAGTGAACAGTAGAATGAATGAATAGATGTGATTACTTTATGAGAGGGGACTATTTTGTCTTATATAGTGTGGTTTCTTTTAGGTGGACATGAAGGGATGTGGGTGCCACAATGTCACATGGGTACTGACACATCCCTTATTATTATTATTCAATTGCATTAGTAATTTAGCATTGCTAGATAGAGAGAGAGAGAGAGAGAGAAATATGAGATTATATTATACACTCCTTTCTCTTTCAAAAGATGGAGGTCTTATTAATTTTATGAAAAAGAAATTAAGCAATGTGTGTGTATGGGGTAGGATGCCCTCCTTCTTGGGTTTATGTTGATATGGGAAGCAGTGTTTATGTTATGTGTTAGTTTACTCTGTCATGGGCCTGGTGTTCTGTTCTTTCAAATTTTGAATTTTGAGAATGTTTAGGGACTGTCATTACTGTGTGATTAATACTGTGTTGGTGTAATGGTGTTGGAAAATGAAGAGGTCTTTAATGGTGTTTTTATCTGCCCCAAAAACACTACTTTCTCTCTTACTCTTCTGTCTTTTTCTTTACTACTACTACCTCTGTCTCGTATTGTTTGTCCATCCAACTATATTTAAAAGTCCAATGATCATGGGAAATGGGGTGAAAAATGTGTAATGTATCAGAATTGCCCTTACTTTTTTCATGTGAAGAAAAATAAAAAAGAAACAAAAGAGTATTTATTAGGGGTATAATAGAAATTATAATCATTGGAATTATAAAATGGACAAACATTTTGGGATAAAGGAGTTAGGTAGATGGACAAACAATTTGGGACGGAGGTAGTACTATACTGCTTGGTTGTTTATTTGTTCTTTTAATTATATACTAATTATTATTTTATTGATTGTCACGATCTTCAATATTATTTTTAATTGATAATTTTTTATATAATATTTAATTAACAATTGTAATGGATAATATTTTTTTAATACAAATCTAATGATGATGTTATATCCAATCATTGTATATATTACAAAATTTACAGTCAAAAGTTTTGAAGTTTGATTGTATTATTTTCAAAGACGATAATCAATATCGAACAGAGTAAATATTTATTTGTGGAGGGTGAGTAGGTAATCTGGGCTCTTAATGTTTGGTAGTTTAATGGGAAAATTTTTCAGAAAAGATTTTTCTTAGCTCCCCCCCCTTAAGAAACTGTTTATTGAGTTTGTCAGCGAAAGAATGAGCTACATATTAAAATTCTCATCTATTATGTACAATCAGAAATGAGAAAATTTGTGTTTGTCGACTTGAAAAAATTGTGTGACTTTCATGCTTAAGTTTCTCAATCAAACACCCCATAAAGTGTAACTATCAGTAAATTTTTTTTGGTTGGGGATAATGGGCATCAAACTGAGTACCATCCCTTTAGCTTTTACGGAAAAACAATAATATTTTTTACTATTACCAAAGATTTAAACTTTGGTGGAGAGCTTGAAAAATGGGTCCGACGAATCAGTGATCAACTTGGTAACGACATGTTTGGTTAGTACGGGGCATTTATGTGAGTCAAGTTTGGAAGGTGAAGGTGTAATTTTTGAGATGGGTTTTTGATACATTGGTGATCATGTGTATCAGTACATTGGGGTGTATTGGTAGGTGGCAATGCATTCCTCTCTTTATAGTTGTGCCTACCAACTCTCTCCTGTCTATTATTTGCTTTTTGTTTTTTTCCCGATTATTAACAGTTAAAAAATTTAAAAATTCATGAAATACAGTAAACTGTAAAGAAATAGCAAACAACCACATAAGAACTTTTTGTTTGGGTGACTTTTCTTCTTTTTTTTTTTTTTTTTTTGGTCACTACATTCTGTGTAATTTACCCTGGTTTTTGGCTAGTAGGACTTATTATTACTTATTAGCAGGAACTAGGTGCTAGCTAAGGAGTCATGTTGGATGCTACTTTCATTGAATAACTGCTCCATGGAGCTTGTCTTTTTGACTAGGACAAACCAAACATGTTTTCCAACTTGATGATTTGGAAATAATTCTAGCTTGTTACTGTGTTTTTTTACTGTCAATTGATTTTTTTTTGTCACTTCGATGAGTCAAAGCCTATAAAATGCTGAAAGATCGTTAGTATGATGAGAAACTAGCATAGTACAGCAACATACAACAATAAAGAAAAAGCAACGCTATTAACAAACTTAAAGCATAGCCCCGTTATTTTATACGGTTGGCTGCGGACTTGCAGTGCGGTGTGAGGAAAATATGGTGGATTGTGGTGGGTTGAAAAAGTTGTGGTGGGTTGGAAAAAGTTGTGGTAAAATATGAAAAGTTTAATTTTTAACAAAAAGATAAATTAAATTAGCAAAAGTAGATCGTTGTGAGTTGGGGTAGATTGTGGCGGGTTGTGGTCGAATATGGAAAGTTGTGGTGCGGTGTGACACCGCAGCCTGCCAGCCACATAAAAGAACGGGGTTTCAAAAACAAAGGATATGTCTTTTTGTGCTGCAAACTAGGTGTGGTAAATAGTATTGTATGACAATGTTATGGAAAGTGTGGTATCACTGGTATAGTAAAATATGGTAAACGTTGTGATAAGAGTGATTGATGTGGTAGGTGAGGAAAGGATGTGAAAAGTAAAGGAGAAAAGTGAGTAGAAAAAATGTTATGATTGATGGGGTAAAGTGTGAAATGATATAATATGGTATGGAAAGGTTGGGGTAAGTGTGGAAAAATATGACAGATACAGTGTGGAACCGCACAAAAGAACAGAGCCAAAGTCTTACCTCACAAGTCACTCCTACTACTTAAGACACTTCAAACAATGTCTTCAACACTGAATACACGTTCCTCGTGCATATTTACTTATACTCCTAATACAAATCAAAATTGAGCTAGAAAACTCCTAAATTAGTCAAAATGCAACATGAGTAACAAACACATCCTACAAAGTATCACTGACAAAATTTTATCCAAATCAAAAACAACTTTGTTTGGTCTAGACTCAATTTTAACATTGACCGAATTAATAATATTTGAACACGACAATTCTTTTTTTTCGAACCTGATTTTGATATATATATATATATTTAGCTCCATCTGACCAAAATAACCATGTTCGAACATCAATTTATAATTCGAGTTTTGACATTGATTGAATTTGATTGACCCGAATTTATCTGAATTTTAATTTTTTTTTCACAATGCTACTAGAAAGTTACCATACAGGAAGAGCCTCCTAACTTTGATCCATGCTTTCTTTTCGATTTCAAGCTCCTCGAGATACCCCTAGATGAAGCTAGCCTTCTTGCATGATGGCTTCGTATGTGGTTGTGAAAGCTATGTGATAAATAATAATAAAATAATAATAATAATAATAATTGACAATTGATTTGTTGGATTTTGAATTGAAATAATAGGCAAGGGAAAAGACTGGTGGTGAAAATTGAAATGATTTAGTTCCTCGGATACTTGTGAGACTGACTAGTAACAGTGGGATCTTAGATCGCTTTCATAATCCTGCTTTTACAACAAGCCACGCTTTTGCATGGTCATGGTACAAATTCCATCTTTCATTCTAAAACCCTAAACTTGTTAGACTGGATTGAAAATGTCCTTTTTCTTCCATTCTTTTTCACCATGGAATCATATTTTCTAATCAAACTACAATGTTTTAGCCAAGTACAAGTATTACTTAAGCTAATAATCTTGCCGTATGATTTGACTACATAGTCATGTTGGGGATTGATCATGATTAATGAAATGGATTTAGGTCGTGCCTGTAACGCTCTGATCATTCTCAGGCCATAAACATTACCGATAATTGTTTTAAGGATTGTTGACTGGTCTCATAAATCACTACGAGTCTTTCAAACCTCAATGCAACATAAATTGACATGACAATAGGCCGATAAATTGACATGGTTAAGTGTGACTTAAAAAAATTGAAATAATTACTTATATCACTAAGGTGTACCTTCTTTTAAGGTAACTTATCCATTGAGAACTCCTCAATTAAGCGTGCTTGGCTAGGAGTAGTTTCAGGATGGATGACCTCCTGATAAGTTTTCCCAAAAGGTGTGTGAGCACAGACGAAGCATGCTGGAAAGACTCATGGTGATTTGTGGGGTTAGTCAGCGATCTATAAAGCAATTCTCGGTAATGTCATTGTCTACGACCCGGACGGGGTCGTGGCATTACAATGCCAAATTTGATTCTATTGGATTTCGAATGTGGAACGCCAAAGAATTTTTTCCTAGAAAAATATATTGTATAATGTTTGGTTCATATCCTAAAATCTTGAGAGAGTATGTAAGAAAGTTTTTATATTATTTGGTTGAAGTTGTAACTTTCCCAAAAAAAATTGTTGGAAATATCCAAACTACCCTTATTTATTTTCATTTATATAAGATTTGTTAGCGAGCTAATACTAGGAGTCGTTGTAGTATAAAATTTGTAACATTATTAGGGGTAGTTTGAAATTTTTCCTGAGTTGAATGGAGAAACAATTGTGTACCATTACTTAAAGGTTATCAAAACATGAAAAAATATGGTCAACTTAAGTTGATTGACTTTTCAAAAAATGAGCTAACTAACTACGCTCTCATTGTTCCTTAACCTAGAAGACCCTGATTTTACCTCGGATTGGGTAAATTTTGCTTAGGACTTGGTCTAAACGTTTACACTAATCAACTTATTTTGGTTCAACTTATTTGAGTTTATTCATAATATTGTATACTACTTTAACTTGTATGTAACCTGTACTAGAAAGTTTCTTTGCATAACTTGTTCTAAATGTTTACTGCATTTTTCCAAAATTTATCTGCGGGTTTTGCATGACATGTTTTTAATGTATTGACAGAACTTATTTTAAATTTAGTTCACTAAAAAGTGATTTGTGAAGAAAAGGTGAAAAGAATACCAGGTCCAAGACTTTGAACAGACAGTATATGAATAATTGCAAATTTTCGCACTCAAATATTGATACAATTCTCCATTTGTAGAAGTTAGGAAAGACATACAAACTTAAGGTGCGTTTGGTAAGATTCCTAGGAAAATTTTCCCCGGGGAAAAGTTTCCTTGGAAAGTTTTCCATCGGATAAGGGAAATTTTTTCCTTAGGAAAACCTTGTAAATTGTGGGCCTCTTGTAAAAACTTTCACGATGTCAATGTACAACCAAACATGGGGAAAATAAATCAATTCGGAAAAATTGACCATTTCCCCGGAGTTGACTAAACAAATGGTAGGTGACATAGTGAGACTGTTAAGTTGTGTTATAGTGTTTGAATTCAACTTTGCAACATGCATGATGAGGTGAATTCATTAATTGTTGAGGTAAAAAAGTAGATGGTGGGTTGATGCAGTGAGCAGTAAATTGACAAGGCATGCATTATGCATATAATAGGTAGAGATTCTGATAATAGGAATCAGAGTGTATACTTGTAGTTTGAGTGGTCACAATGATCTATGGTAAAGTCTAAAGGGTAATGCAGGACTGTAAATGCTACTAGTACTTGGTTTTTTTCCAATGCCAGTCAATGCACTGTTCTTCTAGCATTCAACTCCTTCATTTAGGTTGTCCTGCACACTCTTGCTTAGCTTGACTGACTCAAATACGAGTTTTGACGTGAGTTATGACTCTGCTGATACCTTTCGAAAAAGCTGTGGAGATTGGCACATGCATGAAGTTTTCAAAGACGTACCCCATGATCCAAAAGGAATGATGAGATACTTTATGAAAATGTTGCGCAATGAAAGAAATGCAAGCAGGATGAACGATTCTTCTGAAAATTAGCTGTACTGATCTAGTAGCAATAGCATGCTATTTTTTATTGTTGTTTCTTTTCTAGCTGTTTGCCATTTATTGTTGTTGTATTAGTGTTTGTACTTCTTAAGTTTTACGACTTTGAATAATTGAAAAAAACCTAGATTGGTTATGAGGAGCTTAAAAAAGATAAGGGCATACCTTACAATCTCACATTAAATCCACCACATCCTCTAGTCACTTCCGTCTATTACACCGTCTATACCTCATGTGATAAATAAAAAAGACTCCTATTGGCAAATAGTAGAAAAAAGAACTCCAACTAGAACGAAGACCGAAGATCAAAATAGGAATCACCTAAAATATAAATAGGCAAGGCGATCTAATGAATATAACACTCCTAACATAGAAGAACTTCCAACAAATCACACCCACTACTTCTACAAACTTTAACTACCTACATAAGAGATTCTATACCAGTCTTCTATCCAACAATGCTTAACGCTTCTACCAAATTAAAGAAAAAAAAAAAACTAGAACCTGCCGTACAACGAGCCATATTATACCCCTTTAAATGGATTTTTGGATGCTAGGGTATTTGACAATAATGCACTGAACTTTAACTTTACCTTGGACAATAATGCATTGAACTTTAAGGGTTTTTGGACAATTATGCACCGAAAAAAATTCAGTAAAATTTGGGATAAAAATTGTGGATTTTATGTATACCTGATAAATATAATAATATAGTGAACACCCCTAGTCCATAGACCTAGATTCGCCACGGTCAACGCACATCCTCTGTATGATATTAGCTTTGATCAAGTCAAGCTTATGAAGCTCTGTAATTTGAGAAGATATGTCCTAATAATTCCTTACATCTGGGATTACTCCAATTGGTTTTTAAGAAGCATTTTGCATCAAAGTCCATCTATTCAACATAGTAAATCTTGTTTATGGGACACTTCCAAGTTCCAAGCATTATTGTGGATCTAGTTAAAGTCTTAATAAAAAAATTCTAACAAACATGTACTAGAGAAAGATAGGGTTGGCTTAAAATACAGATTTCATAATTTAGATTTAGGTTTGAATTTGGTTGGTTGGTTCGAGTTGGGATCATTTTTTTCCAGTATGAATTCGTTTGGAGGTGACCAATGCTAAATAGTTGGGTAAAAGTTAAAGTTTGGTAACTTTTGGTAAATTCTGATAACTTTTGGCATATTTACGGCAATATATCAAAATTAATTTTTTTTTATTTTTTTTAGTTTGGTATTTTTTGATAAGTTTTGATAAATTTCGATAAATTTAGACAAAAACTGATAAATTTTGATAAATTAGAGTTACCTATGAATTTGAAAGGGTATATGATTCGTAATTTGTATATCAAGTTAAACTAAACTTTTATTTTATGGTTAAGGATAACCTTGACCACCACATATCACAATGGGGATCTGCCCTAGTATTTAGCATTGCCTTACCCTTCCAAAAATATGATCATGTACTATCTTCCGCTGTTCTTAAATAAGTATCAATTTGACTATGCTTTGATCGTTGATACTCGCAAATTACAATGAGTTACAATATGAAATTACCACTGTTAGAAAGATATTGTACTAAAAACTACAATGATATTAATTTTATATTGTAATTCATTTTAATTTCTGAGTAATCAACGGTTAAAACATAGTCAAATTGACACTTATTTAAATACAGGGGTAGTATATAATAACATATTAATGTCATTATGTCATAAACATTTAATTGTTATTTATTATGTGAATGCTATGTGTTGCTATATATGTCCCACAATTATTTGTATCATTTATCAAGGTGGGTGGACAACGACATTTTACAACCCCCACTCCTCAAGTTTGGCCTTCGAAAGTATTTGCATAATCAAGAGTGGTTATCTTATAACACCTCCTAATTATTTTCCACACATGACAATTAACCTTCCTATTCCTAATCATGCATGCATCTCTATTGCCTGCCCTTTTTGGTTATGAGAAACTTTGCATATTATGTCACTGTCGCTGCCTAATTTAAGCAATGCTAATATGCTATTACCAACTAACTAATTATTACTCCCTTCATTACAAAATAATTACTCCTCCCTTCATTACAAGATCAAATTAAGTCTTTTTCCTGGATTAGCTGGACCAAGTCTTCGTGCGGGACAGTCAAGATCAACTTTGATAGTTCCAAAATATATAATAAGGCGGTTGGAGGACACATTGTTCGAGATTCTAGGGGGCATTTGGTTCAAGCATCATCCTTCAATTCAGGATACATAATGTTTAGTTTTAGTGGCGGAGGCAACTGCTATGTGCAATAGTGTTTGAGATGTAGCTTGGGGTGGATTTTGAAAGATTCTTTTAAAAGGTGATAATTTAGTTTTGATCAATGCAGTAAAAAGACTGTTTCAGGTGCCTTGGGAGATTGCTAGCTATGCTGGTGAAGGATATCCATGCTTATTTGGAGGAATGTAAGGAAGTCATAATATCTCATATCTATCATAATTCATAAGGAAATGGAATAACTGATTGGTTGGCAAAATTTGGTCATTATATCAATCATCAAGGAAATAGACCGTGCTCAAATGATGTAGTGAAAAATGATAACAATTTTAACTCCAACCAGCCTTCCGATGCGGAACATTTAGTTGAGAACTTTGAAGTTAGTGATGGAGCCAACGATGAGATTGAAATGAATAGACACATATTGGTGATACGAGCAAAATGTTTGGGGTCACTTGGAGGAGATTGTATCTAACATTTGATTATGATCATGTATTCGAGGCTATTCCTCCTGGAGCAAATTGTTTGGGGTCACTTGGAGGAGATTGTATCTAATATTTGATTATTATCTTTAGGCTTAGAAAGGCAAATTTTCACGGAACTGTGTGGATGAATAGAAGTGGGAATGAGGTAGCTCATAGAGTGGAAAAATGGTGTTTAGGAACAGCTGGTGAATCTGTTTGAGAAAGTCCCCCCTCTTCCTAGTAGATGCTCTCTTAGAGGATGTAATTCATCTGAGCTAATAATATAATCATTTTTGATCAAAAAATAAAAATCTTTAGGCTTGAAGTTTTTAAATATAAAGGGGTTGCGAAAATATTGAATTATTTGCCAAAACAATTGATAAGAGATTGAAGGACTGTTAGGAAAGTGTCCTAAAATCACCAAATCTCTTGATCTCACAATTATTTGTTTCCTAATTGTATTAGGATATTATTTAGGTTTCCTTATTGTGTTGGGTTTCCTAATTGTATTAGATTCTAAATCTATTTGTCGTGGGAGTCAAGTTAGGTTATAGGGAGTTCTCCCTATAAATAGGGTGCATGTTTCTCCACCAAAAATATCGGTAAACACAGAGAGCTAGAGAGAGAGAAAATATTGAGAGAGAAAGGGGTCTCACCAATATTTTCCCCAGTGTATCCTCAGAGATTGTGAGTTGAGTGTTGAGAGATTGTTATTGTAATCTCCTTTGTGGATCGCATCACACCCTGTGATAGTGATCAGGTTGTACTCCTCCTTTCTCATAGTGGATTATTTTCTGGCTGTCGCCGCCCGTGGGTTTTTCTCCGAGTTCTTCGGTTTCCCACGTAATTCTGGTGTTTGATTTTATCGCTTATTTTTCGTTCCTAAATTTTGTCGTAATATCCGTCATCTCGTTTTCGATTCTATTATTCGCTTCCGCTGTTACCTTGCTACTCACTTTTCTCTAACAAGTGGTATCAGAGCAAGGTGGAGATGGCTTCAATCATGAAGTGCGATATTCAAAAATTTGATGGAACGAGGAGTTTTACTATGTGGAGACTGCAGATGAAGGCGGTCCTGATTCAGCACGGGTTATGGGATGTGATTGAGTATCCCGACACGAAGACTGATGCGACAATAAGCGATGATGAATTCAAAAAACTCCAGAAGGATATCAAGGGGAATCTGACTCCAAGGGAGTGGAAGAAGCTTGAAGATAAGACTCTGGCAGGGATTCAGCTGTGTTTGGCGGAGCACATTCAGAGAGAGGTGATGCATATTGAGAAACCTCGGGAACTCTGGACCAAATTGGAAGAGCTGTACATGTCGAAGAGTCATGCAAACAAGTACCGAATGAAGGAGAAATTCTACAGGCTGAAGATGCCCCAAGGTACTTCTATTCAGGCACATCTTAGTGAATTTGATTCTATTATTACTGAATTGGAATCAATGGATATAAAACACACTGATGAGGATAAGACTTTTCATTTAATTCTGTCCCTACCTGCATCACATAAACAATTTAAGGAAATCATGTTGTATGGGAATCGTGGTGACCTTAACCTTAGTGAAATAAAGGCTAGTTTACTGTCTAAGGAGAAACTTGATACCGATGGTGATGACCAGGGTGGTGATGCTATGGTTGTAAGGGGTAGAAATACTGAACGTAAGGGAAACGGGTCTAGAGGGAGGTCTAAACACCGTTCAAAGTCTAGGAATCCTCACAAGAATAAGAAGTGTAACTACTGTAGTAAGATGGGGCATATAGAGAGAGATTGTTGGGCAAAACAGAGAGACCAGAAGCAGGAGAGTAAGGATAATCACACCAAACCTGGTACCTTAAACTGCGTAGAGTCCGAGTCAGATGGTGATGGGTTTGTAGTTACGGATGATGCCTTGGCTACCACATTGAGTAGGATAGCTAGAGATGAGTGGGTTCTTGACACGGGGTGCACCTATCATATGTGTCCTCATAAGGACTGGTTTGAGTTTTATGAGAGTGTTGACACCGGGGTCGTAGTCATGGGTAACGACCGCAAGGTTGCGGAATCGGTAGCATCAAAATCAAGACTCATGATGGCATCGTTAAAACTCAAGGAGGTTCGTCATATCCCTAACATGACTCGAAATTTAATTTCTTTGGGTACTCTTGAAGCTAGCATGCAGTACAAAGGAGAAGATGGTGTTTTGAAAGTGTGCAGGGGTTCCATGGTTCTTATGAAGGGAATCAGGAGGGGCAGTCTATACATCTTGCAGGGGTCTACAGTGACAGGATCTGCAGCGGCAGTCCTAAATCTCGATGAGTCCGACAGCACAAAACTGTGGCACATGAGACTAGGCCACATGGGCGAGAAGAGAATGTCAATGTTAAGCAAGAAGGGATACCTTGAAGGCGCAAAGATCGGCAAGTTGGAATTTTGCGATCACTATGTCTACGGGAAACAGAAGAGTGTTAGCTTTTCAAGGGCTAAACATACAACAGCAGGGATCCTTGATTATATTCATTCAGATTTATGGGGTCCTGCTAGAGTGCCATTACTGGGTGGCAAGCGCTACATGTTGACATTCGTGGATGACTTCTCGAGGAAGACTTAGGTTTATTTCCTGCGGCACAAGAATGAGGCATTCTCATATTTCAAGAAGTTCAAAGCTTTGGTGGAGAACCAGACAGGCAGGAAAATCAAGAAACTCAGGACTGACAATGGGTTGGAGTTTGTTGATTCGAATTTCTTAATGCGAGGAGTGGGATTGCGAGGCATCGAACCTTGGTGGGTAAGCCTCGGAAACAGGGTAGCCGAGAGAATCAACAGACACTCTGAGAAAGCGCTGCATGCTCGAATGCGGGGCTTTGGAAGAACAAATCGTTCGGGCGAGGTGATATCTCTTGCTACTGCCGAACAAATCACCTCGTACGCCTATCGAATACCGATTCCAGAGGAAGTATGGACAGGTAATCCAGTTAATTATTCTAATTTGAGAATTTTTGGATGTCCTGTATATGTCCATGTGAATGATGGGAAGCTGTCTCCCAGGGCTGTTAAATGCATATTTCTAGGTTACGGGTCTGAGTCTAAGGGATATAGAATGTGGTGTCCTGATTTGATGAAAGTTATTCAGTCTAGAGATGTAACCTTTAATGAAACTGCTATGTTATCTGGAATGGAATCTACCAGGCTTCGATGATGCAGAAATCGTGAGAAGGACGGGAAGAATGGTGTTCGAGGTGGAGCAGCCTGGCGTGGAGTCATTGGAACTCGCAATCGAGCAACCATCGATGCTCCTGAACCAACTCAGGTTGATGAGCCTGAGATTGAGATGAATGTTCCTCAGGTGGAGGAACAACCATGCATTGCTAGAGATCGTCCCAGGAGGGAGATCAGGAGACCAGCGCGATATACTCAAGAAGATGATGCTATGATTGCTTATGCGCTGAGTGTTGCAGAGGAGACTCCTGAAGGTGATGAACCTTCTACCTATCAGGAGGCCATCTCTTGTCCGAATGACTCAAATTGGATAGGAGCTATGCAAGAGGAGATGGAGAGTCTGCAGAAAAATCATACATGGGAGCTATGTGAGTTGCATAAAGGGCGACGAACTCTTACAGCGAAGTGGGTGTACAAGAGAAAGGAAGGTATCCCTGGTGTAGAAAGTGCAAGGTGGAAGGCCAGATTAGTGGTAAGGGGTTGCAACCAGAAAGAAGGAATCGACTACAACGAAGTATTCTCGCCAGTCGTGAGGCATACGTCGATCCGCACCTTGCTTGCCTTTGTTGCTATATTTGATTTGGAGTTGGAGCAACTTGATGTCAAGACAACTTTCCTCCATGGCGAGTTGGAGGAGGAAATATATATGAGGCAGCCAGAGGGTTTCATCGTTCCTGGTAAACAGGAACAGGTACGCAGATTAAGGAAGTCCTTGTATGGACTTAAACAGGCACCCAGGCAGTGGTACAAAATGTTTGATACCTTTATGGTAGGGCAAGGGTACACAAGAAGTCATTATGATAATTGTGTGTACTACAGGAAATTTGAAGAAAGGTCTTTCATTTATTTATTATTGTATGTGGATGACATGTTGATTGCCTCCAGGGACATGTCACTTATAAAGAAGCTGAAATCTCAACTCAACTAGGAGTTTGAGATGAAAGACCTCGGAGCGGCGAAGAAGATTTTGGGTATGGAGATCCAAAGGGATAGAAAGCGTGGAAGTCGTTTCTTGTCTCGAAGAAATATCTGGAGAAGGTGTTGACAGATTCAACATGAGAAATCAGAGCGCTTCAACTCCTTTAGCCGCACACTTCAAGTTGTCTAGTGAGAACCGCCCCAAATCTGATTTGGAGGTAAGGAGGATGTCTAATATTCCTATGCTAGTGCAGTTGGTAGTTTGATGTATGCTATGGTGTGTACTAGACTGACTGTCCCACGCAGCTAGTGTGGTGAGTAGATATACGCAGAATCCGGGAAGGAGTATTGGGAAGGAGTGAAGTGGATCCTTCGCTATGTGAAGGGTACTTTGGAGAAGGGCATCTGTATGATAGAGGTAGTCCGCAACGTCGATGTTGCAGTTATGTTGATGCCGATTATGGTGGAGATCTGGATAGGAGACGCCAATTTCGTGGTATGTGTTCGTCATGCGTGTGGAGCAATATCTTGAAAGCTTCACTTCATCTATAGCACTCTACTACTGAGGTGAATATATTCACGCAACGGAAGGAGTGAAGGAGGCCATCCGGTTGAGGATTGGTCATGAGCTTGGAGTACCATAGGGCGAGGCGTGGTTTATTCAGATAGTCAGTGCTATACATCGACAAAGAATGACACTTATCATTCAAGACCAAGCATATAAGCGTCGTATCACTTCATCGAGATACGATTCTTTGCGGAGAGATCGTGGTGAAGAAGGTTCATACTTCCGATAATTAACCAAGCCTCTATCTATAACTAAGTTCGAACATTGTTTGGACTTAGTTGGTGTTCTAAGCATGTGAGAGGCCTGCGGGGCCACGCCCTGCGGAGGGGCGTGTTGATGGCGACAATCAAGATGTTTATCTGGACCGATGATTCGTTGATTTTAGTCCAAGGTGGAGTTTGTTAGGAAAGTGTCCTAAAATCACCAAATCTCTTGATCTCACAATTATTTGTTTCATAATTGTATTAGGATATTATTTAGGTTTCCTTATTGTGTTGGGTTTCCTAATTGTATTAGATTCTAAATCTATTTGTAGTGGGAGTTAAGTTAGGTTATAGGGAGTTCTCCCTATAAATAGGGTGCATGTTTCTCCACCAAAAATATCGGTAAACACAGAGAGCTAGAGAGAGAGAAAATATTGAGAGAAAGTGTCTCACCAATATTTTCCCAGTGATCTGAGAGATTGTGAGTTGAGTGTTGAGAGATTGTTATTGTAATCTCCTTTGTGGATCGCGATCACACCGTGATAGTGATCGGGTTGTACTCTCCTTTCTCATAGTGGATTATTTTCTCATGTCGCCGTCCGTGGGTTTTTCTCCGAGTTCTTCGGTTTCCCACGTAATTCTGGTGTTTGATTTTATCGCTTATTTTTCGTTCCTAAATTTTGTCGTAATATCCGTCATCTCGTTTTCGATTCTATTATTCGCTTCCGCTGTTACCTTGCTACTCACTTTTCTCTAACAAGGACAAATTGGAGGAAGACACAATTTCCTTGGCAAATTGGACCACAGGATGACAGTCTTATTGGTGAAATAAATTCCAAGTGATCGACTATTTATTTTTAGGTACAAATTTTGTTTTACTTTTTTCCCAAAAATGTTTTTGCATCACCAGCTCCAGCTAGCTATTGTTGTGCATTTTTGGGACCATATTGGAAGGTGATATGCCTTAACTAAATTGGTTCAACAACACATCAAATAATATGCTCCACTTCTGTATATAACTACAATATATAGTGGTTAAAACCAAATGTGCAAAATGGGCTTTTATGAGCAATTATTTCATTACTTAGTTTGCCCTTTTATAATAATAATAATAGTAATAGTAATAGTAATTATTATTATTTGTCTTGGGATTTATTAATTTTTAATTTATAAGAGCAACTGCAATGGTGAGTGACTCATCACCCATTAAGTGATCCCTCTAAGTTACTCGTTACTTCTAATTTAGGGTTCTTTATATTCTTTTAACCGAGTAAAGTGTGACTATTCACAAGATCCCTTAGGCTATCAACAATGACATATTTTGAGGTAAGAATGAAGGAGAGAGAATATAAATAAAAAGGAAAAATAAAAAAGAAGGCATATCAAGTATGCTCGATCAGTGTTCTTGGAACGACTAGAGAGAGAAAAATGGGTAGGGAGGAGAAAGATAGGGAGAATTAGCAGAGAGAAAAACATTAAATAAGATTTATTTTATTTTATCTTTTCTTCTTGTACTTTTTTACTCTATATTACTCATTCCTTATTCCATTCTTTAACCTATTTTTCACCATTAACAATACTCATTCTCCACTACCTATTAAAATAATATTAAATCTATTATCTATGTACTTGATGTTCTTCATTTTAGAGAATGTTATTGTGAATAGCCTTACCTAAGGATAACTACCAATAAATTTTCCTAGTCATGGGTTAAAGATCAGTACTAATGGTCCGTGATAAACAAAGGCCCATCAATCTAAATATCTAACAATTGTTAGATGTAGGAAATATAGTATATTTGAAATAATATAATATACAGGAAATATTTCACAATTATAATATAGTATATTAGATGCTCCGTCAGATATGATAGCATTATATATAGACTTTATTTATTATCATTGTTATTAGAAATGAACCATACTATTTGGTACATATCACGAATCTTATTAGACTATTTATTTATGCATCTAATAGTTAATTTATTTATACTTAAAAGCTCAAAATATTTATTGATTTGCATTGAGATAAAACTACCTGCTATAACTACTACAGGTGTGTCACATTTTGTTTAATTACATATATATGTGTTTCAGAAATTAGTTTGATTTTTTAAAAATGTTTTTCATAGGTCCTTTGAAATTAGCATTTTTATATATTCTTATGCATTAGGAAAACTCTTTATATCTTGATTTTCTCAAATTTCTTGGTGTATAACAAAATTATTATACTAGAGTTTGTTGTTACTGTAGATATATGATACTTGTTGGTAGTATTTTGTGTATTTATAATTTTTAAAGAAAGTCCTAAATTTCTCTAAACTTGAAGTGATATCTTGGAAAAATTGATGTAAATAACATCAAAATCAAAGTCATGAGACATAATATAATGTTAAACCCATCATTGGTTCATTGAAATCATATATGATGTAATTCACAATGATGGATGTCGACCAAATGAAAGGCAAGAAAAATAATGAATTGAAAGGGTACAAGTTGGTGGGATGCATGAGAATGATTCCTGAGATATTATAAGGTGATAGTTTTGTCAGGGCTCAGCAACCTCATCTGATCAAGGTTTTTGGTGGTTCAAAGTTTTTACTCTCATGATATTTTTCATGCTGCCAAATATATGCCATGTCCATGCATGCATGATGCATCAGCATCATGTGTCCATCCATCAATCCTTGGCTTTAGTATAGGTAAATTGTTTGTGAATTGTGACAAGACATAATAAGGGAAAATGGCATCTTTGTACCCTTTCATACTTTACTTGCACTAAACTGGAAATCCCATTATTGTCCTCTACATCTAAACCTAATTAGCTCATTATGTATGTATATGCAATTATGCATGCATGCTTTCAATTAACCCTAACTAACTAGCTAGTGCTATTTCACTCTGTCTCTAATCACTCTCCATATAAACTCCATGTCCCTTGCAAGCAAAGTTGTCAAAATTGTGATTCTAACTCAGATCCATAAGGTATTTAGGATTTGAATTAATTCACGTAGAATTTTGGATGAGATATTATTAGAATTTTAGACAGGGGAGCTTGGAGGGCTAGGATTAAGGTCGTAGGGTGAGGAAGGTGTTTGTGATTCGAACAAGTTTTACGTCTTTTGGCTTGTATTTGTTTGTATGGTTGGTATGTGTTTTATTGTGCAAGTACCTGTTAGCACTTCCGATAGCACTGGCAACTCTCTGGTATGTAATTTCTTCTCTTAACAAGCTTCGCCTCTATTTTTGCTACGGATCCGTCGGAATCAGTCTCTCCATGAACTTTTGTCCATGGGGGGTAAGACTGCCTACATTAGGGTCCCCCATACCGCGCTCAAACGTGTCACATGGGAGGCTGTTGTTGTTGTTATATTATTAGAATTCTAAAATAAGATATATTATAAAATATAAGACATTAGTTAACAAGATATTAAATAACGAAAATGATAAACATTTTGGGGCAAGACGCATTTAAAATATCTTGTCATTGTATAAAGCTTATATATTTGTAAATTGAATTGAAAGAAATTATATGATTGACTTTTGTAACTATAATAATACATATAAATAGTATAGAATCACCCTTTTATCTACATTTTTGAAAATTTACAAAAAGATGTCCTAAACATACCTAACAAATGATGTTCATTCGTTAGTGTGTCAATTTTAATTATTGACGTAGCCAACACATTTTAAGCTTCTTTATAATTAATAATAAAAAATAAATAATAATAATAAATATTAATTTCATAAAAACCAAGATGAGTATCGCAACTCAATAAATAATATAGAACGAGGGAAGTGATTTAGCCAACACAAGTGATTTGGAATAATTAATATATAGGTGAAGGGTCACATGGGAGCTAGGCATATATCACCATCAAAAGTGCAACACGTACGTCTTAAAAAGCATGCATTATTACATATATATTCTGATTCTCACTTAGCTTATTTATATATATAGTACGTAGCACCAGCAAGCATGCATGTAAGTGAAGACGATGACTATAAGTTTAAATATATAGTACATCAAAATATCATATCAATCCTACCCCAAAAATCTACCTCTTTGATTTTGTTTCCCCATCATAACTAAAGTTGTCTCTCCACCCTCCTTTCATTTCAGTATCTTTCCTTGTAATTGTTATTGAATTTAGATCTTAATTTGATGAGGTTGAGTTTAGGCATTCTACACATAATTTTGATTTTAACTTAAAACCATAGTTTTTAGGAATGCTTCTCAGGTCGTTAGTCCTAAAACACAGGTCGTTAATTTTTACATAAATTTAATATAGTTATGACTCCGAAACACTTACTCCCGAGACGCGGGTCATAGGCATATGTACCATTTCAGATAACTATGCTTAAAACTATCCAAGTATATATATTTAACCAATTCAGAGGAAGCTTTGAAGTCACTTTTTTTACCGAACAATGTGGGGTTAAATCAGTGTGATGGGGGATGTCCATTCATGGCAGATAAGGGGTACTATGCAATAATTGATATCCTTAGGTCATACATATTATTCGAAGAGAATGATTGTTTGTGTTATTAGCTAATTAAGGAAGAGGAGATGCTTAATCATTCCAATGAGCAACAACATTATCAGCAATATATAAGGTTAGTTCTTCTAGCTTCTTTTTATTTACTGTTTAATGCAGCAAGTTATGTTTGTGAATTATTATCGAATTTGGCATTTTGGTCTAGATGTTTGATAATATTTCTACACGCCTGTTCTTTTATGCGGTTGGTATGGTTCGAAAATGGTGTGATAAGGTGATGTTGTGTAAAGTGCAGTAAGATGTGAAATAATATGGTAAAAATTTATGGAATGTGTGATTGACATGGAAGGTGACGACTGAGAATGTGAAAAACAAAGGGAAAAAGTGAGGGGATATTCCCAAATTGAGAGTTTATTTTATGGCTTAATTATTTTATGTATCATTCATTTTAGTTGCTTAATGTCTATGCTAGAACTTTGTACTTACTTTACTTTAATGGTGTGTTTGGTTCTTTTTCAGGAAAATGTTTTATGAGAAAGTTTTCTCTGGGAAAGTTTTTAGTCGGAAATTTTTTCATGGGAAAGAATATTTCACAGTGTTTGGTTTACATTTGAAATCATATAAAAGTTTGTAGGAATGTCTAAATTAACCTCATTTTTTTATTTATAAAATAGTTTTTTGGGGGTATTTTGGGAAGTTTGATTAAAATACTTTCCCTTTCCCAACCCCTCCCATGGGAAACAAACTTTCCCAACCCCTCCCATGGGAAACATTTTCCCATATAACATGGGAAAAGATTGGGACCCACCACAAAACTTTACTATTCTTATTTTGCAACCAAACATAGGAAATTTTGGTGAATTTGGGAAAGTTGAAAAACTTTGCTAGGAAACTCCATGAACCAAACACTCCACAAGTGTTGTTGGTATTGTTCATATGACATTTAATGAATTTACCTACTTGAACGTTTATTCTATAGTTTTATTATTTTATTTACTTTGTTCTTTGGATGGGGTTGATTTAGGTTAGGTAAGTTTTTCGTAAATAGTGGTTGGCAAAGTGTTGGAAAGACTAGGTGTAAAATTTTGAAATTTTTTCCAAAATATACAATAAATACTCGTATTACACATTACTAAAATTGGTCAATTTTTTCAAAAATTTACACACTTTTAAATTAAAGTTGATACAGAAATACTTTATTTTTCTTAATGTCCTTTCTCTAATAATATTTTATCATTTAATATACTCACTACACGCAAGGCACGCTTTCTACTAACTAATAGGAGAATGACTATGAGATCAAACCGTTGACTCATCCATTATTTATAATGAATAATTCTATTATATAATTATAAGTATAATATTACATTATTATGTGAGATATTTTTAGAAAAATTATCTGAAAGAATAAATGTCAAAAAGTGAAAGTTATTTCAGCAAGGAGGTAATTTATAGTCAACTTTAAACTTATATATATACAAGTAAATATATTATATATAGTGGTACAAGTTCTCAAATTACTCTCGTTAATTAGTAGTATGTAGCGTAAAAGTATATATATTATGTATTTTACTTGCAGGATAATGATACACATCTTAACTCAAAATGGTTAATAATCATTTTGAATTGTCCATATTTCGGATTTACCCTCCGTCACGGACATGGAAAGAGTACAAGTTTTATATTTGTGTAGTTTTTAATAATATTTTTTCTAATAATTATATATATATATATATTTATCAACGATAAGAGTATAATATTTATTGGCTAGGTCAAAAATATAAATAAATATATTATTTTTATATTGTTTATAAGTTATAATAATCCTAAAAATAATGAAATATACCTTTATAATAATTTAAATATATTTACATTCAACTTTACGAATAATTTAGATGAAATGCAATATGATTATTAAATATCTTACATCAAGATATTTATGGTTTTGCTTTATATAATCACTATTTTTCAATTTAATACATGTGTTTAGAGATGAGATACATGACTTTCATCATGTTTTTTTAGGAGAATTATTACCCATACATTTATCCACCTCAATTTAAATTTATCCATTCTTTTTTAAGCTCAACTTTAACCTTTCAATTTTTATTTATCCAACTCATGCTTATGTAGATGTCATCTTTTGACAGAATGCAACAGATGGGCGACTAGTGTGGGGTCAAACTTGGGGATATGAGATGTATGCATGGAGAAGTAGCAAATTAGCAATAAATTATCTTGCATGCTGAAATTGAAACCCATGCATGCATTTCAATACTAAAATGGTTTATATATAGTTTATGCAATAATATATTTGTTCTTTTATAGTACCTCTGTACCTTTTTATTTGTTCAATTAACTAATTTTTCAGTCCCTTTTTATTTATTCAATTACCTAACTTTTATATTTCCAATAACTATAATTCTCATTTTATCCTTTATAAATACACTTTTTGCACCTTTCCTAGTATATTTTCAAGGACATTTTGGACAATGTACAAATTTTTTGCTCCATTCCCTATATTTCTTGGTATCATGAAAGTAGTTTTAAGGACAATTAATCAGGGACGAAGGTAGTACTTTTTAGTGCCCTCTGCAAATTTTAATATAACACCCTGTTCTTTTCTGCGGTTGGCAAACTGCGGTGCCGCAGCATACCGCAGTTTGCCACAACCCACCACGAAATACTATTCTACCACAATTTACCACAATCCACCACAAATTACTTTTTTCAATTACTTTTTTACAATTACCACTACAATATTTATATATATATTTCAACTCACTTTTTCACAATTAGCAATACAATATTTCAACTCACTTTTCCAATTACTTTTTCACAATTACCAATACAATATTTATATATATATACAAAAACCCACCACAACATATTAATAACCCACCACAATTACACGACAACCCGCCACAATTTTACCACACCATATCGTAAATTCCGCATAAAAGAACAAAGCCTAAGTCTATTTCACGTAAATTTATCATAAGACGGAGCAATCTCAGTGTTCGATCATGGTTGGGAAGGGGCCCAACCCCAGGATATCTTATATCTCGTAGCCGTAGATGCTTGTAACATCGATTTGAGTTTAATATAATTTCACCATCTTTGCCATAAAAAAAGAATCTTTGCCATAAAAAAAGACTGAGCCCTCGTACACCTTTCTAATGTTTTATTATGATCAGTAACTAATATTAAAATAATTTTTTAATATAAATATAATTAATAATTTATTATAATATAATTTTTATTATAGTCAATGTAAATAAATTATTAATCATCCATTAATTAATAAATAATTACAACAAAATTATACTCAGTATGTCTTACAATAAATTCATAACGAAAGTCTTACATCAGAATTACCTTCAGACTTGCACGTCAGGACCTCTGAAAAACAGCAGGTCATAATTGCATGTATGGATCACATAAAAATCAGCGGATGTTGACTTTGAAATTTGGCAAAACCATGATGCGCACACAAAGTTAAATCATTTATGATAACCACACACCAAACCCAAAACCCTGTTCTTTTGTATGGGTAATTGTATGGATAAAATATTACGGAGATAAAATGATATGATGAAATTGTAAAAAGTATGATATGATATGATATGATATGGTAATTACTATCTCCGTCCCTTTTTATTTGTTTAATTAACTAATTTTTCCGTCTCTTTTTATTTGTCTAATTAACTAATTTTTACGTTTTCAATAACTAAAATACTCATTTTATCCTTAATAAATATACTTTTTATATTTTTTTAAGAGTATTTTCAAGGACATTTTTGGCAATGTATAAATCTTTTGCTCCATTCTCAATATTTCTTGATTTTGTGAAAGTAGTTTTTGGGACAATTAATCAGGGACAGAGGTAGTAAAATTTATAATAATAATAATTGATGTGATAGATAAAAAGAGAGGAAATGAAAAATAGAGTAGAAGAAAAGTAAAGAGAAAAAGTTAAGATTATTATTAAAAAATATAGAATGGTATGATATAATATGAAAGAATTATAATAAATATAAAAGAGTATGATAAATATGGTGCGAACCGCACAAACACAGGGCCTTAACCCCCCTATAACAAGGAGGAAATGGTTAAAATTGTAACTGGATATATCATATATATAATTCGATCCTTTTCTACTTGTATTTCTATTTCTATTTCTTAGCTTACACCAGAATTATGAAGCAGATGTGTCAATTTTGCTGATTTTTCCATCTCTAAAACTCACGACTGAGGAAGCAAGCCACTATACCAGAGCTTCGATTACTTGTTAGAAGGTATGGTTGTATAGTTACATATTCATTTTGTTATACGTTTTTGTTAAGATATTTCTGTGCCATTTAGAAGGATCATATTCATATATAATTCATGTAGATTGACTATACATTTTTTTTCCGGGTCACACAATAAAAAAAATGAAGAATAAAAGAAGCAAAGATACCTGCATATTTAAGTCTACATGTTTAAATAGAAACCTCACTTTATGTAGAACTATTTCAATCAAAACTTTAAATTGATATTTGAAAATGCAATGATGGTTTATCTCGATCAAAAGTTTGAGCTCATATTTAAAGGTCTAATGATGGTTTTATACTCTAACACACATTCTTTAGCGAATGTTCTCCTCTTTACCTTACGCAAATATACATCTAAAACCTCCTGCTCAGTCAAACTTTGAATTTCTGATACCATGTGGAACATTTCAATCAAAACCTCAAACTGATAGCTGAAGGCCACATGATGATTTTATACTCTAACAATTTACGTGCACTACCTAAAAAATTTTCCTTTTCTATACGTTTCTTTAAGTGAGTGTTTTGTGAAGAATTTTCCCAAAGATATGAAAAAATTATAATGTGATGCCTATTATTTAATTCAGGATCATAAAAATTTTTCCTGACAAAGTCTTTCCCAATAAATCGCCAAACGCACCAATAAACATATTCATAATTAGAAGCTTAACCTTTCAATTTAACTACATTTTTTTTACATGCAAAGGGTGACCGAGCATATGTCTGTAATTTTATATAGTATCTACTATTATATATAGCTGCGATGGTTCTTAATCCATGCACTCGACTGACTCTATTGTCTGCTCCATACTTTTGCATGAAAAAAGAATCAGCTTCTATAATTTAGCTTGATAGAGAATCTTGTACCCCAGCCAAAAGTTAACCTGCTGAGGTTAATTTCCTAGTTTCTTCCAATATTTACTCACAGTGAAGACTGTCAAAATTAAAGTAACATTTTCTTCCTTCTTCTTTGTCATGTTCACACAGGAAAATTACACCAACAAAATTAATGGAGTCTGCAAACTCAAATTGGCATCCAACAGGTAAGGTGGTAGTGTTCTGGTAAAGAAAGTTAAACATGCTGTAATTTTTCTGTGGTAAGTAATTAGTTAGAATTAATTAATTACCCAATTTGTGTTTATGCATATGCAGAGTTGGAGAAATTACAGAAAGAGCATGAAGCAAAAATGAAGAGGATTGAAGAACTGAAGAGCCAAATAGAAGATGCAAAGCAAGAGTTAGAGATGAACAAAAGGGAAGGAGATGAGCAGAAAATAGAGCATTTCAGAGCACTCACTCAGGATTACAACATTCTCAGACAAGAATTTGATAGGATGTGCTAGCTGATCATCTATGGCTTACTATAGCTATGTATGATGAATTGATGATCAGTGGTTTTGGGTAGCCTAGCCTAGATAAGCTAGATGTATAGTTGGGTAATTTATTTTTCTGTGTGATTTCTAGGTGGTCTGACTGATTAAGGATAACAATATGTACATGTTTAACTTGTGTACAACTATAGAAGTGGACCAACTGGTTTCGTGATTGAGTCATGGGTCGTGTGGTGGTTGTTTGATAGAGAAATTTGTGAATGTTAGGAGTTTAACTTCTCATAAAACTACCAAACACCAGATATGGGAAAAGTTGATCTGACATGAGTATCGATTTGAATCCGACACGAAATTAGTTGGATTTGGATATGGGTTTTTAATCGTTTACTTAAATGTGTTGACAAGATAAATCTATTTAAATAACTGAGTTAAGTTTGGACTAATAATAAGACCATCCGCAACGGCAAGTTTGAGAGTGAGATGACGTTGAATCAGTGAGGACGAAAAAGACAAGTGAATCAGCGAGGACAAGTGTCGACGGTGAGAAAAACTCGAACTCGTGCTCACCACGCGAGGACGAACACGAGATTTTCAACATATTTTTCTCTTTTTTATTTCTATTGTAGTGTATTTAAATGATTAACTATGAGGTCTACACCTTTTTTAAATATTTAATCTAACTCATGCTCACTGTTGGAAACCAAGTTAATATGAATAGTCTAACTCTAACCCTTATGGGTCATACTATTTCCACCTCATTCATTGAGTATAACTCATGTTCACCATTGATGGACAACCTCTAAGTACAATTTGTGATAACCAAGATAATGTAAATAATGATTTAACCGTGGATAATTTTATTACTCAAGATAAAATTGGGATATAGAGAAACTCTAGTCATGTATTCAAGATCCAAGGATAATTCAAAAAATCCTAGGAATACCCATAAATGTTTCGGAGGGACGAGATGAACTTTGCTGGGGACTCACTTGGGATGGTCTATTTTCGACAAAGACAGCTACTAGAATTATTCAGGACTGTCTAAAACAATCTGAGAAATGGGAATATAGATGGATCTGAAAAATTGACATTCCTCCTAAATTGGGAGTTTTCCTCTGGCTCTGTCTGCACAAAGCCCTACCAACTAGAGGCAATCTTTTAAGGAGAGGCATCCATCTTGACCCAGTATGTCCACTGTGTTTAGATGAAATTGAAAGCGATGAGCATCTGTTTTGGAATTGTTCAGTAACGCAAAGAGTATGGAATTTCGCGAGACAACATGGTTGGATATTGGCGACTGGAAATAATTCCATGTATAAGTCTATTCATCAATTCCTGGAAGACAGGACAAATATAGAAAATAGAAAAGAGCTAACCAAGGGGATTTTCCTTCTATGGACAATTTGGAAGAATAGAAATGAAGCAGTATTTCGACAAAAGATTTTTCGTTCGCTGCATTGTCTCATACAAGCAAAACAAAATGCATCGGAATGGCAAATTCGAAATAGTACGATGGTAGATATTCAGGGTAGCAGCTCGGCGGTGGAGTCAACCACTTCTCAACTTCTTGTTAAGTGGCATACCCCGCCTATGGGAGCGGTCAAACTAAACTTCGACGGCTCTCTCATCCACAATTCAACAGGGGGGGGTTTCATCGTTCGTGACTGGCAGGGAGCAGTATTACGAGGGGGTACAAGGAATTATGGAGATGCATCAATTTTGGTGGCTGAAGCGAGGGCTCTTCGGGATGGTCTTTTGGAGGCTACCAAAATTGGTTCCAAACATATTTACATAGAAGGAGATAACATGGTGGTTATTCAAGCTTTAAAAGGCAACTTTGTGATTCTGTGGCAGATTAAAGGGCTTATTCAAGATGTTCGGAGACTTTTACAATCGTTCCAAGAGGTAATCGTAAATCATATTTTTAGAGAAGCAAATGTCACCGCTGACTGGTTAGCTAAACAAGGTCACATGAGTGAGTCAGCTTGGAGTGAAACATTATTAAATAATCTGAATTTTCTGTATCTTGTTGAAGTGGATAGATCAGGCCTCTATCTTGTGAGAAGATGTCGTTAGCCTGTCATTACCTTGTACTTACCTTTTTTTTTTTAAAAAAAGGTAAATGAGTTATTCGAACCCCATTCATTTAATTCATTTAGCTAACTGGGTTAGGTTCAGATCAACCAGTTTCTTTATAAAAGGTTTCCGTCAAGAAGTTTCAACCCATTTATTAAATGGGTGGCTTTTTAGGTTTATAGTTCTTTAGGCCCTGTTCTTTTATGCGGTATTTTGTGGAATTGTGTGGTGAGGTGTGGTGGAATTGTGGTAGGTTATTGGTATGTGGGGTAGGTGAGGAGAGAGAATGTAAAAAGTAGATGAGAAAAGTGAGCAGAGAGAAAAGTAATGATTTGTGGTAAAATGTGGTGGGTTATGGTAAATTGTGGTAGGCTGTGGCACCGCAGTTTGTCAACCGCAGAAAAGAACAGGCCTTAATTCATTACACTTTGACACGAAGATGAATCCGACATGACATTGCCTATTATCTGACTCTACCAAGCACCCTAATACATCTTTCCTTGATGGTCTGCAAGTCTGGTTAAATTCATTGGGCAACTTACGAGGTAGACCAGGGTTTATCTAGCAAAATTAACCTTATAATTATAATTTTTCCTTTCATTTTATTTGTAATCACCTATTTTTCTTTTCTATATGTAAAAAAATAAAATATGAGAGAGACTACCTACTTACTAGATCAAGAAATGCCTAATAAGTAATAACATCTCAATATCTCATATTTTTATAGGGAGAAAATAGGGTTATTGACCATGAAGAATAACCCAAAATGTAAATTGACCATGAAAGATATGAGGACCATGAGGTCCTAATTTATGAGAAATAATGAGACCCATCATTACTGACATGGAATGTTAGTTTTTTTTTTTTTTTCTTTGTTTCAATATACAGTTCTACCCCTTCTCTCTTTGATTTACGCACATGATAACTACAAAGTAAACCATAGTTTACCTTTGAAGACATCCATGAATATCTATAAAGGTGAACCGTGGTTCGCCTTATAAGACATCCAGAAAAGACGTCCACTGCTTCTACTTTCTCTCTCTCTCTCACTTTCCAAACCACCACCATCCCAACACTATTTGTCGAAGGGGTCTCAAATGCAGATATATATATGCAACAGCTACAATAACGACACTGGCAGTTAAAATTGGCTGCAACATGAGACCTATCACCATCCATGGGTTTAGGACAACCATGTCGATAACTAGTTCTTTTGCAAATTTGCAGGCAGCTTCTAATTCTTCCTACATGATCTTTGAAACTGCATACCACATCTGCATTTGGGATCTCTTCGGAAAATGGTGTTGGGATGGTGGTGGTTTGGAAAGTGAGAGAGAGGGAGTACGTATGAGGGTGAGAGTTGGGGGTTCAAAGAGGGAGAAAGTATGAGCAGTGGACGTCTTTTAATGTCTTATAAGGCGAACCATGGTTCACCTTTGTAGATATCCATGAATGTCTTCAAAGGTAAACCACAATTTATTTTGTAATTATTCTCTGCGTAAATCAAAAAGAGAGGGAGTAGAGCTACTGAAAAAAAAAAAAACTGACAGTCCACATCAGCAATGGTAGGTCCCCTTCTTTTTCATAAATTAGGATCTCATGATTCTCATGTCCATTATGGTCAATTTACATTTTGGCTATCCTTCATTATCAATAGGGTTATTTACTCTAAAGGATGACCCAAGAAGCAAATTGACCATAAAGGATTAGGAGACAATGAGGTCCTAAATTGTAAAATATGTGGGGACCACCAAGACTGACGTGACATGATTTTTTTAAAATTATTTTTTCATTTTATTTTTTCTGAGCTATTTTTTTTTAAAAAAAATTCTGTTAGGAATATTATATTCTAAGAACCCTAAAAAAATAATAAAATATTTTTTTAAAAAAAATCATATCACGTCAGCTTTGGTGATCCCCACATATTTTATAATTTGAGACCTCATTATCCTCCTAATCTTTTATGGTCAATTTGCTTCTTGGGCCATCCTTTAGAGTCAATAACCCTTGTCAATAACTCGAGAAAATAAGAGGTATATCTAGATAATTGAGTGTTTTATAATCCCATTCCCAACTCTCTGTATGAAGTAGGTGTAATGGGCCCCAAGAAAATTTGGGCCAGCCCATTGTAAGTGATTGTGAGGAAGAATCTGGACTCAGATTCTGATGATTTGGGCCCGAGTGATGTCCCAAACTCCAAAAGGTATTGGGATCACTTTTTTTTTTTAAGAAAAAAAAATATTTCCTTCTTGTTATATATTATGCTCCCACCACATTCTCTATAGGGTTATAGATCATGAAGGATGACTCAAAATATACATTGACCAAGAATATGAGACTATAGGCCCTGTTCTTTGGTTAGATTGAATATAACTCTGCCAACTTATCCGAACTGATCCAAATTTATTCAAACCTAACACAATTCCCCCAAAAAAAAACATTCACTTTAAAAACACAATTTCTCAAAAAAACATTATAACTTATCCTAACTTATTCATCAAAACCTGAAAATAACCTAATCAAATAACATGGATGATAGCCCAACTTATGAGAGAAAATGGGACCCATTAGAGATGAAGAAGCATTTCAAGTGGACAGTCATTTTTTTTTTTGTTTCAAATGCTCTAACCCTCTATCTTCGATTCACGCGTAATAATTTAACTAATGTTTACCTTTAAAGATATCCATAGATATTTGTAAAGGCGAACCATGGATATCTTCAAAGACAAATAATGATTAGATTATACGTAGAGCATTTGAAACAAAAAATAAAATAAAAAAAGTTGACTGTCCACTTGGCATGCCAATTCATCATTGCTGGGTCCCATTCTCTCTCATAAATTGGGACCTCATGGTTCTCATTTCTCATATCCTGCATGGTCAATTTACATTTTGGACCATCATTTATATATGGTCAATAACCCTTCTTTCTAGGATACTTCGTGCATGTTTGGATAAGTTTTTTTTTTTAAATTTTTTTACGTTGCAAGTCTGTTATAATTTACAGCCTAATAAATAATGTTAGATCTAGACTCGATCCTAACATACCCAAAAGGAATAATAAATTTCATTTTAATCCCAAGTAGATGAACTCAATATATAAATTTGAAATTTAGTCAGAATTTTTTGGCTTTGAACAGAAAATTTTAAAGAAAAACAAAAAAATATCGAGTCTAGAGCCGAATAGAATGAAATCACATCTAACTAGTATGAGTTTTCACTAATTTGCATATGAGATGATTTTTCAATAAAATATACTAAGACTATTTCATAAATAGTTATTTGAAAATTTTATGATGATGGTTACTAGATATGTGAGATCGTCTTACGATAACTCTTCGTAAGACCATCTCAAATTAGGCTTACCAATTACCATACATTATTACATGTGACTGTACATAATTGCTTGAATTTGTTTACATTTACTATGTGCACAGTTAGGTAAGTGTGTGTATGTGTATATATAATAATAATAATAATAATAATAATAATAATAATAATAATAATAATAATAATAATAGATATATGGTGTTTGTTATAATATTCGGCAGTCATTTGCGAATTGAAAATTTGTTTACAATCTTTAATGACACAAATTGCACATGGGGGAAGTGTTAACAATTTCTATGTCAAAACTTATAAAATTAAAGATGATAAAGATAAGATTGATAAGTCAGATAAGATAAAGATTACTATTGTTATTCTTATTTTCATTATCATTGTTATTACTATTAATACAATATTACTCGTAAATGGATATTTAAATGCCACAATTTGCTAAACAAAGAAAATTCCACCATTATATTATAGATTAGGATAAGTTTGCAAATTGCAATGTAAACACGTTTTGCATCCTTTTCGATCATTCTAAATTACGGTCCATGTACACAACTAAAAGTTGCATGATACCATAACACAAAAAGGAAGGAGATTTTCATATTCAAATATACAGCTATATAATTGCCGAAAATGGCCAGCAAAAGAAGTTGCCAACTAATTTCACACTGCGTATTTTGGCAATGGGTTGACTCAATTATTTGACCATGCAATATATATATATATATATATATATATATATATATATATATATATATATATATATATATATATATATATATATGGAGTGGGTTTGACTCAATGTGAGCATTGTATTTCGTGCAAGTATGGTCTTCAAATTGTTTAATTTAGTAGACCTCAAAATGAACCATATACTTTTTTTTTTTTTGATGGGAAGGAGACCTATATTCATTTAAACATTACATATCAGAGACTGAAATTGTATGATTTTGCAAGTGGTTCCTTCACACCAAAATAAAATAAAGTAAATTAAAAGGAAAATTGGAAAATGATTTATATTTTGGTGTATTGGAAAAAAATAATCCAAACTTACAATTTTGTTATGGATGAACTGAATTGTAACCCCATTATTTTTAACATCCATCATCAAATTAAACTCGTCAGAAAAGTGATGTTGTGGTGACGATATTATATATGAAACTTTTTGCATTTCCAAAAAAGGTTGAAAGTATTGATTTGTGTGTAATATCGCCACCATCACATCATTTTTCGAACGAATTTAAGTGGTTGACTCTAACAATGATAGGGTTAAAGTTCAACTCATCCATAACAAAGTTTTAAGTTCAGATTATTTTTTTCCAATACCCTAATAAAATATAAATTATTTTTTTTCCAATTTCCTAAATTAAAATGTAGACTATATGTATTCATTTGACTTATGACTTTTCTTGGGCTGCCATGCTTGTATTTTCATTGCGTGTTTGCATGGGTGTTATTTTATATTTATAGAATATATTCTATGCTTGTGATTAGAATGGTTCAAATAGTTACGACAGGTAAGCTAGGTAATAGGTTGGGATGGTCGGGTCCGGTTCGTGCTTATGATAAATTTAATAGATTTGAAAATTTTGGAGCTAAATTTAATTGATTTATTAAATAGGTTGAAAGGTGAAATTTTTTTTGGACAATAATGCACTGAACTTTTTTGAACTCTAATATACTGAACTTTGAGGGTATTGGATAATAATGCACTCAGATCAATTCAGTTGGTGGTTAACGCGGTGGCTGTCCTACTTTGAGATGTCGTTTTTCTATTTTTTTCAAAAAAAAAAAATATTAGTCATCCTGCTTATGTGTACTTTCTTACACAGTAAAATTTTTCTGAAAAAATAGAAAAACGACACCTCAAAGTAGGACAGCCACCGCGTCGACAACCACCAGCTGAATTGGTATGAGTGCATTATTGTCCAATACCTTCAAAGTTCAGTGTATTTTTTTTAATAAGTAGCGGTCAAAAGAGCCCTTTAATTCAAACAAAAAGGAAGGTGCCAAATAGCACACAAAAGAGTTTACAACTAATCTCAAAGTTGAGAAACAAAGAAACTAAGACACCTAATAAGAAATAAAGTTTAGTGTATTAGAGTCCAAAAAAAAGTTCAGTACATTATTGTCCAATACCCTTAAAGTTCAGTGTATTATCATTCAATAATTTTTGTTTAAATTCTAAATAGATTAACCTTTTTTATATGTTTACACATTTAAGTATATGGATGAAAATTAGGTTATCCACTTACCTAATGACATATTTAAATAAAATAACTCGTTATACAATCTAATAGTAGTATATTATCTTCAATACTTTGCACAGTAGTACAAGAATATTACGAACTAACATTTTTACATAGTAGGTTAAAACCAAAATAAATACTCCAAATCCCACCATAAGGCAAGGTGTCAAGGTATGAATAGGAGGAATAACATTGTAAGATGTAGCACTCTTAAGTCTAAGTGTCTAACATTTCTATGCTGTAGTTTAATATGCCACATTTTGTTTCTTTTACATGGAACAATATGTAATAAACCAATATTTTCAAATCGCAAAATTTAAAAGTAAGAGGACACATTTGACCTATCCGAACGGAAGTTTGGAGTATTAATTTTGATTTATTAGGGTAATAATTAATTTAACTTGTTGGTAAATAAAAAGTAAAAAGTATTTTGATTAGTTATCATGGATTTTACTTCTCACGGCTTTTTTGTTAAAGGATCACTCATATAGTCATATGTCCACAGACCACATTGTATCATGATTCATGAGTCATGACTTGTGATTTTCTTGATCTCATTCACACATTAAAAAGAAAAAACATGTATATAACTAGTAAGACAATAGCGCAAAAAGGATTAGCAATCAGAATTATTTATTTCCATACATAATTAAAAATAGAGAGGATAATAAAATGAATGGAAATTATAATTTGAATCATTGGTATTGTGTATGCCAGCAAGTTTTGAATGATATTCCCTTTATTCCATATACGTGCACTCAACATTAGTAAATTTTTTGGCCTTATTCGATAACAATGTTAATTTAAATTAATATTTTTATTTAAACTGATCAAAATGTCACTTTATCAAAACATTTAGATATTCGATAAATTAATATTTTGTACTGGCAAATAACATTTAGTACGTGAGCCTTTCCTTGACGTTACTATTGTTAACGTCAAACATTTTAGTCAACGTTTAGAGTATTTCATTCCAAATTTGCTCCGCGGTTTTCCCACATAATTGAAATACCAAAGGCAACAGTCAAATATACTTCTCAACCTATCCAATGCAATAAATATACCTCTAGACCCACCTCGAGGTACTCCCTAAACCAAGGATAACCCATGCTAAGCTGATGATAACAACAACAACAATAATAGTAATAATAATAATAATAACATTTCAATTTATAATTTTATAACCAACTACTTTAACATCTATCAATTGTCCACAACTCCGATAATTTTTTGTTATCCAAATAACTATCCACTGAAATGATGTTAGTTACTACCTCCATTTCATATTATAGGTTTCTCAATATATACAATGACTTGTTAAACAAAATTGCTACCATTAAGTTTATAATGAAAAATACAATTCTATAAGTATAATGTTGGAATTGTTAATAAAATATTATATAAGAAATTATCAAACAAAAAATAATATTAAAGACCCCGTGATAATCAACAAACAGATAAATAAAGAGTATCTGCAACAATTGTAGTTGACCGGGGTGTGAAAGGAACATAGGAGTCGTCTCTCAAGTAGTCAAGTGGGCTGGGCCCAACCCAGCCCGACCTGTTTGGGAGTAGAAAGTCCAAATAGGACGCGGATGACGTCAGCTGAGGTCACCATATAATATAAAAAGGGAACCAAATCGATCCACAGTTTGCATTCACAAAACACAGAAGAAGAAGAAGAGTTGCATAGAATCACAAGCCAAACAAGAATTCTGGGGAGTTGTACACTAGAATTCGAGTGCATATTAACTTTGTGGTCACGACGTGACAAAAGACACAGATCAAAGTTATTCTGATCATCTGATCATCATCAGTATTCTTCTTCTGATCCTACAGCAATATTAATTATCATCACACCATACCCATGGGCACACAAGCTCCTCCCACCGTACGTACACTCTATCTCTATCTCTCTCTCTCTGAATTCTGTCTGTTTAATTCACATATTGTGGGTTTTAACTTTTAATTGCCATATATTTCTGTAACTTGCTTGTTTGTAAGATATTCAATTTTATATATGTCCATGATCAATATTGTTTATCTAATATAATGGACTGAAAAAAAATATCGTTTCCATTGATCAATGGATAGTGAATGATTTTTGAATCCTCGATTGAAATTTGTATTTCTAAATTGCAAAATTGAACAGTAAAACTGTTATGTTTGATTTTTGGTTGAATTTATCATCACATGCTATATAGCATGTACATTGATATTTCAAGGTCAGTCTAATTCATGAGCAAAAGGGTAGTTGGATAAAAGTTAAAATTTTAATAATTTTTGATAAATTTTGATAAATTTTGTTAAGTTTTGTCAAATAAAAACTTACCCTATCCCTTCTACCCAAGTTTTTGACAAGCCTAAGATTAGTCAAGTTTTTGTAAAATTTTGATTTTTTTTTAACTTCTAGATTAGGTACATGATGAACTTCAAGTATTTGAGTATATTTATCCAATCCATCCAATTTTATTATTCTATAGATTTGTGGCGAATTTACTTCTTCTCAGATTAGGAAGTGCCAATATATTATTATATTCTTTTGATATACAAAAATCCATAAAACTTTTCCCGAATCATACTGAATTATTATTCTTTTTTCCTGTTACCAATAGCCTTAGCCACCTATGACTTAATGCCAGATCTGTCAGTGCCCATTTAAACAGTCTTTAATTGAAATTTGGTATTCCCATTTTTTTTTTATTGATATCTAATTTATACTTGTTCCTGTATGTCCTCTTGTACTGATGAAATTATAGTTAATCTTGTTTAAAAATTAATTGTTTTACGAAATTTGTCAATTTGGTGATTTCATTAGCCGGAAACTTTGCATTGACATGAATGACGGGTCAATGACGATCCCTATAACTTTTTAACGTAGAAAATATATACACAGCTTAACAAAACTTATAATATCCAAAGATTAAAAAAATGCTAGTAAAATATTGGATAATTTACTACAAACGTCAAAGTCAACGATCTATATAGAGTCCAAGATGTCTTCTTCATTCCATTGTTTCGTGTCACATCACTCACATCTCACGCAAAGAACTTTGTAAGTTTTTTTTGGCACCTTATCTCTTTTTAATTCTTCCTTAATCCCATTCTTCCATGTTTTAAGTTTTAACTACGTAATAAATGGACCATCTCACTCTGACTTTTTCCAACCTTAACGTTTTTTTCTTCTGTCTACTTTTATTTATTTATTTATTATTTTATTTGGAGAGTTTTTACATTAGATCGCATTATGGTGGGGACAAATCTAAGTTTTCTAGTTAGGAATGTTCTCTACATTATTATATTAATAATATATATATATATAATGCATAATTTTTCTGTCAGGTTATACTGAATTTTTTTTTATGGCCACGGCTACCGCTAGTGCGCATTGGTTTTTTAGTTTTATCTTCATATAAAAAGTATGAAATTTTAACTCTAAAATTATGAATATGTAGACTAATTGTTTTATATATAAAAAAAAACTATTTAGTTTTCTTTATAGCAACCGCTTTTATTTATTCTATGAGACAAGAACATTTTACATCAAAGTCTTAAAATAAATCCTTGTTTTTCTTTAACTCTAAAATGAAGCTTTGGAAAAAAAAAGAAGCATACGTTACTTACTTTTTTTTTTTTTTGAGGGCTACTTACTTACTTCTTTGATTAGATTACAGCGAGTAATAAAGATATCAAGATATCCTGAAAATCGTCTTCATTGTGACAGAATCTTATTGACAACTGTCATATTGAATCTTCAAAATCGGTTTTATTTTGGCAAGTTGAGGAATGGTAATATATAGCTGTGGTGGTTACTATGATGCATGCATTATCAAGATTCTTGTGACCTACTTAATTACCCTTCCTTTTCTATTTAATATTTGATTTTTCAAACTTGATAATTTAAAATTAAGATCCTGTTCTTTAGTTGAGTTAGACCAAACCAACTTAATGTAACTTAACCTAATTTAACTTATCCTTACCTAACTTAATCTAACCCAACTCCCTAAAAAACACTCAAATAAAAAATAATATTTTAAATAAAAAAATTTAAATAAATATTATTTTAACCTCAAATCAATCTATTTTTCCAATACCTATATCTTTTTCATTTATTTTCTCAAAATATTCAAATTTTATTAATAAAATATTTTTATCCAACCACTAACCTAACTCAAACCAATCCTATCATTTTCTATCCTAACCTAGGTCCTGGTTTTTGGATGAAACAAAATGAGGTTTGGATGGATTGGATTGGATAAGTTATGATACTTTTTTGAGGAATTGTGTATTTAGAGAGGTTTTTTTTTTAGGAATTGTGTAAGGTTTGGTTTGAATTGGTTGGATTAAATTGGATTGGATTGGAAAAAGTTATCAAACCAAAGAACAGGGCCTAACCAAACTAACTAAACACTAAAGCTGATCAACGAACAACACCTAAATGAAAAGTCCTAAATTAATGCATATCCCACTTTGCAGTTAACTTGCCACTAATTGGGCTTTCCGTGGATGTTTTTGCAAGCTACCATCTTTTTTTTTTTTTTTGGGGTAAAGTATGAATTCAACAAGTACTAAGAACCATTCTTTTTTTTAGAAAGTAATTTTTAACTTAAATGATATCACGAGTAAATTTTCTTAGCACAACTTTGTATCCTAAATTCCAACCCATTCCACTTTTGGGTTGCTGATTTGAGTATAATGAGACAACTTTTTGACTAAGGATCCTTTAAAAAGATTTGTAACAAGAACTTTCAATTAGAAGATTATGAATCATGTGAAAGTTGTCATTATCCTTTGGATTCACCACCTCTCTGGCAATTTAGTTTTCAAGTCTTGATGTTGACTACATATGTTCTTGTTAGATAAGTGGTGTTGTATTGTTTATGTAAACTCTTGCAACAAGTAAGGAAGAAACTGTAAGTTGGTGATAAAATGTTGTTAAACTATGAACAGCAGATTGTTGATGAGAAGTTGAAGAGACAAAAGGAGATTGATGATTGGCTTCCTATAACATCCTCAAGGAATGCAAAGTGGTGGTACTCTGCCTTCCATAATGTCACTGCTATGGTTGGTGCTGGTGTTCTCAGTCTCCCCTATGCAATGTCTCAACTTGGATGGTAATTAACGACTCCTTTTGTATTTATCGCCTTTTACTTTTTATAGTCTCCAATGCATCACTTTGACTTTTACAGTTTCTGATATTATATATTTACAAAAATTACATTATATGAAGCCATTTTTTAATACAAATCTAAGGATATTAAGTTTATACTTGGGATCATTGTATTTGAGGAGTATACTATACAACCCACATTTGAATATGGGTGTGTTTGGTGGGATCTTGTGAAGAATCTTCGCTTCTGAATTTTAGTGTGAAATGAGGGTCACCATAGGCAAAGGAAAAAACTTATCAATCAAACCCTCCATGAAAGTATATTTGTGCAGAACTTGTCTAGACTCTAGAATCGACAAATTTTATCCAACTGCAACAAGAACGAATATGGTCATAAATTTTTCGTTCGAGTTCCAATATTGACTAACTCAGTTGACCATTATTCTCTGTTATCCTATTGTTTGAACGACCTGATTCGACCCGAAAAGCTTCAGGCAATGGACATTAAATTTTGGTCTGAAACCCTAACCCTAAATCCTAATTTTTAGTCTGAAAACCTAACCCTAACCCTAAGCCTTAACTTTTAGTCCGAAACCCTAACCCTAACCCTAAATCCTAAGTTTTAGTCTGAAAACCTAACCCTAACCCTAAGCCCTAACTTTTAGTCCAAAACCCTAATTTTAACATTGTTGGTATGTGACAGGGGACCCGGGGTGGTGATACTGGTGTTATCATGGATCATCACTCTATACACCCTATGGCAGATGGTGGAGATGCACGAGATGGTCCCCGGGAAGCGGTTCGACAGGTACCACGAGCTCGGCCAGCACGCCTTCGGTGAGAAATTAGGGTTGTGGATCGTGGTTCCCCAGCAGCTGATTGTGGAGGTGGGTGTCAACATTGTGTACATGGTCACCGGTGGCCAGTCCCTTCAGAAGTTCCATGATGTGGTGTGTGCCAACAGACACTGCAAGCCCATGAAGAGGACTTACTTCATCATGATCTTTGCGTCCGTACACTTTGTACTTTCCCACCTCCCCAATTTTAACGCCATCTCGGGTGTATCCTTGGCGGCCGCCGTCATGTCCCTCAGGTGATTCTCCGACCATTCCTTGGATACCTGTCAATTTAGACGGACGGGTTGAAATTTGGAAATCTCGACTCGAACCTCAAACTTTTGGGCGGGTTGGGGTCGGGTTGAGTTCTGTCGGGTCTTATTTTCTCGTCTAGTAAACAGTGACCTCTTCATTGGGTAATTTGGTTGGGTTGGGTTGGGTTTCGGCGCAATTGGGTTTGGTTAGTTCAAGTCAATAAAGTCTGGGTTGGGTCATTTTCGAATGGGTTGGGTTACTTTTGAGTTGGGTTGATTTTGGGAAGTTTTATTTTTTTTAAAAAGGGAGCGACTTTGGTGAAAACTAATGTAACTTTTCAACTAATTTGCGCCAATATAACTTCTAAAGTAGTATAAGTGTCATTCGAAAATGTTCAAAAGGTGTCTTGAATCAAGACAATTAATCATTTCATATTTTGATCAAACTAAACAAGCTAACCTTTGGATGTGTAGCTACTCAACCATTGCATGGGCGGCGTCAGCACACAAGGGTGTGCAAGAGGGGGTGTCGTACGGCTCAAGGTACCATTCTGATGCAGGCAAGGTGTTTGGTTTCTTCAACGCACTGGGAGACGTGGCATTCGCCTATGCGGGCCACAATGTGGTGCTCGAAATCCAAGCCACCATCCCGTCCACCCCGGAGAAGCCCTCCAAGGGGCCCATGTGGCGCGGAGTGGTGGTTGCCTACATTGTGGTGGCTCTATGCTACTTCCCTGTGGCCCTCATTGGGTACTGGATGTTTGGCAACAAGGTTGAGGATAACATCCTTGTCTCCCTTGAGAACCCCGGGTGGCTTATTGGTATGGCCAACCTCTTTGTTGTCATCCATGTCATCGGAAGCTATCAAGTAAATATTTTCGCCAGATCCAAGTTAACAAATTTTTTTTATGTGCATGGAGAGATTGAACCTTTTCCCTGGTGGGTTAAGAAAAGTTTTTTATCGGAAAATCTTTCCTTAGACTCTACCAGACAAATCACGCCATGCATAAACCATATCCATCCAATGGAATTAAGCAGTTTATATGTGTTCTTTTGCTTGTAGATATATGCGATGCCAGTGTTTGACATGTTAGAAACGGTGCTAGTGAAGAAGTTGCACTTCAGACCCACCGGAACGCTCCGGTTTATTACCCGCAACGTTTACGTGGGTAAGTAACCATTTGTTATTTGATCCCCTCCCTAATCTTCTGATAATTTGTTGTTTGATCCCCTCCCTAATCTTCTGGTTGCAAAAATCGACAGCATTCACCATGTTCATTGCCATTACCTTCCCCTTCTTCGGAGGTCTTCTTGGTTTCTTTGGAGGATTCGCATTCGCCCCGACTACATACTTTGTAAGTCCTTATTCAACTGTCTCCTCTTCATAAAAACAAAAATAAGCAAACTTTTCAATTCATTGTCCCCTGTTTTTTAACTGCTGGTTGTATTTGTTATCATATTTTCAGCTTCCTTGTGTAATGTGGCTTGCTATCTACAAACCCAAGCGATTCGGGCTTTCTTGGTTCACCAACTGGGTATGTTTATCGCCGACTCTTTTCTCCTCGAGAGCAACTCATTTGCCTAATGTTCTTTGTTTAGTTATCTGATAATAATATTTTGTTATTATTTGGTGAATCGCGCAGATTTGCATAATCTTTGGGGTGATTCTAATGGTGCTGTCCCCTATCGGAGGTCTAAGAAACATCATCCTATCTGCCAAAACCTACAAGTTCTACTCGTAGTCGCACGAGCTGATGATGGCGAAATTTTCAGTCTATGATGTCTTTGAAGCAATGTCTATTATTTAGTTAACATTTTATTAGGGTCAGTTTGATACATTTGGCTGGATTGTGTTTGTTGCACATAGCACAGATTTCGACTTTTGGTTTCCTTAGAGTATTCTTACACAGAAATTTTTGATGTTATTTACTTGGAAGAGAGGTATCGATCTTCCAAGATTCTGCAAGTAAACATGAACAATCATAATAATGAGATTGAATTTAGAACTTGGTTTGAATATGTTGAAATCTGCAAGTAAACATTTGCAAAACAAAATAAATTTGGCTGGAACAAGATGCTCATATTAACGGGACTATATTAGGGTAGTTGTTGGACTGAAGCAAGACAAGAATCATCTCAAAATTTCAATCAAGTCTTCATTCTGTACAAGTTGCTGAAGCATTTACATATCTACCAAAATTACAAAATGAATCAAAAGAGTGTGCAAGTACATATCAACAAAAAAATGCTTCAAAAATTAGCCTAGCTTTGTGAAAACCCAGAAATTCTATCACACAAGGGCAACATGGAAAATCCCATCTACACAAACAGCACTCACAATCTATTCTATGGGATTTTACCCCATTCTGTGAACTGAGTTCATCAGAAGGCATGCTAACTTTTCTAGCTCAAGCAAATCTTGAGAGGTTGTTTTTAACTCCATTTTTCCATGAAAGAATCCTTCCTACCGATGCAATTTGGTCCGTCCAATAATGTATTCACACAGGTTGTCGTGTTGATGTGTTCAATAATAATACCTAGTTGATCGTGTTGGCTCGAACCCTCGAGCGTAATTGTTGGCTGAGCCTGAATACCTCCACCCACCTTGCCAATGTCGTCCGTTTCTGTCGTCTTTGTTCAAGGGAATATCTGTGTGTGTTCTCGATGTGCTTCTCTTTTGACCGTTTCTCATCTCCTCTTCCATATCATACTGCGAACGCTGCAAATAAAACAGTCACAAACTAATTAAAAGCGAACAAATGCCACGTTTGTTTATATGAAATCAGTCTGTTCATTAGATGAGTGAGGTAATGTAAGGTTGTGTAAAGAGGTTAGCCAAGATCACGTAAAAGTTGGAAAGACTACGTACTTCTGGAGCTTGTGCTCAAAATAGTGTGATTGTTCACTTGTAAAATACCAAGTTGTTCACTCTCATTAGTATTTCACTTGTAGATATTTTGGAGTATAAACTCCCGGTACATGTAACATTATATTGAGTCAAACCTTCATTTATCTGATCTTAACCCAAATTTACCTATTCTTCACATACAACACCAACTTTTCAACATTTACCAACTTTTACCTTGCCTAACCTTTCCAAACATTTGAAAAGGACAGTTTAAGAGTAGGTTAAGAAAGTTTTGGAAGAACGTGGAGAGTTTTGAAAATTTTACAAAACAGTCGTATATTATCGATTATCCAAATTATCCAACCCTTTCCAAAATTTTCACTCTCCCATAAAACTTTCAACCAAATTTTACCCAAACTTACCCAACCTATCCATACCCTCTAAATGAACACACCAAGTCACCAATGTCAGAAAATATGGGAAGAATGGTTAAATTTAGGTTGGGTGATAAGAGAGCATCAATTCACTCAGTTATTTTCAACATCATTTGATAATTGATCAGTTGTGCCATTTGTGCAGCACACTCACCTGGATAGGATCAGAAAGAACAGCATATGCCTCACCAATCATCTTGAAAAGCCTATCAGCATCCTTGTAGACCTCCTCAGCTATTTCTCTCCACAGCCCATCATCCCCACTCTCACTTCTTGCCAAGGATTGCCCAGCCTATTAATTACACGGTAAATCGCATGCATGTCAAACAAGTGCATTTTGGTAACTAACAAAAGCAAGCAAAATCACGATACGATCGACGGTTTATGTGAAGCTCAAAAACCTTATCAGGATGATGCTTCAGGGCGGCTTTCCGATAAGCTTTTTTCAGATCAGCTGCACTGACAGATGGTTCGACCCCTCTAACAATGAGAAAACAACACATATTAGATAACTTAAAAAACCAGATTATCAAGAACTGGGATACCAAAAGCGTTGGCATTTTAAACAACTCACAAGATGAGGTAAAAATTTAATGGTATCTCTTTCTTAGCTTGATCCTCTAGTTGATAGAGGCGCTGACGAGCCTGTCTCAGATCGGATACGTAGGTTGTGGGCCCGGATGCTGCCGTTTCATTTGCCTTCTCGTCTGTCTTCTTGTTTAGAAGAGACACGAGCTTCTGAAGATCCTTCGCTGCTTGTTCATAATCTCTAATCATCTCAAACAACACGGCTCTTCTAGATATTGCCTGAAAGATAAAAACTAGGGCTGTAAAAAAACTGTCCGACCCGAGTATCCGGTCCAGTTAACTTTGACCGTAAATCCAGACAGTGTTTTTCCATTTTTTCCTATTGGCCGAGCCTGATACCAGACCGAATTTAGACTTGTCCGAATTTTTTGACCCGGAAAATACTAAAAAAACTGGGTATGAGAACCACATGCTTGAGCATCTAAGCCACTTAATAACCCCAGAGAACCTGTGATAAGAGTATTTGGTCGCATATTTGGTATTTAATCAACTGGGTTGAGTCGCACAACCTTCAAGTAGTTGGCATCCAAAGCAATTGCCAAGCTGCAATCTGCAACAGCATCAGTTATTTGACCCAAAGCTTGGTAGGCTGCTGCGCGATTGCAAAAACATACAGCTGCGAAGGGGCGGGACACAACTTTGAATGACAAAGCAGCAGTGTAATGCTCAACTGCTTCTCTATGCCTCCCTGCATGCATGGCAACATTTCCTGCAGACTAACATCAACAGCACATCCATTACACGGCGGACACTGACCCAATTAATATATCTACAGAAACTGAGAAGAAAGAAAAAAAGAGAAGAAAGAACACAGAAAGACTCTAGTTTTCGGAAACTTCAACTATGAGATTGAGTTGTCAACAAAATCCACTCTGAAGTCTGACCATAGCGACTGCACGTAACTGACTGGACTGTATGAAAGACGTCAAGTGTACAATAGTATTTACAGAACTAGTTTTAGATCGGTTTGGGACAAATGAAACCTTTTTTCTCAAGGTCCAAGATTCAAAACTTTGAAGTGATGATTTTAACAGAACGGACTATAAATTATTCAGGCTTTCTTCAAAGTCAATGTTTCCACAAATATGTTGCTCACATTGGACATGAATATTTCACCAAATTGTGACAATGGATGACAATGAAGAGCACCAGATTAACAAATGGATGCCTCACATCAGTTTAGTATTAAATGATAAAGTATAGAGAAATCAGATATGATTGAATTTAGTTTAGGCAACAAGACAAGGACATACCTTATGACGTATCAACTCACGTGCCGTAGACAGTTGAGGAATTAATGACTCCAGAGTTCCATATCCATGCCTGAAAGTTTTACCAGCATTAAGAATCGCGACGAAAGGCTACTCACTTAAAAAGAATGTCACAGAATATGTTACATGAAGTGTGAGTTCATTACATGTCCACCATTGACCTCCAATTGTCTTGCTTCTCGAGAAAGTTGAGGGCTTCTTCTAGTTTGCCTAGATAGAAGTTTGATCTAAATATAAGACTGTATCGCCAAATTCTGAAGGAGTAATTATTCAAGAGATCAGAAGCCTCCATGTTTGGTGATTGCCCATTGACACCTAACAAAGGAGAGTTCTTTTCAGCAGCCTCCAAAGTCTGCTCACACAGCAGTATCACCTGTTCATATCTACGCAACTGAACACGAGGGGCTCAAATGTCAGAATGAAAAACTTTTTACCTTGCTGTGACATTAGATGGAGAAAAAGATAGAAAAAGTAAAATGACATAAAATGCTGTGACACTAAGAAACCACAAACCATGAAAAGTGCTTCTGCTTTCTTTGCCAGCAACTGCTCTGAAAACGGGCTTATAACTAATCCCTCTGCAATAACTCCCAAAGCTCTTTCTACATCAGTGGGCATCCCTTGTTGCAAAAGCTTAGTAGACTGTTCGATGCACTCAGACAGTTTCTGCAGTTGAGTAGAAATTCAAGTCAATGAATTTCTTTGCAAATATAAAGCAAATATTTCAAATACTTTTACTTACACCGACAGGAAGCAAAGATTTCAAATGGAAATTAGGGTTATATTTCAAAGGCACAGAAAATGTGACCAAAAGAAAAGGCTAAGGCAATATGTAATCTTCACTAGCTCAAAAATCAGAGCTCAGAAGCTCTTATCAATATATTCATTGATATCATGGAACAATCTCTCAACTTTTTCTTGGACAAATGCTTAAGGTGCAGCTATGAAGCCCATAAGCTTCAAGCTAGATACCCTCAATGTGGTCTCAGCTACAAGCAACTTTAGTGACCATTTTTACTTCAGAAAGAGATGGGAAATAACAAGAAGAGAATCAGACCGCGGTAATTTGACAAATGCTTTAGGTGCAGCTATTGTTGAGTACCTGTGCTTTTTGTAGGCCATCAGAAGCCTCTAAGATGAGTTTTCGATCCACACAAGAACCAGTTGACTGCAACAGTTTCTTGAAGTATTGTGAGGCGTTGTAAACATCCCCAAGAGCAAGATAACAACTTGAACAAAAAAGACAAAAAGAGATGAGAAAAGTGCATAAAGGAGGCCAAAAAAACAAAAAAAAGAAAAAAAGAAAAAAGAAAGCAATGTGATCCCAGAATGCAAACATGGACTTGATATCTGACATTGAATTTTACAATATTGTTCTTTAACAAAAAAGAAAGAAAAAAAAAGAAAGAGTAGAATCACTTTGCTACAAACAATGCCATCAATAAATCCTCCAAATGTTGTTGCAAAGACCACTATGACTCTATGAGTAGTAAGCGGTTACTTATCTCATGAAATCCATCTAATTTAAATCACAATTCACAAGGCATAAGAAGCTATCATTAGTAGTAAGTGACTACTTATCTCATGAAATCTATCTAATTTAGACACTTATACGACGGACGATGATGTTTTATAGTATGGTCCAATTTGATCAGCACAAAAGCTTACTAACTTACTTCATCACATCTTAAAAAGACAAGTTTTGCTAACTGGCACAATATTCTTTCGTGTACCACACTTCTCATTCTCACACATATGCATAGATAACCCACAGACTCCCCAACCCCAGTATCTACCAAAGAAGTAACATGTAAGCATAAACAAAGGTTCAAATCAAACTTGTAATATTAGATGAGAGTATTACTTGGCAGCCCTAAGCTGAACCCTGAAGAACATGGGATCTATCTCAACTGCAAGCAGACAATCTTGCAATGCTTCTCTCATTCTTTCCAGAGACATACGCGTGGCAGCTCGGTTACTGTAGCAGAGCACCAATGCGCGTAGGCACTCTCTAGATTTCTCATTCTGTGGAATGCAGCCTAAGCCCTGGGTATAGTAATTCTCTGCTGTCTCGAGTTCGCCATTGGAATAAGCTTGGTTTCCCCTGTAGCACAATCATTATAATCTTCAGCGATATACAGCAACTCAAACAGATATTTAGGCGACATACAGAATTCTCATGCAAACAGAAGACAAATATAACAATAACCTTAGCCGCCACTTTTCACAAGCTTCTTGCGCTGCACGAGCTGCAGCTGTCTGAGATGTAACCTCCAACTTTGTATCTTCGAGATTACTGGTACTTTTTTTCCCTACTGGTGGTAAAAGCATAGAGACTCTAGATGCTGGAGAAAACTGTGATGATGATGATGACGCCGATGCATCTTGCATGACAGAACTTCTTGGAGGCATATAGATATCGAAGCCAGATTTCATTCTGTTTTTCTTTTTATGTTGGCGCATAGTAGCGGATGATTGACCATGGAAAGATGGAGATGCAGTGAAAGTAAACGCAGAGCTTTCACTGCTGAAATACTGAGTCCGATCGCAACTTTGCACCTCATCATTTGATTCCACTTCAATTTCTTCTCCGTTTTTGTCGAGATTCTCAGCCGCTGTCTGGAAACTTTCAGTTTCAACAGCCGAGAAAGAGTCCTCCTCAGGACGGTTTTCCATTGCTACATGTACATGGTCAGAAGACTCTGCAACATGCTCTTCTACTTCATCATTTTCTACGTCGTTGTCTTTGTTAATGTCCATGCTTTCTGTCGCTGCAGCCAAATCCTCATCAATTGCATCATTAGCAAAGGATGTATAGGGTACATTTAATGGCTTGTTATCAGGATTTGAAGAAGGCTCCCTAGCCAAATGCTTATCATCCTGAGTTTCCCGATAAGGAGAAAAATCCATGGGGGAGGAAGGCGGAGAAGGTTCAGAATCATGTTGTATGTTGTTGTCGTTCAATGCACAGTTTCTTTCAGAATCATCTCGTTCTCTAACCTCAGATGCTAATCCTGTGTAGTTTGATCCTTCACTACTATCTTCATTACTCGTGCTTGCATGCAGTTCTTTCTCGGTAGAATGATCACTCAACTCTTCTGAATGACCATCAATTTTCAAATTCTCCATTTCATCCAAAATCATCGGTTCTATTTCTCCAACAGAACTTGTACCAGTTCTATTGCTCTCAGTAGAACTCCTCTCCTTCTGAGCACCATGGGTAACATCAGAATCTTTTATATTCAAGTCCTTAATCTTATCAGGAAGTTCTGATGCATAGTTCTTCTTCTTCTTCGCTCCAAAAACAAAATCGCTCGTTCTAGTTGCACTAAAAACAAAACTTTGACCACCCACTTCACCACTACCTTTGAGGTTCAATTTCTTCAAGTCATCTGAAAGTTCTGATGCCAAAGGTGAACCAAATAAACCACCCACATTTTGATCATGAGTATCTTCACCATTCCTACCAAAATCTTTCCCCAAGTGCAACTTTTTCATGTCATCAGAAAGTTGGGATGGAAATTGAGTATCAATCCTCAATTTGCTAATCTCATCAACAAGCACATTTCCAGCTTTCTCCTTCAAATTCAAAGATGCATGGTCACCACCAAGACCAGACCTTTGAGACCCAAACTCATTGCTGTCCAACCTAGATGAAAACCCAAACAAATTACCCGGAACAGGGCGAAATGGATTCAAACCCGGATCGATTCCCCGGGTTTCTGAGTCGCCCATTTGCCGGGAGTTCACTGATTTTCTATGTTTCACAGTCCGAGGCCTCGACAATCCAGATGATGAACTGAACACAGGTTTCTGGGGATCCGATTTTCCGGTGACCCGGGAACTGAATTCGAAATTGGGATTCACTTCACCAGAAGTAGTCCCAAACCCAGATTGCCCATATAGATTCATGTTCAATGAAGAACCTAATTCACAGTTTGAATTGAACCCAGAAATTTCCGATGAAGAAATACCAATCAACAAGGGGCTTGAAATCTGACCTTTACTAAACGAACTTTGAGTTTCGGCCGGTGCACCAGTGTCTAACAACGCCGGCGACATGTCAGAAAACGGATCATCAAATCAGAATTCTCCGATTCTCTACACACTTCAGTTGTTCTAAAGATTGCACGGTTGGTGTTCGACGAAATGCCCCAGAGAGGTTTTTCTATGGGAGCTGTTATTTTGCTTGGAGTTGAAGGAATAAAGTGGAGACTGAACAGGTGGATGGTTGAAGTTGTAAATGAAGAAGGGTTTGATAGCAGTGACAAGACAATCAAATCCCTGCAATAATCTTTGATAACAACGGCTATTGAATTGATCTGGGTCAGCAAAAGTGCAACTTTCATGCGATCACTTGGTTTTGTTTGAGTTCTTCCCTATCCTTTCCAGTTTCCTCCTTTTCTTTTTCCTTTTTTCTTTCTGTTCTCTCTCCCTTTCGAGATTCATAAAGGTAAACCATGTTGTTAGTTAGTACTTAGTACTTAGTAGTATGCCATTAAGGAGTGGGAAAAAAAATTGCATTAAAAAACCCATGAAAAATATTCTTCTCAATTAATTGGTGATATGATTTTTGTCAAATGTTTTTCAAAAAAAATTGATTACTGTCAAATGGAACAATGTAGGAATCAAGAATCCTACCCTTCATATAATTCGTCCGCCAGAAAATATTACATTTGATGAAAGTTTGGAATTTTGACAAAAATGTATCCACATCTTTCTTTCTTTTTTTTAATTTAAGGTCTAACAAGATAAAAAAAAAAAAATTGCAACAACATTACGAAAACATCAAAGAAAATGCCAATAATAACTAAACAAGAAAAAACTGAAATGAAGCATCACAACTCAACAGTTAGAAATGATACGGCAAAGCTATTTCTTCAAATTTGACATTTTCTCTCTTCCTCATTTCTCTTTAAATTGCTCTTCATATACAATGATTTAGAAAAGGTAAGGAGAAAGAGAGTCGCCTTCCTTGGACCTAGGGTTGGTTTAATCAATCAACCCACAAGGTTGACTATTCACAATCACTGAGTGAGAGATTGTTGATATGTATCCCATCACCTAGTTTGTCTAGAGTGGGTAGAATCTCATTCGACTTCAGACTTTCTTCAAAAAATTCCACTTAACCCGATCATAAGTTTTTTTCATATCTAGTTTCAAAGCTATCCAAAGCTTAGTCTTGAATTGTTTGAACTTATACATTATTTCATGTGCTAAGAGGATCATTGTCATGAATTTTGTCTATTTATAACGAAGACACTTTGAAAAGAATGTTATCCAAACTTGGTCTAAGGCGGTTTACTAAACTTTTTACAATAATCTTGTAAAAGGTGTTACAAAGATTTATTAGACTAAACTGATTCAAGAGGACATGATTTTCTTCTTTGGCGATGAGAGCAATAAGCGTATAGTTAACTTCTTTTAGAAGTTTGCCATTAGAGAAGAATTTCTTAATGACGTTCGAAACTTCTAATCCAACAAAACCCCAGTAATTGTCATAACTTTTGGCAAGTGAGAGTTGGATAAAAGACAGCTCCAAAGCCATTTGAGTTCAATATCGCATTATTTTTGGCAAGTGAGAGTTGCCAACTTTTGAAGTTAAATTACTTCCTCTATTCCATATTAATTGTCTTAATTTTGACTTTCACAGTCTTCAATGTCACTCTTTGATTAATACTTATTGCATAATATGTTATTGACAATTACAATGTTATACTTTTATGATAGTATTTTTCGTCACGAATCTAATGGTGGGAATTTTATATAACAACTCATTGTATATATAAAAATTTACAGTCAAAATTTTTAACATTTGACTGCATAATTTTGGAGTATTTCCATTACAAGTGAGCCATCATCAAAACTGGCTCCAAAGCCATTTGAGTTATATATGCCAACTTGGGGATTATTAGGTGGACAAATGTGAAACGTGCCAATGTAAACTAATTAGCATATTTCCTAAAATATAATAGTAGCCAATGATTTAGAAGATGCCATATGCCATGGGCTCCAGTAGAAATATGAAAAATCCCCAAACCTTTGCTTCACGCTAACTCTTGGGCCGCATTATAATCCCAACTTGTCAATCCACTCAACATTTTATGCTGACAACAAGATTAGGATTGTTTTACTGTACATGACACTAATGTTTTTTTAGGTTGATAATAGCATGTTATCCAACAATATATGATCTATCACTTGTACACGTCCTATTTGACAAACAACTGTTGATTATTAATTTTTTATATCGACTGTTTATCGTCAGTTGTGTAGATTGATTGTTTTTATTAGCTGTTTGAAAAAAAATGTATTGACTAAAGTTAATTGTTTCTATTAATTTTGGAAAATTTTTGGACTGAAATATTTCTTCACAGTACATCATTTTCAATATATTGCTCTAACCAGTCTAGACTGTCTAGTAGAGATTAGCTAATTGGGACAAAACAACTAACCAAATAAATTATTTAACAAACACATGAATAACATATTTAATACACTAATAAACCAACTTTTACGATAAGTTATTTGATAAGTAACTGCCCCTTTAGGATAAAAGTCTACAATAGTACAATTCATATGCTTTCTTAAGATTATCCACATTCAGAGAAGCATATGCTCACCAATCATATATACCAGGTTCCTGTCTAGTAGCCTACAAGGCTACTCTCCCACTTCAAAACAATTCCCATTTAGTTGACCATAATTTCCTACATAATAATATATCAAATTATGCTATATACTTTATGATAGTATTTTTCCACGCAAATTTAATGATAGTAACCTCACACCAAAATCATTGTACATACTAAAATATTAACGATTAAAGTTTTATAACTTTAACTAGCACAAAATTCTAAGTGACGCATATTTTGAAACGGATGGAGTACAATTCCAATGCACATTCAGGTTTTCCAATAATGCCTGTATTTGTCCTCATTTTTCCCAGTATAAACAAATACCAACACCATCTACAGTTTAAGCCTAAAAAATTCAGTTTGTGTGTGTGTTTGGGGGGGGGGGGGGGGGATGAATGTATCTCCAAGTGCAACTGGAAAGCTAAAAAGGACCAAGGAAATTGGTTGTCACTTATCGCCTGAATACACAGATGAAGCCATTTTCAGATGTCTAAAGACTAATGCAGGCACCAATTTCTTCACCTGGGTACTGTATGGTGCCATCCATTTCAGCCAAAAACACAGCATGCCTCAATTCATTATCTGTTGAGAAACATCAAACTGGAGACATTGCTGTTCCATTTCGCGGTTGAGTTTGAGTCGATCGAGCGACCTTACATGTATATTCCTAAACCGACCTCTTTGGGCTCTGTCTCAACCATCCAAGGAGGCCTGTGTGACAATAACATAAGCTGAGCCAGAAAGTTTCTCAAAGACCGACCAAATAACTAATCCTTATGTTAGACGGATAATATGAAATGAGAAAAGTTAGTAAAGACGTCATATAAAAAAACCCGGAGGAAGTAATACTTGTTCATGGCAAAGTTGATGGTTCCCTGGGACGCACGCTCCAAAAGAAGCTGCCTTGCCTCCAACGCAATTCCTTCAGGCTGTCATACAAATTGACTCATCCTCAATTTTTTCCTCTTTTTTTTTTTTCTAAACAAAAATGAGACCAGAAATGATCCCTTATTTTTCTTGTGTTTGATGATAGGGGTTTATGAATGTACCTCTTCTGGAAACCATACCCCCGGTTGGGTGCTACCCTCAAGGATGGCAAGAACAAAAGCAGCTGTAGACATTCCTACTGATCTGAAAAAACAGCAAGTAAAAACACATGGCTTGTTATCAATTATAATTTATAAGTGAATCTTAATGCATCTGCTTCAATTCATGGTTTCTATCACAAGATGCTTTTTTATCACCAAAAGAAATGCTATAGAACTTTGATGGGGCACACTCAGCTTTCTGTGTTGTAAGCCTGATACTTACACGGATAATCTTCTGTGAGTGAATATACCAACTGTATTGCGCCCATTAGTGCATTCCAAATCAACCTACAGAAAAATGAACAGCGCCAGCATAGCTGACTTTTAATTTCTTTAAGTCAAGAAAAAGTAATGAGAACTTTTTTTTCTCCATTTGTGGTAGAAATGTAGGATCAAGTATCGTGCTGACACTGCTTCAAAGCACCCTACCCTCATTGAAACGCGCTCTCCAGCAATGCCATCAACAGCCCGAACAACAGGGTCGAATAGATCAACTAACTGCAGAACTTTCCTTCTATCCCTGAGCAGCTCCTGGAGTTGGGCATACAGGTAAGCTTGTTAACCTATGAAATGAATGTGTGCTACACTGCTACTATATTCCTTGTGGTAAATGTAAAGTTTACTAATATAAGACTGCAAAGGGAATAGGGGAGGCAAATAAGTCAGTTATATCTTGTACCATAAAATGGTCGACCAAGTGACCATTTGATCCGGAATTTTACCTGGGGTAGAAGGTTCACCATCAAGGCCATTCCCCAATTCCAAAAGAATGGTGCAGTGCCAAATCTGGCACTCACAGTTGGTACGCCAAGGACTTCATGAGCAGTTCGCACTTCTGGAAGATTTCTGGAAAAGTAATCATGTATAAGTTGCACAAACTTTTTCACAGCATGCAGTCATGCTTTTGAATTGTTGATTTGTTTCTAAACACTAAAGAGAGACAACCCTTTCTATTGATCATTTCATTGCACTAGGCAAACCATAAATTTTAAGATATCCAAGAAGAATTAGTTGATGCCTTGAAGCAAAATGATTGTTTCATGAAGAGCCATACGATACATCACACGTCACATTTTGAGACAGACATTTGGCATCAAAACATAACAGTAAATCAACGCATGCAACTAATACTTCTTTGCTTTCATGACTTACAGCAAGAATACATCCTTCTTTCTGACCCCTTGACCAAAATCAACATTGAGCATTCCGCTATAAGGCTTCAGTTTGACCTTTTCACCTGTTTCAAAAAGAAGACTGATCAAACTAAATAGACCACAATCCCTTACGCATCAGATAAACTCAGAATAGATCAACATGCCTTTGCTATAGGCAACAACATCTTCTCCTAAAAGTAAAAAGCTAGTTGCCAATATTGTTGGACCAGCACCACCAGTACCAGCTGTATAGTAAGAGAATCTGACAAACAGTAGAAATAACCAACAAACTCTAATGAGAAATCTGCTTGTAATAAACACAACTAAATTAACATGGACGAGTATGCTGAGTTAACAATGCCTTAAAACATAGGTTGTAATGTCAAACAGTGAGCAAAAAACTTTGCCGTTACATATTCAGAAAAGGCCAATGACTACCTTAGCCTTTCAGGCTCACACTTGTCTTCCTCTCTTGCTGCACGAACAAGTTCTGCAGCCATCACTGTCATCACCATCAAGAGAGACTAAATTAGACACGCTTGCATATGACCCTGGATATGCATCAAGCATATGAAAATATCTCTTTATTAACACTTGGGCCTAACTTGCTCACATGTTTGACTTAACCATATAAATTATAAAAGAAAGGATGCTTCTGACTATTTCCAAATCTTTAATCAATCCATCATGCTCTACAGTCTAGATGACATGAATACTACAACATAATTAGAAATAGTAGCGAAAACGAGATGGAGCAAGAATATGATTAATTCAAAGTAAGAACCATTGCTCACTCCAGGGTAAATCCCAGCAGTTGTAATAGCCGGAATATTAGCATCCATTGCCTGTTTGCACAGAGACTTTGCACGGAATGCGTAACTTGTATCATCACAAACATCAACATATGCTGTCTGCAAAAAGCTCCACATTATATTAAGCACAGTAAAATATCAGTATTTGGCTATAGTTAACTGTATCATTGATCAAATAGAATGCATATAAAGCCAGCAACAACAGAAGCATATGATAATTACCTCTTCTCACCTTGGTATGAATAGCAGCTTCCAATACACTGCATCTTTCTGCCTGCTGGAAAGGTCCTGCAGCGTGAACCACCAGATCCACATCTGCCAAGAAATAACTTATTTTAACATTATATTTTCACATAAAATTGCGATTATCGTTCAGATTGCCTTTGTTGGAACATAAAACCATTATCAGGCCTAATACCATTAAGTTAAGTTTTTGGTTGAGATGGTTCCACATGATATCAGAGTCTTTCTGAGTGAGCGGTCTTATAGAATCTCAACAACCCCCATGTTAGGACATTCGCCCGAGTAGTGTGTTGGGGTATAAAACCATTATTTGGCCTCAAACCATTAGCTTAAAAGTTTTTGGTTGAGATGATTCCACATTGTATCAGAATCTTTCTGAGTGAGAGGTCTCTTGTTCGAATCTCAACAGCTCCCATGTGGGGGAGCGTGCTAAAGTAAAAGACCCTTATTATTGGGCCCCAAACCATTAGCTTAAACTTTTGTTTGAGATGATTTCACGGTCTTAACTAATTACAAAGGTAATCACCACTTTCACATCTAGTAAATGGTCACATTTACAAAGTCATTAACTATGATATTAATTTAATCAATGCTACAGCTCAAACGTAAGTGCTCTTGTAGCTCAGTTGGTTAGAGCACCCGTTTAGTAAGCGGGAGGTCTTGAGTTCGACTCTCAACAAGAGCACTCACATTATTTTTTTTGGGTCCATGAACTAGTTACAACACCTTGCGAATTCTATTACTAATCAAACTACATGGCTAATACATCAATCGAGCAATGCATTTTCCCCCCAAATACATCAATCGAACATAGTGAGTAACATGATTGATACATAGAGCTCATTTGTTGATACACACTACACAGCAATCTATCCAATGCTCATCAATACATACAACTTAGCATCTAAATAAACCCTAAAATCAAATCAATACGAACCTCGCAAAGCAGACTCCAGAGCATCCGAATCGTTAATGTCGAGCTCAACAAACCTGGATTTATCCCCCAGCTTCTTCACCATTTCCGCACCTTTTTCTCTGCCATAATCAAATGAATATCAACAAGCACTCAAAATCGAACAACTAAAACCAGCAAAATCGCTTAATTAGGAAAGAGATAGACGACCGTCGGCGGCCGGCGACGGAGATTCGGAGGTCGGAAGAGAGCTTAGAGAGGGCGACGGCGGTGGAGCCGCCGACTCTGCCGGTGCCGCCCAAAATCAAAACCCTAGAATCCTTGAGCTTATCGGAAAGAATGGCAACGTCGGTGTTTGGCTTGGAGACCTCGCTTTCTCTGACAGAACTTGCCATCAATGGCGGAGTTGACCATTTCAAGTGAAGCAGTGATGCTGCTCCCGCCATGGCTTTTCTGTGTTGAGATTTGGAGGAAAACTATTCACTGTCTATGGTGAAGACCGAAGAGGAGTAGGCTTGAAATTCAGTGTGTTATCGTTGCCCAAGACGTGGCGCGCCTTTTAGCGGTGTATCCTTTGGTTGGTTTTCAGTTTGTACAGGTGGCTCACATCGTTATACTACCTCCATTGTTTATCAAATTATCTTTTTTTTTTTATCTCTTTCTATTTATTATAATTTACAATTTTAATAATTAAATATACATTTTATTGCTATAATACTTCTTACAGACGAACATCACAACTTGATCTAGCAAGCAAATTGTCTGTCGAATAGCTCTCCCTTCTCTCTAGAGTTTTCCGGGGTTTTGAGGCTGTGGTTACGCTCGATTACTCATAGAAAAGTCGAGAAGTTTAAAGCTGCTGTTGGCGCTGTCGGAGTTCGAAGGGTTATCACTATCGGAGATTACGAAAAGGGGGTATCCTGTAGCTGGAGGTAGACTGAAATTTTAGGACTTGTGAAGAATTGGCAGGATTACTCAAGGTTGGGTCCGAGCAAATAGAGGTATAGGTAGTAGTGTCTTGCTGGATTGAAACACCTGTCAGGACTGGTGAAGGAGTGCTTGGGAATCGTTGCTGGAATCAAGCTCTGGGAAGGAGTACTTGGGGAAAATTGCCTGAGAATAGTGGTGCCGGGGAGAGAAGGACGGATTCTAGAAGGTTCTACTGAAAGTGGTTAGTAGTAAGGGGTAGTGGGGATAGGCTAAGGCGGTGTAAAAAAAAAAAAGAGTTGGGTTGGGACAGTTGGGCCAGGGGTTTTTGGCTCTGTTTGGAGGCCTGTTGGAGTGTGCTAGTTGGGCCTGAGTGACTTGGGGTCTAGAACATTTGGTTGGCTCTGGAGTGGGCCTTTCAACCTCAGTGCGCGAGAATTCCAGAGAAGAAAGAGTGTCTAGTGAGGTTAAGACATGATGGGGAGTGGTTGAGGAGTTATGAGGGGGTTGGGAGTTATTACTCTACATGGTGTGACGTTGTAGGGGGCTAAGGATTAGACGGTAAGGAGGCTAGCGTGCAGTAAATCTTTGGGAAGATTTGGGACGATTTGGGGGAGGGAGTTATTAGTAGGTAGGGCTCTTAATGGGTAACTCAGAGGGTTCCTTTAAACGGGGTGAAAGCCCTGTTATACCCCTGTATATTCCACCCTATAGGAGGAAAAATAAGGAAGGGGAGTTATCTCAGAGAGGGGCTGCAAGCTTCTATAAAAGGCAGAGGTGGGGAAGGCAATCGGCATTTCAGTCACTTTCACAAAAACGAGTAAGATTCTCTGAGCGTTCAAAACAAAGGGTTTCTTCTTCTTACCACAAACAGAAGGGGAAAATGAGTGGGGGACGAGGGTCACAAAACACTATTAGTTTCCCAGAAGGCCCGCGGATGGGGGCTCGTGTTGACTTAAGCCCACCACCGCTGATGGTGGAGATGCGGCTGGAGCATACCTTTATTGGGTATGTTACGGATGGCAAGGATTGGGATGAAGGTGCCCTTCAGAGGCTGGTGGATGCTAACTGAATTACGCGAAATCCAGTGAGTGTCAAGAAAGTTGGAGAAAAACACTTTTCCTTCTGGTTCATGCATCCTAAGATCAGAAAGAGATGATGACGCAAATGACCGTTTGATGGGTCCTTGATGGTGCTGGAAAGGATCAATCCTCATATGAAGCCGGAGGAAATAAAGTTTAAGTTCGCTTACTTATGGGTCCAAATTGAAGGACTTAGTTCGCATGAGAAATGGGAAAGTACGGCCCGTGAGCTTCGCGAAACAATTGGTAACGTCATTGATGTGGACATTTACGGTGTAGCTGACTTCACTCTCCAGAATGTCCGAGTTCTTGTTCGAGTGGAGTTGGCTAAACCTCTGGTGGCTGGGGCGTATGCAAGAGATGATCATGGCCAAACTCACTGGGTTAATTTCAGGTATGAGAATGTCTTCATTTTTTGCAAGAAATGTGGAAGGATAGGGCACCATTCATTTGAATGCTTATTACCTGATTTGGTCGCTCGGGAGGAAATCAAGAGTCGGATCCTGGAGGCAGTTGAATTAGGGCATGCTATTATTCATGGGAGTGGGTCTTTTTACACGAGGAAGATTAGGGCTTTCCTGATAAAGAGGGGATATCTTACTACCAGGCTGAAGTTGGGGGTGAGGCAACATCCGGATCGTTCTGAACCGGAGCTGCATTACCCGGAGTACTTCGAAGTTGAGGAAGCAGGAGTGAACGGGTTTGGGCCCGTGATTAATATTTCATCGGAGGAAAGAGGAGAAGCGAGTAATGCAGGAAGAAGAAGAGGACGTCAGGAGGAGACTAGAGGGGCAGGAAGTTCTGGGGTTCGTATGGTTCGTAGGAGGGGGGTGTCAGAAGAGGATCACGGGGAGAGAGAGGAGGTAAAGGGTGCAATGATGGAAGTTGATAATAGGACTGGTGAAGAAAGTGGGGGGGACGAGGAGGAAGGAGAGAACGGTCAGAGTGATACGGAACCAATGGAAGATTCTGAGGAGACTGAGGAGGATAGGGGGGATGGGGAGGAAGGGGGTGATGAAGGAGATAATGAGGGAGATAACGATGATAATAGCTCTGGGGATAGTGGAGATGATGGGGACAATGATGGGGGAGGTAGAGGAGGAATTGGTGGAACTGAAGAACGAGATGGGGAGAATAATGATAGGGATGCGGAGGGAGGAGATAGAGCTGGTCAAGATGCACAAGAGAATGGTGATATAAGAAGTTCAAGCCATAGAAGCCCTGGTTTGGGGTATTCTCAGAGGGAGATCTTCTTGAATGACTGCATGGAGGAACTACAACGTTCCATGTAACTACGTCAGTTGATCAATTCTGAAATGGAAGTAGATCAGCAAACACGTGGGGGCCCAGCAATGTCCCACTTGCATGTGTCACCGAGAGGGCCTTTTTCTCCTGCAGGCTCCCCTGAGGATCAAGGAGAAATAATCCGTGCGGCTATCCGACGCCTCAACTATGTAGGGCCAAACCAAGGTAATACTCCCGAGGGCATTTCTGACTTTTCTTTTGATAATGTGGCCACGTATTCCCTCCCCTATATATCTTCTTTAATTCATCGTGAGGAGGAAAGGGTTTTTTTAGAGAGTGGATTGGGTGTGCCTTCTAGGGAGTCCTTGTCTGCCCCGGGAGGCATTGGCTCACCGCTTTTATTAGGAGGAGTCTTTGCTAATCCGCTCATTTCTCTGAATAGAATGGGGAATGGGGTTTATGAGCATGGGAGTCTAGTTCACATCGGTTGCAAGAAGGGCGTGGGGAACAGCAGGGGGGTGCACTGGTTGATAGTGCACTGTTTGATCTGGGTAGTTTGCAAGATCTGGAAAGTGGGTTGGGAGAGGGACCTTGGTTTGAATACACACCCAATGGGTCTGTTTCGAAGGACACCTTGACTATGGGAGGGGGGATAGAGCAAGGAATTGTGGAGGATAATTTTTCTTGGCCTCCTGTGTATGATTCTCACAGGAAGGAAAAAAGCAGTCTGGAAGGGGGGTGTGCTGAAACTATTGTTGGCCAAAAATGAGTTGTAAGGTTTAACAAGTCTACTTCTTCCAAATCTAGTTCATTGGATTCGACTGTGGGCAGGGTGGTTGTTCCTGCAAAGAAGAGGCCAAGGCGGGTTCGGAGTGAAGAGATTGGTGGACAAGATCAAGGGGATGAAGCTTCCTCGACTTTTGCTGAAGAAGTCAGGGAGGCAAGACTGAAAAAACAAAGGCGAGACCAGATGGTGAATATTTTGCAAAAAGAGTTCGAGACTTTTTTGAAGATGGATGACCTGAAAAGAGGTAGGGAGTGGTTTGAGTTGTTGTCTGAAAGAGTGTCGGAAGCATCCCAATAAATGCTTCCTCGTTTGCCATGATAGTTGCAGCCTAGAATTGCAGAGGTTTAGGGTAAGCGAGCCTCTCTGTAATTCCTTATGTCCGCTGGGTCTCAAGTTTTTTGAATTTAGACTTACTTTGTCTGTTTGAAACAAAACAATCAGTTGATGTTGCTAGGGTAGCTGTTAAGAAGATGGAGCTTCATTATGTAACAGGGGTAGATGCTATGGGGTTTGCAGGGGGATTGGTTTTGGGCTGGAAGAATGACTCTGTTTTTTCAGTGGCCGTTTGTGATGCAAACTATGTAATCGTTAAAGTTAGTGGATTGCTCTTTCCTTTGTGGTATGTTGTATTTGTGTATGGTTGCCCGAATGTGCAAGGCAGGCAAGCGGTTTGGGACAAGATAGCTGCTGCAATTGCATTATTACAGGGTCCCTTTGTGGTCATTGGTGATTTTAACCAAGTCGAGGATTACTCACAAAAAGCAGGGGGAACTTTGGCTATTCGGGGGCAATCACAATTCAGTGATTGGAGGGAAAGGGTAGGGTTGTTCGAGGTGCCTTTTACTAGAACATCGTTTACTTGGACTAATAAAAGGGAGGGGGAGGACTGCATCTGGGAGAGGCTGGATCGAGCCTACGCTAATGAAGAGTGGATAGATGCGTTTGAGTCCTCATTCTTGCAAAATTTCTCCATTTTGTTCTCAGACCACTCCTTAATTGCCTTGCATGTGAAGGGCCAGGTTAAGGTCAAGAGGAATTCTTTCATATTAGACCCATGGGTTTTGAAGCTTCAGAGCTTTCTAAAGGATTTAGTATAATCCTGAGTTCCTTGCCAAGCGAAGGGTGTGCTTCTTATAAGTGCGTAAAATGGTTGAGCAGGGTCAGACAAATGGGGAAAAGGCTGGTCCTAGAGTGTAAAAGTAAAAGAATGAATATTGTGCATGAGGCCATACAGGAGCTTCAGGAGAGCCAGGACATTCTGGCAAAATTTGGTATGAGCGAGTCGGCACTTGCTCATGCAATCACCAAGGAGAAAAACTTGGAGGGCCTAATAAGGGAGGCCCACGATTTTTGGGCGCATAAAAGCAAAATGCAGTGGGCTGGTCTTGGGGATCAATGCACGGCGTTTTTCTTTGGCCAGGTAAAACGTAGGCAGGCGTATAATCGAATAAATAGCCTACAACTAAAAAATGGGCTTGTCACTTTTGATGAGGCCCAAATTTTGGAAGCCTTCGTTGAAGAATTCTCTGGGATTTTTCGCCCTAAGGAATGCATGCCGACACTACGGAGCAGAGAGATGGCCCAAGTGGTTGGGGGTATCACAAAGTCGCTCTCAGAGGTGGAGGTTCAAACGCTACTGAAGACCTTTCAAAGAAGTGATGTGGAAAAAGTTATCAAGACAGTGGCGGGAAAAGTCCTGGTCCTGATGGCATCCCACCGGAGTTCTTCAAACATAACTGGGAGGTCATAGGGGATCAGGTAGTGGAACGGTTCTAGAGGCTGTAAATGAAGGGAAATTTGTTGGAGAAATCAACAACACGAATATTTTCCTCCTCAAGAAGAAGCCAGAGGCTCAACAGGTAAGTGAGTTTCGTCCTATTAGCCTCTGCAATGTAATTTATAGGATAATTGCAAAATGCCTGGTGGATAGGTTGAAATTTGGTTATTGGATCATTGTATCCGAAACTCAGTCGGCGTTTGTTCCTGGACGTCTCAAAGAAGATAACATTCTTGTGGTTCACGAAATCCTTCATTACCTGACAAACAAGAGGAGGGGGAAACAATTTGCTGCTTTGAAAGTGGATATGAGCAAGGCTTATGATAGGAATCAATGGGACTTTTTGGAAGCAGTTCTCCGGAAAATGAACTTCCCGGAGAAATGGGTAAGGCTGTTGATGCGTTGTGTGACTACCGTTCGCTACTCGGTTTTAGTGAATGGTATTCACTCAAAATCGATACAGCCGTTAGCAGGGCTCCGTATCTTTTTATACTGTGTATGGAAGCCTTGTCAGCAAACATCACTGAGGAGAGTGTGCAGGGGAATATCCAGGGGATCTCAGTAGCAAGGGGAGCGCCGAAAGTGACTCACTTGTTTTTTTGCGGATGATGCACTTTTCTTTACAGAGTTAGAGGCTACTTTCTGCCTGGCGCTGAAGAATTCCGTTGATAGGTACAGTCATGCTTCAGGTTAGATCGTTAATCTTAGCAAATCGTCCATTTGCTTTTCCAAAGGGGCGCCAACAGACGAGAAGGATGGTCTGAAAGTGATATTTGGGTACCCGGAAGGAGGGTATTTCCAAAAATACATGGGGGTACCAACAACATTGCAGAGGAATCGAACTGACCAATTTGGTTTTATGATTGACGAGGTTAAAAAACACCTGGATAATTGGAAGTTCAAGATGCTTTCGATGGCAGGGAAGGTTGTCCTTGCTAATGCTGTTTTGGTTGCTCTTCACCAGCATATCATGAGTGTGTACTTGATTCCAAACAGTGCCATTGATAAAATCAATGCTTGTATTGTGAGTTTCCTATGGGGGAAGGCTGATGGTACTAGGTCTGTGCACTGGAAGAACAAGGAAACTGTGTTTACTCCAAAAGGGGCAGGAGGGCTGGGTATTCGCCATGTGGGAGTATACAATAAAGCTCTGGTTTTAAAGCAAGCCTGGAGAGTTTACAATCACCAAGACCTTCTGATTTCAAAGATTTGGAGGGCAAAATATGGAACAACCTCACCTATTGAGAAGGACATGGCTTATAAGGCTCATGCAGGGTGTTCAAGTACCTGGCGAGGGTTAACGAAGGTTGTGGGCAGTGTGAGGGATAATTTCAGATGGAGTGTGGGAAGAGGCAATAGGATCCCGGTTTTGGATAGTAGGTGGGTTCTGGGGGGATTCCATTCAAGTAATGGCTGGCCAAGAGGAGCGTGTTCAACATCTCAAGGTGGATTCTTTGGCAGTTAGAAGGAATGATGACCGGGTGGAATGGAGATGGGACTTCATCAGACAGGTGTTCACAAGACAAACCGTTGAGAACATTGAGCAAGTATATCCACCACAGCAACAAAATGAGGATATTTTGGTGTGGCCGGGGCCAATATCCGCTAAGTATACAGTTAAGGATGGGTACTTTACGATTCTGCAGAAGGAAGTAGGAGTTCAGAAACCTACAGAGTTGGACAAGAAGTGCTGGAGGAAAATATGGTATGCGAAAATGCCCGCAAAGTGGAAGACTTTCCTGTGGCGCTGCGCTGTGGATGCACTCCCAACGGGAGTTAATAGGGCCAAGAGGAAGTTTACTGAGGAGTTGGCGTGCTGGTGTGGTGGGATGAGGGAAGATGTTAACCATATGTTCAGGGATTGCATTATAGCCAAACATATGTGGAAAGGGAGTAACTTAGAGATTTGCGCGGATGTTAACCCATATATTGGTTGGTGGGAATGGTTGAGAGGGTGGATCCTGTTTTTGTCAAAGAAGAAAGACGATGATAGGGGGCAGCTAAGGGACTTTGTTGCTACGATGTGGGCAATTTGGAAAGCGAGGAATGCTGCATGCATAGGGAAGGAGAGTGTCTCTCAACAAATGTTGGAAGGGGTTATTAGGATGGTGCAGGAGGAGGTCCGGTTATGGTGGGAAGGGAAGGGAATCCAGGATGGAGCGAAGCAGGGTACAGGAAGGATGGAAAACGAAAAGACAATGGAAATGAGTTGGGGAGAGGACGAAGGACTTCTGGACACCGGAGTTTTTGTTGTGGATGGGGCGTGGTGTAAGGAGTCTAGGAATGCAGCAGCGGTGTGGGTGTATATAATTCAAGGGCGCCAATGGGGGCATGGCGTCGAAAAAGGGAAAATGGCATCAAGCGTTTTCTGCGAGATTCTGGGTATCAGGATGGCGCTGGAAGAGGCAAATAGGAGACATTTAACCAGTGTTATGGTTTGGACGGATTCGACTGTGGCAATTGAATTCCTGTCAAAACCCAGTAGAGCTTCGGTGGAGTGCCGAGTTCTGGTTCTCGATTGCATCACTGCAATGAAGAAAATCCAAGCAGGGAAAATTCAGAAGGTTCCTAGGCATCATGTGCATCCGGCACATCGAATGGCAAAAAGGGCAAGTCGATCTATGGGTTCAGTTAGTTAGAGTCAGGGTTGTTTTCTGTTTTATTTGTCGTTTGTTGTTCTTGGTCTCCTTTGGAAAAAAAATAAAAAAAAAAGAAGTATACATTTTATTATGTTATTAATAAATATATTAAATTGATACAAAGTTGACACATCCCACATAAAAGATAATTGTAAACCCTAGCCGCCCCTTCCCTCTTCAGGCCTTCTCCCACCCCGAGCTCACTAGTTCTAGTCACCGGAGTCAACCATCGGCCTCCCAGGAGGTCAGTGCTCCAGTCGTGTGCGGTGCCCTTGGTCTTCGAGTCATCTGCGCGGTCGATTTATTCGGTGGCCTTGGACTCTCGTTGCTTGGTGTTTTGCCAGTCTGTCTTCCGTCGCTGGGTGGTTGATTTTCTTGTGTTTCGATTGTTAGACGGATGTCATTTCAGTGGTCGTTCGTCTCTGGTCTTCTTTCTAGTGTTTGCTCGCCTTCTGGAGATGTTCGGGTGGGTTCATTTGATGGCTAACTTGCATCTCCTCGTCGCTTTTCCAGTGTCATAAGTCGTCTCCAGTCTCGATGTTTTTTCTTCTTGTTTTTGTTTGTCTTAATTCTAATTTTGATCGGAAGCTTGGGGTTTGTGAGTATAACGTTTCCTTCTCTCGTGTCAAGATGTTGTGCTTAAGTCTGAGTTATCTTCCATTGTTGATACCCTTAAGTTTGAGGGTCATTTTGAGAGTGATTGTGGTGATGTGCTGTCTGTGGCCGCTCTTTCTAGAGCTAGTGAGATTGTGTGTATTCTTAAAGACTTCTTGGGGTTGTGTGGGGTGGCTGGTTCCCCCGGCCCATAAATGGTGTTGTATCGTCTGGTGCTGCTAATGTGAATAGTGTTTTTGGTCAGCCTGTTGGTACTTTTTGATGTTTCTTCGGGAGTTAGGTCTTGATCTTTCTCCTTGTTTGTTGATAATCTGCCTGTTGGGGTTGACAATTTGAATCTGGAGAATCTTTTTGCTGATTTTGGGATTGTTTTTTATGCTTACATTCCTCGAAAAATGGGTAGGAATGGGAAGAGGTTCAGTTTTGTTCATTTTAATGACAAGCAAACAGGTTTGAATGCTATTTGGTGTCTAAATGGTTGGTGTTTTAATGGCTCTTTGCTTGTCGACTTGTGGGCTAAATTTAGTAAGAAGTAGAGCACTAAATTTGTCCAATGGATTTGGGTCCCTAAATCCAAACAAAGTAGGTTGTCTCCTTCTCCATCTGTCGATTGTAGCCGACCCTGTGATGTTCCTATTCCTCAACTTTCTCCATTTGTTCCTAAAGGGGTTGACTCTTTTGTTCCTGTTGATTCCGACCGAACTTTTTCAAGCCTCATCTGTACAAACTTTGGCCAATCTAAAGTTTGAGCTGATGCCTTGGTCCTCTTGGCTTTTCTTCACCACCTTCACGTTCATACAAGGATGTGTTGTTTGATCTTGCTCCTAATGACAGTGAGGACACATTGTCGATTCAATCTGCGTCTAATTGTTCTTCTGATCTTGAGGATTCTGTTTAGTGGGTTGTACACCCGATTTTTGTCGTTCTCTCGAGGAGTTGAGGGGTCTAACCTTCAGAATTTAACTTGAAATCAGTTCAAATCACTAAGAAAAAGCACAAAATTGATTTAGGTTGCTTAATTACTAGGTGATCAAACAAGCAGATAGGTTTAACTCAATTAACAAAAGGGTTTCAGGAGTTTTAGGGGACCAACAGGTTTATAGTCATTTGGGTTTTGTGATTAAGATGTGAGAATGTAGGATCAATCAGATGGGTCTTTTACTGGGATAAGCCGACCAAGCTCCCTTTTTCAAGGGAAGCTTGGATTAACTACCCCAAGATCAACCATGGATCCTAGGGGTTAAGCTTGCAAAAGTTCCCTAGTTAGGCTATTTTCATTTTCATGAGAATAAGACTTACTACCCCGTCCTTATCGTTCCTAACAAGTGATTAGTGAATTAAGGAACTCTCGGACCTTAATTCACCGCACTTGAAGGAAAGAATAAGGTGGAAATTAGATTTTTCCCACTAATTATCCCCTAATTCACTAAACCCTATAACTAATTACCCATTAGAGCCTTAATCACCCCCTAACCCTCTAGAAACCTAGCCACTAATCATAATCAAAACTATATTAACACATCCAAATCCAACCCTAAGCATGGTTCTATCATAATCAATTAAAAACCATTAATGAGGTAGATTAAGGGAAGATTATCACTAATGAAGCTGTTACGGATGTCCCAAAAACCTCCCATGAAGAGTATATTATTAAATATGATAGGTGAGTTTTAGAGGCGTTGTTTTTTCAATCTTGTACGTTAGGAAGTGTTCATACATCTTATTTGCCTATAAAAGCATATAGCTACAACTCTATTATCACCACAACAAAAAGAATTAACAATATATTTTCTATTAGGTGTGTCAACTAGAGAGAAATATTGAGAAAGATTAGTTTCACCAATATTTTTCCAGAGAGTTCCACCATTGTAATTCCTATCGAGATTGTGAATTGAGAGTTTGAGAGATTTGTGTTGTAATCTCCAATGCTAGATCGTATCACTCCTTGTGATAATGATCGCCTTTATACTCCTCCCTTCTTATAGTGGATTATTTTGTGGCAGCCTCCGTCCGTGGGTTTTTTCTCCGAGTTTTTCGGTTTCCCACGTAAATTTTGGTGTTGTTATTTTTGCAGTTTTATTTTCGTTCCTAATATTTGTCGTAATCTCTGTCATCTCCCTATTTGGTTCCGCTATTATTTGCAACTTGCAGGTTAACCAACTTTGAATTTCCTTTTAGATTAAGTTTAAGTTTTTGGACGCGGCCCGGCCCGACCCTACGACCCGACCTGACCCGACCCGACGATCCGACTAAATACATAAATAAAATGCGTAAAGTTTAGGCTTTTTTAATAAAAAAATTCATTTTATATATTTATCGGCCCGTTGACCCCGCCCGTGACCCGTATGGTTAGGGCTCGGGTCGAAGGTACCGGGCCCGAAATTTCCGACCCGACTGACCCGACCCGACCCGACCCGACCTTTGAACAGGTCTAGTGGCGGATATTGACCTTCTTATTAGGGGTGGCCAATGCACTGTTATTTTATATAATAACCATAAAATCCATAACTTTTATTCCAAATTATACTAAATTATTTTTTTTTTGTTAACGGTGGCTGTGTCCACCGTCGGCAATGCCCCAAGTCTGCCCCTGCGCGTTATGGGACATGATTGAGTACCTTGACATGAAGTCTAACACATCGATGTCTGATGAAGAGTTTGCAACATTACAAAAAGATATTAAAGGTGGTTTAAGTGCAAGAGAGTATAAGAAGATGGAAGATAAGGCATTGGCGGATATACAACTGTGTTTGAAGGAACACATTCAGAGAGAGGTTATGGATATTGACAAACCGAGAGTGCTCTGGGCCAAACTGGAGAAGTATATATTGAATAGCCTAGCCAACAAATACCACATGATGGAAAAATTCTACAGGGTGAAAATGCCTACAGATACTTCTATGCAAGCACATCTTGCTGAATTTGGTTCAATTAATACCGAGTTAAAGTCAATGGATGTGAAACATACTGATGAGGAGAAGGTTTTACATTTAGTTTTGTCCCTACCTGCGTCACATAAACAATTTAAAGAGATCATGTTATATGGGAATCGTGGTGTCCTTAAGCTTAGTGATGTCAAAGCTAGTCTGATGTCTAAGGCAAATATGGATAATAACGATGATGAGGTTAGTGAGGCCTTGAATGTAAAGGGAAGAGGCAATGAACGTAAGGGAAATGGGTCTAGAGGGAAGTCTAAACACCATTCCAAGTCTAGGAATCTTCACAGAAACAAGAAGTGCAATTATTGCGCCAAAAAGGGTCATGTGGAGAGTGCTTGTTGGACTAAGGAGAGAGACCAGAGGCAGGGTAGTAAAGACAATCAAATTAAACCTGGTACCGCAAACGTAGTTGAGTCTGAGTCAGAAGCAAAAGGGTTTATAGCGGATGATGCCTTGGCCACTACCTTCGGTAGAGTGGCGAGAGATGAGTGGGTCCTTGATATAGGTTGTACCTACCACATGTGTCCTCATAGGGACTGGTTTGACACCTATGAAACTGTTGATGGTTATGGATAATGACATAGCCTGCAAGGTTGTAGGGGCGCCATGGTTCTTATGAAGGGAGCCAAAAAGGGAAGTCTTTACACACTACAGAGGTCTGAATGTGATGCAGGCTGGCGGTTCTAGTCTTGATAAATTGCCATTACAAAGTTGTGGCACATGATACTGGGCCACATGAGAGAGAAAGGGATTTCAATACTTAGCAAAAGAGGTTGCTTCAAGGGCGCACAGATTGGCAAGTTGGAGTTTTGTAACCACTGTGTCTACACGAAATAGAAGAGGGTCAGTTTCTCCAAGGCCAAGCAAACAACAACAGGGGTTCTTGACTACATTCATTAAGATTTGTGAGGACCTGCTAAGGTGCCATCTTTGGTTGGGAAGCAGTACTTGTTGACATTCATTGATGACTTTTCGAGGAAAACCTGGGTTTACTTCCTTCGTCACAAGAATGAGACTTTCTCCTACTTAAGAAAGTTCAAGGCTTTGGAAGAGTTTACTGAGTTTTGTTAGGAGCATGGGATTATTAGGCATAGAACCTTGGTTGGCAAACCTCAGCAGAATGGTGTTGTAGAAAGGATCAACAGGACACTCCTAGAGAAAGCTCGTTGTATGTTCTCTAATGCATAGCTTTGGAAGAGCAGATCATTTTGGGCAGAGGCCATTGCTACTGTCTGCTATCTGCTGAACATATCACCTCACTTCTCTATTGACTTCCAGATTCCAGAGGAAGTTGGGTTAGGTAATCCAGTTAATTATTCTATTTTGAGAGTATTTGGATGTCCTGTATATTCCCATGTGAATGAGGGGAAGTTGTCCCCCAGTGCTGTTAAATGCATGTTTCTAGGTTATGGGTCTAAGTCTAAAGGGATACCGCATGTGGTGTCCAGACTTAAAGAAAGTCATACAATCTAGAGATGTAACCTTTAATGAAACTGCAATGTTGTCTGGAATGGAATCTACTGCCACTTCTGATGGTGCAAGTAATCAGAAGGAGAACGAACAGAGAGTTGAGTTCAAGGTGGATCAGGTTGGAGCTGAACGTAGAGCTACTAGAACCTACATACGGGAGCAGGTTGCTAACATTGTTCTTGAAACAGCTCAAGTTGATCAAACTGAGGCTGATACTATAGATAATGTTCCTCAGGAGGAGGAAGTGAGATGCAAAACTCGAGATCGTCCCAGGAGGGAGATCAGGAGGCCTTCTCGATACAATAATGAAGATGATGCCATGATACCTTATGCATTGAATGTTGTAGAGGAGACTCCTGAAGGTGTTGAGCCTTCTACCTATCAGGTGGTCATCTCCTGTCCAAGTGCCTCAAATTGGATAGGAGCAATGCAGGAGGAGATGGAGAGTCTGTAAAAGAACCAAACTTGGAAGTTGTGTGAGTTGCCTAAAGGGTGACGTGCTCTAACCGCTAAATGGGTGTACAAGAGAAAAGAAGATATCCTTGGTCTTGAGAGTGCAAGGTGGAAGGCCAGATTGGTGGTCAAATGTTGCAACCAGAAAGAGGGAATTGGCTATAATGGAGTTTTCTTACCAATTGTGAGGCATACGTCAATTCGCACCTTGCTAGCCTTTGTTGCTCTATTTGACTTGGAGTTGGAGCAACTTGATGTAAAGACAACATTCCTCCATGGCGAGCTGGAGGAGGAAATATATATGAGGCAACCATAGGGTTTCGTTGTCCCTGATAAGGAGGGACAAGTGTGTAGATTGAGGAAGTTCTTGTATGGACTTAAACAGGCACCCAGACAGTGGTATAAAAGGTCTGATACCTTTATGGTAGGACAAAGGTACACAAGGAGCCAATATGACAACTGTGTGAACTTTAAGCAATTTGATAATGGGTCTTTCATTTATTTACTGTTGTATGTTGATGACATATTGATTGCATCCAAGGGCATGCCACTAATCAAAAAGTTGAAGTCCCAACTTAGCTAGGAGTTTGAGATGAAAGACCTCAGGGCAACTGTTGAACCTCGGTTTTACCACTTTTTACCTCGGTTTTATTGTCTTATTGAACTTATCTAAGTCATTTAGTATAAGTTTAATAGTGATTTTTGTCATCTTTGCTAATTGAAACTAACTTATTTAATTGTCTTATTTTTAGGCAATTTGAGTGCAAATGATGATGGCAATAGAGGAAAAAGATTGGAAATATTGGAGCAAAAGAAGCCAAGACAAATTGGGATTTCCAGTTTGGCACACCTAGGTGTGCCGATCGGCATAGGCACCTATGCCAAATTGCAGTTTTTTATTTTAAGATGTTTTATTAATTAGAGACCGGGAGTTTTCAATTGAACGTTCTTCTTTTTTCACAGTTTCTCTCTAGGCTTGAGGGGAGGTTTCTTCCCTAGCATCTCTAGTTCTAGGTTTAGATTTCCATTGAAGAATTTATGAATTCAAGAAGGAGATTGAATTTGGCTTTCAATTCGAGACTAAGTTCTTCTATCCCTTTCTCTCTATTTTCTTCTATGTTAATTTCTTGTTAGTTTTATGTTGTTTGGGTTGTGATTGATGTGTTTGACAATGAATTAATCTTGTTTTAGTCCTAATCTATCTAAATTCATGCTTGTAGTTAGAGGTTTTCGATGAAATGCCCACCATGTGTTCGATGAAATGCTCGAGAGAGTTTTCATTTGTACTTCTTTAGGCAATTGATGTACACCGAGAGGTGAGGTTAATTTGCTAGTGTGGTAGAGAAAATAGTTAGGGTTTTGGACATGAGAATAGTCAAATTCTAACTAGGTCTAGGGTTGTTATTCTTGTAGTTTAATTAGACTAACTCCATGAGAATAGGTAGTTAGAATAGTTAGACTAGCCCTTGACCTTCGAGAGAGGGCTTTGGTGAGCTTTAATGGTGCAATCGATCACTCTTAATTGCTTGTGAATTGGTAGATTAGGTCGTTCAAAAGAAGATTTTGGGTATGGAGATTCAGAGAGACACAAAGGTCGGGAAGTTGTTCCTATCACAGAAGATGTATCTGGAAAAGATGTTGGACAGGTTCAACATGAGAATATGCAAGCCCGACCCCTCCCGGGTCGCGGACATTACCGATAACTGCTTAAAGGATCGCTGACTGGCCCCATAAATCACCATGAGTCTTTCCAGCGTGCTTCGTCCTCGCTCACACGCTGCCCAGGAAAACTTCCTAGGAGGTCACCCATCCTTGGACTACTCCCAGCCAAGCACGCTTAACTAAGGAGTTCCCAACGGATGAGCTACCATAAAAGAAGGTGCACCTTGGTGATATGAGTAGTCATTTCAATCCTCTTAAGCCATACTTTAACCACATACCCGGGTATTACGGTCACCCCTACTTAAGCACACAACGTCCTCGTTGTGCCACAATCCAATCCAGAATCTTTGCCCCGCTAGGTGACTGCCCATGGGTTTCCCGTCCATTGGCGCAGCTCACGGTCGCGGGACGGCTCTGATACCATCTGTAACGCCCCGACCCCTCCCGGGTCGCGGACATTACCGATAACTGCTTCGAGGATCGCTGACTGGCCCCACAAATCACCACGAGTCTTTCTAGCGTCGCCGTCCACACGCGCCGTGAAAACTTCCAGAGGTCACCCGTCCTTGGACTACTCACAGCCAAGCACGCTTAACTGAGGAGTTCCCAACGGATGAGCTACCATAAAAGAAGGTGCACCTTGGTGATATGAGTAGTCATTTCAATCCTCTTAAGCCATACTTTAACCACATACCCGGGTATTACAGTCATCTGTAACGCCCCGGCCCCACCCGGGTCGCGGACATTACCGAGAACAGCTTTAAGGATAGTTGACTGGCCCCACAAATCACCACAAGTCTTTCCAGCGTGCTTCGTCCTCGCTCACACGCTACTTGGGAAAAACTTCCCAGGATGTCACCCATCCTATGACTACTCCCAGCCAAGCACGCTTAACTGAGGAGTTCCCAACGGATGAGCTACCATAAAAGAAGGTGCACCTTGGTGATATAAGTAGTCATTTCAATCCTCTTAAGCCACACTTTATCCATATATCCGGGGTGTTACAATCACTCCCACTTAAACGCACAGCGTCCTCGTTGTGCCACAATCGATTCCAGAATCTTTGCCCCGCTAGGTGACTGCCCATAGCTCTCCCGTCCACTGGCGCAGCTCACGGTCGCGGGTCGGCTCTGATACCATCTATAACGCCCCGGCCCCACCCGGGTCGCGGACATTACCGATAACTACTTTAAGGATCGTTGACTGGCCCCACAAATCACCACAAGTCTTTCCAGCGTGCTTCGTCCTCGCTCACACGCTGCCTGGGAAAAACTTCCCAGGAGGTCACCCATCCTATGACTACTCCCAGCCAAGCACGCTTAACTGAGGAGTTCCCAACGGATGAGCTACCATAAAAGAAGGTGCACCTTGATGATATAAGTAGTCATTTCAATCCTCTTAAGCCACACTTTATCCATATATCCGGGGTGTTACAAGTTTCGACCCCATTAGTTGCACATTACAAGTTGTCTAGTGAGTGTTGTCCTAAAAATGAGTTGGAAATGAGAAAGATGTCTAATGTTCCCTATGCTAGTGTTGTTGGCAGTTTGATGTATGTTATGATATGCACTAGACCTGACCTGTCCCATGCAGTTAGTGTGGTGACTAGATATATGCAGAATCCAGGTAAGGAGCATTGGGAAGGAGTGAAATGGATCCTTCGTTATGTGAAGGGTACGTTGGAGAAAGGCATCTTGTATGATAGAGGCAGTTTGGCAACGTCTAATGTCACTGGTTTAGTGAATGTTAATTATGGTAAAGATTTGGATAGGAGACGCTCTATTTCAGGATATATGTTCACTTTGTGTGGAGGTGCAGTGTCTTGGAAGGCTTCACTTTAGTCTATAGCGGCCCTTTCTACTACTGAGGCTAAGTATATTGCTGCTACTGAGGGAGTGAAGGAAGCCATTTGGTTGAGGGGTTTGGTCATGGAGCTTGGTGTGTCACAGGGTGAAATTGTGGTTTATTCAGATAGTCAGAGTGTTATACATTTGGCTAAGAATGACGCTTACCATTCGAAGACCAAACATATTGGCGTCAGGTATCATTTCATCTGAGATACAGTTGCTGCGGGTGAGATTGTGGTGAAGAAAGTTCATACAATTGAGAATCCTGCAGATATGTTAACCAAACCTTTATCTATCGCTAAGTTCGAGCATTGCTTGGACTTAGTAGGAGTTTGCAATATGTAAGAGCCCTTCGGGGCTACGCCCTGTGGAAGGGAGTGTTGGCGGCGACGACCGAGGTGCTTATCTCGATTGATGAGTTGGATGTTTTGATCCAAGGTGGAGATTGTTTAGGATGGCTCAAAAACTTCCAATCTATTAATAACATTAGTTAAATATAATGTACGGTGAAATTGTGTTTAGGATAACCGTGGGGAGTTTTCTGATTCAATGTTTCTCATGTATTAAAGTTGAGTGCTAGTGTATGGGGAAATATCCTCATTCTTTACCTATAAAAGCAAGCGTAACCACCGCTTCATATCATCCATCAAACAACAAAAGGATCCAAGACTTATTTACTATTAGGTAAGTTTTCTAATAGTTGGGAGAGGAAAATTGAGAGAAATTATTTTCACCAATTTTTCTAGTCTTCCACCATTGTTTTCCCTTGAGAGATTGTGAGTTGAGAGATTTATTGAAATCTCCGTTATTGATCGTATCACACTCCGTGATAGTGATCGTTTTGTACTCCTCCGTTCTCATAGTGGATTATTTTCTAGTGGCCGCCGTCTGTGAGTTTTTTCTCCGAGTTCTTCGGTTTCCCACGTAAATCTTGGTATTGTTATTTTTGCAGTTTTATTTTCCTTCCTAATTTTGTCGTAATCTCCGTAATCTCCCTATTTTCTTCTGCTATTATTTGCAACTTGCAGGTTAACCAACTCTGAATTTCCTTTCAGAAGCAATTAACAGCTAATTAACAACAATAAAGTAAAGAGGGAAAGAGTAAATATCACCTATTGATGGATGCAATGAACAACAATGGCCAATAATAGAGAGAGAATCTTCAATTCTTCAATTGATTCATCAAAATCTTCCAATAATAGCCAAACCAAAGTAATCCGATACAATAAACTTAGCACTAAAACCTAGGTTAACCTTCTACCAAATCTCCTAAAAGTTCTCTCAAACTAAAAAAGTTGCTGAGAAAAAGTCTGATAAAGCTATTTATACAAGTGTCAGAAAACAATCAAAACGCAACCGTTTTGAGCCGAATATCCTTAAAACGGTGTCGTCGCGGCCGCGACCTTCCTGGGGAGCGAAGAGTGCGGTTTCATTTTAGCGCGGGGTCGCGAGCGTTACGGGTTGGTCATGGACGCGACCACCCTGACTCCAGCTTCCCTTCATCTTTTCTACTTGGTTTTGTCGCGGGTGCCACCCTTCCTGTCACGGGTGGCACGACCTTCAACCACCTTTCCATTTTCTTCTCTCCCTTGTGTAGCAGGCGCTACACTGGCGTGGTAGGGGCGATGATCCTAGGCTTGGAAAATTGGTTTGGTCGCGCCCGCTACAAGGCTTGTAGTGGTACGACAACCCCGTTTGGCTCTTTTCTTCATGAACTTGCCATCTTGACCCATCTTCACTTCGATTTCTGGCCCGGTTTGGCTCGGGAATCTTCTGAGGGATCCCTTTTTGCCTTGATTTGTTTCCTTGCCTTGCTTTATTTCTTAATCATCAAGTACCTAATCAAAACAACTAAAAACGCATTAAAAAACATAAAAAGATCCCGGTATTGAGTGAAAACTTCAAGGATGGAAATGCAATTTAGGCTTTAAAATGAGCCTAAACATATTGTATCATACTGTTTTCAAAAGCCGGTGCTAGGAGTAAAAGGACAAGTAAGGTCGTGTTGAAATCTAAATGGAGGTTGGTTTTGAAAGGTTCTCGGAAGTAGGGGTGAGCAGGACCGGGATCCCGTTAATTTTTAGAGATCTCGGTCCCGGATGTAACCGGGAGAAAAGTTTGGCTCCTGATCTCGGTCCCGATTGTGACCTGGAGCAAAAAATTGCTCCCGCTGCCGGTCCCACCGTGTAACGCCCTGGAAATTTAATTATGAAAAAAGTCAAACATTGACTAATGGTAACAGCGGAAGGTCTTTTTTTTTCTTTTTAATTGGGCGTTACTGTCGTATCCCCGAAGGAATACAAGGCAAGAAAGGAAAACTAACAACTAATCATTAATTTTTCCAATTTAACAACCAAAAGAAACTTTCAAATTCTAGAACAACACAAACTAAGCATTTCTAACTTCAATTCTAAAACATAAACTAAACTTATTCTCAAACTAACTTCGTCGTCCTCACTGCTAATTTTCATCCCCATCAAAGAATGCATCACAAGAAAACAAAATATTTAAAACATGAGGAGAACTCAATAATTTCTACCCCTAACCGTTAAAACAATTTAAAAACCATTTCAATTCATTTTTGGAGGAGATGTGAACAAGTCAAATCTTTTCACAATCAAATTTCTTTCCCAACCATCCAAACCATCTTTCAGATTTATTAAGCGGGCGGACCTTGCTTATTTGGCCCTCGAAATCCAATGACTTCACTATAATCAAATCTCGATATCACAATCTCAATCTCAATCTCATTCCAATCAATCACAATATTAAACATACGGATGGCCATCTATTTCACACACGTGCATAAAACTAACCCCGGGGAAGTAGCACTTATCAGACATCTCTGATCTCTTGACAACTTCCCTGTAGGAACATATCCTGGTCTATGGGACATTGCCCGAACACACAACCATATCAGGGCATCCCCTGATCTCTTGACAACCTCCCTGCAGGAACAGATCCTGGTCTATGGGATGTTGCCCGAACCCGCATTTACGTCTCATTTGAATTATTAGTCCAGTTTAATAACAGATCCTTCCAGTCTCAATCAATTCATTCCCAATTTCCAAAACCATTTCTAAATCACACACATAAAGAACTGTCTCATTTAATTACTCAAAGAACATAACTCGATTCCCAAAACAGACAATCAATTTTCACCATAAAATCCCCTGTGGGATGCGTACTTCACAAAGCCAAGTAAAATCACAAAACATATAAAAGAGAATCCCAATGGGGATTAGGGCATAGACATTACCTGAATTTATTCACTTCACTTCCTTGAACACACTTGAGCTCACTAAAACGAGTCGATCTAGATCGCGCCTATAAATAGAATAAGTTTCTATAATTATTAACGTCTCTCGAAGTTAGTACTCACTACATTCTACCTCACCCCATCCTAGGAACACTATAAGGTTCCAATAATTCAAGTAATAACACATTTGAGCCACACAAGACATTCATATAAATAGAGCACATTTATAATCACACAAAAACAAGACAGATTGATAGGCTCGAATCACAAAGGCTATAACTTGACTTCCCGACTTCCGATGGGTCTGGTTTTGGACTTTCTGGAAACCTCGGGATGTCTACTAAAACTCTTATGTTTACCCCAAGACCTAAAACACACCCTAAGATCTTCAAAAACAGCCAACTATACAACCTGTCCAGTTCTAACTTAGGTGCGCTGTTTGGGTCGTAACTCAGAATATACACCTCAAAATCCTGATCCGCAAAATTCCTGTGAAAGTTAACACACTAAGGTACTTCCCCGTCAAACGGTAGGACTAAATATTAACTATACAGTTTATGGTGACCGATATCGTACGACTCATAAATTATGTCCAAACCGACTCGTTTCTATTTTGGGTTTTTCGATCCTAGTTCTAATCAAACCACTCCGAGACTCTAACTTAGGTCTCTAAACAGTCTACTAAGGTCAAATACTTTTCCCTTTACCCCCCTAAACAAACCAATGTCAATCTATACCCAAACTAACACCAAAACTCATAACTACATTAAATTTTCAAAATATTGTACACATGAAAGATTTACTGGGGGCGGGGCGTTACAAAATGGTATCAGAGCCGACCCGCGACCGTAAGCTGCGCCAGTGGACGGGAGATCCATGGGCAGTCACCTAGCGGGGCAAAGATTTTAGAGTGGATTGTGGCACAACGAGGACGTTGTGCGCTTAAGTGGGGGTGATTGTAATACCCCATATATATGGTTAAAGTGTGGCTTAAAAGGATTGAAATGACTACTTATATTAGTAAGATGCACCTTCTTTTATAGTAGCTCATCCGTTGGAACTCCTCAGTTAAGCGTGCTTGGCTGGGAGTAATCTCAAGATGGGTGACCTCCTGGGAAGATTTCACAGGCAACGTGTGAGCGAGGACGAAGCACGCTGGAAAGACTCGTGGTGATTTATGGGGTCAGTCAGCGATCCTTGAGGCAATTATTGGTAATGTCCGCGGCCGAGGAGGGGGCCAGGGCGTTACACACCGGGATCGGGAAATCAAACGGGAAACTTTTAGTCTCGATTTCCTTTTTTTTTGCATCTATTATTTGATTTATTTCTATTAAAAATCAACATAAATTATACAAGTTTTCTCCAATTTCATAAATGTGGGTGCCGGTTTGTTTACGTAGCCACTTTTTCCCATATTAAAATTACGTAATATCAAATACATAACTTTTCTCCGGAAAAAAATATACTGAGTTTGAAATAGTAATAAATAAAATAAATCTAAACAGCGAACACAAACCAAATTAACACAAATTTATAATCATCATGAAGTCACTTGATTTATTTTATATACATACATATATATATATATATATATATATATATATATATATATATATATATATATATATATATATATATATATAAACCGGGAATCGGGACGGGGAAATGAAGTTAAGTCCCACTCCCGGTCCCGTTGTTGATCGGGACTTCATTTTTAGTCCCACTCCCGGTCCCGCTCCCACCGAGAACGAGATTTTGGGACCGAGACTTCACCGGGAGCAGGACGGGAGCGGGATTCCTGGAATTTTTGCTCACCCCTACTCGGAAGGGTAAATTAACTACCTCGCGACAATTAAAGGCCCCAAAGAATATTGGAGGCATAGTTGTTAAAATCTCGATCCTTATCTACGATCCTACGATTTTATGATCCAAAATTTTCGGTGGGTGATTCTACTGTCTACATTCCGATCCACGATCCTACGTGGGTTAATTTCGATCCTAACTGCCCCATGAGTCTGAGTTAAGATCTCGATTCTAACAACAAGCAATGCTTGATCGCAAGAGTGCTTTGGTGTGAGAGGTTTGTGGGTTAAAGGTGATACCACCAAGAAGAAGTGAATTGCTTTTTGGATGGTTTTGTAGCTATATTTTCTGGCTTTCATGGTTGTATCTATTAGGAAAGTGTCCTAAAATTACTCAGTCTCTTAATCCCACAATTATTTATTTCCTAATTGTATTAGGATATTATTTAGGTTTCCTTATTATGTTTGGTTTCCTAATTGTATTAGATTCTAAATCTAATTGGAGTGGGAGTCAAGTTAGGTTTATAGGGAGTTTTCTCTATAAATAGAGGGTTTTATTCACCTATTCAATTGCAACACACAGAGAGCATTATTCACCTCTACCCATCCCTAGGTTGTGAGAGTCCTTTTTTTAGAGAGTTATTATTTTGCCTTCAGTATATTCCCGTTGTGCTATTAACCCCTTGAGATTTTGCCGTCGATTTCGTTGTGTTATATAGTCGTTTGGGATCTCTCTTGTAATCTCTCCCCTTATACTAGTGGATTATTGCTCCCTTGTCGTCCGTGGTTTTTTCTTAATTTGGGTTTCCACGTAAATCGTGTGTCACTGTACTCTCTATCTTAATAACTGATTTTGTTATATTTCTTCTCAATTTATACATCCTGATAATTCTCTCTTTCGCTGCAAATACTAGGCCTTTTATTTTACCTCGATCCTAACAAGTGGTATCAGAGTCTCACAACGGTATCTGAGCCAGGTCTAACAAGTGGTATCAGAGCGAGGTTTAATCTTTTTTTACCTAGTTCAGGATGTCTGCAGTTAAGTCTGATATTGAGAAGTTCGACGGTGTGATCAGTTTTAGTATCTGGAGAGTTCAAAATTATTCTGATGAAGGTAACTCCATCATTATTGATCTGGCAAATTTGAAGGTTACTATTGAAGATGAGGATAAGACTATTTTGTTAGTTGTCTCTTTGCCCCATTCCTACAAGCACTTTAAAGAAGTCATGTTATATGAAACCCTGTCTTTCGAGGATGTCAAATCTAATTTGTTGTCTAAGAAAAAATTTGATCTTGAAGTGCTTTCTGATAAAGGTGAAGACTTGGTTTTTAGAGGTGAAACTACTAATAATGGGGGTTCTAACAAAGTCAGATCGAAGTTTAAAGAGCGTTCCAACAATACCTGTTCTACAACCTCCAGGCAATGCGATTATTATGTTCTACAGGGTTCAACTACTACATGTTCTACAGCCGGTTCTACAACCTCATCTCTTACTGAGTTTAAGGGTGACTTGAATTCAGTCGATGCTCACTGTAGGAGGCAAAAATTTGTCGACAAATAAGAAAATGACTCATGGAAAATAAATTAATTTTTATTTGGCCAATCACAAATTTCCACTTATCAAATTGACTTCGGTGAGCCTAATAGGTCAAAATTAAATTCCGACCAACCAGAGTTTGCCAAGTGTCAAGGATGATGCAGAAAATATTAATTATTTCCTTATTTGAAGTTCAAGGAATAATTAATTAATTTGGGTGCAAGCCCAAAGTCCAACTCTAACCCTAGGCTTTTAAAGCTTGTAAATAGAGGTCCTCCTCTTCATTTTCAACCCGGACATTCTACCATTGGGACTGGCTGGACTCTGAAGACTCTCTCAAGAATCTCTGAAGACTCTCTTACAAGCCACTCAAGACAATTCTAAAGACTCACTCTCCCGGAGAAGGCATTAAACACATCAAGGCTCGTGTCGCCGATTATCAGGAGATCAAATACTAATACTAATCTTGAACGATATCGAGTCATCAAGACCCTCTTTCAAGATCAAAGTCTATCCAAATTCACTCAAGCAGATCGAATCGGAGAATTAGTTACTTTTCTTCTAACTACCAAACAGAGAATTATACCCAAAATCCTTTGAAATTAATATAATTATATTTGTTCACTAATTTCTTGTGTTTATTTATTTTAGACTAGAAATTTGTGTTTACAAATTTGGCACGCTTGGTGGGATTGGCTCGTGGAAATTCGTGTTCACTAATTAAATTTTAAATGGAAATGTATCATGGACAGTAGCGTCGTGACACATGTCAATTATGATGCATAAAATCATAATTATTTCTTTATTTAAAATTAAAGAAATAATTATTAATTTGGGCCCAAGCCCAAAGCCGACTCAAATCCCAGGTAACCCTAGGCCTCCAGAGCCTATAAATAGGGGTTCTCTCCCTCATTTTCAAGACACACTCTGCAGTCTACATTCGGCGTTCGGTATTCTGCACTTCAGAGAATTCAGAAGCTCGAACTGAAAGCGGCCTCCAGCTACCATTGCCAAGGATCAAGGTCGACAAAAGTTCAAGATCAAAAGCTCCAAGTTTTCTACACGTCAAGGTAAAGAACTACAACTGAGTCCTTCAGCTAAATCTGCATTCGAGATCGAGATTAAGCGTCCGCGCCCTCGGCTCACCCAAATTTCAGGAGATTGAATCAGAGGACTACTTTATTGTATTTAATACAGAGATTGTACCCGCACACATTCAAATATCAATACAAATTAATTTGTTTCTCAATTTTCTGTCTTTATTTATTTTAGACTCGAAATTTGTGTTTACACTCATCACATCTGATTGCCCTTTGGGGTTCTATGACAGTACCAAAGATTTTAGTTCAAGGTGGAGATTGTTAGGAAAGTGTCCTAAAATCACCCAGTCTCTTGATCCCACAATTATTTGTTTCCTAATTGTATTAGGATATTATTTAGATTTCCTTATTATGTTTGGTTTCCTAATTGTATTAGATTCTAAATCTAATTGGAGTGGGAGTCAAGTTAGGTTTATAGGGAGTTTTCCCTTTATTCACCTATTCAATTGCGACACACACAGAGCATTCTTCACCTCTACCTATCCTTAGGTTATGAGAGTTCTTTTTTTAGAGAGTTATTATTTTGCCTTCAGTATATTCTCGTTGTACTATTAACCCCTTGAGATCTTACCGTCGATCTCGTTGTGTTATATAGTCGTTTGGGATCTCTCTTGTAATCTCTCTCTTATATTAGTGGATTATTGCTCTATTGTCGTCCGTGATTTTTTCCCGATTTGGGTTTCCACGTAAATCGTGTGTCACTATACTCTCTATCTTAATTACTGATCTTGTTATATTTCTTCTCAATTTATACATCCTGATATTTCTCTCTTCCGCTGCAAATACTAAGCCTTTTATTTTACCTCGATCCTAACAAGTGGTATCAGAGCCTCACAAGGGTATCTGAGCCAGGTCTAACAGTATCTTCTAGCTGTTGCTGTTTAGTTTTGTTAGTTTGTTTTTGCTGCTTTTGCGAACATTTTGTATATCATTGATGTTTTTTAGCCTGAACGCCTTCCAGCTATCGAAATAAATAAATAAATAAATAAATAAATAAATAAATAAATATTCAATTTAATTAATTAAATTTCATGCACAAGCATCAAAGATGGTGAGCTCCTAAACTCATTTTTGACATGTATATGTTTCTTAAAGTAGTTGGTGTGATAAATAATTGAAGGCGGAGATTTATCTATATCTATCACCCTTTGCCTCCTTATTCACATCTCACATGTCACATGTTATATGTATACCCGTTCACTCGTATCTAATTTATCGGTTACCCACAAGTAAAGTGGGTGATGGAAAATAATTATAATTTAAACAAATATTTAAAAAGATTACTAATACAAATAACATGCCCTATTCTTTAACATTAACATCGTCATCTACAAGGGTGATATTCATATAAATTATTCAAACTGAAATCAAAGTGTTAATTATATAAAGGCTAAAATAGAAGGGAATTGACCATAAGGGGATGACCCAGCAATATAAATGACCATGAAAAAAGTGAAGACTATGAGAATTTAATTTGTGAGAAAATAGGAAATTCAGTAGGCGTTAACTAGGGATGTTATGTGGACATTCAATTATTTTTTTTTTTGTTTCGTTTGCTTTGGCTCTGCCCCTCTCTGCCCACCACCACCTGCACCCATCATCCCGACGCTAGAAACCATCTCCGACCACTCCCAGCACCTCTCTTTGGCAGCGCCCCAAACTCTCTCTCACTTTGGCGCGTCTTTTCCAGATGTTTGCAAAGGAGAACCATGGTTCACCTTTGTAGATATCCATGGTTTCCCCTTGCAGACATCCGGAAAAGACGCTGTGATTTTAAGAGACGTGGGGGTGGGGGTAAGTAACAGAAGTGATAGTTGCAGACCTTCAAGCTATTGATATAGGATTTGAACCTGGATCTACTTCAACTTCAAAATCATGTACTTTTCACCTTCTTCTTCGTTTTATTTCAAAGCTCCCAACAATGGTGGCCACCTCTCCAAACCCAACATTCTCCCCATTTCTAACCTCTACACGAAACCCCACAAACCCCATTACACCATTACATTCAACATTAACAAATCTGCCCATGCAAATAATAATGATATATACGTATAAAATTTATTAATTATCACAAACTTTGACCAAGTTTTTATTTGCTTCAAAATGTACGGAGGTATGATTCTTGAAAGACTCCATTGAATGTGTTATGCAATATCGTGACGTAGTAGCTAGCAAGTAGCCTTTTCCTTTTGATGAAACAGTAACCCAGGCCAATTGTTAACAGTGAGTTTTCTTTTTAAGCACCAATAACATATAATATCTCAACAAATAATCATTCGTGACATAGTGGTGCAAATTGAGATGATGATAATTGGTGGTCAATAATTGAAATAACCCCAAAATTCTAAATAAAATCTGAATGATTGGTCGTTAAAATGGGGAATGCTCAAACAAATTTGACCGAAAAGTGAGTTCCACCATCCACAAAGAAATCAAAATTTAAAGCTACTGAATTAGCAAAACACTAAAGAGATTTGGTATGAAATTAAAGCTACTTTTTTCCCCTCCATCTTTACTTTTTTAAAAGATTGCACGACGTAACTTCATTGCTTTACGTGGATGATGAAATTCCCATTTTCTAGCTAGGCTAATTAAGCCTGTTCATTGTTTTAGGATTATACTACCTTCGTTCCATATTAATTGTCCTTTGACGTCATTAATTTCTCAACACATACAATGTTCTAGCATACAAAAGTACTATCATTAGGTTCATAACGGAAATTACTGTCATAAGACTATGATGTTGAACTTTTTTGACAAAATATGCTATGAGAAATTCTTAGTTGAAGAAAGACATTTGGACAATTAATATAAAACGGAGGGAGTAAATAATTTCTCTTGGTCATAGTGAAAATGGCTTGTTATTTTTGGTGGCGTTATAAATTCCTTGTGATCTTACGTACTGTTTATAATTTCTCCTAGTTATAGTGAAAATGACTTTTTACACATATATGGATGGAAATCAGTCAAATCGGCTCGTTCGACGGAAAATTCGTAAAATTAGGCTTGAGATCAGCATGGCTCGACTCAGGCTTAAGCTTGTGAATTAAACAAGCCAAGCCACGAGTAGCTCGACTCGTTAGGCTTGGCAAACCTAATAAACTCATGTTTGTATTCTATTATTACTTTTAATCGATGACCACATTCTTTGAAATCCATGACTACAATCCTTGATATCCATGACCACACACCATCAAATACAAAATCAATGGTTGTGATTTGCTCACCATCCTACCTAAGCTCTCTTTCTATCGAATTTGTTCTCATATGTATGTATGCATGTATGTATGTACATATTTAATCAAGAGACGAATTAAATAGTTGAAAACATTAAAAACAAAGCCCGTAGAAAGAAGACAAACTATCATGTAATATTGCATTATACTATTAGTTGTGTATATTACCAAAACCAAAAAAAAAAGCATCAAGCATCATATCCTCATATTCAAATTAGCTTAATGTTGCAAATTATTTAGTACTTAAATTGTAAATAGTTATTATTTGTAATAGAGATCAGGTCACACGCCAAACCAAGCGTACGAGCCTTGACAAGTCAAGTCTGAACCGAATATATTGAAGCTCGACAAGTCGCAAGTCAAGCTCAGGCTCACCCAAAAAATGACAAGTCAAGTCTCAAACCTTATAAATTTAGGCTCGGCTTGACTCATTTCCACCACTAGTTCCACATTTAGGATTTTCCGCATGAAATCTTGTATCTTCTTTTATTACCATATCCATGCATTATGATGTTGATTTTGCTTATCATCCTAAATTTCACTTTTGTGCATACATTCTTTACTTATGTTCCTAATCAAAGAGTCACCTCACCTTACAATATTTGAATTTTCTCGTTGTCTCCCTTGATTTTTCCTTATTAAGGGTTTATACTTTAAGCAATGTGTTCGTTATCCTCAATATTATTCTTGCTTATTTTCTCAACTCCCACTCCTAAAGTTATTTATCTTATTTGCTTCCATTATATAATTAAATTAGGTTATTGCAAATTTTAACCTAAAAAATTAAGAAAAAGTTACTGTTGATGCATGTTCCCTGATGTCCAAGATGAGATATATAATTTGCCGTCATGTTTTATTGAGGGAGTGTTCCGTTACGGCCATTTCCTGATAAAGTTTATCAATTTTTTAAATTGATCAAACTTTCTCATGTTTATTTGTAAAATAAGGGTAGAAAAGTTTTGAATTGGGTCTCACTATTTGTACAAGGTGAATGAGAAAAATTTTCTCATAAGAGGCCTTGAGAAAAAAATTTTCTCATAAAAAAAGGGAAAATTTATAACTTTACTTCCCAAAATGTCCTTAAAAATTATTTTATAAATTAATATATAAAGATAGTTTGGATATTTCAATAAATTTTTCTACAAACTTTCTCATGATTTAAAATGTAAACCAAAAGTTCTGAATTATTTTTTCTCAGAGAAAATTTTCCTAAACTTTCTCGAAAAAGAGTTTCTCATCATCAAACATTTTCCAGAGAACCAACGTACCATGTGAAAATAAACTCGTACGTTTCCTTATTAGAGTACCCGCAATGGTGAACATGAATCATACTTACTGGATGAAGTGGAAGCAGTATAACCCACCAAGAGAGTTAGAGTTAGACTCTTTGTATTGACTTGCTTTCCAATAGTAAGCGCGAGTCTGATTAAAATATTTAAAAAAAGGTACAGGCCCCACATTTAAAAATTTAAATACACTACAACAGAGCACGAGTTTGAGTTTTTCTCAATCACCGCCAACACTCGTCATCGATGCTCCACTATTTTTCTCGTCCTCACCCACGCTACATTAATATCATCTTACTCTCAAACTCGCCGTTACAAAAGCTCTTACAATGGTATTGAAATGGGTCGTCTTTTCTTGTTCACTCTTCACCCATACGTGTTGATTGTTAGAACCCCTCAAGGACGTTGACAGACCCAGGCTCAAGGACCTTGGCGACTGCATCAGTTTTGAATGAAAGTCAAAATTCGAATATCCAGAAAAGATATGATGCGCAAGGAAAGAAATCTCAAAGAAGGTGGAAGGACATTCACCCAAGGCATCATAAGGACGTTCACCCAAGGCATCATAAGGACGTTCACCCTAGGCAAGAAGCTTTGATGCAAAAGACAAAAGTGCAGTCGAAACAGGGAAGTTTTATGGAAAATTAATATCCAATCTTTCTATCAATATTTCTAATCAGACTAATCGATTGTAATATCTACTTTGTAGGAAACCATCGATCAAGAAATTGGAAGGAAGATAAAGATTGCAATTTCCGGGAATCACTCAAGAAGGAAAGAAGATCGGAGCATATCGGAAGGAAAGACTGAAAACGAAGAAGGAAAGAATCGGGCAAAATCAATCTCAACGTCTCTATTCTACTGACATCATTATTCTTATAAATAGAAGACTTGGAGATTGAAGATAACCAACGATTCCACGGAAGTAATCGGGTGTGAGAAAAACAGAGAGTGTTTTTCTTGTTTGAAAGTTTTCTTCTTTGTGTTGTGAGAAGAAGCTTTGTGTGAGATTTGTGGTTGAGTGTAATCGAATCCTAGACGGACTTAGGTTCGATTGGTGTTTGCACCAAAACAGTGTTTGGTGTGTGTTTACCCATAAATCATTTTCGAAGTGCCCTCTGCAAGGCACTTTGTTCAACTGTAAATCTAAGGACGTTTACCTTAGGCAATTTTCATATTCAGTCTGTATTCTGTTCCAACGAAATAGAGGAGGTTATTCAGTTATCTTTTTATTGTCCTTTATTTCAGTTTACTTTGATTTATTTAAAGTTGAATCTTAATCTGAAAAGATTAAGACCCTAACATCCTTTACCAGTGAATATTTGTGCAGAAATTTTTATAACCCTATTCATCCCCTCTAGAGTTCTTTCACTGATAATTTAAAAAAAATGGAAAAAAAAAGAAGTTGTGATCATTTCGATGAGAACCATATGTATCATCATCGATAGCTACATGTCGAATTATTGTAGTTGGTTACGGACCTAATTAGCCTAACCTTTTCCTAAATCTTTACATAGTTAGGTTCTTAAACTTAGATGCATGCTCATAATTACTTTTCCTTTTGGAAGAAGCTAATTAATTGTATTTTTAGATTTTTGTAGGATTATATACTGAACTTTAGGGGTATTAGATTGCAATATACCAATCTTTATTATTAGACAACAATATCTCTAACCTTCATACCTATATGAGATTATTATACCAACAGTAACAGGGGGTGATGAACCGGTCTCCATGCTGATATGGCTGGCGGAGGGGGAAAAAGTTGTCCAACCGGCACCTCGTTGACCCCGCCGTTTTTTCACTAACCCACATTATAAGAGATTGGTTGGTTGTGTGTCACATCAGTATGGAGACCGATTCACTACCCCTTAGTCAATATGTTGGGACCGGTTTTTTTTTAACGTGGGTTAGTTAGAAAACGGATCGGGGTTAACGGGGTTACTAGGCAAGGGTCTGATATTTTCCCTTTGCCTCCCACATCAGCACGGAGACCATTTCACCCGTCATCACCAGCTTAGTCACTGTTGGTATAATAATATCACCTAAGTATAAAAGTCAGGGATATTATTATCCAATAATAAAGGTTAATATATTACAATCTGATACCCAAAAGTTCGGTATATTATCATCCAATATTTCTAATAAGAACGATTAAAGCACATAAATTTTTGCTGCCATAAATGGAAAGTGCTTAACTTTGTGAAGAAATTTGTGGATCATATATATTGTAGGTTGTGCCTGGTATATATCACAAGTCTTAACCAATATCAGGAGTAGGTTGTGGTTGACACATCGACATGCATTTTGAATTTTTGATTGCGTGGTTGGATACTGATCGAGGTCCATATGAATTATGCATAGTTCTCTTAATCGACAGCAAATTAAATTTTCTAAATTACGTACAGTTTGGTAACGAGTTATTTTTACGTATATATGTTTAAGATATAAAAATTAATGATCAACATATATGATCAGTTAGATTTAGGGGGCACTTTGAGTCGTTCTTTGCAGACTTGAGAATGTTGATATGATCAATGAGATTAGGGTTGTAAGGTTGTTCCTACAGGGCAAGTTAGGAGGCTATTTCCAGCCTGGAAAAATGATCAAGGTTTGATCTTAGGTTAAAATTACTGACAAATTATAGCTGGGTTGATTATGTGATTCACTACTACCCATACCAATTGGGGAAAAAATGATCCCATGCTCAAAGAACCACATGAAACACTGAATTGGTTGGTAGAATCATAAAAGATCTCACCCTCTTCATCTCATATGAGAGACTATCCCACAACAAACTAGTCACTCACGACTAGGGGTGAGTACAACCGGATAACTGCATTTTCGGTTTCTTGATTCTGTAAATCTAAACAAAAACAATTTATGCAGTTAACCACAAAATCAAAACTGTTGGTTAACCGTATTGAGAACACGGTTAACCGCTTTTTGGATTTGATTTATGGTTAGCCGTTAGTTTTTGAAAATTTAAAGCAACAACTCCGGAAAAAAATTAACATTCTACTTTGAAATTTTACATCTTGCTACTAATTAATCAAAACCTCTTAACCGTGGTTAACCGCTTCACGAAAATCCAAACCTAACTGGCTAAACCGGTTTGACTAACCTAAAGCGTATTTTTCAAAAATCTCAAACGGTTAACCGATTTTACCAGTTCGGTTTTACGTTTTTCTGTTTTGGATTTCCACACTCACCCCTACTCACAACACACCTGCCCCCAAGGGGGTAGCGCACTCCACCGCACTAAACTAGGTCAAACAACCTCGTTTATCAATTATATATTGCTCACCATGATGTGCCTGCTTAAGTGTACCCCTAGCATTTAATTTTTTTTAATAAAAGAAACAATCAATATTAATTATAAAATTGATCATATATTGTTCACCATGATGTGCCTGCCTAAGTGCAACACTGTGGTAGAATTTTTAATTTATCAATTCATCAATATTTTTAAACTTACTAAATTTTTATAAAAATTCATCGTATAAGAAATTGATATATTTTAATGCATCTAGTGTATCTAGGTAAGTAATCACAATGGACGATATAATTTGCGCGTAACTCAAATCATACGGTGCAGCGTGGTGGTCCTCCCTAGGTCTATCGTATATATTAAAATAAGTCAATATTTAAGCGATAAATTTGTATAAAAAAATTGATAAATTATAAAAATATTGATAAACTTTACAATATATAATATTGATAAATTTACAATAAATTTTATTATAAATATTTATTAATTATATTTATAAAATTTAAAACTTTGATGAACCCAGAGAGTAATTCACCGTATATGATACGACTACTGTTACATGAGACATCACTTAGCTTGAACATAAAATTTTGGGACACCACCTAACAAGTCCAAAATATAGAAACCTAATGAATAATATTCCATGGTATCAAACCTCCAATAACTATTATGTTATTTCCCAAATAATTCAAACTCCATTAGCTTCAAAAAAGTATGTCCTACAATCTTTAAACCTATCTACATTGATCATTTCAATTTCCCATATTTTTTTCTTCTCCAACACTTAAAAGCAAAACCACCAAATAACAGAAAACAGAGAGCTTTATGGCTTTTTGTTAGCTCATAATTGACACATACATACATACATACATACATGCAGTATTCCATAAGCATCACCCAACTAAAGCATTTTCATTGGTCTTCACGTAAACACTCACAACATTTCCTCTATAAATAACCCCATGATATCTCCCAAGAAACTCATACTTTTCTTCCTAGCTTAATTACTATTATTCCTGACTTTTAGAATACAATTAACAGTGCTAATTAGTTACTCAAAATGGCACAAATTGTGGTAATTTTCGACTTCGACAAGACGATCATCGATGTCGACAGTGATAATTGGCTCCTGGATGAACTGGGTTTCACTGAGTTGTTCAATCAGATTCTTACTACTATGCCCTGGAATTCAACTATGGTAATATCTCTTTGTTTTTACAGTCAGTTTTGATGAAGAAATGTCGTGTTTTACTGAAGGGTTTGGGATGTAAAATTGCAGGATAGAATGATGAAGGAGATGCATGAGAAGGGTGTGACCATAAATGAGATGGTGGAGGTGCTCAAAAGAACACCCATGCACTCCCGCATTATTCCTGCTATCAAGTCTGCCTATGATGCTGGGTATTTTGCTTTTCTTCTTCTCTCTTCTTCTATACCTTTCAACTGTCATTACTTTTTCGGGGTTTTTTTTTTTTATACTTTTTGTATTGTTTATTTTCACTTTAGCAACATAAATACTAATACTCAATATCAGTCCTTTCCCAAATTAAAAATTTTGCAAGGCAACTTTTAAAAATCTTAACAGTAAATTTCTCAATATAATAATGATTTATCATGTGAAGCTAGCATTATTGATATATAATGAAAAATATTTTCCTAAAAATATAATTTTGGAAACATATTGTTAAAAGTGATAGTCAAAAAGTCTTATATTAGAGACTGTAGTAAGTTAAAATTGACAAATATTAACTAATGATGGAATATATGATAAACAGGATTCTATAACTTTTATTATTGCAAAGAATTGAGCCTTGATATAGAACATGAAAGATGGATGTAGTTGTTAACTTTGACTATCATCTCTTTGATATATATTTGATATATATACAGAGAAAGAGCACATATATATTGTATTTCTTTACAAGTATCCATTCATACAAAATATAAAAATAATTAAAATATACTTTTTGAAAGACCAAGTTTTTACAACTCATATTGAAAGTACAATAATTGAAACAATAACAAATTACAATCATGTGCCTCATATTGATCTAAAGTCAAGTTAGGGTGAAAATGTATTTGCTCCCTGTTCGGCAAAAAAAGTGGATTGAGTAGCGGATAATTGTTTGTGGAGTGGATAGCTGTTTATGTAGCAGATAGCTGATTTCTATTAGCGGATAGCTGATAGCTGTTAAAATAGCTGTCAATAAAGAATGTGTTCGGTAAAATTAGAGGTTAGAGTAGCTAATGAAAGTGAAATAACCAAAAAGGACATGTCTCTTATTGTTATTATTATTATTATTATTGTTGTTGTTGTTGTTGATTATTATTCTATCATCATCATCATCATCATCATTATTATTAATTACTTTTTTCGTCACAAAAAAATTGTTCAAGTTTGACTAAAGAGGTAGAAAATTTTAAATGTTGACTGTTAATTTATCAAATTATATATTGAACTATTAAATTAAACTAGAATTGTTAGATTTGTAATGGAATTTTTTTTTACTTCAACATAATTTTACAAATTTTGGTAATGTAAAACGTGAAAGCTTATTGATAAAATGTTGCATCGAATATCGTAGAAAATGTTGCATTGAAATAGCTTATAAAGGTAAAATGACAAAAAATACTATGTGTCATTATTATAATTATTGTGATTATTATTGTTACTTTTATCATCATCTTTTATCATCATTATTATTATTATTATTATTATTATTATTATTATTATTATATTTTGGTGGTGAGGTGGTGGGGTCCTCTTGGTTGGGGTCAAGGAGACCACCTCATCCAGAGGTCTATCTCATGCATTGACGGTGGAGGCCATTTGTGCTTCCAAAGTTTCTATTATCCAAGGAATACACGAGGGCATAATTGGGATAGAACAACTTAAACGCTATCCAGGGGTTTTGACGTTAATCATGGCAACGTCAAGAAGAACCCCCATCAAACACTATTTTTTGATACAAAACGTGATTTTACCGAACACTCAAAAATTAATAAAATAACTTTTTAACTAATCAAAATGCTAAACGCTAATTAAAACGTTGTTGTCGAACATGACCTTGAGCGAATCTATGTTAACCCGTATTTTGAGCCGAATGGATGATAATTCGTATTTTTGATCTCTCGTGCCCATTTTTATATGCGACAAATGTTCTATAAAATGTTATTTGCTTTAATTATAATGATCGGTAAGATCACTCATCACTTGGGCCATTTTTTTATGCAGTAACTTAGGATGTGGTACCGCACCACACCGCACTATTCAATATTCTACTACACTTTATCACAATTATTAGCAAAATATTTTCTTACTTTTCTCTCTCCTCACTATTCTCCTCTACCTTTTTCATTCTCTCTCCTCACATATCCCACCTACCACAACTCTCACCACACTTTTTCAAATTTCACCGCACCGCACCTCACCATTACCAGTTTACCACACCGCATAACACCGTATAAAAGAACGGAGGCTTATCAGTTTAGGTTGGGCCATGCATAGCAATTATAATGATTTGCAACAATTATAAAATGTTGTGGACTTTGAAGAAGCTAAGTCCCAATCGTACGTCTTAGACAAGATTAGTAGTGGTCTAGTGGATGACCAAAAAGTGTCAATAAAGCAATGACCCAATGAATCAAGGGTTTTTTTTGCTTTTTGAATGCGAACTGGAGGTATTTATTTTACTGATTTCATATTTGAAGTTTATATTTTGGACCCTATACTTTGTGGACCCAAAAAATATGGCCCAAAGTTATGTTTGACTCCGACGATGACCTAATTGTTGCCTAAACTTCCCGATATGGCCTTTTATCATTTTTTTCCTTCTTTTGACTGTTGTTTTAAAATTGATCAGACTTTAACAGCTAAGAGTTTGTAAAATCCATGGATAAAAAACAGTAGGGTAAAATTTAATTTTGGTAACTTTTGTTAAATTTTCGCAACTTTTTTGGCAAATTTATGCTCATATGGGGGTTGGAAATCATGCAAGAAGATAAAGAAGAAGTTGCAGCTGGAAAATTTCGAAAGAAAAAAAAATTGATAATGACTTTGAAATATGGGGGTCCATATTGTTGCTGGAGACAAAGTATAAGGTCCATATTGTTGTCGGAGATAAAGTATAGGATCCAAAATATAAACTTTGAAATATAGGGGTCCAGAAAATAAATACCCCCAAAGTTCAGGGTCCAAAAAGCAAAAAAAACCCAATGAATCAATGAAATAGTATAAATTAACAACGACACAAAAAGATGTATTTTTGACTTTTTTTTGGGGGGTTTGAGACCTACTTTTAACGAGCTAGTATGATATGATATGATATGATGGGAATTTGAAGATGGGTTTAATTAATTTGTGCAGGTGTGATTTGAGAATATTAAGTGATGCAAACAGGTTTTATATAGAGACAATACTGAAGCATCATAAGTTGGAGGAATATTTCTCAGAAATTCATACAAATCCAGGGTATGTGAATGAAGAAGGGAGGGTCAGAATATCTCCCTATCATGATTTCACTACCAACCCTCATGGTTGTGCTTGCACTCTTTGCCCTCCTAATATGTGCAAGGTACCTTTTCATTCTCCACTCACATTGCCTGCCCTCGACTAATGTGACTTATCCTACTTACTTACTCTACATTCCGTTGTTTTAATTCTACTTACTTTACCTATTTTTACTTTCTTTACTTACCGTACTTCTACTTATCAAAATAGAGAGCATGGCCTAATTAACCCTTCATCAGTATTATTAGAGTAGACAGTGAACTATTAATATATTTATATAGTTGATTTTAACCCAAACAATAGTTGAGCTGAGCAGCATATGTATATGAATTGCAGGGTATAGTGATGGAGAAGTTAATTAATGGAGCAGAAGACAAGACATTCATATATCTAGGTGATGGAAATGGAGACTTCTGCCCTAGCACAAAGCTAAGGAAGGGTGACTACTGCATGCCCAGAAAAGACTTCCCACTTTGCCATGCAATCTCCACCAACCCTGACCTCATCTCTTCAGACATCCATGAATGGTCCAATGGAGGAGACCTCGAACAAACCCTTCTATCTCTCATCAACCACATCAAGAGTATTATAAGTAAGATGATGAATACTAACGATGATAACAACAACAACAACTCTGTTACAAAGGAGCAGATGATGATGATGATGATGAAGAAGAATGGTAGTAACAGTAATAATGATGTCCAGATTCTGGCAAAAATGATGGATTGCAAGCCCATGCATGATGCCATCCCAATGGCATCCAACTCTCATGCTGTCTCTGTGCCTCAGTAACCTACCTTTACCACAATGCTATCATGATTGATCCAATTAAGTCTTGAACCTAAATATTGTGATCTATATATATATTCACCTTTTCAAAGGTTGAATCTACCTACTTGTACTTTGTTTTATGTCAATAAAGCTAAGAGTGACTATATACTATATAGGTATATATATATATAATATATTCCATCTACTTAATTCCAGTGTTAATATCACTGTGTAACTGTGTTCAGTGTTCTATATAGAATTTGGTTGGTTAATGGTTTGGATGTATTCACTTCGTCAATGACCAAAATTGATATCTTAATTGGATCCACCTCGTCTGTTAGACATATTTTTGGTGGTTTTTAGAAATATAAAAATAATCAATAAAAGTATAACTTTACTCAATTTATATGTGATATTTTAGTTCTAGAATTCAATCATATCATTTTATTTTAATTTAATATATAATAATGTGGTTTTAACAATAGGACAAGACATTTAAAAGCTATTTGAGGTGTTTGATGAGTAAGTAGTTTTTTATATTAATTTTTTGGATCTAATAAATTAGTTTTCAAAAAGCTACTTTGTGAAGCTTTTTAAGGTAGTTTTTTACCAAAAAAAAAAAACTATTTCACCAAATAACTTTTTTTACAATCAACTAACGTACCCAAATAGCTATTAGCTAATAACTAACAACTAACAATCACCATCAACCAGTACAACTGATGTACTAGCCTACTAAGAACCAGAACCATACATTTTTTTTCACATTCAATTGTGAAATAAGGTTAAGATAGTCATTTCCAGGCTACTTGAAGTGTTTACTAGTTACAACTCACAAATGATACTGAAAATCTTATGTAATATCGGTAAAATTAACCATTGATATAATTGTAAGTTTTTAGAGACATTTTCTCATATATTTATGACTGCATTTAAGAAACAGTATACAGGGGTTATGCATACAAGCATGATATTACATAGAAGGAAAGGCCCAACTGAATAGGTCCTAATCTCTACTGGTTCATCAATTGAAGCCGACCTTTACATGTTAGAATTTGAACGATTACTCAGAGGGGGTGCTTTTTTTTCCAAATGTCATTACTCACCCTTCTATAGTTCTACAGTTGTTTCGCTTATAAGGCCTCGTTCTTTTATACGGTTGGTTATAGTAATGATCGATGCAGTGCGGTGGAATTTGAAAAGGTGTGGTAAGTTGTAGTGGAAATTGTGGTAGGTGGAGTAAGTTAAGAGAAAGAATGTGAAAAATAAATGAGAAAAGTGGAGAGGGGAAAATAAAAAGATATTGGGAGGGTTTGGCTCCCCAATTTTTAGCTTTTTGGATAGCTTTTAGCTTTTTGACCAAGGCTAAAAGGCTACTTGAGGTGTTTGGTAAATAACTTTTTACATTAGCTTTTTGGACCCAATAAGCTAGTTTTCAAAAAGCTACTTGATGAAACTTTTTGAGATAGTTTTTCACAAAAAGTTACTTTGTCATGCCAAACACTTTTCCTACAATCAGCTAACCCAAATAGCTAATCCAAACAGCTACCAACTAACAGCTACAAGCTAACTGCTAACAGCTAACCGCTACCAATTGCTTGCCAAACAGGGCCATTGATAATGATTGAGGTGTGCTGTGGTGAAGTGTGGTGGAAAATTAAAGAGTGCGGTGTGGTACCGCACAACCTACGGCATAAAAGAACGGGGCCTAAGCTCAATAAAAATAATAATAATAATAATCGTTTTGCTCTTTTTTTGGGGGGGGGGTCCCTAGTTGTGTAGAATCAACTTAAGTTTGGTAAGGTAAGAAAAGGAAAGTTAAGGATAAAATTTGACTTTGGTTTGAATGTTTTTTAGGGAATCGGGTAAGGTAAGGTAAGGTTAGGTAATGATAAATCTAACTTACCAACCTAAAGAACAGGATCATGATAGGGTTAATGACCCTAAGGGATGGATCATGAAATAAATGGACCATAAAGTTCCAAACAAGACTATGAAGTTCCAATTTGTGAGAAATATCAATTTTTTTTTAATGTTTTTATTGGATGCACTAAGTATCAAACTTACCCCTACACCACCCAAAACGTTTTAAAAAAATTAAAATTGATATTGGTGGAGAAGCCAAGATTTAGGGCCTGTAAAATTTAAATGTAAATGAAAGGATAGTAAAATAATACTCCCTCCGTCCCAAATTAATTGTCATTTTGGCTAAATTTTGACCGTTAATTATTCATCAATTACAATAAATTACAATATGAAACTACCTTCATTGTAATTTTTTTTAAAACATCTTTCTAATGACGGTAATTTCATATTGGTACTCATTGTAATTTGTTAGTAATTAGTATTGAGCCCAATGACAATTAATTTGGGACGGAGGGAGTATTACGTTTAAATAAAGTTTAGATATAGTAATTATTGATAAACAAACAAATTTGGGTAAAAATTACCAACCAAGTTTATGGGCTAAATTTTACGGGCCCATAGAAATAGTGATTGGGCTTGGTCCAAGAAGACCTGGATTTGGACCTGGGCTAAGGGATAGAAAGTCGGCAGATAAAGACAGAGTGAGCAATAAATGAGAGAAGCACGTGAGAGGGTAGTTGACCAACGTGGCACGCGGAAAATCGTCCAAGCTATTGTACTGTTTGGAGTGGTCCCGTTTAGAATGAGGTTCTTTTGCCATCACTAGTACAAGATAGACCGCTCCTGAGGAGAAAAAGTGACTCCCAAGTAGCAGCTACCAAACACGGTCCCCCGCTCTTTCTGTATAGTATAGACGAATACGGACACGTTTCGAGCACACAGTTCACTCCTCCAAGGATTTCATCTTTTTTTTATCATCATCCCCTCACACAATCTCACTATTCAACTTCATTTATTCTACTTTTCATAAATATAAATTGTTTAATCAAAGGGACAAAAGAAAATACAATATAAGGTCAGACCTAGCAAAAATGGCTTGATACCGTACCTGAAACTCGAATTGAAAAAATGAACTTGGGCCCGAGCAACATTTGAATGGATGTCTGTTTCTGACCTGAACTCGAAGAAAATCAGATTCGAACCGCAACCTGAAAAGTATTTGGTTTAAAATTCACGGTCAAATTACCACAAATCAAAGAACCAATATGGAAAAAAACTCACCCGAACCATCCTGAATAAGTCTCTCGAAGTCAGCCAGACGAAATTGGTTGGCCTGATGTCCGCCCAAGCCGGTCTTCAAGACTTCAACTAATCCAAACCTGAATTGTCCAAGCCGGTCTTCAAGACTTCAACTAATCCAAACCTGAATTGATTCATCTGTTGACCAAATCTAATAAGACAACCAATCATTATTCATCAATTGTGTGTTCTTTTGTAGGTTAGCTTTCCATTTTTATCAATTTTATTCCAACTAAAGTAGTATTCTTTTTGCGGTTGCAGAATCATGCATTTCCATGATTTGTCACAACCCACCGCATTTTACCGCAAATCATTACTTTTCTCTCTCCTCACTTTTTTCCTCTACTTTTTATATTTTCTCTCCTCACCTACCCCACATACTAATAACCTACCACAATTCCACCACACTCCACCACACCATTCCGCAAAATACCGCATAAAAGAACACAGCCTAAAATTTACTCATTCCAATACTAAACTGTCTATGGCTCATCTATTACACATTTTTTATTTATGTAATATTTATCGCTTACGCCAAAATTTTAAATGTCATAAGTCAAACTAGAAAGAATAAACTTTAAATTTGGTAAGTCAAACTAGAAAGAATATGGTGATTACTGACATAGCTATCACCTCTTTTAATAATTAAATACACGTACCATGCTTGGCTACGTGAACTTTCAAATCCTTTTACTAATACTCCCTCCATTCCATATTAATTGTCATAATTTTGACTTTCACGGTCTCCAACATCTATTTTTAATAGATAATTTCTCACATAATATGATAATAACAATTGTAAAATTATACTTTTATGATAATATTTTTCGTTACAAATCTAATTGTGGTAATTTTATATTCTAACTCATTGTATATGTTGAGAAATTTATGGTCAAATTTTTTAAAATTTGACTGTACAATTTCCAAAGATGACAGTTAATATGGAACGGAGGGAGTAATAGTTAGCCTTGTGATGCAATTAGTAGAGACACGGGCGTACCAATGTTTATCGTTTAACATATCATCAAAGTTTTACCATTGTAAATTGAACATAGTGTTGAAGAGAAAGAGTAAAATGAGATGAAATAATGGAGTATGAGCATATAACAGCTGGATGATTACTGATGATGGATTTGCTCATGCTCATTGTGTAACATAATCAGTGAGTATGAACATTGTGTAGCATATAACATAAATTAAAATTGAAAAAGAATGAATACAATTATAGTAATATAGGTAATTTAGAGTACAATAGAACATGAGCATATCACTGTGTTCAATTTTATACCATCATCTAACTTTTAAGGTAATTAAAAAGGACAATTCAGTATACAAAGCATGCCTGCAAGAGAAATCTGAGGAAAGGTCCTACTACAAATGTATAATGTAGTAGACCTTACCTTAAAATTCTGCTAATATGAAGTAATTACGTTTAATTTGAATGCTTCAATTCGTCACTATCCGTCCAGTATCTAGAATTTTGCCTCAACTAATTCAAACCTGACTTGATCGCACTATTACTTATCTTATCTTATCTTAATACACATAGATTAAAGTGACAGTTAATATAAACTCGAAGAAGTATTTAATTGGGAAAGAGTAGTAGCATAGTTAATCACAATTGGGATCTACGATAGTACGATCCAAAAACCATCCACACGATTCTACGATCTTATGTTCCGAATCCACAACCTTGCCTGAATTTGAAAATGTTTGCTCACATTATATGCTTTAAAATTTAATGTTAGCCATTGAAATACAATTTAACACATTATTTCATATTAGTGAATATTTGTTAAAATTTTGACTATTGTAGAACTTTTTCTGCTATTTCTCTAATATATTACTACATCCGTCTCTAAATAATTGTTCATTTGACTAAACTTTGACCGTAAATTACTAATAAATTGCAATGAGTTACAATATGAAATTATCACCATTAGAAAGATATATTACTAAAAATTACAATAATATTAGTTTATATTGTAATTCATTGTAATTTGTGATTAATCAACGGTCAAAGTTTAATCAAATAGACAATTATTTAGGGACGGAGGTAGGACAATCTTACAATTTTTTATCCGATTCAACGATTTCGATTCTAACCTACGAATTGATCCAAATTAGAATTTGGATTCTAACTTTCCTTATGGATAGGCCAAGCATGGGGAAGGGGGATGGGTTGGAATGGGTATGTGGTTGGAGAGTGGAGCAGTAAGAGCGAGGGACCTTACCTTAGGGTGGGCACACGCTCCTGAGTGACTCCACAACAAAATTAAAACATAAAAAGGAGGGGTTGGTGAGCTGGAATTTGCGAGACACAGCTGTGGAACACAGTACGGCCGGGGAAGCGCATAATACGCTACCCAACGACGCGGACCTCTCTCACTTTGTCTCTCTCCTTTCTTCGTTACTACTTCGATAGGAAATTATGGCAAAAACTTCGATCGTTAATATCTTAATTTGTATAATTATTGATCATACAAAATTGATATCATTAGATTCGTAATAAAAAATATTATAAAAAAAGTATAATATTATATTTTTCTATAAAAATTTTATATTAAAAATTATTGATTAAAAATTGACACAGAGAACCGTAAATAACAGATAAAAAAGAACGGATGGAATACCATCCAAATCATTACTCCATCGCTAACACTCGTACTTACTTAAACCTCTTTTGTTTTTTAAAAAAGAAAATTATTTCCAGATATTGTGGTTGTACTATTTTGTCCCTCCACCCCAGGGCCAGTTGGATCCTCCTTACCATTTCTCGGAATAACCAACCATCTAATTACTCCCACAAATACCATATTTAAATCAAATAACAACCCCATTCCAATCATATATCCAAATAATTTTAAATATAAATTATTCTGAGATTTTAATTTATATTAATAGGACAGTTAGAAGTGAAATTATTGAATTGGATCAAGAATTATAAGATTCTGATGTATTATGGAAATAGTAAAAATGTTCAATAATAATTAAAATGTGGAAATTTTTTTTGGAAAAGACTTACTCTAGCCCTTTAGGAAACTATTTACGGGGATTATGAGGGAAATAATGGGCATCACATTAAAACTTTTCCATCTATTGCGAAGAACCGAACATAAGAAAGATTGTCAACTTGAAAAAAATTGACTAATTTTTCTGGAAAAATTTCCTAACCAAACATTCCCTAACAGTAAACTCAAACAATTTTTGTAAACATATAATTTAAATAGTAAAAAGAAAAACAAAGATGACAGGTATTTCATAATTGGTCGGGTACAAGACATTTGTAGTTTTGTACTAGCTCCCTACTCCTGAATACGGTCTCTCTCTTCTCAATTCCTTTCCTGGTCAAACCTAGTTGCCTAACTGTATCATCTCTTCACTATTTACCATCTTGCCCCTCTCCCCTAGTTTTTTTAAAATTTTTGAGTTCGATGATTCCATCCCATGTTTTTTATTAATAATTATTAAGGTTCAGGTATTGTGGATTAAGTTAAATTTTACCTTATTTTATTTTATATATTTTTATTTTATTTTATCTTGTCTTAATTTATTAGTTAATTCCACTACTTTAAATAATTTAACAAGTTTATTTCCTGATCTAACAAGTTTATTTTTAAATAATTTATATTTAAAGCTTTAGGCCCTGTTCTTGTAAAAAACAGAGTCTTATTCAATTTATAGAATTTATTTAAAAAATTAAAAGGATGTGATATGATGTTTGCTTACCTCCACTACTTTACTTATATTTTCTTATCTAAACTAACTTTATTTTACCTTACCTAATTAAATCTTACACCTTTAAAAAAATAAAGCTTAATTATGGGACAATTTTCTGAGGCAAAATAAAATTATGGGACAATATTAATATTTAAAGCCCTACAAATAACACCTTGGATTCATATAACACCGCTGCTAGGCATAGCCCAACAGATATTGAAAGAAAAGCAAGCACTATAAGGCCACTTCGGGCATTTTAAAAAGGAGTACTAGTAATATTTATTGCCAAATTGGTAACAAATGGGGTCCAACAAAGAACACGGTTGCCTTGTATTTTTGCTTGTTTCAGAAAACGTCTCCATCATCCAACTCAAATTTTAATCATTTTCATTCTTTCCTCAATAGCAAAACCCCATTAAACTCTTCTTAAGGGCCATCAAAGCATAATTATATTACTAGTCTCCACCATAAATAAAATTTAAAATTAAATAACAAAATATTGAGTCATAATATATCAATTTTTGGTATTATTAGATTGCAATAAAGCGACCTTTAAAATCAATATACTAACCATATATTTACATATTATATATTATTAACCTACAAAAATACGATTATCTTAGGTCAATTTCAACACATTAATAACACTCAGACTTCGTTCTTTTTTACGGTTGGTTGCGATGCGATGTGGTGAAAATCTAAAAAGTGTGGTGCGGTGTGAAAAGTTGTGGTGGAATGTGGAAGGTTGTGGTGGAAATAATTGTAAGTCGGTTGATAATTTGATATAACTTTTAATAAAAAGATAAATAAAAATTGAAATGGTAGATTGTGATGGAAATTGGAAAGCTGTGATACGATGTGGAACCGCAACCAACCAGCCACATAAAAAAACGGAACTTCAATATAAAAGTAAAATATATTAATATCCAATTTAAAAGTTGATATATATCAATTCATTACTAACAAAAATTAAATATTATGATTCAATATTCCTTAAATTCCTTAAATAATACCCCTCCGTTCTTTTTTATCTGTCATTTACGGTTTTCAGTGTCAATTTTTAATCAATAACTTCTAATATAAATATTTTACAAAAAAATATAATATTATACTTTTTAATAATATTTTTTATTACAAATCTAATGACATCAATTTCATATGATGAACATTATACAAATTAAAATATTAATCGTCAAAGTTTTTGGCACAATCTACAAGGCGACTATAAAACCAAACGGAGGAAGTATAAAGAATGGAAGTTTTTTGGGCAATAAATAATGAGGTCAAATCCTAATTTCATCGACCACGCACCCCGTCAAAATTTCAGGGAAAAGAAAAGTTTTGTAATAAAGCACTTTTGTTCCTTTATTTTTTTTAAACATCATAAATATGGAAACAAATCCGGTATTTAAGAACTTCACAAGGGTAAAGACGTAATTTAAGTTTGGCGCTATAAAGTTACCTCGTTTCGCTTTCCAACCATACTCGGCGCAGCCCAAAGGCTTTTTCGCTCCTTCTCTCCAAAAATATTTTTCATTCTCCTTCGCTCTCTAAATTCTCCGGGAAACATTTCGTCGAGCAGGTGGTGTGCACCGCTGGTTTTTCGCCGGAAAAGGAAAAAGCAGCCGGGAAACACCGCAACCCAGTTCAGAGCCGCCCGTTTCGGGCCGACCCAGACCGAGAACGGCGTCGTTTGGTGCTTCATAGTGGCGGCAAAATGAGGGATAAAGGAGGTAATTAGGGAGGGAAAAGGAAGAGAGATGGGAAAGGTGGGGTTTGGTGTAGTGGCGGTGGTGGCAGCGGCGGCGTGCGTGGCGGCGGCGGTGGTGGTGGGGAGGAGGGTGAAGAGGAGGAAGAAGTGGATGAAAATGGTGGGATTGTTGAAGGAGTTGGAAGAAGGTTGTGAAACTCCTTTGAGTAGACTGAGACAAGTTGTGGATGCCATGGCTGTGGAAATGCATGCTGGTTTGGCTTCTGAGGGAGGTTCTAAGCTTAAAATGCTTCTTACTTATGTTGATAAACTTCCCAATGGGTATGTATCCTCTCTCTCTCTCTCTCTCTCTCTCTCTCTCTCTCTCTCATATCAGTTTGTTGATATTGGGTTTTCTTCAATTTGGTTGGAAATGGGAAATTTTTACTGGTTTGTGAATTGTGATGATTTATATCCTGACTTGGGTTGATTATCCTCCCTAAACATGGTCTTCAATGTCTTTCCTTGTGTTACTTTATCGAATAAATTATAACATTATACTATTATTTTCATTACGAATGTAATGATATTATTTTTGTATAATATAAGATTGTATATGTTAAGAAATTAACCATCAAAGCTTTTAATGGTTGATTGACGCGTAGATTAAGGTGACATTTAATATCGAATAGAAGGAGTAGTTGTTTGCAAGCAAATTTGTTTTTGATCATTTGCTTGAATGAATGTTTAGAAAGTGAGAAAGACCCTTCTTTTTGTTTTGGTTGAATGTTTCATTGATGACATGATCGAGCACTTTGATGGTTTTTGTGACATTTTGTTATAATGGCATTGTGAAATTCCTTGCATATATAGTATAGAAATGAATTTCTTGATCATAATACCGATTACCTTAATAATCCTTAATGTAATATTTCCTTGTTCAAAAGTTGAAATTTATAGACAAGAATTCTCCATTTTATTAATACAAGAAAGGATGAAATATGAAATATGAATGCTCTTTAATTGGTGCTGCTTATGAATACAAGAATTTATATGGTATATAAAAAGGGGAAAAAGAAAAAGGATGGAACTTTATGTTTATGCTTCTTATATACTTGGTCGAGGTTTTTGTTTTACCATTTTGAATGAAAGTTCAATTTTTGGCTGCGTTTAGTACACCTCTGGATTTTTCTCCTTAATACCAATTTTTTGGTATGTGTATGTATGTATGATGTGAAGCTGTACTAAGTTATATAGTATGACACTCATTATTTGTCTCAATGTTTTCATGCATCTTATGAAAACAAATACTCAAATCATTAATGCCATTTACACGTATAAAAAGTAATGTTGGAACCAAGGTAGTCAGAATCAGGATTTTAACTCGGATCCATAGGGTAATTAGGATTAGAATTAACCCACGTAGGATCGTGGATTGAAATGTAGATAGTAGAATCACATCGAGGATTTTGGATTATAGGATCTTAGCTTGGGATAGGGATTTTAATAACTATGGTTGGAACCTTGTTTAATTCATTCATCTTGTTCCTTTGGCCATGTGAACTTCTGTCAATTAGCCATTGTATTTGTATTTGTATTTGGACCATCTAATAAGTATCGTTTGTTTCTGCAACAAAAGTCTTTTCTTTTTGGATTCCCTTGTTTTTACCTTTTCTTTGTGCAGTGTTGAAGTGGTCATTTCTCTTTTTAATGCACTGTGACTGTGAGAAAGGTTGGCATGGCAGTCATATTTTGGTGTTGAATTTCTGGGTGTTTTTTTTTAAATCTTTGAAACTGTCCTATTTGACAGCCTGTTGCCATTGAATTTTGGCCTAGTCACTGTGAATTGGCAAGATTGACATTCCTCAGGCTCAGGTTACTGTCCATGAAAGAGTAAATAGTACTAGTAAATTACTAGAAACTGTTATTTCATGCTCTTTTGGCCATTTCATTCTTTTCTTTTTTTTGAAAAACTTTAATTTGGGGATATTGCAAATAGTAATTGCTATTTTTCTTGCCCAGTTCATTCTTTTGTGTTCTTTTGAAAGGTAGATTTGGTTTGGCTAAAATTTTGGTAAATATTGATCGACAAACTATTGGGAAAATGTGTAAAATTTTGAAAAATTACAATATATATGTAACAAATACTCATGTTATAGATCACCCAAATTACCCAACTTTTCCAAAATTCTATTTGTAACAGTAGAAGTGTAGAACACTTAGTATTTTGCCTAGAAAGAGCTCTTCTGAATGTTTTTACTTTATAAACTTTGTATGATTATTCGTAATATTATTTTTGGTCTATATATAGGAGCGAGAAGGGGATATATTACGCGCTACATCTAGGAGGCACTTATTTCAGGGTTTTGCGGGTTCAACTAGACGGAACAAGGTCGAGCACCATTAGGCATGATGTTGAAAGAATGGCTGTTCCACAGCATTTGATGACAGGCACAAGCAAGGTTGCTCGATCTTGCTGTCTTCTGTACTTGTTTCTCCATCATAATGAAACACAGCTGTATGTATTCAGATAGTTGGATTGCTACCTTTGCAGGATCTATTTGATTTTATTGCGACATCATTAATGCGATTTGTTGGCAAGGAAGAACAAGGGAAAGATTCTCCTGTTTCACGGGAACTTGGATTTACATTTTCCTTCCCTGTGAAGCAAACGTCCCTCTCTTCCGGGATCTTGATGAAGTGGACCAAGGGTTTTTCCATTCGTGACATGGTTAGTTTAGTTTGCCTAGCTTGACCCTTTCTTTAGCTTAATCGCGCGTTTTGTCGGAAAAGTTTCTCGCCCAAGTTGACAAATTTTCCTACATTTGGTCGTACTTAGTGGATGGGAAAATTTTGACGTCGGGCCCAAAAAACCACCAAACGTGCCCTAACAGATCAGTGTCGTTGAAGATGGTATGCCAAGGTCTTTTCACGCTAATTTTTTTTTGCCTTTAAATGTTACTTAACAGGTAGGCAACAACGTTTGCGAATGTTTGCAACAAGCATTGTTTAGAAATGACCTAGACATGCACGTAGCCGCGCTGGTAAGCAACATCAGTGTTGTTGAATTCGTGTTTTTTTCCCCAATGATATAATATATTGGATATTAGATGCACGACCATGCTGTAGAGTCATTGTTATATCCATATTGTTAGAAATACACAAATTTGTGCCCATTGTGAACCAGGTAAATGATACTGTGGGAACATTAGCGCTTGGACGCTATAACGATGAGGACACTGTTGCTGCAGTGATAATTGGGACGGGAACAAACGCTTGCTATTTTGAGAGAACGGATGCCATTATCAAGGCCCAAGGACTTCCTACATCTTCGGGAGGCATGGTATTATTTTTTCATTCAACCTCCCTTCACGAGCTCTTTCAATTTTTCATTTTTGCTAAAAAGTGCACTTAAATTAAACTTGTCCACTGTTGTCGGTTAGGTTGTGAACATGGAGTGGGGTAATTTTTGGTCGTCACATTTGCCGAGAACTTCTTACGATATCGAGTTAGACGCACAAAGCCCTAACCCCAACGATCAGGTTAATCAGCATTGCATTACTTTGATACCGACTTTTAAAACGGGGATTGGAAAGTAAAGAAAAAGCTTTCTTGCTTCAGGGTTTTGAGAAGATGATATCGGGAATGTATTTGGGCGAGATCGTAAGAAGGGTTATATTAAGGATGTCACAGGAGTCGGACGTGTTCGGTCCCGTTTCACCTAGCCTGACTCAAGCTTTCATCTTAAGGTATCGTTTGCTTTGCTTGCTTTTAATTTTATCGGACATCATTCACTGTTTCTCGGCGAATTTTCGACTAAGAGAGCGTTTGGCTGATCGAAACCACTAGGAAAATCAGCCAACTTTCCCAAGTTGACCTATTTCCCCATGTTTGGTTGCATTTGGCCCTTGGGAAAAATTTTTACAAGGACCCTCAATTTCCCATCTTCACTAATGGTGCGTTGGGTACTTTTCCAAGTTGACCAACTTTCCCAGGAAAAATCATCAGCCAAATGCTGTATTAAGGAAAATTTCACGTGGGGGGTAGGGGAAAATTTTCCTAGGGGAGCGTTTGGTAGGGAACCCCAAGGAAATTTTTTCCATGGGAAAGATTTCCTCAGGAAAAATTTCTCTTAGCCCCCCCCCCCCTAAGGAAAATTTTCCCTTGGAAAATGTAGGATCGTGAGGTTTTTCCTAAGGCCAACATACATCCAAACATAGGGAAAATAAATCAACCTGTGAAAATTGACCGTTTCCCCAGGGTTTTTGACCAACGAAATGCAACCCTAAGGGGAAATTCCCGCGGGATTTACAGTACTACCAAGTTGTAAAAAAGTGAGAAAATTCTATTCCCAATGTGAAATTAAACAAGTTTGAATGATGAACCAGCTGGTAACTGGGATAGTGGTGGGGTACAAAGGCACCTGTTTTTATTTGTTTGTTTGTCAGCAATTGCAATTTTTACATTTGATTAAAGTTTGTGAGAGATCCAGACATACATCCAGTTGGATTGTTTTTGGAGCCTTTCTTAGATGAACCCTGTATTTGTTTGTGTGTTGGCAAAGATGGTAACTGGGCCCTCTTTTTCATAGTTAAGGAATATTGATAGATAACTTAATGAGCAACCCAGCTGGATCACCAACTCAAACCAAGCTGACCTTAGCTTGGTTTGTTTGTTGTTTCCTGGTGCATTATTTTTAGCTCATAACTCAACAATTATTATCGTTCCGTTTTTCCATTGACAAAACATGTTTTTGGGAAAATGCCGAAGCACTGGACCAGTCTAGTTTTGGACCCGTGGACCGACATGAACTGATTTTGGGGCTGGCTGAACCAACATGGTCCAGCTAGGATGGAGTGACCTAGCTAGCTAGTTTGTTGAATATTGTTTAGTGGTCTGTTGAATTAGATCGGTCACATGTTTAATTGCATCTGCTGGTTTCCGTGTCTTAGCACACCGTTGATGGCCGCTATGCACGAGGACGACTCACCGGACTTGCATGTGGTGGCTCGAACCTTGAACGAGGTTCTTGGGGTATGTCTGTCTGTCTCTCTTAAACTGCATTGCTTGCATGTTACTTTCATCCGGTGCAAACGAGATGTTGCAACATACTTCCTGGTCTCCCTAACAAAGTGGTCCCTCATACATTTTTTTGGGATATACAAATGGGGGAATAAAGAAAACAAAAAAAAAGGGTTCATAGTTGTTGGGATTACCCTGCTAGATATACCAGACACTACCTAATAATTTATCTATCAATACGAACCTGTCTAACAAAACGCGTATCACGAACCCCAGATCGAGGATGTCCCACTGAAGCTCCGGAAACTTGTAGCAAATGTGTGCGACGTGGTGGCCCGGCGGGCCGCCCGGCTGGCGGCCGCCGGGATCATGGGTATCCTGAAGAAGATCGGCCGGGACGGGACTGTCGGCGGCAGACCAAAAGGAGGCGGAAGTACCGGCAAGTTGAGAAGGACGGTGGTGGCTATCGAGGGGGGATTGTATGCCAACTACCGGATGTTCCGGGAGTACTTGAACGAGGCGGTTGGCGAGATCTTGGGGGAGGAATTGGCCCCGTACGTTGTTCTCAAGGCCACGGACGATGGGTCTGGGTCCGGATCCAGGTCTGGCATTGGGGCGGCCCTTATTGCGGCATCCTATTCTTCGTCCTGGGCCGAGGATACGTGAAATTTTGAGGTATGCTTGTAATATGGTTATAGTACTACTTGTGTGGATATTGTTACCTGTCTACATGTCGTACATTATTATTATAGGGGAATTTTATGTATAAAATGGTGGTGTAGGATTCATTTGGGGGGTCAATAATTAGGAAATGTAGGGGGTTTCTTTCCAACCATTTGTTATTTGATGAGAAGAAAAGCAGCACAGCAATTGTAATATTCCCTAGAAAATTGATTAGAGTTGTATTTACTTGGTATTGCCTGCTGTAGATAGTGTGTTATAATGCCCCTCCCCCCCGCTCCGAATGTTAATAATACCATCCTCCCTATTTATTTTTTTGGGTTGTCGATTACTATTGTAGATGTGTTTTTAATAATAAGGGCCGTCAAAAATCCAAGTCAGGTAATTTTGGGTACGGACAGATCGGACATCAAATGAAAAGTTGATGTTAAACCCTTGTTTTTTTGAAGTTTATTCCAGGTCAGGCAAAAGTCAAGCAAGCCTAAATTCGTGTTCGGAGAACTGAAATAAGAAAAATATTGTCATAGTTCCTACGTATAATCAGTTGATGTCAAAATTTAGACGAAAAGATTTGTAACATAGAAACTTATAAAACTTTATAAGTGATATCCAATTCTTCTAAGTTAGATACTTAGATAGAATCAGGTTTTTGGATCGGACAATATTTGGCAGCCCTAATTTCTTATACATAACGTTTTTGGGTCTTTTCAATATTTGTTGAAGTCATCCTAGATAAATTCTATTTGCGGATTTGCCAATGAAAAGAACATATTAACTATTTGCCAAGTAAAAGAATAGAGCCTTACCATTGATGTAATAAACATGTACACAATGACAAACTACTGGTAATCAAAGCATTATCAAAAGTCTATCAATAATTTTGGAGATGATTTTTTAGCGCTGAACATCTTTTAAGATTTGTACTGTTGACTCTCTGTTTTACAACTTGTTGGACATGCTTAATTAAGTAGAATTTAGCTCAAGTGGCATGAGAGTAGTGAAGTACAATGTTTATCCTCTTCATCGGGCTTCAATCCTAATGATTATTATTTTCATATTGGGAATTCTTAATGTTCCTGAAGGCTTTTTCGGTCCTCGGACTAATTTTTGGGCCTAGTTTATTGTCATAGCACCCACCGATACCCCGTAGTCTGTCAGGTTTACACGCAATTAAACTTGTGGTAAATCCAATTGGTATATGGTCCATTGTGATAGGTACAACACTTGTATTAAACTTTTTAAATAATTCATTAATATTAAAAATTCACCATAAATATATCAATATTAATTATAAAATTCATTATAAATATATCAATATTATTACAAAATTCATCAATATTTTTTAAAATCATAAAACTTTTATAAAAGTTCATCATATAAAAAAATTAATGTGTTTCAATACATATGTTGTATCTAAGTAATTACACCAGACGATATGTAGTAATTTGCGTGGTAAACCGGTAAATAAAGAAGAGAACAAATGCACCCCCAAAAGTAGCCGTTGGAGGAGAAACAAAAAAGAAGGCGTAATCAGAATCCACGCCGACCAGCGATCGCAATTCGCAACGTTCGAAAGTGCATTTTCCATTTTTCTTTTCTTTTTATTTTGTCCGCTAGTCATTATTTATTTTCATCCGCGGCGTTTAAATCAACCCAACTCAATTCCCCTCTCTCTCTCTGTCTGCTTGTGAAGACGAAGACGAAATCGACGAGAATTAGAGAGAACCCTAAATCTCCATCCCTCTCTGTCTCTCTCTTTCTCTGTTCGATTCGATCTGAGTTTGTGTGATTCTTGAAGTTGATAATGGCGACGATCAATCAAGTTACATCTCAAGCTGTTCTTCCATCTTCCAGGCAAAACCACGCTCCCACCAAAACTTCCGATACTCAATCCGTTTTCAAAAGGTTACTATTCCTTCTCTTTCCCAATCTTTCTTTCTTTTCAGACGCGAAATTAGGGTTTACAGTTACTAGGGTTCTGCGTTTTCAATTGGAGATTATTTGGGGGAGGGGGGGTTCTGGACTTGTTTTTGTGATGAATGAGTTGAATACCCTTAGATTAGAATCTTCGTCGTTTACTGTTTTCTTTTGAATTAGCCCTTCTCTCGATTTAGGGTTACTGTTATTAGGGTACTGCAGTTTCATTCATTTGGAGATTTTTTTTTTTTTTTTGGGGGGGGGGGGGTCCGCTGGTTTCTGTACTTTTATCTTGCGATGAGTTAATTGAATTCCCTTAGAATCGTCGTCTTTTAGGGTTTTCTTTTGAACTAGCCCTTTTCTCAATATAGGGTTACGCGAAATTAGGGTTTACAGTGATTAGGGTTCTACAATTTCAATTGGGGATTGTTTGGAGGGTTTCCGCTTCTTTCTTCACATTTTTTGGCGATGAGTTGATTGAATTCTTTTTTAATTTATTCGAGGGTTCTAATTTAACCTCATTTGTTGTTTTCTTGTTCTTTCTTCGCAGGTTACAGTCTGAACTGATGGCTCTGATGGTGAGTGATGATGTCCCTCCCTAAACTACTATAAACCTGAAAGAAATATTCTTGGAAGTTTAGTTTGTAAAAGTATCTGGGTAGTTGAATGAATTGAATTGAATCTTGATTGTTTGTTGGGCAGATGAGTGGTGATCCAGGAATATCAGCCTTCCCAGAGGAGGACAACATCTTCTGCTGGAAAGGAACCATCCATGGAAGTCAAGAAACTGTGTTTGAAGGCACTGAATACAAACTCTCCCTAAACTTCCCAAATGATTACCCCTTTAAGCCTCCCAAGGTCAAGTTCGAGACCGACTGTTTCCACCCCAATGTCGATGCCCATGGCAACATCTGCTTGGACATCCTTCAGGTCATTTTTCAATCCAAAATCCAACCCTAATCAAACTCATTTTCAGCTGATGATCAATGGGTTCTTTGCTAAGTAGTTAACTCATTTGTTTATGGTTCATTTTTTTGATGGGTGCAGGACAAATGGTCATCTGCTTATGATGTGAGAACCATACTGCTTTCTATCCAAAGTCTGCTTGGAGGTAATTATATCATAATTATCATCGCCTTTTCGATGTGATGAAATACTATGTGATATGATGTTCCATTGTGTTTGGTTTGCATGATGTGTTGTTAATATATTTTGGATAAAATGCAGAGCCAAATACAAGCTCGCCATTGAACACAGTAGCAGCAACACTATGGAGCAACCAGGAGGAGTACAGGAAGATGGTGCAAAAGCTTTACAAGCCACCAACCACAGCTTAGGAAGAGGATGATTAGATGTTTAGTTTGGTAGCACACAATTCTTTTTGTATCACAATCTCACCAGGGCCACAGGGCGACTACTTACTTAGATTCAAGTATGGTGGCCTTGTGTATCAAATTGTCTCTTATTTGGCTCTCCTAATAGTAATAATATGCTCATCTCTTGTTTCTCTGTCTCTCTATCTGCCACCATGACCTTGTGAAAACCAACCACATTCTTCTTATTGAAGAGCTACCATACATTTTACTTCAGTTTTCAGTAAATTTTTGCACCCTTGCGAAAGAAAAAGTAAATTTGGCATAAACTTTTGGGGCATTGGAAAGATATACCAACCATTATTCTTGGGAGTGCTTGGATAAAACTACCCTCCTAAAACTTTCAAAAATGGGCAAAAATGATACTAATATTTTAACCTGATCAAAATTGTCACTGTAATTTTCATAATGATAAAAATGTCCTTCAAGTCTGTTTAACTGGTAACAACAGGTAGGTTATCGAGTTCTTGGATAAAAATGCCACTGAACTTTGCAAAAATTGCAATTTTGCCACCCGTAAAAAACATGTAATGAAAGTGCCATTCAATTATGTTAACTGTGACAAAAATGCCACTTTACCTGTTTTTTACCTACAATAGCCGGTTATATGCAGGTTTAGGGTTTAATATCTTCATTAAGCATTAAAATTAATTACCCTCCCTTTTTACTGCATAAATTAACTGTCCCCTTCCCCTTGATTCTTCATCTTCCTTCTTCATCCTCTCCCCTAACTTTTGCCATAGCTGAGTTCTTCTACCTTCTTCCTTTCTTACCCTGAAAATTCTTCATCTCTGTTCCTTCTTCATTCCTCACCAACACAACCAAACCCACTCAACAACACCACCCTCCTCCGCCTGCCACACCTCTGCCATCATCTCCGCCACCATCTCCGCCCATCAAATGAAGCAGCAAATATGGTCATCTCAATCTGACGGTTCCCCCCTTCACCGCCCTCCCCTTCGCAAAGCTCCACTCTTCGATCTCCAAACACCTCTCCAAACCCAAACCCTACTCCAAACTCTCCTCATCCTCCTCCAGCCACCACCGTCCGATCATCTCCTCCCCCTCTCCGCCGTCGAATCCCGACCGTGACTTCGCATCCCTGCCATTCGATCTGCTGGTGAAGGTGGTATCTGGGTTTTTTTTGCCCAGAATTGTTTGCCTAGACGATTTTTTTTCAGTCCAAAAAATTAGGTTTTTTTTACTGAAAAATTAGGTTTTTTTTGCCCAGAATTGTTTGCCCAGACGAATGAAGAAGAAGAGATGAAGAATTTGACTGAAAACCCTAATTTTTTTTTGCTCAGAAAATGAAGAAGAAGAGATGAGGAAGAGAGATGAAGAATTTCACTGAAAACCCTATTTTTTTTGCTCAGAAAATGAAGCAGAAGAGATGAGGAAGAGGTGGGTTATGGTGGACAAAGTAGAGGAGATTGAAGAGGAGAGTTGAGGAAGAATATGAACTGAGTTGGGGAGGGGGCAGTAAAAAAAATTGGGAAGATAATTAAATTAGTAAATAATTAATTTGGATATATAATTTAGGGTGGGGGGAATTTTAATAACTAATCAAAACATTAATGAAAGTAAAGTGACACTAATTAAACCCTAAACCTGCATATAACCTACATTGCGGGTAAAAAGCAGTAAAGTGGCATTTTGTCGCGATCAACATGTTTTTACGGTGAAAATTGCGATTTTGCGAAGTTGATCATGGCATTTTTATCCAAGAACTCGTAGGTTATCATATTGATAGTATGGCTGTTGAGAATGTTGAGGCCCAAGAGAGGGAGAAAACAAAGGTTGGGTTTAATAAAATTAGAAGGGGCCTCAATCCCTTCCTTCTCCTATTAACACATGACACCGAAGAGAAAGAGGGGAAAGTTGTGGAAGGCGAAAGGCTGGGCGGTGACTGGTGGCTGCGTGCGGCGGTTTGCCGATGACGGGCGACAGGGGTGTAGCAGTGACGACCAGAGGGCCACCAAGGTGGTGGTCTCGGCGGTTCGGGGTTGCGGACAGGGGATGAAAAACAGAGGGCCCGACATTTCCCAGCGGCGCTATAGGTGGTTTCCGACGGGTTTCGGTTTAAATTGGATAAGTGTAATCTCAATTGGATAAATTATGGTTGTGGAATGGATTTTTGGATTGGATTTTGGGATGGATGTTGATTGAGACTTTGAGATGGATGAGAGATGGGTATGAATGTATTTGATGTTTTTGAGTCTGGAATAGTGGCGATAATGGTGGTGTTGATGATGGGGGTCACTGGTTTATGGTGGTTTGTGCGGCGGATAAAGGGTGGCAGTGGTGGTGGTTTGAGGTTGGTGATGGTGATGGTGATGGTGATGGTGGTGATAATGGTGGGGGGTGTTGGTGAACCGAAAAGAAGGAAGAAGATGAAGTTGGGGATTTGATGAGGTTCAAATTATTTTTCTTTTGGAAAAGGGTATAATGGTAACTTGAAGAAAAGTTGGGGAAACCTGAGATAACAAGTTAATTTTTTTTCAGGGGTAATTTTGATCATTGTGGAAATTAAATTGATAATTTTGATCGGGTTAAAATTTCATTGGCATTTTTGCTCATTTTGGAAAGTTTAAGGGAAGTTTTTTATCCAAGCGATTTACTAGGCTACTACTTGAATAGGATCTGTTCTCTGTTTTTATTTATATGTCGCTTAGGAAATATATAATGATTCATCATATAAAATTAATGTTGTTAGATTTGTAATAAAAAATACTATTAGAAAATAATAATATTATATTTGTTTTTACAAAAATATTATATGAAAAATTATTGATTAAACATTGACTTTGAAAAGTGTAAATGACATATGACAACCTAAAATTATCATTTCTTTCCGTATTTCTAACATTCAACCTTTTAACTTTTACTTTAACTCACTCTCTGAAACGGGTCTCTACGAGTTCTTGGTTAAAAATGTCACTAAACTATAAAAAAATTACAAATTTGCCACCCGAAAAAAAATATATTATGAAATTATCATTAATTTATGTTTATAGTGACAAAAATGCCACTTCACCGAAATCAAAACTTTCCAATTTTCATCACAACCCACCACAATCTACCATTTCAATTTTTATTAATTTTTTTATTAAAAGTTATACCAACCCACTACAATTATTTCCACCACAACCTTCCACATCCCACCACAACTTTCCACAACCCACCGCATTTTTCAAATTTCACCACACCGCACCGCAAAAAAAAAGAACGAGGCCTGAACCCACATAGCTACAAATTTACCCAAATTACCAGTATATATATTCCACATCATATGCCTTAATATCTTCCCATTTCCCTCAAAAAAACAAAAAGAAAAGAGGGAAGAAGGTGATACACTGATGTGCAAAAGGTCTTCAAAACACTATAGAGTTCATTCATAAGTTCCCTGGAAAAGAACAAAAAGGGTTCCTAAATCAAGATGTCTGTGTTCAAGATGTAAGCTGTCTGATGTTGTACTTGGCCAATTCCTTGTACTTTTCCACGACCCCGATCAAGCAAACAGTCTGCACAGAGCAGGAAGATGGTGCAAAGTTAAGCATCACAAATGAAATTCGACAGCAGAAAATTTGAGGCCTAAAACATAAGACTTTGCACTTACCTTGATAATTTGAACTATGATGGTCTTTTCGGGGTTCTTAAGATCTACTTTGTGGGGCACTGGAACCGATTTTGCAACTGCATCTATTATCTTCATCCTCTCAATCCCGGAATTCGCCCGAGCATCATATTGTACAGCAAACTAAGAAATAACCCGGAAGGTAAGTCAGATGCCATCCATAAGAACTTGATCAGGAACAAAAGTAGCACCTTCAAAATGTTAGCCGACCCGAATACCCCCACCCCGCGAAAACTGGGTATGGTCAACATTTTTCACCTGAATTTAACGGACTGAAAATCTGGACGTAGTATTTCTTATATTTCTATTGCTCGATCCCGATTTTGACCTGAATATACATTTGTTTGAGTTGTCCGACCTAGACTGGTCCGCACATGATCGTCATCAATTTTTCGTCCGAATTTGAACCAGACCCAGTTTTTTGACAGCAGTAATTACAAAAGCAATGAATGCTGGACGCTGTTTTTTGTTCCCAATAGAATATACCTTGACCGGTACTTCAGCATCCACAGGGAAGTACTGATCAACAATTGGTTTCATGGCTCTTGATATTTCCTCTGGGGAAGCATAACTTGAGGCTTCCACTGGTAATACCCTAAGAAGAAATCTGCACAAAACCGAAACAGGTTATTCAGAAAAATCTGAAATAAATAGTATTTATAATCAAGGAAGAATGAATCTTCAGTCTATAAAAGTAAGCCATTGGAACTTGGAAGTACCTTGACATATGTTTCTTGGTAGAGGCGGCAACTTCCATCATATGTTGTACTATTTGTCTGGGCCCGGGATCTCCAACCCTTTTCCGCATCAGAATAAAAACCACGCCATTACAGCCAGTATCAAGCTTGGCAAAGCGCCTCTGGTTCAATAGGAAATTTTGTTATAAACATCCCCCACTAAAAATAATTCTAACAGTAAAGGCCGGTAGCTATGGAAACCCTAATGTATATGTACAATTCCTACGATATAAATATATGAGTAGACCAAGGGCTTGGACTCTAATCATCAGAGCCTCTGATTCCTCATATTCTTACATGGTACCAGAGTAAGTGAGAAGGTTTCAAGTTCAAATCACTCATGAGCCCCTCGATTTGGCATTTGGGTCGGGTTCGGGTTGGGCCCATATGGGTTGGGCCAGTCCGAGTCAACAAGTTTCGGGTTTGGGTCGGGTCATTTTCAGCCAGGTAGATTTCGGGCCGCTTTAAGATTATCATTACAAATGAACACCTTTAGTAAAAGATAAATTCCGGTCGGGCTCTGTCTTATCAGTTTCGGGTAAATAGTTTTGCCATTTTCGAGTCTTGGTCGAGCGCGGATGAGTCATTTGGGCCGTGTCGGTTTTTCCAAGTCTCCCCGTGTTTACTAGCGCATCCACGTGAAAATAAAACTATCATGAAGCCTTCAACTATCAGCCCATGCTTTTGCTTGACATTAAGGAAAGCAAACGGTGAAACATTAGATAGGGTTCTGAGATTGTTGTACCAACTGACCTTGCCTTTATCCTTCAATTCCTTGAGTTCATCTTCAATTAACTCATCCACAGACTTCTCTGACTTACCAACAAGTACATGGTTCCCATTTCCCGGTTTTTTTGCATCGCTGCATTGCTTCTTTGCTGGAGGTTCTTTGTTCTCCTCGCTTTCAACATCAACCTGTGGCTTATTATTATCAGCTTCTTTATTATCAGTTTGCTCAGATAGAACCTCCTGGGGTTGTTCATCCTTCTTCTCATCATTAGAAGTTTTATCATCAGTACTTTCCTTACTTTCCTCATCTTTATCACCTTCAGCAGGTCTCTCTGATACGTCCTCCTCTTCAGCTCCATTGTCATTTTCATCGTCATCTTCTTCACTATCAGAAGAATCAGAGTACGTAAATGTAATCTTCTTGTTCAAGGGTTTTGCGGGTATAGCTGAGACGCCAGTACTTGGATCCTTTCCATGGATAAGTTCTTCAAAAAACTAAGCAAAGTCTCAGTAGGGTTAATGAAAGAAGTGAATAATTGCAAATGATGTAGCAGTCTCCAAATTTTGCAATATAGAAAGATTGGTTCCAATTGACCTAAGATATCTATTCTGCATGAACATACAGCAATTTTTGCTAGCGAAAACAAGAATCTGATTTGCTCAAGGATCCATATAATGAACAACAAGGGATCCTTAATCCTTACAATATACGGGACCTGAACAACCTCAAGTAGGAACCCAAACAAGGCAACTTGATTTTAAGTTTGGGCTCAGATCCAAATATAATCTGATAAAAATTGTCTGACTATTCGCCCTCACACTTTTCCCACAAACTTATTAGGTAATGCGAATAGCTCGACCAAACCAGTATATTCTATCAATGTACTCATTGTAATCTGTAACACGATCTGAATTATGCAAACCTAGACCTAGATAACCATCTTCACATCTAAATCTTGAATCAACTAGGTGATTAGATTACCAGAATAGCTGACTTCAGCCACTGGATGCATAGCAAAACCCAACACCAGACCATGCTACCATGACATACACGGCCATGGAGGTCTGAACTAAGCAATAGAGAATTTAGGCAATTGCCCATCAATCCTTACAAACTCCTAGCTAGCGTAGGCAAAAATTCAGCTTCCGGTCAAATTCAGGTTTGTCAGTGTCCGAATTCGGACGAGAAATTGATGTTCGTTACCTCTTTTCCAAGGTCGGACAATTCTAATGGACTTAATTTCGGACCAAAATCAGGTTCAGACAATAAAAAAAGAAAATATTAAGTTTGAATACTCGGTCAAATCGGTCATTGTCAAAATTTTAATGAAACCTATGCCCATACACATTTTTTCGGGGTCGGACAAATTTGGACATTCGATTGGGACAAATGTTTGCCAGCTCTACTCCAAGCACCTATAGAGCTAAAGGCAACCATACATTCTGAATCAACTTCAACAAACAACATACATAGCATGAATCCTGAAAACATTCACTCAACAGAAGAAACTGATAATGTATAGAACCCTGTAGCAAGACCCAAACAGCAAACACTTGAGAGTTGAGAGAGTTAACCAAAAAAGGCCAAAACCCAGAATACAAATTTCAGAATCAAACTAAAAACATAACCTAAGACTCTAACCTAAGCAACAAAAAGAAATTTAGACTACCCCAAACTCAAATCAAACCAAAACAAAGCCAAAAAAAAAAAAAAAAAAAGCCATTTACTATCAGAATTTGTGAAACTAAACAGAATGAATTAAGAAGAAAGGAGAGACATACAGATTCAATAACATTGAGGGCTTCTTGAGAAGCTTGGTGTTCCCTTCCACCATCACAGGTTATGAAGAACCCTACAACTCCTGGTCTTAGTGGGCTTGGACCCTTCTTCTTCACTGGTTTCTGATGCACAACAACAAACAAAAAACAAAACCCACTTCAAATTAGATGAGATTAAGAAGAAACCCTAACAAAAGGGTTTGAGAGAAAGTTACGTTGTGAGGTAAATAACGTCGCTTTCGTTTTCTGCCATCGTTGGTTGCACCACCTTTTGCTTCTGTTTCACCACCCATTGTTGTTTGAGGGAACAGACACAGAAAGAGAGGGACTGTAGGGGGAAGTTGAATTGAAAGAGGGGAGGGTTTTGAGTAGTGATCCAGCCCATAAACCCAGAACGTGGAGGGATGATACGCGTCGTTTTATAAGACAGGAGGAGAGAATACGCTATGGAACATGTCGTTTTAAGATCTGCAGGAACTAAGTTCAAGTTTATGTCCCATCTCCTCTAAACTTTCTCTAAAGTAGCGCCGCCAAAAGATAGAGTTCAGGTTAAATTTCAATTGGTTAATGTCAAAATTTAGATTAAAAAATTAATGTTAGGGTAGGAGATAAAAAATTGTCGACAAATCAGAAAATTACATGTGGAAAATAAATTAAATTTATTTGGCTAATTATTGCCCGCCACGTATGAAATTAATTACGACGATCCATTTAATTAAATTTTAAATGGAAATGTACCCTGGCCAATACCATTGTGACACGTGTCAATTATGATGCAGAAAATCATAATTATTTCTTTATTTAAAAATTAAAGGAATAATTATTAATTTGAGCCCAAGCCCAAAGCCGACTCAAACCCTAGGCAACCCTAGGCCTCCAGAGTCTATAAATAGGGGTCTTCTTCCTCATTTTCAACAGACACGGCATGCTACCCCGGCGGCATTCGGCATTCTACACTCCAGAGGCTTCAGAAGATCAAACTGTCAGTAGTCTCCAGCTACCAAGAGCCAAGGATCAAAGTTTGCAAAAGCTCAAGATCGAGTCTCCAAGCCTCTACCGCGTCAAGATCAAGAACTGCTTCAAAGTTCTTCACCAAGACCTGCAAAGCCTCCAGAAGATTGAACTACAAGCGACCTCCAGCTGCCAAGCGCCAAGGACCAACATCTACTAGTTCGACAGCTTCTATTTTTCACATCAAAGACTGCAGTCATCTTCTTCGTTTGGTTCGTCGATCGAGATCAAGCACTCGAGCCCTCGCATCCAAGAACCTAAACACTACTGCTTAAGATCTTCAGCTATCAAGCAAGGATCAACGTTCAAGACCTTCAGCTCAAGAACTGCTACAAGAGTTCTTCGTCTAGACCTGCATTTGAGATCGAGATCAAGCGTTCGCGCCCTCGGCTCAACCAAATTTCAGGAGATTGAATCAGAGGACTACTTTATTGTATTTAATACAGAGATCGTACCCAAATTTTTTTGAAATTAATACAATTATATTTGTTCACTAATTTCTTGTGTTCATTTATTTTAGACCCCGAAATTTGTGTTTACAGTTAGACTTGCTTTTTAAGGTTAGATGGGAATAATGGGATAGATAGTCCAGATCGAGTTTATCTTTAAATTGAAATTGGGTTCGAACAGTTGAAAAAAAAAGAGATATCATGTTCGATTATTTAATGAAATGTCAAATTTCGAGGAAACAATCTATAACCAAACTTGGAGTTTTCAATGTCGAATCAAGTCAGATATTCAGATCATACAAGATTTTGGCAGTTCTAATGTAGAGTGATCTAAAAAAAGAAAAATTCAAATAATGTCCAAAAGTGATTTTAGAAAAAAAAACATCCTTAAAGTCTTTAACAAAGTAAAAGAGAATGTTGGCTAACTTTTATTAGAATTGTTGTGATGTTTATCAACATGTCTATTTGTCTGCCAGCTAGCTTGTGTTCATACACGGAGTTACTATTCCACACCCTCGAATATAATAGTTAATGAGCAGTTTGTCTAGAATGTAGCTTGTGTTCACACTCAAAATTACTCTTTTGCCCTCAAATATAATAACCAAAGATTACATACACAAGTTTACTTTTTTGCTCTCGAGTACAATAATCAAAGATTCTAGCATCAAATGAAAATGAAGTTACTAAACCTATCTATTTGGAGGAGCGAGTTAAATACAAGTCATATGTATGTATATCTGGTTATGACAAATACAGGTAAGGTGTATTTCGAATATAGGAAAATTGACATTAAAACAACGAGTCAGGTGTATTTTGAATTCATGTAAATACTTATACTTTTTGTTCACACACAAATTTAATTTTCTTACTTGAATGCAACAACCAATAATCATAGTATTAGACAAAAATTAAGTCACTAGGTCTATCAATTCGAATGAGCAGATTAAATATAATTGAAGCATATATTTGGTATAGGCAAATACGGGTCAGATATATTTGACTAGGAAACTTATGTGTTAGGGTTATTGACCAGCAAAGACGGCTCAAAAGACAAATTGACAGTAAAGGATGGAGAAGATCATGAAGTCCCAATTTGTAATAAAAAAAAAGGAAAATGATAAAAGTCTTGTGCAAGACACATATTATGTGTCTTGTCACTATAGAAAATCTATATATTTGTAAATTAAATTGGAAAAAAGTTATATGATTGACTTCTATAACTCTAATAATATATATAAATTGAATAAAATCACACATTCTATCGATATTTTTTAAAATTTACAAAAAGACGTCTAAAATATACCCAACGGATGGGGTTCATTCGTTAGGGTCAATTTTAATTGTTGGCGTAGCCAACACATTCCAAGCTTCTTATAATTGATAATTAATAGTATTTGTCAAAAAAATTGGGGTTAAAAACAATAATAAGTATTGATTTCATAAGAGAAAAGACATTTAAACAGTGTTGGGGCAAGACACTTATCATCATCCAAAGAAAAATGGGACCCAGTTGCTGAGTTGGTAATGTCTTTTTTTTTTTCCCAGTTTTTAAGGGTTATTTACAGGGAGGAAAGGGGTGAAGAAGAAGAAAATAGTTGGGGAATTGAGGCAGGAATTAAATCCCGCACTGCTTCTTCAAAATCTCAGCCTCTTCACCGATTTCATCAACTTTCGCTCGAATTCCTCCCTCAAACTCCCCATCTCCGCCTTTTCCTCCTCCACCTTCGTCTTCTACCCCTGCAAAACCCTAATTTCTGTCTGCATAACCCTAATTTCCCCCATCAATTCCCCATTTTCGTGGCTCAAATTCCCACACTGCTTCTTCAGAATCTCGACCTCTTTCGTCGAATTTATCAACTTCCGATCGAATTCCTGCCTCAAATGATAATGCAGAGTGACACTAAAGGTGGCTATTGGTTATTACTTGCTAATACCGGTAATTAATTACCAAAAAATAGTTGAGCAGCAAATGATGACTGCACACCTCAGATATGTGAAAGACCTTCTTGATGAATTTGAAGATCATGATATGCAGAAAATGGAGAAGGCAATGACTACATTTTAGACAGGTTGGAATTGCACAAACAAACTGCTTCACACGACCAAATCTGCAAACCCATTTTATTCTGCTGCTGCTTCTTTCTTCTTCACCTTTCTTCCTCAATGTAAATAATCCCTAAAAACTGTAAAAAAAAATAAAAATAAAAAAAGACATTGCCAACTCAACAATTTAGGCCCCATTTTTTTATTACAAATTGGGACTTCATGGGCCTCCCCATCTTTTAGTGTCAATTTGGCCCTATTTGGCAAACAGCTGTTGGCTGTTGGCTGATTGCATTGGCTGATTGTTGTTGGCTGTTTGTATTGGTTGATTGTATTGGCTATTTGGATTGACTGTTTGGAAAAGTTGTGATTGATAAAGTTAGCTGATTCTAAAATTTTTTTTGCTAAAATTTCATTTATACCATTTATCACTAATATGATAAAGTTAGTTATTTGGATGGCATATGGTGTAAATTTAAACAACTTTTGGACAAAATGGTCTTTTCCACAATCAATCATTTACAATAGGCTACCCTCAAATTTATTGAAAATAAATTATTGGGACCAATAAGCTAATAGAATAATGCTTAGAAACACCCCAATGTACCTATTTCACCCCTAATAAGTCAACTCTGATAAGTGATGAATGATCGCTCACCAAAGCGCTTTGTGTTTTGGGCCGTCCTTGGTGGTCAATAACCCTATAGGTTATTTGGGTTTGGGTTGCTAATTGCTTAACAAAGTTCTTTGGATAACTACAGCTCATAGCCAGGCAGTCGGGCTACTCCACAGGAAGGCCCAACGGGACCTAAAAATGGGTCAGAATCGCCAATATAAAATTTTAGAGGCCCAAATGGGTCACAAAACGGGCCTGAAAATAAATTACACCTGAACCCATTTTTCTTTCTTCATTGTCCTTGACTTCTATATGAACGTTATGGTAGTTAATTATTAGGATCATTTCATGTTCGAATCAGATGAAAAGTTGACGTCCAAGTCCAACATTCAAATATTTCTAACCAACAACGATTAACACCTGTTTCTGATGGATCATAATGATTTTCTGGTACTTGAAAATCAAACTACAAAAAGAAAAAAAAAATTAATCGAGTACAACACATCAGGGAACTTTTCGAACATGTTGATAATCCTTGGACATAAATCTTCATAGATGAGTGCATAAACAACCATCAATAGTAGTCAAATAACTCTCTCATAAATAAACTCACTCACTCTTGAAAAAAACGTTCGACACCCGCTTGATAACCTGCATGCAACATCGATCTCTTCTCTATTTCTTGGGAGTTGGGTAAATAAACCCTCTTAGCTTCTAGAAATTGCATCATTAGCTGCATCCATGTAAGGAAGCAAAATAAATCTTCATAGATGAGAGAGCGAGAATGTGTGAGCAGGGGACGTCTTTTTCGGATGTCTTCTAAGGTGAACCATGGTTCGACTTTATAGATATCCATGGATATATTCACAGATGAACCATGGTTCCCTTTGTAGATATCTTATGCGTAAATAAAAGAGAGAAGGGTAGAACAATAAAAAAAAATTGATTGTTCACTTGACATGCCACGTCAACACTACTAGATCCCTTTTTTTTTTTTTATAAATTGGGACTTCATAATCCTAGTATCCATCATGGTCAAGTTGCAATTTGGATCATGCTTCATGGTTAATAACCTAAAAATAATGAGGATAAACAGACTTTCCTCCTTAAAACCCCAGTTATTGGGCTCGGTGAGTGAGCCTTCTCTGGTCCACAGAGGTTTACTGTTTTTTCCATTATCAATGATAGAGCGCATGAAAGCATGGTTTTATCCACATTAGTTATCCAAATAAATGAATAAATAATGTTTAAAATTTGGATGATTGAAAAATATTAATTGTTTGTTATTTAAATTGCAATGGACTAAATTAAAATGTCTTATTAAATTTCATCTATGTTATTTTTATAGAATAGTGGACAATAGACATTTTTTAAATCTTGGTTCAATTGGAATCAATTTCTTTAAGCAAAATTTAGGGGCAAGATTGCAACATTTGACCCTTTCATGTCTGGATCTGGATAAAATTTTGAAATATTGATTTTGGTTATTGTTACTTCCTTTGTCTGTAACACTCTAAATATATGATTAAGTGTGGGTTAAAAGGAACGAAATGAATACTTATATCATCAAGGTGCATCTTCTTTTAAGGAAATCCGTTCGTTGGGAACTCTTAAGCGTGTTTAGTTGGGAGTAGTCTCAAGATGGATGACCTCCTGAATGTTTTCTTAGGCAGCGTGTGAGCGAGGATGAAGCATGCTGGAAAGACTCGTGGTGATTTGTGGGGTCAATCAGCGATCTTTGAAGCAATTATCGGTAATGTCTATGGTCCGAAAGGGGTCGGGTCATTACATTGTCCCATCTATTTGTCTGCCTAACTAAGTTTTTTATCCATAATTATTTATAATTTTATATTTTCAATGTAACTTTTATCAATTTTTCATGTATATTTTCCAATCTTTTATAATTAATATTTATCGACTAAATAATTAATAAATTTTTCGAAATTTTATTGATTGTCTTGATTCATTCTATTCTTCCAGAGTGAACCACTACAAGGCCCAGTTCTTTTATGCGGTAAGTTGTGGTGTGGTACTGCATCAGTGCACTCTTGAATTTTTCATTACACTTCACCCCACTACACCACAATTATTATCAATATATTTTTTCATTTTCTTCCTCATCACTTTTCTCCTCTACTTTTCACATTCTCTCCCTTAACTTACCTCACCCACCACAACATTTACCACAATTCCCCGCACTTTTTCAAATTCTACTACACTGCATAACGGAGCCTAACAAATCTTAGTATAATCTCACTCATGCGAAATTTTAAATAAACGACTAACCACCTGAATAAATGAATAAATAAATAATTAATGGTGACGGAGAAGGGAGGAAAATGGAAGAAACAGAGGATGCCACTAGTCAACTATAGACTGACTACCCATTACCCAGTACCCAGTACCCACCCTTGCAGTTGGGGTAGTGCAGTGCAGACATATTAGCCAAATTTCAGCCTCAAATTTAGTAATTTCCAAAATATATTCTTGGATTTTATTTTCTTTATTATTTGTGCTATTAAATGTGGGGTATTTATGCACATATTTTAGTGGATAAGAAATCAAGCTGCACATTACTGTGTACCCACATGGGAAGGTGGCCATATAGTATAATTTTTCTGTTAGGTCACATTTTAGGTTTGTTCCTTTACGGTGTGTCTGTACGGTACCATAATTTTTTAATTTCTATTATATTTCACCATACTATACCATAATCATTATTAATGTATATTTTTATTTTTTTCTTTTCTTACTTTTCTTCTCTATTTCTCACATTCTCTTTCCTTACCTATTCCACATTTCCACCTACCATAATTTCCACCGCAATTCACTGCAACTCATTACAATTCACCATATTTTTCAAATTTCACCGCACCATTATCACATCACTGACTTGCCTTAATTAGTTTTATTTTCTTTACTTTTTTTTTTGTGTGCCAAATATCCCAGGAAAAGTGGGCATTCTTGTTGGGAAATCAAATTGCTAGGGCATGTGAGTGCACATGCATTCTGGCCCTCTTTATTATATTTCTCTCCCCCTTATCCTCAATATTCATTTCATTTTCTGCAGCAAATTATCCTGCATTTTCTGAAAAATAAAAGTAGCATGTATCTTATTGGATAGGATGGATGAATGAATGAATGGATATCAGCTTTTTTAAATTAATAGAAGCATCTTAAATGATTGTATTTTATCCATTTGATTATCTAGAATGATCAAAATTGATTTTTCGAATAAAGTACAAGCTCCTGGACCATTTCTATTGGCTATGCTAGTTCTTTTTAAAAAATAGGAAATTTGATTGTCATAAATCTGTTTTTTTATATCAATATGAAAATTAGTATAATGGAAGCGTCGCCCTGAACTTTTTTTAACAAGTCTGTTTTGCTATAAATTTATTATAAGATATATGATTTTATGGTTATTTTTATAGCTACCGTTCATAAATATAGATATGACTAACAATTTATTTTGACAATTTTAATGACAACATTTCTTGATATATTGTTAGTTATATTCGTGATAAAGAGTCACTCAAGCTAATATGACCACAAATATCGAAAGATAAAAAAAAGTCATCATAAAAAAGAATTTGTCTGATTTGTTACAATAATTTTACGCATACTCTATAATGGGTAGAGAATAACGTGCGTAATTTTCTTTTTCATTAGTTTTAGATAAGACTTTATATAGTACTTACTTCACCATCATTAATTAATGACTTTAATTGAATAGTGACTTTAAAATGATTAATTGTACATAATGGGGTTGAGCTTGAGTGAGATGTTGAGTACGGACACGGGATACACTTTACATGTGGCATTTGCAAATTTGCAATGGAGTAAAAGGACATTGTATAATTAAGTTACTAACATTATATATCCAGTGCTATGCATAGGAAATTTTTCAATATTTATATGTAATTTTTTTGGAGGAATTTATAATAATGATCAATTAAAATAGCAATTAGAAATTAATTAAAACAATTATATAACAATTACACTATCATTATATTTTTGTATTTGTTTCATACAAATTGTCTCCAAAATTAATTTACATAATATAGTAGTAAAGGATATTAAAATCTATATATATTTTTAATATTGTCTTAATTACATATAATAAAGAATAATAGTAATTTTCATTATTTAATTTAAATAAATGTAAACAATTATATGATTCTCTTTAAATATTTCTCAATAACATTCAAAAAATATTAATTTTAAACATCATAATAAATGATTAAAATAATGAAAACTATGTATATACATTATAAGTATAGTTTTATTGGAAAATTACTTTCATAAATAAATATAATTTTATATAAAAATAATTAAAATGAAAATGTTTGAGAGAAATTATAAATCATTATATCATTTAGTAGTAAATCTAATAGTTGTAAATTTTAAAGTAATAATTAATTCTAAATGTAAGCATATATCAACAATCGCAATATCAATCAATACAAAGTTGCATTACTATTTTTTATAACAAAGAGAAAGAGAGGTTAATTTACATTTTTTTATCGTGATGTTAGTATATTTTTTTTTCTTTTTTTAGTTATTAAAGAAAACATACGACAATAATATAGGCTTTCTTAATGGGATTTTTACGCTTTAATAGCTCTTATGTTTCACTATAATCTACTTTTTATATTGGGATTGATATATTATAATTGTAATTTTGGTGGAAGAAAGATTGACTCATTAATACTTTTTTTTAAAAGCTTATGAATATTATTTTAATTGTATATTAATTATATTTTAGTTTTTTTGTATTATTAGTTTTGTATAATTAAATTAGGAGAATAAATCAAGAATCTTAGGGTTTATTTTTTTTTTGAAATTACAATTTATGTATTTGATGATGATCATATTTGTAATTTATTCACCATTTTTCTAATAAGAAATAATATTTTACTTATTGTAAATGGCCATAATGATCTCAAATTTTCAATCTTTTATCTTATTCATTGAGGCAAATTTCGATACTTTGTAATTTGTTGTTCATTTTAATTTTATATGATGCCTAGCTATATCAATTATGTAATTAATAATTTACATTTTTATCATAATGTTAGTTACCATTTTATTTTCTTGTTACAATTATTAAAAAATAGAACAATAATATACATTTTAAAAGGGGGTTTTGCACTTTAATATTGCTTAAAAGTTTAGTTTTTTTTAAAATATATTGAGAGTGATAGTTTGTTTAAAAAGAAAAGAAGAATATATTACCTAAATGGCTAAATAGAAAATGAAATCGGGAGCTTGTGTGTAGCTCCAATTGGAAGTATTGATTGTCAAAAGTAACATTTTCATCACTATATTTTTAATTTATTTTTAATAAGTTTTGAGTTGTCTTTGAATTGTAATATTGTTAGTGGATAGTTATTTCTTTTGTTTTAATTAAATGTGGTTACGTGCTATTGAGTAATATTTGAGTGGGGGAAGGTGAATAGGTGATTTAATGTAATTAATAATCTTGTAAAATAAATGATTTTTTTCATAAGCATGACACATGTCAATTGTATGCCACATGTCATTTGTAGATTACTTTTGTTTTGTTTTAATATATGTAATAGATAAGGTCAATTTTTATATAAATTAAGCTCTTTGAAAATTATGTAATTAAATTTTAAATTTTTTTATTATAAAATTTTTAATATATACATTGATACAATAAGTTGTTATATAAAATTATTATTATTATTTGGTTCGTAACTAAAAACACTATCATAAAAATATAATATATGTGCAACTGTTAATAAAATATTATTTAAAAAATTATTAATTAAAGAGTAATATTAGATACCCTGACAATAAATGAGAATTAATATAAAATGGAGAGAGTATTATTAGTTTACAGTTTATAGGAAGGTAATTTATAAAGTAGAATATTTTGATAAATATTATTGTTTCTAATGGTTATAAATGAGAGTGAGTGAAATAAATTATATTACTAACTGAGAGACTGTCAATTATTATGGCGAAAGCTAATAAAGTAGTTATTATAAATAAATATTAACAAATAATATAGAACAAAGAAATAGTTAAGCGGACAAATAATATAAAATAAGGCATTGTTCTTTTGTGCGGTTCCAAACCGCACCGCCACATTTTTTCACAATTATCACAATTTTTCCATACCATATCATACCATTCCACATTTTACCACAACAATCATAATTTTCTCTCTCTTTACTTTTCTCTCTCCTCACTTTTCTCATCTACTTTTCACAATCTCTCTCATCATCTATCGCATCAATCATTTTTACCATAAATTTTACCATATCTTACCATACTATACCACATTTTTCACAATATTACCATATCATACCATTTACCACACCAAATTTACCGCATAAAAAGAATAGGGCCTATAGTGAGTATGCAAGCTATTTTATCACCCTTAAAACAAATGTTGTCTGATTTTCTCACCGTCATAATCTCCAATGTAATAATTTAATCAATTTTTTATTCACAAAATTTTTATACAATAGAGTCATAGAGATATTTTTGTCAATTCAAAGTAAATATACAAGGTATTAATTTACTCTCATAAAACTATTTTTTAGCACAAATGTAACAACAATAATTTTACATGGTAAACTGACATACATATTGATAAAATAGTGGTCAAAATTAGTAAATTTAAGGCAAAACAATATTGTAAAATAACAAAAAAAACAATATGGTGGGAGTACTGTAATTGCTAAGCTACTTTTTTTGTCTATTTAATTTTGTTGTTGCAAGTCATGTTCATACAGCAAAGGTTAACTTGGATGTAGTTGCCTATAAGTGACGCAAGCCAGCATTGTTTTTAATTTGGGCTTTGGGTGTCCGTAAATTTCTAGCTCTATTCATGATTCTGCTGTCGGTCCAATGTTTGAATTAGTAAAAACGTTATTTACCGTTATTATTTTATTTTAATACCAAAATTATAAATGTGGAGTACTGTACAAAAGAGGGGAAAGAAGCTTCGCTTTTCTGCTGATTTCGACGTTTGAGGCTCCCTATGTTTAAGGGTTGGATTATAATCCTCTCTTCTTGTCCAATCTCATAAATTCACATAACAAGGTTGTGCTATTGGTCGGCCAGATGGCATGTTCTTTGACATGGTAAGATAAACATAAGATAAGTTAAGATATAATAAAGTTGAATAAGGTAATATAAGTAAAGAATTGAAGATAAGTAAATTCTCAAAAAGGCATGCTGAATAATAAGTTTGTGTTAAGATGAACATAAAATAAGTTAAGGCACAATAAAGTTGAGTAAGGTAAGGTAAGTAAAGTAATAACAATAAGTAAATGCCACATACAAATCAGTTATCTTGTATGAGTGTCAAAATGTCCACCTCAACTCTTACCCCAAGCGTTCAGGGTGTCACCCATTTAGAGAATTGTGCAGGATGGAATGTGGCCCATTTTTGGGCCATTGGTACCCCCTAGTACCTAGTACCATACCAAAGAACATAGCCTTATATATTGACCGAATGTTCGGATACAATATTTCTTTTTTCTCTACTGTTCGGCTCTGATTTTGACCTAAATTTAGCTCCGTCCAAATTGTTCGACCCAGTAAAAAAAAGTCTGAATATCAATTTATCGTTCAAATTTTGACATTAACCAAATTCAACTGACCCGAATTGACCCAAACTTTCATAATCTTAAATGTACTTTCTCAATGAAAGTTCTCCACCCTTGATTAGGGAATAATTAGGCATTGTTTAACCCCCACCTCCCCTAATTTTAGCTTTGAAAAGAAAAGAAATTTGGAAAGAAAGGGTGCATGGGGGGGGGGGGGGGTCCAAATTAAAAATGAGGTAGCTACTCGCTAGAGTGCACATGCCTTTCATATGAGGATGCTGATATAGTGGTCTCACACACACTATGATTTACGAATGACATATACTGATATTATACGTGCCCGAGACCAGAGTAACATGCGATATGTGGGCACCTAATGCTACTAGTTCTTTGTTTGCTTTTCTATGCATAAAATTAAACATAATTTATTCCCAACAGGACTTCCATTATCATCCATATTTCTACATTTTGCCATGAATGCCTCATAGATTTTGTGCAGATTTGGATAATATTTTTGGGAGTCTACGTACACTCATGCAATTGAAGACTTAGAAAGTAATTAATACTCCCTTTGTTTTATAGTAACTGTCGTTTTTGAAAATTATACAGTCAAAATTTTAAAATTTTAATCATAAAATTTTTAATATATACAATAATTTGTCATATCTAATTTTATAGAAACAATTATCATTCACAACACAACACAACAAAAAAAAACAGGAGTAGTGTACAGTACATTGTACCATTACTATTTACCAAATAACAATAGACCCCACACACACCAAAAAAAAAAAAAAAAGTGTCATAGGTTCATCTTTGTTAGTTATACACCATTCCCAAAAAATGTAGGTCCTAAATTTGTATCAGCAAATTAGCAGAGGACAAATTGGTAAAGTGTCTTCTTCAAACAATTATCAAAAGTTATATAGTGGGCACTTTAAATTTCCTGCAGGATGATGCATCAACTTGATCATCAACTGCCTATAAATACCATCTTCATTCTTCACAACTATCATCCACAACACAACACATCACTAACACATTTCCTCTCTTTTGGTATCAAAAAAAAACTTCCCTATTTTCTTAAGAAACTGCAACTAATGGCAATGTCAAAGAGCTTCACTCTCTTGCTATGTCTCACTCTGATGCTAGTGCTCATAACAGCATATCAGGTATATAGCATCTTACATTCTCCAATTTCCTTTTGCTAATAGTTATGGTGCCTATTGTAGTTTTTCGGAAAAGATTTTCTCAGGAGAAACTTTTTCGAGAAAGACTTTCCTCCCCCCTTAAGAAACAGTTTACTGAACTTGTGAAAGATACAGTGGACCCTACATTAAATTTTTTCCATCGAAGAACTAAACATAAAAAAAAAATTGTCAAACTATTTTGTAGGCATTCCCAACCAAACACTCTCTTAGTTTTCATTTGATTTTGTTCAATTGATTGTTTGGATGGATGTTAATTGACTGAAGAATTGGGTAACTATTTTGTAGGCTGACAGTCAATCCGTTGAACCTCAAGGAACTAGCCACCCAATGGTAAGCCTAAGCCAATGCACACATTCTACATATCCAATAGCAATTCTTTTTGGTCCAAAAGGAAGCAAATTTTTGACTGATTTTCTCCTGTTGTTTTTGCCAAACTGCAGTATGGAGCTACTCAAGGGAGCCTTCATCCTCAAGGTTGGTTCCTAATCTTAACATTTTAACTCTGTACAAAAAAATCAAAACCTATGCTCCAAAATCTCACTCAGGGTAAAGTATGAAGAAGTCAAATGTAGCAGTCTTACTCCTCTTACCCCAAATTTACCAATTTATGCCCAGTAAAATTTGTAGGCAAATGAGACTGGGTAACTATATACCAAAATTTACTTACAAAAACTTACCTTTATTCACCAAAAGTTACTAAAACTTGACTATCTATTTACCCACGAATTTTAGAGACTCTCGCCTTTTAGAGAGACTGTTTTCAGTTGACCAAGATAGTGAGTGAGAGGATTGAAACAATACTTAACTATGAAATGACTAAAATGCAGAATGTGGAGGAAGATGCTCATCAAGGTGCTCAGCAACACAATACAAGAAGCCATGTTTGTTCTTCTGCAACAAATGCTGTGCAAAGTGTTTGTGTGTGCCACCAGGCACTTATGGCAACAAGCAACTCTGCCCCTGCTACAACAACTGGAAGACCAAGAGGGGTGGCCCCAAGTGCCCTTAATTTCCCATCCTACCCTCCTAAACAACAATATTATACCTCAATTATTATTACTTCCTTTTAATTCATGTTTCCACTTATATAGATATATAAAATGTATAATAGGGTTTAAGTTTGACTATATATTTTTTATTGATTGCTCACTATGTTTTTAGATTATTCATATGTATTGAGCTGATTAAGAGCTCAGGCCTTAGAGAAATGGCAATGAGCTATGTTTTCTTTCTATAATTATTTGGATTTATTATTTATTGTCAGGAAATAATTCCTATTTTAAAAAATGACATTCCGTTCTCAATGCTCCAATTTTAGTTTGTTATTGGTTCTTTTTCCTAAATATGGATTATTGAAAATGACAATAATGATGCTCAAAAGTAGAGTTTAGCGATAATAATGTCGTGAGTTGGGATTTTTACTTTCTGTTAACCCGAAATTGGGGTATGAAATCTTTTTTCATTTTAATAAGTAATATATCGAATGGCAAGAATTAAAGCATAATAAATAGAGACAATAGTGCACAAGAAAGCCACACAACAACTTGAAGGCCTTCTTCAAAGCATCCAAAGTAAAGCTCATTTTTAATTTTTTTAGCATGAATCTAATATGTTTTCTTTTATATAAGAAAAACAATAAAATAATATATAAAATTGAATTAATTTTAATGAAACAAACCTAGTAATAAGAGGAATAAAGCACTTCTAGACAAGCTGATTGGTAAAGAGCAACACCTCACATGTGATTAGGTACAAGTATTTAAGGTAGGGGGTCCTTTTTCCCAAGTATGGAAATAAAAGGTTAAAAGAGTTGAAAATGGGACTTGATTGTTCTCAGCTAATTAAACATCCCTAAAACCCTAAACCAAGAGCCGAGACATACTAACCAACCAGCTTGTTGGACTCGAACGGGCATGACAACCCGGTGTATAAAGCGTCCTGGATAAATGGAGGAACGGTCCCACCACAAAAATGTAATATAGGCAAATTTTACTTTGCATTTCTGTAAGATGTTGGTTTCAATCGTTTCATGACTCGAACAAAGTTGCTTCTATATAGGTGTAATGTGAACAAAGGGCAATTGTTATTGGATAAAAGGTTTTAGAACTTTAGATTACATAAAAGTTGAATTGTTAGTGGACTCAAACATGATTCTAGGCAACCAACTAATAGTTGTAAACTATTTGGATTAGGTGTTTGACTTAACCATTAGGGTTAGATAATTACAGAAAAATGTTTAGTAAAATAGTTATTTGTGAAAAGTTATTTTAAAAAGTTTCTTCAAGTAGCTCTTTGAAAATTAGCTAATTGTGTCCAAAAAACTTATGAACAGCGATTTACCAAACATTTCATATAAGTTTTTTTTTTAACTTTAATCAAAAAAATTAGCAGCATCGAAAAAATTAAAAATTACTCCAATAAACTCCTTACTAAATTAGGTTCACTGTATTTCTGTAATTGATTCATATGGGCCTGGGCTCCAATCTTAAACCCAAGAGGCTGACAGGTCTTTTTGTGTTCGTACGCATCCCGTCGGCCCATTCTGACATATAGCTGACATGGGAACGTATCTACGGTCTTGGGGTCAATAATAGGGCGATTTGTATTTTGCATTTACCTAAAAGGCTTCAATTTGGGGCTTGGTTTTGCCTGGGCTTGTTTACCCAAGGGGGCCTTTCCGAAGTTGGTCTAATGGATGCCCAATCTTAACATTAGTGTTATTGGACCCACCCTAGCTTATGAGCCACATGATATTTGTTTGTAATTTATTAAGTGTGCTTAGAGCATATGTTTTAAATAGTATGATTATTCACTCATATATATTAAATTGTTCACTACAGATTCACTCTTATTATAATGATTGTTTCCTTATAAATATTTGGAGTACATGCTCCGGATACATATAATATATATTTGTTCAAATAAAATTATAAAATTATAACTTGTAAATTTATTTTGTTTTTGTTTTTGTTTTGTATTATGGTAGTTTGACATTTCCGAGGCAAATACAATTAATTTATTTTGTTAACAAAGTTGACTAATAGGTACTTGAATTACATACACTTACCTACATTCACTTGCATTTGTGCATTTTTTTTCAATGATCCAAATAAAAAGCCCTTAGAGCAATTGTAATGTGGAACATTTGCTTGGAATTTTGACATCTTCTCTCTCCTACCTCTCTCTCCTACTCACTCCAATAAAATAGAGATTCATCTCGTGTGAAAATAAGGAGGTGAGTAAAAGAAAGATAGAGATAAGAGAAGAGATAAAATGTCAAAAAATTCCGAACAAATATTCCACATTGTATTTGCTCTAACTCTACTACAAATTAAACGGTTTCTTTTTAAATATTTAAATGAAATAATCTACCATACCATGAACAAAAGGAGACTCAATTTTGCTTATACTGCTCTTCCTCTCATTTCTCCAATGATATTATTTTCATAGTCAAGGTTTAGAACCCAAAGACAAGTAGACAACTTTCCATTCAATCCCATTCCATAATATACAAAAATTTCAAAAACATATAAGCAATGCAGTTGATCCTTCCCACATACCATGCATAGCAATGCAATTGATCCTTCCCACATACCATGCATAATATACTACCTCCGCCCTAAAATATTTATCATTTAACTAAAATTTAACCATTGATTATTGTCAAATTACAATGAGTTACGATATGAAATTACCACCGTATAATTTTTATTAACGACGGTAATTTCATATTGTAACTCATTATAATTTACAAGTAATAAATGATAAAAATTTAGTCAAAGTACAAATATTAATAAATAACTATGACCAACTAACAGAATCCACCATAACAGATTAACCGTATAAATTACCCATCCATACTACTAATGTGACTACCAGTAGTTTAATACTGTATTAACACCATTGTGTTTTTTTTTTTTTTTGATGGAAACACCATTGTTATTATAAAGCTCATCTCCTACACCTCCATGCAGACACCGAAAACAATGGCCGATCCTGCCAACACATGACAACACCACCACACCCATTCTCCCTCACTCCATAACCATGGCGTCCTCCGCCATTAAAGCTCTGCACCAACTCCTTCGCATGCACCAACCCACCATAGCTCAAATTCGCCGCCCCAAACCCCGCCATCTCCATCCTCTTCGCCCACATCTCCGCTTTCTCATGCCTCTCTCTTCTTTCTCTCCCCTCGCAGGCCACGATGTTCTTGATCTCCTCCCCCAGGAGCGTCCTCTCCACGCGCCGCCGCTCCTCCGACGTCCTCGGCAGGGCCGACTCCAGACAGTCGAACAGCGCCGCGTAGAAGAACAGCGACTCCGATAACCTCTCCATCAGTCCGCCGCCGTTATGGCTCGAATCCTGCTCGGTTAGGAAGAAGATCTTCGGTGAGAGTCGCCGGAGATTTCCAAGAAAAACGTCGAGATCATCGGAGGATAAGAGGGTGTGGAGGTGGAGGGCGGAAGTTATGGCGAGAGCCTCCCCTGTTTTCACCCGGAGTTTCGCAATTTCTAGGGTTTCCAGCTCGGTAACCACCACCGGATTGAACTGAAATGGCAGATCGAGTTTCTCAGCTTCGTGGGTCAACCTCTGGGAGAGTCGATCGAGGACTTCTTTGTGTTTATGAACGGCGGTGATTCTCAGATGAGGTGGGCCCTCGGATCTCGCACTCATCGCTTGAATCAGGGCCGTCCATTGCACCGGTTCGCCGGCGTTGAGATCGACGACGTGGACGATCTTCTCCCCCTGCATGGCTTCCATGATGGACTGGTTCGTGATGAGGGATGAGAGTCTGAGGAAGGGGAAGTGGTCGAAGAAGAGTTTTCCGGCGAGGATTTGGTCGGAAACCGGCGGAGTTTTGGTGAAATGGAGGGCTCTGTACATCCCGGGCATCCATGATTTGAGGATCCGATCGGCTAGGGCTTCGGCGAAGTAGGAGGCGATGCGCTGCATGGTGTCGCCGTCGGGGGTTGCAAGGCAGGAGATCTGTTCGAGGGCGGAGTTTGCGGCGTCGAGGCCGCCATGGGAGACGTGAGTTGCGCAGGTGAGGAGGAGGTGGATCAAGTATAGGCCGCGTTCTTCGGGTTTTAGGGTTTGGAGGAAGGAGGAATTGGGGGAAATCATGGAGAAGAATTGGAGGGGGGTGGATGTTGTTAGGGATGATGAAACGTCGTCTTGAATCATTGGTTGCTGGAATGTGGAGAATTCTGGTTTTGATTTTCTGGGTTTTGGAATTCGATCAAAACCCAGTAAAAGAGACGACGAAATTGATGAAGGACAACTCTGTTTTTTCGAAGCGATGATTAGGGGAATTAGGGTTCAAAACAGAGGCAGTATGGAGGATGAGTATTGGTAATTGTTTTCTGGGTTTTGCAATTCGACTGATACCCAGAAAAAGCCCTGAAGAAATTGATGAAGATGATGTTGGACAACTCTGTTTATTTGAAGCGATCAATAGGGAATTAGGGTTCAAAACAGAGGGAGGGTGGAGGATGAGAAATGAACAGAATTGAGAGGGGAGAAGATGAGTGTTGGTTGATTGTTTTCTGGATTTTGTGATTAGACCAAAACCCAGAAAAAGCCCAGAAGAAAATGATGAAGATGAGGTTGCTTGTGGTGTTGAATTGCGGTTGCTTTTCTCCCAGGAGTGCAGAGTCTGTTTGTAGAGGTTTGGTTTTCTATCTTCTCCTGAAATTCAGTTTCAAGGGAGGGAGAGGTTTAAGTTATGGGGAGGGGTGTGCTTTTAATAAAGGCTCCAAAAATGGGGTACGTACTACGTAGCGGTAGACAGTGCGTGGTAGTGAGTTTTGTCGCCAAGTAATTTGTCTCTTGTAGGCCTCGCAAGTCACAACACAGTGAGCACACTATGAGGTCTTCTTTTATACGGTAAATTGAGGCCTATAAATGATGAAGTATGATAATGTTATAAAAAATGTGGTATGATATGATGATATATAGTAAATTTTATGATAAAAATAACTTATGAGAACGTGTGATGGGTTAAAAAAGAGAATGTACAAGTAGAGGAAAAAAAATGAAGAGAAAGAAAAGTAAGTTATAATTGTTGTGGTAAAATGTAAAATGATATACTATGGTATGAAAGGATTGTGGTAATTGTGAGCACAAAAAAAAAATGGCCTATATTGGGTAATATTTGTGTTGTTAATTTAAGAATTATCAAAATAGACCATGATTTATTATATAAAATTATTATTATTATAAGAAATAATAATAAATACTATTCTAAAAATATAATATCGTAATTGCTAATAATTTATTATATAAAAAATATTAATCAAGAGTGAACTAAATGGTTATATAATATCGTAATTGCTAATATACTAAATCATTGGATCCAAACTCATAAATTGGATTTCGAATTTTCAAGGATCCAAACTCATAAATTGGATTTCGAATTTTCAAACTCGATTGTCCGATTATACAAATTTGTAACACAATTTCTTGACATTTTCACTGAAATTGTTGTAGGTCATACCTGGACCGAAAAATTCAAATATTTTTTTTCAAAATGCTTCAAAAAAAATTGGACTGAAAATATCTAAAAAAACAAGTGTGTTTATGTCTAAATCTGATTGTCCAAAATATTAAAATTTGATTGAACACAAGTTATCCGTAAAGTTCGAGATAATTCAGACTCAAATGATAATCACAAAACCCCAGCTTGAGTATAAATTTGGGCATAATTAATTGGATCAAAAATACTTTTTTGTTTCATATTAATTAACACTTAAACAAACTTTTTTTTCTAAAATAATTGTTATTTTCTATTTCTCAATACTTAATTTAATTATTTTAACTTTAATAATTATGTTAACTTTTTTACTTTTTCAATCAATAAAAATTACTTTTACTCACGTTATCTCACTATCCACAACTTGGTATTCGAAAAACACTTTAATATGTGTAAAATTATGAAATATGTTAATTAATTTGGAATAGAGGGAGTATAATAACATGCCCAAATTTTTCATAAATAGGGTTATTATTATTATTATTATTATTATTATTATTATTATTACATATTGCAATATAATATTTTTGTTATACTAGGGTTTTAATATTTTTAATATGGGTATGTGTTATATTTTATTTACTGGTGATTTTTTTTCATCAATAAGTTAGGTCACCTACTAAGGTCCTGTTCTTTTATGCGGTTGGCAAACTGCGGTGCCACATCCTATCGCAATTTGCCATAACCCACCATATTTTACCGCAAATCATTACTTTTCTCTCTCCTCACTTTTCTCTCTTATCACTTTTCTCCTCTACCTTTTACATTCTCTCTCCTCACCTACTCCACATACCAATAACCTACCACAATTCCACCACACCTCACCACAATTCCACCACACCTTACCGCACGATTCCGCAAAATCCGGCATAAAAGAAGAAGGCCTTAATCTAGATAATCTAAGTATCTGACCGTATAAATTTTTTGCAAGCTCCAGCCTTGAGTTCCTCGTTTTTGTTTCTCCCCATTGAAAGAAAGACAGAGGAATATGGAATTTATGAGAAGGAGAGCGTTTGTTGTGTTACAAACTTACAATTTCTCCATCTAGGAAATTTGTTTTGTCTTTTTTCTATCACAAATAGTCAAAAACCCTGTGTTTTCAATGGCTGGATACGTCTTGACTTGACGTGGTGTTTGGGCATCAGTGAGAAAAAGCCAAGGAAAAGGCCTCCCAAATTTATTCCCATTAACAGTTGGATCCAAACATGCCCTACCAAAGACAAACAAAAACCACTTTCAAAATTTGTTTGGTTGTGGGATTATGGCTAAGCGTGGAAATTTGCATAGAAGCTCACAAAATTTTCTGCCAAAAAGGCTTTTTGTTTGAAAGCAAACACCTCCAAAGGCCATACAAGCTTTGGTATGTATCCCATTCTCCCCTAATAAAGACAAACAGGACAAAGTAGTTCAGGATACCTCCAAAAGTGGCTTAGCATATTAATTTCATGGGTTTGGCTTTATTTTCTCATTAATAAATACTGTAGTAATTAGTTTAGGGTTAAAAAGTCTTTGAATAGCTCGTTTGATAGAATGATTGATGAAATTCGTAGGGTGTCAAAGATTGGTTGTGACATTAACATCATTCGCGAAGATCAAGAGGCTGTGACCAGACTCTTCATTGAGCAGTGACAAGAAGATAGGATGACAAATTGAACGATAAATCTTATTTGCTGTTTTATTTTTCGATTTTTGTTCGGGTTAACTTTATTTGTTTTCCTGTCTTGCTGTTTGTATGCAACTTTTGTTGGAAGACCTATTGCCTTTTTGGACTTTAAATAATCAGAAAAAAATAAATAATTAGTTCAGGGTACCCTTCCTGAAATTAGAGGAATAAAATTTTGGGTTTTTGGCTCAAAATAATCCAAAGTCAGAGGTAAGTGTTTGAAAATAATTCAAGCTAACTTTTTGGTTGAGAATGTGCCAAACTTTTCAGTTATTTACTATGACTAAACTAGAATTGAATTATGACGTCGCAAAACTGACTTGGCGCCCTTGAAAAGTTCGGACTCGACTGAAAATAATATAGACGGACTAAACCAGATATTAACCCATTATATCTTTGAAAATTTTAAGGGTGTCAAGTCAGCTTTATGACAATAGAAATTCAATTCTGTTTTAGTCATAATAAATAGGTAAAAGTTTTACACATTCTCAACCAAAAAGTTAATTTGGATTATTTTCATCAAATCATATCTGACTTCGGATTATTTTGAGCCAAAAACCCTAAATTTTTAAATTTCCAGAATCTTACCCCCATACTGATGGTTCAAGTTTGGATTTCAGGAGCTAGTTAATTATAAAAAAATTATTCTTTTTATTATATAATTCTTTTAAAAACAATAATACCTCTGTCCCATAGTAAGATCAGATCACACAATTCGGACTGAGTAAAATTGGGTCGAAATCAGTTTTGAACAATATAAAACAGAAATATTATATTTGAATATTCGTCAATTTCAAAATCGAGTTCTGAACAAATCATATCTTTTCAAAATTACATAATTTTAAATATTCAGGCGGGACAAAATTTTATCCTTGTCATACCTCTCTCAAGTTCCTCAATGCTAGATCGTGAGCTGGATTGAGAAATCAACTTCATTAAAGTTCATTGGTTTCTTTTTATCTGTCATTTACGGTTTTTAGTGTCAATTTTTAATCAATGATTTCTAATATAAAAATTTTATAAAAAATTATAATATTATATTTTTCTAATAGTATTTTTTATTATGAATCTAATGACATCAATTTTATATAATGAATCATTATACAAATTAAGATATTAATAATCAAAATTTTTAACATAATTTTTTAGATAACAGATAAATAAAAACAAAGGTAGTACAATAAAGAAAAGAGAGCAGTAGTGCACGATTAATGAGCAAATACTCCCTCCGTCCCAAATAATTTGTCCCAGTTTGACTAATGAGGTCAAACTTTATAAAGTTTGACCGTTAATTTATCAAATTATATGTTGAGTTATCGTGTAAAACTATTATTATTAGATTTGTGACGAAAAATACTTTCATTTAAACAAAATATTTTAAGTTTTGCTAAAATTAAACGTAAAATATTAATAGTCAAAGTATAACATCGAAGACCGTGAAAAAGCAAAGTGGACAATTTATTTGGGACGGAGGGAGTATATGAGTAGGTTTCTGAAATCAGAGTATTTCTCTAGTGGGAAGCAAAAGGGTGATGCAATTTCCTGGAAATCGTCCAAACTTTTTGTCCAACTTTTGAAAAAGATGATTTGTTTGCATTCAATGCAATCAATTTATTAAGGAAGGGTGATGTTAATTGGACGATCTATTAATTCTGCTTTTGGACTCTTTTTCTTCGTATTATCTGATGAAAGCAGCTTTAAATTTTTGTCTTCTTTTGATTGTTTTCTTTCATCTTTCACACCCAACATGCAACGCCTAAAATATAACCAACGGGTTCATTCGTTAGGGTATCAATTTTAATTGTTGGCGTAGCCAACACGTTCCAAGCTTCTTATAATTGATAATTAATAGTATTTGACAAAAAATTTAGGGTTAAAAATGATAATACGTATTAATTTTATAAAAAGAAAGACACTTAATTAGTGTCTTGGGGCAAGACACATATCATCACTCATACAATAATAACCATGATAAGTTTTAAAATTAGTATCAGCACCGTTCTTTTATGCCGTTAATTTATGATGCGGTGAATTGCGGTGCGGTAAGTTGCGATAGAAATAGTAAAAAGATAATTGTAATTTGTGGTGAGTTAGCGTAGATTGCAGTAAATTGCGGTAACTTGTGGTACCGCATAAAAGAACGGAATTCATTATTAAAGGTATATAAAAAAATATAATATTGTATTTTTCAGTAAAATAATAAACTAAAATTCAGAATTAACCTATGGCATTAGACCTTAAAAATCAAAGCTACAAATATACTACAAAATAGAGAGACCATTGAATTTCACTACTTTCTAATAAATAGATTCAAACATTCCATAAAAAGAAGATTCAAACATAATAAAGAAATACTAATAATTTTGTTTTATGTTGCAACCACCACTTGAGAATTGTGGTGAATTGATAAATATGTAGAAGAGATTCAAATCAGTCACCTCTTGCTTATTTGGTGAATGGACTCTGAGGGCAATATCTCTTCCTTACTAATTCAGAGAGTGTCGTGGGTAAGACTGGCCCAAGTGGGGGGCATGTTTGAGTCATTGGCATCTCGGTACCCCGTGCGCTAAAGGTCTGTTGGGTTGTTCCCGTGAGATTGCGGCCTATATTTATTACATAGTAATATTTTCATGTTTAAAATTTATTAACAAAACTTCTTAAATTTATATTTATACACTTTTTAAGTATTGCTTGATGTACTTATTTTCTAACTCCTAAATTATATATTTATATAGTTTTCAATAGTTTATTTACTTTGAATTTACTTGTATACATTAAATTTATTAACTTGATTTTTAGATTTAATGTTTATACACCAATCAAGCATTTAGGTCATGTTTTTTGGATTGATAACTCTTTCCAATTCAATTCAATTCAAACTTGACATAATCCTCAAAAAAAATATCATCTCTAAAAACACAATTCCTTAAAAATAAAAATCATAACTTATCCAATCCAATCCAATCCAATCAAATTCAATCCATCAAAACTTCATTTTATCCAATCCAAAAAATAAGTTACCCTTTCCTTTATTCCTAATTTTCATTTATAAAGTTGTTAAAATATGGCTTCTGAAAGCATAAACATGATGCAGACAGTGAAAAATATTATTGAAGTCGTGTGGCTTACGCGTTAGTACCAAGGTTGACAAAATTTTGTCTGGATTTGTTCAATTTGGAAAAAATCTGATTTTGTCTAGATTTGATTTTAACATTAACTAAATTGACTGTATATTCGGATATAATACTTCTCTTTTTCTATTTTCTGAATTCGATTTTGACCTGAAGTTAGTTATGTTCAAATTGTCCGACTTAGTTTAATCCCTAAAAAACCGAGTTCGAACACCAATTTCTCATCCAAATTTTAATATAGAAGGGATCCAAATTTACCTACGCTGAAATTTTTGTTAAACGCTTGGCCTTGTAAATTTCATGGGTATGTTGGGGTAAGGTAATTAATTACCGATAGTTACCGAATATTACCGAAAGTTACTAGATGTTACCGAAATTTACCAAAAAAATTAACATTTCACTTTAAACATTTTAGATTTTTACCGAGATTAATATTTTCACTTAAAAAAAATACTTATCGAAATTTACCAAAAAAAATTAATATGTTCACTTTTAAAAAAAAATACTAAAATTTACCAAAAAAAATTAAAGAAAGATACCGAAAATTACCAAAAATTATCAAAAAAATACCAAAATTCAACATTTACTGCAACACAGCTTACCTACCAAATTTACAGGCAAAGTAGTACATGATTCTGGCCTTTCTAGCTGCTATCCAATCCCTCTCAATCTCATCTATGAGAAGTGACATTTCCACAGCAAATTTGTTCATCGTAACACGCCAACTACACATCTCGATCTACAAAAAAACAACAGTGTGTCCCACTATCCTCTCTACCTTGGTTTCTTCATGCTTCAATCTTGATCATTCGCACATATGAATAACGAGTATCATCTCATACGTTAACTTTGTCATTTTCATGTTTGGATAAGTTGGAATAAATTTGGTTCAGGACCCTATTCTTTGATTAGTTTATTTTCAGATTTGGATAAATAAGTTAGAATAAGTTAGGTAAGTTATAATACTTTATTGGAAAATTGTGTTTTTAAAGTGATGTTTTTTGGGGAATTGCGGCCCTGTTCTTTTATACGGCTGTCAATCTGCAGTGTCATAACCCATCACACTTTGTCACAACCTACCACAACATACCATTCCACCACAACTCACCACAAATTACTTTTTCAAATTTATTATATATCTTTAATATAAATTTTGAATCAATACTTTTTCAACTCACTTTTTCCAATACAATACTTTTTCAACCATTTTTTTTAATCATCCAAAACCAATACAATATTTCAACTCACTCTTTCCAATTACTTTTTAATAATTACCAATACAATATATATATATATATATATATATATATATATATATATATATATATATATATATATATATATATATAAAACTCATCATAACTTACCAATAACCCACCATAATTTCACCATACCCCCACAATTTCACCACACCATACCGCGCTATATCACAATACACCGCATAAAATAATAGGGCATGCGTTAGGTTTGGATAAATTATGATAAGTTGAGAGAGTTATATACAATCTAATCAAAGAAAATGGCTTAGTAAAAGTGTGCGGCAAAATGAAGTAAGAATACATTGTTAGCTTAAACATTTGTTGGGAGTTTGGGTCCAAAACTTTTTCATGTTAATACACTTTTTTCATGTTTTATTGATTAAAAATAGATGAAATTTTTTTTCAAAGAGGATATTTGGTAAATAATTTTCAAAGAGGATACAAAGTTTTCAAAGAGGATTCAAAGAGTATAGGATATATTATTTCACTTTCATATTTGGTAAATAATTTTCAAAGAGGATACAAAGTTTTTCCAAATAAATATTTCCCAAAAATTTATCAAATGCACCATTATAGTGTCATTCCTTCACCATAAGCTTGAAAGCGGACTATACTAACATAAGAAATTTCGGAAGTTTTATAATGACACATGTACATTTAGTCCTAAAACGCTCAAGAATTTCTAATTCAAAAATGATCCACTAGAAAATTATAAATATAAATGTGACTCAAATTATTTAAAAAGACTTTCAATAAATTATTAGTCACATTCATATAAAAAGTTATCTAAATATGACATTGCTATATTGGTCAAAATAAACCTTCAAAAGTCGTTAGAAAAAAAATTTCTGACCATAAATTTTACACCCAAAAGTTTGCACAAAAACAAAGTTTGATTTACCAGAGGTTATGGATCATAAAAATTGGACGTGGAAAATTTGACATTGGGCCAGTCCTTCAATTAAACCATCGAAGGCAGCTGGAAAAGGGCAAACGGTAGGATATATAATTGGCAAGTCAAAATAGGGATTAGTCCCTAACTTATAGGGCTCTTCATCATAAGATGATAAGGCCCAAATTATATACGACCCATTAGGCGGCCCAAAATGTATACGACCCATTAAGCCTAAATCGCAAACCCTTTGTTTTCTTTCTTCTTCAGCCTAAATTGCAAACCACACGGGACCCAACTCCCATTGGCCCAACCCCTTCTTCTCGGTTTTAATATGGCGGTAAAAAAATATAAATAAAAATTATATTCTGGTGGTATGAACTTTGCATCTACATTTTTTTCATTCCTGCCCCATATTATTTTAAAATTTTTCAATTCTTTCCCAGAAAGGCTAAAAATGTAGTTAATAAAATAATTTTTAAATTACTTTTTAAGAATCCAATCGATTATTATGATTTTTTAAAGGAATAAAAGTGAAAAAATCGGAAAAAATTGGAACGTACATTGTAAATTCATTAAAAATCGTGGGGAAGTGTTGTGCTTAGTTTTGAACCAAATGTAAGTCAAAATCTATTATATTTAGGACATACATTCGTTGGTGTCTCAAAAGAATACAATTTTTATTGTTTTTTTTTACCACCGAAATCCAAAAAGAAAATAGGGATTACTAGCATACAAAAGCTGAAAGTAGAGATTATTAGTATCCAATTTTCTTTAAATATACTCCTACTTAAAGCTGAAAGTAGAGAGAGAGTTACACATATATACATACTTGAAAAATTCGTAGTTATCATTGGTCTAAGGTACGAATGACCGTTAAATTATCGATCGTAGATATGGTGGCCTATAATTATTGGTCGCAGAATCTGACTCTAGTAGCGCTTGATGTAAGTAACTAAGGCTTATCAGTCGCATGTGTTGTTGGAGGAAAGGGCGTAATGGTATAGAAAACAATGGACAACTCGCTTTAGGATATAGCTAAGAGTAGTGGACAAACTCACTTCCCGTAAGAACTATTTACTATACCGTAAATGTTCAAATGGATAAAACTTAACACTTAACACACTCAAGAATATGGTTTCTCACTTGAACAACTCAATTACAGCTGCATCTAGATAAGAATGAGAATATGTGATTATAGAACGGTGTACTCAAATGGTAGACAATGTCTCCTATTTATAGGACACTTCCCCCCCTCCCCCTCTTCATACCCTTGGTCAAATAACTTAATTAGGTCCTTAATGAGTATATTGACCTTGACTAAGTCTATTGACCATGTGATATAATGAGGATATAACTATTGGGTACTTAGATATGATATAAAATTGAGATTACAACTTAGTGGAGAATATCATATAGCCGCTGGAGCATTAAAAAGGCTTCGGGGGAGCATCACGGTCCGCATTGGAGTAACACAGTCCGTGTTGAGCAAAGGAAACTTATATAAGCTTTCTAGTGACTAGCACGATCCATGCTGGTCTTATACTCACCTGTGTTGGTCATATTGCTTACATTTATCTTATATATGACTCTTATACTTGTTCCACATTACTTCTTATGATATATAATCTTCTTATACTATTGAAACAATTCCAACTATCCCCCACCATTTTGAGAGTATGAAATCCCTTGAAATAAACTTGGATTATAACTTAAGGAGCTAACACCCCCACCATTTGAGATAAACTTGTAATCACCCGAGAAACACACAAAACATATGCCTAATAAAAAGTATATTGTTCTTTGAACTTTTCACTTAGTATATTAAGCAAAAATTGAATCTAAATGACAAAGTAGACGAGTCTTTGAACTTTGTATTTATAATGATTAACACACGTACGATTTAAATATAAGTATTGATATCTGACACTATTATCCGGTCTTGTGTCCTTATCCTTCGTAAGTATTTTGGAACTCTAGCTCATAGTGTCTTTATGCAGCCACACATAACACTTACATATGTAGGCTTTGTAATATACAACCCCTGTAATCAGGTTTCCGCAAAGTCTATTAAGAGTATCACTACTCAACCTCTTATTATTACAGATTCTAAGCATCACTTGACCTTGGGATTTTAACGATTGACGCTCCCTACTAATTTAGACAACTTCGTACTCATTTGAACTTTAGAAATTGGCGTTGTTCCAATTCGTAAAGTCGAGTCTTTGTTGTGATTGGGAGAAATTTGAGCTATACTTAAACTCATCCCCTCTGAAGTACTTTTTATCAAGTCTTAAGATAACCTTTTGGTTAAAGGATCAACTAAATTTTCTTTTGACTTGATAAACCTTGAAGTTACTACTGCATCTTTTATTAATTGATGAATATATGTCTTATACCAATATGCCTTGATTTGCCATTGTAGACATTACTATATACACAACATCAAGACTAGTCTTGTTATCACAATGAATTGTGAGAACTGTCATTGGCTTATACCAAAGAGGTATTTCTAATAATAAGTTCCTTAACCATTCCACTTCTTTACATGCAGCATATAATGCCATTAGTTCTGAAGTCATAGTGGAGTCTGCTATACTAGCTTGGTTCTTGGATCCCCGAGAAATCAATTCACCTCCTAACAGGAACACCCACCCAGTAGTAGAAGAATAATATTCTTTGTCACTTATCTAACTCGCATATGAGTATCATTCTAGTACCGAATGCTTTCCTTTATAAGTGAGTTGAAAACTTTTAGTATTGGCTAGATATTTTAGTACTCTTCGAACAGCAAACCAATGCATTTTGCTTGGATTACTTGTATATCTACTTAACTTGCCAATTGCATAAGCAATATCTGGTCTTGTACTTGTCATAACATACACGAGACTTCTTATTACCTTAGCATATTCAAGTTGATGAACCAGAGAACCCATGTTGTTCTCTAGTCTCTAGTTTCTTACTTAAATCATAAGGTGTACTTACTGGAGTTATACTCTTGTCTCCGAACTTGTCTAAAATTTTCTCAATGTAATGTTCTTGAGATAAACTTATTTCATCGTTATTTCTAGTGATCTCGATACCAAGAATTACACCCGCTTCACCCATTTCCTTCAAAGAGAACTTAAAGGATAGAAATTCTTTGAACTTATTAACTTGTTCCATATCGGCCACAAAGATCAGCATGCCATCAAAGTATAGGCATATAATCACTCCTTTACCATTCTCAGACTTATAGTATATGCACTTATTTGATTCATTGATTTTATATCCACTTGAAAGCACTACTCCATCAAACTTTTAAACTTTTAATGTTATCGTTTAGGTGCATGTTTAAGTCCATATAAGGACCTTTATAAATTTAAAAACTTTCTTTTCTTGAACTTCAATGACAAACCCTTCAAGTTGTTCCATATACACATCCTCTTCTAGTTCTCCATTTAAGAATGTCGTCTTGACATCCATTTGATGGATTACTAGCTTATGGATAGTAGCCAAAGCCAGCAACATACGTATTGAAGCTATCATAGCTATTGGTGCATATGTATCAAAGTAGTCAATACCGTACTTTTGAATAAAACCCCTTATAATCAACTGGGTTTTATATCTCCCAACGGTACCATCTACTCTTCATTTCCTTATAAAAATTCATTTAAAGGTAATTGATTTACTATCCGGAGGAAGATCAACCAATATCCAAATATTGTTTTCCCTTATAGAATCAATCTCATCCTATACCGCTTCTTTCCACAAAGAAACATCATGAGATTGCATAGTGTAACGTGGTTTTATAACCCCAGTTTTGTCGTTCTCTCTCTGGTAGTTGGAGCTTCTAATCCTAAAAGTCTTTTCCGAATTCTCACCTACTAGGTTTGAGGTTCACATTCATTTAAGAGAGGTTGGGAAGCAAATATGGAAATACAATCAAAAGCATAAAAAAGACGAAAAGGGTTTCGGGAGCTTTAGGCAACCAAAGGATTCATGGTTATGTGATTTTTGTGGTTAGGAAGTAAAGAGATAGGATAAATCATATGAGAATCTTGTTAGAAAAATGGCCACGAGATTCCCTCTTTCGAAGGTAATCCAGATTAACTTCCCCAAAATCCACCATGCATCCCATGGGTTAATCGAACAAGATTCCCTAATTAGCCTCTATCTCACTTTTATGAGAGAGTGACTAAATATCCCGTCCTTAGCCTTCCATTGACAAGTGATTAGTAAATTAGAGAGCTTTCGATCCCTAATTCACCCTACTTGAAGGAAGGACTACGGTGGGAATAGATTTTTCCAACTAATTACCCCCTAATTCACTAACTCCTAAACTAATCATCCAATGGAGCCTTAATCACTCCCTTAACCCCAAAGCACCCTAGCCACTTATCATATTAATAAACAAACTAAAACCAACTAAAAACCTAAAACCTAAAGACATTCAAAAACCCAAACAGAACACTAAACCAAATCTAATAACCCCTTGTAAAACCCTAGACAGACCCTAATAAACCCTAAAACCTAACCAAACAGAACCCTAATAAGAGCCCTAATAAAACCTAAACCAAACTGACCAGAACTACTAGACCCACAGACCTAAACAAAACCCTAGAAACCCTAATAACAAACCAACAAATCTAGCCCTAATAACCCTAATCAAGACTCACTGCCAAGACAAACCCTAAACAGTACTAATCAAAACTAAACCCTAATCAACAATAAACCCTACTGCCCAGTACCCAACTGACCGAGGAACAAAGGGAAAACAAAGGAAAAGAAACAGATGAATTTGCTACTGTAATAACACTTGACCGAGACAAAATAAAGAGAGAAGAAAGAGAAAGAGAGCCTAATCCCTACTACACAGACCCGAGACAGGGGAAAAGAGAGACAGAAAAGAGAGCAACCCATAATCAAAACTCATAATCAACCCATCATTCAAACGAAATCAACAATCAAACCAACAACTCAGATTCAGACGAATTCAAACCAAAAACTGAATATATTGCAACACCCAGAATATTTCAATACCCAGATTCGAACAATACATCCACAATCGTCAAAAGAACCAAAACATTCAACACAAAAATCCCAGAATCGAAACTCTAATCATTCACCAAAACGATTAACATGCATAATGAAATCAGAGGTTCAAAACGGAAATAAACCTAAATCTAATTCTAACCTAAACACTAACCCTAGATGAAGGTCGAAACCTCCATAAAAGCTTCGAATAGCTCCTTCTTCCCCTTTTATAGTCGAACTCGTCTCTCTCCTTCAAATATCAGCCCTCGATTCCCTTCAATCTGGACAGATGAGATGCGTTTTCGACAGTTAGAGTAAAGATGATGACGATGGTGATGGTGCGGGCATTCTTCTCAACCGAATCTGCAATAAATAGAATGAGAAATTGAGTGAGAAAGAGGGTGAGTGATTGAGAGATTCAGGAGATAATGAGCAAATAAGAGAAGAAAGAAGAGATGAAAGAGAAGGAGATTAGATGGAGAGATGGAGTTCTGGTGGTTGGTTATGGAGTGTTTGGCTGGGTTGTGTTTGTGCAGGGGAGAACCAGAGAGAAAGGGAGAAAACAAGACGAAGGAAAGGGGAAAAAGAAAGGGGGAAATATGAATTAGGGTTTGAGGGAGAAAGAGTTGTATTCGGCTGAGATGGGGGGAATAAAAGGGAAACGGGTAAGGGTCAGGGTAGGCGGGTTTGGTAATAGGGTTTGGGTACGGGCTGAATTGAAAAGGATTTTGGGCTGGGTTGGTGAATGTGTAGGCCGAGTAAGGGAGGGGTTTGGGTTTTAGATTAAGAAAATTCAAGGTTTTATTTTCAAATTCTAATTTTTATCTTTTGATTCAATTTAGCACTAAAAATAATAAAATCTAATAAAATTGTAAAATCACTAAAAATATAATAAAAAGCCTAATTTAATTATTAAAACAAGCAAAAAGTCATAAAATTAGTGGGAAAAATCATGCAAAATCGGGACTAAACACCCACCACACTTAGACTTTTGCTCGTCCCGAGCAAAACAAAACAAAACTACCTAACTACTCCACTTCCGTGGGACGAAATGGGTGCATTTAGCATATGCACCAAGCCTTTTAAACCCCCCGGTAGCCCGGGTGGACGAGGTGGGTCTCGTGAGGGTTTGTAGCGACTCTACCCACAAAAGTCATGAGAAGAAAATGGAAGAGAGAAGGGAATGGAGAGTGAAAAACAAAACTAAAAACGGAAGGAAGGAAGGAGATATTCGCATTCATAACAACGCATCTAATTGCTCAACCGACTTTATCAATCACAAGGAAGGGGCGAATATAAACAAACAAGGATACTTAGGTCAAAGAGTTGTCATTCTTAGAGATTTTCAACCCCAAGCATTTCATGAAAAGCATAATCCTCATGTATAAGTGCAAGTGGGCCCTAATCGATCCTTTCTAACCTAAGCCAGACAATCCAAGGCATTTTCATGCTCAAGCTCGGGATTGTTATCTATCCTAGCTTCACTCTTTATTTTTCTTTCAACTTCTCTTTTTCGTTTCTTTTTCCTTTTCTTTCATAACTCATATTTTTTTTCTTTTTCTTTTGCTTTTTCTTTTTCTTTCTCTTTATTCTGCTTTCGTTTTCGTTTTCTTTTTTTTCTTTCACTCTTTTATTTGTTTATTAAGCTCACACTCTCAGTCCGTTTTGTAAATTTTAAGACCTCGGCGTCGGGTTTTTCGAGAATCAGACCGGCCTTCGCAAAGGGTTTTTCCTCCCTGATTCGGGTTACTTCCATACGTAAACATTGTACTTAAGGGGCAAAGGGTGTCGTGCCACCCATACCTAGGGGTGTCCAAAAGCGGTTAACCGCTTTTACAGTTAACCGCTTTTGCGGTTTACAGTTTTTACGGTTTACAGTTTTTACAAACCTAAACCTTAACCACCTAAAAATTAGAAACCTAAACCAAACCTAAACCGGCTTGTCAATGCGGTTAACCGCGGTTAACCACGGTTTACTCCAATTTCAGGTTTACAACCGATTCTGGAAATTAAATTTAACATTGTGCTGTTTTACTACTAAAACAAGCAGGCAGCAGCCCCTGACATGTGCTACTGTTGTATACTTCATCACTTTCTGCCCTTGTAAACTTGTCCATAAATCCAACAAACCAAGGACTCAATTTTCAACATTCTTTACCAACCCCACGAAAAAGCACCCTCCCATTTTCAATCTTTCTTCTGATTAACCGAAAATTGTTGGGATTTGATGAAAGTTTATCACTACGAATTTGAGTTAAACACTACTCCCTCTCATATTATTTGAGTTAAACATAGCAGCGGAACAAAAATTATCTATCAGACTATCATCTATCACAATGAATTTGAGTTAAACACACAGCAGAACAAAAATTAATTAACTAAATATACTAATAACTAATAATGATAACTCAGCACTCAGTAGTAGAAGAAGAATATACCGGAGAAGAAGAAACACCGCTGGAGAAGAAGCACCGTCGCCGGAGAAGATTAAACTCAGCCTAAACACCTGAAATTTATATGAATATAATAGATTAACACTATATGAGTCTATGAGAGTTTAGATCTGGAAGATAAACATAAAAAAAAAAGACGAAAAAAATAGCAAACTCGAAAGTGGATCTGACTGGCGATCACTTTTACTGCACTGCCACACGCTGCATGAGCTACCAGCGACGGTGGATCTGAGGACAACGGCGCGACGACGAGAGGGAGTGAGGGAGTGAGAGTGTGAGATGAAGCAAGATTGTGAGAGACTGAGTGTCGTCCGAGACAGAGACTAGGGTTTATCGGTGTGAGTTGAGAGGGCCTTACTGAAAGTGAAAGTCTGAAAATTGAAATAGTGAATTACTGAAATGAGATGGAGAAAAAAGGGGCGCCTCCTATTTTTTTACTGCTTTTGAGTTTTGAATTTCACAAATTCACTTGCCCTCCTCATTTTTTTATAGCCCAGCCCAATATTTTAATTTTTAACCCACTTACACAAACATTACATGAAGAAAAGTCAGGCAGAAGGTAAATTTTAGTTTTTTTTTAAAAAAATTACATATAACCGGTTAACCACGGTTAACCACTTTTCCAAAATTCAAAACCTAAACCTAAACCGCATATACCGGTTTGGTTAACCGAAACCATAAAAATAAAAAGCGTCAACCGGTTAACCGGTTTGGTTTTACCGGTTTACGGTTTCGGTTTGCGGTTTAGGTTAATCATGGACAGCCCTACCCATACCAACCCAAATCGGTAGGCCCGACAGTAGTTAATTAATTCATTAATTAAGGTGAGCATGAGCATTAAACAACTCAAACTATCCAACTTAGGCAAGAAACTCACAATCAAGGCGTGTAAGAGGTGAGGACTATACTTTCACATTCAATTGAGGGATTTAATGAAGGTAAGTCATGACAACAATTCAAACTAAGGCCTATTATTGTACATATTCGCCGCTTCCAAACAATTAACTAGGTCAATTAAACAACTATCTATACTATTATGGACAAGAACATCACCTAAAGAAAAACGAAACACTTTTGGGGTTTTTCACAACTTTTTCCCTTTTCAGGCTTTTCTCTTTCATTTTTCACAACCTTTTTCACTTTTTTTTTTCAAATTTTAGCACTTTTTCCACTTTTTTTTTCATGAACTTACCTAAGAAAGACAAAAACTAAGAAAGACAAAAAGGGACCTAAAAAGACTAGGTGGGCTACCCGCATCATAAAGATCTCCCCCCCACACTTAAAATGCCATAATGTCCTCATTGTGAGGGCGTCTCATGAAGGGTAGAAAAACTATGAAAACCATATATACAAACACCTAGCACATAGAAAAGGGGTGGCGCCCCGAGCCCACACGGCTCCAACAACAATGAAATCCCAACATAAAGCATACTAAGGGGTGCGCCACCAAAAAGCAAAAACCAAGCATGCAAAAAGAAAACAAACTAAACAAACAACAAGATAAAAAAAAGAAAAAAAATTTACAAAAGAGAAAGGGTGGAACGAGGTTACCATAAAGTCTTCAATAAAAGCAAGAAATGCACTTGGTTAACCTCGATTACCAATGGAGCATCAGTCGCTCCTTATTCTTCAAGATTCGGGCCTTTAAGATCGGAAGAATTCAACGCCCGTAAGAGAAGATAATGCATCCTTGAATGCATCTTGAATTATGGATGTATGAGAGCACAAAAAATATAAAGTCAGAATAGGTAAGTGTTCTCAACATCTCATCAAATGCGTTAGAAAAATCACTAAAATGATGATGGAAGTAAAAGAACATGATTTTTCTAGGCGAGTCTTCTAGGTAAACATGATAAGGGTCTAGGAGGGGATCATACCCTCTAAAGGTACCTAGAGACTCAAGGCATGCATGGTTGAATGAGGGAGTGATACACAAGGAATGAATGGGGATAACATGATTGGGAGAGTGGGATACATCATCACTTTCAAAGCATATAAGAGAATTGTCAACTTCCTTAACAACATCATCACTAACAAGTCCCAACCCAAGATTATCATCTAATTCATTATCATCATCACATATGTGCAAAGAAAAAGTAGGATTATACCACATGCAAATACTTCCAACATCACATAAAGTAGCATCATTATCATCAACAATCTCAAACTCATCACATGAGGAATCTAAACATGAAGAAGGGACCGACATTGCTATTGATAGAGATGCATCATCTTGAACATCAAATGTGAAAGTATCGCATTGAGGTTTATAATCCTCAACAATTGATTCATACTCACACACGTATGCATCATGAGGGATAGTTTCTACATCATGAGAATGTGGCACACAAGTCAAAGACGAAGAAAGAGAGTCATTATCACCATTTTCACACAGAGGGAGATCAACATGAATATCAGGGGATAATGGGGAAAAAAACTCAACTCTATTTGAAGTACATTCCTCGGGAGAGGATGGTCTTATCATGTGAGCATACTCAGATATTATAGAAGCTATCGAATCAAGCTTTTCACCGAACTCATTTTTCTTTCTATCTAGTTGTTGCACACAATCCATGATATATTCATTATAGGTCTGTAACGCCCCAACCTTAATCACAAGATTAAGACTATACTTAGAATCCCAAACCTGTGATTAGCGCAGCGGAACACCTTAGGTCGAGGCATTACCGCCGTCTCCCAAAAGAGACAAGGCAACAACACTAAAGAAACTTCCAAAACCGCAAGATAACTTACTAACTTAAAAACCTTCATATATAAAACTTATACAACCTTTGGATAAGATACATAAACTTAAACATAGCTTAAACTAGAACAACTTCCAAACGCTCCTGCTTGTCCTTGATAACCGATGGGTTCCATAGAGAACTACCTCGGGATCCTTGAGCTATTTTTGGAACCGACTTATCCTTGCCTTGGGAGCTCGAACCTCCTAAAACAAAACATTAAAACAACGCAAAAGTGAGTGGGGAAACACTCAAGATCGTAAACCTCGACGTAAACCGCTCAAAACGGTTTTGGTGCGACAACTAAAAACATTTTGAAAACGGGGAAGGGGTTAAGATAGGACTTGCATGACAAGAACATAAACATATGCATAACATAAATCGATGAAGATAGAAAGTAGGTGGAACCCTTACGATCGGTGCAAGCACCTCACACACGCGTATGCCCAAGTTGATCTAAACTTGGAATGATTGACTGCTGAGCAGTCGACACTGGCCAGGTCAAGGCACTCTGATCAGGAGTGCTAAAACATGAATGTAAGAATAAGCATAGAATGCGGGTCCACTGTTAAATATAAAGTCATTGTAAACCATAAAACTTGACATGGCATAAACTGAATGAATTGTGACTATAATTTAGATCGTAAAAGCTGGACAATTCGCGTACCTTGAGACGCTAGAGATCTTGGCGTAAACTTGGAGATGGCTTTTGAAACTTGTCAACTAAGATAAGAATAAGTAGAAATGAAGAACCGAATAAGGTTCTAAATTAGATTCATAAGTTTAGGAATTTAGCAATATAAATGAAATAACTTTTGAGAGTAAAATTTCAGGTTATAGGAAAATAGAGTTTATAGCATAACTTGAGTTAGGAAAATCGAAACGAAGTAAAAGAGTACATCCCGGAATAGGGAAAAACGTAACCTACAACTTTGTCAACAGAACCAGAAGCTAAAAATGAGTGGGAGGGCCCCAAAATGGGCCCGGACAGAAGCTGTGCACATAAAACTTTGGAGTTTCCGGGTCGGAAAATCACGAGAAATATGACGTAGAAGGTGATTCAAATAAAAGGGCTTGAACTTAGGACAATTAGCTTGAATTGATGATGAATAGGGTAATTATAAATTCGAAGCTAGGATGCGAGATAACGAGTTCAAAAATGGTTTGATAATACGATATCGAATGAAATGGCGAAGTGAAACAAGATATACACGTTAAAATGTGCATAAAAACAAGCTTGGATTAATGAATTTTGAAATGAGGAAAGAAATGAGGAATGAATTGAATTAGACATTGGATGCTACCAAGCTAGAAGGAACTCTTAACTAGAGTAAAGATATTGAACATTAGACTTAAAGAAGAGCAGGGAGTCACGATACATTACTTAAACATACTAGCTCTTGAAAGGTATTCTTTAAGACTTACTTAGGACTCCAAATTGGTACTCTTAGCCTTAAACACATAACTCTATAATGATAATTTATAACCATGACCCATTTATACCTAGAACCCCTTATTGGGTCGATTTGAAGCCCAAAAGACATTAATCCACAAAGGTTAACTTGAGCAGAATGGTGTTCTGGACAGCCCGGTTTCCCGGGATCGTAACTCACACTCCCGATATCGTATGACGATGAACCATACCTTTCCGAAAAGCTTGAAATGAGGCCTAAAACTTTCATGTTTACCATAAAAACCAAAGAGGTCTCCAAAGGGACGGAAAACAGCCCTCAAAACACTGACTCAGAGTTCGTATATAAAATCGTGAGGTTACGGTTTTAATCGTAACTCGAGCTATACATGTCGGAAATTAGAAATTCCAAAGCCTATGGTTTGCTAACACCTTAAGCTATCAAATGGAGTAAAAATCTGGGCAAAAATCCCACTTTTATAAATCTGTAAATTTCCATAATTGAAACAGAGACTATTTTGCTCTTAATTTCAGCTCTAATGATACTTTTAGCCCTTAATTCATACTAATTCTCAATCAAACTTCACTTTGGCTATAATCCACTATATTTCCAGAATTAAACCTTGAAAGTTAACTCATCAAAGAGCTTAAATTCCACATGCAACCAGGGATTAACCATAAATTCAACATAAAGGACTTGTTCTTGAACTCTTGCACCAAAATCTCATTAATTCACCCAAATTAAACATGACAACACTTAAATAATAATCTTAACATATATAATCAGCCCTTAATACTCAGAAACTTATCAAGAAACTCACATGCATCAAGATTATAACCATGTCCAACAAGAATTCAACAAGAAAACCTCACAAACACTTAAAAATATACATGTATACACTTAAAACTTAAACCCTAGCTTAATCACAACTTAAATTCATGCTTAATAAACATAAAGAAGATGACAAACATCAAGAGACATAAATTGGAAGTACAATTTCAGATTATAAACAAGAGAATTAGGTTAGGGTTTGAGATTATACCACTTGAATTTGAGGTGAGAGATTGAACAAGAGAAGGGGGAAGAAGGTGGTGGCCGGAGTAGGGTGACGGCGCGGAAAACACGCCGGAAAACACCAGCTGGGCGGCAGTATGGTGGCCACGGCTGGGCAGCAGAGCAAGGGGGAAGAGGGAAGGTAGAGAGAGAAAGAGTTTGGGGAGTTGTCTGATTGAAATGAGGAAGAAAGACTTAAACCCCCCTTTGCTAATGCATATATAACCCCCTCTAAACAACTTAATGAAGTCTGAAATTGTAAACTAAAAACAATAATTGTAAATGTAATAAACTTAAATAATTAGTTTGTACCAAATAAAATCAATTGGTAATAATTGGGTTAAAATAAAATAAAACTTGGATGTAGAAAATCCAAATAAATGAAACATAAATATTACTTGTACTTAAATGAAATAAATATAACCCAAATAAATTAAAGGTTTGGGTAATAAAATATAAATGTTACGAGGTCGAATAATTAGACCCCTTTTTGGTTAGGAAATAGCGTAAACGGTAAAACTCGATACAAATTAACTAAATGGGTAAATAAATTTATAACATAAATCGTATAACCTGAAATACTTTAACTCATTGAATGAACATGTAAAATAAAATTTTTTAAGCCGATAACTCGGCACCTTAGCCATCTCCTGCACGAGACTTGTCACCGGTAACAATAAATAAACAAGTGAATCAATAAATAAATAAAGATAAACGCGGAAAATTTATAACGCGATTTGAATAATCAATAAGATTTATAGGTAATTAAACATGATTTTGGGGTGGGTTATTACAAGGTCGGGTCAACAACATGAGTAAAAGAGTCGGAAGCATGAATGGATGATTCAAATTGATCACAAGGGGAGGGGACATGCATAGGAATGGAAATAGGAGAGGAAGGAGTACTCACATATGGAACTTCATAGTACCCCATTTCCCTTGGTTGATCCATAAATGGAGATTGAGTATGTAAATCATCACAAGGGGAAGGGGGACAAACATGCAAACTTCTAGCATGATGAACACATGGATTATCAAAATAATAATAACCCTCAGAATGACAACTCTTTTTAAAATCACGAGCATCCCGTATCAACCAAAAAAGCAATCTCCAAGCCTCTTTATCATTTTCCAAATTAAAACCAAAACAATCTAACATATAACGAGTTATAAAATTCACTCCTTCATTAATAACAACCAACACTTTCCTTCTAGAATAAATATAACCTTGAGAAGTCCAATAAGCACGATAATCAATTAATCTATCATAGTAATCACAAAGTAATTCGTGCACACTTTGAGGGAAGTTAAAACATGCCATTTCATTATTCATATATTTATATTTTTAACAACCTAGAGGGAAAACTCAAGAAAGAAAACTAAAAGGCTAAAAGGCGCAACTCCCCGGCAACGACGCCATTTTGTGTAACGTGGTTTTGCCAGTTTTGTCGTTCTCTCTCAGGGAGTTGGAGCTTCTAATCATAAAAGTCTTTTCCGAATTCTCACCTACTAGGTTTGAGGTTCACATTCATTTAAGAGAGGTTGGGAAGCAAATATGGAAATACAATCAAAAGCACAAAAAGGACGAAAAGGGTTTCGGGAGCTTTAGGCAACCAAAGGATTCATGGTTATGTGAGTTTTGTCGTTAGGAAGCAAAAAGATAGGATAAATCATATGAGAATCTTGCTAGAAAAATGGCCACGGGATTCCCTCTTTCGAAGGTAATCCAGATTAACTTCCCCAAAATCCACTATGGATCCCAGGGGTTAATCGAACAAGATTCCCTAATCAGCCTCTATCTCACTTTCATGAGAGAGTGACTAACTATCCCGTCCTTAGCCTTCCATTGACAAGTGATTAGTAAATTAGAGAGCTTTCGATCCCTAATTCACCCCATTTGAAGGAAGCACTAAGGTGGGAATAGATTTTTCCAACTAATTACCCCCTAATTCACTAACTCCTAAACCAATCATCCAATGGAGCCTTAATCACTCCCTTAACCCCAAAGCACCCTAGCCACTTATCATATTAATAAACCAACTAAAACCAACTAAAAACCTAAAACCTAAAGACATTCAAAAACCCAAACAGAACACTAAACCAAACCTAACAACCCCTTGTAAAACCCTAGACAGACCCTAATAAACCCTAAAACCGAACCAAACATAACCCTAATAAGAGCCCTAATAAAACCTAAACCAAACTGACCAGAACTACTAAACCCACAGACCAAAACAAAACCCTAGAAACCCTAATAACAAACCAACAAATCTAGCCCTAATAACCCTAATCAAGACTCACTGCCAAAACAAACCCCAAACAGTACTAATCAAAACTAAACCCTAATCAACAATAAACCCTACTGCCCAGTACCCAACTGACCGAGGAACAAAGGGAAAACAAAGGAAAAGAAACAGATGAATTTGCTACTGTAATAACACTTGACCGAGACAAAATAAAGAGAGAAGAAAGAGAAAGAGAGCCTAATCCCTACTACACAGACCCGAGACAGGGGAAATGAGAGACAAAAAGAGAGCAACCCATAATCAAAACTCATAATCAACCCATCATTCAATCGAAATCAACAATCAAACCAACAACTCAGATTCAGACGACTTCAAACCAAAAACCGAATATATTGCAACACCCAGAACATTTCAATACCCAGATTCAAACAATACATCCACAATCGTCAAAAGAACCAAAACATTCAACACAAAAATCCCAGAATCGAAACTCTAATCATTCACCAAAACGATTAACATGCATAATGAAATCAGAGGTTCAAAACGGAAATAAACCTAAATCTAATTCTAACCTAAACACTAACCCTAGATGAAGGCCGAAACCTCCATGAAAGTTTCGAATAGCTCCTTCTTCCCCTTTTATAGTCGAACTCATCTCTCTCCTTCAAATCTCAGCCCTCGATTCCCTTCAATCTAGACGGATGAGATGCGTTTCGACAGTTAGAGCAAAGATGATAACGATGGTGATGGTGCGTGCATTCTTTTCAACAGAATCTACAACAAATAGATTGAGAAATTGAGTGAGAAAGAGGGTGAGTGATTGAGAGATTCGCGAGATAATGAGCAAATAAAAGAAGAAAGAAGATATGAAAGAGAAAAGACGAGAAGAGAGAAGGAGATTAGATGGAGAGATGGAGTTATGGTGGTTGGTTATGGAGTGTTTGGTTGGGCTGTGTTTGCGCAGGGGAGAACCAGAGAGAAAAGGAGAAAAAAAAGACGAAGGAAAGGGGAAAAAGAAAGGGGGAAATGTGAATTAGGGTTTGAGGGAGAAAGAGTTGTATTCGGCTGAGGTGGGGGGAATAAAAGGGAAACGGGTAAGGGTCAGGGCAGACGGGTTTGGTAATAGGGTTTGGGTACGGGCTGAATTGAAAAGGGCTTTGGGCTGGGTTGGTGAATGTGTAGGCCGAGTAAGGGAGGGGTTTGGGTTTTAGATTAGGAAAGTTCAAGGTTTTATTTTCAAATTCTAATTTTTATCTTTTGATTCAATTTAGCACTAAAAATAACTAAAAATAATAAAATCTAATAAAATTGCAAAATTACTAAAAACATAATAAAAAGCCTAATTTAATTATTAAAAACAAGCAAAAAGTCATAAAATTAGTGGGAAACATCATGCAAAATCGGGACTAAACACATAGCTTCTTTAAAAGTCTTTGGATCTTTATCTATGTTGTACATACATAGAATCTCACTTTTAATCGAGTCCCTTGAACCTTCTACGAAATATACATAGAAGCCTGAACCACACTCCTTTGGTTTCCTTGCTTTTTTACTCCTTAACTTAATACTTTCATCTTCTTTATCATGAGTAACATCTTGATTCAAAATATCATCTTGTATGGATGTACCCTCATGATTTTCATCACAAGGCTCAATGTGATGAACAACATCTTGAATTATATCTTTAGGTCTAGGAATTGAAGAGAACCTAGTCTCATCAAAATTTGCATCTATTGATTTCATTACAGTATTCACCGATATGTACTCATTTGGTTCAATTACCAAAAACCTAGAGGCTTTGCTATCTTGAACATAGCCTAAAAAGATGCACTCAATTCCTCTTTCACCTAATTTCCTTTTCTTAGGCTCCGGGATCCTAACAATGGCCCTACAACCCTAAATCTTAAAATACTTTAGATATGGTTTCCTTTTGTTCCATAATTCATATGGGGTACTAGGCTTCCTTTTAATTGGAATTCTATTTAAAATATAACAAGTTGTTAACATGACTTCATCCCAAAATCCATTACTTAAACCAGATGATCCGGGAAAGGCTAGCTAGGGAAGCAAGATTAAACACCTAAGGATCACAATTACTCTAGGGTTTGAGAAAACCCCAAATTAGAACTCAAGAACAAACTCAATTTTTTAGGATTTTTGGGAGATTAATGATGAAAATCAACACAACAATAATAATAGAGAGATGTGACTAATTAAAGAGTAAAACTCACCAATTAGCCTAAGAACCTCAAGAAAGTTGCAAGGATTCACCACTTGCACGCACACTTAAAACTCCAAGAATTTCCACTCAAGAAATTGAAAGAAAACACACCAAACTCACATGAATAAAAGGAAATTAACTAATTAATCCACCAAAGATTAACCTTAATTACAAGGGCTTTAAATACCCTAAAACTCACAAAGTGTTCTTTGGCTAAACCTAAAACTCCATTGTTCAAAAGCTTGATCTAAAATGGAGGATAATACAAATATATAGGAAAAGGGGGGAGAAAAGATGCGGAGACCTGCTGGAAAAAGGTTGAGACGCTGGCAGTGCTTCAGAGACACCACCAGCGTCTCAACCAGAAAGGTGGGGCGGAAAATTCAGGGAAGGCGCCGCCATTCTGGTCATGCCGCCAGCTCATCACTTCTTTGGTTTCTACTGACTTCCAACGTGCATAACTTCTTCGTTTTAACTCCGATTTGGTCATATAATATATCGATGGAAAGCTCTCAGTGTGTACTATAAGCTCACCAAATTTCAAGTTCATTGGAGTTGTATTGAAGGAGTTATGATTGAAAGCGTGAAGATTTATATTTTTCTTGTACCCAATTTCGCCCACTTTCTTCCCTTTTCCTTTTTCTTTCTTCGGTCTTTCTTAGTTCCGTTTGAACCCCTTCGGTCTCAGTTTCTCCCGTGCTCCTCCTTGATGTTCCATAGGTCCGACTTCCGAGTTCGACCCTTGTGAATGACCAAAATGCCCCTTGGCTTCTCTTGACTTCTTCCTAGCCTTCCTTGGCTCCCGAAACGGACGTTGTTGACCCGAAAAGTGACCCAAATCGGCTTGGGGGAAAATTGAGTTCGAACCCTTCGTTGTTATTATTTCCAAAGTGAGGTACCCCTAGGAAATATGGATCACCGGAGTAAGACAACATAGAATTCATCGTTTCTTTTAAAGTTCTATTTTTCCTTTCCGCAACTCAATTTTGTTGTGTTGTACGTGAGGCAGTTGTCTCATGTACAATCCCCGTCTCTTGGAAAAACTTGGATCATAAAATTCTCATCCTCTATCGGATCTTAAAACTTTAATCAATGTCTTACATTGTAATTCACTTCTAGTTTTCAAGTGTTTCGTCTTTAAAACTCAAAAGATAAACTTGACAAAATTAGGGATGGCAATGGGTCGGGGAATCCCCGAACCCGCTGGGGCCCCGCCCCACTCCGGGGAAAAATCCCTACCCCCATTGGGGATGGGGATAGGGACCAGCATGATTTTTCAAAATCCGCTCGGGGACGGGGCGTGGATGGGGACAAAATTTTCCCCATCCTTGTCCCCATTTTCCCCGCTGGGGAAATTCCCTATCCCCGAATCCCCTTCTCTGAAAATTTTAAAATTACCAAATAACCTTTATTCTAATTCAATATATATATATATATTAATAGCAAGGATAAAGTAGTAATTTTTGAATTTTAAGTACGTTGTATTATTGCTTGATGTATTATTGTTTGATTTTGATGTATTACTGCTTGAGCAAGTTAATTACGTTATATTTTGAACAAGTTAAAAACCGGGTCCAATTAAAAATCGGGTCCGATTAAAATTTGGTTAGATTTTGGATAGCTTTAAAAAAATCCCCGTTGGGGATGGGGAATCCGCGGGGATGGGGATGGGGATGGGGCAAGAATCATTCCCCGAAGTGGGGATGGGGACGAGTTTTGGGAGCGGGGATGGGGATGGAGATGTACTCCCCGGTCCCCGATCCGACCCGTTGTCATCCCTAGATAAAATCTAGAATAATCATCAATGAAAGCCACATAATACTTCTTACCACCTATAGAAGGTGTACTGTGAAAATCACCTAAATAATTATGAATTAAATCAAGCAATTTAGAATTTTTTTATACTTGATAATGAACTTTTAGTGATCTTGTTAAGCATGCATGTCTTATACTTTTCTATGTCATCGTTCAATTTAGGAATTAAATCAAGATTTGGCATTTCCTTCAACTTTTTAAAGTTCACATGCCCTAATCTAGCATGTCACAGAAAAGAATTATTCAAACTAGATACATGCATATAAGCGGAAATCATGCCATCTTTATTACCTTTTGCATTCAACTTAAAAATTTCACCATAAACATATCCCTTTCCCACAAAGGTCCCTCCTTAGAAAGTACATAGTTATCCCCATCATAAATTTGCATAAAACCAAACTTACTAAGGAGATGACCGGATACAAGATTCTTACAAACTTCATGAGCTAAATACACATCATTCAAAAGCAAAGATTTCCCAGAAGTGAAAGTGAGTTCCACTTGACCAATGCCTTCAACTTTAACTGGATGGTTGTTGCCCATGTAGAGTTTCACACCATCATTTGCCGGTTTGAGAGTCTTGAATAAACTCTTGTCAATGCAAACTTGCCTTCTCGCTCCCGAGTCTATGTACCAATCGTTACAACCAATGGAGACCATATTGATATAATCCTTAATCATAGTCACGAAGGAATTTGGTTCTTTCTCCTTGCTCTTGCCTTTAGATGTATCTTTATTCAAACTTCAAAAGACCATGCTTCTTTTTCCATTAGTAACACTCTCTCTTTGTGTGCCCTGATTTGCCACACTCCCAACAAACTTGCATAGGCTTTTGAATTCCCTTGCTACTTTTGTTGTTGCTCTTATTCTTATTCTTGTTTCCCTTATTCTCTTGCATCATATGAACCTTAGATTGTTCTGGTACCATCTTGTAAGCGTAACTATTCTTCAATCCGAAGATGGTTAGCCAATCTTTCAAGATACATATCCCCTTTCCGGTGCATGAGTATCCTTTTAGTCTCATTCCAAGAAGAAGGTAGCTTGTAAATGATAGAAGATACGATTATAAATTCATCCGTGTTTAAGTTGTGTTACTTGAAGTTACTCAAAATGCGTTAAATCTCATGAAATTGATCTAGAATTTTCCTATTATCATCCATCTTAAACTTCATGAATTGACTAACAAGAAAATTCTTACTTAATGCATCTTCCAACATGTACTTAGTCTCAAGCATCTCCTAAAGTTTCTTGGCCGTCTCCACATGTCGATAGACATCGAAGAAAGTATGGCTCGTCCGATTGAGAATACATCATCTACATATGTAGTTGTCACTCTCCATCTTTAGCCTTTGCCGAGTAGCCTCTGTATCTTCCATAGGCGTCTTGTCTTCACGTTATCCCTTGCTCTCATCACCATCCTTGGATGTCTTGTCGGTTGATTTCGTGAGAGGCTTCTCAGTTGGAGATGCCTGTGGTTTCTCGGTCGAAGGGACTTGAACCACCTTATGAGAAATCTCAATCTTAAGCACATTGGACACATTGAGAGTAGTAAGCAAAAAATGCATCTTGCTTTGCCAACGCTGAAAGTCCACTCGTACTCTTTCAAACCGTTCTAGCTTTTGGAAATTGCTAGACATATCACGAAGCGAGACCATACTAAATAGTTTTTAATATTGTTGGAGGAAAGGGAGCAATGGTATAGAAAACAATGGTAAACTCGCTTTAAGATATAGTTAAGAATCGTGGACAAACTCATTTTCATTAAGAACTATTTACTATACCGTAAATGTTCAAATGGATAAAACTTAACACTTAACACACTCAAGAATATGGTTTCTCACTTGAATCACTCAAGTATAGTTGCAGTCTAGATAAGAATGAGAAGATGTGATTATAGAATGGTGTACTCAAATGGTAGATAATGTCTCCTATTTATAGGAGGCTTCTCCCTCCTCTTCATACCCTTGGTCAAAGGACTTAATTAGGGTCCTTAATGAGTATCTTGACATTGACTAAGTCTATTGACCATGTGGTATAATGAGGATATAACTGTTGGGTACTTAAATCTGATATAAAATCGGGATTACAACTTAATGGAGAAGATCATATAACCGTTGAAGCATTAAAACAGCTCCTGGGCCTCAACAGGTCACCACAGTCCGCGTTGGAGCAACACGGTCTGTGTTGCTTCAATATGGTCCATGTTGAGCCAAGGAAGAGTATATAAGCTTTCTAGTGACCAGCACGACCCGTGCTAGTCTTATACTCACCCATGTTGGTCATATTAGTCATGTTTATCTTATATGTGACTCTTGTACTTGTTTCACATTACTTTTTATGCTATATAATCTTCTTATACTCTTGAAATAATCCCAACATGTGTCCAATAAAAACTTATTGGCTATTGGCTTTGGTTGTTGTCTTATTGTTTTGTGATAGTGATAGCTCGTAACTTGCGTTTAAAGTATCTTAATTTGTATGTTTAATTACTTATTATGTTTATGATATTTTGATGTCGGAGTTAACTCTTTGAGCATATTGTATTTGAATTTTTTTTTGTCGTATTTTTGACATGGTTTATGTGAGTTTTTGAACACCATTTATATGTAAATTTTGAAAATTTGCATACTTTGTAAGATTTTGAATATGGTACGTATAAGTTTTGAACTTTGATATACTGAGACCACAATGCTATATGGTTATGAAACGATACTTTAGTTATTGTGGTCCCCAACGCCACCACCATCCATTTCAAACATATTACCATCACATCAGAATTACTGTTACGTCAAATGCTTGTAGAGTAGTGGACCTCATTAACATGTCAACTTGGATGCTGATCGTTGGACACTATTATCATGGTGGGCCTATCGTTACGTCATGGCTGCATCAATACCCAACGTATTAGTGAGGTTGGCCGACATAATAACAACGAATATTTACTGATATACAAGCGTTGGATGCTAATGTCATGATAAACCTTTAACCTCATACTACTATTAGATAAAGTTGACACATAAGACCTCACAAAAATTTAGTGATTTGTGAGTTTGTGACCTTTAACCTCATACTACTACTGGATATGAGTTGAGTACATCCGTTTCAAAGTATTTGTTCATTTAACTAAGTTTCAACCGTTAATTATTCACAAATTACAATGAGTTATAACATTAAATTAACGCTGTTACAAGGATACGTTATTAACAATTACAATGATAGTTTTTTTATCGTAACTCATTGTAATTTGTAAGTAACCAGCGATCAAAACTTACTCAAATGAACAATTATTTTAGAACGAAAGTAGTACAAAAATATAGAAACAAAGCTCATTGAAATCCATATGAATCATGGCCATGGATTAACCAAGTACCCAAAACATTTTCATTAGTGGGCAGCCAAATGGGAGGAGGGTATTGGCCATCTAATCACTCCCACGAACCCCAGGATTAAACCACTAATCACCTCGCCTAACCTCACAGGAAACCCTTACTTACTACAACTCCTAATATAATCCTTTTTTTATGCACTGTACACAAAAAATAATAAAGTAATATAATAATCCTATCTTAAGAGAAAAAAATCCAATTAAATTTCATACCTTTTTTTCCCCTCTTTTATAAACCAGTTTCTTTCTCTAAACAAAAATAATTTCACCACTCCCTCATTATTTTCCCCAATTCCCATCGATAACCCACGCCTCTCTCTTTCTCTCTCTAGAAGGAGCCACTTTCTCTCTCCTGTCAAAACCCAAATCAACCCTATCGTCGGCCCCCAAACCAATCGGAAAACCCGATTCTCTCTCCTCTACTCCGCCGCCGGCAGCGCTTTCCCCCGGAGGAACCCTAGTTTCCGATTCTTGTCATAATAAAAGAACAAAACGAATTTCTGATACCGTACATAGGGAGCAGACCCCCTTCGAAAGTATTTATTTGAACAGCAGTCCCTCCTTTTTCTTGATTTCCCGGGCATTTTCCCGGCGTTGTCTCCGGCTCCGATTACTCACCGGCGTATGTTTCTTTGTCCTTCGGCGGTATCCGATTACGTGTGTTGAGTCCGGGTTTGCAGGTACGAGGGAGGGAAACTTCAATGGATGTGGTGTGTGCTGGCTCTATTTGGTGAATTGTATGGGAAACTAGTGATCGATTTGGTAGAATTGGTTTTGAGATTGTAGTTGCGATGCGATTCTAGGGTTTTTTCGTCGGGAGGTTGGTGAAGTTTTTGAGTGGTTAGCTGCTTGTGTTTTGAGTGCTAAGTGGCCGATCTGGTGTTTGCTCATTTTGATTCTTGTGATCGTCATGCTTTAGGTGGGATGTCATGTTTGGGTATTTAGGGTTGGATTTGGTTGAATTTTGTGTACAATTTGTGCTGTGTTTGAGCGGTGTGGGCAGAGTATGGCAGTTCAAACTGTTTTCTCTCTTCTTGTTTGATCATAGTTGTGAACATCCATGATTTTACATTGAGAGGTGCTATTAAGTTGAATAAAGCTTTCACTCGGGCTTATACGGATTGTATGTGTAGACTAATGGTTTATGGTTGTGATGTTGTAGTATCACCTTGCTTGTCATGGTTTTACATTGAAGTTAGTTGGGTTTATGATTTGGGATACATTGAGCTTATTGTGTACTCTATTGTTAAGATTCTTGTGATATGTATGTATGTGTGTATGTTTCTCTATCGTCTTTCACCCTCATATTTTTGTATTTTGGAAATTCACAATGTGCTCTGTCTATAGACAGCAATTGTTATTTTGATTTCTCACATTCATTCTGCATTTGCAGAACTATTTCAGGGACAGTCAGGCTCATTTGCTACACATTAGCAGCAAGCTGGTAGGTGCAAGTGAGTTTCCATGTCAGAGGATGGCCTTTTTTAGGGATTATTCTACTGAAGCAGTCACTAATAGAGCTATGGATAAGAAGAACAGTAATCATACAGGAAATAGAGCACATAGTCCCATAGATATAGACTTGAACTCAAGTGAAAATGATTTTGAAATGAAGTTAGACAGTGGTCCGTATCACAGTGAAGGTGAAGCAGACCGAAACAGGGTACAGAATGATATGGCTGTCAATGATGATGCTGAAATAGTCCTATCAACTTCCCAAACATATGGGAGAAGAACATCAGCTTCAGCTGCGAAATGGGGGTCTACTTTCTGGAGTGACCGGCTACCTGTTGGTTCGAATGATGTTTCAGACTCCGGACATGAGTCAAGAAGTGGGTCTGAATACAAAAATGATGAAGGGTCTGAAGGTAATTCATTTGGTGGCGGGGAGGAAAGATTAGAATCAGATGATTATGATGCGCAGAAGGAAACAGAGAAGGTTCCGGCAGATGAGATGTTGTCCGATGAGTATTACGAGCAAGATGGGGACGATCAGAATGACACCTTACAATCTAGAGGAATGAATACTGGGAGTATGTATTCAAGACCACAGTCGAAGACTGCTAACAGAACTAACACAGCCCCGCGTAATAGGAAGAGAGCTTATGACGACGATGATTATGCAGAAGAAGACGAGGATGAGGATGAGGATGAAGTAGATGGTCAGTTGTTCAATGCTATGCTTTCTGGTTTCTAGAAGCTCTCTGGGTTTTTCGATCCACGATAGAGTGTTTCATACTTGCAAATATATGTTTATCCCTTTCTTTTGCTCTGCTTTAGGGGCAAGGGTGGGGGATTTTGATATTTTATGTGAATGTGCGTTAACTGAAACCTTCTTTTTGTTTCTTTTTCAGAAGATGACCCTGATGATGCAGATTTTGATCCTGACTATGGAGCTGCTGATGGCCCTTCTGCAAATAAGGTTGTCTTTGGTAATTCGTTATAATTGAAGGTGTTATTTATTATTTTTTTTATTGAAGCTGTCATTTTCTTATTTGTCTTTCTCCTTGATGATATCTGAATTGCTTTAGGATGACGACTGGGAAGTTGAAGAGTCAGAGGAAGATGTTGAAAGCGAAGGAGATCTTGATATTTCGGATGATGATGACGGATACTATAGAAAGCCTAGGGGTGGTCAACGAGGCAAAAGTGGACGAAATGCAAAAGGTGGTAAGGGTCATGGATCGGTGGCTCCCCCTGCTCGAAAGAAAAAAAGCAAGTTATCAGATGATGAATTTTCTGCTGAGGATTCTGATGATGAGAGTGATGAGGAATTTAGGGCAAGAAAAGGTGCACATGGTCGCAAAAGCAATAATGTGGGTCGGAAAAATGAGACTCGGACATCAACCAGATCTGTTCGGAAGGTCTCTTATGTTGAAAGCGATGAAAGTGAAGAAATTGAAGAAGGCAAAAATAAGAAGTCTCAAAAGGTAATTTCTTTTTCCACTTTTTTTTGCCCTTGACCTCCTAGTCAACGTCTGTAGTTATGCATCCCTTGCCTATCATGTCATCCCAAATAAAGGGCTGTCCTGCATATTGTGGATCATCCTCTGTATGGTGATCCTTCTGCTTGCCTATCCACTTGGATATTGCTAACCTTACAAGTCTTGGCCCCCTGTCTACGCCGTACATGTTGCTCATTGAGTGTGAACTATAAGTGTGGTTAGGACCAAATCAAAATTTGTTGGCTTATTTTCATTTTCTTGTTGGATATAGTAACATTTAGGTATTGAACAGAGCTTGCAATATCAAATATGGCATCATAAAGAGTTTGTTGAATCTCTCATTTAAACAGTATGTTTTCACCAGTTGACTATTCCTTTTTTTTTTTTCTTTCTATCGAGTGTGAGCCTGTTATGAACTGCCGTACACTAATTAGAAAATGTTTGCAATGTATCTTTTGGCCTCTTTATTTTCTCTGTTGTCTTTGGTTGATACTTTATATATAGTTCTTGCTTTCAAATAGATCTCCAATTTCTTTGGATTCTGATTCACAGGATGAGATTGAAGAAGACGACAGTGACACGATCGAAAAGGTTTTGTGGCATCAGCCGAAAGGCATGGCTGAAGAGGCTATGAGAAGCAACAAGTCGACCCACCCTGTGTTACTAAGTCATTTATTTGATACTGAACCAGACTGGAATGAAATGGAATTTCTGATAAAATGGAAGGGCCAATCACATCTACATTGTCAGTGGAAATCTCTTGCTGAGTTGCAAAATGTACGCATTGTATTTCCATCTAGACTATTGTGTTCATTTTGACTCTCAAGGTATTGGTATGTTTGATTCTAAGCTACTGCTGATGAGTCTTATCTTCTCATATGTCCCATTGTTGTGGTTCCTTTTTTTCCTGTTCTGAATTGCAGCTTAGTGGTTTTAAGAAGGTTCTGAACTATACAAAGAAGGTCGTGGAGGATGTACGGTTTCGGAAGTCAGTATCCCGGGAGGAGGTAAGAGTCAATTCGCTTTGTTTCAGGCCAACCAAAGTCCATCTTAAAGCTATTTACAAATTATGTGCAAGTTGATCCAGTAACTATGTGAACACATTGCTTATCTGCTATTGCTTCACTTGCTTGCTATTTAATGTTATACTGTTTACTTATGGACTCCATTTGTATGATGGCATTCCAATCCATCTAGAAAACCTTGTGTTTGTGACTGATGGCCACTATTAATATTTTGGGATGCACAAAAGATTTTATTATAATATCGTGAGTGGTTGGGATTACTGCTTGTGTCTTGTAACATTACGTGTCTGTGGAACATAGTTAGATACTTAGATTAATGGTTCAACAACAACTCTCTGTGTCTTTCCTCCTGTTGTGGGTCTGGATCCCAGATGTAAGCATTCTTACCTTGGTAAACATATATGCGTGCAGAGAGGGTGATTCCATGAAATTAGATTAATAGTAATAATGTCCAACCTCTGAGGGAAAACACGTTTTGAGTGTAGTCGAGGGGATCTAGATGTAGGTAGCCTTGCCCCCATGAACTAGAGTTCGTGGAGATTTATAATAATAGTGTAAGTTTCAAATTACAATGTTTATTAATGGATGGGAGGCATATCTTTTTTTTAATAGGAAAAAAAGATATATTAATAATTAGGAAGAAAAGATCAGATGCTTGGGAAGCATCCTACAAAGTTATGTACAACCAAAATATAGACTTTTCACAAAATCTACTGCATTGAAAGAGGAAGACCTAAACTTCCCATTATTCCCGCAAAGAATTGACTGGGGATACGAAATAGGGTTGGCTGAAACAAACTTCCCATTATTACTGCAAAGATGAAAACAAAGTTATGGATGGGATACTTATTCATGCAAAGAATTCTACAGCCTAAACTAATTAGAGATTGATGGCTTGGTAATACTATCCAGCAGGGAATTGACTAGCGACATGAAATATGGCATTTGGGAATATCCTACTCCAATTGCTTTCACATGTATAAGATGATAGTATCCCTTTTATCCAGATGTTTTTATGGATGAATGATCTGCGCATCTAGAGTGGGTGGCTGTCCATGATTCTGGGCTACTTTTATAAGAATCGTTGAGCAGTTTATTGAACTGGTCCAGGTTTTGCAATTGGTTTCTTGGTTGACGTTTAATAGTAGTAGATATAGTGAACAAGAAAACTGCTAGAGATAATGCTTTTGCCCTTAGAGGGCTAGGTGGTACATGCTAAATGTGCATAACATTGTAGGCTGCCGGTTATTTATTTTCTATTTTTTAAATGAACTTTTAGATAGCTTTTGCTTGTGTTTGACACAGAAAGACCTGTACATAGATATTTATTTAATTTAATCCTTCCTAATGTAGTTCTCATTGGTACTTCCTAGATCGAAGTCCACGATGTAAGCAAAGAAATGGACTTGGATCTTTTCAAGCAAAATTGTCAGGTATTCTCCTGGAGACTTGAATGGTGTTGTCTTCCTGTTGGACACCAAAATCCTTCACCTTTGTACACTGAGTAATCTCTTATATTTGATTTGTTAAGGCTTTTTATTAGTAATTGATTTCTTGTATTAAATGTTACAGGTGGAGAGAATCATTGCTGGTAGGATAAGCAAAGATAGCTCTGGTGATGTGACTCCAGAGTATCTGGTGAAATGGCAAGGTTTATCATATGCTGAAGCTACCTGGTAATCACGATATATTTTGTTCTGTGTTGACTTCTTTTTTTTTTTTTTTAATGGTTGTGTTTCCTGACTATACTTGTGAGCCTGGAACACAAAATTTTAAGTTCTATTCTTTTTGTTGCCTTTTTTCTTTTTTTTTTTTTGGTGGGGGGAGGGGGGGGGGTGGTCTGAAACTTGAAGTAAATAAAATATTCATATAACCTGGCAATGCAAATCCTCACTTGATAACATTATACGGAAATCATCTGCAAAAACCACTGAAGATGAAAATAGGCAAATGCTCCAAAGAACACAAGTTTTATCAAGTTATATTTTTGATGCACTGAGCAGTATTTCCACATTGTCTGAGGCCATGTTTCTTTTCTGAGACCAGCTACTAGTCCATCTGTGTCTTTATGATTTTTGTAACTTGTTTGTATCTTTGGGTGATTAACAAGTTTTATTTTCAGGGAGAAAGATGTGGATATAGCATTTGCTCAGGAAGCTATTGATGAGTTTAAGGTAAACATTTTATCAATTACATTATGTTGTGCTTTCTTTATTATTTTCCCCCTTTGTATTCTCTGTGATGGTGATGACAATTTTTCCGAGCATTGCTTATGTCTCAAAGTATGGGGGTCTCATCTTTGTTTTAGATAGCTGTAGATTATAGTTGTGTTACCCAGTGTGGGTGTTATGTGGAGAGTTTCGTAAAATTTTTGCTGAGTGATTGAGTATTATTTAGGTAGGCTTTGGTGAGAGTGGCATTTAAACGTGCATCACCCCTCTTTCAAGAAAAGGAAACTAGGAGAGGGGAGTGAGGGTGTACTGATGACGGTCACTCATGCGGTAGTGGTCACATCAGTTTTAATCAGAAACTTTGTGGTGATATTTCTGGATTCCTCAACTCTGTGTGACCATTGGTTTGGATGGAGTGCGTGCTATGTGTCTGGTTCGAACGTGGTTATCATGAAACCGTGGCTGGTGATTTAAATTGAACATTTGTTGTGGTTGTGTTTGCTAAAGCTTGTTGTTGGCTGATGTACAGTGTTCACTCAATCCATTTGCTCCCTTGTATCTTTCCGCTTTCCCATGTATGTTCACTGAATTTTTCATTGAAATTGGACGGTTTCAATAGTTATTGTTCTGAAGTTCAGTAAAATTTCAAGTTGCTGGTTTCGTCATAAGATCTGTAGATACTTTATTGTAGCACATCATTAACGAAATGACATTAACCCATCTCACACACAAGTACACAACACAAGGTCCCTTAAAGTATCCCCCAGCCTCATATTGGTGTTTCCCTTTCTTTTGCCCTTTTGTGTGTGTGTGTGCGGGGGTTGATTAGGAGTGAAATGTGTGCAAGGAGTGGTCCTGTGCTCCTGGTTTCTGAGTGGCTGTGGTGTGTCTGAGCGGCAGTACTTTCTCTGCAAGTTGAATCAATGCTCTGCTAAAATAGTCAAGGATTAGACCTATTTTCTCGTATTATTATACTGCATTCTTTTGTATGATCTTAAAAACTTTCATTACCTGGTTTTCCCTTACTCTGTTGGTTTAGGAGTATGAACTGATGTTTTTTTGAGATTGTGCGTTTGTCAGGTCCGCGAAGCTGCTATGATGGTGCAAGGAAAAACTGTGGATTCCCAGCGGAAGAGGATCAAAGGTATATAATCTGTATGTGATTTCTTAAATTCTCCTGTGGGAATGTTGTCTTCATACTGAGGAAGTTCACACTGTAGGAAGTTTACGAAAGCTGGATGAACAACCTGAATGGCTAAAGGGGGGTAAACTTCGTGATTATCAGCTTGAGGGATTGAATTTTCTTGTGAACAGGTGAGAAAAATACTTGTTGACTCTCTTGGCTATTAAGCTGCTTGACTATCTTCTTTGTTTTGTTAGTGTTTGCTTCCTAGTTGCTTATAACTGTTAATGCCATAGATGGTGGTGTAGTTTCAATCTTCTGTCTCCTTTTCTTTCTTTCGTTTTTTTTGTATTCATTTATTCATTTATTTTAGGTGAAATTGGGGAGGGTTTTTGTGGGTAGAAGAGTGTATAGTTTGGTTATTGATGAACTGGGCAGTTATTTATATCAAAGATGCAGTCAATACCCTTTGCTAGCAGATCGGTATATTTTGGGAGTCCTTGTACTAATATTTGTTTCACTACCATCTGCCTGTTTGTTTTGCTCAACCTCTTTTCTTGTGTTCTATTGTAAATTTGTAATGTGTTAATGAATATGCTATATGTAATCACCTTCACTTCCGAAGTTGTGCTAAATTGCTGCCACTTGCTTGTTACAGCTGGAGGAATGACACTAATGTCATTCTGGCTGATGAAATGGGTCTTGGTAAAACTGTTCAATCAGTTTCCATGCTTGGCTTTTTACAGGTGTGATCTGGATTCCCGTGGGTGGTTGTATACTTATATTCTTTTCAAAATAGTTTAATAATACTAATGATTGGATTATGGATTTGGATTATGGTTCTTTGCAGAATGCACAAGAAATTAATGGGCCATTTCTGGTGGTTGTTCCGCTATCAACCTTGTCCAATTGGGCAAAAGAATTTAGGAAATGGCTTCCAGATATGAATGTGATTGTGTATGTTGGAACTCGAGCAAGCAGAGAGGTCAGACTTGTGCTTACCTTCATGTCCTGTTGGATCTTTAATCACTGTTCTGACAAAAATTCTGTTTAAAGATTATGTATGAGTTGGTCACTTAGTTTGTTTGTCCTTTTAGGGTTGCCTTTTAGTAATGGGCAGCGGGCAGCTGGGCACCGCTATTGGTGGTTGTTATCTTTTAATTTTCGGATTATGAGTTTTCAACTTGTTATATATGTAACCTGGTTATTCTTGTAATTTGGAAGCGTACTCTCTTTGTATGTCAAAGTAAAATATTGAATAGGTGTGGCTTTCTATCTTCTGTGTATATTAATGCACATATTTGTGTTTACGAGAGTAATTCAGTTCTATATGTAGGGGAGTATCTGTTGGAAGCCATAGTAATTCACGTGAATAAATCTGAAGCTATCTCCATTTCCAAAATTAACCACTATTGGTTTTGAGGTTGCGTTCTTAGGCTGTAATGGGCATTTCATCAACCTCTAGGAGTTAAGTTTGAAAATTTAACCTGTAATATGTTTCCATATTTGCAAATTGAATGATACATTTTAGAAATGTTGCTAAGAAGTTTGTTTTCACGTCTGTTTTGTTGTCGATCAGCTTAATGACTGTGTCCTATTTGCCTAACTCCACTAATTCCCACTTGAGCTCTATGATCTCCCATACTTCCTGATCTTGTGCAATACGGTAACTGATTCTTGTAACTTTCGTCCTTCCAAATCAAAATGGATAATTGAGTTTGTCATATATTCTAACCATTATAAGCTGCTGGTTCAGTAGTCAACTGCTTGAAAGAGAATTGGATGTACTTCACTCCTGGCGCTGTTATTCTCTGTTATGTGCATCACACTCACTCACCCACCTAGGCCATATTTCACTGAATCTACGTTTTTATATAGTTTCTTTTCTTAAAATATCTTCAAGAACCACTGTTTGCCCCTCATCCCTTTTCTCTCTCGTTCGTCTGTATTCTACAATGTGCTGCGGTTCCTCCACAAAAAAAGTCCTGATTTTGAAGTTCTGCCTACTTTGCTTTCAGGTTTGTCAGCAGTATGAGTTTTACAATGATAAGAACACAGGCCGAATAATCAAATTTGACACATTGTTGACAACATATGAAGTTATCCTGAAGGATAGAGCAGTGCTGTCAAAAATCAAATGGAGCTACCTAATGGTTGATGAGGCACATAGGTTAAAGAATTGTGAAGCATCCTTGTACACTACTCTTTCGGTAAGCCCATTTGGTAAGATGATCTAGTTTTGCAGTGGGTGTGCATATTTAATTGCCGACACAAAAAATTAAGGTGATCTTGTTCACTCTTGCAGGAATTTAGCACCAAGAACAAGTTACTAATTACTGGCACTCCTTTACAAAACAGTGTTGATGAGCTATGGTAAGTAGCTTTTTTGGAAAAAAGGTTCTAAGCATGTATGTGCCTGCGTGTCCATTGATGGATGAATTTTATGAAGTGGACTAATGATGGGGGCTAGGTGCTGGGTGTGTGTAGATGTGGGTGATGGTGTATGACCTGGGTAGATAATGGTTTATGATATCTGTGCTATTTATGTTGTGCTGCATCTCTATGCTGTCAGATTTGTGAAGATTGGCATCTGTGCACTGTGATAGTTGACAATTCATGTCCAGAACAGCTCCTTGTTTCCATCCATTTTCTTTCTCCAAAGATGCTGTCAAATCTGATTTATATGATTGGACCTATATGCTTTATTATTTATGAAATAGCTCCTACAGTTGGACTTTTGATGCCAATAACTGGAAGGCAAAGTGTACATGCTAGTGATCGCTGTACATCTATTTACCATGTGTCAATTTGTTCATGGTCTGTGTTGCTTGAGTGAGATGCTTTGTATTTCACCCTGTTATAACCATCGCAAACCTACATACTAGTTAAGGGTAGGTTTCTGGTGACATGATGGTAAGTTCTCTGAAGGAGTCTTTAAGGGGGTATAGTTATTTTAATGAAGTCTTGTATGTGGATCAGCCTTTATGCAGGACATAAAAAATCTTACTACTAAGTCCATGTCTTCTTGTGCTGAAACTTTGTGCACAATATAAAACACAATGGCTGCATCGTAACCATCTTTACATACCACATCCGAAACTGGAAATGCGTCCTCCCAGCGATTACTTGTGAAATCATTAAGCATAGAACTAGGATGATACAGATCCTTGGTAGTTAAATCAGTATACTACTATTGCTTTTGTTGAAGGCATTTTTTTTTTAATTTTGAGAAACTTTTCTGTTGTGAGTTTGTGGATTTGTTTAGGGGGTTTTATGATTTTAGTTTGGTAGTTGATGTTGGTTCTGTAATCCTGTTTCATGTGACAGGGCCTTGCTTCACTTTCTAGATCCTGATAAGTTCCGGAACAAAGATGATTTTATCCATAACTATAAAAACCTGAGCTCATTCAATGAAACAGAGGTATTATGATGTAATTGTTTAATCAATTCTTTTTATCTTTTTAAACTTTGTTTTAGTCCCTATCCTCCTGTTTGTGATTAGAATATGTTGCTTGATCCATATATTGAAGTGTAGCTTGATTTTTCTGTAGCTTGCAAATCTTCACAAGGAACTGAGGCCTCACATCCTCCGGCGAGTTATTAAGGATGTAGAAAAATCTTTGCCTCCTAAGATTGAACGTATTCTCAGGGTTGAAATGTCCCCACTACAGAAACAGTGAGGAACCTAACATTTGTGTTGTCCAATGGCTGTTTGTTAATTTAATCATCCATTTTTAGGCTATATTCAATTTGGATTGCATTGTGTTGCAGGTATTATAAGTGGATCTTGGAGAGGAACTTTCATGACTTGAACAAAGGAGTTAGAGGAAATCAGGTGAGATGTCTTCTTGATGTCTTAATAGTTTAATGGTTTCCATGATTCATCTGCTCCCCTCCCAAATAGAAAACAAAATCCTGGAAGGGAGAAAACTGTAATTCTGCTGTGCTGGACATACCTTCTGTTGGCACCTGTTGTTGAAGATATCACCCCCTCCCTAAATATCAAGAAATGTTCTTGCGAATCTATCTCTTGTTTTGTGTTAGCATATAGAGAAATTTGATTAATTCATTATGCAGGTTTCATTACTGAATATTGTGGTGGAGTTGAAGAAGTGTTGCAATCATCCGTTCTTATTTGAAAGTGCAGATTATGGTTATGGTGGTGAAGCAAATGATGGAAGTAAACTTGAGCGAATTATTTTAAGCAGCGGAAAACTAGTCATACTTGATAAGCTGCTTGTGAGACTTCATGAGACAAAACATCGTGTTCTTATCTTCTCTCAGGTTTGAGTTTGGATTCGTCTTAATGTTGGTTGGTTTCTTGCCTTGTTGATTGTTTAATTTGGCATGGTCTCTTCTTTTCGTTACTTGTTGGTGTCAAGCTTATGATATTGTGCAGTATCAGAACTTTGAAGTTGGAAGGCTAGAGAAAATAATACCTGAAGACATTTGATATGTGTGCATTGTCTGTGAACTGAAAATAACTGTCAACTGTGTGTTAAGCAGGCTTAGCTGCAGTGTGCACGTGTGTGTATTCTGGACATGTTTAGGGCTTGTGTTAGTCACCAGTTTTATGATCTTTTGTTGCTCGTTAGTCAAATTTTGGATCTTAGTCGCATGTACAATATGTATGCTCTAATAATGTAGGATTAAATTAAAGGAAAATGCAGAGATTTTCCTTGTTGGTCCTTAATTTTGTATGTGTAAGTTTCCTTGGAAAATTTATCCCCTTGGGTGCAGTGCTGAGCATGTTTTTCAGTTATGAAGTCTTAGATGATTGAATGAAGAACTCATCATAACTCTTAACTGATGGGCTTTGCAGATGGTAAGGATGCTGGATATACTAGCAGAATATTTGTCACTTAGAGGATTCCAATTCCAAAGGCTAGATGGCAGCACAAAGGCTGAGTTACGTCATCAGGCGATGGAGCATTTTAATGCCCCAGGAAGTGATGATTTCTGCTTTCTTCTTTCTACTCGTGCCGGTGGATTGGGGATAAACCTGGCAACTGCAGACACAGTTATCATATTTGATTCAGATTGGAACCCTCAAAATGATTTGCAGGTTAATATGACTTTTCTATTCCAAAGTTACAATTATTTTCCCTTTCTACCCTTTGTCTTGTCGTAGCGATTTTGGAGCGGACATCTCTTTCAAGTTAATAGGAAGGCAGGAAATCATGTCACTGAAGTCAAAACTAAACTAAACTAAATTTGTCCAAAAGTTAGTGATCAATGTTCTGAAACATATACATACAAAAGGATGAAGTGATTGATGCACAGATAGCATCCTGGAAAGACAGGTCTCTTAATGCCTGCATGGTTTCTTGTAAACCATATTAGGTGTTTGCTGCTGTAGTGAGTCATTTCATTGTTACTGTGATTATTTTTTCTTCCTGTTTATCTAGCTTATCATCTTTCATCCATATTCTGGGTAGGCAATGAGTAGAGCTCACAGGATTGGACAGCAAGAAGTTGTTAACATCTACCGTTTTGTTACAAGCAAAAGTGTTGAAGAGGATATATTGGAAAGGGCAAAGAAAAAGATGGTAAAATGCGTGATGTGCTGCCTCATCTATTGTCGCTGCTCGTCTTCTTTGCCAATGTTGATAGACTAAATCTTTTCCTTTTGTGGTCCAACTGCTGTTTTAGGTGCTTGATCATCTGGTGATCCAGAAGTTGAATGCAGAGGGTAGACTAGAGAAAAAGGAGGCTAAGAAGGGAGTTGGCTTTGATAAAGTATGATTAGAAATGTCTTCTATTCTGGTTATTGTTTTAAGTATATTCATGTATATATTTTTGTGTAACATAGTTATTGTTTCTGATGTTTTGTTTTAGATATTGCTTGAGCATTTCGGTTTTGCTAATTCTGTGCCTTTTTTCCCTTTTGTTCTTTTTTTTTTTTTTTTTTTGGCTTCTCTCATTGTAGAATGAGCTTTCGGCTATCTTGAGGTTTGGAGCTGAAGAGCTATTCAAGGATGAGAAAAATGAGGAAGAAAGCAAAAAGAGGCTCCTAAGCATGGATATAGATGAAATTCTTGAGAGAGCGGAGAAGGTAGAAGAGAAGGCGGCTGAAGCAGAGCAAGGAAGTGAACTTCTTAGTCAGTTTAAGGTATGTACATCACCCTGTATTGTTATGCTGAATAATTTAGGCAAGCAATTTCTTCACAAAATGTGGCTTACTTTGTAATCTTTGCCCAAAATCTTTAGGTCGCAAATTTCTGCAATGCAGAAGATGATGCCAGTTTTTGGAGCCGTTGGATAAAGCCCGAAGCTGTTTCTCAGGCAGAGGTTAGTCAGTCCGCCATTCTATCCTTATGCACTCAGCTATCTTTTTCTAAACTATTTTGGGATATCTAGGAAGCATTAGCTCCTCGCGGGGCTAGATCTACGAAGAGTTATGCAGAGCCTGTGCAAGTTGATGGAGGTAACAAAAGAAAAAAGAAGGAAACTACATCAGTAAGAGCAAATGCAAAGCGTCGTAGGGGAGAGCCTATGCATTCTGTTCCTATGATTGATGGAGCTTCTGCTCAAGTGAGAGATTGGTCTTATGGGAATTTGTCAAAGAGGGATGCATCTCGCTTTGCAAAAGCTGTAAGATTCTGTTCTTAATTATTGCATTTCTCTATCTCTGTATACATCAGAAAGTCCATGTACTGGTTTGGTCATTTTGTTCAGAATTCTTGCTCGTTTAAATTGTTGTGAACTGTGGTTCTGGTCCTTCTGGATGATGTGTACATGCTATATATGAAATAAGTGAAGAGAAGAGGTTGGGACCCCTGTCTATGAGGGGGTGGTCTATCAAAAATATCCCGTGCAAGATCTTGACTACGACATGTTCTCTGCTGGTTTTAGGTTATGAAGTTTGGTGATGCGAGTCAAATAAGCTTGATTGCAGCTGAGGTCGGAGGTTCATTTGAAGCAGCTCCAGTAGAAGCTCAGATTGAACTTTTTGATGCTTTAGTTGACGGATGTCAAGAAGCTGTTAGAGGAGAGATTATTGACCCAAAGGTTTTTTTTTTTTCATCTTATAGTCTGCGCTTTGTTGGATTTTCTTTTACTGTCCTGGCATTTTCATCATGTCTTCTTCATCACATGACAGGGGCCGTTGTTGGACTTCTTTGGTGTTCCTGTAAAGGCGAATGACATGCTCAGCCGTGTAGAAGAGCTTCAACTCTTAGCTAAACGAATTGGCCTCTATGATGATCCCATCTCACAGTTTCGGGTACTGAGGTACCTTAAACCTGCTAATTGGTCCAAAGGCTGTGGGTGGAATCAAAGTGAGTTATATGTACTTCTAATGATTTAAATGTTTATTATTTTACATGGATTCCTTCTGATTTCTGGTTCTATGATCTGATGTTGGATTCAACTGCTCAGTTGATGATGCTAGATTGCTTTTGGGTGTTTATTACCATGGATTTGGCAATTGGGAAAAAATTCGGCTGGATGAAAGGCTTGGTTTGTTAAAAAAGATTGCACCAGCAGAGCTTCAAACCCATGAAACTTTCCTTCCACGTGCACCCAATCTGAAGGATCGTGCATCTGCACTTCTTGAAATGGTACACAAACTCTCATCTTTGTTAAAGCTTCCATATACCATTGTCCTATGCTCTGCTTTTGTCTCTTGTATTAGAAAGATTTCTTTTCATCTCATTTACCAGGTCTATCTCCTTTGTGTTGCACAGATGAGGTCATTAGAATAACATTGGTTTTTCTCTACTTTTTAGATTCATGTGCAATGCTCTTGTCTTTGTGGATGCGAAATTCTTTTATGCTGATATCTGGTTTTGTTTTCAGGAAGTAGCCGCTGTTTCTGGTAAAAAGTCTAATCCTAAAGTTCGCAATAATAAATCTTCAAAAGGTGCAGAGAGTTTGCAGAACCTACCGAAAGGCCGTGCCAGAGGTAAAGGGGTAAAGGCAAGTTCCCCAAAACCTACTAGCCGCATTGAGAGAACTAGGTCTCAAAGAACCCAGAAAGCTGAACCTTTGGTCAAAGAGGAAGGTGAAATGTCTGATAATGAAGAAGTATATGAGCAATTCAAGGAAGTGAAATGGATGGAATGGTGTGAAGATGTCATGGTTGACGAGGAAAGGACATTGAAACGTCTTCAGAAGTTGCAGACCACCAGCGCCAACCTTCCAAAGGAGAAGGTTCGTACTTCAGCTCAGTAATTAGATTATTGATTGAATTGAATCTGGGGTGTCATTTATGTAACCCCTCCCTGTTTCTGTGCAGGTACTATCGAAGATCCGGAAATATTTGCAGCTCCTGGGCCGGCGTATTGACCAAATAGTGCTTGAACATGAGAGGGAACCACATAAGCAAGATAGTAAGCTCAACTGTTTTCTACTTTTCTGTTTCTGCATTTGGTCACATGTATTACCACTGCACCAACCTGTTACTGTTTTGCACTTGGGGAGGAAACAGATGCGTTGGCCTTTAGGACATTCTCAACTTTTGTGATATATCTTCCGTTTGACATACTTTTGTGGAGTTTGTTAATGGGAAGTATGTCTTGTCTCTCAGGGATGATGATGCGGTTATGGAAGTATGTGTCAACCTTCTCTAATTTGACAGGGGACCGGTTGTGTCAAATTTACTCCAAGCTTAAGCAGGAGCAGGAGGAGGAGGCTGGGGTGGGGCCGTCCCACTTCAATGGAAATCATGCTTATCAACGGCAGTCTGCAAGGCTGAAAGGGCAAAAGAATGCCAACTCTTTTGAACCGGGTGTCAAAGGACACGATTCGAGCAAGTTTGAAGCATGGAAACGCAGGCGGAGAGCAGAGACGGATGCTTTCTTAGAAGCTCAAGGGCCTTTTCAAAGACCTGTAAGCAATAATGCGCCGAGATTACCTGCATCCAGTTCTCAAGGGATACTTGGTGCTGCACCACCCGATAGCAGACCCTATAAGATGCGTCCGGGCAGTGGCAGTGGCAGTGGCAGTCATCCTCAGAGGCAAGGCTTCTCTTCAGGTATCAAGTAGTTCTACTGTTTGTCAGTGGGATTAGTAGGTTTGATGATCAAAGCTGAAAGCCAAAAGCAAAATGGCTTTTCAACTTGATGGAGCGTGCCTTTGCAGCCACACTATTGTCTCACGCGAATTTTTTGGCCCGTGGGAATAAATGCCCTATTTCTATCTGTTGACCAAATGACCTAGTTGAAAGGTCGGTATGCCAGAGATAGGAACTGTCCTGGTGAGCCTGAGACCTGGAAAACCAGCCTATTCATGACATAAGCAGCTAGCACATAAAGTTGACGTGAAGTCCTGCACTAATCACTCTTTAGTCGTCATCAGATAGAGGCCAGCAATTTGTTGACTAGTTTAGTTGGGAAGAGTAGAAAGAAACATATAGAGAAGGTTTAACAGAGTTTCTTTTCAAACCAATCAACCCATAGTGAGTAGTAGATAAAATGTACTTTGCCTTCAGAAATGTACATTATGCCAGTTTTGTCCATCAAATTTTGCCAACAGTTAAAGTATGCTGTATTTACATCCACTTTTTATTTGATGATCATTTAGTTGGTGAAAATATACAATGTCAACAACACACGTGTACTGGTGCAGAGGTTGATTGCACTTGAGCCTTGATCTTTATTTCTAAGGGTCGTTTGCAGGTTAAGCTTCTGTATGATGGTCGGCATGTACAAATCTCTCTGTCATCTTTCTTGTTTCATTCTTTGATTCAGATTAGAGTGTTGTAGACTGACACATGTGTTTATGTATCGATATTCTGTCCATTAGCATGATGTTGATCTCCTGGCTATAATATTGTCATCCTCAAGATTAGGTGTTCCCAATACACGACGTACTCAGGCATGTTAGTCAGTCTCAACTTGCTTTTTCTGTCCAGTATGTATAATACAAAGACAGTGAGGTTGTCATATCAGCAATTCATAGGGTGTATAAGATGGAGTTGAGTCCTAGATTTAGTTGGAAGGACTTGGGTGAGGTATGTTCCTTGGACCCCATTTGACAATCAATTGTTGAAATGTTTGGAGCAGATTTTATTAGTTTTGTGACAAAATTAGGATGAGGATGAAGCTGCAATGATGCTTGCACACGTCAACTGCCTTTCAATACCAACAAATCCATATATAAAGGGAGAGAGACATCAGACACAGTCACACTGAGTTGGTAAAGAGATGGAAGGCAAAGCCAAACACGATGTATGTGTGTGGTTTTAGGCAGCCAATGAAGGGTGTGGTTGATAACACCTCTTTATCTTGTTATCTTCCTCCTTCCTTTCTCAGCCCCATGAATTGGATCTTTCTTTTCCTTGTTTATTTCCATTTTCCACTATTCTTTTTCCTTTTCTTTTTATTTCCCCCATTCATCACTCCCAAAATTGGATCGTAGTGCGTCATACTGCACTATAGTTTAAGGGTTTTGATTGTGGCATGTGCTTAAATTGGTATCACCGTGTCAAAACGTAGAAGTATTGGATTTCAGTGCATTAGTGCAAAGTTGGGTGAAACCAACTTGACGGATTGTCCACATGGTACATTTGTTATAAGATTTTAGTAAACCACACTTTATGATAGTTGTACTATGGTAAATCCAAAAGTTGTAGATAACCATTGAGTTGGTTTCACCCAAGTCGGTGGTGGTGAGTGATGTCCAATACATTTACGTTTGGGTTTTTGGTTCAAAATAATCCAAAGTGAGGTGAGTGGCTGAAAATAATCTAAACTAACTTTTTGGCTGAAAATAATCCAAACTCTCACCTATTTACTATGACTAAACCAGAATCGAATTCCAACGTCGCAAAACCGACTTGACACCCTTAAAAATTTTAAAGATGCAGTGGGTTAATATTATTTTTAGTTGAGTCTGAACTTTTCAAGAGCACCAAGTCAGTTTTGCGACGTCGGAATTCAATTCTGGTTTAGTCATAGTAAATAAGTGAAGAGTTTGGATTATTTTTAGCCAAAAAGTTAGTTTTGATTATTTTCATTTTTCAGCCACTCACCTCTCACTTTTGATTATTTTGAGCCAAAAACCTTTACATTTTGGGCCACCATGATAATTTAAAATACAATTTGTCATAATTCAAACCCCTAAAATACAACGCACAATCTATTTTTCTTTTTCTTAAACAAATTTCAAGTTGTAGAATTGTGTCTTATGAATGACCCTCTTTTTTTGTCATAAGTTTTAAACTTTCCTTTTATTTATCAAATACGCTGGGGAACTAGTGTCAACAGTTTTGATCTAGGTATATACGATAATTCAAATAAGATGGGGAACCATTGAAGCAAGCACCATTACAGAGCTGGTGAAATTGACCCGGTGGATTATCCATATGACATGTTTGTTATTGGATTTCAGTAGAGTACACTTTATGATATAGGATAACGGTAAACCCAAAATTTGATATTGGATTTCAGTACACTAAAGTTTTTTTTATAATTGTATCATAATAGCTCTGTGGTGGTGTCATGTAGACAATCCACTGAGTTGGTTTCACTCAAGGTGGTGGTAATGTACCGAAATCCAAGACTTTTATGTTTTAAGGCAGTAATACTAATTTAAAGTGCAACTTGCCACAATGAACCCTTGCTTCTTTTTCTTAATGCTAATGACATATATCAATGCCATTTTTTTTGTTGTAAGTTTTAAACTTTCCTTTTATTTATCAAATATGGTGGGGAATCAATATCTGTTTTGATCTAAGTATATACAATAGTTCAAATTTCCTTATACATAGTTCAAGTGAAGTTCCATATCGAATTAGTATCATATAATGCACATAGTTCAAGTGGAGTTCCATATCAAAACAATCATTAATGAAAGCCGAGAGTAAGTTACTAAAGTTTGTTTTTTTTTTTATTTTTTTTTAGGGCAACTTAAGTTATAAACTTGTAATATACTCGAATCTTCTCAATTTTACCATGTGAAACTGTTGTCCACTTTTCTTTCCATCAATGGTTCATAAGAATATACGATCATAGCCGGCTTTGCTTGTGATTTTGGCGATTAGGGTTAAAATATTGCATTGATTAACTTCCTAAAAAGATCGCGCAATCGATCAAATTGAGAATGAGAGAGAGGAAGAAAGGGAGCATGAATGCGTGATTAAGTTAATCAAGACCAAATATAATTGAGGACCATTCCTGTTAGCCCATACGATTGCTCGGCTGGCGGCCGATAATGGTTATTCAAACACTTGGGCTGGTTTGTGCCCTTCGGAGGTTGCCGATTTGGTAGCCTATGATATGACAGTCTTATTTTCTAATTAATGAATAGTTGTTGGCGACGGTTTTCCTCATAAAAATGATTATTCATATTAGCAAAGATATGAATAAATTCTTTATGACAAACATTAAAACTGTAAAATACAAGGAAAACTTTAAAGTCTGAACTCTGAAGATATAACTTCTCATTTTAAAATCTTAATGCTTGTATTGTATGTTACTTTTTCATTTTATGGTGCGTTTGGTAAGATTCCTAGGAAAAATTTCCCTTAACCTCCCCTAAGGGAAATTTTCCCTGGGAAAACCTTGCAAATGGTGGCCCCATTGTAAAAACTTTTCCAAGGTCAATGTACAACCAAACACGAGGAAAATAAGTCAACTCGGAAAAATTGACCATTTCCCCGGGGTTTTTGACTAAACAAACGCACTCTTAACTTTTCCCTTTTCTTGATTTTTGAGATGTCATTTGGAGTCCTTTTCATCTATATTCTAAGGACAATTTTGAATCTCGTCCAAAGGATATCAATTCTAGGGCACAAATAAATAAATAAAAAGAGGACACATAAAGGACAATAACTATGGTCTAATTCAGGGGTGGGAATAACCGGTTAACTATTTTTGCGGTTTCTAGATTTTGTAAACTTAAATCTAAGCTGTTTTAAGCGGTTAACAGCAAGTGAGACTTGTAAATCGAAATCAAACCGAAACCATCGGTTAACCGTATTGAGAATATGGTTAACTGCTTTTTGGATTTGATTTATGGTTAACCACCGTATTTGGAGATTTAGTAACATTCTCCTTTGAAATTTTACATTTTGCTACTAAAGTAATCAAAATCGCTTAACCGTGGTTAACAGTTTCACGAGAATGCAAAACCCAAACCTAAACCGGCCAAACCGGTTTGGCTAACCTAAACCGCATTTTTCAGAAATTCCAAACGGTCAACCTGTTTTACCAGTTTGATTTTTACGGTTTTACGGTTTGATTTTTGGTTTCAGTTTTCGACGCCCACCCCTGCTCTAATTAGTTGATAAATATATATTTTTTAAATCAGAATAAATTATTTTTGTGAGACAACAAAACAAGTATATTCTTTTGGGTTAAATTAATAGGAAAGTTTAGTCATTGACCTCTTTTACAAAATGTTCCAAGTGTTAGACTTCAATGTCTATTTCAAATTGTCAACCATTTTACAAAATATGTCAAGTGTTAGGTTTATTTTGAAAATTATTTCAAGTGGTAGACTTATTTTGAACATTTTAAATATTATTTCAAGTTGTCGATCACTTTAAAAATTATTCTAATTAAGTCGAATGTGAGATTAAGAGGGTGAACTGAGTGAAATTGAGATATAATGAAAGTTTTGTGAACAGAAATTAACTAGTAGTACAAAAAGAAATTCATTGGATGGAAAAGTTTTCAAAATATGTTTACCTTTCGAAATTTTTTATAAGGAAAATTGGATTCTAATAAGCTCTATCTTTACTAATTGGACAACAATAATTCATACTATCAATTTGGATTCTGGTGGTCCAAAAATAAATAAAATTGTATTCTGGTAGGATGCCACCGAGTCAAGTGTGGTGACTATGTGGTTTGCTGACGTGTACCGGTGAGAGTTTGTTTTACCAAGAAATTATTATTTTAGTTGTATTCTAGCGGACCCATTTAAATTGCTATTGTATTCTAATAGTCCCATTGACATACTTATTGTACTTTGGTGATCCCATTTCATAGTTGATTATGTTCTGGTGACCCAAATTCTTGCTCAAACATACTCTCGCCGGTACACGTTAACAAACCACTGAGTCACCACCACTTGACTCAGTGGCGTCCACCAGAATACAATTTTATTTATTTTTAGATCACCAAAATCCAAATTGATAGTAGGGATTATTGCTGCCCAATTTGTGAAAGTATGAATCATTAGAATCCAATTTTCCTATTTTATAAAGTAATTGACAACTTGAAATACATAAAAGTTGGAACCTACCAAATAGAATTTCCCTATTACTTTTATTTTTATTTTTATTTTTATGTTCCTTTTGTTTTTGTGAAGGTGATGTAAGACACTCATCTTATCTGCCACGTAGGAGGGAGTAATGGGACCCACTTGAGTGATCGTTGATAAAAAAAAAATCAAGTTGGCATAAAATTTTAGGGACCTCGCAAATTTTGTTGGCTTACAAAAAGTTAGCTCCTTTTAAATTATCCCCCCAACACTTCTGGGGTGTCCAGTTTCAGTTCCACTACTTGAGCCTCTCACCCTCATCTTCTTTCATCTTACTCTGGTAAACCTTCCATCTCTTTTCATCATCATCATCATCATCATCATCATTAGCTTTTTAATCATCATCCTACCCTAATATCAACATAATCATTTGGTCATGGTCATCACCTATGACTTTATTTGATCATATATTGAATGACTAGTGTCACAATCTCATATGATTATTTGTTTTCTCTTTACAAAATGGATTTTCTTATTAGAGATAAGATTATACCTATCAAGGTCCTAACATAGTTTGTTTTAATTAAATCTGCTATTTCGATCAGTTGCTTTAGTGTTACAATTAACATCACACACTTATTGTTTGAAAGATGTTTGTCCAGTGATATTAATATTGTACCATAAGATGAGACAAAATTTATTATATTTCATCGGATTATATACTTCTTTTTGCATGAAATATAATATATCAACTTGTACCTACTAGTGTTGAGTTTTGTGTTAGCATCGATGATGAATCATCGGACACGTTCTCGTCAAGTTATTTCGACCAAACTTATTCTGAACTTATCTTAACCCTTTTACAACGAGAGCTTTTCGCAGAATTCACACGCAACTCATTAACTGAATTTATTCTGAACAAAACAACATCATTTGTTGTTTGGTTTGCAGTTGACGGTTGTGAAGAGGGTGACTACTAGTAAGGAAGTTATCGGGTAAAGATGGACTACGTATATGGGCCAGGGAGGAATCACCTGTTTGTTCCGGGGCCCGTTAACATCCCGGAGCCGGTGCTCCGAGCGATGAACAGAAACAATGAGGACTACAGATCCCCTGCTATCCCTCCACTCACCAAAACACTTCTTGAGGATGTCAAGAAAATCTTCAAGACCACCACTGGAACCCCCTTTATCATTCCCACTACAGGTACTTATTGAGATTGTTACTATCTTGTATCATGTAATTAAACGTGTTTTTTCTGTGAGTTTGTTGTCGTTGTTGCTGCTTGATTTGAATAGATGTGCAAGTATTTCATTGTGGATCTAGCAAATTTACATGTAAATGATTGTGTGATTTTGAAACCCCAATTGACTAAAGCAAGCAATATAAGGAATTAAGCAAAAAAAGTCCTCAAAAATACCCTTGGAAAAAGGTAAAAAGTTCATTTACTAAGGATAAAATGGGTATTATAGTTACTAGAATTGTAAAAGTTAGATAATTTAACAAATAAAAAAGATGGAGAAACTATAATTGGGCAAATAAAAAGAGACAGGGATACTGTAAGATAGCATGAAATTGCTTGTATAGTTTGAGTTCGGTTTTCTTGTGGGGAAATAGGTCATACCTTAGCCAGATGGTTAGCTAATGTATTACGAGATACATACAGAGTGATTGGATACATTTAGGCCCTGTTCTTTTCTGCGGTTGGCAATCTGCGGTGCCACAACCTAACGCAATTTGCCACAACTCACCACATTTTACTGCAAATCATTACTTTTCTCTCTCCTCACTTTTCTCCTCTACTTTTTACATTCTCTCTCTTCACCTACCCCACATACCAATAACCTACCACAATTCCACCATATCCCACCACAATTCCACCACACCTGACCACACCATTCCGCAAAATACCGCATAAAAGAACAGGGCCTTAATCTAATTGATTCGACGATCAAATTATTCACTAATCAAACAGATAATGTTGGATTAAACCTATCCAAATAGCGACCGAGAATCCACCCTTTATGTATGTTTGAGTTTAGCCTACTGAACGCGGCAACTCAAAAATTGTACAAACCCCATATAAGGACCGAAAGAATCAAACTTATTTAGGCAAAGAATTTGTCCAATGAATACCACCTAACTCTTGATGCTGTGTTATTTTGTGCAGATATATACATAATGTATCAGTATAATGAATATGTTCATACATTATAATTGTATGTGTCTTGTTGTTTCAAGCCCTATGAGACCCATTGAACTGGACTACTTACCTATATAAAAAAAAAAAAGAAGCTCGAAACTTTGAATTTAGGTGATTCTCATCCAAACAATTGATGATCTCCAGGTACTGGTGCATGGGAAAGTGCATTGACCAACACACTATCACCCGGAGACCGAACCATATCCTTCCTGATTGGGCAGTTCAGTTTGCTGTGGATCGACCAACAGCAACGCCTCGGGTTCAATGTCGATGTCGTGGAGAGCGAGTGGGGTCGAGGAGCCGACCTTGAGGTGATGGCCTCAAAGTTGGCATCTGACACTGCACACACTATCAAGGCTATCTGCATTGTCCACAATGAGACCGCTACTGGGGTCACCAACAATTTGGCCACTGTCAGGAGGATTCTGGGTACTTTTTTTTCCCCCTGACTGCAAACAGCTAATTCAAACAGCTAACAGCTAACTTCTGGCTGCCAAACAGGGCCTAATGCTTTTCTTTTTTGCCCCTTTCGCCTTTTTTTTTGGTTTCAGATCACTACAATCACCCGGCATTGCTCCTGGTGGATGGGGTTTCTTCGATTTGTGCCCTGGACTTCCGAATGGATGAATGGGGGGTGGATGTTGCATTGACAGGGTCTCAGAAGGCCCTGTCTTTGCCCACGGGGTTGGGGATCGTGTGCGCGAGCCCCAAAGCCCTGGAAGCCTCTAAGACGGCAAAGTCAGTCAGAGTTTTCTTCGACTGGAACGACTACTTGAAGTGCTACAAGATTGGAAATTACTGGCCTTACACCCCTTCTATCCAGCTCCTCTATGGGCTTAGAGCTGCTTTGGATCTCATCTTTGAGGAGGGTCTTGACAATGTCATTGCAAGGCATACCCGCCTCGCTAAGGCTACTAGGTATATTCCATTTCGGCTGAAAATCCCTTCACTGATACTGGCGTTTGGTAGAATCTTGAGAAAACTTTTAATGGAGGGATTTTTTCGTGGGAAATTGTATTTTACAATGTCCTGAAATCCTGGGGAAGACTATTTGAAATGCTCAAACTAACCTTATGTTTTCAATACTTTAGTAAAATGTGAATTTTCATTCCAAACCGTCTGCTTAGGGGGGAAATCTTCCCTAAGTTAGACTGTGAAATAATTGGCCCCACGTAAAGATTTCCCATCCATCAAAGTATCAACCCAACCAAACACGAGAAATTTATGCTAACCAAACGAAACGCTCTCTGAGTAGCATGACTGATGATGTTGAGGTACATACATACAGACTTGCAGTGGAAGCCTGGGGGTTGAAGAATTGCACACAGAAGGAAGAATGGTTCAGTGACACTGTCACTGCTGTAGTTGTTCCTCCATACATTGACAGTGCAGAGATCGTCAGGAGGGCATGGAAGAGATACAACTTGAGCTTGGGTCTCGGCCTCAACAAAGTAGCCGGAAAGGTCTTCAGAATAGGGCATCTCGGTAACCTCAACGAGGTACGTTCGGTTTCTCACATGCCTTAGTCTCCATCTTACTGCAATTTACTATGTGCTCCTAGAGTTTGTGCTCCAAATAGTGTGATTGTTCACTTTTTACCAGTAGATATCGTGGAGTATGAACTCTACTTGCATGTAACATATATCGTCATATTATCATGTAATTTTGTATCTGTAAACTGTATCTATGTATAAGGAAATCGACCCAGTCGAACCCATGAAAGAAGGGCTACCTAGCTGATGTATCTTACGTTTTTTTTTTTACGACAAAAAGAGAAGTCTGACAATGATCTCTGGTTTATGCAGTTGCAACTGCTGGGTTGTTTGGCAGGGGTGGAGATGATACTCAAGGATGTGGGTTATCCAGTTAAGCTTGGGAGTGGAGTTGCAGCTGCTAGTGCTTACCTTCAGAACACCATACCAATGATCCCTTCTAGGATCTAATTTACACAATTATGCCCTTGTTCTGTTCTTTTTCCCATGTAATTACCTTTCTTTATCAGTATACTCTTGTAAAAAAATGTGTAATGTTTTCATTCCTATGCCTGAAACTCTCTTAAGGCTATTTGGGACTCTTCCAAAAGCTATTCCTGCTGCTTTGTATTTAAACTACTTTAATCAAAACTTTTATGTTGTTTTTCTTCATTTGTTTTTAGTTTAAAGCCTAAAACAAGCAGTGTAATATTTGGCATCTACAGCCAAATCAAGAGTAGTTGTGCACATTGCAGCGGCAACAAGTAGAACAGCAAAAAGAATACCATAAATACACAGCCGCGACTCAATAGGAACTGTCAGCAATACTATAGCGCTTCTGATCCAAGGTGATTCACGCAAGGGAACGTTTGGTTCTAACTTACCCAGAAAAGTTAGTCAACTTTCCCAGGTTAACAAACTTTCATATGTTTGATTGTCCCAAATAAATAGGGAAGTCACAGCGTGTGACCCATTATTTTACTCTCAAACTCAGTAAACAATTTCCCAGAAGGCAGAAAAACCTTTCTCAGAAAACTAACAAATGTACCATAAATGGTTGACAACTTTCTCCTGTCGCCAGTTTATTCAAGATTTATATACACTTCTTAGGCGAATCAAAGGGATCTCTCATTGCAGAACAGATTGCATAGATCACACCAAATCTAAACCAAGAAGACTAGGCATCATACATTAAACCAGTATCTGTACAACATTTACAGTGGAGCTTAGCACAGCAAGCCAAAAAAACTGAAGTTTACAACACAACATTATTCTAATCTAATCCTCCTCAAGTAGAGATTTAGCAACAAGATCTTTATAACTGACTTTCTTCTTCTTTTGCACCGGTTCACCCTCCGGTCTTACAGATGGTGCCTCTTTTGGAGGTACTGAAACTGGTGACAAATTCTTGGTTTCAAACATGGGATCTGTATCTTCAGTCTTCTTCACCCCAAGACTAGGTATCATATTTAGCAACATTGCCTGAACAGGGTCCATCATAATTTCCAATTTGCCTGACGTGGAGTGTTCTCTGTCCTTCTCCGGTTTACTGCAACTAAATTGAGCAATGTTGTTGTCTGAGCATTGACCCTCTTCCTGCTTGTACCCATCATTACCATCTGTTGCATTAGATTTTGCACAAACTCTGTGGTTGTCAACTTCACTGCCAAAACTCGGCAATTTGTGGGTCTCCAGATCGCTGAAAACATGGTCATGCATTTCTTCAACTTTGGGGCCGGGATTTCCTGATGCATTCGTGTCTTTGTCTTCCTTGCTGGGTTCTTCATCAGAGGCGGTCTCTTGTAATCTAGCAGGCTTCTTTCCAATCCTCGCTCTTTTCGTTGTTGGAGGTTTATGTACAACCGAAGCTCTCTCTTTTTTCTTCCTAGGCTTCTCATCAAGGGTGGTTTCTTTAGGGACACGGTCGTCCATTTCACAGTCAGAGCTGATATCAGCAATACTCTCTTCCTTGCTAGTTTCTTCATCAGAAGATACTTCCTGTAATTTGGCAGGCTTTTTTCCAATTCTGGCTCGTTTGGTTCTCGGGGTTTTGGTTACAGCTGCTTTTCCTCTTTTTCTTCTTGCTTCCTTTATGAGCGGAAGAGTCTTGGCAGTTATCGCTGGTACACGCTTTGTTGGCTTTTCGTTATAAGTAGAAGGGAGAGCTGAGTCGATTTGATGAACAATATCATTTTTATCCTCCTCCTCCTCATCTTCTTCTTCTTCTTCTTCTTCGAGAGTTGACCCTTCTAGAGCACTCGGTTTCAAGTTATACTTCTCTTCAGGTAACTTCTGCTCCTCCTTGAAGCAATCTTCCAACCACTGGGATCCAATAACATGAAGTCTTCTCCGGCGTAACACGTGTTTCTGATTCTCTGGAAAGCTCTCCAGCAAGGTCTCAAAGCTCGGGTCATGTCCTGGGGCTGACATGACTATTATATGAGTTGCTTGAGAAGGTTTATCGACAATTTTTCCACCACATACAGAAACTTGAACTTTCACCCTTCTCAGGGCCAACTTCAACAGTACTTCCCAATCTGAAGAGGGGGGCTTCACGAAAAGGTGGAAATAAAAGAGGCAACCATGGAATCGACCCCATTTTTCACGTGGAGTATACTTCTTCCTGTAATAGTCAACAATTTTCGCATCTTTGAACCTGTGAACATTGCACAAAATCTGTTTCAGTTCTGCAATGTTGAGGTCCCAGAAATAAGAGTCGGAGAACTCATCAATCTCCTCCTGCAATTTCTTCTTTGAAGAGTCTGAAAGGAAGATAAAATGCTTGGGCCTTAGCGGGAGAAGCTGCTTTTGCAAACAGCAATCAAGCAGCCAAGAGTAGAGGATGACATCACACCCTCGGCGCTTGGCTGCCCCATACTTGATACCTTTTTTCTCTGCCCCGACACAGTGAGTAACTTTGTCATTCAGATTCATCGAGAAGGTGCCTCCATTCTCCACAACCAATTTATGCAAAGAATCCAAAGTATGACTAGAAGGCACATTGACAAAGTGAACTACCATCTTTGAGAATATCTGTGATTCCCCTTTTACATTGGATACATCAGTGAGGGCAAGATGAGAGGGCACGGCAAGGGCAAGTTTCTTTCTCCCTTCCCCTTTTGCAGCTTTCGCACGCTTCGGCTTATCAAGAGACGTCCTTCCATCATCTGCCCCTGCTCTTTGTGTCGTCCCATTGCTCGAATGCACCAACTCCATAAAGGACTGAACATCAAGGCATTCGTGCCAAGGCTTATCATATCTCACCCTGTCTATTCGAGGAAATCTCAAGCTGTAAGGAGCAGCAAACACCTCAGAACTTATGGTGCGAATATCACTGGTAATGGCTAGAATCACAGATTTCTCAGGGCTCTCAACCCAGACATCCGGCCTCTCCTTTGAGTGATTGGTAACTTGGTAAAAACTAGGGGGTAACTTCTTCGGATACTCATACTTCTTGAAATACGGCTTTAGCTTAGTCACCAACTCATCGAGCTCCTCATCAGAAAGCCCCGTACCCACCCTGCAGAAAGACACGAGCCTTCTCGGGTATGTATTTGTTGAAGGCCTCTCTGCAAGACCCACCAAAAATTGAGCCACTTCCCCCCCTCGACGACCAGATCCATAGTACCCTCCAATGATCAACACATCCAAATCGGAACCAGCACGAACGTAGTCAGGTTTCACCTTGAGCCACTTCCCACTTCGATCACCGGGCTCCCACTTAGATCCGAGGTCCTTAAGAACAATCCCCTCATCCCGATTCTCAATTGTCTCCTTAAAAAACTTCTCCACATCATTCACATGCTTTGCGACAATCGACCAACACGGCTCGCCAGGCTTCCTATGAGCATTAAGACTCTCATCACTACTACCATTAGGCAACAGAATCTCCAACCGACCTTTCACCGGTCTCACTACATTCCTAAGAAGCTCTTGCCTCTCTTTCAATGTCTGATGAATCACACTAGTATCCCCAACATAAAGTATATCAAAAGCAACATAACACAACTGCCTCTCACTCTCAAGCCCTTCCCTAGCAGCCTTAGCAATCTCTTGGTTTGACCCGAAATCTGCGAACCGGTTCGTCGAAGTATCCCAAACCAACATTTCCCCATCAAGTATACACCTTTCCGCTAACAAGTTATCAACAATCATATCCTTCATACCATGCTCATACTCTTGATGATCAAAGAAGTTTCTGGAAAAGAAGTTTACCTGAGATCCATTCTTATGAATTTGAATGCGATCACCATCAAACTTGCACTCGGCCACAACCTCCTTCCCATGGAGCTTCTTCCACGCGGCCGCACAATTCGCAACTCTCATCGCAAGCTGCGGCCGCACCGCCTTTCCAACCTCAATATCCTGCCTCTTATGGCGGACATTCCGATCACTTAGCTTCTCACAAACAAGCCTCAAATCACATGTAACATTGAAGAGATCCTCCGCATCAGGATGAAACTCGTGAAAAATACTCTTCTCACTAATCCCTAACTTCAAATCCTTCAATATGATCATGACGATCCACTTCATCTCCTGCCAATTCGTCTTCCTGATCAGCTCCCCAAGCAAATCCGTCTTCGCTCCGCGGCCCTCCGCAGACGCAAGGCGATCGAGGAGCTCATTCAACTGGCGAATGGTGAGGTCGCCGGAGACGGAACCCTGGCGACGCTGGAGGACGTCGGCGGCGACTAAGGAGAAGTTTCCGGCGAGAACTCCGGCGGACTTGGCCCCACCTCGGCGCCAATTGACGAGCTTTTTGGCGTCGTCGGAGTCGCGAGACATGCCGAGGGCGTCGATGAGGGAGAGAGCGAGGACGGACTCCTTGAGGCCATAGGAGCCACGCTCGCGATCGAGAGAAGGAAGGATGAGGCGAATGGCGGAGAAGTAGTGGCCTGGCTTGCAAAAATGGTCGAGGAATTTGCGGAATTTGGAACGCTTTTGGAAGGTGGATTTCGACTTTGACATCCAGTTGAAGAGGCTCACCAGCACGCTGAACTTCACGTCGTCGCACATTTTGGAGAGAAAAACTAGAGAGAGAGAGGTCAGGGGATGGAGGAGGAGGAGAGAGAAACCGCCATGGGAGAGGGTTTAAGCGAGGTGAAGAAGCTTGCCGAAGACGATATACATGAAGTCATGAACTTGCGAACTTTCGAATTCCCTTTCTCTAAATAAAAATAAAATAATTGAAAAAAAAAACCTTGTGTAGAAGCCAGAAAGGTACGACGTCGTGAGACGATGTCATCTTGGGCTTCGAACGCCGGCGATCAATTTAGTTTGGGCCGTCATGACTAGTGACTAGTATTTGACTACTCAGCTTTTTAGGTAACTTTTAGTCTTGTTCGACAAAATTAACAGATTTAATAGCAGATAGCTGCTGGGATAGCATATAGCAGTTGAGGTAGCGTATAGCTGTTGAATGTTAGCGGATAACTGATAGGTGCTTAATTAGCGGATTATAAGAAATGTGTTCGGTGAAAATAACAATTGGATTAGCTGATAAATGAAAAATGACCAAAAAGAACATTGTTATTTATTATTATTGTTATTGTTGTTATTGCAAATTTCATAGAATTTGTATCATGTTAATAAATAAGGTCTGAAAAAAATCAAAGACACAAGAAATGCTTGTTTGAAACAAGAATATTAATGGCCTGACTTATTTTCAGATGGAAAATATATATGTGCATATTTGCTATGCCAGGAGCATTTACCCAGGCACAATTTCTAGATCTCATCCTATCACTCCTATTTGAATACCATCCATTTGAATAATAATACCATCAAAACAAATGCACCCTAACAAAGAGAGAATAGAGCAAATCTCCATGAAACTCAATCACATTGTTTACTTAAACCTAGTAATCCAGATAGCTTGGAAAATATCATCAAAATAAATCCATGGTTCCCCCAGTAATAAAAAGTAAGCTCCCATGATATTAAAAAATTGAATATATGTCATCAAATTAATAATTAAGGTTCTCAAAGAATTAAAAACAATGACAATCAGTAAATTTCATATACCAAAATTCATTCAACCCATATTTTAGATCCACTTTCCACACACCCCAACAATTAAAGGGTTTAATTTTTAAGAATCCTACTAAAATTGAAGGTATAAACCTAAAAATTTATAACAAATTCATTAACATGCTTTAAGGCTATGTTTATTGGCATACTTGGGAACAAAAATATGGATGGGAGAGAAAAAGAAATACAGAAAAAATGGGAAAAAAAGAGGTGAAGGATGCATATGCATTCTTGGGAAAAAAAAAGAATGTCAACTCAGCAAAAAGGAAGGCACAGGCGTGTTTGGGGGGGTGAGGGAGGTGCGTTGCACCTTATTTTTGTTGTGTCTGGCGCGTGCGCTACACGCCCTGGGGTCGCGTTTTTTGCAGACAAAGGTGGGGCCCGCCTCTGCCTCACCTTTTTTTTTCTTTTTTTCCTTTTCTTTCCGTTTCTTTTCTAGTTTCTTTTTTTGATTTAATTTTATAATTCAAAATTTTGTAATTTAAATATTTTTTTAAAAACAATATTTAACAAAAATAATTTGTTTCAAAATAATTTTGAGTTTGTAATATTTTTCAAAATTTTGGTTCCATACTAAATTAAATTTTTTGTTTCCATTGTAAATTTAATTTTCAAAATTTTGTAATTGTAATAATTTTTTTAAAAAAAATTATATAATTTAAAAAAATAATAATTTTGAGTTTGTATTATTTTTCAAAATTTTGTTTCCTCTTTAATTTAAATTTTTTGTTTCAATTATTGAAAATAATTATACTCTAGAAGTGGGTCCCATAATACAATAAAATATTACTCTCTACCCCACTCATCCTTCACCTCATCCTTCAATTCCAAGGATACAATTACCAATAGCATACTCCAAAACTCATTAAAATAATACTATTTCCACTATTCATATCTCCATCATCTCTCAAATCCAAATATGCCAATACACATAGTCTAAGCAGCTCCAATTCTTCAAGGGTGTCTCGGGCTATCATCAATGGCATACTTTTGGTCCAAGAATGGAGGAGAAAAAGTGTAAATAAAAAGAAAAAAAAAAAAAGAAGAAGACATACCAAGTATGCTCAGTTGTTCCAGTCGCAGGAGAGAGAAAAAAGAGAGAAGAATAGAGAAAATTTGGGGAAAAAATTGGAGTGTGTGGGCCAAAGTCGGATACTGCAGTCAGGCGCGTGTGCCGCACATGCTGAGGACGCGTGAGGCGCCTCAGCTGGCGGGCCCCCACTGCCTGACGTGCAGCAGCTGCTTTTTTTTTTGTTTTGTTTCCTTTTTTCTCTTTCTTCCTTTTTTCTTTTTCATTCTTTCTTCCTTTCTTTTGTTTTCTTTTTCCTTCCTTCTTTCTTCCTTTCTTTGTTTTTCAATTTCAACAAATAAAATATTTTTGATTGTAAAATATTTTACAAACATTTTGTTTGAATTTGTTTTAAATTTTAATATTAACTTTTTTATCTTTAAGGTTTTTAAAAAAAAAGTTTAGTCAAAATTGATTAACTTAAGATTAATTACTTTTAAAAAGTCTAATGTTATATTTATATATTATGAGAATTTTAAAATTAGTTGTATATTAAAAAGTCTAATGTTATATTTAAAATTTTTGATTGTAAAATATTTTACAAATATATTGAATATACTATAGCATCTAATTATATATAATTGTATAATAATTAAATTTTATTTTTTATTAAAAATAAATATTGCTATTATTTTATAATAAAAATATTTATTATTAAGTGTTTTTCATTAATTTATTTCTTTATATTTTATCTATTTTAAATTATTCAATTTTGTCAATTATTGAAAACAATTAAATATTACAAGTGGATCATACAATACAATAAAATACTATCCCCTATCCACTTGTTCTTCACCTCATTCTTCAACTCATTCTTCACCATTAACAATACTCATTCTCTACTACCCATTAAAATTATACTAAATCTACTATTCATGTACTTGACATCCTCCATTTTGGAAAATGCCATTATGGATAGCCTCAGAATTGATAATCTCAGCCTCTTGGGGATTGAGAGAAATTGAGAGTGTCAGGATGAGTGAGAAGGAATCAAACCAGGGTTTGCCTTTTTATAGTAGAGGCAATGGACGTAAATTTGGATAAAAATGTGAGGGTCTTTTCGGATTGCAAAATCTGAAACGCTATCCTCTTCTTCAGACGTTAAACCATGTAACGTTTCAAAAGCAATGATATAAACGCTATTTTCTACTCCTAAACGCTATAAAAATAGCGTTTTGACTGGTAAAAATGATAAAAGCTCCTCAAAACGCTGTCGCCGAACAGGGCCCAAGTCAAAACTCTAATTGCATAAGTAATAGCGTTCGGTAAGCTAGCGTTTTGAGAAGTATTTAGCGTTTTAAGTAGCGTTTTGTGAAACACTAATAAAGTTAACGTTTAGTGTTTGGAGTAGCGTTTCATATTTTTCGGTCAAAAAAATACCCTTTGAAAATTTTATCTTTGGAAATTATTGATATCATTTTATGTCAATTCATATTAATCTATTAATTCAACCGTTAAATTCACCGAACACAATTCTCATTTGAACAATCATCCGCTATCTACTACTTAAAACGTTATCCGCTGCTTAAACCGCTATCCGCTACATAAACCTCTATCCGCTATCTAAAACACTAATTTTTCCGAATATGACCTTGGTCAAGACGCTAAAAGTTACCCTAAACGCTACTGTCGAACACAACCATTTGGTTGTAGCTGCTAGCTGATAACTGTTTAGATTAACTGATTGACTTTAGCTGTTTGGGTTAGTTAATTGCAGGAAGAGTGTTTAGTGAAATCGCTTTTTGTGAAAAGCTAACTCAAAAAGTTTCATCAAATAACTTTTTGGAAACTAACTTATTGGGTCCAAAAGCTAAAATAAAAAGCTATCTACCAAGCACCTCAAGTAGCTTTTAATATTGGTCAAAAAGCTAACAACTAATAGTTACCAGCTACCAGCTATTTGTCAAACAGGGCCATGATATCTTTTGTGACAGGTATTTTTAGGCCCTGTTACTTTAGGATTTTGTAAACATAAACCTAAATCACATTTGGAGACTAGAAACCGAAGTCAAACTGAAAACGACGGTTAACCGCAGTTGTTTGGATTCGATTTACGGTTAACTGCAATTAACCGTCGGTTCTTAGAAATATAAGTAACAGTTTAGGGACAAAAATTAACATGTTGCTTTCAAATTTCAAATTTTGGTAATAAATTGGTTAACCACTTCACATAGATGCAAAACTGAAACATAAACCGGTTCGACTAACCTAATCTAATTCTCAAAAAATGCAAACGATTAACCGGTTTTACCTATTTAACTTTTATGGTTTGGTTTTCGGTTTAATTTTCCGATGCCCCTACTACCAACACTTACACAACATTATCTATCTTTCCTAATACCTACCTAACCTTCCCTCCAATTATCCTATTACAAAAAAGAACATACTCATAAACCTTGTTCTTTTGTGATTGTGAGATTGTGAGAAATGATGGGAAAGGTGAAAAAATGTGGAATAAAGTGAAAATGTGGGATAGTGTTTGGAAAAGTAAATTATATCAGTCACATTATTTACTCACATCAATCGTATCTGATAAAAAAGATGGGATAAAATAAGGGAAGATAAGAAATATGAGATAAAATACAAAAAGAATAAGAAAGATGAGATAATTTGGTCCATATCTCAAAAGAACATGACCTTGGGCTTGAGTCTTTTCTATGGTACCATATTGCGCTTATTGTAATCTTCACACAATTTACAAACTACTGTATCTTACCATGCCATCGCACACGTTACCACAACCACCATAATTTTCTATCTCCTCAATGTTATCTCAACTTTTCATTTTCTTTTTTTCTCACCTATCACACCAATCATTATTACCATAAGTTTTATCATAACTTATCATACCATACCGCAATATACCACACTTTTCATAATTTACCACATCATACTGCTCTTTGCCTACGACATAAAAGAACATGAATTTAGTATATTAATATTAGACTTCGGGTTCGGGTTTTTCAAATCAAGTTCGGTTCGGTCTAGATTCGACTTGGCTCCGGATGGACCTTGCCCGATTCGGATCGGCTTTGATCGGATCATGATCTTCGGTTAAAGTCAGTTGAATCTTTTCCTGAATTGGATTGAGTCGAAATAGGTCAACTTCGAATAAGGTTGAGTCGGTTGCTTGTTTCTGGTGAGTCAAAGGTCAGATTGCTTTCGGGTCGAGTTGTTTCAGGTCGAGTTGTTATCATATTATGTTAAAATTTATTTATTACTAAAATGTCTATTTTCAAATTTTGAGCAAATATTAATTGCGTAATTGTGTAATTTATGGTGTATGATCTATTAGTTTGTACAATACTGTATGGAAACCATCCACAAAAATATTAACTACTACATCAACTGATAGTGAAAACAAATAACGATAACATATGGTTTATCAGTATGACAATTGACACAAAAGTCCACATGCGTTTAACTTATTATTATTTATTAGTATTAAAATTTTCTTTTGAAAGTGAAAGAAAAAATATACGAAGCTTTAAGTGTTTAACCGTACAACTTATTTCAAATTTTCCATATGAGTATATGACTACTCCAAATCTATTATAGTTTGGTTTAAGTGTAAATCGTGTTGGTTTCAATTCAGCTCGGGTGTAAGTCAGTTCAGTTATATCTCATGCCAGGTAGAATTTAGTTCAGACCATTTCCGGATCCAAGTTTACCATGACTCGGTCCGGGCCCATGTCCGTTCGGATTATTTCGGATGTCCTTCTTGTTCAGTTAACTTCGGTTACAATTCGAATCGGTTTAATTCGGTTTTCGGTAAAGATCGGGTCCCCACATTCGGATGTAATTTAGGTGAATCAGATTAGATTTCAGATAAGTTTTGCCAGATCTAATTAATAACTTTGACAAATTAAGTGGAGAAAAATAACCAAATTCCATAGATATTTTTTTTATTTCCAGACGGCAAGTTGCATAGATTGAGGTAGTAGGACCAACTAGAAAAGCCAATAATTATCCAAATGGATTCTGCTGTCGAAACTCCTTGGAAAACTCCCCCCCCATAATATTCCCAACCCAAACCGACATACACACATAAATACATTATACATTTACACATACATCCATTTGTTCTTTCCAGTGTGCTTCTTCCCCTTCTTCTTCCGCAAACAACGTGTCTCTTTCCGAGTCAAACCGCGTATCCACACCCTCACCCTTCCTTCTACCTCATCTTCCTCCTCCTTTATATTTATACTTTTATACACCCACCCCACCCAATTCACATCCCCACCATCTCCTCTATTCTATTCAAAGCTCATCAATCAACAACAATGGCGGATTTCAACAATCAACATCCCCAACTTGGGATCGGAAACCCACAGCAAGGTGTAGATTACTTTGATCTTCTTCCCGACCCCATTCTTCTCGACATCTTCAACAGGGTCCTCGATGCTAAGTCCTTGTGCAGATGCATCCTCGTCTCCAAACGCTTCGCTTCCTTGGTTCCTCAGATCGATTCAATCTCGATCAGTATGAAGAATCATCATCTATGGAGGAGGGATTCTCGAAGTGGTTCGAAGTTTAATTTCTTCAAGGGTTTTGTGTCCAAGTTCGTGTTCAAACCCATTCAGTTTCTCACTGGGAAGAGGTTGAATTCTCGGAGTGGTGGGTTTGATGTTCATCAATCAGTCGGAGCTGTGATGAAGAACTTCAACGAGATTCAGTCATTGAAGATCGAACTCCCCTGCTTCGGGGGTGAAATTGGGGGGAATCATAATAATCAGAAAGCCATGATTCCTTTGCTCAAATGGGAAGCTGGGTTTGGGAAGGAGCTTGAAAAGTGTGTGATTCTCGGGGCAACTTCGATTTCAAAGAGGAAGGAGAAATCCAAGGTTGAAGATGAAGATCGAGTTGTTGAATCAGAAGATGAGCATTTGTTCAGCGACGAAGAGCTCAAACTGAGGATAATCTGGATCATTTCGTGCTTGATTGCGTCCTCAGCGAGACACAATTTGGTGAAGAAAGTGTTGAATTCGTGCCCTAAATTGAGCAGCGCGGTGATTTCCGACGCCAGAAAACAGGGGAAGCTCTGCATGGATGAAGAACAGATCAAGGAGTTGAGGGACTCCATGAACATGGCGGAAAACAAGGGATCAGATTCAGAATCAGGGGCTTCAACATCATCCACAACATCAACATCATCATCATCATCAAGCTCATCGCAGATGGGGTATGTGGGGAATCTGGTGATGAAATTGTGGTATGTGAAGGAGCTGGAGTTGAAGAGTTCTGGGCAGGTGATGAAAGGTGCAACAATGGTGGTCATAAGACCAGATAGCAAAAAGGAAGAGAAAGAAGTTGATGGAATGATGATGAAGATGATGATGAAGAAGGCTTTTCAGGAAGATGAGGTTTTTGGGGAAGCTGTGAAGGAGTTGTTGACAAGGAAGGAGAAGAGAGTGTACAGATTGGAGATGAATACCTTCTGAAAGTAAATCTGTCTTTTTTTTTTTTTTTTTTTGGTACCCTAATTTTAGGGTTTCTTTCTTCGTAGAGTTTGTTCTTTGGAATTTTTCTTGCTCAAGTACGCGTAGCTTCTTCTTTTGCTGAAACTTGTGAACATATGCAGTAGTATTTTTTTGTTTTTTAGGATGCCATTTTCAATTTTGCTGCTTGTACTTTGGTGGTACATTTACATTGTAGGAGAAAACAAAAAAAGAAATACGACAATTTGGGAGGATTCTTCTAAGTTGTGTACATTTTCTGAATCTCTCTGTCTGCAGGACGAATCATGCGCATTGATAACAGTTTTTGATTTTGGGTGAAAAAAGTGGGGGGGGGGGGGAAAAAGGTCTGCATAAAATACCTTTGGATGGAATTTTTTTTAAAAAATATGACACCTTTGGAAAAACAAAGATGTGTCTAGACTGTCTATTCCCTAGAAAAATCATACCCTAGGAAATTGTGACATGAAGAAAATGTGTGCGACATTGACAATTGGTTAAAGTCAAAGTTTCGTTTTGAAAAACACTGAAAATGTTTTGTGATTTAGCCTTGACTATAAATGCCCAAAGAAGAACATCCGACCCTCGTTAAGAAGGATAAACATTCAAATCACTAAAACACCATACATTTAGCATGTATAAGCATGACATACTATCAACTGAAAACTTTTTACTACATTCGCCCTGACATACTATCAAAACTGAAAACTTTACTGTCAACTGAAAACTTTAACATACTATCAAAACTGAAAACTTTGAAAACTTTACTATCAACTGAAAACTTTATAATACATTCGTCCCATAATACTCGTGAACACTTGTCACTACCAACAAACTTTTCTATTTCTAGATTTTCGCTAAAGATGCCTAATAATATGACCAGCAATAAAACGTGCCAACTTTACATATTATAGAATGCTTATATGTTAAACCCTGTTACCTCTAGGTTTGAACTTCTCTTACTCTCACTCACTCACTCGCTCTCTCTTCACATTAGATCAGTCTCCCCGATTATATGCCAAATTCTTATTTGCTGCTGCATAAAGGAATCAGCACCGAATTTTTTCTGCTCCGGATCAAGTCCCGAGGGTAACAAAATCGCTCTCCAGAACCCTGGCAGCATTTAGTAGAAGGTGTCGTCGTCTACAATGCAGAACCAACATTAGTCCTTGTGTATAGTCTGACAATAGTTTACATACTTCAGTTTTGTTCTTCCATTTCATATACTATAATAAATGGGAAAAACTCCTCGAAGTCTAGGAATTTTCTTACCAGGACCACCGTCATTGGCCACATTGTAGTCATCTTCATCATCATCGAAATCCTCATTCTGCAAAACATAGATATAAAGTCAACAACTAGGCTTACCAAGTTATTCAGATGCCTTACGTAGTTATTCACTTCTCGAGTTTCATGGATAACACGCAGGCTTAGTGGAGTACATGACACTAGTGTTTGGCGGGCTCGGATTATGGTAATTGAGTGAGGGGACGAGAAGCTGTTGGTAGGACATCTTGTTTGCATTTTGCGTGTTTTTTTGTGTTCTACTTGTATTTGTGTTCTTCAAGTACATCTAGTTCACTCGCTTAACTACCCATTACTTGGAGCACACATGTATGAAGTTATCTTTCACTCTAACTCTCTCATCTCTTGGTTTCCCAAGCGTTTTTCCAATTGGTTTCAAAATGGTTTTGTTTCGGTTTTCAAAAGGCTTTCTGGGTCGGTCCCCTGCAATCAACCTCTTCATACGCTCCCGTGCATTTGGAGAAGGCTGCCTACATCTAAATCTCCTAGACCCCGCATTAGCAAGACCACATTGGAAATTGATGTTGAGTTTCATGGATAACACGGAAAAGCTTTTCCTTGTCCCCTCATATAAGTACACTAAATGTACCTGCTCATAATCACCACCATCAGATTCCTCCTCATCCTCTTCTGGGTTCTCAAGATCTTCATCATCTTCTTCATCTTCATTCCCTTTAGAGCTAGCATCATGATCCTGGACAATTGGAAAATGAGGAAACCTTCTGAGAGTAACATGTCTACGCTTTTTATGGCATATGAATTGCAAGATAAGCAGACAGTTAACTAATAGAATGGCTCACTTTATGTTTCTCCTCAAGCTGTTCTAAGACATCCAACTTCTGAAGATCTGCTATGCAAACATCATAGTTAGAACACATTATATAGCTTGTTATAGAAGTTTGTGTAGTACAGTAAATAACAATGTGACTTCAAACAAGCTGGCATATGATAGTGAAACCAACAAATCACCACGGATGGTAAAATTGGGATGACTGCTAGAGATAGAAAAGTTGAATCAAGAGGTACAGAAGACTGCAGTGCAACATCAAGCATCAAAACTTATATCTCTTCATGGCGCCTGTGTATTGACGGGTATAAGGGTGGGGATGTTGGATGCATGCAGCTTTAATTAATGGCCTCCAATGCCACTAAGAAGACCGGCATGGCTTCACAGAAAAGCATGGGGTAGCCACGTCTTTGCAGATAAAACAAAGATCTTTGTAATGCAGGAGAAAGGTTGGCACAGCAAGACGATGTTAGTTAATCATCAAAGCCAGCACAAAGCATAATGACTAAGGTACACAAGGCAGACTGTGAGGCCTGATAGGTCATTAATCAGTGATCTAATTCTAGAAAAAGACGATGAAGATGATGACGAAGATAAATACAGGTGAAAAGGCAATACTAGTAGGGTTTTTCTGTTCTGAAAATACCTTGCTTTGGATTCCAGCGCACCTTCTTCCCAACTCTCCGCTTTGTTCCTGAAAGATTACTCACACATCAGAAAAGCAAACTTAGCGGTCAAGACTCAATGTTCAATAGTCAATTCAAGGACACAAACTATATTCACACCAACGAACGTTGAAAACAAAAAGCAAGCGTTCAGCTAACTGAATAATGGTTATAACGAACCTTGAACAAGCTCAAGAGGAAAATATCCATGTTCAAGCATCAAAAACCCAGAACTTAAAAGAGAGCCCCGTCCAAAGCTTGTGCCCCTCTTAGCCCTGTCAGAGTACCTTTCAATGTCCATGCTCTCCGGTTCTGTGATGACAGTCATCAAACATAAGAATAGCTCACATTCGTCTCATATCTCCAGTAACTTCACAAATACCAGCAAATGAGACCCCAAAATTTGTAGGTGCAACAACTTTGATTACAAGAAGAGGCTACAAACTGATACCAGCATAGAAAATTAAGAACACTAAATCCCATATGCGTCATGCATTATGGGCTTGCAAATTCTCACATACATTTTTCCACCTAGGCACCCACACATTTAGATCCATTGCAATAGCACATGGCATGGGAATTTCACAAAGTTGATATACTGTTAACTCTTGAAGTCCTTTTAATGCTATAGCATTAATGAATTTCGCAATATCTTAGTAAATTTTATCAGAAACAAATAGTGTGAAAGTTTAAGTTAATTAACAACAAAGACAATATTAGCTAAATACAACGATGTATAAGTGTTCTCATTGGTTTGATGCAGATAAATCTCAAAAAGGAGTTGTGGTAATACTATTATTGCAATACTACCTCACTGGAATTATATTCACAATGCCTCTGGAAATGAGAGGAGTAGGGTTGGGTGCATTGGGGCCTAGGAGTATTCAGGTTGAAGCCGTGGCTATCCAAAGAAAATTTATTCGTTTCCTAGTATCCAAAGAATCAGCTTTAATATTGAACTTTCTAACACGCAAGCACGCACAAAGAAGCACGAACTCAGAGGTCTGCCTGCTTACCATCAGCGAGGGTCTCCTCAAGGTAGTATGGCGAGTTTTTGAAGTATCCACGCAACTTAACATTGTATCGCAACACCTCCATCTCTTCAGGATTATCTTTAGGATTAGTAATAATTTTTCTGTCAGGCAACTCAATATCCTGCACCATAGAAGAAAACCATTTAAATATTCATCGGACAAACAAAAGATTCAGCAAGATTAACCATAACAAAGATGGCACATGTAAAGCATCATATAAACAGAGAATATCATAACTTTTATCATTTTATTTCCATGGAAATTAGCTACAAAAATGAAGATTTGTGTCTGCCAGAGCTTGAACATGGACTGTAGGCATGTAACCAATCATGAACATTTCCTTGTAAACAATTTCAGGAAATTTGCGTGGTGAGAGCGTGAGATGTAGCCAAGACACACCCCAACACTTGATCCTCTCAACTGTCATTCACTGCGTATCCAGTATCCTCCACTAGCAGAAAGTTCAGATCAGTGCAGCAGTGCGACAACAATTAATGTGTAATCACTGACTTATTTGAGTTATTTCAAAGGACTAATCCAAATTATTTAGTGTGCGATGAGCGGTCAATCATTCATACATTCTTATTCCTAAGAAAAACAGAGAGTTCTCATAAATTATTAGAAAATAACAGTGTAAAAGGTGTGCACCCTAGTTTTGAAACATTGATGACATTCTGCTTCAAAGGACGGGTGGCATATGACACCCATGAAACTGTCTAAACTCTACTCCCCAGCAGCACAGCCTTGTTTTTGCTTCTTTGATTGTTTTACTTTCATTTTCCTTTACTATATCTGCCAATCATTATCTCATCCAATGTGTTGTAATTTGTAATCCCACTTACTATCCTCCTTGATACTGAAGCCATCAAGTGCCTTGATCATCTCTTCCCTTTTTCTAACAAGAAATTGGTCCCACTTCATTTTCCTTTCCCTGTCTTGGTATTTCTCTTCCCACATCTAATCTAATATAACTCAGCACCCCACACATGGTCCACCTAATTCCCTCTCTCTCGTGCTACTGCTTTAGGACATCGATGCAATACCGCAATAATGAGTCTTTATGATAGGTTAACCACAGTAAATCTAAACACAATGTTGAAAGCAATCTCTTGATTCTAGAATAAGTATGTGGTTAACTAGCCACAAAATACAAATTTAATACAGTTTAGCTTCACACTCAAAGAGTAAAACTATTGTATACATTTTGTGTTATATGAAAAGCATACACCATAGCTACAGACAAGGAAGATATCTAACTCAAAACATTTTTCAAAAATTGGATGTATAACATTATGCTAATGGAAACAAATTCCTTGAACAATCATCAAAATTTCAGGTCTTTACCTATCTACTAACAATAGACCTTGTGCACACACGACATGTGCCAGCCTACACAGTAAACTTAATGGGTTTTAAAATCTAGGCACAACTGAACATTCCAATTAGCCGAAAATACTGCAATTTACTTAAACAGTAAACCATCAGAAGTTCATAGACAAAGATGAACCTCCAAAACTAACTGGTGATGGAATTTCCAGCTCTTCACACAGATTTTTTGGATAATGAATCAAAAGATGTACTGCAATGACACAAGGGGGTATCACCCAATTACAAAAGGGCAACAAATAACCAAAAAAATTGCTCATGTCCTGAACCTCTCCTCATCAATACTATCAACAATTTTCCTATAACCCTTAAATACTGAGCTCTAACTATTATACAACATCATCAAAAGGTGAAGAGCTTGAAATCATCAAGAGGCCAAAGCTTTGTGCTCAAAAATCCATCAATTTCTCTCCTTCCAAGTGGCCCACAAAATAGCTAAAGGAACCAAATTGCTTCTTCACTCAGAAACAGTAACAGGTAAATAAATAAGACCAAGTTATGTGCAATGCAGAGAAGAAATGATTATCATCAGAAACATCCCATTGTTAAAATCACCTAGCTTGTTAACCACAATTAACTCTTCGCCGGGGGAAAGTGTTTAACCAAATATAACTCCTAAGCCATATCAATCATATGAGAAAATCCATCCAGAAAGAATTTTCCATGTACAGTTATCTATAACCAAAACTAGGAAGCATTTTTCAGCCATGTGACGTCAACTGAACTAATACAAGTCCAAATGTCATGAGGCCCAATCTCATTCCTCAGTGCTAGTATATCCTACTACATACTTCACTCAGTAGGGTGCAAAGGCCATCACCAAATAGCCATTACCAAAAGTGAGTTCATGAAGCAACAGAAGTAAAAGAAGACCACATATACACAACCACAAGGCTTTCACATGAATACACCAATAATTTACGATATACAAATATTCATTCACATCACTTCAGTGAATGTTCTATGATAATGGAAATACCCCGATTGCGAATAATCCTGCTCATGTAGTATTATATTTCTAGTTTCTTCCTTTTCTGGTTTGTTATATATGAGCAACTAGTTTCAATGGTGGCATCCAAGATCACAATTACAAAGTTTAACAGGTCAGGTCATCATACTCACAGGAAAGAGTACAAAAGGCTCTTGTTTTGCACTTCTGAAGTCATTTCTTCCATATCCAGGTTTGCCACCTTGGCCTCCCCTTGGCCTAGACGCCATCTTCAAGAGGAAGAAAAACCAAAACACCATCATATAAACCCTAATAATTGAAAACATGCAAGAAATATGAACCAGCAACATGGGGGTTCCAGGATTGGAACCAAGCAGGATCAGAGTTACATATACATATGATACAATATTCAAAGTAGTCATAAACATAAAGTTAACACAAATCAACAATCAGATTGCCTTTAGACTATTGTAGAGTCTGTCGAGGTGCTTACAAATTTAACCACTCAGGTTAATCGGCACTGATGGGATAGGAGAGTACGGGTCGAAGTCGCTTGGAAAGAGTGGCAAAGTTCTAATCTAAATTAATACTCCCTCCGTCACAAATTAATTGACACTTTGATAAAATTTTGACCGTCAATTACTCACAAATTACAATAAGCTACAATATGAAATTACCGTCACTAGAAAAATATTTTACTAAAAATTACAATGGAAGTAATTTTATATTATAATTCATCATAATTTATGAATAATTAACGGTCAAAATTTAGTCAAAGTGTCAATTAATTTGGGACGGAGGGAGTATTGCCAGTTTAACGAACTACTTAATAGAGTCAAATTCAATCTATAACGCAATTAAAAGACTTGGGATTTTTACTTTTGATCAGGTAAATTCTAATTAAACTCTAAAATAAAATTGACTCTAGTTAAGGAAAACAACCAAATCAAATAATCAAATTCAAATCGTTTAGAAGACTTAGCATAATTTATATCCACCATGCAAACTAACATTTATCATTAGCACACAAAATGATACTCCCATGCATTTGAGGGTAGAAAAGATCTACTAGACAGTTTTCTCCGTCTTCCTTAGGTTTTAGTTTAACCAGGACTAGCCCTAATATTAACCCTAATAATCTTCTTTTTTTTTTTATATATAGGAATAAACCCTAATAATCTTAACATACCTAGAACTAGAACTAAATCTTAATCAAATTAGAGGTTGAAGAACGATAAAACATCATGTAACAAGTGGCAGATCCAGGATTGCCCGGAATAATTTGCCAAAACAAAGGTTTCTCCATTCTAAACTGAAATTAGAAAGTGAAAGTATCAACAATCACAATTTTGCATAATCCAATTCAAAAATCATCAACAGTTACAATTTCAAATAATTCAATTCAATCGACACGTCTAGCGTATCATTTCAGACACTCAAGAACCATCGAATAGAGCATTCAATTAGCTAATAAACCTAATTCAAACACACAAGAGCCTACATAATTTCACATAAACACATAATCCACTTTACAACTCCAATTTAACCACTTGGCGGTTGGCGCGTTCATAAAAAATCTAATTCATGAGCTGCAACGAAATATGAGAGTGATTTCGATAAAGAGTAAAGAATATGAATGATTATGACTCAAACTTACAAATTAAAATTCGGTGATGCGAGAAATTAGAGTTGGCGAGACTGAGAGAGACGGCGGCGGAGGTGTCGTGATATGTGGACGGGCGGCGGGTGGAGGGAGGCGGCGGCGGCGTATGCCGGAGTGAGGGAGCGCTCCGGCGACTGGTGGTGGAGGGCGGCGTGTGGAGGGGCGGAAGCGGAGGAGGAGAGTACTGAAAATCGTGCGTTGTTATGTACGTATTCTCAAACAAAGGGAAAAAAAAATTGGATTCTACTGAGGTCTACTTTCATTGGTTTTTTTTTTTTGAGGGAAATGCGCATGTCAATTTATTCATCGTAAAACCGCTTCAGAGGCCACCATGTTGGCCACCTCCAAAGGGCATGGACCACACCAAGTTTTGTACGTATCCATATTAACTGCAAGGTTTGCTAGCTCATGAGCAACCTTGTTGCAATCTCTACGAACATAGTGAAAACGAACTACTGTAAAATAAGGAATTAGATCTAAGCAAGATTGAATAATATTAACGGTGCTTGGGGCCACACTCTGCTTGCCCAGCAGCCCATTAATTACTGCTTTACAGTCAGACTCCATCTCCAGCCGGTGAAGTCCCCTTTCCTTTGCCGCTTTGAGACCACATAAAATGGCACCCGCCTCCATGCTCTCAACTGTCCAAGCAACCTCCTTGTAAGTAATCTCTGTCCAAACCGCTCTCCCCTCTCCATCTCGTATTACAATCCCCTAACCTCCGCTACCATCTTTCTTCACCGTTGCATCAACATTTATTTTGAAAAAACCCACTGCTGGTTTTCTCCATCTATGTGGTGTCTCACTTGCTGGGACCGCCCCGAGTTGTCTATCTTGCGCTGCTAGGTAAGAGTGATGGTAGTCCAAGGTTCTGGTGGCAATTTCCATAGGTTCGCTTTTGTGCCCATCAAAGGTTCTCCGATTCCTAGCTTTCCATATACTCCATACGAGGGTGATAAACAAGCCTCTAGTCTGTTTGTCCATCTCCCCAAGTCGAGCTTCTATCCAAGCAGCCGCATCTTCTATATCTCGCCCCCCCCCCCATTTCAAACCGGAAAACACTGCATCTCCACACTCTCTGGACCCACTCACAATCTGCAAATAGGTGGTTGTTTGTTTCAAAACTTTCTCCACACGTCAAACATACCGGATCCACCTCCACCTTTTTCCGAATTAAATTCACCTTCGTCGGTAGGATGTCCCTCCAAACTCTCCAAGCACAGTGCTTCACTTTTGGTAATGTTCCGCTTCCCAAATCAGCTTCGCTTTCCCCTCTTGATCCTTCGAACATGAACCCCCATCACTTTCCCCCGACTACATTACTATTGCAACCCCGTACACTGATCTGACTGTAAAGTTTCCATTTTTTGTAGGCGCCCAAAACAGCCTATCTTTCCTTGGGTTTGCCGTCAAGGGGATCGTTTGGATGGCTCTTTTAGTGTGGTTGTTAAAGCATAAGCTGAGGAGGTCCTCTCTCCACACCCCTCTATCCGCATCGATGAGTTCATGTACCGTCGCTTCACTGTCTAAAAACGAAGGAGCCGTTTCTATTATTCTGCCACCTATGTTTGGAACCCATTTGTCACGCCAAATTTTCACACTCCGTCCGTCTTCTACACACCACCTTGCTCCCTTTTCTAGCAAGTCCCTTGCCCCAAGGATACTTCTCCATGTGAAGCTCGGTTGGTAACCAGGTTTTGCTTGCCAGAAATCCCCTTTTGGATAGTACCTTTCTGAGATGACTCTTGCTGCCAGCGACGTAGGTTCCTGGATGAGCCGTCAAGCTTGCTTGGCCAGTAAGGCCTTGTTAAAGCATGAAAATCGTCGGAAACCCATACCGCCCTTCTTCTTTGATGAACACATCTTTTGCCAGGCCAACCATCTTATACCCCTCCCATCGCCGTCCTTTCCCCACCAGAACTCCCTACAACAAGCTTCAATTGGTTGTATAGTAGTAATTTCTACTATTATTTTAGATTTTGATGGTAAAAAATAAAATAAAATAGGATTTTTATAGAACACCATCGAGGGGTATACAGTAAATATTATTGGTTTTGAATTGTATTAGATTCAAAATTTAGTATAACACTTTATCACTATTTTTAATGAATTTATGGGTTTTTTTTTCATTTTTTTACAATTTTTTCACTTTTATTATTTTTAAAAAATCATAATAATTGCTTAAATTTTCAAAAAAATAACTTAAAAATTATTTTGGTGATTATACTTTGTTACCTTTTCTAAGGTATGAATGAAAAAATGGCGTAGATAGAGGTGTTCAAAAAATCTGAAACCGCCACACCGAACCGAAAATTGTCAAAACCGTACTGCTTTAAAAATTCAGTGCACCAAACTAGAAAAACCGAATGCTAAACGGGGCGGTTCCGGTTCGGGATATTCAAACCTACGTTGAACCGGAACCACACCGATAATATATATATATATATATATGTATATATATAATGGATCCAGTAAGAAGAGAGTTTAAGTAGGAAGGTGAGAAGAGTAAATCTTAACCATTGATTTTATATCTGACGGTTTGTGGTCATGGGTATTAGGAAGTGTGGTCATGCATTTCAGAGGATGTGGTCATGGATATTAGAAAGTGTGGTCATGAAATCCATGACCACACCCCCTACTATCCATGACCATACACAGTTAGATGCAAAATCAATGGTTGAGATTTGCTCTTCTCGCCTTCTTACCTAAACTCTCTTCTTACTGGATCCATGACCGCACACAGTCAAATGCAAATAATTACAAAGCAGTAAAATATTGAATTTGTCTTTAAAAAAATTAATTACATGGGTAAGTCCAGTGTGTGAAATGAAAAATTGAAAATTGATTTGGGAATAACAGGCGAAATTCTTTATTGACGTGAATCAATTTTAATTTTTTTTAATGTTTCCCCTTAATTAGTGACTTTAGGATTTGTAATGTAATTGATTTTTTTTTGGTTGATTGAATGAGGATTTTTTTTAGGGTCCGTTTGGACCTAGGAAAACAGGATGGAAAAAAAAATATTTTGGAAAATGAAAATCTTTCCTTTGTTTGGATTGAAGAAAAAGGAATGGAAAAAAATAAGTTGGAAAATTGCATGGAAAATTTGGGGACACAAAGAATAAAAAATTCTCCCTTCAAAAATGAAAGAAAAGTTGGGTGAAATTTTTTATATCAAAGTCAACCTCTCTCTCCATCATCTCTTGTGGCTCTCTTGATTCTCTCTCTCTCTCTCTCTCTCTCTCTCTCTCTCTCTCTCTCTCTAACTCTTCTCTCTCTCTCTCTCTCTCTCTCTCTCTCTCTCTCTCTCTCTCTCTCTCTCTCTCTAACTCTTCTCTCTCTCTCTCTCTCTCTCTAACTCTTCTCTCTCTAACTCTCTCTCTCTCTCTCTCTCTCTCTCTCTCTCTCTCTCTAACTCCTCCCCTCCAAATCACATCATATAATCTAGTAAAATAAGGCTTGACATTTAAAAGTTTCATGCAATTTTTTTTTCTCCATACATTTGTCTTCAAACCAAACAAGGAATATAAAGTTGAATAAAAAACAATTTTTTTTTTTCAAAATTTTACTTGAACCAAACAAGAGAAAGAAGTTTACTTTATCCCAAATTTTTTTTCCTCCTAATTTTTTTTCCATGAGATTTTTTTTCCTTCCTATTTTCCTAGGTCCAAACGGACCCTTAATATTGATGGAAATTAAGACGGTTCGGTGAAATCGCACCGTTAAACCCGGTTCACCAGTTTCGAAAAATCGGGTTATCCGTTTCAGGTTTCTACTTTTAGAAAACCGTTTCATCTGGTGCACTGCTTCGAAACACCGAAACCGCACCGCACCATGGACATACCTAGGGGGAGGAGTGAAAAAAAATAAAAAAAATGTGGATGTGGATGTGGATTTGATACCACTACAATCCAATTTTATTTATTTATTTATTTTGGTCCACCATAATCCAAAATTAAAATACACATTACTGCTATATAATTGATGAAAATAGAAATTATTAGAATCCAATTTTCCAAAAGATAAAACAATATATATTATACACGCCTTAGAATTTATACTTTAGGTTATTAACTAGAAATAATTACAGAGTACATTGTTTGGAATACAAATTCCAATAACATATAATAAATTACAGAAAAAATAAACTCGAAAGAACACCGTGGAGACTTGAAAGCAACCGAGAGTGTTACTTGATAAGTGTAATGTGTGACTTTTTTTTAAAAAAATTACTACCTCTATCCCTTTTTATTTATCCAATTACCTAATTCATCTATTCTTTTTTATTTGTCCAATTACCTAACTTTTACATTTCCAATAACTATATTTCCAATGGTATTTTCAAGGACATTTTTGACAATATACAAATTTTTTGCTTCATTCCCTATATTTCTTGGTATCATGAAAGTAGTTTTAGAGATAATTAATCATGGACTGAGGTAGTACTTCAAGTTCTTTGTTAGTGGCATTCACTTTCAATATTGTGAGTTTTTACTTGTAAATTATCATATTGTTAATTTATAAAAGTGTGGGAGTTCACTTCCAAATTGTCATTGCATTAGGCTCTGTTCTTTTATATGGTGCGGTGTGGTAATGGTGCAGTGTGGTGTGGTAATGACGTGGTGCGGTGCAATTTGAAAAAGTGTGGTGAAGTGTGATATGTGGGGTAAATGAGGAGAGAGAATGTAAAAAGTAAAGGAGAGAAAAAAATAAGAAGATATTTTGGTAATGATTGTTGTAAAGTGTGGTGGGGTGTGGTGAAGTGTGGTAGAAAATTAAGTAGTGCGGTGTGGTGCGGTACCGCTCCGCAAGTTACCGCATAAAATAAGGGGCCTTAGCTACTACATAATATATACCGACAATACTGAATACTTAGCATATGAGATATCTTTATCTTATTCAACCTATTTTATGAGCTTAATCTATATGGGATGGGAGAAAACCCCATCTAGGACCAAAGACCAAAACTCCAAAAAGGGATTCAAATACATGACTATTGTACCATTCTCCATTTTCCAAAGGGGACATATTTGGGTCGCAAATTCACAATATTGTATGGTATGAATAACTTGTACTTTGTTATATAATTGTTTCATTATAACCATTAGTTCAATGAAAAGTCTCCAGGTTCAAAATAATTTATTGAAGTGGTTTATATGATTCGTTCATAATATCGTTATTTGATAAACCCTAAATGTCCATTGTTTCGATGGAAGATGTGTATATATGGATGGTTGCATCCAAAGTATCATATCCTACCTAATTGTTGAGTTAGTAGAGTTGTCATTACAGTGCTCTACAACATATGGCCGAGTTATATGGTTTTTCGCCTCTTATTAGAAGTTTTTATGTCAAAATTTCCTTCAAAGAAGATAAATGACATGACTTCCTCACAATTAGGTTATTTTCCTTGACATATTGAACCGAAACATATGAAAGTAAAAGTAAATGCATTTAAAGAAAACCACCAATGAGCTTTACATATTCTCAAAAGAGTTGATGTCTCTACGCAACACTCGAACTCTTTGTATGATTAGGGGCCTGTCAAATTCATCGGTAAAAAATAGTTGGGTAAAAGTTAAATTTTGGTAACTTTCGGTAATTTTTGGTAAATTCTAGTAACTTTTGACAAATTGATGCCAATATATCAAAATTAATTTTTTTTAAATTTATTAAGTTTTGGTAAGTTTTGATAAATTTAGAAAAAAACTGGTAAATTTAGGTAAATTGGACTTACCCATTATTTTTTATAGGGCCTAGGTCAATAAATATGTTAGCTTGTAAGTAGAAGGCCCAATGGGATGGAATCTTCCAAGAGATATAGGATTACACTTTTTTCATCTTTCAATCATTCTATAGGGCTATGCAATTGAATTGCAGTTTGCTTAGCTTACAATAACTATGCAATAAGCATTGAAGGGTTTTGTTCATATTTGTTAGCACTTAGCACTCAATTTTACAGATAATTGACTGTTTGAGATACATGCAAGATCAATCTACAACTCAGGCCATGTTCTATATCATGGTTGCAAATCATGCGATACACATTTGCATCCAAGCTTATATAACCCACATTTCACCGCAAATCATTACTTTTTTCTCTCTTCACTTTTCCCTCTCCTCACTTTTCTCCTCTACTTTTTACATTCTCTCTCCTCACCTACCCCATATACCAATAACCTACCACAATTCCACCACACCCCACCACAATTCCACCACACCTCACCGCAAAATACTGCAGTATAGAACACGGCCTGACCACATTTGATTTGACTAGGGCTGTCAAAAAACTGTCCGACCCGAAAACCCGGTTCAGTCCGACCCAGAAAAAAGCGGGTATGGACATAAAATTTTCGTCCGAATTTTTACATTGACCGATTTGATCGAAAATTCGAACACAATTTTTTCTAATTTTCTATTGTCCGAACCCGGTTTCAACCCGAATTTATGCTTGTCGGATTTGTCCGACCCGAGTCCGACTCATAAATGTTCCAAAGAACTGGGTATCGGACATCAAGTTTTCGTCCGATGTCCGATTCGTCCGAACCCGAATTGACCCGGACCCAAAATTTTGACAGCCCTAGATTTGACTGATTAAGGGTTTGTCAAATTCATGGGTAAAAGGTAGTTAGATAAAAGTTAAGTTTTGGTAATTTTTGGTAAATTTTTGTAAGTTTTGTCAAATTTGCCGTGATATACAAAAATTAAAATTTTTTGTGTATTTTTAGTTCTGATAACTTTTGGTAAATTTAGGTCAATTTAGGTAAAAACTTACCCTATCCATTTTACCTAGGTTTTTTACGGGCACTTAAAAATGGAGTCTTTGCTATAAGGGCACCTAAAAATATTCCAAACAATATAATTTTCATTTTTGAGGCCTGCAAGAATTTCATTTCCTTGTTCCTCATTTCCTCGTCCATATTTACCATCACCTGAGGTATTACTATGAAATATGGATTGCATTGAAGAACTGATTATCAATTTAAAAGTGCGTTTGGTTAGTCAATTTTTCTTGGAAAAGTGGTCAAATTCTCTGAGTTGACTATAATTCTCTATGTTTAACAACATTATAGTTTATGTGAGGCCGACAATTTCTCCATCTAACTCAGCAAAAATTTTCCTTAAGTGAGGCTAATAAGAAATTTTTTCGCTAGAGGATGAGAAATTAGATTTTGAGAAAGTTCCCAAAATGTCCTTAATTATGTTACGAACCTTATATATGTAGAAATAAAAAATAAAGCTAGGATGGATATTTCAAACATTTGACAATTTCAACCAAACATTGTAAAAACTTTCATATATACTTTTTCAAGATTTTAAGATATAAACCAAAGGCTATAACTTATATTTTTCCAAGAATTTTTTTATAAAGAAAAACTTTCAAGGGAATTTTTTTTTTCCAAAATTCTACCGAATGCACTCTGAAAAAGTTACCAGACTTTTCTTGCTTTCTCTTTTATATTCACTCGTTCCATATTAATTGACATATTTTATAATTTCTCACATACCTAGGTGTTAACTTAAAAAACCACCAAAACAATTAAATAACACCATTCTCCTTGACTATTTTAGTAAAAGAAGGTGTGGGTGTGAAAGAGTGTAAGTATGAGTAACTTTATTGAATGAAAAAAATAAAATTTAACATAATTACTAACTAAAATAATTAAATTAGGTATTGGGAAATGAGAAGTGACAATTATTTTGGAACAAAATAAATTAGTTAAAGTGTTACAAAATAAATTAGTTAAAGTGTCAATTAATATAGAATGGAGGGAGTATCAAACAATATATACAAGAGTTAATGACAACAATATCAAATTAATATCCAAAAAGGTAAGGTAATTTCCAGCTTTTGGTAATTACGGCAATTCCCGCCATGTGTACCGTACATTTGGCATGATCGAATCTCATACGTCGATTTTATTTATTTTTTAAAATATTAAATTTTAATTTTTAAATTGTGAAAATTATGTATAATTAATTAAAAATTAATTTTTTTTCAAGGACTTTTTTGTCAACTATGAACTAGTCTATAATATCTCATGCAATACACAGATAATATTTCAATAATTTTACGTTATTTATTTTCTAGAGTAATTTTATAATAATTATTAATCCAATCTTATAAAAATATTATTTTTTATGGATTAAAATATCATTTGAGTTTATTTTATTTCATTACCACAACGATTATAGATAAATTCTTTAATTTTATTTTTTGTCTTAAGAAGGATCGATGCTTGTTTTTCTGAAAAAACTTTAACGGGAACAACTACATGACAATTTTATTTTCTTATTATTTTCCATTATATATTACGTGGCTTTTAACTTCTTATTCAACTTTTTAATCTATACTTATTCCAATTTCTTATTCTTATTTGGGTAGCTTGCATATAATTTGAATTTTTTTATTGTTAAAGTATATAAAGTAGTTTCAATCAAAAATTTTATTTTCTAAGATAATTATTAAAAAGAATAAGAAACAATTTTTTCATGAAAATTTTATTTTATTATCTATTATTATATTTTATTTCTAAGACTCTGGTCATAATATTATAATAGTAAATTAATGAAAGAAAAAGTAAAAATTGCTCTAGTTTTGTATTATATATTTGTAATTTATGTATGTATGACCTTATGTATTTCTTTTTATTTTTTGAAAAATTTAAAATGTTCTAATTTTGTACGCATTAAATATTGGTAACTTATGAATGACTTTAGGTATTTCTTTTTCATTTTTATTAATACTATATTTATGAATGTAATAATAAATTATGTTGGTTTTGAATTTGTTTTGGAATTCACCAAACCTTATAAATTATTTCTTTTAGGTTTAGATTTTCCTTAGGAGTTAGGAGCTTGTGTTTTAATATATTTAATAGATTATGATGGAAAGATTGAAACAAATTCACTGACCTCCATTGTTTTTGGCGACTTTTTGCTGGAGATACAACTACTGCAAGAAATATTCCCGTGGCCAAGTCTCTCTCGCTTGGATGCAATCCCTAGACAAGCCACTCCCAATATGCTACCATCGCCGCCATCCAAAACCGATTGTGAAAAAAAACGAAATGAAATCGCACTCTTCATGGCCGGTGTTTGAGAACGTCGTTGTTCTCCAACACTGGTGACATCCGGTCGTTCGGAAATTGGTACTGGAAAACTGGTCGGCAGCGGCGGTGAGAAGTCGTGTTGCGTCAAACGGCGGAGGCGATTACTAGGGGCATCGTCAATCATGGAAGACAAAAGGGTTTTGAAACTTAAATTTCAAGGTATGTTGTATACAATACCAAAATATTGCAAAAATAATCAGTGAAAGTTGCATGATTGAATGAGTATGGATTTGTTTACTATAAGATAGGTTGCAAGTTTGAATCTCATAACTTTAACTTTTTTCAGAATTTGAAAATAAATAAAATCGATGTATGATTTGATCATCTCAAATGTACTGTGCACATCGCGAGAATTACCGTAATTACCATAATTGCCAAAAGGTGGAAATCACTATACATGCTTCCTGACCAATAATTTCTCGTATAACAATCTATTAATAATTACTCTGCATAATATTATAATCTTGAAAAAATATTTTCTGTGATGAATAGCATATAATTTTTATACTAAATTATTATATATATGTAGAAATTAGTGATAATATACTCCATCCGTTCCATATTGATTGTCGTCTTTGGAAATTGTGTAATCAAATTTCAAAAATTTTTACCATAAATTTCTCAACATATACATTGAGTTGCTAAATAGAATTACCACCATTACATTCATAACAAAAAATACTATCATAAAAGTATAATATTGCAATTGTCAATAACATATTATATGAGAAATTATCAATCAAAGAATGACATTGGAGACCGTAAAAGTCAAAATTATGTTAATTAACATGTAATGGAGTGACTATTCCCTCTGTTATTTTTTATCCTTCATTTACGATTTTCATAATCAATCTTTGATCAATAATTTCTAATATAAATATTTTATTAAAAAATATAATATTATAATTTTTTAATAGTTAATGATCAAAATTTTTAACACAAATTTCTAGGTGATAAAAATAATTTATCAAGAAACAACCAACGCATAATCTATTAATAAGGCCCCGTTCTTTTGTGCGTTGCATTTGCGTTGCGTTGCGGTAGATTGCGGTAAGTTGTGGTGGAAATAGTTAAAAGGTAATGGTAATTTGCGGTATGCTATGGTAACTTGCGTTCCGGTTAGTTGCGTTAAAGCACAAAAGAACGGTGCCAAAATATATTAAAACAAGTCCTCCAAAGGGAAATCCAAACCTATGAGAAACAATTTGAGAGGTTTGGATTTTCCAAAGCAAACTCTAAACTTATGAATAAATATTTTAGAAAATATTTTACTTTCAACAAAATTTGAACCTTGGATGGGAGTATGAAAATTGAGTATAGTACCACCCAGCTATCACTTCTTTAATTACATAAATGTCAACTTCAAAAAGGACAAACAATTAAAGTAAAAAAAAAACATTAATTACTCTTTCTTCTTTCAAATTTACTATTATAATATCTCAATCTCAATATAAAAAAAGAGACTAAACTAAATTTTAAGAGATCTTAAAGTGTAAAACATAGCTCCCACAAAAAAAAAAGTATATTATTGATCTATGTTTTCTTTAATAATTGTAAAAATAAAATAAAATTTTAATTAACATCATGATAAAAAAATTTAAATTAATAATTACATAAATGATTAAGGCATCAAATAAAATTAAAATAAACAGAAAATACAAAGTATCAAATTTGTGTCAATGTCTAAGATAAAAGATTGAGAATTAAAGATCATAGTCATTTAAAACAAGTAAAATATTTTTTCTTATTAGAAAAAATGGTGAATAAATTACAAATAGCATCACCACTAAGTACATTAAATTGTAAGTTCATAAAAAATAGCTAGACCCTAAAACTCTTGATTTATTCTCCTAAGTTAATTATACAAAATTAATGATATATAAATATTAGGTCGTGTTCTTTTTCATGGTTAAGAATCATGTGCATACCACCGTATTTTACCGCAAATCATTACTTTTCTCTCTCCTCACTTTTCTCCTCTACCTTTTACATTCTCCTCACCTACCTCACATACTAATAACCTACCACAATTCCACCATAATTCCACCACACCATTCCGCAAAATACCGCATAAAAAAATATTATTAATACACAATTAAAGTAATATTCATCATAAATATAAATTTTGGTATCATACCATCTAAATTACTTCTAAAAGCAATTTGTATAAAAATAAATTAAATAAATAATGATAGTAAAATTATTTTATAATTTTTGATAATAATTTCTAGTTATTATTTAAAATAATAATTGTTATAAAATTACTTCACGAAACAAATCACATATAAATACATGAAAAATTTCCGTGCAATAACTCTAGTTGTATATGGTATGGATGCGAGGGGTATCTGTTTGTTAAAAACCCAAAATCCAGATTGCTTGCGGCAAAATATTAGCGTTATTCATTCTTGAACCTCCTCAAATTTTCGTCACTCACCTCTCTCTCTCTCTCTCTCTCTCTGTACACAGCTCATTTTTCCACCGACTAGAAGAAATGGAAGCTACGATAGGCAAATTCGTCGAGTCCGTCGGAAATTTCTTCACTGGTGGCGATGAAATTCCGTGGTGCGATCGCGACATCATCGCTGTAATTTTCTCTCTCCTACTCAAATTATCGTTTGCCTTCTACTGCATTTTTTGATTGCTTCTTCAAGTGGTTTATTGTAGCATCAAGTTTCTGCTGAATTTCTGCGCTCCATTTTTGCCTTCTTTCTATGAATTATGTGATCTGAGGAAGATTTTCGGTGTACTATCGCTACTGTCGAGCTTTTACTTGTGTGCGTATTTGTTTGTTATCAATTTCTTCGTTCCATTTTTGCCTATTCGTATGAATTATGTGATGTGACGATATTTTGTAGCGTACTATGGCTACTGTCAAGCTTTTAATTGAGTGTGTATTTGTTTGTTAACAATTTGCTCCCTTCATCTTTGCTTCTATGTATGAATTATGTGATGTGACGCAGATTTTGGGGCGTACTATGGCTACTGTTGAGATTTTACTTGTGTGCGTATTCGTTTGTTATCAACTTCTTCGCTCCATTTTTGCCTCTTTGGATGAATTATGTGATGTGACGAAGATTTTGTAGCGTACTATGGCTACTTTTGAGATTTTTACTTGTGTGAGTATTTGTTTGTTATCAGTTTGTTCCCTCCATATTTGCCTTTTTGTATGAATTATGTGATCTGATGATTTTGCGGCGTACTATGGCTACTGTCGAGCTTTTACTCGTGTGTGTATTTGTTTGTTATCAATTTGTTCCCTCCATGTTTGCCCCTATGAATTATGTGATCTGACCAACATTTTGTGGTGTACAGTGGCTACCTACCGCCAATCTTTACTTGTGTGCGTTTTTGTTTGCTATCAATTTTTTCCCTTCATTTTTTCCTCTGTGTATGAATTATGTGATCTGACGAAGATTTTATGGCATGCTATGGCTACTGTCAAGCTTTTACTTGTGTGCATATTTGTTTGTTATCAATTTCTTCGCTCTATTTTGCCTCTTTGTATGAATTATGTGATCTGATGAAGATTTTGTTGCGTACTAGGGCTACTGTCGAGCTTTTACTTGTGTGCGTATTTGTTTGTTATCTAGGATTATTGTTTCAAGACATTTAGGTTTTTAATTTGTTGGTGGACAATTTACACTGGGCCTCTGACGAGCTCAGTAGGGCTCTCATTCAGTTGAGGTTTACTGTTTATCAGTCATAGCATCGAATTCCCCAAAATTATGATAGGTAATTCAGATGAATTCAAGGGAAAGATGTTCAGTAAGTTACAGGGGTTGATTGTTGCTGCTGTTGTAGCATTTAGTTTATGATGGTCTTATTTTTGTTGAAAATATTTTCTGAATGCTGTTTTGATGGCCTGCACTCAACTTAGTTCTTCTAGATAGGGCTAAATTGAATTGGATGAAACTTATTTTTTAGATAGAACAAGCCAAACTGAACTTATGATAAGAAAAAGTTGAGAAGAACTTGTGTTTAAGCTGTTTAGTTTCCTACTTTCCTTGTCCAGGTGGCATATTGTGATATTTGAATCTTGAGCCTCTAAGTTGGCTTTTTATGAGTAAAATTATTATAGGAAGTGAGTATCATTTGCTTGCTTGCACCCTCAAAAAAGCCATTGGGTTTGAACCGTTTGGTTAATTAGTGTGGGGGGGGGGGGGGTGGGGGAATATTTGGGGCTTCTTAGAATTCCAATGAGGCAAGTTAGAGATTCTTGGTCTTGGAACCCCCCATAAAGGATATTCTACACTACCAGTCTCCGATGATTGGGCAGCTTTGGAGTTCTCCAAAAGAAAAATGTCCTTGTGGCCTTGAAAGTTTTGAGGTTTTGTGAGCATCATACACAATCTATTGCATTATACCATAATTGTGATCATTAGGTGATGGAATCACTTCTGTAATTGATATCACAATGGTTTGTGCGAAATTATTGCATACATTGAGATGTATAGAGGAATGTTTAAAATGTCCTTCCTAGATTAATAGTTTTTAGAGCCTCTACAACGCTTGAAATAAATGTATGTTTAATGCATCAACGGATATTGTAGATTTTGAAAACACATAATCCAGCACTCCGAAATCCCATCTAAACGATGTACAGATGTGTCGTATGTAGCAATCTTACCCTTAAGTTTTGTAATTTAGAGAGACTGATTCCAATTGTCCCAAGATTTAGAAATCGTTCGCTAACTACAACTCTATGGAAAAGAGGCATTGGAGGGTTAATGAGGCATTTTGCTATAGTTCATTACAATTTAAGTTTAAAAATAATAATAATAATAATCTTCTTCAACTATACAGATTATGGACATAGAGATTTTTGACTTTGATTGTAAGCGGCTTATGCAAAATGTCTCACTAAACCTTCCCTACTTCTTTTACGTGGAGTAGTAGGTATAATTTTTACATCTTAGGTCAATTGGAAGCAGAGTTGTAAAATTTAGGGGCCAAGAGTGCTACATGAAGTCTCTCCAAACCTTGCTTGATGGTGTGATTGTAGATATGTAGGGTTTTGGATATGGAGTAAGATCTAGGTAGTTATTAAAGATTTAGATATTACCATCCTACGTTTCGAAAACCCTCCAATCTAACTCGCATTAGAATCTTAGTTTAAAAAGTCGCGGCTAGGCGTAGGTAGGCGAAAGATGTAGGCCTTTGCGCGCCTAAATTGGGTGAGGTGAAGCTCATCCAAACAGCCCACAAAGGCCTATTGGATCCTAGTGGAAAAATATTACAAAAGTGTTCTTTTGGGCTCTATTACATTCTAATTCAACCTCCTCAACCCTAAAACGCCTCCAGAAACACTCGCTGCTTCTACCCTTCTGATCTTCTCTAGTGCATTCATGAGCGAATGATTTTCATGTAAAGAAAATATGTACATATGAAGTGCACCTAACATCCCAAAGGTGCGCTCCTTTGCCGCCCCATAGCCTGCGCATATGCTTCAGGACCCTTTTCGCCTTTTTGTGCCACAGACTTTTCTAATCTAATATTAGAATCATAAATTTGTTAGAATAGTTTAGGTTTTTTTTTTTTTTTTGTTGGAGTTAAGTGATGATTTAGTGACTTGAAAAAGAAGATTGAAGAAGAGTTGGATTCTTTTAGTGTTTGAATAAAAAAAAGCAAGAGAATAGAATTGGTGAATCATCATCTTGAGTATGGTTTGGGGCTATATCTGATCTATTTGTTGCTTTGCATATGATTCAAGAGTACTGTTGTTTAATCTGAAATGCATTTGCAGGGTTGTGAACGAGAAGTTGCTGAGGCTTCTTCTGATGAGTTTAGGAATGATTCATTGATGAGGTTGTCATGGGCACTTGTTCACTCAAGGCAACCAGAAGACGTTCAACGAGGGATAGCAATGCTTGAAGGTGAGTAACAAGCTTGTCTTAGAATGTCTTCTTTTTGCAAGAAATGAGTTTCAAAACATGCGTTGTTTACGTTGTCTCACTGTCACAGCTTCTTTGACTGGAACTACTAATCCATTGCAATTGCGTGAAAAGCTCTATCTTCTTGCTGTTGGATACTACAGAAGCGGGGACTATTCAAAGAGCAGGCAACTCGTCGATAGATGTTTGGAGGTTTGCTGTGTTTTCCCTTAATTCCATGCTCATTAATTTCTGCTGCTCGTTATGAACATCAAAAAATTACAGTGTCGTCGCTTCTGCAACTGAAATCATTTAAATTGTATGGTTCTAGTCCTATAGATCACAATTAGAGGGCGTTTGGTCGATCAAAAACCCTAGGGAAATTGGTCAACTCTCTCATGATGACGTATTTTCCTTATGTTTGGTTGCATTTGGGTCTTGGGAAGAATTCTACAAGCCCACAATTTCCCACCTTCACTCAGGGAAAATTTCACGTAGGGAAAATTTTTACCGGGAAAATATTCCCATGGGAACTTCCCAAGGAAATTTTCGCGAAGAAAAACTTTCTTGGGATGTTTACCAAACTCTCTCTTGGAGAGCATAGTTAATCCCGATCCCGATCTATGATCCTACGATTTTAAGAACCAAAATCCTCGATGCGATTCTACTATCTACATTCCGACCCACGATCCTATGTGGGTTAATTCCGATTCTAAGTGCCCCATGGATCCGAGTTAGAATCCCGATTTTAACAACATTGTTGGAGAGTTTACTGATGGAAGTTCCAATAAGGTGATGCATATGTTTGTACGTGGTTGCAGATCGCCCCTGATTGGAGGCAAGCCCGATCTTTGAAAAAGACCATTGAAGACAAAATAACCAGAGGTCATTGCAGAGAAACTTATCATCTTTCTTCTAAGTTGTGTTTCCAAAATTCTGGCTAACAAAACAGCTATTATTAAATTACACAGATGGTGTAATCGGCATTGGCATTGCTGCTACTGCTGTGGGGCTTGTGGCTGGTGGAATTGCAGCTGCACTTGCTCGGAAGAAATGAAGCTGTAATTCAAGCACCTAACTGACAATGGCGTGGTTTATTGTGCTTTTATTTTACTCCAAGTTGCTTGTAAAACTGCTGTAGTTTGTCGAAAGGGAATGTGGTGGTTGTATATTTACATGGCTGCATTGTGCAATTATACCTCTGTTCACTTAGGCTTGATATTTACTGATATCACAATGTTGTGAAAAGTTTCAAAAACTTGTTAAATGATTTTCCTCTGGTTGATACAGAAAATCTTTGATGAGTCATTGTCATCGGAACTTGTTCTTAGTGTAAAGGCATCACCTACCGTATATAACAATATATTAGAATCCAAAAAAATACTAGTGTATGATTCTTCAATACCCAAAATACAGTATATTTATAGTCCAATGATCTTAAAAAAAAAAGAGAGTATTTAATCAAACAATCGAACATGATTACACTGAGTAAAAGAAAGAGACATGGTAATCATCATATACAAAGCATAGCTCAACAGTTAGAACCCTTTAAAAAATGATTTCAGTTAATCAGAATTTACAAGGCACATAGCCGCTTTCAACAGTTGCCAGCAACCTACCAATACCATGAATATACATTTCTCACCCTCAACCCTCTCACATCTTACAATTTAGTTACAAAGATGGTAACAAGAGAATACTAAAGTACATGAATTCAACCCCGTTAATGAGGGGAAGCAAAAGAAGGGCGGTATTGGGTCTGTACCCAAAAGCCGAATCTGGAGTCATGACATGAGATCTGGGCCGAAGATTGCACATTACCGGCTTAATCCCATGCATCCCCGCTTTGATAGCCTGATTCTAGCCGATTATTCTTTGCCTTGGATGAACTATCGACTGGGGCTAGCGAAGGCACAGGTAAGTTGACTTCTTCTGAGAAGGGCATTGTTATTGACTTCACCTTTTTTTTGGGCTTGGCAATCGGTGGTGGAAAACTATACTAAAACCAAAAGAAAAATAAGGAAAAAAAGGTACAAAAAGCAATCAAACCTTTCGTGGTGTGGACCTCTAATACTTGTCCAACACTCGTGATTTTGAAGATCACAGAAAAAAAAAAGGAGCTAAAAAACACAATGCATAACCTGTGCCTGTGTGAGAGAAAAGTAGCAGATATAAGGGTCAAGTAGGGCATCTGGTTGATCAATTCGGGTCCTGACCATCGATACCTACACTGGACTTGTCAGACGTACAAACATTGTATCGTTCATACACTCTTGCTCGGTTTTCTTCCCACCATTTCTCTGCTTGCTTTTCGCTAAACCTTTTACGGCTGCAATCAAGAGGAGATAGATCACAAACAACCCAGAAGACAAATTCTCAATCAAACAGTCAATCGAACAAATTGACTGCCATTGTCGTTACAGTCATTCAAACAGGCAACCTGACATCGGTTAAACATCAACATAGACTCAAACCAAACAGATTCTCAATCAAGGCGACTTCCCAAAAGATGATCAGTCTATTTGCCTACTACCATTCAAGTAGGCCTTGGCAAGAAACCGGGTTTGGACTAATCGGACATCAGACACTATCAGCAAAACCCAAAGCCTGTTCAGTTACTTCGGACAGAATCATTAAACCCAGACCCAAACCGGGATGTCTGGCTTAATTTGTAAAACGACATTTGACATTTTCACTGAAATTGTATGTGTCTGGACCCAAGGGATTCTATAGATCATGCTCGAACCTGGTTGTCCAAATTGGACCAAGTCCGAATTGTCTTTGAATCCAGACGGATCCAGACGGACCCAAACCCAACATGGATTGAAGTTCAGACATGACCAGCTGTCCAGGTTTTAAATTCCGTCAAAATATGATGACCATACCCGATTTTTTTCCAGGTCAGACAGATCCGGTTTAGTGGGTCGGACAGATTTTCGCTTAGCCCTACCTACAAACCCAGGAAGAAGACAGGGGGAGTTATCTATACCTGAAACGAACTCGCTTTAGATCCTTGATGCCTCCTGGTAAGGAAACAAAGGTGATATACACACCAGGTTCATCTTGTTCTACCCATTCGCTCTGTGGTGGATGAGGCTCGCCTTCTCTAGACCTACTGTTTCTTGTTGCGTCTGAACCGGCTACTCTGCTGCTATGGGCAGCACTATGGTTACTAGGCGTGGTCGAACCGTTTGCTAGCACCAGGCTGTTGAAGCTACTTGAGTCCGCTGCCAGAAGGCTGGGTGTCTTATCATTGAACGGGTCAAGTGAGGAGTTTGAAATATCAACTGCAAATGGCGTGGAAGGCCAAGATGTAAAATGCGGCGATTTGCTGGTTTGTGTAGCTCCAACTGGCAACCTTTCGGCCATTTCTTTCATCTATTTCATGGACAAGGAAGACATCAAAGGCTTTGTCAGTGTAAAGTAAATTCATAGCGATAACCTCAAGAGCGTACTACAGAATGATTAAAGTGGAATCAGTAAAAAAGTTAAAAGAGAATGATCAACATCATAGCATATGTTCAGTAAATTGACAGAAGCCACTTTTAAATGTCAGATACCACAGGCCAAAAATGAAAATCTACTTCAAAAGAAATTGTCACGCATCAATGGTACCTGAGAAGTAAGCGATTTGATTACTTCTTTTGCTGCTTTGCATTTTGCAGCCTCTTCACCAGCAATTGCTACAGCCTCCTTTAGTTGCTTAGTTGTTCTATCCAACTCAATTTCATGAAGTTGGACTTTCCGAGTTAGATTTTCGACCTAAAAGGTAAAATCAAAAAATATCATAGGGATTGTTAACTGGCCTTGTTTACAATATGATGCTGCAAGTGCATCACACTTACAAAGCAAGTATTTATGTTGAGAGCGCACGTCTTATAAGACTTCTGTACCAAAGGTTGGGTTGCCCAGAAAGGAGTGGTTAAGAGCACAAACTAAAACAGCTGAGTTCTAAATGAATCATGACCCACACGGCCCACCAAAAACACAAGTCCCACTTGGGATAACAGAATGGCGAGATCAAATGAGCAACATCACCTGCTCAAAACATATTGTAAAAAAGGCTGTTTCCTATGCTCCTACATTTGAAAGGCACTATGTAGTAGGGAGCATATTAGATTGACATTTAGCTCAACGTCACTATGATTCACAACAAGAAAATTTTGCCCAGTAGAGGCTCTTCAGATGCACCTAAAAGATGGATATGCAATCAAAGGTTGGAGAATGCCTAAACCCAAAAGAGACTGGCTAACAATAACTTTTCAATATCATTTGAAACCAATTAAAACAAATCAACAATAAGGTCATCATTAAATTCATTAGGGAGAGAAATAAGCAGGACCAATTAGGTTATTTAATTGGGCCAGCATGCTCAATACCAACTTCTGCATTTCAATGAGCTGCTAGGAGTCCATAATCCCCCCCCCCCCCCCTATTTCTCAAGTAAAACAGCATTCATGTATTAACAGTTATGTACCTGTGCTCTCAATCTGATGACCTCCTGACTAATGCTTTCCTTGGACCCTTTGGAATCATTGACAATTAGTTTTGGAGGCGGAATTCCTGAAAGTGTTGGAGTGGGTGTTGTTGAACGAGGTGGACTGGGTCGCCTCGATATTGGTGATGTTGCTCGAGAAGCTATTCTGGACCCAGGCACTGAAGCAGAGAAAAACTTCTTTGATGACCCAAACATGGGGTTGAAAGATCTGGATGCATTAACTCCCCGCTGTGAACCTCCATTTGGGACAGGAGAAACACGGCTGCTATTAAATTCGTATTTTTTATTTTTTCTTGATCTCCCTTCCACCTGTGCCAAGGAGTCCATTGACGAGTTCCTTGGCAGCTGACCACGAGATCCAGGTTCAAGACCTTCTTCAATCTCATGTAGCTCGGTGAACCCCTGATTCACACCTCCTCTTCTACTAGCAGAGTAGGATGACGAGTCAATCTCAATTGCTTTCTTCAGTTTCAACAGGCAATTATCACAAACACGATAAGGCTTGTTTGGATTTGGGGCCATGGAGGCCTTAAGAGACTTTTTACTAGTACATGAATGACAAAACACAAGCCCACAGTTATAGCAATTATGACGTTTTCTTTTGAAGTTAAAAGGCAGGCGACAGCCAGAGCACATAGATTGATCAATGCCTGAGACCCACTTATGCAGGCAGATAGCAGCAGTGAAGGTTGCACCACATGCAATACTCCTAACTTGCTTGTCCTTGAGAGCTTCCACCAACATTGGGGTATTTCTATCTTCTACATCCCCGTGACCCAATCGTCCATTTGCACCCTTTCCCCAAGTATAAACTTCAGATCTTGAGGTCAGGGCAGCAACATGATAAGCACCACAAGCTATCTCCTCCACAAAACACTTTGAAAGCTTTCCTTCCACACGAACTGGCACTTTCCCATCACTTTGTGGCTTACCTAGTTGGCCATAAACGGGGCTTCCCATGGTATAAACATGACCAGCAGTTGTAAGTGCAACTGTTATGCTGTGTCCACAGGCAACACGGCAAAAGTTAGGCTCAACAAGGGCTGCAACACAGGTAGGCACAAGTTTTGCCTCCTTGTCACCATGCCCTAGTCTACCTTTATCCCCATCTCCCCAAGTGAACAGCTTACCTGAAGAGTAGTTGCCAGATCCTGAAGTCCCAACCATAACCTCCACCACAGCAGCAGTGTGCCAGGCACCACAAGCTGCTCTAGTAGTGCGGAGACCCCTGAGGGACTCAACTTCTCTCGGTACAGAAACACTTTTACGGTCCCCGTGTCCCAGAACACCGAAAGTGCCATCACCAAAAGTAAATAATTGTCCAGCAGAAGTTACGACAGCTGTGTGCCAGGGCCCACAACATATATACGAAACATGGATACCCTCCAAAGGACCGTTCACTCTTTTAGGGACCCAGTGACTCACATCGTTCCCATGCCCAAGTAGGCCAAAATTGAAAGAACCATCACCCCATGTATACAGTTCACCAGAAAGGGTTACAGCACAAGTATGACGCTCCCCACATGCTACAAGCTCAATATTGGTGTTGCTGAGAGTGTCAATAAGCTTAGGGTGCAAGACATCAGCATCAACCCCGTGCCCTAACCTGCCACCAGATTCTTCACCCCACGAAAAAATCTCCCCTTGTTTAGTAACTAAAGCCGAATGCCATCTACCACAAGCTATGTTATGAACATCAAGAACTACAGCAGACTCTAAAGCCTTGGGCAACAAAGAATCCATTTTGATGCCAAAACAACTGCTAACTCTATGCACTCCACCACCCATAACACCATCCCCTGTGCCTTCTCCCCAGATGAAAACATCACCAAGGGCATCCCCATCATCATGACCAGAGCCTTGACTTGATGAGCTAACAGCACTTGATAGGCTCATCCTGAAGTTATCCCCGCCCATTCCCTTCATGTGACTGTATACGCTATCAGACCCTGATGACAAGGAATGGACAGACATAGCAGCCGGATCTGAACGGAAGAAGCCCTTTGGAGGAAGGGTGTACATAACATCTGGAAAAGCTTTGCCCAAACCATTCTTTGGGGGGTTGTCATATGGACTATGAAGACGAAGCTGATTGCTCCCATCCTGAATTGACTTAAGAGAGACTCGATTAAACAGGGGTGATAGGATGACAAGACACCGACATTGTTTTCTCCCCCTGCCCCCAGGCTGGAGTTGTTATTAGGTATTCCCTGATCTATCTAGCAAGGTAGTTCCTTACACATTCTTTTCTTACATATAAAGGGAAAATAGGGGGGTTTGGAACAAGAAAACAAAACAAAAAGAACTTATAATTGTTGGGATTACCTTGCTTTCAGTCGCAAAGGGAGAGTTCAAAGGAGAACTTCTTTGTGTATATGTTCGGGGACTATTTGCTTCAGATGGAATGCCATCACTCCTTGATTCAGTCCTCCATTTCCGTTGATGGCTTCTTGAGATTAAGGCTTTTAAACCACTGAACCATACTTCAGCCTCATCTTTATCCTTGCAAATCTGAGAGTCAAGTAAAAAATGTTTTTTGAAGAAATGCATTAAGCAAGAGCAGGAAAATGAACGTGATGTATGTATACAAGAAGATTAGGAAAAATTCTCACCAAATCCATTGATCTGTCATTATATATGAGAGAAAATGACTGGTACTCCTCCTCCGGACGAGGATACCTTTGAAAAATCGGCTGTAATTGAGATAAAATCAATCAGTACAAATGGAGAAATAAGGACACCCGGGAAAGTTGGAAATTCAATTAAAGTTCCACAGTGCTGCGTGTACACTTGTAAAGTCACCAGCCCTAAACTTGTTTCAGAATTCAGTCATTAGCATCCAAAGTCCAAAGCCATTAGGTTGTGAAATGACAACATGGCTTTCACAGATACAGAACTTCCAAGCATCACTTGATGGACATCCCTAAATATCAGCAGCTTCAAACTACCCCAAATAGAATATTTCAGATGAATAACTGGATACTTACAGTGCGCTGGCCAGATATTATTCTTGAAACCTGGCTCAGTTTCAGATGCTTCTCCTCTTTCCCAGAGTACCATATCAGAACGGATTCATCCTGAGACCAACATTTTAAACATAAAGGCGGAAGAACCAGTAACGCAACAGAAACTTGGAACTTTCTACACTTTTATCACAGAAGCTGCACTACAGCACACAAACAAACAAACTAACACAAAAACAACAAATCCCTTTCCACATAAGATGGGTTTCAGCAGAACAAGCATATGAGGATTTTAAAGGTTGCAAACTATTTCCAATTCTCTTTTTCCTTGTATAATTGTAAATGATCAATGGATAACAGAAGGACTCAGCTCAAAAACCAATTGATCCAGGAAGGAAAAGCTATGCAAGGAAAAACAGAATGCACAAACTGGAAGAGTTGAGGGAAACTAACATTGGACAACCGAACTGGACAGAACTTTGGTTTCCCTCTTCGTCCATACTTAAGCAGATAAGCCCCTTTCTTAAGCGCAGTAATGGCCTGCGGTAAAATCAGAGGAAAATAACTGAATTCAAAGTACATGCAGAGACTAGCAAAAAATAAATTAAAAACAACCAACTATAATTGTTCATAAGCTTCCTGTTTGTGATACTCTAAGTGCATCTGTCACTATCCTGCATCCCATGTTATGATATGATATGGTGCCTAAGTTCATCCATTCACCCAACTTTGTAATGAAGACTATAAAGTATGAACACACTTTTGCGAAGGTGGCCACCGGATTGAATGAGATGGATTGACATTAGTGTGGAACCATCTCAACCAAGACTTTAAGCTGATAATTGAAGGTCCAACGATAGTTTTATACTCTAACACGCCCCTCATGCGAATGCCCTTTGTGCTTGAACCTTGGATGCAGCCAAGGCCCCTTTACCTTGTACAAATAAACATGGGGCTGCAGGATTCAAACTGTAGACCTCTAAATTAGCTTGGCTTTGATACCGTATGGAAACCTCTCAACCAAAAGCTTAAGCTTATAGGTAAAGGCCCAATGATGGTTTTACACTCTAACAATTAGAACTCCACAAGGTCCTTTACAAGATTTACCTTGTCTGATGCATCCCTACGATTGCTTTGGGATGTCCTCATAGGCTCATATTGATAGAGCACTTGCAAAGAATTCTGCACTCTATTGAGAGACTGTTATAGTCTTCATAGTCACCATACCCTCTTACAACATATCAAATTTGAACGATCCCCCCCCCCCCTCAAAATAAAGTCGTGGACATCAGAGAATATTACTCCCTGCATTCCAAATTCAACTGTTCCTTTTGGGGTTAAAGTTTAGACCATCATTTTCTATCAATAAATCTTTGCACATTAAACTATTCCAAATTAGAAGCTTTGCACGTTCTATCGAAAGCTATCATTAACCTAAAAAGTCAAACAGCAACAACAATTTTGGAAAGCAGGAAGTATATCTGAACCATTTAAATAGTAGCTTTGCACATATCAATTTCCGAATTACTTTTGGGATAGGCAACATGCATTGCAATTATCTCCCTGGGAAGTAAAAAGGGGGGGGGGGTGTTCAGTAATAGAACAAAGTCCAACCTTAAAGGTGCAGAGATGTTGAGCCTCATGCTGCTTGACAATCAAATTTTTGGAATGTTAAATTGCTAAATGAATCACAAATATGACATCAATCACTTTAGTAAATGGCTGATCATCATGATAAAAGCGCTGCAAACTACCAAGGTGTTGAAGATAAAATCTCTATACGATATGATTTCCCCAACCTAGTGTTATCTCAAATCATAGTGACAACAATCTCAATTTTGTGACTTCTACAGACATGTAAGCTGCTTTTTTCCTTCCTCATTTACCAATGCTTATTCTCAAAATCACAAATTATCATCTAACTCCGTTCTTTTATGCGATAGGTGGCGGTGCGGTTCCACACAGCACCGCACTCTTTAATTTCTACCACACTTCACCACACCACACCACAATCATTACCAATATATCTCCTCACTTTTCTCTTCTACTTTTCACATTCTCTCTCCTCACTTACTCCACCCATCACAACTCTCACTACAACTTATCACAACTCACCACACTTTTTCAAATTTCACCGCACCATTACCACACCACACCAACCGTATAAAATAACGCAGAGCATTAATTATCAAACAACCACTCCATATCTAAGGTCATACTTATGGAATTTCGAGTTTACTACTTAGTGGGTTGTTCATTCTATCTTTATCTGGCCAAATTCATACGACCTTCAAAACTCTTGGAAATGGAGTCACTCACTGGAACCAAATCAACAACACTCCTTGTGCTCAATCCTACTTAGAAACTTCATTACTCAGACAGTATATCAGTCCAAAACACTGTCTGATTTCTTCAAGGCTGTACAAATAATCCAACTCAAAAGTGAAATTCAAAAACTTACCACAAGTACAACCATATCAACCTGATCTTAACTTTACGAATCAACAAGAACGCAAAATTTCACAAACTTGACAAAATTTCAGACGTCGCAGTTACATTAAATGCTGCATAATCGGAAGTAAAATTTAAAATAAATAAATAAACAAAATCATAACATCGAAATTTGATTAAATAGTATGTACCTGCTCGATATCCCTTTCGACGGGGCCATTGCGAGTAAATTCGGAACTCATCCTCTGCTGACGAAAATTTGGACAACTACTTGTCTTTGTCCGTAGAAATAACAGAATCTAGAATCAACGACTTTGATCAAATTCATCCATTCTCAAAACAATAAAACCCCTCCATATTCCATACATCCCAGAAAAACCGCGCGAATTCGTACCCTGGAAGCTAGCAAAGGCTTGAATTAGGCGTCATCATTAGCAGGAGCTGAATTTCAGTACAAATCGAAATCGAAATCGCAGAATTGAGAGGATAGTAGTGAGGAGTCGTTGCGAAGTCAAATGAAGATTGACTCGACGAAAAACAATTTTAAAAAAATAATAATGGTGAATGAATTTGATAGTAGTGTGATGAAATTGAAATGCTCGAAGCTCGAACAAACAGCAGCAAAGGTGGTTACAGAGAGAGAAAAATGGAGGAGTGAACTGAGAAATGATCTGGAAAATTAGTTGCACAGTTGGGAGGAGAGAGAGAGAGAGAGAGAGAGAGTTTACGGAGAGAGAAACGTAGAAGATGACCGTCCAAGGTTTTTTTTATAAAAAAAAAAAAATTGAAGGAAAAAAGAAAGAAAATTGACGGGAAAAAAGCTGAGAAAAAAGCTTGTTTGTGCTACTGTTCTGCTGCTCCCATGGCTTTTTCTTTTTTCTCCTTTTTGTCGCCCAATGGCCATGAAACCCAAAACTATTGTTTTTTCTATTTTTATTTTGAAAATAATAAGTATTTTGAATCATCATCTTGACTTGAGTTAATATTTTAGATTTAATGAAAATGATATTTGATTTCAGGCAGAATTTTACTCATTTCGAGCAAAGAGCAAGTGCAGTAGAGAGAATTATTTATGGGAATATGTGCGTTGAGTATCATTCTTCTCCACTTGGGGTGAAATTGTGAAGAATGCAAATTCAGAACCCTGCCGCGTTCTTCAATGCATTTCATTTTTTTCCTTTTTCAATTTAAAGTTGTCAATTAAAGCAATAAAAAAAATTAGATAAATATATATAATTAAAATAAAGTGAATTTTATAAATAAATATTTTAGAGTGAAAAAATTTGAATGAGTTTCTATTGTTATAGAATAAATGGACTGGAGTTCCCAAAAATAACAATGATGGATGATGTGGAAGTAGACCTGTCAATACGGGCGGGCGGGCGGGTTACGGGTCGGTCGTATATCGGGTTTGGGTAAATACGGGTCGGGTGTATTCCGGTTTCGGGCGGTTTGGGTCGGGTTTACGGATCATGACCGCCCTTTTTCTCAGTCACTTACAACTAATAAAATTGATTATAATTAGTCAAAGACGCCTATGTAATGTATAATTCCATTCTAAGTTCGACCACCATGATATCTCATAGTTGTATTGACATATTAATACACACCTAATGGACAAAATTTAACAATCTTCAAGTCTACAAGTATTATGCGGTTTACGTCAACAATCACGAATAACAATACTTATGAAATATATAGGGTTTTGGGATGCTAATATACTAAACTTTTGGTGTATTGGACAATAATGCACTGAACTTTGACCTTTGACAATAATACACTATTTTACTGAAAGAGAGGAGAGAGGCGGGACTGCAGGAGTTTGAGGGTTCACTGAAAGAGTGAGTGAGTGACAGTGTTAGGGTTTTGTTTTGGTCATTTGTTATTTGATTATTTCATTTGTATATCTCTCTACGCATAGCTTTCCAAAACCACCCAATATTTTACTTTTGGGCCTTAATTTTCATTGAATGGGCACAAGGCCAAAGTAGACAAAACACTTAAAATTAAAGTGTCTGACCCAACGGGTCGATCCAAACCTGACCCGACCTGACCCGTTTTTTACCGGGTTCTTTGGGTCGGCTCATTTTCGGGTCCCGGGTCGGAATTTCGTGTTCAAAACCCACTTTTTGCGGGTCAGTTTGGGTCGGGTTTCCAGGGTCGGGTCGAGAATTGCCAGGTCTATGTGGAAGGGTAGATTATCACTTGCATTCCAAAAAACAAGAATACTATTACGGCCCTGTTTGGCAACCAGCTGGTAGCTGTTAGCTGTTAGCTATTAGCTGATAACTTTTTGGATTAGCTGTTTGGGTTAGCTGATTGCAAGAAAAATGTTTGGTAAAGTAGTTTTTTGTGAAAAGTTACCTCAAAAAACTTCATCAAGTTGCTTTTTGGAAACTAACTTTTTGGGTCTAAAAAACTAATATAAAAAGCTACTTACCAAACACTTCGAGTAGCTTTTTAACCTTGGTAAAAAAACTAAAAGTTATCCAAAAAGCTGGGTAGCCAAACACTCCGTCTGCTCTAAGAAAAATTGTATTATTTTAACTTTTCACAAAGTTATAACCAGAAAATGGCACATGAAAATTCGTTAATTATACATCTCTTCTCGTTGTTATTATTGCACTTTCCTTTTTTGTCATGTTCAATATATCAATAAATTTGATAATCTCATTATTTGCATTGTGTATTTCAATTTTTTCTATCTCAAGAGTTAAGCTCATTTTAATTATCCTCCACCTTAGATTAAGATGGGTCACTTAACACCCCTTTAAAAACCAAATATGTTGTAAATGGGTGAAATTTTTTCAAAAAATGAATTAGCCATTTATATTAATTATAGTTTTCTGAATAATGCTGGCAAAATTTTGTCCGGTCTAAATGTCCGAATTTATCCAATCTAAAAAAATTCGATTTCATCTGAACTCAATTTTGATATTGACCGAATATTCAGACATAATACTTGTCATTTATATGTTGTCTGAACCCAATTTTAACTCGAATTAGCTCTGTTTTGACCCGGTTTGACCCAAAAAATAGATTCCGAACATCAATTTCTTGTGTGAATTTGACATTGACCAAATTAACCGACTCAAATTTACTTAGATCCGAATTTTTATCTGCTAATCCTCAATATGTTAGATCGAAACCCTATTTTTTGGATTGGATAAAATGAGGTTTGGATGGATTGGATTGGATTGGATTGAATAAGTTATTATGTTTTTTTAGGGAATTATATTTTTAGATATTATGTTTTTTTAGAAATTGTATAAGGTTTGGATTGAATTGAATTGGATTGGATTGAATTGAAAAAAATCACCAATTCAAATAACAGGGCCTTATATGGAGGCCATAATGCTAAATTGAGTTCGGAAATAATTTGCAAACCAAACTTCCACCCTATCAAGGTCATCTCAACTCAACTCAAGCACATCATTGTACATTGATAGACATCCATATGAAGAAGTTTCTTTCAATTATAAGAGGTCAATTATGAAACAGTACTAAGCTCATGTAAAATATTGCCAGTGAGATATTTCACTTGGAAAATAGAATTTCTTATGAATTTCTAAAAGCTATATATTGATAATTTCTCAATTTCAGTGAGAAAATGGGAGCTTTTCTGAAATGTCCTCATCAAATTTCTGTTGCTTTTGATCATCAAGAATAATAAGCATGTGCTCAGGAAAAAAGGAGAGGTGGAGAGGGAGGAAAATATAGACTTTAATTTGGTGCTTCCAAATTGCTCTAAAGATGGTCCAATAATGTCAATGCATCTTTTCAACATCAAGAATTCATATGAACACAACAACTCAAATTTTCAACACTTGAATCTTCTTTAAATTAGCCCTCAACCTTCGTTACATCAAACCTAATAATTTACTAATTACATTCTCACATAAATTTATATATTGTTGTAAAATTATCATAATCATATTACAAAATGATTATGTGTGAAAATGGATGGATTGTAAATTTGTAATGACCTAGCTTAAACTCTCCCACGGTTTAATTTTATCACCATGTTCTTTGGTTAGGTTATTTTCAGGTTTGGATGGATAATAAGTTGTGATAAGTTATGATGCTTTTTGGGGGAATTGTGTTTTTAGAGTGGATACTTTTTTGGGGAATTGTGTTAGGTTTGGATAGTTTTAGATAAGTTGAGAGAGTTATATCCAATCTAACCAAAGAACAGAGCCTATATAGTTAAATACCTTATAGTTATGGCCCTATTTTTTTTTTTTTTTTTGTATGATGAGATAATTTTATCCCACACAACCCAACTTTATCCCATTTTATCCCACCGATCACATATTATTCCACTCATTTTATCCAACTTTATCCATTTTATTTCACATATTCCACCAACTTACCACTCAAAAGAATGGGATCACACATTCTTATGGATGCTTTCATAACAATAAAATAGGTATTATTTTTCTCAAAAAAAAGAAGAAATAAAAAGAACAAGTATCACTTATAAATGTACTAGAGAGAAATAGCATATTATGATATATAATTGATTTTTACACACATGTTACATATTTATTCTAAAAAGAATATTAGTTTTTTTTAATTGAAAGTAGGAATCACAGGATTTGAATCCAAAGCGAATCCGCTCCGATTCGAAACAGAAAAATTTTATCCAAGTCCGACAAAAAAAATCCAAATCTGAATTCGATTAAGCCTGTTCTTTGAGTAAATTACATTTACCCTACTTGATATTTGTGGTAATAATTTTTGCACATCCGATATTTGTGAAATAATTTTCACCTTACCTGACATTAAGTGAAAGTGATTTTTAGTGGCAAAATCCGGTTACTTCTCATCGGAAATGAGAAAAATAAAATAATGCCCCTATATGACTATGTGAATGTACTATGTTGCCCATAATATTGAGAAGGAAATGACTTAAATGACATTTTCATTGTTTTGTCTGGAAAAAAAGTGTGTCGAAAATATAAATAAAAAACACTAACAATCGATTCCTCTCACACTCCTCTTCTTCAACACTCCCCTGTTAATGTCATATGAATTAATATTAAGTGTAAAAATGACAATTCATATTTAATTGAAAGTCATATGAATTAATATCAAGAGTAAAAATGTAAATTCATATTTATCTTGTTAATGTTCGACGGAAAATCGAATAGAAATCAATTATAAAATATCTTAGAAGGTTTAAATTTATGAACACTTAATGTCGGATAAGGTGAAAATTATTTCACAAATGTCGGGTGTGCAAAAATTATTACCACCAATGTCAGGTAGAGTAAATGTAATTTACTCCCTATTCTTTTCCATGGTTTTGAACCGCACCATACTTTTCACAAATTATATCATATCATACCATACCGTACCACACCTTCCATAATCCTTCCATATCATACCATTATTTGCACTCTACCATCCGCAAAAAGGAATAGGGCCTAAAAAAGTCCGACTTCGATTATGATTGGAGTGGATATGAAGGGGACAACCTCCAATACAATTAGGTCCGGTTAAGTTCGATTAGAATAATAAATAGATAAAAATGATCTAAAAATTATAATAATAATCAAATTTGAGAATTCGAAACTTAGTTTTTTTTTCAAGGAAAAGGGTATTAATATATCTTATACTTTGATTTATTTGAAAACACACACAGATTCATACATGCTTTTCTTTTCTTCTTTTTCTTTTTCTTTTTTTTTGCAAACAAATTCATACATACTTGTATATATACACTTTATGTACTTTAAACATAACATGGATTTTTTTTTTATTGTAATTCTATAATGATTAATGACAAAGCTATCTTATATTTAGATTTATTTGTGTACACACACTGACACACAGAACACGTATTCTTTAGAATATTTTCACAACAATAAAATCCTTTTGATTCAAGGGAGTGCATACTTTTCAATTATTCATACACCTTAGGGTACATTAATTTATTTGATTTATTTGGATCTTTGCTTTTATTGTTAGATATCGAACTTAACGTCAGCTTTTTTTTTTTTTAATGGAACGTTAGCTTATAAAGGAATAGAGTTTACCCATCATAATTTTTTTCTTCATTCACAAGAACATGACCCTAAAACCTTTACTCAAAAAGAATAACTATTTTTTTAGATTACTTGAACCAAAACCTTAGGGTCCGTTTGGACCTAGGAAAATAGCGTGAAAAAAATTATTTTGGAAAGTGAAAATCTTTCCTCTATTTGGATTGAAAAAAAAGAATGGAAAAAAATAGTTGGAAAATTGCATGAAAAATTCGGGGCAATAAAAAAGTAAAAAAAAAAATTTTAAAAATGAAAGGAAAGTTGGGAGAAAAATTTTGGATTAAAGTCAATATTTCTCTTCATCATCTCTCGTGACTCCCTTGATTTTCCCTCTCTCTAACTCGCTTCTCTCTCTCTCTCTAACTCTTCTCACTCTAAGTCCTCTCTCTCTCTCTCAGAGTCTCTTCTCTCTCTCTCCCCCCTCCAAATCACATCATATAATCTAGAAAAATGAAGCTTGACATTTAAAAGTTTCATACAAATTTTATTTTTCCATGCATTTTTCCTTAAATCAAATAAGGAAAAGAAAGTTGAATAGAAAATCATTTTTTTTCCTTCAAAATTTTACTTAAACCAAACAAGAGAAACAAATTTACTTTACTCCAAAACTTTTTTTCCTCTATTTTTTTCAATGAGATTTTTTTCCATCTTATTTTTTAGGTCCAAACGAACCCTTAGGATATATAATATATAACAATTACCAAGAGCATGTTGCTCTACTTGTACTGTTGTACAAGAGTTGGAGGTTTATCTTTCACCACAATTTTCTTGGTCAATATTGTAATATTCCCAAAAGCTCTTTGTGGATCCGCTTTCAAGGTTGGATCTTTATTGGACCTAGTCTGGTGCTTGTGTGATGCCTTTCATATTTACCTTGTAAAAATAATATATGTTCTTTGGTTAGGTTGGATATAACTCTCCCAACTTATCCTAACTTATCCAAATCTAACACAATTTCCCAAAAAAAAATTCACTCTAAAAACGCAATCCCCCAAAAAAGCATCATAACTTATCATAACTTATGTCAACTTATCCTAACTTATCCATCCAAACCTGAAAATAACATAACCAAAGAACAAGGCTATATATATATATATATATATATATATATATATATATATATATATATATATATATATATATATAAAAGAAAATTGGATCATAATAATCCCTTATTTTGCAAATTGGATCGCGATAATCCCTACTTTCAGTTTGTATTCTGGTGGTCAAAAAAAAAATTGGATTGTAGTGGGACATTAACGAGAATATACCCTCAATATCATATATTTTGTGTTGCATTTGATTCAAAACTTTGTATAACGCTTTACCATGATTTTTAATGAATTTAAGGCGTTTCTCCCAAATTTTTTTCAATTTTTTACGATTTTTTTCACTTTTATTTCTTTTAAAAAATCATAATAATTACTCGGAATCTCAAAAAAATAATTTAAAAAATGTTTTAGAAACTAAAATTCATTACCTTTCTAGGGGGAAGGAATGAAAAAAACAAAAACAATATGGGACATGAATGAAAAAATTAAAAAGAATGTGGAGGTGAATTTGGTATCACTACAATCCAAATTTTTTTTTGGACCACCAGAATACAAATTGAAAGTAGGGATTATCGCCATCCAATTTACAAAATATGAGATTATTATAATCCAATTTTCCTATATATATATATATATATATATATATATATAGAGAGAGAGAGAGAGAGAGAGAGAGAGAGAGAGAGAGAGAGAGAGAGAGAGAGAGAGAGAGAGAGAGAGAGAGAGAGAGAGAGAGAGAGAGAGAGAGAGAAATTTGGATTATAATAATCCCAACTTTTACAAATTGGACAACAATAATCCCTGCTATCAATTTGTATTCTGGTGGTCCAAAAGAAAATAAAATTGTATTGTAGTGGGACGTCGTCGAATTAGAGGGTGGTGACTCGGTGGTTTGCTGACGTGGACCGACAAGAGTGTGTTTGACCAAGAATTCGGACCACCGGAACATAATCAGCTATGAAATAGGTCCACAAAAATACAATAAGTATGTCAATGGGACTACTAGAATACAATAGCAATTTAAATGGGACCACTAGAATACAACTACAATAACAATTTCTTGGTCAAGCATACTCTCGTCGGTACACGTTAGCAAATCACCGAGTCACCACCTTCTAACTCGGCGGCATCCCACTGCAACACATTTTTCTTTTCTTTTGGACCACCAAAATACAAATCGATAGTATGAATTATTGTTGTTCAATTTGTAAAAGTTACGATTATTATAATCCAATTTATATATATATATATATATATATATATATATATATATATATATATATATATATATATATATATATATATATATATATATATATATATATATATATATATATATCGACTCGACCGGAAGTAAGTCCAATTCAATAATTCATTTTAAATTAAATACTTATGTAAGTCAACACTGGTATATACTTCTGTTCTTATACGAGATTTGCAATTCAAAACCATTGTTACAGTCATAAATTTTCTTGGTTGGATTTTGTTTGCCGACATTGATTATGATGATAAAATTTATTGCAAAATAATGTTCATCACATGTTTAATATCAAAGGCACAAAGCTGTAGGAGAATCATATCAAGACATATAGACATTGGCTCTCCAAAATTGATACCTAAAAATAAAGGGAGGAAAAAAAGAAGGGATTCGCCCAAAAGTTGTACACACAAATGGATGCAAAAATGTGGTCTTTGATCCTAACTTTATAGTGGAAGAAATGAATTGGTTCACTGGTCCTAACCTTGTATTATCATCAACTTAGCCAAAGGTCACACTATCTTTATCAGAGAAGAAAAAGGTAACTGCCCTTTTTTTGCCCCCTTTTCCCCTTTTGACTCCATTGATGTGCATAATGTCCATCTTATAATTTATGGAAAACACTCTACTTTGTTTTTTTAGTGCAACCAAACTGCAACAATCCACATTCATAGGTTTGGATTATGGAAGACATGCACACCAAATCTAGCTAGCAATAGCATCCCTAATCCCATTTTTGGTGCTAAATTTTGCACGTCCTATACTTGCTCACTTTCCACTTGTGGATTGTTTTATCGTGGCCCATCAAAGTGGTGTTGGCAGAAATTTGGCTGCAGTTAGATTCAGGCCTTGTTCTTTTCTGCGGTTGGCAAATTGCGGTATCATAGCATACCGCAATTTGCTACATGTTAGGATATTTTTTTTTCTTTGGGCTTTCTGTTTGGGCCGGTAGTTTTAGCTAGGGTTAGCTTGTTTTTTTTTTCTCTCTTTTTATACGCTGCTTCCAGGTTCTATTTTCTTCAGTTTTGTGTGGCAATCAAAACTCCTTCAATTCCACATACTATCCTCTTTGTATCTCCTCCTCTGATCTCCTTTGTTTTCATGGTATCAGAGCAGGTCTAAAACCTCGCTCTTCTTCTTCTTCGTTCCAGCTCCCACTTTCTTTCCTTACAACCCTTTCCCTCTCGTTTTTTTTTCTCGCTGCAAATGGGTGAGACAAAAGACACCAAGCTTACAGTTGTGGATCCTTCATATCCGCTCTTTATTCATCCCTCAGATCACCCCGGACAGTCCTTGGTGGCCGAACCATTCGCAGGAGAAGATTTCGAAAATTGGAAGAGAACCGCCACCATCGCTCTTTCAGCAAAGAATAAGTTCTGTTTCGTTGACGGATCTTACGAGGAGCCAAAGACTAATTCCCCTTTGCTCCCCTTCTGGAAAAGATGTCAACATATGGTGATTTCATGGCTTCTGAATTCTTTGGACAAGAACATTCGTGAGAGTGTTCTTTATACAGAAACTCCCAATTTGATTTGGGAAGAATTGACTCAGCGGTATGGGCAATCTGACAAGGCCAAGCTGTTTCAATTGTAACAGTATGTGAGTAGCATCGCTCAAGACAATCTCGACATTGCCGGATACTTCAACCGGTGCAAGAAAATCTGGGACGAGTTCTCAATAGTGGGAGGTTTGCCTCGATGCAGTTGTGGAAAGTGTCAATGCGACCCAGTGAAGATCAACGATGCACTCTGAAATACTCTGAAGATCAGAAGGTAATCCAATTTCTGATGGGATTAAATGAAAGTTACACATCCTTAAGGGGAAGTATATTGATAATGAAGCCATTCCCAAACATCAGTCAAGTGTATGGGATGCTCCTTCAAGAAGAACGGCAAAGGAACGTTAGGCATGCTACAAATTTCCTCTCTGAGAGTGCTTCCTTCGGGGCCTCATCTTTTCAAGGTGTGAATAATCAGAGGAAGCAAGAACCCAAGAAGGAGACAGTAATTTGCAGCCATTGCAAGAGGCCTGGACACCCAAGAGAGAAATGCTACAAGATAATAGGTTATCCTAACAAGAATGGGCAAGGAAACCGTAACAAGTCCAGAAATGATCAAAATCCCAGGTTCGCCAACAATGTTCAAGAGTTGGGTCAAGCTGAGGAACGACAATCCCCTATACTTGAAGCACCAAGCTATACTCTACCCGGACTAGACGCTGGACAAACAAGGCAGATGATCAGTTTCCTTGCGGAGCTGCAGAGCACCTCAAGAAGCGACAAGTATGCTCAGCCAGTGGAGCTGAATTCGGCCTTCATGGCAGGTATAACTACACTTTCTTCAGATAGTACCTGTTTGTTTTCTGTCGCCAAGAACCAAACCTGGATTATAGATTCTGGTGCATCGGACCATATGACATATGATAAGAGTAAACTTTGCAATTTGTGTACCTTGCTTGAACCTGTCTTGATTGTATTACCCAACGGTGAAAAGGTCAAAGTCACTCAATATGGGGACTATGAGTTAGGAAATGGTCTTCTGCTTTACCATGTTCTCTTTGTCCCCTTCTTCACCTTTAATCTCATATCTGTCAAAAGACTTAGTCAGCAATTAAACTGTAGTGTAATATTCACACCTGAATATTGCACCTTGCAGGGCCCTTCTCTGAGGAAGCCTCTGGTTCTTGGTAAGACTTCCCGTGGGCTGTATGTGCTTGATGACAAGATCACTGAAACCCTGAAAGAAAATAAGAATGGAGACACTCATAGTAGCGGGAAATTTGATTCAGTAAAGACGAATGCACATGATTTTTGTAATAGTTTTCTTGTTGGGACAGATAGATCCAAACTGGCATCTGGAAATTGTAAATCATGCATCTTGTGGCATAAAAGATTAGGACACATCCCTATGAGAAAGATGAAATTGTTGGATTTATCTGGGTGTTCATCAAATTGTAGCTACATCAATGAAACTATTTCTTCTTGCGATGTTTGTCCTAAGGCCAGGCAACACAGACTTCCCTTTCCACATAGTAGGATTAGTACTACTCAACCTTTTGATCTCATACACATAGATGTTTGGGGACCCTATTCAACTAAAACTTATATAGGACATAGGTATTTTCTTAGCATTGTTTAGGCTCGATTTTGAGCCTAAGTATCGCTCCTTTTACTTAGAAATTATGGCTCGTTCCCTCCTCAATAATTGCCGCTTATCTGTTTTCCTTTAGTTTCATGCAGGATAGTTTGGGTCCGAGGCATTGGGAGTTGCTTGGTCGACGTCGTCGAGAACCCGGCTCGGGAATTCAAGGAAGCAACCCCGGGAATTTTCGGAGTGGCCCCCGTCCTGGAGATAAGGCAAAGAGGAGTCAAGGAAACCCAGGAGGTCACGGGCGTGACCCCCATTGGTAGCGCCCGTGACCAATTTCAGCAGAATTTCTCCCATTTTGCCGAGAGCGGTCACGGGCGTGACGATCCTTGGTAGCGCCCGTGACACAGCTGAAGGAATTCCTGAAGTTGCTGAAACCCAGGAGGTCACGGGCGTGACGATCCTTGGTAGCGCCCGTGACACAGCTGAAGGAATTCCTGAAGTTGCTGAAAACAGGAGGTCACGGGCATGACGACTTGTGGTAGCGCCCGTGACCCTAGCGAAGACTTCTTGTTCGAGATTTTGAAATCGCCTCGTCACGGGCGTGACGACCTGAGGTAGCGCCCGTGACGACCCTGTCCGGATGGAATTTTTAGGCCAAAACGACGCGTTTTAGTTATTTTTCTCCCAATGTATTTAAGCTCGGTCCAAAACTAAACCTAATCATCTTTTGCTCACTGTTCATCTTTGCTTTGAAGAGAGCTTAGCACTCTTCCCTAAGGGGATCTTCTCACTTTTAATCACAAAAACTTGTCTTTCTTTGAGCTTTCTTGGTTTTGGATTATCACATTTTGAAGAAGTATTTATTGTGAAGAAGTATTTATTCAAGTTTTGGTGTTCTTTCATCCTTTTATTATTATCATCTTATTTTGGGTAAGTCTTCATTTACTCTCTCTTAATCATTGTCTTAACTAGTGTTTGTGTTTAATCTTGTTGTGTTCCCTCTTCTAGATATCATGCTTAGGGTTCCTATGTTAGGCTTGTTAGTTTTAATGCTTATCATCATGATTAGTGGCTAGTCTCTTTTGGGTTTAGGGGAAGGTTTAGCCTTTAATGGGTTCCCTTGTTTAGAGTTAGTTCTAGATAGAACACTAGGCCTTGTTTATGAAGTTTTCATTCGATGACTCCTTGATTACGGATTTAGTGTGGCGAAAGCCCACTAGACCTACCAAAACGTAGTCCTTTAGGGCATTGAATCGATTCTTGAACTATTCCACTTGAGAAAAGTGGAAGGGTTCGTAAGGAGATTTGCATTTCAAACTCTTAGGTGCATCCTTAAGAAATTATCGACAAACCACGAGGGTTAAATTCGGGTATACCTCGAGAGAGGCCCCGAAGTGGCTCTACTTTTGCAATATCCTAACTTCTAGCTTGGCTTAGTGTCTTGTCCGGAATTGCTTTGTTTGAGGGAAACCATTAGGTGGTAAAAACCGACCCCTGAGCCTCTTTTTCTGTGTCTTTGTCTGATAATCTATCCTTGCCCCCCTTTTCCCTTCTTTTTTTTGTTTTTGTTACCTTAAACTAAGCCTTAGTAAAGAAAGTTTCGACAAAAAGACCTTGTTCCCTGTGGATACGATACAAAACCCGCATTGTACTGCGAGTTGAACAAAATGGCGCCGTTGCCGGGGAGCAAGCGCCTCTTCTAGTCTTAACTTACTCTACATATGTTTAGTTTAAGAGGTTTTTACCTTGCTGAGTCGAGTCTAGAGTCCTTAGGGCTTTTTACGCCGTTTTATTGTTTAGTGCATGCGCAGGAGAGACCTAAGACCTCTTTTACCTTTTGATCCTGAAATCGAAGCGACTGCACGACGCAACAACGCCGCGAACGCCCGTAGGCGTCTTCTTGAACGACGACAGCGAGAGGCTATGGCAGAACCTCGTACCCTCCTGTCATTTGCATCACCTTTGACGGGTACGGGAGGCTCTCCTATTGTCCTACCCGACCTTCCCGAAGGGACTGTTTTCGAGGTCAAGCCGAATTTCCTACATCTTATTGAGCAATCCAAGTTCCATGGGCTTGACTCGGAAAACCCCATTAACCATATTTCCAACTTCTTGGAGAGGTGCGGGATGATTCGAATGCACGGAGTACCGGAAGAATACATCCACCTTAAGTTCTTCCCGTTTTCTCTCGCCGGGAAGGCTCGGGGGTGGCTTGACAACTGTAATCCGAACACTTTTCGGACATGGGATGCACTAAGTCAAGGGTTCTTGAGAAGATTATTCCCACCCATGGAAACGGCCCGCCTGTGAACGGAGATCATGAACTTTCGACAACAACCAGGTGAATCCTTATTCGAAGCTTGGGAGAGATACAAGGGGTTTCAACGGGCATGCCCACACCATAACCTTCCAGCCGCTCTTATTCTTCATACCTTCTATGAGGGTCTCTCGATGAATACGAAGCAATCAATCGATAACGCCTCGGGCGGCCTTTTTCTAAGCAAGACACCCGTCCAAGCCGATGCTCTTTTGGCTCAAATGGCGGAAAATGCTTGCAACTGGGGAAGGAATTCAAGGGAGGTGACAAGCTGCGGTGACGGTGAGAACTTGGGGTATCTTATCAAGGATATGCAGAAGACAATGCAACAACTTTCTCAGGACATGGCCGAAATGAAGACAACCCAACAGCTCAAGCCGATTATGGAGGTTCAATCTTCCATTCCTTCACCTTCATCCACCTCGGTTTTGCGTTGTGAGGTATGTGGGGGAGGGCATGCAAATTTCGAGTGCCAAACGGAGTTGGTATCCAATGAGCAGGCGAATGAACCCGTACGCCCTCAAGGAAATCCATCTTATGTCCCTCCGGGTTTTTCTTACCCTAACCAATCCCAAACACATCCACACCAAAACCAAAACCGCCCCCATCAGCAAAACCCTCAATACCAACACCAAGCCTACCATCAAGCTCCTCAATCCTATCAACCCCCTCCACAAATGAGCCAAGAGATGGACTTTATGCAAAGATATCTCAAGAATCAAGAGGCCTTCAATGCTGCCCAGTTGAAACAAAATGAGGCTATTCATGCCAGCCAAAGGATGCTTGAAACCCAACTAGCTCAACAAGTCTCCAACTTCCAATCTCATTCTTCTTCTTCCAAGGGTCTACCTAGCCAACCTCAGCAAAACCCGAAAGGGCATATTAACGCCATCACTTTGAGGAGTGGTAAGGAGCTTGAGGGCCCAAAAACCGGGATTGATCAAGGAGTTGGAAATGAAGCTGAGGTAGAAGATTTAAGCGTTGAGGAGGAGGGAGTTATTATTGAGGAGAAAAGTGAGAAAGTGGAGGAAACGGTCAAGGGAGACGAGCTGAAAATGAAAGGGAAAGCGGTAGAGAAGGAAGAGGAGCTGGTCATCCAACAAGTTAAGCCATATGTTCCGCCCCTCCCTTTTCCCCAACGCTTCGCCAAAGTGAAGGAAGATACGAAGTTCGCTAAGTTCATGGAGATCCTCAAAACTCTCCACATCAACATTCCATTTCTGGAGGCGATTACGAATATGTCGTCCTATACTAAATTCCTCAAGGAGCTTCTCACCAACAAGAGGAGGATCGGGGAGAATGCGGTGGTCTCTTTGACTCAAGAGTGTAGTGCAATCATCGACAACAAGCACCCCCCCAAACTTTCGGATCCCGGAAGTTTCTCCATCCCTTGCTCCATAGGGGATGTGGTGATTAGCAAAGTCCTTTGTGACCTCGGTGCTAGCGTGAGTGTGATGCCACACTCGATTTGCAAAAGATTGAAATGTCACGATCTCGTCCCCACTACTATTTCCCTCCAAATGGCCGATCGGTCTATTCGGCGCCCGGTAGGAGTCCTTGAAGATGTCCCGGTGCAAGTGGGAAAATTCTATATTCCATGTGACTTCATCGTTTTGGATATGGCCGAAGATGCACAAATACCAATTATTTTGGGTCGGCCCTTCTTGGCAACCGCCGGAGCTATGATCGATGTGAAGAACGGCAAGCTTTCTCTCCACATCGGAGATGAGAAGATAGAATTCAACCTTCAAGCTTCTATCGCCGCTCCATCGATTGAGGAGTCATGTTATCAAGTCGATATCATTGAAGAATTGGTTGATAAAAATCTCGGCTCCTTTATGGCCTTGGATGATCCTTTGGAGGATGCGTTGCTAGAGGCTTTCGAACGGGAGACTTTGGAGGGGGAAGTTGCATACTATGTGTCTATTCTCGATGAAGCTTCTGATTTCTATGGGCCATCCTTGGGAAGTGAATTCATAGCAAATGTTGAGGAACCCGAGCCAAAGGGGATCATGGGGAGAAAGATGTCGGATATTGAATTGAAGCCCTTGCCACCATCTTTAAGGTATGAATTCCTCGGTCCCTCTGAGTCTTTTCCTGTGATTGTTAATGCTAATCTAAATGGCACTCGGCAAAGTCTTCTCGATGTGTATAAGCACATCGGTGCCATTGGATATAGCATCCACGATCTCAAGGGAGTGAGTCCCTATTTTTGTATGCATAGCATCGACCTTGAGACCGACCATAGACCCTCTAGGCAACCGCAAAGGCGGCTTAACCCTAATATGCAATTGGTCGTTAAAAAGGAAGTAATGAAGTTGCTTGAGGCGGGAATCATCTACCCCATTGCAAACAGTGAGTGGGTGAGCCCCGTTCAGGTAGTGCCCAAGAAAGGGGGGGTGACGGTGGTAAAAAATGAAAAAAATGAGCTAGTTTCCACTAGGACGGTCACGGGTTGGAGAATGTGCATAGACTATAGGAAATTGAACCACGCCACTAGAAAAGATCACTTCCCCTTGCCCTTCATCGATCAGATGCTAGAAAGACTGGCGAGGCACTCTTACTTCTGCTATTTGGATGGGTTTTCCGGGTTTTTCCAGATCCCGATCCATCCAAATGATCAGGAGAAGACTACCTTTACGTGCCCATATGGTACCTTCGCTTATCGAAGGATGCCGTTTGGGCTATGTAATGCCCCGGCCACTTTCCAGCGCTGTATGATGGCCATTTTCTCTGATTGCATCGAGAGTATCATGGAGGTTTTCATGGACGACTTCTCCGTCTATGGTAACACCTTTGAGGATTGTTTGAAAAACCTCGAGACGGTGTTATCGAAGTGCGAAGAAGTCGATCTTGTTCTCAACTGGGAGAAATGTCACTTCATGGTCCAAGAAGGGGTAGTTCTTGGCCATGTAGTGTCAGAACGGGGTATTGAGGTCGATCGGGCAAAGATCGAGGTCATCGAGAAACTACCGCCTCCGTCTTCTGTAAAAGGGGTGAGAAGCTTCCTTGGACACGCGGGTTTTTACCGCCGCTTCATCAAGGACTTCTCGAAGGTAGCGAGGCCTTTGACTGAGCTCCTCGCCAAAGATACCCCCTTTTTGTTCTCTAACGAGTGTCTCGAGGCATTTCAGAAGATCAAGCAGGCACTCGTCACGGCACCTATCATTCAACCGCCCGATTGGAGTGTCCCGTTCGAGATTATGTGCGATGCAAGTGATTTTGCCGTCGGGGCGGTATTGGGTCAAAGGAAGGACAGATTGCCATACGTGATCCACTATGCTAGTAGGACCCTCGACAATGCCCAGCGGAACTACTCCACAACCGAGAAGGAGCTTTTAGCGGTGGTCTTTGCTATTGAGAAGTTCCGGCAATACTTATTATGTTCCAAAGTGGTGGTGTTCACCGACCACTCGGCCCTCAAATACCTATTGGAGAAGAAGGATGCAAAACCACGCCTAATTCGATGGGTTCTTCTCCTTCAAGAGTTTGACATCGAGATAAGGGACAAGGCCGGGATGCACAATGTGGTGGCGGATCACCTTTCAAGGATTGTGGTCGAGCACAAGGGTCCCCCGATCGATGACTCGTTTCCGGACGAACGCTTGATGGCTATGTCGAATGAAGAACTACCGTGGTATGCAGACATTGTGAACTTCTTGGTAGGGGGAGTCCTAGCTCCGGCTCTTCCTTACCATCAAAAGCAAAAGTTTCTCCACGAGGCGAAATCTTACTATTGGGATGACCCTTACCTCTTCAAGTTGTGCAGCGACGACATATACCGGAGATGTGTTCATCAAGATGAAGCTACTTCAATCATTGCACATTGCCACGACTTACCTTGTGGAGGGCACGGAGGTCCTTCCAAAACAGCGACTAAAGTACTTTAAGCAGGATACTATTGGCCAACACTCTTCAAGGATGTTAATGCTTATGTCAAGTCATGTGACAAGTGCCAAAGAGCTGGAAACATTTCTAGGAGGAATGAGATGCCCCTTAATTATATTCTGGAAGTGGAAGTTTTCGATGTTTGGGGCATTGATTTCATGGGACCTTTCCCATCCTTTAGGGGAAATAGATACATTTTGGTGGCTGTTGATTATGTATCAAAGTGGGTAGAAGCGGTAGCAAGCATTGGTTGTGATGCTCGAGTCGTATCGAAGCTGTTCAAGAAAGTCATTTTTCCTCGTTTTGGAGTTCCTCGAGTGGTTATAAGCGATAACGGGCCTCATTTCATTGAGAAGAAGTTTGGAGCCCTCCTAGCCAAGTACGATGTCTCTCACAAGAGAAGTTTGGCTTACCATCCCCAAACTAGCGGCCAAGTAGAAGTTTCAAATCGAGAAATCAAACAAATTCTAGAGAAGACGGTCGCTAGTTCGAGAAAAGATTGGTCGGATAAACTCGAGGATGCTCTATGGGCTTATAGGACGGCCTTCAAGACCCCCATCGGCACCACCCCATATCGCTTAGTGTATGGAAAGCCTTGTCACTTCCCGGTGGAGCTTGAATATAAGACATATTGGGCGGTGAAGCGTCTTAACTTTGATATGAAGGCCGCCGGTGAAAGAAGGTTATTCCAACTTGATGAGCTTGAGGAGATTCGAAGGGATGCCTACGAGAATAACCGACTCTACAAGGAGAAGATGAAGGCTTGGCATGACAAGAACACCCGCAAGAGGGAGTTTCATGAAGGAGAGTTAGTACTTTTATTCAATTCTCGGCTGAAGATCTTCTCCGGAAAGCTCCGCTCTCGGTGGTCGGGCCCCTTCAAAGTGATCAAAGTCCATCCTTTTGGTGTAGTGGAAATCGGCAAAGATGACGAGGAAACGTTCAAAGTTAATGGGTCAAGGCTCAAGCCATACATTGCGGGACAAGTCATTGAGGCTACAAAGACTTGCATCCTTCCCGACATTTCAAGTGACGATTGAGCAAGTTTAACATGGTCAGGCTCGGGACCTAAAACAAGCGCTTATAGGGAGGCAACCCTTGTTTTTCTTCTTTTTTCTCTTTATTTTATTATTTTGTTTCTTTTTTTTCGGGGTACTAGTTCTAGAAGTATTTATTCAAAAAAAAAAAAAAAGAGAAGAACGAGGGCGGGGGGTGTGAAGTCTTAATTCTTTTGTGCATAATTCTAGGTGAAAGGAGGTCATTTGGAGTCATGTGGAGTGTGTTTGAATATAGAGGAGTTAGGAAGGTGGTTGGAAGTTAGAAGATTGTGAGTCGATGTTTCCAGGAGGTCACGGGCGTGACCCACAATGGTAGCGCCCGTGATCAGCTTTGAGAAAAAAAATTGCAACTTTGCTGAATCGAGTCACGGGCGTGACAACCAGAGGTAGCGCCCGTGACCTCGTCGTAGCAATTTTCTGATTTCCAGGAGGTCACGGGCGTGACAACCAGAGGTAGCGCCCGTAACGACCTGCTTTTAGGGATTTTTAAGCCTTCTCCACTCATCTTTTCACTCATTTCTCACAATTACATTCTCACTCCAGTGACCCCCCTTCTCTCTACACCCAAACCCTAACCCTAGCTCTTCCCTCATTCACTCAAACTCCCTCAAATCCCATCAAATCCTCCATACATTCTCAACCTCCATCTCTTCAAAACCCTAATTCCACCCTTCTCCACTCTCCAATCACCCCCAAACTCATTCCAATCCCTCAAAAAGCTTTCAACTCCTTCATTCACCATTATTATCACCACCTTTCTCTCTCTAGAACCAAAACTCCAACCCTTGTGAGTTGGGTGTTAGAGAAAGAACGGTTTGCCCTAACCTCCTCTATTCTTCAGATCTAACCTCTTTTGAAGTAATTCGGTGAACAATGGCCAGCTCAAGTCGATCAAAGCGTCAACGACAAGCACCTTCCGGCCCCGGCTCTTCTTCCGGTAGGGGACCCCCACCGGCCCCTCAAGGTATGGCGCCTGCTATTCGTTCCGAGTCTGAGCCTTTGGTTGTTTTAGACCCTTCTAGGATTCAATTCCGTGCCGATTGGCACCGGGAGAAATATATTAAGTTCCGGACTAGGAAAATCTCCGTTCCATTCATCTACCACGAGGAGACTTGTAGGGAGATGAACCTGAAACCTAGTCTAGACCACCTCTTTGGAGTCCTAGGGTGGGAGACCTTCATAAAAATCAACACCAAAGTCTACGATCAGGTCGTCCTTGAGTTTTTTAGCTCATTACAAGTTGATCGACCAACTCGGAACGACGCCCAATTGAGCTTCCAAATTAATGGGCGCCTCGTGCAACTAACGTTGGACGAGCTAGGTGCGAAGCTCCGCCTTCCTGTGGGTGGCATTCCCGCCGAGGAGATTGACAATTTCCCGGCCAATAGGGCTTATGAAGCTCTTAACTTGCCGGGCTAGGGCGGATGTCGCTGTCTTTGGTTCACGTCACCGCTACTTCGACCCCAAGCGCACCAAGGCCCGGGACTTCTGCAATCCCGTCATCCGGTATCTACATCGCTTGATCACCAACTCGGTGGTCGGGCGCGACGAGGGGCGCAACAATGTCCGCAAAGCGGACCTATTCATTATTTTCAATGCCCTTCTCGGACGTCGGGTCAACACGGCCTCGGTAATCCTCCACCAATTCCATGAGATCTCCCGCGCGACCCGGAAGTACACCATCGGCATGGGTCATATCATTTCCTACATTGCGGACCGATGTGGCTTCGGGCCATACATGCGGAGGGTGAACCCGCATTTTGAGTGTCAGCCTTTGGACGGGGTTCGGCTCATTAACATGAAGATCTTCTCCCAAGACCGTCTCCTGATCAACTATGTGCACGGCACCAAGCCCCGCCGCCAAACTAACTTTGATTTTCGGCGAAGCGGGAACGCAGCTCGCTTTGATGTTAGGGACCGGAACACGTGGTCCTGCGAGCAGCGTAGCGATGCCATGCTCCAAGGCGACCCTCTCAATGCTGAGAGCGAACACGAGGGGAGCCCTCTTGGGAGCGAAGAGGAAGAAAGCGAAGAAGAAGAGGAAGAGAGCGAAGAGGAGGAGGGGGAAGCTGAGGGACATGCCCAGGCACCTTCCGGCATGGGTTCGGTGGACTTCTCAGCTATGTCCACCCAACTCAGCAACATCTACGCCGAGATCCAGGACATCCGCACCCTCCAACAACAGGACCACGCCATCTTGGAGAATCTCCAAGCCCGGGTGCAACAGCACGATGAGATCCTAAACGACCTCCGCTACGGTTATTATAGCGGAGGCGGCCAGCGCCCGCCCTATGGATGGTTCCCACCAGCAGGCTACTACCCTTCCGATCAACCCCCTCATGGGGGTTCCGGTAATCAATGATTGTAAGCATCCCCTTCCCCTAATCTCTTTAGTTGATTTTGCATGATAAGTAAGTGTGGGGGGGGGGGAGGAGTATTTGCTTTGCTCGGTTGGGTTTGGATCATGTTGACGGTTGTGTGCGTTCCCCTTTTTCCCCCTAGTGTTTAAGGTCTTGGTCAGCCGAGTTTATCATTTGCTTTGTGATGTTGCTGCGTAGTCCACACTTTCCCTAATGTGTGACTCTTGTGAGGCTCTTTTTCCCGGTTTTTGCTCAACAACATCGAGCATTAAGCCGGTCGTATCCCTGGCTATGTACATGTTGTAAATATTTTCCTGTTTTTCTTTAGTTTTCGTTTTTCTTTTCTTTGAGTTTTTGTTGTTTTTATTCATGCATGCCATTTTATTTTTCCCTAACCATTTCTATGTCCCCCGCTGGTTCGGTGTTCACTTATGCACTCAAGACACCTCTCGGTAAGCTCGTTCCACTTCTCTTTCTTTTTCTTTTCTTCCTTATTTTCTGCTGCATGCATGTTTGTTTTTCTTTTTGGTGGCGCGCTCCTAGTATGATACTTGTTGGGACTTTTGTTGTTGGAGCCGTGTGGGCTCGGGGCGCCACCCCCTTTCCTTTGTGTTCTTCGTTTGACTTTTTGCTTTTCTCGCTAGGTGTTTGTTTATATGTTTTTCTACCCTTCATGAGACACCCTCTCACAATGAGGACATTGTGAGGCTTTAAGTGTGGGGGGGGAGATATTCTGTTTCAAGGGTAGATCACCTAGCCTTTTTGTTTTTATTTTTTTTAGCTTTGGCCTAAAATATGAAAATTTTTAAAAATTTTCACAATTTTCACAGTTGTGTGTGAAAGAGTAAAAAGGGGAGAATTCTTGTGAAAAACCCAAAAGTTTCTTTCTTTTCTTTTTGAAGATGTTTCCATTCACAGTTATGTAGATAGTTTTCTAATTTGTCGATTCGCTTAGTTGGAAGCGGCCGGTATGAATAAATAGAGACCTTAGGAAGGATTTTCGCCATGACTTATCTCTTTTAGACCTCTACATGGAATGGGAAAGCAGAATCCTCAATTCTTACACGCTTTGACTGAGTCTCCTTACCTAAGTTGGACGGTTTTGGTTGTTCAAATGCTTAAGCTCTTAATTAAAACATTAATAAATTACTGTCGGGCCTACCGTCATGGGTTGGTTTGGGTGGATCGGCACCCTATGCCCCTTAAGTGCAATGTCTCACGTATGGAGAAACCCAGCAGGGAGGGTAGCCCTCATAAGGCCGATGCTTAAATCCTGCAAAACCCGACATAAACACTCTAAAAGATACAAAGCGGTTGAGTGGAAAGAAAAGAGTGTAGTTTTCGCAAGAAAGAAAAGAGCGAAGCAGAAAAAAAAAGAGAGAAAGGAAAACCAAGAGTGAATTAGGATAGATAATCCCGAGCTTGAGCATGAGAACAACTCTGATTGTCTGGCTTAGGATAGGAAGGACCAGTTAGAGCCCACTTGCACATATGCACGAGGTGTTTTGCTCATCAGGAAGTGTTTTGGTTCAAAATCTCGAAGATTGGCAATCTTCCAACCTTCGTGTCTTAATTAGTTTATACTTGCTTCTTCCAGTCTATTGTTGAGGCGGGTTGGGGAACTAGGTGCATGATTGGGGACGGGAGTATTTTCTTTGCTTTTGTTTTGCCTTGTTTTGTTTTTCGGTTTTCACTTCTTTTTCTTCCCCTTTTTCCTCTTTCTTGGACTTTTGTGGGTACAGTCGCTACAAACCCTCACGAGACCTACCTCGTCCACCCGGGCTGCCGGGTGGTTCAAAGGGCTTGGTGCATACGCTAAATGCACCCGTTGTCTCCCGCGAAAGCGGAGCTTGTGTTTTAGTTTCGGGTAGTTTTTGTGTAGTTTGGCTCGGGACGAGCAAAGCCCTAAGTGTGGGGGGTGTTTAGGCTCGATTTTGAGCCTAAGTATCGCTCCTTTTACTTAGAAATTATGGCTCGTTCCCTCCTCAATAATTACCGCTTATCTGTTTTCCTTTAGTTTCATGCAGGATAGTTTGGGTCCGAGGCATTGGGAGTTGCTTGGTCGACATCGTCGAGAACCCGGCTCGGGAATTCAAGGAAGCAACCCCGGGAATTTTCGGAGTGGCCCCCGTCCTGAAGATAAGGCAAAGAGGAGTCAAGGAAACCCAGGAGGTCACGGGCGTGACCCCCATTGGTAGCGCCCGTGACCAATTTCAGCAGAATTTCTCCCATTTTGTCGAGAGCGATCACGGGCGTGACGATCCTTGGTAGCGCCCGTGACACAGCTGAAGGAATTCCTGAAGTTGCTGAAACCCAGGAGGTCACGGGCATGACGGCTTGTGGTAGCGCCCGTGACCCTAGCGAAGACTTCTTGTTCGAGATTTTGAAATCGCCTCGTCACGGGCGTGACGACCTGAGGTAGCGCCCGTGACGACCCTGTCCGGATGGAATTTTTAGGCCAAAACGACGCGTTTTAGTTATTTTTCTCCCAATGTATTTAAGCTCGGTCCAAAACTAAACCTAATCATCTTTTGCTCACTGTTCATCTTTGCTTTGAAGAGAGCTTAACATTCTTCCCTAAGGGGATCTTCTCACTTTTAATCACAAAAACTTGGCTTTCTTTAAGCTTTCTTGGTTTTGGATTATCACATTTTGAAGAAGTATTTATTATGAAGAAGTATTTATTCAAGTTTTGGTGTTCTTTCATCCTTTTATTATTATCATCTTATTTTGGGTAAGTCTTCATTTACTCTCTCTTAATCATTGTCTTAACTAGTGTTTGTGTTTAATCTTGTTGTGTTCCCTCTTCTAGATATCATGCTTAGGGTTCCTATGTTAGGCTTGTTAGTTTTAATGCTTATCATCATGATTAGTGGCTAGTCTCTTTTGGGTTTAGGGGAAGGTTTAGCCTTTAATGGGTTCCCTTGTTTAGAGTTAGTTCTAGATAGAACACTAGGCCTTGTTTATGAAGTTTTCATTCGATGACTCCCTTGATTACGGGATTTAGTGTGGCGAAAGCCCACTAGACCTACCAAAACGTAGTCCTTTAGGGCATTCGAATGGATTCTTGAACTATTCCACTTGAGAAAAGTGGAAGGGTTCGTGTAAGGAGATTTGCATTTCAAACTCTTTAGGTGCATCCTTAAGAAATTATTGGACAAACCACGAGGGTTAAATTCGGGTATACCTCGAGAGAGTCCCCGAAGTGGCTCTACTTTTGCAATATCCTAACTTCTAGCTTGGCTTAGTGTCTTGTCCGGAATTGTTTTGTTTGAGGGAAACCATTAGGTGGTAAAAACCGACCCCTGAGCCTCTTTTTCTGTGTCTTTGTCTGATAATCTATCCTTCCCCCCTTTTCCCTTCATTTTTGTTTTTGTTACCTTAAACTAAGCCTTAGTAAAGAAAGTTTCGACAAAAAGACCTTGTTCCCTGTGGATACGATACAAAACCCGCATTGTACTGCGAGTTGAACAAACATAGTCGATGATTTTTCAAGAAGTACCTGGACACATTTAATGGTCACTAAAAATCAGAGTCTATCCTTGATTAAGTCCTTTGTTGAAATGGTCCAAACTCAGTTTAATAAGAGTGTTAAACTGATAAGGTCAGATAATGCTCTCGAGCTAGGATTGAGTCATGAGGCAAAGTCTTTCTTTTCTCAAAAGGGCATTTTACATCAAACTAGTTGTGTGCAAACACCACAACAAAACGGGGTCGTAGAGAGGAAGCACAAACACCTTTTGGAAGTTAGTCGGTCCTTGTTATTCCAATCCCATTTACCAATAAGATTTTGGGGAGACTGTTTGATGACAGCCACCTACCTTATAAATAGACTGCCTAGCTCAGTTCTTGGAGGCAAGACTCCTTTTGAGATTTTGAACAAAAGGAGACCTGATTTAAATCACTTAAGAACTTTTGGATGTCTATGTTATGTTTCTACCTTAAAGGAAGGAAGAGAAAAGTTTCAACCAAGAGCCATTCCTTGTGTTTTTCTTGGCTATCCCATTGGCAAAAAGGCCTATAAAGTGATGGACCTAGAAACTAAAAAAAATTTAGTAACTAGGGACGTTAAATTTTTTGAGAATGTGCACCCCTTCCATGATAACTTTGACAGTGATAAGGTAATTTTTGCTGCTGAAGATCAAAATCCCATCTCCACCTATTATGAGGACCTTACTATTACTGATTGTTCTGTAGATTTTCAAAATGAACCTGTTTCTATTTCTAACAAATCTAAAGAGGTTGTTGATGAGGAAACAGAACAGAAGGATATGGCTGCGCCAGAATTGGGAGTAAGAAGATCTAGTAGGGTACACAAAACTCCTACTTACTTACAAGACTATTCCTTACTGTCCACTAACAATGAGTCTGATGCATTCTGTTTAGCAACATGTACGAATTTTGGTTTACAGCCCTTTTCATTTGACTCCTCTGCCTTACATGTTCACAGTAAGTCTCTTCTAGAACATTTAGATTTTCAAGAACCTATATCATATTCCCAGGCCTCCCTACATCTCGGTTGGAAGAAAGCCATGGAAAGTGAATTTCAAGCCCTAATGTTAAATAATACTTGGGATATTGTATCTCTTCCCCCGGGAAAAAGACCTATAGGATGCAAATGGGTTTATAAAGTTAAACATAGAAGTGATGGGACTATAGAAAGACTGAAGGCTAGACTAGTGGTTCAAGGATTCACCCAAAAAGAAGGAATAGACTACACGGAAACTTTCTCCCCGGTTGTAAAAATGACCACAATTAGATCACTCATGGCAGTGGCTGTAAAAAGGGGTTGGTTCTTGTATCAATTGGATGTTAATAATGCATTTTTACATGGTGATTTGGATGAGGAGATTTATATGAGATTGCCTGAAGGTTTGAACACTAATGTCACCAATCATGTTTGTAAATTAAATAAATCCCTTTACGGTTTGAAACAAGCATCTAGACAATGGTATTCAAAGTTAGCCGAAACCCTTTATTCAAGAAAATATTGTCATTCAAAAAATGATTATTCTTTGTTCTTGAAAAAGCGAGGATCTTTGATTACCCTTTTAGCCGTTTATGTGGATGATATTCTTTTGACCGGAAATGATGTTGATGAGATAGAAAGTGTGAAGAGGCATCTTGACAGAGTTTTTAAGATTAAAGACTTGGGACATGTTGGTTATTTTTTGGGAATTGAAGTCCTTAGATCTCCACAAGGGCTCTTATTGACTCAACAGAAGTACACTAAGGATCTCATTCATGAATTTGGTTGTAATAATGCCTAGACAGTAACTACACCACTGGAAATCAGCTGCAGGTTATCTCACACATCAGGGGAGCTTCTTGACAACCCTACTTTATATAGACACTTAATTGGAAAATTGAATTTTCTCACTAATACCAGGCCGGACATTTGTTTTGCAGTACAATACTTAAGCCAGTTCATGCAAAGCCCAAGGACTGCACATCTTCAAGCAGCTTTACACGTCCTGAAGTATTTAAAGGGAAGTATCTCCTTGGGTATACTGTTAAATAATGATCCTTCTATGGAACTGTTGGCTTATTGTGACTCAGACTGGGCTTCTTGTCCTCACACTCGCAGGTCCGTTAGTGGGTTTGTGATATTCCTTGGGAAGACCTTAATATCCTGGAAGTCCAAGAAGCAACAATCCGTGAGTCTTTCCTCGACAGAAGCGAAATATAGAAGTATGAGGAGACTTGTAGCAGAGTTGGCGTGGATGAGTAGGCTTTTGAATGAACTGACAGTTAAAGATATCATACCTATTCCTGTCAAGTGCGATAACCAGGCTGCGATTTATATTGCTAAGAATCCTGTGTATCATGATTTTGTTAGGGAGAAACTTTTGGAAGGTTTGATTAAATTGTCCTATGTGCCTACTAAGGAGCAGCTGGCAGACCTTCTAACCAAGCCTCTCACAGGAATACAACATCTGAAGATCTTAGACAAATTGGGGGTTTCACACCCTCCAATTTGAGGGGGGGTGTTAGGATATTTGTTTTTTCTTTGGGCTTTCTGTTTGGGCCGGTAGTTTTAGCTAGGGTTAGCTTGTTTTTTTTCTCTCTTTTTATACGCTGCTTCCAGGTTCTATTTTCTTCAGTTTTGTGTGGCAATCAAAACTCCTTCAATTCCACATACTATCCTCTTTGTATCTCCTCCTCTGATCTCCTTTGTTTTCACTACAACTCACCACACTTTACCACAAATAATTACTTTTGTCTCTCCTCACTTTTCTCCTCTACTGTTTACATTATCTCTCCTCACCTACCCCACATATCAATAACCTACTACAATTCCACCATACCCACCACAATTCCACCACACCTCACCATACCATACCGCAAAATACTGCAGAAAAGAACAGGGCCTCAGGTTGGTCAATTCTGTCAGTGTCAAAATCTGGATGAGAAATTAAAACTTGGACTCAATTTTTTCGGGTCGCGCAATTTGGACAAAACTAAACTCGGGTCAAAATGAGGTTATGACAATAGCAAAAAGAGCAATACTGTGTTTGAAAATTCGGTTAAATCAGACAATGTCAAAATCGAGTTTGGTCCAAACCAAGTTTTTTGGGTTGGGCAAATTCAGATATCTGGATCAAACAAAATTTGAACTAATTTGGATATTTGGATTAAACATAATTTCACCAACCCTACTTCAAAGTTGTGCTTTCATTACAAATATATTCTTATTACTTGAAAACAATTTTCATATTCGGTTTCTTAATTCGCCACCTTCAGCGTTGATGTCATATGCAATTTATTACATATTTCATGTACATGTAATATGTATTGGATGTCATCACCACCTTCTAATATAATCACCCATTGCAAGTTGCAACACCAACCTATTCCAGCTCCACTTCATATTTCGTCTTCCTCTACTTCTTCTCTTACCACAATAGGTTAGTTTTCCCCTTAATCAATACCACACAATTCCTCTTTAATCTGAGGCCGTGTTCTATACTGCGGTATTTTGCGGTATTTTGCGGTGAGGTGTGGTGAAATTGTGGTGGGGTGTGGTGGAATTGTGGTAGGTTATTGGTATGTGGGATAGGTGAGGAGAGAGAATGTAAAAAGTAGAGGAGAAAAGTGAGGAGAAAAGTGAGGAGAGAGAAAACTGAAGAGAGAAAAAAGTAATGATTTGCGGTGAAATATGGTGGGTTGTAAATCACAGATCATGCAAGACCGCAGTCACAACCGCAGTATAGAACACGACCTGATTCTGCCCATATCTGAATGAGAATTCTCTTTGCTCCTCAAAGCAAACATGTTACCCAAAGATGGTGAATAAGAAAACCAGATAAACAAAAAAAAGGTCCTAAAAAGTCAAATAAAAATAAGTTGACCGAGATTATTTTGGACAAATTAAATTCAAAACCTATACTTTTCTCCAGAAAGTTGCATGTAGCATATAAAACGAGGGAGTTCAAAGTTATTTTCCAAGCAACACGGGCATATTGACAGATTATTCTAGAATAATTATGTATTATTGAATATTTTAAGATATATTTGTAGAGTTTTCCAGAATGTTATGTTTATTGTATCTTAATACATATATACGAATCCGGGACCTCTCAATTGGAGCGTGTCCCACACCATTTTAAAATTATATTTGCACATGGTATCAGAGCGGAAACGATTCCTAAAATTCTAAGATTATTATTATCATTAGCACTATTATTCTCCTCTTACTACAGCAAAATTAGTGCAAATTTTTTTTTAATCTATTTTCTTCCTTTTGTTTTAATCTTTTTTTCTTGGTGTTCACGACACAACAGTGCCCTACTGCCCATCACACACTGCCGACGCATAGTGCCCAGCAAACCCTAGCCGCCCTCTACCGCTAGTCACCGACCAGGCGACCACCAGCCTCGCCGGAATCCGCCTATCGCAGCCACCTGTCACCTGTCTCGAACCGCTTCTGCTCATCGCCGGCCTTCTTCCGTCGTCCACCATCGCAACTGCTCATCTTCTCTCTTCGGGAATTGGCCGGGAAACTCCTGCGCCTCTAGCCCAGCCACCGCTGTTGTCGTCTTCCTGCCCCGCCACCACCTTCAAATTCGCGATCGTCGCCGCCACATGGCCCTCCCGCCCAACACCTGTTTCGGGCCTGTTTCTTCCACCACCGATCTGTCGGTGTCGCCAGCACCATCATCCGCCCAATCCTGCCCAGCTCCGAACCACCCTCTCAGCCTTGTCCTCCTTCGCGCCAAACCACCACTCCCAGCCCAATGCCGCTGCCCCCCTCCCAGTTGTCACCAGTATTTGCCAGCCACACCACCACACCCAGCTGTGACCTCTCCCCTACCGTGGCAACCACCATCCTTACACTCGTTGGCAAATACTGGTTTGGTGTTTGGAGGATCACGTGCTGACTCATACTCCCAGCCAACCCCATCTGTTGAATCGCTCATGGCTGCCCTTACGCTCGGGACTACTGGCTCCCGGGGGGGTTTGGTACTCCTACCCCTACCATTTCTTCTATTTCGAAAATCTTGCCCTCATAGCCCTGAGCAAAACGGTGTTGCTGAGCGTAAATATCGACACCTCGTTGAAATGGCTAGGACCTTGCTTCTCCAAGCAAACCTACCAGCTCAATTTTTGGTCGATGATGTTTACACCTCAACCTATCTCGTAAATCGTTTACCTACACCCATTTTGGATAATCAATCTTCCTTTGAAAGACCTTTTCTTAAACTTCCTGACTACTCTTTTCTTCGTACCTTTGGTTGTGAATGTTTTCCCACTTTACTTACTCCTCAACATGAACTTGCTCCTCGATTAAAGCGGTGTGTTTTCATTGGCTATGCTCCAAATGATAAAAGACTATCGTTGTCTTGACCAATCTATAGGGTAAGTGTATGTGAATCGTCATGTTCAATTTCATGAGGATGTCTTCCCATAGCCCACCCTTATCTCACCCCCTCTTCAATCCCGTCTCACTCACTACGCCTCTCCCTCCGCCGCCCTTATCCCAAGACTCCCCTTCCCCCTCCACTCCCTCGGTCGAGTCCACTCTTCCTGCCAATCTCATGACTTAACCTGTACACTCATCTCGGTCGCCACCCACTCTCCCTACATCGGCCAACCTATTGCCATCCCCTCAACCTCAAGATATCTCTCCTTCCTCTCCAACCAACCCCGCAGTCTCATCTTCTACCTCCTCTCCATCCACACCTCGCGTGCCTACCTCTCCGCCCTCGCCTCCACTGCCCCCTTCCCCTATCTTAGCCCCACATTCTCTTGTTCAAATATATCCCTCTAACCACCATCACATGCAAGCCGCGCCAAATCTGGCATTGTGAAACCTCGACAGATTCTTTCCCTGACCACTACTTCTTCTTGTGACTCTGAATATGTAAACATCCATAATGGAATCAAGCTATGGCAGAAGAGTTCAATGCATTAGTTTAGAATAATACATGGACCTTGGTACCTTACCGCTCTAACATGAATTTGCTCTCTTGTAAGTTGGTTTACAGGAACAAGTTTAATTCTGTTGGCAGTCTTGAACGACGCAAGGCCCGACTTGTTGTTCGAGGCTTTGCCTAACAAGAAGGTCTGGACTGTCACGACACTTTTAGCCCAGATGTGAAACTCACCACTATTCGTGTGATCCTCACCATTGCTCTTACCAGAGGTTGGGTCATTCGTCAACTTGATGTGAAAAACGCCTTTCTCCATGGCGATCTCACTGAGGAAGTGTATATGACCTAACCGACTGGCTTCGTTGATCCGGATCACCCCTTCTATGTGTGCAAGCTCAACAAATCTTTGTATGGACTCAAACAGGCTCCTCGAGCATGGCTCCATAAGTTCAGCAGCTTCCTCCTTTCTTTGGGTTTCACTTGCAGCAAGACTGACACTTCTATGTTCATCTATCGACATCAGGTATCACTTTAATCCTACTTTTATATGTCGATGACATCATTTTCACTGGCAGCTCTTCTACCTTCCTATTCCACATCATTCGTCTTCTCGCTGCTCAATTCCCCATGAAAGACCTTGGTGATCTTCATTATTTCCTCGATGTTCAGGTCCTCCGTACCCCTAACACTCTTTTTTTGACACAAACCAAATACATTCATGAACCTCTCCACCGTTTTAACTTCAAATCCTCCAAACCCATCACCACTCCTTTACCCACTCGTTCAGCGTTATCTCGAATGGATGGAGAATTACTCACTGACCCTTCCCTTTATAGGAGCATGGTTGGCGCATTGCAATACTTGACACTTACCAGGCCGAATATAGCCTATAATGTCAATGTTGTCTCTCAGTTCATGCATGCTCCTCGTACTACTCATTTTGTGGTTGTGCAGCGCATTTTTCGATATTTATAGGGCACTGCTAATCATGGGTTACTCCTTAAGCGAGCTGCGTCTCTTGATGTTGTTCTTGCATACTCTGATGTTGATTGGGCCGGCTGCCCTGACACTTCTCGGTTAACTACTGGTTATGCTATCTTCTTGGGTCCAAACCTTGTTTCTTGGCATTCCAAGAAACAACCTACCGTGTCCAAGTCTTCCACAGAAGCTGAATATCGTGCGGTTGTCGCTACTGTCACAAAAACCTTATGGATCCGTTATCTCTTGGCGGAATTGGGCATCCTTCTGTACAAACCTGTTACGGTTCTCTGTGACAATATCTCAGCCACTTACATTGCAGCAAACCCAGTCCTACATAACCGCAACAAGCATATCAAGGTCGATTATCATTTCGTTCGTGAGAGGGTCTCTCACGGTGATTTAGTTGTTCGTTATGTTCCTACTCAACTGCAATTGGCTGATATCTTCACCAAACCCGTCCCAATCACTCGGTTTCTATTCTTAAAATCCAATATGTCCGTGCATCCGCCTGTACAAATTGAGGGGGCGTGATAGAGTATTCTAGAATAATCATGTATTATTGAATATTTTAGGACATATTTGTAGAGTTTTCCGGAAGGTTCTGTATATTGTATCTTAATACCTATATATAAACCCGGGGCCTCTCAATTGGAGCGTGTCCCATACCATTCTAAAATTATATTTGCACACATATATGTTTACTCCCTCTGTTCCATATTAACTGTTGTATTTGAAAATCGTGCAGTCAAATTTCAAAAATTTTGATCATAAATTTCTTAATATATACAATGAGTTGATATAGAAAATTATTATCATTAGATTCGCAATGAAAAATACTATAAAAGTATAGTATCGCAATTGTTAATAACATATTATATAAAAAAATTATCAATCAAAGTGTGATATTGAAGATCATGAAAGTCAAAATTATGACAACTTGTATGACACGGAGGGAGTATAATTTTTTCTAACCTAAGGGAACATAGATATAAAAAAAAGTACGTAATTTTGAAAAAAAAAAACCATTATGGTAAATTTTATTCCATACAAATTATCTGTATAGGGAAACATGATGGGGTTCAATGGTTCATGCATTCATTACGACCACAAAAAAAAAAAAAAGAAAGAAGAAAAAAGTGAAAGTGGGTGTTGTTGTAAAGGAGTGTATGGATGCAGATGTTTAATTAGATAGTGTGGATTAAAATTTAAAAGTGAAAGCATAAGTTAGAGATGGTAGCTGCCAAAGTGAAAAGACAGAATATGAAGGAGTCTTCTGGCAGTCTGGGGTCAAGCATGAGGCCATGACTCGTGAGGGAGCTTTGTGTTGCTCTCAGTTTGGACCATTTTTATGGAAATTGAAATGATTTCTCCATCCTTTGCCCACGCTTGTTACATTATTATATAAAACAATCCAACGCCAATGGATGCCCTTTCAACCACAATATCATATATATATATATATATATATATATATATATATATATATATATATATATATCAAAAATTACTTAAATCTTAATTTTTGGTGAAATGTTTTTAGACTGCAACTTTTAAAACTAATTTTGCAGATTCTAACTTTTAAATTAGAAATAATTAGGTGAAATTTCGCCAATTATTTGAATTCAACGTGAGTTTAGGCGGGAATTGATTAAGTGTTTTGTGGATGAAAATGCCCTTTGTTTCGTGACGAAAATGATTTGAATCAATCAGTTCACGGAAAGTCACCTAGTAATTTCTAATCCTAAAAGTTAGGGTACCCCAAAATTAGTTCTGGAAAATTAGGGTACCAAAAAATTGTTTCTTCAAAAGTTAGGGTACCTCTAAGTAATTTTATATATATATATATATATATATATATATATATATATATATATATATATATAACGGATCTAGTATGAAAGGCGTTAAGGTAGGAAGGTGAAACGAAAAAAGCATAGCCCTTAATTTTATATCTTACGGTCTGGTCATAAATATCAGGGAGTATGATCATGGATATTGGTGAGTGTGGTTATCAATATATTAGGAAGTGTGGTCATGCATTGTATGAGCACACTCCCTAATATTCATGACCACACACCGTCAAATAAAAAATCAAGGATTGTGATTTTCTCTTTTCATCTTCATATTCTAACGTTCTTCTCACTGGATTCGTTCTATATATATTTTTTTTCTTCTGCTTTTTGAAATGATTTTGTTTTTTTGGTTTCAAAAAGGTTGTTTTAAATATCCTTTACTATAAGTAAAAGTGAATATATCCCTTGTGAATTTTTTTTCTTTTGCACCTTGATTTTGTGTGGGCCGGCCCAATTAATGTTTTTAAAATCCAATTTCTTTTGCTGCGTTTTTCATTTTCCATTCTCTTGCATGATAGATATTTGTTTTGTTTTTTTTCATTTAGTTCAACTTTTAAAATCTCTTTTTAAATAAAAAGTGATATTTCAAATTTTGCTTAGACGAGATATTTTATGTTAAATGTTTTTTCAGTCACCAATTTGATTAAATGACTGAAATACCCTTGTTCTTCCATTTTTGAAGAAATGCCTTTAAAGAAAAAGAATCAAAGTATTTCGGTCACTTAATAAAATTAATGGTCAAAAAAGTATCAAATAATTACTAACCTAGAAATTAAGTGTACCTCGAAATAAGTTTTGAAAAGTTGGGGTACCGAAAAATAATATTTCCAAATATGGGGTACCTCCGAGTAATTTTTTTAAACAAAAACTAATATTTCAAATTTCGCCTATACAAAATATAGAAGGATCCGATATAATAATTTTATATCATTCTTATTAAATAGTACTATCTTCATCTCTTAGTAAATGTCAAATTCTCTAATTATCTTGTTCCTTTTTATTTGTCAATTTTACAATTTCAATAATTAAAATATCCATGTTACCCTTAATTAATGAATGAGATTTATTTTACCTTTTAAAATATTCTCCTATATTCCTACTAAGTGAAATGACACATTTGTCCAACTCCATTTTTCTACCCAATTTTCTAGATACTACCTCCGTTTTTATTTATCTGTCGTCTAGGAAATTGTGTTAAAAACTTTGACCGTTAATATCTTAATTTGTGTAATGATTCATCATATAAAATTGATGTCATTAGATTCATAATGAAAAATAATATTAAAAAAGTATAATATTATATTTTTTATAAAAATTATTGATTAAAGATTGACACTGGAAACCGTAAATGATAGATAAACAATAACAGAGGGAGTATATAGAAAAGAAAAAAATAATATTTTCCCTCTAATTACATTTCTTCTAACCTGTCTGCCAAGGCACGGGCCATCTCAACTAGTGTCTATGTTAAGGAATTAGCTTTATTCATGCATTCTTGCATATGGAAGAAAGTTGCCTACACACGCATATATATTGGACAAGGAAGGATTACACAATACTAGACTTTAGACTAAGCCCAATGAAGGTCTAGCCGTGACCCTTAATAGCAAGCATATCTAGATGAAACTTCTAGAAGCACCAACAATTCCCATATGGAAATTGTGGTCACCTTGACGGAGATTACACAATTCTAGTCTAGCCAAACCTTGATAAGTGTTATACTACCATGTCACTTGAACTATATACAAACTCTTGCGGCCCAACAATGCTATTGTATTCTCTCCTTGTATGCTTGGAAATGCACGACGATGCTATAAAATCAACAATGATAATTACATTACATAATTGATTGATTCCTTTCTAGTCCTTTCACACACCCGGCTGCTGTTTCACCTTTCAATACACACAGGAAAAACTTGCAAAAATCAGGTGTAATTGGGGGGGTGATTTACACAAATATGTATACAGACTAGACTAGGGAAGCTCAATCATCAACCTGTGGCTCTGTTTGGTTGGTTTACCAATTGAAACCATAAATCTTTCTCTAATCTCTCTAAAGGAAAACCTACTTGAACAAAACCACATAATTCATTCATCATCAACCAATCAACATTGATGTGATTGTAAGTCCAAAAGTTAAAGCCCAACTGTACAACTCAACCAACCAAAACAACCCTAGCTACAAGGCAGGCAGGCAGACAGGCAATCGAGTTTTGGTCAACCAACCGATGAGCTGGTTTCGTCGTCCTCGCTCAAGCTCGATGGCGCCTCCATAGTAGCAGACCCTTTGACCACCCGTCTTGACCATTGCGAGGGGGGTGCTGCCTCTTCACTTGGTATTCTCCTTGCATAATCTGCTTCCAGGACCTCCTCTCTCCCTCTCTTCATAACCTAATGATGATGATATGCATGTAAGTATTCAAATTATTCTTTTGGAAGGTAGGTAGGATGAAGGGAAAGTAAGGTATAGAAGATAATGCAGGATTGGATAAGTAAAATAGACAATGTTACTAAAAAGTAAGGTCTGTAGGATCCTACTTGCAAAAGAACAGGGCCTAAACTCGACTATAGGTCCATAACGACAAATAAGGTCATAGGTCCGGTATAATAGTACCCAATTTTAAATATTGGTACTATATTTATATTACAGTCCAATATCTCCAAAGGTCACTGTAAATATGAAATTAACATGTCTACATTTGTCGTGAAAAATACTTTAATATGAATATGTACATATAATATTTTCAGTTATATTATGTTAGAGATTAAAGGTTAAAGTGATGCATTAGAGACCATAAAAAGTCAAAAGTGACAAATATTGAGGAATATAGTGTTTGTATATAGATATATAGCACACCAAAAGGGTACAAGAAAACTCACTCTGGGACCATTTGCCGGCCGCGATTTTAACCTGGTGGAATCATGAAGCTCACCCATGAACCTTCTCTCCCCATAAACCTCTTCATCCTGCTATTATCCGAAAAAATTCCATGTAAAGATGAACTCAAAGCATAAAAAGGATTCACATTTCCTGATTATGAGAAACAAGAGTTGTCAATAATGTACCTCCTGTACCCTACTCGACGCCAATCTGTCTTCAAACTTAAAAGGAGGGTCCTTGTGCCTAAATAAGGGTGCATCCGGTTGGAAATCAGAGCGTTCCTTTCTGCGAACCACCTTAGGATTCAAGTTATTATCATAATAACCAGATGACCAAGGCTCTTCAGTGGGTCTCCCCGGTCGATCATGCCTATGTTGATTAACCAGGTTTTTACTGCCATCGTAATAATCTGAGGATTCTCTAGCAGAATATGCATCAATGCCCAAGGAAGACTTTGGTCCAGGAGGAAAAGCGCGGCTTTGACTAGGAAAAGATGGCTTCGGCTTAGGTTGATGGTAAGAGAAATCATCCTCATCTGCTTTGTGAAAAGGCCTGTAGTCTGTCGTTTCGACGTACATTTCCTGTTTTCTTGTCTGCCAATTGTAAATAGGTCAGTTCAGCCATTGCAGAGAAAAGCCAACTGTATCTCTAAATATCTTTGGAAGGATGGCTATGTGACATACGGATGTCAAAAACTCGGGTTTGGGTCATTTCGGGCACAAACAAGTCGAACATAGGATGAAAACTTAATGTCTGATACCTAGTTCTTTCAGATATTTATCCGGTCAGATCATTCATGCAAACATAAACTCGGGTTTAAACAAAGTTCGGACAATAACAGTATGGAAACTACTGTGTCCGAAGTTTCAGTAAACTCGGTTAATGTCAAAGTTCAGACAATAACCTATGACCATGCCCCGTTTTCTCAGGGTCACACTGAACTGGGTATTCCAGTTAAGACAGTTTTTTGACAGCCCTAGCTACAACCAGAAAACTAATGACCCTCCTGAGCTGCCGTCACAAATGCTGTAATTTAGAAGAGTGTTGTAATATGGATATCTAATTTCCATGACAAGTCATGAGACACTACATTGTTGCCAAGAAACTAGGGTAGAGTGATGAAGACTAGGATTGGCTAATCCATTCATAATGAATGCTTTGGTGCAAAGAAAACAACAATCACAACATACCTAGACCCTATTCCAACTCAAAATAATAAGCTCAGTTATCATGTATGATATAAAGCTGATGCCTAAGCAGCAGAAAGTTCGTTAATTTGGCAACATGAGCTAGACAGAGATCATATTAGAAGCAAAGTACGATTCTGCACTTACATTGCCATGGCTAGGTCGCTTATGAATACCAAGCATGTCGCGGGAGCTGGGCGCAAATGCTTCTGGAACTCCATAACCATCTGTAGATAAAGCAAAGAAGAAAGCAACAACTTCAGATGAATTGCAGCATAATGCAAACAATATTTGGTACAAACAGGGGGGCATGTCTTAACAACTAAGGCAAACCAAATTATTCAAGAGACAGAAAACAGCAAATTATAGTCTAAAGCGAAAAGAGCTGCCCAAAATTTGACTATTCGCAGCAATGACATCATATGCAACGGTAGGTTAACTTGGCACATGCATGTGCATGAAGTTCCGCCCTTCAGCAACCATCACAACTTCAGACAACCATTTGAAACGTTTTCTAAAGAAGACATTTTTTCAATTTCCAAGTATATAAGCAAGCTTTCAAGATGCACCAAGGGCATGACTAATAACTATCTCTTCAAGACTTCAGCCAATCACTGCCATTTATTTGATATGACAGTAATCTTCTAACAGTTTCCCAAATGGTTTTCGTTTTGGTTTTGTTCCGGTATTCAAAAGGTTTTCTTGGGTCTGCCTGAATCAGCCTCTTCATGTGGGGGGAAGGCTGCCTACACCTAGATCCCACCTTACCCTGCGTCAGCAGGACTTTACTAGGGCATGTCATTGTTGACTATAATCCTCTCAATACAGACAGCAACTCAGACAAACATCACATAACCAGTTAGTGAATGCTAAACAAGGTTAAATACACGACCTTTATGGCCCACTACACTTACCATTAATGGCATTTTTGCTTGGGGACTCAAAGGCCCCAGGTGGAAGTGGATCAAACTCTATACCAAGAGGCGGACCATCCTCCCTATAATGCCGTCCCAATTGTCTCTTGACCGCAGTAATAGCAGAATTTTCCGTTTGACCCTTGATTTTCAAATATCCCGAAGGTCCCCGGCGTTTTGGGATAAACCCATTTGGGGTCTGATATTCTGCAACCCCCACATCCAAAGGTTTCCTGTTGAGAGGGCGGAAGTTTTCTTGTAGACCCGAATTACTCTCTGAAGATGTGTCACCCATCTCGGGGGCTTTATAGAGTCTCTGCTGCTGCTGCTCATAATTTAACTCTGGCACGGGAAGTTCATCACGGGAGAATCTCTGACTCTCAACCTCCCTCAAATCAGTTAGCCTGTGGTCCCCTTGCTTGGTGCTGCTGCATGAATCCTGCTTGAGCCCACTACCACGGTCTTGTATAACGCCACTTGACAGCTCTTGCTTTCCGGGTGTAAGTGTCTCCTCTTTTAGGATTCTCTTGTCCTTCAATCTCCGATGGCAAAACCATCCTGAAACCTGCTTCTCGGTTAGACCTAACTTTTCTGCAAGCTCGGCTTTCATTGACTCTGTAGGGTATTTGTGGTCTGCAAAACGAATCATCAAAAACAAAACCCGGTAAAACCAATCAATTACTTGCAAAAGTAACAAAACCAAACCTCCGAAATACCACCCAAGCGTGGTATGCAGGGGTCGAATATAGTAGTCTTAACCCTAAATTTTGTAATTTGGAGAAATTAGTTCCCGTTGACTTAAGATTTGGAACTCATTTGATACCTATTACTCCATGAAAAAGAAGTAGAGGTTTAATGAGGCATTTTACTTTGGCCCATTACTTGCAAAAACAACAAAAAGGTATAAAAGTTTGACTCATCAAAGCCTAGTTTAGATTAGGAAAAGAATCGCTTACCATTATAAAACTCCTCCAATGCCTGTAGTTGAGCTGGTGTCTTGAACCTTCTTTTCTTGTTCTTCTCGGGAAGTGTTTTATCCTCATCATGTTGAACTTCATTTAAATCTTACATATTTCACAACACAAATCAATGCATTTAGAGACCATTTTACTTTGTGAAGGGGGGGGGGGGGTCTTGCTTCTAAAAGGGACCCGTAAAGTCATGAGGACGTTCAATTATGAGAACTACAGTCTACAACTACAAAGGAAAGAAATATAAACCAAAACCAATACTTCGAATTCCTGCCCAGGCGAGGTACCAGGTACGGAGGGGTCAGATACTCCATACTCAGATGTAGCAGTCTACTCCTAAGTTATGCAATTTAGAGAGACTAGAGACCGAAGGCTGACAAACCATTGAAATGTTCTTAAACTACTATGCAATTGAACAAAGTTCCAGATAATGTCACCAGGATACAAAGGAAAGAAATATAAACCAAAACCACCCAATACTCTGCATTGCCGACCAAGCTATGTATGGAGGGGTCGGATGTAACAATCAACTCCTAAATTATGCAATTTAGGGAGACGGTTCCAATCGAACCAAGATTTAGAAATTGTTCTCATAAAGGAGTTACAGCTATAATTCACTACTTGACTTGTAATACAAATGAAGCACATATCAAACAGCACAAAAGAGAGATTAATGCTGTCAATTCCAATATGTTTATTGAATTTCAGGCCAACAATGGGATGAATCATCAAACCAAACACTGCCTTCTGTTTAATAGATCACTCACAAACAACAAACAACAAACAACAATGGGGTCTAATTCCAGCATCAAGAACACAATATCAGTTCACAAAAATGGGTTCAAACCCACCCAAATTACACAAACAAGATTCGATACTCATAAACCACACGATAGATCAACACACATAACTGCCAACAACTTAAATTTTCTCGCACCCAAAGAGAGATCCCGATCATTCACCAAGCAAATCGCAAAATTACATCAACAGCGAGAAATTAACAATGACCATGACAGAAAAATTCGAAAAAAAATCGTAAAATTTACACCATCAAAACGCAGAATAATGTGATAGATAAGCAAACACGAAACCTAATGATCTGGGTAAAGGATTAAATCAACAATACCTTCCAATTCCATGACGCGAAACCAGAATTCCGAAATCCTTCGCCTTCTGGGAAGAAAATTATGCAGACGGTCGATTCGATTGAATGGTTGTTGGGTTCTCACATCACATCTAGAATCCTAATTCATGAGAAAGAAAGAGAAAAGGGGTAGAGAGAGAAAGAGAGAAGACTTGTATGAATGAATGAGGGCAAGATAGATAGACGAAAGGAAGGGTAGACAAAGGCATCTTCTGGGTTTTTTTTTCCATATTCAGCTTTTTGATTTCTCTATTTCAAAGCAGTATTTCTCAATAATTTCACTGTATAGAATTAGGGTTTAATCAATGAAATACTACTACGATTTTTTTCCCCCAAATTGAAGACGTACCCAGCACCCAACCAAAAGCATTTACTAATTAACAATTTTTTCTTTTTCTCTCTCCAGAACCAAATTCGGAGATTACCCAGATACATCCGCAACGTAATTGACATAATAAGTAGATTATTAATTGGGATTGAGATTATGAATTTAGGGATAATCGTTTCGTCTGTGTCCAGATTCTTGAATCAAAGTCGCTGGAAAAACCGGGACTTTTGATATGGGGTAGGGTAGTTAAAGAATTAGGAAACAAATAGGGTTACGTTACCCAGTGCTTATAAGAAGTTGATTTTGCATATTGAATCCGTATACTGTTGAATCAATTTATCTATATAATGATTCCTACTTTTTCATGAAGAAATTTAAGATTATGGACTAACAAAAAAGTACTACAACAACAACAACCACCCAGGTGACACGTTTGAGTGCGGTATGGAGGATTCTTATGTAGGTCATCTTACCCCGTGAATAAACGTTCATGGAGAGACTAACAAAAATGTGTTTTATATAAAATTAACCTTTTTTCTGGGAGAAAACTAATCTTTTTTTTATGATTGTTATTTGCGGTCTTTTTATAAAATTATCTTGAAGAATGTTCATAATAATTTACAAGCCGTTATAGCATTGTATTTCTATGTTGTTAGTTTTCATTATGAATTTTATAATAATAGTTTCATATGATAAATTATTGTATCAAGTAGACTTGTTTAAAATATGGGTCAAGTCAGTCGGGTCTGTTGGGATTCACCCATGAGTAAAATGTCCCACATCGAAAAAGTAAGGAGAAAGCACATGGTATATAAGTCAAGTGGGCTACTCCTTTTAACACCAGTTGGTTTTAAGATGGAACTTCATTTAACTTGTGTACCATGGGCCTTGGTTGAAATGGGCTTACCCCTTAGATCTCCCCAACAAGTGGTATCAGAGCCGATGGTTCGTTCAGCTGGGCGCAGGCAAGGTGCGGGAAGATCACCGTGGACAGGAGCAGGGACCATAGCGCATGCTCGGCTGGGTCTCCTGAATGTTCAGAGTGGTGGCATGAGACTCGGGTGGAGTAGGGTGCGGCTCTGTGGAGTAAGGTGCGGCTGGGACTCTTGAGACAGAGTGGTGGCATGAGACTCAGGTGGAGTAGGGTGCGGCTCTGTAGAGTAAGGTGCGACTATGATGGGCTCCTGATGGTGACTTGAAACCTTGGACAAAAGAGGCTTCCGATCAAGGGGGAGAGACTCATATGTGAAGGGGGAGATTGTTGGGATTCACCCATGAGTAAAATGTCCCACATCGAAAAAGTAAGGAGAAAGCACATGGTATATAAGTCAAGTGGACTACTCCTCTTAACACCAATTAGTTTTAAGATGGAACTTCATTTAACTTGTGTACCATGGGCCTTGGTTGAAATGGGCTCATCCCTTAGATCTCCCCAACAGGGTCAAAAGTTACATCATTACATGACCTTCGACCTTGACCCGACCCGAACTTCGGTTGGGGTTACCTAACCCCTCGGGTCATGGATCGGGTTATTGGTCAGCTGACTAAAATCTGAAATTTAATATTTATCATTTTACCCATTTTTAGCGAAAAGATCCTAAAATTTTAAGTTTTTAAAATTCATACCCTACTGGAGCCCCAAACTTGAAGAAGTTGAGAAGAGAGAAGAGGAGTTGTTGCGGGTTTAAAGGCCTAAAGCTTGAAACTTGACCATTTTAACAAAACAAGTGTGGAAGTTGCTTTGACAAACTAATGCTCTTTGGATAGATTGAAGACAACTATTGTGAAGCAAAGTTAGCCAGGGGTATGGGATTTAGAGACCTAAAGCTCTTAACTTGGCACTTTTGACAAAGCAAGTGTGGAGGTTGCTTACGTTTCCTGACTCTCTTGTAACTTGAGTTTTCAGATCTCGTTATTTTCCAAGGAGTGGCATCCTTGGGGGTTCTTTAGGTTTTAATCCAAGTTTTACTTGGAGAAGTTTATTGGCATAGCGTGATCTTGTAACTAAAGGCATCGACTAGAAGATTCAATGCTTGCAACCCCTAGAGCAAAGAGACCTAAAATTGTGTGATCTAATGGAAGTTGAAGTGCTGAAATGGGATCATAGCAAACCTGACATGTTTGATGATGCGATACAATGTGCAATATTATCGGTCCCCATTCTCAAATCATGCCCTAATGATAACAGAAGGTGGGTTTTCGCAGAAAATGGTGAATACTCAATTCGTTCTAGTACTATGTGGCAATGAGTGATTTTGAACAAGGCCCTTCTAATTCAATGGACTATAAAATCTTTGAGAAAAAATTGTGGCATGCCAAAAGTTTGATATGGAACGATAACAACAACAATTTTCAGGGAAATTTCGATGTGGAAGATTGCCAAAAATGTACATTTAGATATTAGTCTTGTTGCTAGGAGGTTGGTGGGAAACGCAATTTGTATTGATTTTGAATGTTTGGGTCACATTTTTGTGGGTTGCAATTGGATGACACAGGTATGGCGCTTGTTATGACTGAATGAGCTTAAATACAAGTTTTGTTAGGATGGTATGGAGTGGCTAAACAACCTATTATTGGGTATGGACAAATGTAAAATGAATCTTGTAGCTCTTGCTCTATGTAGCATCTGGTGCACTTGGGCCGTGTTCTATACTGCGGTATTTTGCGGTGAGGTGTGGTGGAATTGTGGTAGGTTATTGGTATGTGGGGTAGGTGAGGAGAGAGAATGTAAAAAGTAGAGGAGAAAAGTCAGGAGAGAGAAAAGTCAGGAGAGAAAAAAGTAATGATTTGCGATGAAATGTGGTGGGTTGTGGCAAACTGCGGTACCGTGTAGCACCGCAGTTTGCCAACCACAGTATAGAACACGACCTTGAAATAAATTCATCTTCAACACTACTATCGAATGTTGACCAATTAATTTGTCGAAGTGATTACTATGGATAATAATATTAAAGTTTATTCTTTTGCAATCATTTTTTTTTAAACTTTATGACTATTTGACATTCTTCTTTTAAGAGCACCCGCAATAATGAGAATGAGTTATACCCAATGGATGAGGTAGAAGCAGTATGACCCACCATGAGAGTTAGAATTAGACTCCTCATATTAACTTGATTTCCAATAGTGAGCGTGAGTTTGATTAAAATATTTAAAAAAAGGGTGTAGACCCCACATTTAATCAATTAAATACACTACAATAGAAATAAAAAAGAAAGAAAACAATGTCGAGAATTTTGTGTTCGTACTCGCGCGGTGAGCATGAGTTTGAGTTTTTCTCATCGGCGACACTCATCATCGCCGTTGCACTGTCATTCTCGTCCTCACCCACGCCCCGTCAGCGTCATCTCACTCTCAAACTCACCGTTACGGATGGTCTAAGCTTTAGTCAGATTATTTCTGGTTCAAAGCTTTTTGGTTGTTGTTATTGTTTTAAAGAAATATTGATAGGCTTAGAAAGTCAAATAATACAAGGCCTGCCCCTTACCCCCTTCTGCGAAATAATTAAAGTCATGTTCTTTAGTCGAGTTAGATCTAACCAACCAAGTCTAACTGAACTTAACTTAATTTATCCTTATCTAAACTAACTCAACTCCCTAAAAAACACCCAAATAAAAAACAACTTTTTATATCGAAAAGAAATTTAAACAATATTATTTTAATATCAAATCAATTCACTTTTTTCCAATACCTATAACTTTTCATTTGTTTTCTCTAAAATATTCAAATTTTATTAATAAAATATTTCCACTTAATAACTAGCTTAATTCAAACCAATCCAATCATATCCTTTTATATCCTATCTTTTCTTTTCCTTTCATTTTCTCTCCTAACCTAACTAACCTAACATGAACCACGAATATTAGAATAACACCTAAACTTCTTTTTGTATAGCCATAAGCATATTTAAATCAAATATTGCTGCAAATTTAATCCCAAGTAGAAATCTAGAATGCCCTGAATTCGAACTCTTATATAAAGGTTATTTTAGAAAATCAAAGAAAATCCTATTATAATGTTATAACAGAAAAAATCTTAATATAAAAACCTTATTTATATGTTCTAATTAAGAGTCTACGGAGCGTTGTTCAAATTTAATCCCAAGTAGAAATCTAGAATGCCCAATGCTGGATCTTTGCATTTTCCATAGTTGATAAAACTGGATTAAGTGCTACAACTTTCAGCAAAATCAGAGTAGTGTAGCAGAAGTGTGGTTGGCCTATAATCCACATGTCTCAGGATTGAAACTTGGCTCTAATATTCCAGAGTAGCTTCCTATCTTTTTTGGTTTTGTTTTTTTTGCTTTTTTTGGTCTGCAACAGCGGGAGTGAATGTAAAATACTCCCTCCTTCCCATTTTATTTGTCCATTTTGACATGATTTACAAAACCAAAAAAACCTCCACTCTAAATTAATTTAGTTCATTGGAAATGTGAAAATATTGAATAAAATGGTAAATAAAAAAAGAAAAAGGTGAATAAAAGGGAAAAATGGAAGAAAAAAATGTAATTAATAAGGTTAATTTGATAAATTAGTAATTAATGTGTTATTGGAATTATAAAGTGACAGATATTATGGGAAAAAAGAAGGTTAGTTAAAGTGAAAGATAATATAGGAAGGAGGTAGTATAAGCCTTCAAAGTTGCTCACTCATCCAAGGACTCTTTTGATACAATTTTACTCCTGAATAACAGCAATTAATCCCAGCATATTTTTCACTCAATTATTCCATGTTGTCAAGAAACTCCCCTTGCAACTTATGCATAGAGGTTTTATGTTGAGATTTTGCAATCACTGAACCTTTGACCTACTCGGTTACTTCCGGATTCCTGAATATATACATTTTTTTCCGGGTTACAGATTGAAACTGGCTGCATCAACTTCAAAAAGCCATTTTCTATCTTTGAAACCCTTTATTGCACTAGTAGGAACAGTCCGTGCAAGGCACGGGCGATGCTTAACTACTTGTAAAAAAATATTTGTAAACTAGTCGATCTAGAAACATGCCCAGCTAATCCATCATGCATTAAAGTTTGGATTATTTAAATTCAATTTTCCAATAAAAAATAGGGATATTGGATGACAATATACTAACCTTTGGGGGTATTGGATTGTAATATACCGACCTTTACTATTGGACAATAATATCCCTAACTTTTATATTTAAGTGAAATTATTATACCAACAATGACTAAGGGAGTGGTGACTGGTTAAGTGTCTCGATTCTGACGTGACAAACAGAGGGAAAATAACCGGTCCTTGCCCAATAATCTCGTTAACCCCTCCATTTTTCTCACTAACCCACGTTAAAAAAAATCTGCTCTAACACAGTGACGAATGGGGTGGTGAACCGGTCTTTGTATTGACGTGAAACATAACCAACCAATGTCTTGTAATATGGGTTAGTGAGAAAAACCAAGGGGTTAATGAGGTTATTGGCTTGGGACAATTTTTTTCCCTTCGCCAGCCATGTTAGCACGCATGGAGACCGGTTCACCACCCCCTTAGTTACTGTTGGTGTAATAATGTCACCTAGATATAAAGGTCAGGGATATTGTTGTCCAATAATAAAGGTTGGTATATTACAATCCAACACCCCCAAAGATTGGTATATTATCATCCAAAAACCCTACAAAATATGCATTATAGTAGAATTTTAGTGACTCACCTACTGAATAGTTTGTTCCTCACAAAGGGGTAAGTTGCCTGGGCATTTATACAACAGAATTTCTTAACTTCATCCCTATACACTATAGAATAGGTTAATTGGATCATCTATCCTTAACCATTTTTCTTTTAGCTTCCTCGGTAACAATGAATTATCCACTAATGAGGATTTTTTTTCCCTTTTTCCATAGATTTGAGCTTGTTTTTATGATATATAGGGCCTCATCGGTCTCTTTTTTGATTAAATAGTTTAGATAAAATCCAAAAAACAATGACGTCAAGTGATATGATTCTTGGGACAAGTTAAGCCGTCTTTTAAGTGTCTTACCGTATCACTAAAATCATATTATTATATATCAAATTGACATACAGTAATAATGTAATATGATTGAATTTTGTAACTAAAATATCACAAATACTGTGCATAAATTTATGATTAATATCCATTATTCTTTTTATTTGAAAATGCCTAAAATATGTTTAACGGATGTAGTTGATTCGCTTATGATATCATTTATGTTCATTGGTATAGCGAATCGAATATCGATCCAAAACTTCTTATAAATGATACTAATACTTACTAATAAAAGACTTAGTGTCAAAAATTGTGAGAAATACTAAATTGGTGAAGAGTAAGAGACTTAAAAACATATTGGTTTAAAACACATATGATCACCCACATATATATCAACAATGATATGGGTCTCGGGGGAAGAAATAATTTATGTGTCTTGCTTTTGATAAAAAAAATAGTGCTTATTATAACATTTTACACCAAATTTTTAAAAACATACTATTAATTATCAATTATAAAAAGTTTGAAATGCATTGGCTATGCCATCGATCAATAATGACACTCTAGTTGAATTAACCCCATCCTACGAGTATATTTTAGACTTTTTTTTGTAAATGTTAAAAATTATGGATTAAAATATAATTTTACACAATTTGTATGTAATACTATAGTCTATAGTTATACAAGTAAATTGTAATTTTTTTTTTCAATTTAATATCTAAATATATGAATTTTATACTAGGCAAGACAATTATGAGGTGCCTGACCCCAAAACCCATATCATTCTTTTGTCTGCACACACACACACACATATATATATATATATATATATATATATATATATATATATATATATATATATATTATGGATCCAGTAGGAAGGAACTTCAGGTAGGAAGGTAGGAAGAGAAGATCATGGCCGTTGATCTAACGGATGAGATCAAAACCACTATACCCCTCCAAAAAACAGCCACACGTGTGAAAAAAAGGGAAGTTCATTTATCAAGACGCGAGATTCAAGGGGTTTGCTTTTTGGCAGTTTGCAATTATTTCCTTTCTGATACTCATTAGCAGCTGAAGATTTGTGATCAGAGATTTGGAGAGAGAGAGAACACAATGTTGTTTGAAGCGAAAGGGCTTTGGTGCTTTCTGATATATATATATATATATATATATATATATATATATATATATATATATATATATATATATATATGATACAGATCCGATTCTCTCACTATCGATTTGGGTAATACTTCCAAAACCGGATGTGAAATATTGGAACTCTAATGGTTTCAGCAAAATTGGAAGCACTCTGGGAATACCGATTAAAACTTGCTTGGGAACGAGGGACAAATAGATCTTACAACAACAAGATTGATGGTAGAGATGAACGTTAATCGTAATTTTCTTGATATTATACATTTTGCTGACAATGATTTAATATTTATCTCCAAGAAAGTGGTGTATGATTGGAAGCCTATGAAATGCTCGTATTGCAAGAACTTTGTGCATAGTGTAGATGAATGTCGGATGAAGAATAAGAAGAATATGGGGAAAGTTACATCCTATAGCTCCAATGAACGTGAATGAAGATACAAATGTAAGGTCTGACGTTCCAACAACAAGCTCACATCTCCTTTCTCCATCGCCCAGCAGTAACAAACGCCCAATCACAACTCCTTCTGTACCCTCTAAAGACATGCCTCCAGTTTCAAATAGACCTCACACAATACAAGCTGGTGAGGTTCTAAAATCATTCCAAAAGGCAAGAGGGTCTATTCCAGAGGGTTATGGTTAACATTATGAGCTGAAATGTTAGGGGGTGTGGTAGGTTCAATAAGCAAGTTGACATTCGTCAATTTTTGCATCGAAATCAAGTGAGCCTCGTTGGTTTACTTGAAGTTAAAACAAAAAAGGAAAAAATGGCGGAGTTAAATTCCCATATGCTGAATGGCTGGCATACAGTTCACAATGCGGAGATTGGTGGAAAATGCAGAATTCTTGTTGCGTGGGAACCGAGAATTTACAATATTGAGATCTTGGATATTCAGTCCCAATGGATTCATCTATATGTTACTAATCTTGTTGATGGTTCCATTTTCCAGATTAATTTTGCATATGGTTATAATTGCCTTCGGGAGAGGAAACTTTTATGGGAGAAGATGTCTAGCTTAGCTAATGACATCCATGATGGTTGGATAATCCTCGGTGACTTTAATTCAGTTATGAGAGTTGAAGATAGAATCGGTGGTACTCAGGTTGAGTTTTTTGAAGTGGCTAACTTTCAGAATTGCATACAGTCCAATAAGTTGCAGGAATTGAGCTTTAATGGAGAATTTTTCAATTGGACAAACTCCCATATTTGGTCTAAAATAGATAGGGTTTTTACTAATGAAGAGTAGTTACTACAAGGAAGATTTGTGCACACTATGTTCCTACCTTTTGGTCTATCTGATCATGCTCCAATTTTGATGTCTTTCCCTGGTACTCCTGTGCATAAATATTCTTTTAAATACTGCATCATGTGGCATAATTATAGCCTTTATCAAGCTATTGTTGAGGATGTTTGGTCAAAAATCAGATATGGTTTCAAGATGTTTCAATTTAACCAATTTCTTATATCACTGCGAGGACCTTTACAAAAGCTCCATAGGGATCAATTTGGTGATTTGCATCAACAGGTGGAGAGGTGTAAAGTAGAGCTGGAAGAGGTTCAACTGAAGTTAATGAATGACAAGAGTAATGTTGATCTTAGTAACTTGGAGAAGGAGAAAATGGGTTATTACCTTAAGATTCTGAATTCAGCCCAAACACTCATTCAACAACAATCCAAACTCACTTGGCTGAATTTTGGTGATTGCCCGTCTTATGTTTTCTTTGGGAAAATGAAGAAGAAGCAGGTTAGTTCTTATGTTTATTCCCTGACAAATGATGATGGTGTTCTGATAAGGGGTTTTGAGAATGTAGCTGATGTTGTCCTATATTATTTTGAAAATCTGTTGGATATACAGTCCTACTCTAGAATTCCTGTTAGAGTTGATATTGTTCAGCTTGGTAATGTTCTGAATATTGAGCAGCAATTGAGACTTCTATATCCTGTCACAAAGTTAAAGATACGGGACTTAGTTTTCTCAATTTCTCATATCAAAACTCCAGGCCTATTTCGTGATGTAATGTGTCTTATAAGTGCTTATTAAAAGTGTTATGTGCTCGCCTAAAAGCTGTTCTACCGGATTTAATCAATCCGAGTCAGGGAGCATTTGCGCAAGGGAGGGAGATTGTGCAGAACATTTTACTATGTCAAGAAGTTACACAGGGTTATAACATGAAGATACTCTCCCCGAGATGCATCATGAAGATAGACATAAGGAAAGCATATGATTCAATATATTGGGAGTGCATTGAAGAGGCCCTGAAAGCTTTACTATTTCCCCCAAGATTTATTCATTGGATTATGATGTGTGTGACTTCTCCTTCATACACCATTAATCTCAATGTACAACATTTTGGTCACTTTAGAGGTATTCGTGGTCTTAGACAAGGTGACCTTTTATCTCCACTTTTATTTGTGATAGTTATGGAATACTTGTCTCGATTGCTGCAGAATTTACAATTTGAGTCTGAATTCTCCTATCATCCGGGTTGCAAAAACCTGAAAATCAATCATCTCTTGTTTGCGGATGACTTGGTTATTTCCTGTTCGGCCAACAGAGGGTCTATTAATTGCATTACAAAAATTTTGGAGCATTTTGCTGATTGTACTGGGCTGAAAGTGAACCAAAATAAGTCCACAATCATCTTTGCTGGTTGTGATGAGCGAACTGCCCAACAGCTTGTTGATGTGATGGGCTTTACTAAGGGTATCTTTCCTCTAAAGTATTTGGGTGTACCTATCACCACTAGACGGATTGGGAAATTTGATTGCCTGAGTTTGGTGGAGAAAATTACAGCAAAAATCCGGTCTTGGTCTTCAAGGCACCTCTCTTATGCAGCTCGTATTCAGCTTGTTAATTCAGTTCTACTAAGCATTGTGGGATATTGGACAAACATCTTTGTCCTTCCTAATAATGTTATTGATCAGATCATTAAAATATGCCGAAATTTTATTTGGTCTGGGAGTTGTAATCCTTAGAGAATTCCTCTCATTGGTTGGGATACTCTTTATTCCCTGAAGAAGTATAGTGGTGTTGGTTTGCGTAACCCTCGCCTTTAGAACATAGCTACGGTGGGCAAACATGTTTGGGATGTGACAAAGAAAAAGGACAATTTATGGATCTGTTGGGTACATGAGAGATATATCAAGTCCCACAATTCTTTACATCAATGGCGACTTTAGCTACTTCTATCATAGCAATTATTTGGGAGGCTAGAAATTACAAGAAGTTCCCAGAAAATCACAGGGCTTTATCTGTGGAGGAAGTCACAAGAAGATTCACTTTACTATTTTGCACAGATTTTTATTCCTTGCAAAGAAAAGTCAAAGATATAATCGGTATATAGAATTTTTACTTCAATAGGTGCTTAGTTTTTGTTTTCTTTGTTCCCTTGGGCTGAGTTGTATTTTCTTGGGCTTCGTATTTGAAGTCTTTGGTAATGAAGAGTTATGATTTTGCCAATATATATGAGAGAACTTGTATGTTAAGTGTAATCTTAAGTTAAATCACACAAGTTATTGAACCACTTACACAATTGCAAACAACAATTATACAACATTTTTTTGTGTAGTTTGTTTGGGAGCTAAATGAGAAGGTGAAAAGAATCAATCTCGAAATACTGTCAGAAAACCTATCGAAATCATACAAATTGTCTCCAAATTATTCGATTGTTACGTTCAATGGATGGTCTCTCCAAAAATTTAGTTTGAAGGCCAACAACCCAATTTTTCCCTATTCAATATTTTTGAATGCCCTTTTGAAGTAAGGGTGAGTACTGAGTAGGTGACCCGTATGCTAACTTACCCTTAAAACTTTTACCAAGTTTCTGCATGTCAAAATGGGATGCTAAGTTTGGCATAAGCAAAAAAAAAAAACTGTGTGAACATGAATGAAGGAAAAGAGATCTAACTTTCTCATATTTATGGGGCTGATAATTAAAAGTTCCAAACAAAATCTGTTACAAATAACAATTCTCAAGTCAGATGAGAAGCCCCAAGTGCTGCTGGAAGAAATTGGGTCCCCGGGGAAAACACTAGTTTAAGGGAGCCGCGCGATCTAAAGGGTTTTTCTCCTATTGGCATCTCCTCATTCGTCTTTCTTACATGAATCGCTCGATTTCAACTCACTGCTGCTGTCTTTCGATGATGCATCCGCATTTGCAGCTAACTTTGCCTCGTCGAATTCCAATAACTGTCAAGGACACACAGACGGACAGAGAACAAGAAACAGAATTAATACAGCCATGGAGACAACCGGATGAAGAAATATCAGTTACGTGATACGGCATTTCTTTATTTCTCTCTTTTACATATGGTAGGAAAACCTTCCAAATTAGCAGAATTTCCGGCATACAGCTGTACTTACTGGATGGGAAAATATTTATATGGACCCATTATTTCACTTTTAAACTTAATATATTTTCTCCCGGGGGATAGGAGCTTTTCCCAGAAAAATCTTTCTCCAGATTCTACCAAACGCACAAGAGAGAAGGGGAGAGGGATAATGAAAGAGAGTTGAAAAAGCAGTGAGCAAAAATTTACTTGATCTAACGGGAATCCCATCAAACGGGTCTAATTCAGCAGAAAATGTTCATAGAACATGAAAAAGGCAATGAACCTAATTTCTAACCCTAGCAACCAAGATCCATACAGATCTAAAATTTCAGAGTAAACAAAATCCAATTGAAACATCTTTTACTAGCCACCAGGATGGAATTTTCAAGACTTTAGAGGAATTTGATTACACAGATCAGTTGATGGAGAAAAACACAGCAACGGAATTTGGAATATTTTATAGTCAAGAGTAGATTGACTAACCGGTTTGATATCGCCATTCCAGATCACATGAGCGGCCAAAAATCCAATCACAGCAGGTACAATATAAAGAAGTGCAGGCTGAAACCAGAAAGGGAGGGAGGAGGAAGAATTAGGTGATGCAAGAGATGACCAGTATACACCAAAGTTCCAATAGAAATCAATGAAATACGCTTGGTGTAGTTAGAAAAAATCAATGAAGTACACTTGAATAAGAAATCAATGAAATGCAATTGTAGAATTGGCACCTGTGCAGCTTGGAACCAATTCATGACGATGATTGTAAGGACCAAACCAACTGTGTAGCCAACGAAAGAACTCTTGAAGTATTGGCTCTCTTTGCCTCTTGAAACATCAAAACGCAATGCCAATGCCACAAAGATGCCTAAAGAAGCCACATAACCAACCATGAGAACTACAAGATAGTAACAATATGCACATCACAATTCACAAGAAATTTTTTAGCTCAAAGATGAACCGAGCCTTCCACAGTCCATGGACCCCCTAATCCAAAAGATATGGAAGCGAACGCACACAAAGGCTGGACAATTGGCAATGAAGTGTCCATAAATTCAACATATTGCAGGAAAGGAAAGCTACACACACAGAATGCTGCAAGGCCTACATTTTGAAAAGAGGGTAAAAACCGTCACCTCCAACTCCTAGAAACCAGACTTCTAAGTTGTCAATCTACAGACTCGCAGTCGAAAGAAAACATGCAACATAGAGCTAGAGTAAAGTGGTCTGTGCCCCCTGCCTTGGACCATTTTGGCACAAGAGACTCTAGAACAAGAAGACTAAACACACAAAAAAATTTCCTGCAGCAAATGGAAACAATGAAGAAAAGCTGGAAATAGAAAATTGTGGGGAGTAGTAACAAACAAGATTTTACAACATGAAACAATTGGTTTTCATCTCACCAGGAATAACAATGTCTCCCAGACCTAACATGGAAAATGGTCTCACCGGATCTGCTGTAGGGAACAAAAGCTGTAAAGAAAAAAGAAACACTGATCATAAGAGGATATTTTGGTTGTTGAAATATAAAAGAAAACATTTTGCATAGTGCAACTCTAAACTGACCTTTATGGGTGCATCAAATGACTTGGCTACGCTAACCATGACAGGGGTAAAGAAGACCCAGAAGATATCATATATAAAAAGTCCACCCTACAGTCAGAAGATATAAGACAAATGTGAGGCAGCAAATAGGTAAGCTTTTGATGTGCATCACAGGCCAATTAAACTTATTTACATGTTAAAGCCCCAGAAGCAAGGAATATTTTAAAGAGCTAACAAAATATAGGATCACTATCACCATGTATATATTACTTTTGAGCATTGAACACAAAGAAAAGTAACAGGCAGTTAAGCATACGCAGCTAATTTCTCATGGAAAATCTGTGCCTCAAATATATCTTTAGATACAGCAATCAGTGAGTTGCTGAACTGAGAAATCCATATACATCTTTAAGTTTCAGAATGAATGCTCCAATAAAAAAGAATTAGGAAGGATTCAGTTAGGCCATCTGTAACAGCAAATGTTGCATATTGGTATATTCTTGGTTATTTTAGGATGCTTCACCGTTGTACATTCCGAATAAGAGAGAACTTGGATTACAAGAGTTCACACCACAGTTGATTACTGTTATAGCACGAAAGAAAATCCTACGAGGCAACAGTTATAAGCACACGGTACATTGTTTGAACAAAGTTATCAAATACAAGAGTAATTGCTCACTACCCCATAATTACATTTTTATCTCTTTTTCTCCCTTTTCACCCACCGCCGAATAATTGAATAAAGTAGTTGCCAAACAGTGCGGGTTATCTTGTCAAAGCTGTATTCAAAGGTTTGCTATGCTTATTGCGCATATCCATTAAAAAATAATATCACCACTAAAGTGCAAGATATTTATGATGCTATATGCTCACTGCAAGCAAATTTGAAATATACAAGAGTAAGATACCAAAGAAAACAAGGTAGCATAGCATGCCATCTAGAACATCAACAACTGGCCCATGGTCAGGGAAATCAGATCCTAAAATAGTGCAATGGTCCAATAAGATGCCTACACTATAACCATATGCATTATAATTCAAGATACCTACACCAGAAACCCCCTCCATATAATAATCACCAGGAACACTTCTCGGATTGTTAGTCTGGAATGTGGCTCGCTACTTTTTTTGTTATAAAATTAGTTTAATTTAGGCTTCAAATTGCTCATTCTCAAATCACAAATGAGGGGGTATTGAGTGATCCTGATAACTAGCTGCATATATGTCCCTCATGATCATAGACCTATGGAATTGTATGGTTCTCTTGAACAACATGAACTGGCATGGATACAGAACTGAGAAAAGTCGAGAAAGGAATTTGGAAAAAATCATGAATAGAAGTTTGACATCCAAATTTGACCTGTCTAAAATCATTCACACACAGATTAAGTATGCATAGAGTTCCAATTTAAAGGAGATGGAAATCTAGCAACCGTTGAGCAGCTCAAAGGTGCAAGTTCACTAACTTAATAATCACACAAATTCTACTAAAATCGACAAGAGTATTAATTGGACAAACATTGCCTACTCACCAAAAGAATGGCACCAGTCTTAAATGACCCAAGTGAAAGCATTTCAATTCCCTGCATGTTTACAGGTGGGGTAAAGAAAAGGAGTGAATAACAACCCAACCTACTAAAAGAACACATTTAGCTACAGGAAACTTAGATAGGATGAATGAAACTAAAACCAATTACTAAAAAAAGTATGTTATAGGCAAGACGTAATGAAAACTCAATCTAACCTGAATGCAGAATGCAAGGCCCAAGATATTGTTTGCAAGCCAATGCTTCTTTGATGCATACCAAACACAAAAGAAGAAACCAGGAATTGCTGCAACGATCTGAGATCTTGTGAACTCAACCTCCAAAGCTGTGGGGCCAAACAAAAAGTATCATTGTGGATACTACAAACAAACAAGCATAAAAACCTCCATTTAGGTTGGATAAGCTAACAATAGTCAACCAAAGACTCTTGTCAAGAACAGAATCCAGTTGCACACATGTTATAATCTGGTCAGCAAATGTCCTATAGAATCCAAGCAGTCTCTCAGTAGCCTACATGAATTACTGTCCCATCTTCCCATATTTAGGGATGATAGGGAAATTTCAGCATTTGAACAAAACCTAGGAATGTATGACCAATGTTATTGACTCGTAAATACACTGTCATTGCATTTCAACAGCGTCTTGGCAGATGCTGATCTTGGTGGGGCATTTGAACATGTATTCGATAGACAGAGCAACAGTATTGTATAGAATTCTTAAAAGCAATAGGCCGGTAACATACATCGGAAATAAGGGAAGCGCCATTCAATGACATTTTCATTCCAGTGCTTTGGCAGGAAACGCTTTATTGCAGGTAGTAATGTTGCACTGAAAAGGAAAACAGGTCAATAGACAATGGTTATTGAAACGCCATAATCAAGAAGTCAAACGCTAAGGAATTTGAAGACAAAAGAGACAGAGAACATACGAAAAGGCCAATATTCCAAGAACAAAGAAGTAGCATGTTAGTACAGCGTTGACCAAGTCCTTTGACAAGAACTTGAACAGTAAAAACAAAGACAACAACATTGCACTCCCAACCAAAGGAAATCTCATGGCATGTTCATTGGACATCGTTTCCTGCATTGCGGACAACCACAGAAATTATACGAGAGAAATTGAGAAGTGTTCCTCAAAACGACAAGGTAACTAACTAAATACGTGAAATTGATAGTTTACAATGACTTCTTACTGTGGGTGGCGTTGGCTTTACTGAACGATAACAACCAACATATACTGCAAGACAAGCAGTCAATACCACATTTACATTTGGATTCACATTCACAACAAGCGGTGCCAAAGTCAAGCCTGCAAACAGAAGGCAAAACACATTATCAAAATCAGCACTTTAATACCACACCTTCTACCAAAGTGATCAACTTTATCGTCTCTTCCGAGACATCACAGAAAATCAACCCCATTTGTTGAAAAGTGAATATAATCAGCATCCCAAGTGTTCCTAACCCCCCCCCCCCCCCGGCGCACCCTAGAAAATAGAAAATAAATCAAAGATCATGCCGCTGAAAACAACATAAGAATCAGTCCTGTTTTCTTTTGGTTGGGGGAAGAGAAAGCTGGGGAGGTAAACACTTCAACCTTTAATATTATCACTGAAAGATACTTTGGTGTGTAAACAAAGTGGTTGCCAGGCTTCCACCCCATGGTAAGTTGGTAACTACAGAAAAACTTCATGGCACTCAAAACAAGCCAGCTGATCTAAAGATGATTTTTTCCCTCTCCTCCCAATATATAATCTACTCTCTTCAAGAATTAAGACCAAAACCCAGCATGAATGCTCATAATCTAAGAAAACTACACATGGAAAAAATAATGCTCATAATCTCAATCACTTTGAAACAACCCAATTCAGTGCCTGCTGTGTTGCACATTTCCATTACCTCTTCCCCATTCAAAGGATCAACAATCAAATGGCCTCAATTTCAATTAACAGTTAAATAAAGATCGATGCATCCTAACAAAGCTTCAGAAAGCAATCGTCTTTACCACATTTCAACCGAAGTTAGCCAAATCACAACCAAAACATGATACTATTTGAATGATCAATTAAACAACGATCACAACAACAATTAAATCAACCAAAACCAAAAAAGATACACAAACTACAAATTACAAACCTGCCAAGGCCAGATTCGCTAACCGCTCACAGTTCTTCATATCTTATCAGCTTCCTAACTGAAAATCTCACAACTTCTTATCACTTCTCTCCAATTGAATGATCAACCACGATTTCTAAACCCTCCTCACAAAATCAAACCTGATAAAAACAAGTCAAACTGTAATCTCCAAACAAGTAGCATAAAATTCAACTCGTATAATCAAGGTTTAATCATGCAATAATCGAAAATACGAGAGAAATTGCAGCAATTTACCACGCACTAATACAAGATCCAGCAATCGCCGTCGTTCTCTCTCCCTCTGCGATTCGAATTCGTAGATCCGCAATCCACAGAAGAGAGAGAAACTAGAGAGAGAGGGAGACGACGAAGTAAGATTTTTCTTTGAGGGAGTAATTTTTTATTATTTCCTTTTATTTTCTGGAAATAACAGTTCAGAGAAAACGGAAGGAAAAAAATGAGGGGTTTAAATATCAAGGGGGCACTAAATGTATTGGTGCTAGTTTGACATGTAGGTGATAAAGACGATTCTGACCGCCGAATTAAAACATTAGAATTGCCACGTGGTTAGTCTTCATTGGCTGTGATCCAAATGTTTTTGAAGGGTACGGTTAGAGTCTCCCATTTAAAGCGACCAACATAAGTTTGGGATGAGCAATATCAATTTTGTGGGTGTTATTTTCCACGTCACCGTGTCCCGTCGAGTGAAGTGGCCCAACCAATCGGGAAATGCCATGTCAGCCTCCAAAATATCTTTGCTTTTTTTCCTTTTGAATTGCTTCTCTTGCTGCCATGGTCTAGTTTAAAGTGTCTTGGTCTTGTATAGGGATGACAGTCAAGTCCGAATCCGAAACGAATTCGATTCGCTCCGACTAAAAAATTTGAGTCCAAATTCGAAAAAAAACTCCGAATCTGAATCCGATTTAAAAAGTCCGACTCCGATTATAATTGGGGCGGGTATGAAGGTGACCACCTCTGATCCGATTAAATCCAATTAAGTCCGAATAGTCGATTTGATTAAGTCCGATTAACTCCGATTATAATAATTAATATAAAATTTTAAAAAAAAAACTGAAAATTAAAATGATCGATTTTTTTAAATAATAGATTGTAAAAGTTTTGGAATTTGTGGTTTTGGAATTTCTCAGGAATATTTTGATGGTTGAGAGACTATTTTTGATATGTTATATATGTGTTGTGTGTTATGCAAACATTTTTAAGAATTATTGTTGGTGTTTTATTTTAACAAGTATGATATATAATCAGAGGTAATTGGAGTTAGAAGTAATCGGAGTCGGAGGAAATTATTTTATGGAAACGTATAACAGCTAATCGGAGTCGGAGGTAATCAGAGTCGGAGTTGGAGTTGGGTACCTCCAATTAAGTTTGGATTTGGAGGTCTTCTCACCTCCTATTAATCGGATTTGGAGGTGGACCTCCACCTCCGATTATTAATTGGAGCGAAGGTGGAAGTACCTTCCTCCGATTAAGTTTGGATTTGGAGGTCTTCCCACCTCCGATTAATCGGATTTGGAGGTGGACCTCCACCTCCGATTATTAATTGAAGCGAAGGTGGAGGCACCTACCTCCGATTCGCCTCCGACCCATTGTCATCCCTAGTCTTGTATAGTTGTATAAGCTATGATGAGGTTTGATTATGATTTTTGAGATTTCAAAATGTTCAAATAAAATGTCTTTTCAATGCAAGATGATATGAAAGTTATTGAGATATATTGAATTCAAGCTCTATCAAGAATAGTTTTAGAAAATCTTTAACTTTTTTTAGAGATCTAAAATTATACTTCCTCCGTTCCATATTAATTGTCGTTTTGGAAATTATGTACTCAAATTTCAAAAATTTTGACCATAAATTTCTCAATATATACAATTAGTTGTTATATAAAATTACCACCATGAGCTTCGCAACAAAAAATACTATCATAAAATTATAATATTGTAATGGTTAATAAGGTATTATGTAAGAAATTATCAATCAAAGAACGACATTGAAAATTGTGAAAGTCAAAATTATGACAAATAATATGGAACGGAGAGAATGTCTCCTTGTAAGAGTATTTTATTGTGAGAACGTTTGCAGTGTCAATTCAATTTTCTACTCAATTTGTAGGGTGGACCATCAACTGAGTCAAGATTTGACTCATCAAAAAACTTCTTCTCCAGTGATAGAGATTAAACAATGAAAGCAAATGGAGAATTGATAGAGAAATGATAGAGGAAGAGGAGAGAGAAAGAGATAAGTTCGCTTATGATCTAGATTCAATCAACTTGATCAATTTGCCCACTCAAGTAAAAGAACTCTCACCATTTTACACTTTTTTACTTGTTAATCTTCTACGGCATCAATTGAACAAAAAAATCGATCACTACTACAGGTGGGTCTGATTCTTAGGCTTTAGTGAAAGGTATCCTCAGTTTTTATTGAATATATAAGACTTGGACCCTGTTTTTCTTTCTTTTCCTTTCACTTTACTACTTTTTTGTTGTTTCCTCTTCCCCATTAGATTTTTGTCTTGTCGGTACTTCTTTATCTTCTTTCACTTTACTTTTTAAAACATAAACATGTATTTCCTCCATATGTCTCCATTTGTGGAACCACATAAAAGATGTACAAGCCCAAAACTACGTCTTTCCAATCAGTTGTCGATGCTGAAAAGATATAGGAAAGTCATGGCTACAAAGGGGCGATGAAGCATTTCAAATGAAAAGGGGGAAAAGGAAAAAAGAGAAACCAAGGACATTGAAGTAAAATAAGAATAATAAGCTCTAGACCCATGTTTAGTTGGAAAGCTCAACACAGCGGGAAAATTCAATAATCTTTGATACTCAGGTGGGATAAGGTCATTAAAGATAAAATAGAAGATTTTAAAAAAAGGCAAGTAGTATTTGTGTATGTATTGTGTGGAATTAATTACTAGAATCAAATAATCTTTGAAGCTTAAGTAGCAAGTGATCTGTTAGTAGCAGCCCTCTTCATGCATGAACTGAAGTCGAGGGTTTGAATCTACGCTCAAAACAAAAACTAGTTAGTGATAGGGGGAAAAGGTTCCAAACATTGATGTAACTCGGAGACTCGTTCTCATATAAAGTAACGATATAGCAAAAGGTAGCGGCATAGCAAAAAAGGATGAAAACATCAAGCCTCTAGCAAACACATATGAAGAAATGCTAAACTTTTGATACAAATGTGGAAGAGCTAGGCACATTGCAAGAGACCTCAAACTGGAGGAGGAATAAAGGATGTAGTAGCACAGAAAAATTGGTCTTCATATGAATGAAAACAAGGTGGACCAATAGAAAACAAATAAATTGAACAAGTGGTTGAAGAACTATTGAATATTATAGTGGGGAAAAAATAATGAAAAACTATTAAGAGCAACGAGCAAAGGAAAAAACTCAAAAGGAAGAACAACCACATGCAAATACTAAAATTATGCATGATACCATGAATAAAATAAAGCACGTCACAAACCAAAACCATCAAGTTACGACGATGGATAAAAAAGAGTCATATGAGGTAGACTAGAGAAGCAATGAATGGATGGCGAACATGATGACAAATAGATGATGTGGTCATGGCTGATGCACCAAGATTTTAAGGCTCTAGAAGAACGTCCAAGAAAAATCATGTGAGGAAGATGTAGAAGCAGAGGTTGGCTCCCAAGCCCCACCCCCGTTGAGAATCACAATGCCATAGCATATAACTGTCACGAGCTTTGGAACCCGACGACAATAGGTGTCTTGAAAGGAAATATCAATGACAAGACCCTGACATTGTCTTACTATCAAATAGAATGGAGTTAGAAAAGGTTCATAATTAGGGGCGAACCAAAAAAAAACTGAAATACAAAAATCAAATAAAAACTGAAAAGATTATACTGAAATATCGGTTAACTGATTTATTTTTTTGTTTAAAAAGCAGTTTGGTTAACCGAAATGATAAAAGCGATTTGGTTTTCGATTCACTAAAATAAAATGGTTAACAAGGTATTGTTAATTATTATTCTTGAAAAATAAATGCCAAATTTTTATGCAAATTGGGTGAAAAAAATAACACACACAATGAAATATTGATTTACCTAAAACCTTAAATAAATAAAGTTTGAAGTTGAATTTATGAGGAATATTAAACAGTTAATCGTACGCCAAACTTAAAATTGGTTAACCACCGCATGCGTTTTAGTTTGTGATACATTTTAGTAGAAACAAAAAAAGGTTAACTGAAATGCGATTAACCGAAAACTTCAATTTACTCCGCGTTTCATGTTTTTTGTAAATTGAAAAACGATTAACTGATTTTGCTCACTCTTATGTCCCAATATTTCTCTCTCCATTCTCCATTCCTCCACTCCTGGTCGTCGGGGTCCATGTTTGGCCCGATAGTTGACGAGGTTTTTACCCCTTAGGTTTATGAGAAGTTAGGATTTTAGCTGCCAGGTTTGGGAGGTTAAATTTATCCAACTTCAACTATAAACCTGTAATTATTTTACACGTTTTTCGAGTGCTGATAGAGTTACCTCTAAAGAAGGGTGTAAAAAGTCTTAAATAACGTCAATTAAAAATACCAAAAGACATATTTACCCTCAACAAATGACCATTAACCACGCCACCACCACCATCTTCGCCACCTTCGTCCTCCCTCCTTCCGTCTCCTCTTTCTTCTTCTTTAGTTTCTCTCTCCTCTCTCCTCTTCCCTCTCCTCCTCCTGTGCGGTGTAGTGTATGGACAAATCAACCAATTTGCAAGGTGAAAAATTGGCAATTTGACACTCTTCTTCTTCTTCTTCTAATCCAAAAATTCTACCGATTATTATTCTCTCCCGACATTCATTAATAATGACGATAATTGACAATGTGAATATTTGAATTAGTATGAGTACCTTCCAAACTCAATGAAGCTAGGTCTAAATTGGTAACATTACTATCTAGATACACAACGGAGTACAATTTCTCCGAGGACAAACTCATCCGTCCTTTGGATATGCACAATCCCGCGAAAGCCCTCCCGTCCCCATATTGACCATCGCCGAAAAATGCCTGTCCAACATCCCAGAAGCGACAATGACCACCCGGGCGCCATGTTGGTCAGGCTGGCTAACCCTTGGGTGTCGTTCCCAATGGAGAATGACACGAATACGCTCATCTCCATGGCCCAAAACATCACCATCAACAGGCTGTCCCGGATGTACGGTGACACTCTGCCACCCCGAGCGACATCAACAGGCCCCCGAGTACATTCCACGTGCGTACCCCAACAGGCTGGCGCCATCCCCCGCCGACCCCAACACCGTCCCTCGATGTTGGTCCCGTGTCGATCCTAGCCCCTTGCCAACTTCCACTCCTTGCTTTAATGTGTGTTTTTGGGTCAGTGTTAATGGTGAATTTGGTGGGTTATTGGGCATTTAAGAAAAGAAATTGAGGGTAATTTTGTCAGTTCACACCAATTTTCTCACTATCTTTATTTGAAAAATATGTATTTTATTCTTATTGCAAATGTAGGTTCATTATTTATTACTTGGTTCAAAGTGGAAGTAGGATAAACATACTTTTCTAAACTCGTGGCTATGATTCCATTTTCCTATAAAAAAAAATTCAAGCAGTAAAAATCTATAGTTCTCTTTTGGATTTTTGGATGCTAATATACTGAACTTTTGGGGTATTGAATAATAATGTACTGAACTTTGATATTGGACAATAATACATTGTACTTTGAAAGGTGTTGGACAATAATGCACCCTAAACGATTTTGGCTGACTCAATGGCAATCCTACGTGGTAGGACAATATATAAAAAAAACAACAATCTCTCCTAGAAAACACGTTTAAGCAAAGGAGATTTTATGTTTTATTTTTTACTTTTTTCAAAGTTGATTCCTTTTACTTACGTGGATTAGCGGACATAACATAAATTTTAATATTTTTTGGCCAAGTAATATCCTCCACCTGCCACGAAGGATCACCATTGAGTCATCTACCGGTGAAATCGTTTTGAGTGTATTATTTTCCAACACCCCTCAGAATACAGTGTATTGTTTTCCAAGGTAAAAGTTTAGTATATTATTGTCCAATAACCAAAAAATTCAGTATATTAGCGTCCAAAAATCCTTCTCCTTTTATTGTTTTTATATCTTTTCCCCCAATAATCCCGTTCTCTTCTCTAAAAAATAAAATAAAATAAAAAATCCCGTTCTCGCTTGCTTCCTATGGAACTCCTCCCTCTTGTCACATACAAGTGCCCATACTTCGCTCAGGCTAGTTCAAAAAAATGGCCGCCAAACGTCTACTTTCACGACGCTTTCTGGAGAAAACCATTCCTCAAATTCAACCTCTCTCAACATCGACATCTCTTCAATGTCTACAACCAGCTGCAGCTGTCGAACCGAGTACATCAGCATCAATTTCCGACACTTTATCTGTCGAGAAAATCCTGCTCAACCTAAAGCTCGGTAAGTCTACTTTCTTTCACAGTAGCAGTAAAATTTATCGCTCATTAACCCCAGACGAAATTGCGCAAGTTTTGTATCGATGCCGTGAGAATTTGCCGATGGCTTTGAGGTTCATTGACTTGTTATCATCGAATTGCCCTAATTTTCAGCATTCCGTGCTGTCACTATGCGCTATGGTTCATATGTTAGTTAGGGCTAGGAGATTGTCGGATGCCCAGGCTTTAATTCTTCGTATGGTTCGGAGAAGTAGGGTTTCAAGGGTGGAGGTTGTCGATTCGTTTTTGGAAAGTTGTGGTAAATGTGGTTCGGATTCTGGTGTTTTGGATTTGTTGGTGAGGACTTATGTGCAAGCTAGGAGGCTTAGAGAAGCTTCTGAAGTGTTTAATATTTCGGTAAGTCGAGGGGTTTGTGTTTCGATCAATGCTTGTAATAGTCTTCTTGGCGGGTTAGTGAAGGTTGGGTGGGCCGATTTGGCATGGGGGGTGTATGGAGAAATGGTGAAAAGCGGAGTTCGGGTGAATGCGTATACACTAAATATCATGGTCAATGCGTTGTGTAAAGATGGTAAAATGGGGGAGGTGGATTCTTATTTATTAGAAATGGAGGAAAAAGGAGTGTTTCGGGATAATGTGACATACAATACACTTATTAATGCTTATTGTAGAGAGGGGGCGGTGGAAAAAGCTTTCGAATTGATGGATTCTATGTCAAGTAGGGGTTTGAGGCCCGGTTTGTATACGTATAATGCAATCTTAAAAGGGTTGTGTAAAGTGGGAAGGGGTGATAGAGCTAAGCAAATCTTGCGTGAGATGTGGGATGTTGGGTTGAGCCCGGATACCACGAGCTATAATACATTGCTTATAGAATGTAGCAGGAAGGATAGAGTTGTGGATGGTGAGGATCTATTCAATGAGATGTTGCGTTGTGGTGTCATTCCTGATCTAGTTAGCTTTACTTCGTTGATCGGGTTGCTTTCCAGGAATGGGCATCTTGATCAAGCCTTGATGTATCTTAGAGAGATGAAGGCCAAAGGGTTGACCCCGGATAGTGTGATCTATACCATTCTCATTGGTGGGTTTTGTAAAATGGGTATTATGCCACAAGCTCTAAAAATACGAGATGAAATGCTTGAGCAGGGTTGTGTTATGGATGTTGTAACGTACAATACCATTTTGAGTGGCTTGTGCAAGCAATCTATGCTGAATGAGGCTGATCAACTCCTTGATGAGATGAAGCAAAGGGGTATGTTCCCTGATTACTATACGTATACAACACTCATCCATGGCTACTGCAAGGTTGGGAACGTGACCAAAGCCATGGTATTGTTTGAGACTATGATTCAGAAAAATCTCAAACCAGATATTGTGACATATAACACCTTGATTGATGGTTTTTGCAAGGATGGTTGTATGGAAAAAGCTAACGAGCTGTGGAGAGATATGATTTGTTGCAATATTTTTCCTAATCACATCTCATATAGCATTCTTATAAATGGATTTTGTAATATGGGACAACTCAATGAGGCCTTTAGGTTGTTGGATGAGATGGTTGAGAAAGGTATAAAACCAACCATCGTGACTTGCAACACTATCATTAAAGGTTATTGCAGATCTGGAGACACATCAAAGGCAGAGGCTTTCTTGAGGAAGATGGAACTGGAGGGTACTCTTCCTGATAGCATTACATACAACACTCTTATACATGGATTCATGAAAGAGGAGAATATTGAAAAGGCTTTTGTCTTGCTGAATAAAATGGAGGACCAAGGGATATGGCCTAATGCCATATCATATAATGTAATATTAGAAGGCTTTTGCAGGCAAGCTAGAATGGAGGAGGCAAACTTGATATACAATAAGATGATAGAAAGAGGGCTGAATCCTGACCGTGCAACATTTACATCGTTAATAAATGGTTATGTTAGCCAGGACAATCTGAAAGAGGCTTTCAGGTTCCATGACGAAATGCTCCGTAGGGGCTTTGTCCCAGATGATAAGTTTTAGTGCTTCAGCTGGTGAAGAGAATAGTAGACTGATTGCACACTCTGATGTTGATATCTGCGCTCAATGAAGCTTGAACAATCTTCTTCTAAAGGTAGCTAATTAAATTTTGTTTCAAAGTATGCTGATCAAAACCTTATTCTGTCATAATTTTCGTCAGCCTGAGCCATGCTGGACTTTTTAAAAATTTGCGCAGCACAAGAGGAGGTGATGCGGAGTGAGTTGGTCAAGAGTTATGTATGGTGAGTGTTTCATCTGGTGCAAAAGGTGGAAGGATGTAATGCCTGTGCTAGTTATCCTAATTGGTGTTCTTGTCTCTTGTGTTGTGAGGCTGGCTACCATGAATTACAACATTTTCAAGGTCAAGGCCATGCTCATTTGTACGGGTTTGACCAGGAGCTCACTTACTTTTTTTGTCTGTTTTTTAAGGTGATTCCTGAATGCTAATTGCTGAGAAGACTGACCACAGATTCATTCGATTCTGGCTTGGACCAAGAGGTGTGATATCTGCTGCTTCTTGGCTTATAATCATCTCCAGGTAGTTGTGCATACTGTCATTGATGTGTTAGTGCCTTAGTGGGGCTTCTGTACTATAAATCATTGCCTTGGCTCTTCTATTCTGTTTCTCAGTGACACTTATGATTTCTCATGACTATGGAAAACTTTTAGAATTATTTGTTTAATGTCTGTCACTTTATTTTGTCCAAGAATGGTGTATTTGTTTAAAGAAAGTGGGTCTAATTTGGGAAGTGACATTTGCTGCCGCCTGCCTTCGTGCTTTTACTATTTTATTTGGATATGGACTTCTAATATCCAAGAAGTATCCTCACAGACTGATCATCAAGCTAACCAAAATGAAATGGAAAATATTCAGTTTGGGGGGGGGGGGGGGAGGTATGGAAGTAGAGAATATGGCAATCAGAGACCAATAACAAGGAACTTCAACCTCCTGCCCAAACTGCCTTAGGAAAACTGAAAGTTTGTCAGAAATTGAGCTAAAAATTGCTACCATCACAAGCATCACTGGACGCAATAATTCCAGCATCACCAACCTACTTGCAAACTTCCAACTTCTTTGACTCTATTTCTCATGATAATTCTGAATAGCTGCTTGCCCGAGGAAGCACAACTAACGACCAAAATGGTTAGCAAAAACCTTGTGAGCATGCATGTCAATGTTCATATTTAGGATGGGTGTAGAATCATGACAATTATGTACATAACATTTGATATTTTGTGTGATGAACTGAAGAATGGTAAGGGAACATTAATGAGGTTATTAGTCATTTTATAAACAAGGTTGGACGAAGTGGAGAGATGCCCATTTGTAGATTTTGTGTGATCAATTGAAGGAGAAATTTTATAGGTGGGAGTTGCACCAAATGAGGGCAACGTGCGAGATGTGAGACTGGGTAGTTTGGACACATCAAGTGGATGAATCTAGGCGCACATCTTGAGACTAGGTGTGAGAGGTGAGGTAAAACTAAAAGAACTTGGGATGACATTATCAAACTACTCTAGGACATCATGAACACATGACCCAAGATTAAGAGCTTGTGGATGTTAAAGGTTAAGGTTGTAATAATCTTTACTTTCGTTTGTCTAAGTGATCAGATTAGTGATCATAGGTAGCTTTCTGCAAGTTTTTGTAGAGATGAACTTGTTTTCTTTAAGTGAGTAGGGATGGTGATAGTTAATCTAAGTCCTTAATGTGAGGGCTATTAGAATGGTGAAAGTTTTTGTTTGCTACTTCGCCCCAATACATTTCTAGCCCAGTTATTTATTTGTTTGCTTGTACTTTTTTCATCTCTTCACCACTTATTTAGCATGTTACACACACACACACACATGGTTGGTACTTGATCTCAACACTTTTACAGTACAGTGAGGCACCAAACTCTGACCCAGCATCACACATTCTCCAGGTTTAGTATGTGTCACACACACACACACATGCTTATTTAGTTCTTTTTTCAGGTACTTATCCAAAGTTGCGTGTTCCATTTTTTTTTTGGGTCTGTTGCTTAGTCTGTTAACTTTCTTAAAAGTTTTGTAGAAGTGTTTACGTGGGTCTCTTGGAACTGGTCTCTCTATAGGCAATGTGCTTGTAGGCTGACAAGTGATGACATTTTGGATCATTTAACTCTTTCAAAAGTTTCTGGTCTTAGGGTTTCTCTTGTTATTGTTTTTTCCCACTCAATGTACTTATTCTGATACCACTAATTTCTCACTCATTCTTCACTCTTAAGACATCAATCTTGCAGGAAGGAGCTGCTTATCGCATTGCATCTCAATACACATTTGTCATCACCATGCTAGTCCATATGATGGACACTTTGCTGGATACTTACCCCAATATGTGACAAGCAGCATGAGAGCACTGCAGACAGGCATGTATTTGGTATGCTACAAACCCTATTCTCTGACAATCATGCACCAAAATTTGTGCCATTGGTCACTGACCGGTACACAATCACCAAAGTTGGTGTTTAAGACTACTTGGTAGCATTTGGGAAAATGGCAAAGGTTCCATTTGGATGTTCCCTCAGTTTGCTCTAGCAAAGCAAGGACAGTACAGATGCACAATGTCAATTAGGCTTTATGGGTCTCCCTGAGTAATATGGTTATATTAAGGCCCTGTTCTTTAAAGGTAAACCACCGACAACATTTGCTTACACCTACCGAATTCTACCTTTTCTACCGAAACCTACCTAGACCTATATAATTTTTCTACTTTTAAAACAACTCATTATCTACTTCTACATAAACTACTCAAACCTAGTACTCAGACCTACTCGACTTTACCTTGCCTAACTTCTACATATTCATCAAAAGAAGAAGGCCCAATTCTAGGATTGGCATAGGCCAGCCAATTTTGGCATGGACCGGGTTCACTTTAGGTGAGTTTGGGTTTGACTTGACTTCGGGTGAGTCTTATTCGTGTTGGTTTGGTTGAGATTCTTTTAGATTGGGTTTTGATTCTATTTGGGGTCATTTTGGTGTGGATCTTAAACAGATCACTTTCAGATTGGGTTTAGGTCGGTTTTCCTTTGGGTTTAGGTCAAGATCATATCATCCATCCAGGCGTGGAGTCTGGAGTCGGTCTTTCGGTTCGGGGTTCAAGTCAGTTTTGCCAAGGCGTTGTGGCGGTTGTAGGACCCTACCTGCTGTTTTTTTCCCTCCCAAAAATCGGATAAAGTTGAGCCACTCACTGAATCCTATGTCAAGGGTAGCCACCGGCAAGCTGCATGCACCTGATTTGGGCGCACCTTGGAAAGAGACCCTCCCCTGTGTCTTGTTGTATTGTGCCATCTTCACAATGGTTTAAACTTTAAAAAAAGAAAGAAGAGTGAGTAGTTTGTTTCTCCTTGTCCTTTGTGTAAAGTTTCAGCACACTTTTGACCCATTCATGAACATTTTCTTTGCTTTGATGTAATAACACTTCCTAATCCCAAATTGGGCCTGTTTTTTTAATTATTAAAGCTGTGTCTGTGTGTATAATAAAATACTCACCTGATGCATATGTCATGTCTGAGCTCTTAATCTAGACAGTGGCTTTTGTACATGTCTGTTTCCACTAGTTGTCATGAGTTAACTCATCATGAGGATGAATCTACTTTTTTTAAGCGTATTTTTTGACCGTTGGATTTTGTTGAATGCAATATGAGTCGGTTGGAGGTTGAACTAATTGTGATGTTAAATTTATGGAGTTCATCATTAGTTGTTGGTTAGCAAACCTAATGGACTGGTTTAGCAAGCCGGCTTTATATATGCTTTGTAAAAAGAGTGTTTGGTGCTTGAAAAAACTCCATTTACAATCTGTCAAATTGGATTTCTTGTCAACGCAATAAGGCTCTATTCTTTTGTGCGGTGTGATACTGCAATTCACCATATCACTCAATATTCCAAAAAATTGCTGGGAGGTGTCACACTTTTTTTTTAACTGACTTGCGGGTCACAACTTTTTTTTAATGCATTCTCGGGTGACATTAAATTTACTTAAGTGGCTGGGGAGTGACATTCCGACCTTTTTTGGCCGGAAAAAAGGAAAAGTCTAATTTGCCCTTAAAAATTAAATGAAGTGTCATTTATACCCTTAATTTTACCGCTCAAAAACACTGCCTCCCTTTCTCTCTCCTCTTCATTCTCCCAGTCCCTTTCCCACCCCCTCCAGATCGCCCCCGCTTCCCCACCTCTGCCATCTACCGGCGGCTCTCCAAATGCCTTTTCCGACGTCTAGGTTCTGTTCCTTCCGAGTTCGACCACGGCCTCCGCGGCGTCGAGAACATTGATAAACTCCCATCACCCACATCATCTCCTTCTTCCATGTATCCATGTCGCTCGAATCCCACGAGAAACTTCATCTCGGCTATACGCCGGAAAACCGCCGATGTGCGTCATCTTCGACCCCTTCCTCGGATGGGTCGACGACGCCGCCAGAAGTTCGGGTCCGCCGGAATCGTGTTCACCACCTACGGGGCGTACGGCACGGCGGCGTACATGGCGCTCTGGCTCGAACTCCCCTACTGGGAATTGTCCGACGACGAGGAGTTGACTTTGCTGGGATTCCCAGAGACCCACCGCTACCGCCGCGAACTCCACCGGTTTTTGAGATTCGCTGACGGGTCGGATCCTTGGTCTCGGTTTTTCCAACCCCAGATTCGACTCTCAATCAGTTGCTCCAAGTGGTTACGCAACTCCGTCGAAGAACTCGAGCCGCTAGGGTTTCGAATTCTCCGGGATTATCTCAAATCACTCGTTAGGGCTGTTTGGCAATAGATCCCGCTACCCAAGGATAGATCAAGATCATCATCTTCTTCCTCAGATGAATCCATTAAGTGGTTGAATACCCAGAAGCCCGATTCAGTCTTGTACATCTCATTCGGATCTCAAAACACCATTTCTTCGACCCATATGATGGAGCTTGCTACTGGTTTGAGCTGAATTTTTGTTGTAGCTACCAAAGTTTTGATTTTGTTTTGGTATTGATTGGGAATCGGTTGGGAACTCGAGTTGGGTATGCATTTGGGGTTTGGGTATTGATTCTGGAGGAAGAGGATGAAGAAAAGAGAGAAAGAGGGATGAATGACATATCAAGTTAAATTAGAGAGAAAAATAAGGGCATTTTCGTCATTTTCAACATATCTCGCCGAATTTCAGTCAAAATAACCGGATTGTCACCCCTTAGCCACTTAAGTAAATTTAATGTCCCCCGGGAATGCATTAAAAAAAAGTTGTGACCCGCGAGTCAATTAAAAAAGATGTGTGACACCCTCAGCAATTTTTTGTACTATACCATACTACAATGTGTCACAATTAATCATTTTTCTCTCTTCTCAATTTTCACATCTACTTTTCATATTTTCTCTCCTTACTGTTGCATCAATCACACTTTTCCACAAATTTCATCATATCATTCCACACCTCATGTAGTTTCTACAATCACCACACCATTTCTGCATCTTACCAACTACAAAAAAAAAAAAAAACAGGGCCTAAGTTTGCTATGTCCGGCTAAATATAGCTTAAGGCCCCCCCCTTTTTTTTGCGGCGTAGGTAAAGTATAGTAATGGTATAGAAAAAATTATGGATAGTGTGATATGATGTGGTACAGAGTGGTAAGTTGACGTAAAATTTGTGATAAGAATGATTGGTGTGATCAATCGTAGTATGATATGGTAATATGTGATGGTTTATGGTTAGTGTGATAAATTGTGGTTGATGCGGTAGGTACCAACACAAAAAAAAACTGAGCTTAAAATACATTGGTTTATTTTTGCATTTGTATTGTATTAGGAAGTTTTCCAATTAAAAGGTCCACTTTTATGTCAAGAATACCCTTAATTATTTATTTAAATATGTATTTTATTGGGTAATTTATAAACTTTTAGCTCATCCACTTCCTTTCATCGATGTATAAATTCTTTTGGATAACGTAACAGTACTTGTGATAGACACAGTGAAGTACAACTCTCAGAAGAACTGAGAGAACGACGTACAAATATATATGCTACAAACAGTTAACTACTAAAAAACAAGAAAAACTGCCAAAGAATAATGCTAAAGAAGCTAGACCCTGATCTTTAGAGGATAAGATTCTTTGGTAAGGTAAGAATAGAAAAGATAAAGATAAAATATTTATTTTAGTTTGAGTGTCTTTTAAGAAATTGGGTAAAATAAAGTAAGATTCGATAAGAAAAAATCCAACTTACCCAATAAATTAATGAAATGTACCTTATGTTTTGTAGTATCTATTTTTATGGGACCATATTATTGAAAATTATTTCTAGATACCATGTGTTTTATAGCACCTATCTTCTGGTGACAAATTATATTTTAGATTTATTCAATATCGCCAAGACTATCTAAAACTGCAAAAATATCCCTACCTTGATAAAAGCTTGTCAATTTATATTTCCGTATGCATTAAATATTTGTTTTAAAGAATTAGCTTAGATCTCTTTTCCATTGGTTTAATTAATCAGTTATTCTTATGTAAGATCGTCTTAATATAAATTTATCGTAAGACGTATAATTTTGTGGTGACTATTTATCAATAGAGGAACAACTAATAATTTATTTGAACTGACTTAGGTAAAAGTCACCCCATTATAATTAGTTATATCGGTGTTAAAAAGTCATTTACTAGTCATAGTAAAATATTAAAAATGTCTCCCTAGAAATAATCCATCTCACGATAAATTTACGGGAGACAGTTTTACGCTTGAATTTACGTTAATTAATTTAGCTAAGCATAGTAGACCTATAACCACAGAAAATATAATATCTAAGGTATAAGTAGTAGATTGTGATCATTTTTTTTCCAAACCGGATTGTGATAATTAGTATCATTAAAGTTATTATATTGAGTTAAGAGTTTTTATCTGAACTTGTTTGCATAAAAACTTCAAAAAATCATATTATTGTAAGAAGGTCCCTGTTTAAGGTCCTTCTCTATAAATTTTGGACTAAATTGCAAAAAAAAAAAAACACCTAAAAATAGTTTCCAAAAAAAAACTTTCACTGAAAAATAATTTATAAAAAATAGAAGGTACTTGAAAATGATTTCTAAAAACATTGTCCCCAAAAATAGTTTCTATAAAATAGAAGTCAAGTCATTATTTGTAACTTACCAGTCTAAAGAACAAGACTTTAATACAAACTAATTACACAATGTAAAGTTGTAAACCCCATGATCATTTGTTCTCCAAAAACACTGTACCTACACAGTACACACTGCTAGAAATCCTTTAGCCATATCTCTTATAATTCCTAGATAAATCAAATTATGTGTAATGACATTTTAATTTGATACTCTTCTATGAGCACCATCGTCGACCTCTTTCACTATCGGGTATGTTAATTCTTCCACAACTCGACATTGACATGTTTACATCTTTTCTCAACTTTAGATCTGTCAGTCTCAATTTATCCTCTATATATGTTACCTCTAATTTAACTTTGATATTTTCATTATTTATCCAACCAGCTCTTGTATATCCATACATTGAATCATCAATCATCCAATTATCCTCACCTTTACTATCATAAACCGATAAATTCGAGACTTTTTAATTGACCAATACTCTCTACACCGAATTAAATACCAATATAGCCGATATAGAAACTATACACAAGTCACTTTTGAAGCATTTCTACATTTTACTAAAGACTGAAGTATCTTTATTATTTTCAGATTGTCATATTGTAGTGCTATATATATTTTTAATATTAATACAATTATACATACATAATATATAATACTATGAATAGAATGCACTTAAGACTAGGGGCAGATTTAGGTCTTTGTATCAGGGATATTCAATACATTATTTACTTATTTAAAAACATATTATCTATAATTTTCAATTCAAATTTATGCTAAATTTAATTTAATTTTTTTTGAGTTAAGGGTGATCATGGTTACCCCACCCTTACATGTAGATCTGTCCATGCTCAAGACACGAAAAGTACGAAATGAGAACAGCTATGCGACCCATTGAAAAACTCCGACAAATACACAGAAAATATAGCCAAAAAGACAGGGTGCTATACATTTCTAATTTAAGACTATATAATTAGCACGTTAAATAAGTGTTGTAACATATGCATCCATAATCTTTGTTAAATCTAACGCAAGACACATACAGAAATAGACAGCAAATCAGTGGGGGTCCGTACACAGGGTATTTGCATTTTATTCAAAGTTTGGTGGAAAATTTGACCAATGAATTTGTCCAATAATTATAACAAAATACTAACTACAATAATATTAATAGTAACATTAACGATATGCTGCTTTGTAATTGGTTCAAGATAAGCTTTGATGATATAAGGAAGAATATGATAAGGAAGAGCATAATGATAGAGTCTTTGAAAAAGACGTTGATGATGTTTACCATGGAAATTTGCATGTGGATTATACCCACTTGTCAGTATCCTTCTTACACACCTCTTCTATTCTCACAACCATTTTTTTTACTCCCTCCACTCCATATTAATTATTGTAATTTTGATTTTTATGGTCTCAAATATTATTTTTTTATTGATAATTTCTTATATAATATATTATTAATAATTGTAATATTATACTTTTATGATAGTATTTTTTGTTATGAATCTCATAGTGGTAATTTTATATAGCAAATTATTGTATATATTGAGAAATTTATGGTCAAAAATTTTAAAATTTAACTGTACGATTTTCAAATACGACAATTAATATGGAATAGAGGGAGTATTTTATAACCTTACTTGTTTGCATATAAAAACTAAATTAATTAATTAAAAAAAAAGATTACATTGACTAAGTGAAATTATTTCACGCAAATTTATTGTAAGAAAATATATTACATCGGCCTATAATTTTTTTAATAATCATCCATTAAATTCTACTTTAGTACGTGTCTCATCAATCTTGCAATATTAACCTAAAACTATACGCATGCCACATATAAATTACTTATAAATTTTTGATGTTGTTGAACATAAACACTTGGCTACTCCATCCGTTCCCATGAGACAGTTTATGTTTTCTTTATAAATGCACATTAAGAAGTCTATTCAACTTTAATTCAGTATATTTAATATCTATACATGTAGCATTTTAATTGTAATTATTACAAGTGAAAATTTTAATAGATTATGTCTGGATTTACCTATTAGTAACATGACCTCCATCGAAAGAGCAACAGGAAAGGGTATACTATATAAGTTAAGTACGTTATTTCTCTTAACGTCAATTGGTTTTAGGGTGAAACCCGATTTGTTATCATGGATATTGGTTCAAGAGGGCTCTTGCTTAGTTTCTTCCCGGCAAGTGGTATCAGAGTTGATAATTTGTTCCAGCGGACATAAGCCTGGTGCGATAAGGTGGTCCCATAAAAAGTACTATGGACAGGACCAGGGAATACATGGCGGGAAAATTCTCCTGACATAGAGGGGTAGCATGATTCAGGTGGAGTATAATGCGGACTTTGTGGAGTAAGGAGCGACCATGGTAGACTTTTGATGGTGACTTGAAACCTTGTCAAGAAAAAAGGAGGTTTCTGGTCAAGGATGAGCATCTGTGGATATAATTTGTGAGAGGCTCATGTATAAAAGGGGAGATTGTGTCACAACTCGCCCCACAGGATTTATTAATTATGTTAGAAAATTACTTAGGTTTTTGTTATTTTTATTATGTTGGGTTTCCCAAATGTATTAGATTTGATAAAGGGAAATTGGATTCAAATAATACGAACTTTGGGTCATATAAGACTTAATAATACGAACTGTCGATTTGGTTCTTAATAATATGAACTTTAACCCCCTGTTGCCCACAGTAACACGCCACCGAGTTAGCTTTATTCTGACTCATCGGTAAAATGACATGGAGGTGGCGGCGTGTGCTCCTTGTTGTTTGACGTTGCCAGCTCAGCATTTGACTTAAAAAAAAACCCACGTCAGCCTATTTTTTTCCCTCCAGACCAACTGTACGTTATAATTTTTTTTAATTTTTGTTTTGAAAAAAGTCCCCTCATCTCCTACTGTAACATTCATCTACCATCTTCATCTCCTATTCTCTCTCTATCAACTGCGATGAAGTAATCTGGGTTTGGGAAAGGGTTTTGTGAAAAATTGCTTGCAAATCTACATCAATCGGCTGCAGGTGACGTCTCCAGTAGTGATCTTCATCTCGATCGACACTGTGCAACGGACTAAAAGCAGAGGCAGAGGTTAGTGTTTTTCTTCCTTGCAATGATGACAATATCGACCAAAACCCTAGCTATGATAGGGTAAAAGATTCTCTTTTTTTTGTAGAAAAATTATGTTTTTTAAAGGTTAGGGTTTCTGTGGAGGGAATCTAATGGGGAATTTTGCCATTTAAAGTTAGGGTTCCTTGACAGTTTGATTTTGGGGTTTAAAATTGAACAAAATGGTAACAATTATTCTTGTTTTTTGTCTTATGCAGAACAATGTCTTTTGATTTCGTGGATTTGACAATTTACTATGGGGGTAAGTTTGTGGAGGACCCAGAATATAGATATGAGGGTGACATGGTGAGATATGAGGCTTATGATGTGGATAAACTCTGTTATTTGGAGATAATAGGGCTTGTTAAGGATGAAGGGTACACTAATATAGAGACTGTTTACTATTCCATACCTGGTTTGGACCTGAAGTCGTCATTGAGGAGGTGTTTCACACATTTTGAGAGCATTGATATGCTAAATTGTGCAATGACATATAGGGAGATAACTGTGTATGTTGTGCACACAGTGGATGAGGCCATATTAGATGATATAATAGCTGGGTATTTGGGAGCCCCCCTGTCACACCTTCTGGAAAATCAAGGAAGAGGTTTAAAAGAGGGGCATCAAAGACTCCCAAAAAAACTCCCTTGCCTCGCAGCCCAAGCCTTTGTAGGGGAAAGAGAGTTAAATCTGTGATTCCCAAATCCTCTTTTAGGAGGGTGAAGTCCAAAACCAACCCTGCCAACATGGATGATTCTTTTGTTGAGCAACCCATAACACATGCATCTTCTCAAGTAGATGACATTGAGATGCAACCAAGCACCCAACCATCTTCCCAAGTGGATGAGCCTTTCAATGAACCAACCACCCAACAATCCCATGGATGAGCCTTTCAATGAACCAACCATTCAACAATCCCAAGTGGATGAGCCTATGAATGAACCAACCACCCAACAATCCCAAGTGGATGAGCCTATGAATGAACCAACCACCCAACAATCCCAAGTGGATGACCCTGAGATGCAACCATCCAACCAGCCTGTTGAAGACTCAATCATTCCACCCTCCAACCAGCCTGACCACATTGTTGAGGACCCTATCATTCAACCATCCTTCCAACATTTTGAAATTGATGAGCCAGTCATTGAACCCTCTACCCATGCTGATGGCAATGCTGATGACCATGATTTGGGACAGAATGTTGAGGAGTCTGTGAATGACATTTCAGTTGGTAGAAGGTCTTTAGAGAAGGTTGATAAAGGCAAGGAGTCAGTTGGTAGAAGGTCTTCAGAGAAGGTTGATAAAGGCAAGGAGAAGGTTTTCTTCTATGATGATTCCAGTAGTGATCCTTATGATGAGACTTGGGTGCCGGGAAGAAAGGATCTTGATGAATCAGATGATGATGATGTGCCTTTGAATGACATTAAATCAGGTGGTAGGAAGGCAAGAAGGAGATTGGATATGGATGGTGAGGATGGGTGTGAGGAGGATGATGATGAATCAAGTGATGATGATGTGGAGGATGAAAACTCAGTAAATGAAGAAGTTGATACCTCAGATGATGAATACAAGACTGCCAAGGAGAAGGAAGCTGAGTTTAAGAAGAAAAAGAGTGAGGAGGTGTTGAAAGATGATGGAAGTGTAGGGATAGACACAATAGAACATCCTCATGACTGTGTAACTATTACGATGACTCTAAGGCTGAGATGGAGACAGATGGAGAAATTGGAGAGGATATTCCAAGGATGATGAGGAAAAGGACCAGGAGATGCAATGTTGATGAGCAAACTGAATTCAAGGATTTTTAGTGGCAAGTTGGTATGACTTTTGGGACAGCAAAAAAATTCAAAGAAGCAGTAGCAAGGTATGGTTTGTATGGAGGTTATAGTGTCAAAATTGGTGTGTCAGATAGCAAGGTTGGGAAATATGGGGATGTGTGCCAACAAAGCTGCAAGCTCAAGGTATATGCTTCATGGGATAAGAAGCTGAGGACTGTTATTGTCAGGTCAGCTAACAACCATCATGCTTGCAATAGGACCACAAAGTGAAGGGAATGATCAACAAAGTGGGGCATCACAATCCTAAATATTCTCCATGACACCACCCACTTTTTTTGGTGGAAGAAGCTTTTGTTTTCAATGCTCAAAAGATGTTTCCATTTTGATGTTTTTGTAGCAGCAAACCCTACAACTCTATATTGCTGTAATTAAGTTGATCATGTAGTATCTTTGGCACCGATTAGTGTCATTTTGTGATTGAAACACATTGAATCTTTTGTTGTAATTTGAATGATGTTATTCAGTAAATCTAATCAGATGTTTCTTAATTAATGTGTCATTTGTTTTTGTCTACATCTGTCATCTGTTTTTGTCTACATCTGTTTTTGAATTTTAAATACGTCAGTTTCAATAATATGAAGTTTATATAATAAAGTCTCAGTAACATGGACTTCCACATTTGAAACTAATAATAATATGAAGTTATATTATTCAATGTATGAATAATATATACTTTCAATTTGTCAGTTTCAGTAATATAATTTATTGTCTATATCTGTCTGAATAACATGAATTTTTCCATTTGATGTGATGTACACACTGTTTTATGTCACAAATTGTCAACTACATCAACTCATGAACCGACAATAAATGTATCCAACTCAATTGTGCAACATACATATCACAATTAATGCAACTGATCCATTTATTCAATTTGCAATTCAATGTTCACCAAATTACAACACCTACCCACCCCAAAATGCTTACATCCACAGCATCTACATGCTTACATCCACAAAAATCAACACTACCCACCCTAAACTACCCCATAAAGTTTAGATGCAGAACCTGACTTTGTACCCACCCAAGTCTTACATCCACTTTGAAACTAGAACAACCAGTAACGTACCAAAAACTATGCCTAAAACCTCCATGGGAGACCTGTTAAAGGCCTTCTTCTTCAACATGACAATTTCTTCCTCTGCCTTCATTCTCTTTTCTTTTTCCTTTGTAAGTTTCTTCTTCAAGCCCAGATTCACTCACCTCCTTCAAGTGTGCAACAGTTCCAATTTTAGACATCAATTAGTCAATCCTCTCATTCAGCATCTTGTTCTGCTCCACCAAACCTTCAACTGTTCCAATTTCAACTTCCCCGACCAAATCCTTTTCCCATTTGAAGAATCCACAGTCAAGGTGCTTCGATTGAAACCAGAACCAACAGTTAGTTCATGTTCTGGAAAAACCAACCCCAAACCCAAACTCGAAAAAAACCCTAATTTCAACCCCCATCCCTCATATACGAAAATCACAAGCAAAAACCTCAAATTGTAGGGTTGCCTTCCACATTGGACATCTATAGAACCCTAACCCAGCATTTTCTCCTCTTCGACTAATCTTACGCACAGTAGGGATCCCATGTTCACACTTTATCCGTCCATGGTTCGCAGTCCACCTAGAGGACGCCCCACTTGAACCTCCATCTGACTTCATCACTTCGAAATTCGAAACTATAGGAGGGAGCTTTGCAGAAGATGAGAAAAAAAAAAATTCAAACCCAGATCTGGGCTGTGAAGAGTAACGATGAAGATGAAGGAGGGAGATGGATCGAGGAAAAGTGACGGGAGTTAATTTTATGAAAAATGGTTGTTAATGAAATAATAAGAGAATGAGAGAGAAACACAGTGAAGGAGGGAAAATTTATGCTGACATGGCATTTTTTATAGTCAACAGTTGACCTGGCAAAGTCTGAGAGCAAAGACCACGTGTCGCCACCGCCATGTCATTTTACCGACGAGTCAGAATAAAGCTAACTCGGTGGCGTGTTACTGTGGGCAACAGGGGGTCAAAGTTCATATTATTAAGAACCAAATCGAAAGTTCGTATTATTAAGTCTTATATGGCCCAAAGTTCATATTATTAGAATCCAATTTCCCTTTGATAAATCTAATTGGAGTAGTTATGAATATTTGGTTGTGGCTTGGAGGCAAAGGCTTTCATGGATAGTCGGCGACTGATGGTTATCCTTCCTATACACCTTAGCTAATGAAGATATTATGTTTGTGTAAACTAGAGAGAGCATCGGGCTCAGACAAGGTAAGGTGAGATCCTCTAGCTGCCTTCCTTGAGGGAGAGGTGAAGAGAGGCGGGTGGACGATGCATGTATGCAAGTGTGAGATCCTAAATAATAGTATATTTGTTAGGGTTGAAGAGTTGTGTTGGTGAGAGTAAACTAATTCTTTTCATGTAATTAGATTTATCATGGCGAATATGTACCTCTCCCATTAATTTTATATGAGTTGACATCTATTGTTGTAATCTAACCGTGTGCCCATACTGTATGTTGTTTTTTTTCGATTAAATTTTCCACATTAAATATTGTCTCCTTTTATTTCTATTATTTTTACATAATTATTTTCAATGTTTGAAACATGCAATATATTACTTATTTTCATTACAAGTCTAACGCTTTTTTCCCCAACACTAGACCTAGCAAAACTAATCAAAAGCCCGAACCGGAAAGAACGAATCCGGACTCGGACCGACGATCTAATCTCAACCCAAACCCTAAGATAGCTCGACCTAAAATCGATCCGAATTGCAACCTGCAAATATCCCAATTAAGATTCACACCCGAGTGATTTCAAATCTAAACTTAACTCAATCTGAAAGAACCTCATCCGAACCAATTCGAATAAGACTCATCCGAAGTCAACCCCAACCGAAACTGTTTGACACAATATCATCCCAAACTAATCCGAACCGATTCACCCGTTTGTCAGGTCTACCCAATGAATCGTAGTCTTTGGATTAACGGGCTTGTTTGACTGGTAAAAATAAATGATGGCGGATGATTGAAGGTGAAAATGATGAAAAAGAAGAAGATTGAAGAGCAAAATTGTTTTTGTCCGACCATGAATGATGGGAGAAGGGGGGCGCATGCCATGCTCACGCCCACGCTCCTCTCTCCTTATCACCCTTTTTAATTATCCACTCATTTCTCCCTTTCTTCCTTTTTTTTTTTCCCCTTCCCTAAAAAAAGTTATTTATTTTTTTTTACATTTGCCGAAGTTGGGCTGCTAAGTTTTAAAATGGGGATTTGACAAATTTTCAATCCACTTATGCCACTTTATTAGTTACTAATAAAAAGTAGGCTAAGGATTGCTAATAAAGTGTTAAATAGTACAGGAGTGCTAATTGCGTTAGTTGTACTTTAAAATACTAATTCTTTTTTTATAATGAACTAATGTTCAACTCTATTGTTGTAAGTTTAGTTTACCAATCATGATGTTGTTCATAATGGTTACTACATCCTTTCCAAAATACTTGTTAGCGAGGGCAATTAATTTATTTATTGTCATTTGTTTGTTACTTTTATAATATCAACATCTATTATTCTCTTTTCACTCCTAATAAATAAATTTATTTTTCATTTTTATAATTCCAACAACTACATTTTCAATTAATGCAAGAGTATTGTTAACAAGTTACAAAATTTTCACTCTAATTCCAAGGTGCGTTGAACTCTTCAAATTTGTTAGGGTGACAATCAAATTAGAACAAGATAGTACTAGTATGATTTTTACTCCCTCCGTTTTTATTTATCTGTCGTTTAGGAAATTGTGTCAAAAACTTTGACCGTTAATATCTTACTTTTTATAATGATTCATCATACAAAATTAATGTTATTAGATTCGTAAGAAAAAATACTATTAAAAAAAGTGTAATATTATAATTCTTTTATAAAAATTTTATATTAGAAATTATTGTTAAAGATTGATACTAAAAACCGTAAATGACAGATACAAAAGAATGAAGATAGTATATAAGATTGGTTTTTATCTTGAATTGACCTTTAATATGATGAAGATAAAACTATACCTTAAATATATTAAATTTGGTTGATGACTCATCTCATCTTACCTATATTAATTCTATTTGATAGTACTAAAATATTAATGAGATGTAAAAAGTTTGAAAAATAATACCAGTCAATCCAAACCACATATTATTGTATCATATTAGTTATCTCTCCTTTTAATTTATTTCATAATTTACTCAATATAATTAGTATGACTCCACATATTAATTCTCTCATGATGTCAATATGTGGTGGTATTAATATGCCAATTCAGCAACAAGATGCATGGATTTGGGGGGTGGGATTGTAATTTAGTTTGCTGATAAATTAATTAAGTGTGAGTGGGTGAGTCAACTAATCAATATAATCATATGGCAGTTTTTGTTAGTATCAACAATAATCCAACATCATCAAAGCTAAGCTAAGCTATCACATCCAATGTAATCACCATTTGGGGGAGTCTCCTACTATACTATGAATGATACATCTCCATATTTGTCACTTTCTTCTTTTTTCATGGAATCATGTGTTTCTCACCTTCTCTTGCACACTTTTTTGAATTTCTCAAGACCCATATTAATTGTTAATGGGTCAAACTCACTTTAAGGGAGATGTCTTATTCATTTCATCCATTTTTTTGTTTGCTTCTATTATACTTTATATGTTTATCTTCTTACAAATTATATATATCAACGGAGACACAATGTTTTATACGTACACAATATATATATAAACACACACAAAAATCATAGACATATACATATGTACATAATTATATATATATAGATATACTAGTGGATTTTTTTTTTAAAAAAAAAAGTGTCCATTTTAATGATGTAAATATTGATCCTTTCAAACTCCACTTTTCAACCATTTAATTAGGGCATTGCGTACACTCCATTTAAATGCACAATGTACTTACTAAACCTGATATATAATTGATCAACTTTCATGCATGTCCTCTTTAACCTGCACGCTATATATATGTCTGTGTATCGTCCGAAACAAGATCTACCATCAACAACACCTGTCCTCTTTAATTTGTTCTTCGGATGAAGAAACCATAGATCATTGTTATACCATTGCAATGTAACAACCCAAGTCAGACACTAGATGATAGGTCGGCTGAAGCTTCTGCAGGCAAGTTCACTTGAGCAACGATGCAAAAATTAAAATTCTTTCCTCTAAAACCCCCTCCTAACGAAAAGAAATGCAAATTGCAGGAATTGTGAGCTACATCTACAACATTTGGACAATCACGAACCAATTAATCTTTTGCAATAAGGCCATGGAGATCCCTTTATCATATGCAATATCACGGGTTGTTTGCATTTTGGACCCCGAATTTTAGGGGTATTTACATTCTGAACCCTTAGTTTTCAACTTTAACTTTTTGGACCTTAAAGTTTGTAGGCTGAAGAAAAAGGACCCTAAAGTTTGTGAGGTGAAAAAAAAGCTCGTTTCCCGTTTTTCTTTTTCTTTCCATGTTTGAATTTCTCTCCCGATTGGTATCAAACTTCAAGACTAAAGTTAAAACCAATATTAAAGTTGTAATAAACCTCTTTTATTCATGTTGGAGTTACTTAAAACCATGTACTCAGGGGTCTAAGTAGCCTCGACACGAATAAGAAACGTGTATTATAGCTTCAATATTAGTTCTAACCATAGTTCTAAAGTTTGACGTCAATCGGGAGATAAATTCAAACATGGGAGGAAAATAAAATATGAGACAGGGGTCTTTTTTTTCAGTCCACAAACTTTAAGGTCCTTTTTTATTCAACCTACAAACTTTAGGATCTAAAATGTTAAAGTTGAAAACCAATGGTTCAGAATATAAATACCCCTAAAATTCGGGGTCCAAAATGCAAAAAACCCGCAATATCACTAGGAAAAATCTTAGAAATAGAATTCTTTTTATTTCTAATATATCACAAAGGAACCACAAATATATAGATCTTATATGACTAACGATATAACTCTTATCTTGGGTTTTTCACCCATTGAAATGATATTTACATTTTTTTTCATATACATATATGGTGGGAGTAATTTTTTTTTCTTTTGATACTTGGTATATGAGTGTTCATATATCACCAACTTCTTAGGACTATCGCCTCCATCCCTATTCTCATGAAATTGAATCTTCATTTTGGCTGAATTGGCAAAGTAATAAGCTTAGATTTCAAGTTCAACAATATTATCAAAAGAAGAGTAGAAGACTCATTGAAAGATTGGTTAAACTTCTTTAATTCACATGTAAAATTAAACATAAATTTGTGTCAATAAATTTTCCTTTCTTTATTGGAGGAAAAAAAACTTGACTTGTCCATAATCAATATCTTCATAGAAGGAGAAGAATCATGCTAACATAATACACGTACTCTTTATCTTTTTTTTTTTTGATAATTTAAATTCTGAAAATATCTAACAAGTTATAAAGATGCGAAAACAACATAATAACAATAAAAAAAAACCAACAAGAACTGAGAGATAGCATTAATCCTTTTTTAAAAATAATTTTTCACACTACAAAATGAAGAATATCATGCACACTAAAAACAATTCTATTATTCTGCCGCCATTCACACATGGATTACTATCCATGAATATACTTTGATATTCCCAAGAGATCCACTAATTCACAAAGCAATACACTTGCTACAGAAGATTAGTTGAAAACTATTTAAGTATTATGCACAATTAAGCACATGACTAATTAAACTGCCACTAATTACAGCAATTTCCTCCCCACTTTGGTGGCCGTAATACAAGCTGGGGGTCCTTCCTTTATTTGCTGGCTTGCTTGATTCTTATGGCAATTTCTTTGACCCCCGCAAACAAAAGAAAATAAATAAAAATAAACACTTGGCAGCTAAGTACTGATGACTGGTCCATGCACAACTTGATTAGATCTACCCTTCTTTCAAAAACTATTACACGTAATTAAATAAATAAATACATGCATAAATAATTAAGGTTGGTTCATGCAACATTTTTATAGTTTATTCAAAGCCGTCGTATATGACCACCGGCCTTTTTTTAATTCTAACATAATCTCCTCCTAGCTAGCTATAATCATCCTCCTGTACATTACCCCACAATTTAACCAAAAACAAATATAGACTTTTTCCTCCCAAAAAAATACATACGACTTTTGCTAGGTCAAATTAATCCCTAGCTTATCTTTCTCTTTATATATGTCCTCCACTCAACCTACTCCTGTATATTCTCTCTCTCTCTCTTCTCTTTCTCTCTCTAAGATGGGTAATGCAGCAGCCATTGTAACACAGCATCCAATCTCCTGCTTCAGGCTCAAACGCGTCGTTTCGTTTCTACTATCAAACAACCCTAAAATAACCCTAATACTCTGCGAAGGAAACACTAGGGTTTTGAAGGGCAGGATGAAGATCAAGGCAGGAGAGATCATGTTCGAGTTCCCAGAATGTGTCATCTGTGATGCTGATTCTTTCTTTCTCGGCCGTCCGATCCCGGTCCTCGGCATCCACGATAAACTCGTCTCGGGCCGATCCTACTTCATCCTCCCGCTCGACCGCCTACCCTCCGCCGCCGGCGCCGGCTCCGGCGCCGGCGTCCTGTCCGCCGCCGCACTCTGCACCCTCGCCTCGCCGGAAGCTGGCCGGAATAAGTCCCCCGCCTTTAACCTGCTGGCGGCCGATCTCAACGGTAGTCAAAGCCCGTTGAAGTACATCAAGGGTAAAGATGGAAAGGTGGTGATGATCAAGGTGGACCCACAGTTTCTCACCAAGATTATTACCTACAACGGAAACATCGCGTTTAATAATAATAACAACAACAACAACAGTCTGATTTGCAGTACTCCGGAGTTGCAGAAGCAGTATCAGCAACTAGTTAGGGCTAAGGATCAAGGATGGTCCCCGAAACTCGAGACAATTTCGGAACACAACAAGGTTACGAACTCACCAAGCAGGTTTTTAATAAGGTTGTCATGGAAACAGAAGGAGACTTAATTAGCAAGCTAAGTAGTAATATGTAGTATATACATATATATAGTACTTTATCTATATATCAGACGGTCCAGATATTAGCTAGGGTTTTCATGTTTTGGCTAGGACTAATTGTCGTGCTGAATATGTATATTATTTTCATCGTTTGGGGGTTTTGTGGATAGATTTTTAGGCTTCTGATTTGCATACTTGAGTACAAACTACAGTAAAATATGTATACCCTTTGTTAGGAGTGCAGATTTTGAAAGTTATGAGTGTTTGACTGTTGGTTCCATCACTTTTGCAGACAAATATATGCCCTGTGTTTTTATATATTCAGTTGCTAAGTAGTAATATGCAGTATATATATATACTTTATATATCAGACCAGATATAGCTAGGGTTTTCTTGTTTTACCTAGGATTAATTGTCGGGTTAAATATGTATATTAATTTCATCGTTTGGGATTTTGTGGATAGAAATTTAGGCTTCTGATTTGCATATATACCTAAGTACAAACTGCAGTAGCCAGTAATATATGTATACCCTTTGTTTGAACTTTGAAGTGCAAATTTTGAAGTTATGAGTGAGTGTAATTGGTTCAATCACCCCACTTCTGCAAACAATTATCCTTTGTTTTATATATACTTAGTTGCCTTTTTACTTAACAAACCGAGCAGCAAGATTGATTAGATAGGGTTTTTTCTGGCTATCCTCTTATATATCAACGTTTATTAACTGTGTTTACTATTATAAGGTGTACGAATCTAAGAGATAACTTCAAAAGTTGAAAAACAATCTTCATAGTACTTCATGAGCTAGCTACGTAGGCATCGACATTTCATTGAATCTTAGATTCATTATTCATATATAAGATCCCTCGTATTCATGAAAAAACCAAGTCACAATGAGACTGATGATAAATTTTGATGATTGGTTGTTTATTTTTAGAGAGCGTTTGGTTGATCAGAATGGTCATATTTTCCAAGTAAATCTATCTTTCCAATGTTTGGTTCCATCTATGTCTTTGGAAAAATTTTACAAGGGACCCACAATTACTCACCTTCACTCGGAGGATATTTCACGTAGGGATGTAAGCGAAATTTTCCAACTCAAGGGAAACTTTCCCTAAGAAAAATTTTCCTGTAAGTGAGCGTTTGGTAGGAATCCCGGGAAAAAATTTTTCAAGAGAAGTTTTCCTTGGGAGAGATTTCCCTGGGAAAAATTTCCTTGAGCCCCCCTAACGGAAATTTTCCCTAAGAAAATGTGAAAAATAATGGGCCCCCCGTAAAGTTTTTCTCAATGTCAACATACATCTAAACATGAGGAAAATAAATCAACCCAGAAAAATTGACTATTTTCCCAGAGTTTTTTACTAACCAAATGTACCCTAATTCTTACAAACGCTGTCACCCTTGTAAAAGGAAAGCTATAAATTGTATACAATGTAAAATACAAACAGTTCTATCAAACGGCCTAATATGGGCATGCACGTACTCACCCATTAGGGTTATTAACATCATTATGATCATAATTTATTCATGATCTTTATGATCATAATTAATTATTAATGATCTTTATGATCCTACTTTTATCAAAATACAAAGTTAAAAGAATATAATTCAACTATCCCACCATCACTTGTAAAATCTTTGGTAGACCCTTGATTTCCTTGTCCAGTGTTTTCTGGAGGTACACTAGCATGAAATTGGATAACTATGTAAAATCAAAACGAGTAAGAAGATAACTATCATGAATTGATGATAATTTTAAAAGAGCATAATGTGTCTAATTTTGGACATGTTGGTTTTCTTAATGTTTGGGAGGACCAATTAAAACGTAAGAAGGTGTTCTCAAGTAGGTGTTGGATCTTTCAGTACGGTTAGAGCAAGTGAAATATGGATTTTTTTCAATGGAATTTTGTATCTTCTTTCTCTTCTTATCTTTATCGCTCTCATACTCATCATATATTTTCATAAGAGATGGAATGCTATAGCACCCATTAAAATTTCATAGAAAAAGTTTCACACTGCATATGCTTTTAGAGTTTTTACTCTTTTGGATCACTGTACCTATTTTATTATTATTTAGATGATTCGTATCTTGAGTTCAATCGGATCCGTCGGTGTTTGCCTACCATCTTTTTGAGCTAGCTTTTAGCTTTTTGGACACATTAGCTTTTAGATCAAGATCAAAAAAAAAATATTTGAGGTGTTTGGTAAACACCTTTTCATATTAACTTTTTGGACACAATCAGCTAGTTTTCAAAATGTTACTTGAAGAAGCTTTTTAAAGTATCTTTTCACAAACAACTATTTTCCCATACATCTTTCCTGCAATCAGTTAATCCAAACATTTAAAGTCATATAGTTAATCAAACAGCTATTAGCTACTAGTTGGTTGCTCAACATGCAGGGCCTATTATAAAGTTGTGTGTATTATAGTAGGAATTTTTCCATTCATTGACAAGAGTGATTTGATGTTGTGTTTGGTATATTCTGAAGTGTAATTTTGAAATTTTTTCCAGCTTTGTTTAGAGCTTTGAATAATAATAAAAACAAATAAAAAAGAGTTTATTAAGATTGCAAAAAGATTCCTCGAATCCCATACCTACTACTGGGTTCTGATTCTGGGTTGGACCTTCTCGTGTGATAAAGGAAGCTCAACCATACACAGCTTAAGTTTGGGCCATCATGATTCATTCCACTAACTTTAGAATTCAAAAAATCAACATCGAAATAGTAGGGTCCAATTAATTAATCCGTTCAAAACTCATGGTTCAAAATATAAAAAAAAAAAACCCCTTCAATCTAAACATCATACTAAGATATGAGAAAAGCTGACACGACACAATTACTGACCTGAACCTAACATGATATTAAACGGGTTTAGGTAGAATTTTTCAACCCGTTTAATTAAATGGGTTGACACGGTAAACCTGTTTAATTAAATGGGTTAGGTTCAAGTCAGGATTTTTGACATGAAAAAACACCTACTTAACCCGTTTAACTAGGCATGTTAAATGGGTCAAGTCGTTTGCTCGATAATTGTTACCCAATTATACCGTTTATCAATAATCTTAGGTGAAAGTTACAATTAATACTCTTGAAATATACGTAAGACTTGTAATTTTAACTTATATTCATATTTGACTATGAATTAAAAGACATCTCTTGATATATATAACTCGAATTATATTACCAAGCAAATTGTTGAGTATGATATGTCATTATTTCGATTCCACAATGAGTTGTTTTGTATAAATGAGTTAATGGTTAAACGGGTAAATTGGTAAATTTATTCTAACACGTTTACTTAAATGGGTAAACATGTTAAAATAAGGTCAACCTGTTTAAAATTTAAACGGTGCACGGTTTCAATTTCCAACTCGTTTAATAAATGGGTTAAGTTCAGGTCAGAGGATTTTGAACCCGTTTAAGTTTGACGCGAACACGAACCCAATTCGATCTAACCTACTATTAGCCATCTATAATCATACTCCCTCCTCCTTCCCATTTTAATTGTCACGTAATAAATGTTACATGTTCTCCAATGTCATTTGATCGATATTGTCCTACATAATATTCTATCAAAAGATTACAATATCATACTCTTATGACAACATTTTTTATTAGGAATCTTATAATAGTACTTTTGCATAATAGAACATTATATACATCGAGAAATTATTTGTCAAAAATTTTAAAACTTAACTGACACATAATTCAATACGATAAATATATCGAGAAGGAGGGAGCTGTACATCAATATTCAAGCCACTCTGGGTAACAGTTGGTTTGGATTTGGGTAACAAATTGCCCACTTCAACATGAAAATGGGTATGTTTTTGTATCCAAGATTAGGCCCAGAGTAATAGAAATTGGGCCAAGTAGTTGGGCCTCACCGAAACAAGTTGCTACTTTAAAATTTCCATACTGATGGACAACTACAATGGGCTTATTTGCTATAGCACTATCAAAAATTTGGGTCTGGGTATATTCAGGTCGGTTAAATTCGGATAATGTCAAAATTAAGACGAGAAATTTATGTCCAGACCCGATTTGTCCGGGTCAAGTCGGGTCTGGACATAGATTTTTCCTCCGAATTTTTATATTAAGCGAATATTCAGACATAATATTTTTCTTTTGTCCAGGTCGGACATAATATTTCTCTTTTATCCAGGTCGGACAATATGACAATGGTTTGAATATTTTTAAAGATTCGAGTAAGGTAAAGTAAAACAAATAATATGATAAACCAAACTTATTATTCTAAAGAACGGGGTCTTAGGCATTGTATTGTTATATCTCTTGAACTACTAATTCTTCTTTGACAAATTATTAATATTTCTAAAATATATTATCAATTAACAATAACAATAATGAGGATCTTAATGATAGTAGTTGAAAAACTAATCTCAACAAATATATATATATATCTATCAAGAGATTGGTTCAAGTATATTATATAGCAATGTTCCTAATTCTTATTCATCCTATATAAGGGTGGACATTATATTTTGAAGAAGTCATCAACTACTGAATATTAAAAAATAGAAAAGTCATTTAAATAAAATTTATTTCAACCTTCAACTATTAGATGGGGCGATGATAGGAGTCTTGCTGCAAGACATTCCTTAATTATCTTACCCTTTTAGTATTTTCAATGATTTTTTACCCTAATTTTTTTAATAATAAGTATTAATTATCAATTATAAAAAGTTTTAGCTACATTAGATACGTCAATGACCACAAATGATACTCTAATTAATTGAATCAACCTCATTCATTAGGTATAATATATTTCAGACATATTTCAAAAATATAAAAAATGATGGATAAAAGTATAACTTTACAAAATTTGTATGTAATATTATAATTATACAACTCAACCATATAATTTTATTTCAAACTAATATATAGTAATATAGTTTAATAATAAATCAAAATATTTTAAAGATGTCTTATCCAAAAGTTTTATCAATTTCCATGGATTTATGGGATGTTGAAAAAACCTTCCTTGATATGGGCCCTAGTCTGGAACGATAGGGATTAGCTTAGCCAAATAGCTTGCTTTTATAAATGGATGGATATGTTTCACGGGTTTCTTTAGTTAGTTGACTCTAATTTTCTCTGTGATGTTTGTCAGCTCTTTAACCCAACATTTTCTACAACAATGACAACTCAGATTGCTAATGTTCTAGCATGCAGCACAAGACTGTCTAGGACTGCAGTATTTTAACTTCTTCCACTATAAGATGGGCATATATCTCCATTTTTAGTATACTAATAAGCAATATATACATCTAATCTTCTTTCAAATACCACAAAGATCCAAGATCTGAATCCAATTGACAAAAAATCACAATCCCCTAAAATTCTCATTTGTCTTTGCTCCCTCTCTTGGAACCTAGGTTTTTTTTTCCCCAATGATCCAAATTCTAAGAACATTGGCTAGCCTATAAGGAATCTAACATTAAGGCCCTGTTTGGCAACCATTTGGTAGTTGGTAGCTGTTAGCTGTTAGTTTGTAGCTGTTAGCTGATAGTTTTTTGGATTAACCGTTTGACTTTAACTGTTTGGATTAGCTGATTGCAGGAAAAGTGTTTGATAAAGTAGCTTTTTGTGAAAAGCTACCTCAAAAAGTTTTTTCAACTAGCTTTTTGAAAACTAGCTTTTTGGGTCAAAAAACTAACATAAAAAGCTACTAACCAAACACCTTAAGTAACTTTTTAACTTTGATCAAAAAACTAAAAACTATCCAAAAAGCTAAAAGCTACCCAAAATGCTGAGTAGTCAAACACCTCTTAAAGCAATAAACTCTAATGCTCTTCAAGCAAGGTTAGTCAATGCTCGCAAATCTCCTTTATTTTCCGTGCATCCTCCTTAAAGTACTTCAAAGTTTCGTTTTGGTCACTAATAATTGACATGTCTAGATCATTGACAAGAAATACAATTCCGCGTGCTTCTCTTGCCATGCTATCAAAATAACTCACATAATTCTATCAAAGTACCTTACAAATTACAATCCAACTCTTACTTGCAATTAAAGTTGAAAAGATTGTTACAAAAATTTTCAAATTTTTACCTATATTTTCAACTCTATACAACTTTACCTTGGCATTCAAAGAAAGAAACCCTTAAAACTGTTATACATTTAACCGAACCTAAAGTAAAGGGACCTGAATTTGGGGAAGGGCCATGGGAGCAAGAAAATTAAAGTGATATGCATGTACATGAGTACATCCAATCCAAGAAAAGATAAAAGCCCTGTTTGGCAAACAGCTATAGCTGTTGGCTGATTGTATTGGCTGATTGTTGTTGGCTGTTTGTATTGGCTAATTGTATTGGCTGTTTGGATTGACTATTTGGAAAAGTTGTGATTGATAAAGTTAGCTGATTCTAAAAAAAATTTTGCTAAAATTTCATTTATACCCTTTATCGCTAATATATAAATATGCATCAAATATTGGGACCAATAAGCTTTAGGATGGCATATAGTGTAAATTTAGACAACTTTTGGACAAAATGGTTTTTTTCACAATCAGCCATTTACAATATGCTACTCCCCTCAGTCTATTGAAAAATGACTTATTGGGACCAATAAGTTAATAGAATGAGTTGTTTACCAAATACCCAATAACCTATTTCACCCCCTAATAAGCCAACTTTTACAATAGGCCAATGAATAGGCTATTTATCAAACTGACAAAAAATGGAGATACAAGTAAAATGAGGGGTTGTGCAGTAATCTGCAGAGAGGGGTCTGGAAATACGTAAACAAACGCGGGGCTCGATGTTTGTCACTTGTCACTGTTTTTTTTGCTGCGCTCCACTCTCCACTCCCTCCACTGCACTAAAACAAGGATGACTCACCCACTTTTGTTGATCTTCAAACCATTTACTTACTCAACTGAACTGGGCAAAATTTATCAAATTTAAAATAATAATAATAATAATAATTTTCATATATTTATAAGGTAAATTTAATAAAAGTACCAAAAGTTATTAAAAATTGTCAAAAATTATTAAAAATTATCAAAATTTAACTTTTAACCAATTACCTTTTACCCATGAATTTAACAAACCTTATGTTATGCATGTTATATCCATTCATCCTATAATTTCAAACAAGTTCAAATACATTTCTTTTGAAATCACTACTAATACATTATTACCAACCACTTTTTCCAACCAATTTGTACCGTTTTTTCTTTCATGGAAGAAGGCCCTTCATGCAGTTCACAAAAGATCTGCATATCTGCTTTACAACTCACCACACTTTACCACAAATCATTACTTTTCTCTCTCCTCATTTTTCTCCTCTACTTTTTACATTCTCTCTCCTCACCTACCCCACATACCAATAACCTACCATAATTCCACTACACCCACCACAATTCCACCACATCACACCACACCATACCACAAAATACGCAGAAAAGAACAGGGCCTTAAAATTGTTGAAAAAACCAACTGTTTTATTAATCATTTCATATTTTTCTAATTTTTCAACTATTTTTCTACTTTTAAGTGAGAAAAATGGTTAGAAATTCCAATTTCTTTTGCTAATTAACTGGTGGGAAATTTTTCATATTAATATTTTTCCTATTATTTGAAAATGATTGAAAAAATGATTAACAATCCGATCGTATTTCCAACCATTTTGAAATAGTGGGAAAATTGATGGTAGAAAAATTTCCAACCATTTTAGCAAAAGTAGTTGAAATTTCCAACCTTTTTTCTCACATAAAATTTGAAAAATAGTTGGAAAATTAAAAAAAATTAAATGATTAGTTTTCCAACCATTTTAAATTGGTTGAAAAAAATTAAATGATTAGTTTTTCCAACCATTTTAAATTAAACAAACAAGTCTATTTGTAACCATTGTTCTTCAAAGGTGTAAGACTAAGGCTATATATGTTCTTTGGTTAAGTTGGATATAACCCTCCCAACTTATCTTAACTTATCCAAACCTAACACAATGCCCCAAAAAAGCATCTATTTTAAAAACACAATTCCCCAAAAAAACATCATAACTTATCCGAACTTATCCCAATTTATCATAACTTATCCATCCAAACCCGAAAATAAGTTAACCAAAGAACGTGGCCTAAATTAGGTAATGTAAGGTAAAGTTAGATTAGGAAAGTTAAGTTATGATAAATAGTGGAGATAGATAAATGTCACATCAGTTGTTTTTTTTTATAAATAAATTTTGTGAGTAGAATAAAAAATTTTAAATATAAATTATCTAAAACTGTAGTCTTGTTCTTTTTTTTGGTAACGTAAGGTAAGGTTAGGTTACATTAGGCAATGATGATTTTAAGTTGGTGACATAGTTGTGTTAAGGAATTATTTGAATTTCCTTAACATGTAAGACTTTCTAATTATATTAAATTTAGATTGGAGTAGTGGTCAAGTTTTGTCCCCATATATATATTCCCAAGCTGCTGAAAATATTAAGCTTGTCTCGTGGGAAGAGCATCGGGAGTCCCACGGAGAGGACAGTGACAAAAAGGTTGAGGGTTTCTTGAAGATTTGAAGTGCCTCCTGAAGGAGGAGAGAAACAAGCAAAAGGATTTATTAGGATTTGAAGAGTTATCATAGTGAGAGTCTTGAGGGTAGTATGTTTCTCATGTACTAGTAATTTGGCATAGGGGTAGATCCGTATCTCTCCTCTTAATTTCATATTAGTACTTTATACTCCATTTTTATTTATTCGTCACCATAAGATATCAAATAGATATGTTCTTTGGATTGGTTCAACTATCCAATCCAAACCAAACATATCCAAACCTTACACAATTTTTCAAAAAAACATATTTTCTAAAAACACAATTCCCCCAAAAAAGCATCATAACTTATCCAAAACAATCCAATCTAATCCATCAAATCCATCCAAATCTGATTTTAACCAGTCCATAATCTAATTAGGTCATGTTCTTCGGTTGAGCTATTTTCAGGTTTGGATGGATAAGTTATAATAAATTAGGATAAGTTGGGATAAGTTAAAATAAGTTATGATACTTTTTGGGGGAATTGTTCTAGGTTTGGATAAGTTAATATAAGTTGGGAGAGTTACATCCAACCTAACCAAAGAACAAGACCTTAATATAATTAGAAAAAGAAGATTACTTAAATTAATAAATATTATGTTAAAATCATAAATCAATCAATAATTAAAAATAAAAAAATAATTAAATGAATAAATAAACACTAGCATCCACAAATGATTGTGTTTGGAAAACGAGGGAAGTAATAATTCCCAACGTGTGGCTGATTAATTAATTACTGTCTCAATATGTAGCTTAGGTGTAGAGGTCCAAATTATTGGTGCCATGCATGGCCATGATTTTGTCACTGTCGTTTTTATTATTTTCCAGAAAATATTTCTTCGCAATAATTTCTGTGTGTTAGGGTGGAATGGTGCATGGATCCATAATAATCCTTTACTTAACATGATCATTGTGGATGTCGTCTTGCTCGTTCAATGTTAGAGCTCGTAGATAATTTTGTTTCAGAAATTTGGACCAAAACCTTAACCTTTTCTCTGATTAATTACATACTTATTGTGTGTTTGTTGTACAAAATTCATCGAACTAGCTATCAAATCTATCTTGTTAGGATGTCTCAATTCCCTTTTAACTTTACTGTCGTTTTGTCTTGGACAAATAGGTTCTTAAGTACAATCTAACTGTTGCTAATGATGATGATTTGCGATGGTACTTTGATTAGTAAAGTTGTTGACAAAAAATGCAAAATGTACGTATGGGCTTGAAGTTTACTACGATGTAATACACCGTAGATAATAGATAACAATATTAAAAGCTTTCCAATATAAGTTCCATTCTGTTGTAATATAAAATTATCATTGAGCCTTTAACTATAAATTTAAATTTTTGGTTGAAATGGTTCTATGTGTTATTAGAATCAACCTGAGTAAGAGATCTCGTATTCAAATATCAACACCTCCAATGTAGGGAATCTTTGCAGCATTCACGTAAGAGGACGTGTTAGAATATAAAATCATTAAACCTTCAATTATAAGGTTAAACTTCAAATGCAATATCCAAACATGTAACATTGAATAAAGATACAATTAAATTAATAATTTGTTTTTTTTTTGAAGTACTTGGAAATACAAGTTAGACAAAAAAAGAAAAAAAAATTGCATACAATAAAGCATATCTCGCATTTAAATAAATTCAACCCATCAAACTATTTCGATAAGGAGTTCGCAACGGATAACGAGTTGCAACAATGCATGTTCCTGAGCTTGGAAATCACAAACAAACAGCTAAATCTCCATAATGGGTAGAGGCTATGGATAAAGAGTTACAAGCTTTGGAAAAGAATGGTACCTAGATCCTTACTCAATTACCTGCTAGAAAACAGGCTCCAACATCAAAATGGATATACAAAGTTAAATTCAAACCAGATGATAATGTGGAAAGGTACAAAGCAAGGCTAATTATTAGAGGTTTTGCTCAGGTCAAAGACAAGGATTACAAAGATATTTTTTCCCCTGTTGCAAAACTAACATCTGTCAAGATATTCATTGTTATGGAAACCATCAAAGAAAGGTTGGCTATTTCATCAGTTAGATATCAATAATGCTTTTCAACATGATTTTCTTGATGAAGAGGTGTACATAATACCTCTTGAAGGATATAATAAAGTTTCTCCACATCAAGTTTGTAAATTAGAAAGATCTCTTTGTGACCTTAAATAGGTCTCGAGACAATGGAATTAGAAATTAAGTAAATTCCCTAAGAAGGTTGGTTTCATTCAGACAAGAAATGACTATTCTTTATTACTCGAGAACAAAATGGTTTGACCACCTTTGCTTTAGTGTATTTGATGAAATGCTCGTTATAGGAAAAATGATGACCACGAGATTTTACAGCTAAAGGAGCAGCTTCACAAAACCTTCACAATCAAAGATCTTGGCTTAGCTTGGGATAAAAGTTGCAAGATCTCCTTAACCAGAGGAAGTATATATCTGACATATTAGAAGATGCAAGACTTTTTGGGGTAAAACCAGCTTGGTTTCCTTTGCCAGAGGGACTAAAACTTTCGATAGGAAAAGGACAGATCCTAGAAGAACCAAAGAAATACAGAAGAGAGGTTGGACATGTGTTATATTTGACCCTCACAAGGCGTAACATTGCATACTCAGTGCAATAGCTGAGTCAATTTTATCAAAATCCCAGAGAACCACATTATGATGCAGCAATGCAGATGCTAAGATACCTAAAAGGGAGTATGAATCGTGGCTTTATTTTCCAACTAACTTTGATTTCAAACTTCATGTTTTTTGTGATGCAGACTGGGGAAGTTGTCAAATGACATCAAGGTCTTTAACTACAGTCTTCATAGGCAACTGTTTGGTATCATGGAAAACAAAGAAACAAAACACAGTGATCAAATCAACAATAGAAGCAGAGTACTATAAAGCACTTGCAACAACTTTTGAGCTAGTGTGTTACTTGTATTGATAACAAGGCAGTAGTGTATATAGTTGAGAATTCAATGTTTCATGAAAGGGCAAAATACTTAAACATCGATTGTCATTACACACAGTATAAGTTGATGGAAGGTTTCATACAGACTGCTCATGTTACCTCCAAAGAGCAGCTTGCAGATACTATGACAGAACCCTTGGGAGAATTTCAGCATAATTACCTTTCTACCAAGCTTGGACTTCATAATTGACGGTACGTCCACCAATTTCACCTTGAGGGGGTATGTGAAATATCAAGGTGTAAATATTAGCTTTAATCTTGTCTAATATAATCATAACTAATTTTTGATTATGCTATTAGTTTAGCTGTTATAAGCCTTGTATATATATACAAAGCATAGCCCCCTCTTGTATTATCAGTTTTTTTACATATACTCGATGAATAATATTTCTCTCTTCTTCTTCTTTTTCTCAAATCTAGATTGAATTAAATCTACATTAAAAAAAATTACCAAATAATCATTAAACTTGGATTGCTATTATTCGAAATTTCCTCACACCTAATGAATTAATCTCACCACCTTTTAATAGTAGATTCCACCAATCTATTCAAACATCACCTTTACAGAACCTATAACTTATAAACCATTGATCTCCCATTTAATCATTACATCCGTTTCTTGATGTTAATTTTATTAAGGGTTTTTGAACATCAATAATACCAACTTTGAGGGTATTGGATATTAATAATACAAACTATTTTCTTGGATACTAGCAGTACAAACTATTGACCTATTTTCCTCTAATAGTACACCGGTGAATTGTTATGGTTTTAACTCATCGAAAAGATGGTATGACTCTATAATATGTGACATGGAAGGCATATTAGTGTTCATGCTAACATTTTCTACCCAACCTCCGCCTTCCACGTCACACATCATGGAACAACGTCATCTTTCCGATGGGTTAAAACTATAACAACTCGGTCGTGTACTGTTGGAGGAAAATAGGTCGATAGTTGGTACTACTAGTGTCCAAGAAAATAGTTTGTATTATTAGTCTTCAATACCTCCAAAATTGGTATTATTAGCGTTCAATAATCCATTTTATTAAAAACAATTTGCCTTGGGCTTACATATTTTAACTGTGCCTGTAAATCTTCGTTCGACAATAACTAACTTTAATTATAAAACTATAGTCCTACACAATCCTAAACATTGACCCTATGATTAAGTCTATTTTATGTGATAGATTAACAGAAACGTAGACATCAAACCCAACATAACAATGCATAGGTCGACCTAGGTAGCTATAATCTCATGCATGCATTTATATACAAAATACATGCATATGGTCCGACCAAGAGTTTATAGTATAATCCTAATTCATAGCATAGCATGCAACAACACTGTACGTAGTCCATCTAGTCATATAGACTATAGTGCTACATAATAATATAGGCCCCTAAATAATGCCAAAATCTTAATCCACAAAACATACATAATCATGTACCTGTCAAATGATTAGACGTATGGAAATCATTATTAACACCGATTAATTATCTTAATAATTATGGCAGTTTTTTTTCTTCTTTTTCCCTACTAGCTAGCTAGCAATATTGATGTGAGGCAGCCACACAACACAACCAAAGGGTCCCAGTGAAGAGATCATCGTTTGGAAAAGATAGACAAGACAATATGAAAGAAAAGGCAATTGTTTCCCTATAAATATATATTCTACATATGTTTTTTGGGACCTTCACTTTTGTTATTTTTGTGAATGTAAAATAATCGATCTGATATTTAAAAATTATACAACCATAAATTTCTTAATATATAATGAGTTTTTATATAAAATTACCACAATTAAATTTGTAACAAAAAATTCTATCATAAATATATATACTATTATAATTATTAATAACATATTATATAAAAAATTATTAATTATATTGGAGATCGTAAAAATAATAACGATAAGGAGTAAAAAAAAAAGAAAATAAAAGATTGTGGGGCAGATTTTAATATTATATATAAGTTACACTGATTAGACTTATCGACGATGGTCGGTGATTATTTTAAAGAAAGCAATGAGTGAAGGGGTAATAAATATTATGTGTACAAAGTGCATGCACGTGCCTTTGAGCCCTTTATTATCTTTCGACCTTTTTCAACTTTGTTTCTCAATTCCAATCTCCTTTTATTGATCCATATAATTCTAATAAGATTTTAAAATAATTTTTATATATCTAATAAATGTCTATGATTGATTTCTTTGAGGAAAAGGTTGATGTGAAAGGTGTCCATTACAAATTTACAGTAGATTATATTCATGTATGGTGTAATGTAGCGGTACCAAAATCTTGTCATGGAAAAATCCAGTTATCTTTTAATTGAATTTTGATATTGTTTGAATTGAGCAAATATTTGATTAAAAGTTCTCTTTTTAGTTTTTGAATTGAATTTTGATTTGAATTTAGCTTCATAGTCGGTCAGCCTGACCCGAAGCAACGAGATCCGGTTATAAATATCTTATCCGATTGGATTTGATCGATCCAAAACTATCCAAACTTAAATTTTTGATAGCACTAGTAGTTTAAATAAATTTTGGTAAATATTGATTGGTAAGGTATTAGGCCCCATTCTTTTATACGGTTGGTTGCGGTGTGGTGTGGTGGAAATTTGAAAATTATGGTGGGTTGAGGAAAGTTGTAGTGAAATGTGGAAGGTTGTAGTAGATTGTGAAATTTTTTATTGGAAAAAGTTAGATGAAATTTTTTATATTTAAATGGTAGATTGGGGTAGATTGGGGTGGATTGTGGTGGAATATGAAAAGTTATAGTGCGGTGTGAAATCGCAACCAACCAGCCATATAAAAGAACGAGGCCTTAAAATGACCTATAAAATTTTAAAAGTTGAGAAATTTGATTAAGGTGTGATGAATATCTATTGATTTAAAAAATGAATATTTATTGTACATTAAAATTCTCATAATTTTAAACATTCTTCCCAATTCTCATACATACTTTTTTTTTTTTGAAAACCAAAAAGAGGGAGAAATTTATTAGGCTACTTGGGCCAAATCATCCTAAATCTTACAAAGTACTGTTGCAGGCCCCCCACTGGTCCACACTCTTATGTGATTACAAGGTATATCAACCCTAGCTGCTTCATGTGCCGCTCTATTTTGATTTATACGAACAAAACTAAATTCCACCCTGAGGAAATTGTCCATTAGCTTGTAGCAGTCTTTTAGAATGGTCCCTGTATAATTCCTCTTTTGCTTCCTCTTCTGTAAATCAATCGCTACTCCTTGACAGTCAAGTTCAATCACCACTTCTTTTAACCCCAGGGAACTTGCGATTTGAAGGCCTAACCTCGCTGCACCTGCCTCTACCACTTCTGATTCCCAGCTTGCTTGTATGTTCGAGCTTGCAATTGTTATGCACCTTCCTTCATCACTTCGAAACACTACCCCCAATCCTCTCCGATCTGGGTTCGGTAAAGAGGCGTGCACATTCACCTTTATCACCCCCTTTCTTGGCGCCTCCCATTTTTCCAGATCTATTCTGCTCTCTTCGTTCTTCTTTTCAGTATGTTGTGTTTCCATATTTGCATTCCAAGCATCGACTGCAACATTTATCATTCCTTCAATTGTCCATCGTTTCTTGTCAAAATTCCATCGATTTCGCCTTCTCCATATCTGCCAAATCAGACCCATATATAGTCCTCTGACTTCATCATTAACCTTGTTGAATTCTTCATGAACCAGGCTTCGAATTCATGGATCGATCGTTGAGATATGTCGATCCTTAAAGGAGATTTTGCCCAAATTTCAGCTGCCTCTCTACAGTCCAGGAATAGGTGGGTATTTGTCTCCTAACATTCTCCACAGACTGGGCATATCGGGTCGATCTCCATTCCTCTCCCCTCCATGTTGACCTTTGTTGCCAAACCATCAATTACCGCTCGCTAAACCATATCTAGGATTCGAGGTTGGGTTTTTTTTTTTCCAGAAAGTCGCCCACCTTCCATCCTAATCTGCTGAACTGCCTGGAACATCTCTCGTGGCTCTATAAATTTTTCATTTGTTGGGCCAGGTGGTAAGCACTCTTCACTGTAAAATCTCCTCCCTTTGTAATTGACCACCGTAACTGATCTATCTCTTCCCCATTGCTGATTGGTATGCTGAAAATTTCATTAGCCTGTGCTTCATTGAATAGCTGTGACACCAGCTCTCTTTTCCAAGTCTTGCTATCTGTGTCAATCAGTTCTGCTACAACTGCATCTTCCTGGAGGAGATTTGGTGGTGTGGTCTCCTTTCTCGTGGCTGGCTTTGACAGCCATTTGTCCTTCCAGATCTTAATTGATCTCCCATTCCCCACTTTCCATACCACCCCTTCATTAAGCAAGTCTCGGGCTTTGAGAATACTACGCCAAGAATAACTGGGTTGATGACCTGTGTTGGCTTCCCAGAAACTTCTTCTTGGGTAATAGCGTGCCTTCATCACTCTTGCCACCAAAGTATCTGGGTTTCTGACAAGCTTCCACCCTTGTTTTTCCAGTAGAGCGAGGTTGAAATTTTGGAGGTTTCTGAAACCTCTACCGCCATTCTTCTTTGGACTGCACAATCTTTCCCATGCCACCCACGCCATACTGTTTCCCTCCTCCTTCAGTCCCCACCAGAATCTTCTGTTGAGCTTCTCGATCAATTTCATCGCATATTGCCTTTGAGACTTCAAAGCATTGCATAATATAACTTGGGAGAGATTGTACAACTGCCTTGATGAGCACCTCTCTTCCGGCCCTTGAGAGCGTTCGTTCCTTCCAACCCTTCAGTTTCCTCCAAGCTCAGTTAACAATTTTATGAAACACAATGTTTTGGATCTTCCCATGACAGTAGGGAGTCCAAGATATCTCTGTGGAGCCTCAACAACCTTAAAATTCACACTCCTCTGGAGCATTTGCTGCGTGTTTTCGTACACATTTCGGCTAAAAGAGACTTCTGATTTGTCTATGTTAACCACTTGCCCGGACATTTTCTCATATTGTTGAAGGATTTTCTTAACCTTAGTCGCTTCATTAAGATTCGCCCTGGTGAACAGAAGGCTATCATCGGCGAAAAACAACTGGGAAACCATAGGTGCCCCATTGCATATTCAAACCCCATGAAGGTTCTTTTTGTTTACCGCATCCACAATCAAAGCCAGCAGATATTCCGAGTACATGATGAATAAATATGGTGACAGCGGGTCCCCTTGACGAAGTTCCCTCTGTGGTTGGAACCACCTTGTCGGTTGTCCATTGACAAGGACAGCAAAAGAGACTGTGGATACACAACGCATGATGAGCTCGGTCCATTTTTCATGGAATCCCATTCTGCTTTGCACTCTCTCCAAAAAGATCCATTCCACACGGTCATAAGCTTTGCTCATATCCAACTTTAAGACCATATAACCTTTCCCCCCGTTCTCTTCCTCTTCTTTAGGTAATGGAAGTGCTCATATGCCATTAGAACATTATCTGTTATCATCCTCCATGGGATGAAGGCGCTTTGTGATTCATGGATGATGCTTGGTAGTACATCTTTCATACGGTTCACAATGGCCTTCGACACTATCTTATAGATAGTATTACACAAGCTGATGGGCCTAAATTCCTTTGGGCTTTTCGCTGCTTTCACCTTTGGAATTAAGGCGAAGGTTTTGTTGAAACCTTCCAGCTTCGCTCCATTATTTAGAATGTCTAGAACAATCTTAGTTATATCATCGCCAATATTATGCCAATAATGTTGGAAAAAGATTGCAGACATACCATCTGGGCCCTAAGCCTTGGTGGGGTGCATTTGTAATAGTGCACTGTATATCTCCTCCCTCGTAAAAGGGGCTATCAACTTTTGATTTTGGCCTTCTGCAATTCTCGGCTTTAAAGCAGTGTCCACTTCCTCACAATCTCCTTGGGACATCAATGTAAAGAGTTCTTCAAAGAAATGGAGAAAAACTTCTTCCATCTCTTCATCTTCATATACCCATCTGCCATCCTTATCTTGGAGCTTTTGAATTTTGTTTCTTCTTTCTCTTAGAGTCGCTTTTTGGTGAAAGAAACTTGTGTTTCTATCTCCTTCATGCACCCATGACTGTCTACTTCGTTGAGCCCACATGACTTCCTCCTTTTTCTCCAAGTTGTCAATTTCTCCATTCACCTTTCAGATGCGCTCAATATTCTGTGTTGTTGGGTCCATAGCTTGCAACTCCCCCACTTCCTCTTTCAAGATTTTTATTTTTCTTTTAGTTGTTTTTGTTCCTTGTCCGAGACTTCTTTTCAACAGCTGACAGCATCTGAGCAATTTTTTTTTATCATCTTCCAGCCTCCCCACGCTTGCCCATGCTTCTTTTACTCTTTCTTCCGCCCCCTCCTCCATTGTCCACACTTTTTCAAATCTGCATGGCATCTTTTTCACCTTGTTTTGATCGTTATGGCTTGGCCTTGCAAATTTTCCTTCATAAAAGATAGGCAAATGATCAAATTTTCTTTTGGAAAGGCGAGTTACCTTGTGCCACAGGAAGAGAGAGTGCCATTCCTCATTTGCTAAAAATCGATCTAGTCTTTCCTGAACATTCTTTGAGCCCCCTGATTATCGGACCAAGTGTACTTATGTCCTTCATACCCAAGATCTCGGAGATTGCACCTTGTCACAGCTGCTTGGAAATTTCTCATCAGACTCCTATCTACAGGTTGGCCACCTTGCTTTTCTCTTTCTTCTAGCATTATATTGAAATCCCCAAAGCATATCCATGGTAAACTCCCATTATTATGCAATTCGTCTAGGAGCTTCAAAGTCTTCTCTTTTTACTCTTCCTCGGGGAACCCATAGATTCCTGTGGCTCTCCACTCCACCTCTCCTTCCTGATTCACGCAATTTGTATCAATATGGTTCTGTGAATAGGACACAAGTGATAGCTCCAAGTGTGGCTTCCAGAACAATGCCAAACCTCCTTTCCTTCTTTTCCCTTCCCCCTGCAATCCACATATATCCTATTTCTGTATCTCAACAATCTTCTAATTCCTTCAAATTCCACAGCTCTTAACTTTGTCTCCGATAAGAAGACATTGTCGGGATCTTTCTCATCAACAATGCCTTTTAAGGCATTAACTGCCCTCGGGTTCCCAAGCCCGCAACAGTTATAAGATAGGATATTCATGATTCTCGGCGGGGCTGCATCACAGCCTCCGCTGCTTCAAAAAAGTTCACCTCATCCTCTCCATTCCCTCCATTTTTTTCCCTTTTCTCCTTTGGCTCCTCAGCTATCTCCACATCTTCTATCTGTCTCTTTCCTCTTGACTCCTTGAATTTTGTGCTTTCAGCCACTATTTGTAGATTTGACTTTTTAATTCTCTTCCATCTTCCTCTATTTGTACCATGCGTTTCACTCTCTACGTCAACAGTGTCATGCACACTTGCATGGGAAGACTCATCTGTATCCTCCATCTATCCCCCCCTTTTCTTGCTTATTTTCATGGTCTCTTTTCTCGTCCACCTTTATCCTTCGTAGACCTTCTGATACCTCCTCTATCGTTTCTTTAGTTTTCTCCCTTTCTGTTCCCGTGGGATTGAAGATAAGTTTTCTTGCACATTGGGTATCCCCACTTCTTTGTTCTCCTTGCACTTTGCGCCCATGTCTCCACGGTGATGCTTTCATCCACTCCCCATAATTATAAACTGCACCATCTTCATCTTCTTCCTCCTTTTCTAGACAGTCTCTTTCACACTCTCCCTCAGTAAAAACATATATTGGGCAGCTTCTCGTATTTCACCCTTAACGATGCTGTAGTTCCATCCTTTCTTTCCACCTCAACCTCATCTGGAAAAGGGTCTTTCAGATTCATTAGGGGTTTGACCCTTATTGTTTTTGTCCAACCCCTGCAGCATTCTTCATCAGTTTTGATGTGGACACCAATAGAATTTGCCAATGCACAAATATTCTTCTTTTTGCGTCCATTAAAAGGCGGATCATATATTTGAACCCAAAAAGGCGCCCAATTTAGTGTTTCCTCCATCTCCGATGGCCTTTTACCTTTCTCCACTCTTTTCATCACCACCACACACTTATCAAACTGCCACGGCTCTCCTTCCTCTACCCTTTCAAGATCCTTCCAATGGAAGAATTGAAACAAGAACAAGTTTGTTCCTATTTCCTTTATTTCAATCCCATGTTTTGTATTCCAAATCTACTCCATTGTATTCATGAGAGCGAATGCATTGAACTTCCTCGTCGTCCACAATTTTCCAACCAGGCACAAATTAAGTGTTGATTGTTCCTCTCCTTCCTCGTCTTCATCTTCCCATCGAACTTTGATTTTTTCTTTCTTCTCTTTCTTGTCCATTACTTCTTTTCCTTTTGATCCACTTGCTTCTCCACTCAGCGTCGTCGTTTCCTGCACCGGCAGGCCAAGAGAACCACGGTCACTCGACACGGCGGAAACCTAGAAAAACTAGGGCAAAAATTCTCACAAGGCTGCGCACCCCGGAGTGAGAAAATCTTTGACAACTACCTCAACACATTAAAAGAATCTATAAGTTTGAAACTAATTCCCATACATACTTTGTTAAGTAATATTTATCAAAATTTACATAATATGAGTCTACCCTTCAAAAATAACACTCTTTGGTTGTTTTTTCTGTATAAACTTCAAGGCTTCAACAGGGAAGGAAGCGATTATTATAAACTAGCTTTGGCGAAAATTCAGTTTGATCAAATTTGATAAATTTTAAAATTCGGATGAAAAATTAATGTTCGGATGCGACTTGTTCGGGTCGGACTATACAAACAAAGCTAAATTCAAGTATGAATTATACCCTGTGTTTTAGCTTGGCCTAATTATCCTTGCCTAACCTAATATAACCTAACTTTTCCTTACCTTACCATCTAAATAACATAACTTAATTTTAGATAATTTACTAGTACTTAGACCCGTGCGCTGCACGGGACACAAGTAAACCATACGTATTGTTGAAAATATTATCGATGTTATATTTAAAAAAATAAAGAAAAAAGCGATCATGAAAAATAAAAAGAATGGTTTTCTTATTTAAAAGAATAAAGGAAAAAAGAATAGTATATAAGAAAAAAAAAAGAAAGAAGTCATCAATACAAACATAAACATTAATGCGCACATTAATATTACATGATTTTTTTTAAAAAAATTAAATAAAATCAATATAAGTTTTCCAAAATGTCCTCATTAACATTCATATATTTCGATCCTCACCCTTTGTACCCAGGAAAATATATATATATATATATATTATATGATATTTAAAATTGTTTATTTCACTCATAGAATTTACTTAAAAATAAAAGAAATATGTGATATAACATTTACCTATCTCCACTATTTTCTTTATTGAACTTTTATAATTGAACCTTACTTTATCTAACTTAATCCTACACCGTTAAAAACAATACCTCGGGTCCTACTCTTCATATATTGGCAAATTAGGTTTATCACCTCATCTTACCTTACCTGATTCCGTAAAAAACACTCAAACCAAAATTAAAAGTTTAATAATAAAATATCTTTATCGCCATACTAACTTACTTAACATAAATTTTATCCTTACTTTTTTTTTTCTTTCCTTGTTATAAAATTTAATTTAATATTATCACTTTAAAAAACATGATTTTAATCTCATTCTAAAAAAGAAAATTATTATAAGAAACTGCTAAAATTAGGCTCATATCAAATCAGAATTTTCTGGATCACATTTGGATGGAATAAAATTTTATATTGGCTACTAAAAGTGTGTATGAAGGAGAAAGAAAGGGAAAGAGGGCACGGTGCTCGAGAAGGGAGAGTGGGACCCAGCCAGTTTTGGGACAAAGCGAACCCCGAATTCACGGAGGGAGGCGTGCTGTCCCCAATCCCCCGTACACTCATGTGGGTCCCACAATTCACTCCAATAATACTTACTCATTTTTATATTAATTGAAATTTTTGACCGTTAATTATTTATAAATTATAATGAGTTATAATATGAAATTATTGAATAATGATCAATCAAAATTTAATTAAAGTGTCAATTAGTATGAAACGAAGGAAGTGATTCCTTCATTTTTCATTATTAATTAAGGTCTCATTCTTTTATGCGTTAGATTGCGGTGCGATATCACACTATACCACAACTTTTTAATTTATACCACATTTCACTACACTTCGCCACAACACAATACAATAGTTACCAATATATTTCTTCACTTTTCTTTTTCCTCACTTTTTCTTCATTATTTTTACATTATCTCTCCTCACATACTCCACTTACCATAATTCTCACCACAATTTACTATACTTTTTTAAATTCTACCGCACTGCGACCTTACTTACTTCAACCCTAATTACTCTTCTTAATTTCATACTTTTAATTAATAGTGGTTTAGGGAGAGTATAATTTATACGATAGTAAAAAACGAGTGAGTGAGGATAATGATTTTGAGTGCGGCGTTAGTGCCCCACTCGGTGGTATGTCTCCTTCTCACCAAAGCATCCTAGATCTAAATGCCTATCTTCTAGTACTTTGGAGAATCTCACTCTAGATTATACGATACATTGCTACCTCCTTTGGTTATTTTATTTAATTACTGTTGGAGAGATCCAAATTCGGAACATGTTTTGAGTAAAAGACGGGATAATAAGTTAAGTGATGTTCAATTTTAAAACTGATTGGTGTTAGAAACAATAATTCACATAAGTTATATATCATTGTTCTTCCTTTTATTTTTCTAATGTTGGACATTTTATTCACAAATAATAAATCCCAACAATTTCTCCATTTACACATGAGAGTTTTGCAAACCACTATCAAGGTTGTTAAAATTGGGATCTTAACTCGAAACTATGGGGGAGTTAGGATCGTAATTTAGCCCATGTAAGATCGTGGATCGTGTGTAAATAGAATAATCGTATTGACGATTTTGGACTATAAAATCATAGGATCGTAAATCAGGATCGGGATTTTAATAACTATGACCACAACCATTGACGCCCCCTGGTTTGAGAACCCCGCTTCAGGAGTCCAATCGTGTGCGTTAGGTGGTCCATGCTCCTGTCCATGGTACTTCATACAAGACCACCTCAGCACACCTTGCGCCCAACAGAACGAGCAATCAGCTTTGATACTACTAGCTGGGGAGATCAAAGGCGAGAGCTCACTTCAACAATTGCTCATGGTATCAAGTTAAACAAGGTTTCATCTTGAAATTAATTGGTGTTAACTAACTCATTTGACTTATATGTCATTATTTTTCTCTTTATTTTTTTTATACGGGAAAGTATAATTTATAGGATTTTTAAAAATGACTAAGGTGAATCCCAACCATTACTTTAGCCATGTTATATAAGAAATGTATTTTAAGTCTCTTAGACCTTCTTCTTTTGATAGGGAAGTAATGTTGTTTAACTGTTGGTAGGTAAGATAAGTAAGGTAAATCACAAAATCATATTAGTCAAACCATGTAAATATATGAATTTTTAAATAGTGTAAATAAGGTAAGTCACATTATTCTCATCATTGTTAAATGTAAGTCCGACATGTTATAATAGCATATTGCTTTATCTATTGCAAATTTGGGACCTCGTGTTAGATGTCAATCCAACATTCTAACGTAGGGATAGGGTGGTGATACATATAATTTGCTACATAAAATTACTATTATCAGATTCATAACGAAAATTTCTATCATAAAAGTATAGTATTGCAATTGTTAATAAAATATTATATAATAAATTATTAATCAAAAAGTAATATTGAATAAAGACGGAGCTAGATCATTTTAATAGGGTAGGCCCTTTGTATATATGAAGAACAAGGAAATAGGAGAAAAGAGGTGGATTTTGAAAAATAATAAGGAAAAACTAAAAAAAAAAAAAGGTGCTTAAGAGAGGAGTTGAACTTTTGACATCAAATGTAACAACATGAATTATTATTACTAGCTACTCTCCAAATATTCTTATAGTATTGAATGCAAACATAATTGATTTTATCTTTGATAGGGAGGGTCATAGCTTTGGCTAGGCCTCATTTGGCTATGTCTCTGATATTGGAGACAGTGATAGTACGTCAACAAAATGACAATTAATATTGAACAGAATTGCATCCAATGTCTAATATTACCTTAAAGTCACATTGACTCTTTTTGCTAAATCAAAATAAAAAAATTACTAATAATATATTAAACGATACTTATAGTAATAACCCCGAATAAATCATTATAAATCTAAGGTATAGACATGAAATAAGAGATATTTTTACATTGTTTAATGAATAATACACATTTGGGGGCACTAAGGTAAGATGATGCATCATGCATGACCGAAAGATGAAATCATGCATGGGCAAAGTAGAACGGACGTGATAATGAACATGGAAATCTAATATTATATATACCAATCAAACTGAAGAATCTTATCAAAAAACAAAAGTAGACAAACTTTTAAGTGAAATTACATAGCGTGAATTAGTGTAATCTATTTTTACTTGTTTGGGCGGTTGCAACCATCCAATCCAACGTTAAAACTATGCTCTATCTGTGTAATCACTCCAAAGCCCTGTTCTTTATCATGTTACATATGTGCCTCTTGAAAAGAAAGTTCCATATCTATAACTTTTACAAGAAAATCATCAAGGAATTGAAACGTTAGATTAATCGATTGGTATTTCCAACTCTGTTCACTTGTCACATGTTTGTGTTAAGGAGTTTATTTTTACTTGCTTCACCCATGTCCTTCATAGAGAACTTAAAGGACATAAATTCTTTGGTCTTATTAACTTGTTCCATGTTGGTCTCAAAGATCAACATGTCACCAATGTATAGGCATATAATCACTCATTTACCATTCTCAAACTTATAATATATGCACTTATCTGATTCATTGATCTTATATCCACTTGAAATCACTACTTCATCAAACTTTTGATGTCATTACTTAGGTGCTTGCTTAAGTCCATATAAGGACTTTATAAGTTTACAAACTTTCTTTTCTTGACCTTCAACAACAAACCCCATGGGTTGTTCCACATACACCTCCTCTTCTAGTTTTGATAAGTGCTTTTTATGACTATGTTCTTAGGGGATTTCAATATTGGATTAGGGATGATTTTGATTAAAAATATTCAATTATATCCTACTTTCCATATTACATTTGGTGTTGTTATTTTTGATGCAATTTTTCCTCAAAACACCAAGATTCCCTCAATTTTTTTTTGAAGGCAAGTGCACCACGGACCTCCTTCAAGTACTACCGAACAGCCACAAAAATTTCACGAAAATTGGAGTAAGGAAAAACGGAACAGAACCTACTTCGGGCTGCTCGGAGAGGTCCCTCCAGTCCGTGGTGGCCGGAACTTTTCGCCCTAACTGTGCGGTTTCGGCAGTTTTGCAGGGGAGAAAAATTTCAGTTTTTTTTTTTTTTGGGTTTTCAAACTAAAAGAAGGTCATCAAGCAGTTATTATTCACCGCCTAACCTCCCATACTCCATCTACCTCTCCTCCATATCAAATCAAGAAAAACAAAAGGCGAAGATCGAAGAGGAAGTTTGACGCGTTTGTGAAGGAAATTCCACCGGGATCGAAAGACTCAACAAAACTCTCTTCGAATATCGCTTCACCCTTTTCATCTTCTCTTTGTTTTGAGGTTTGAATATCATGCTTGGAATATTTATCATGTTATTGATAATTATGTGTGAGTAGATTTTAGTTTTCTATGAATTTGCAAACCGAAACAATGTTATTTGATTAGAATTTTCATAGTTTGTGCTTGAATTCTCGTTTTCAATCAATAGAAGGTTGTGTTCTTCATGTTCAAGTGTGTTCTTAAGGCCCGGAGCGCTTGTGATTTGAGATTAACCTGAGAAGTACTGAAAGGTGAATAAGGATAATCTGACTAACAACCTTTCTACCTAGTTTTGTGAAATTTGATAAAAGAATAGCAAACTAGGGAATCACTTTGATAACCGGATAATTAGAGACCTTCAACTTTGATTGACTTGAAAAGCATATGAAAGTTGTAATTTAGCTTAATCGAAGTAGTTCTATTAGCATCGAAAGAGCAGTAGGATTCATATGGTTATCGGTTCTTGATTCGACTTGAATGAATGATCGTGCGAACTAGGTTCTAAATGTCAAACTCGTTGCTAGGAAAGCATAACCCTAGAAGCTTTTCCCCATTTGATTAAACCCTATATTATTTCCTTACTTTATTAGTTCTAATTAGTTATTAAAACCTTCAAAAATCAAAACCCTGATTAGCTTAGCAATCAAGTAGAGGGCTAGTTAACTATGTTGCTAGATTGAATCCCTGTGAGATCGACCTTGACGTGCTACATCGTACTCGCGCGCTTGCAGCCCTGTCAAGTTCTCCATTTAAGAATGTCGTCTTGACATAAACATTTGACAGATAAATAACTTATGGATAGTAGCTAAAGACAACAACACACCTATTGAGACTATCCTAGTTACCGGAGCATATGTATCACCCCTTAAACCAACTGGGCTTTATATCTCTCAACGGTACCATCTACTTTTCTTTTTTCCTTTTAAAGATCCATTTAGAGGTAATTGGTTTACTTCCCAGGGAAAGGTCAATCGATATCCAAACATTATTTTCACTTATAGAATCAATTTCATCTTGTACCGCCTCTTTCCACAAAGAAGCATCATGAGATTGCATAGTATATTTAAACGTCTTTGGATCTTTATCTATGTTGTACGTACATAGGATCTCACTTTTAACTGATTCCCCTGAACCTTCTACTAAATAAACATAGAACTTCGAACCAAAATCCTTTGGTTTCCTTGCTCTTTTACTCATTCTTAATTCAATACTTTCATCTTCTTCATCATGAATAACATCATGGCTCGAAAGATCATCTTGTATGGATGTATATATCCTCGTGATTTTCATCACAAGGCTCAATAAGAGGAATAATATCTTGAATTATGTCTTTAGGTCTAGGAATTGAAGAGAACCTAGTCTCATTGAAAATATCATCTATTGATTCCATAACGGTATTTACCGATATGTACTCATTTGGCTCAACCACAAAAAACCTATAAGCTTTGCTATCTTAAGCATAGTAATAAAGATGCACTCAATTCCTCTTTCACCTAACTTCCTGTTCTTAGGTTCTAGGACCCTTACAATGGCCCTACAACCCCAAGTCTTGAACTTCTTTAGATTTGATTTTCTTTTGTTTATTATGGGGTACTAGAATTCCCTTCAAATGGAACTATATTTAAAATATAACAAGTCGTTAACATAGCTTCACCCCAAAATCCATTATTTAAACCAGAGTTAGACAACATAGAATTTACCATTTCTTTTAAAGTTCTTTCCTTTTCGCAACCCCATTTTGTTGTGGTTTATACGGGGCAGTTGTCTCATGAACAATCCCCATTTCTTGAAAAAACTTTGGACCATAAAATTCCCCTCCCCTATCCGATCTTAAAACTTTAATCAAGGTCTCACATTGTAATTCACTTCTAGCTTTGTAAACCTTAAACTTTTCAAGTGTTTCATCTTTAAAATTCAAAAGATAAACTTTACAATATCTAGAATAATCATCAATGAAAGTCACATAATACTTCTTACCACCCATAGAAGGTGTACTATGAAAATCTCCTCAATCACTATGAATTAAATCAAGTAATTTAGAGTCCCTTTTATACTTGAGAATGAACTTTTAGTGATTTTATTAAGCATGCATGTCTTACACTTTTCTATGTCATCATTCAACTTAGGAATCAAATCAAGATTAAACATATCCTTCAACTTCTTAAAGTTCACATGTCCTAATCTAGCTTGCCATAGAAAAGACTTATTTAAATTAGACATATGCAAATAAGCGGAAATCATGTCATCTTTATTACTTTTAGCATTCAACTTAAACATTTCTCCATAAGCATATCTCTTCCCCACCAATGTCCCTCCCTTGGAAAGTACATAGTTATCTCCATCATAAACTTGCTTAAAACCAAACTTGCTAAGAAGATAACCGGATACAAGATTCTTACAAACTTCTTGAGCAAAATACACATCATTTAAAAGCAAGGATTTACTGAAAGTGAAAACAAATTCCACTTGCCCAATGTCTTCAACTTTGACCGGATGGTTGTTGCCCATGTAAAGTTTCATACCATCATCCGCCAGTTTGAGAGTCTTGAATAAACTATTGTCAATGCAAACATGCCTTGACGCGCCCGAGTTTATGTACCAATCATTACAACCAATGGAGATCATATTGATATGATCCTTAATCATAGCTAACAAAGGAATTGGATTCCTTCTCCTTATTCTTTATGTTCCCTTGTTTGCCACATTCCCAACAAACTTGCTTAGGATTTTGAACTCCCTTGTTAGTTATGTTGTGGCTCTTATTCTTATTCTTGTTTCCCTTATTCTCGTGCACCATAAGGACTTTAAATTGCTCCTTGGTACCATCTTGAAGGCATAACTCTTCTTCAATACAAAGATGGTTAGCCAAACCCTCAAGAGACATAGCCTCTTTCCGGTGCATGAATGACCTTTTAGTCTCATTCCAAAAATAAGGTAATTTGTCAATGATAGAGGATACGATTATAAATTCATCCATGTTCAAATTGTGTTGCTTGAAGTTATTCAAAATACGTTGAATCTCATGAAATTGATCTAGAATTTTTCGATTATCATCCATCTTAACTTCATGATTGACTTACAAGGAAGTTCTTAATTGATGCGTCTTCTGACATTTACTTCGCCTCAAGCATATCCCAAAACTTTTTGGCCGTCTCCACATGTTGGTAAACATCGAAGAGAGTGTCGTTCATCCCATTGAGAATGCATCCTCTACAAATGTAGTCATCGATCATTCTCCATCTTTAGCCTTTGTCAAGTAGCCTCCGCATCTTCCATAAAAGTATTTTCTTTTCCATGTTCCTTGCCCTTGTCTTCATCCGTAGAAGTCTTGTTAGTTGCGTCCTTAGAAGGCTCCTTTGTATATGATGATGCTTGTGCCTTCTCGGTCGAAGGGTCTTGAGTCACCTTGGGAGAAATCTCAATGTTGAGCACATAGGCCACATTGAGAGTAGTAAGCAAGAAATGCATCTTGCTTTGCCAACGCCGAAAGTCCACTCCTTCAAAACGTTATAACTTTTGGAAATCGCTAGATATATCCCGAAGCGAGGCCATACTAAATAGTTCTTAAGATTGTTGGAGGAAAGTGCTTGAAAGGTATAGAAACAATGGAAACTCGCTTTGGATATCGCTCAGAGTCGGGGACAAACTCACTTTCCTTAAGAACTATTTACTATACCGTAAATGTTCAAAGACATAAAACTTAGCTCTTATCACACTTTAGAAATATGGCTTGTCACTTGAATCATAGCTACAGTCTAGACAAGAATGAGAAGATGTGATTATAGAATGATGTTGTTCATGCTATCAAATGGCTAGGGAATGTCTCCTATTTATAGAAGAATTCCCACCCCTCATCGTATCCTTTGGTCAAAGGGCACAATTAAGGACCTTAATGGAGCATCATGACCTTGACTTAGTCAAATAGTCATAAGAATATAGCTGTTGGAACATAATATCGGACTTATAAATGATATTATATACTTAATACATAAGATTATATAGTCGTTAGCATTAAAAATATATTATAGGTTTTAACACGGTCCGTGGTGTCCGTACCACAGTCCGTGTTGTAGCAACACGGTCTGTGTTGCCCTCAACACGACCTATGTTGAACCCAGAATGTGTTTTCTGCTATTCTAGAGACCAGCACGACCCGTGCTGGTCTCATGAACACTCGTGTTGATCATATTCTTATTGTTTATCTTATATATGACCCCTAAACTTGTATCACATGATTTGTCTTGCTATATAATCTTCTTATACTCTTGAAATAATTCCATCAAATATCACCCTATCACTAAGCTAAAGTAATCAGAACTCGCTAATAAATTACAGTAATCTGTCACCTCTAAAGTTCAAAGTGTTGCGGTATATATTGAAAGTTCTAATTAGGCCCCGTTCTTTTATCACAACAAGAAAGATTACTGTGGACAACAAAAAAAAATTGTTGCCTTAGTTCAATTTTTGTTGCCCTTTAACATGTTGCTACAAAAACAAATTGTCACGATTTTGTAGTTTTATCCTCGAAGCATAAAGTTCGGGCTACAAAATAGTAAAAATGGTAGCAAAAGTTGTGGTGGACAACCAAATTTTTTTGTTGCCTTAGTAACTTTTAGCAGCCATTTTTTTTAAAAAAATTGTTGCCCAATATATATCATTTGCAACAAAAAAAGTTTGTTGCTACATATAAAGTATTTAACCACAAAATTATTTGATTTGCCATATTTTAAATTAATGGAATGATAATTTTTTTTGTTGTCCAAACTACTCTACATTTGTTGCTCAAAGATATGTTTTTGTTGTGTATGCGGTAACTTGCGGTGCGGTATCGCGGTACCGCATCATATGTAGATCACACTACTCAATATTTTAACACACTTAACCACACTCCACCACACTTTACCACAATTATTACTAAAATATCTCCTTATTTTTCTCCTCTACTTTTTACATTCTCTCTCTTCACTTACCCACCTACCTCAACTCCCACTACAACTCACCATACTTCACCACACATTTTCAAATTTCACCGTATAAAATAACGGAACCTTACTCAGCATGTTATAAAAGCAACAATAATGATCTCTGAGGACAATTACGTTGAATGAATCAACACGTCAATGGAGAATTAAAGAAAAAATCTTCAAATCCAAAAACTCAAATTTGAAATTGTAAAGAAATTGAGGGAAGAAGAGGATGTGATATTATGATGACATAAGAGAAGAAGAAATACTAATACTAGCATACTAGCAGTAGTTGGGAATAACTAGAGTGGTGGCATATGCATAGGGAGTTCTAGATTTAGGAAGCTATAAGGTAGTATAGGGGCAGCTAACTAGGGTTAGTATTATACATATGTAAATAAAATTGAAACTTCTGTAGCTACATATGATATGAGTAGTGTAGACCCATAGCTTAAAAAGCATAGATTCATAGCCCTAGCCCTAGTCCTAGGGTTAGGGTATAGGGGTAAGGGTCTCCATACTCTTCCCATAATATTTAATTCTACTCTTCTTTCTTTCTTTATTCAATTTTACCTTCCATTCTCTGTCAAAATTCTCTCTCTCTCTCGAGAGAGAGAGAGAGAGAGAATATTTGCCATTTTTCTTGGCCCTCTGCAAATCCATCATTCCTTGATCTGCCACCTTTTTTAAAACATTATTTTCATAATGCATGGTGATTATCCGTGTTAATTAATCTGAAATGATAATGATATATAATTAGTGGGTAAACCCGAGATTAGCCATATCCAAGAGGATAATTACGGGGGAAAATAGAGAAATAAAAAAAAAGGGAATTAATGGCAGCAAAATCAATGCATGAAAGGTTGAAATGCATAATTCAGGCCTGGCTAGTTGAGTAGCTGGAGCAAGAAAAACTGCAGAGAAAAGAGACAGAAAGAGAGAGAAAGAGTGTTGGCAAAAGGGCAGAAATTCATTCATTTACGCAGATCTCAAGGAGGAAGAAAGCGAATGAGGTTGGAAATTAAAGTTGAAAATGAAAGCAAAAGAAACACACAAAGCTCAAACTGGAAAACAAAAGGCAAACTAAGAGAGAGAGAGTTTGTAATGTAATGACATGTATAGCTCATCCATGCCATGCATCCCTTTGGTTATAGGTAGGTAGATAGGTTATAGCTAATTAAGCTAATGAGCTCGTAGGTAATTAGCTGCTCCATCAGTGTCATACAACTGTTGGATAGTCAACGCTAACAGCAAAACTCAACGTATCCCACATTTCTTTCTCATTCATAATCTCCTTCCTATTCCATTTAAGGTCACGTTCTTTTATACGGTATTATGCGGTATAACGTGGTATGATGTGGTAAAATTGTGACAGATTGTAATGTAATTGTAGTGACCTATTGGTATATTGTGGTGGGGCGTTTGTATATATATATATAAATATTTTATTGGTAATTGTGAAAAAATAATTGGAAAAAATGAGTTGAAATATTGTATAGTTTTTTAGTGATTAAAAAAATGATTGAAATAATATTGTATTGGAAAAAGTGAGTTGAAAAAATATTGATTGAAAATTTATATTAAAGATATATAATAAATTTGAAAAAGTAATTTGTGATGGGTTGTAATGAATTGTGGTAGAATGGTATTTTGTAGTAGGTTGTGGCAAACTGCAATAGGCTGTGTGTAGACACCGGATTTTGTACCGGTATTAGTTTTAGTTTTTTTTTTAAAAAAATAAGCTAACCGAGTAGTTTAGTAGCATGCAAGCCCATTTCTTTTCTAGCCCGAAAACAAGCATAATGGCCCAATACTACGGGATAAACCCGTCTGGGTTCCTGGGGCCAGAACATAACTCAGCTTGGATCAAACCGGCTGAGTTTACTGGGCCAGAGCTCAGTTCAGCTCAGGAACCCGTCTGGGTTCCGCGGCCGTAATGCTAACCCTAAACGCACCCCCTACTCCCCCTATTCCACTATAAATTAAACCCTTTTTTCCCTTCCATAGACACCAAGGGCATGCTAGAGTATTGACACTAGCATATTCTCTCCACCTCTTCTCTCCCTTTGCATGCTGCTTCACTAAAGGTTAGCATAGTTGATGTAAACCATGTAGCATAATCTATCGAATTCATGTTTCTTTTATATTTTCAATGTTTTACATGATTTTAATGATGAATTTGTGAAATTTATATCTAATTCCTCCCTTTAACCTTTTTTTTTTGCTTTGATTTAATTCTAGTAGAGTCTATTCGTTTGAATAGGCGAATTTGACAATTTTAATTGTCAAATTCGTAACCTTACCCCCGAATCCGTCTTTGGGTTCGTAGGCCGGAGTTGTTTATCAAAATGGTTTGTTGTTTTTCTCCTAAAATTCAACTAGCGACTCTATTTTCGTACTTTGGTATTTTCCTTTTTATGGTTTCTATGACCTAATTTGTGTTTAGCGCAAGGAGCAACCCGGCTTGGTTCAATTCATGAACCCAGACGAGTTTTCACCTTCTTTTCTTTTTTTTTCTTCTCTCTTTGTTTTTCTCCTTTCTCGTAGGATCTGCAGTTACGAACCCGTCTTGGTTCCTGAACCCAGACGGGTTCCTTGTGTTTTCCCCTTCCTTTTTGTCTTTTTCCTTTTTTTTTCTTTCTTAAAAGGTGAATCTCGGGCTCACGGCGCATAAATCGTTTTTAATCTGTCAGCTAAGTCATTCTTAAAAGTTCAACCTTATTTAAGGTTAAGCAATCCTAGTCGGCTCCCAATCATTCTTTTAAGTAGCGCCGCGAAAAAGGTCATCAATTTTTCGGGGTCTACAGATTGGCAACTCCACTGGGGACTTAAACTTAAAAAGAGGGTAAAACTTGAAAGAATTAAATTTTAGTGTTTTTTGTAAAAAAAAAGAGGAGGAATTAATTTATTTCACATTTTTATCATTTTTAGGCATATTGCATACCAGGCTACTATTGGGCCTTTATGGCTGGGGAGCACAAAAGCGTTGGTTTAGGTTGTAAAACTAGGAATCAATCCCGAGAGCGGGAGGTCACTACTTGTGGGATGCACTTACATCGCCAAGCATTTGATCTCTCCTCTCCCCGTGTTACACTCTAAAGGTTTCCTTGAAACCCAAAGAGCAACACCCCACACATTTTTCCTTGAATTCCATATAAGGAAAATGCACCGGGGCGAGAACATGTGGTACCCTATTCATCTCCTAAACCTAGAAAAACCACGGATCTAAAGCCATGGTTAGGCTCATCCGCATCTGTATGTCATGTGAATTAATCCTGTAAAGTTGAGTCCAAGTGTCTGCCCAATCATGAGTGGGACGTCATTCTAGCCGTAGGATCAAATGAGAGATGGATCGCCCAAACCCAGACGGGTTTGGTGGCCCAAACCAGCAGGTTTGATGTGCACGGTCTAGTTGGACTCACCGTGGAATCACATGCATGCCTATTTGAAAGGGAGGAATTACGGTTCAAACCCAAGCGGGTTTGGGCACATTTTCTTCTCCTTCCACATCGGGCCAAACTGCTCGATCGATCAATTCACTTACCATTGATCCTACTCGGCCCTTTATGGCGCGCCCTTGAGTCGATGTCGTCGATCTGTCGGTCATCATGCTAGGTCCATATAGAGTTAGGACATGCACTCCCATAAAAGTGGGTGAGTCATCCTTGTGTCGTCATGTCCATGTCCATGTCCTAGGTTCATATAGGTCCATTAAGTCATGCATGCATTGGGCGGTGGCATAAAGGTTCTTTCGAGCACTAATCGGTTTCCATGCAGCAAGATAGCGGACCATCTCGAGCCCGCATCCGTGACCCACAAAGCCGCGGACTTATTCGCAATCCCAACTACATCGACCAATTCAGTGAATCCAGTGAATCCACCATGTCAGGATCCCTAGCCAACAACCTTTTTGGGGAGAGTTCTGGTGACAAGCAACTTGATGGGCTGTACGAGCGGGTACAGGAAGCAATTACCATTTGCATGGCAGACCAGGAGGACAGAACCAATGAGAAGCTAGAAAAGAAGTTCAGCGAAAATCAACAGACCATGAATGGCGTGCTGGAAGCCATTAAGCAGATCAACAAAAAGCTGGGCATCGAACTTGAGGAAGAGGAAAACTATTATGGTTCCGAGTCTGAGGCCGAGGCTGATGATGGGGTTGGAGAGGGTCACCCCAAATCCAAAAATGGAGGCCCAAAACCTAAGTCATTTGGTGAAGTCAAGTCCAAACTTGTACTGAATAACTCTAAAACTTCGGAGGACCCCTATGTCAAAAAACTTGAAGAAAAGGTCGATATGCTCACCAGAAGGATGATGAAGGCTGATCCGACCTTCACCGACGCCTGCATGGATTTCGCCATCCCCAAACACTATGTATCAAGAATAAGGGACAAGGTTGAGGTGCCAAACATAAAATTTAGGCCCTCTGAAAACCCATCTCATCACTTGGAGGAATTCATGAGGCTGGCTCCCCTCCATAAGGTAGATGAAGGCCTCTACACCACAGTCTTCCCTTCCACTCTAGAAGGTAAGGCCAAGGTATGGTACCAAAATCTACCCCCGCAAGTCAAGACCAATGCAGATGAGTTATTCAAAGCCTTCATAAGCCATTTCAGTCGCCTGCAGCAAAAGGAGGTCACTGTGGATGACCTAACTTCCATGAAACAAAAGGAGGATGAGTCATTCCTCTCTTATTACGAGCGATGGCACTCCATGCTATCTGAAATCAACGAGTCTGTCCCCTTTAGGATGCAGCTAAGCACTTTCAAGCAAGGTATTCATCCCCGCATCACACGGCATTTTGGCTTCCAATCCATCAAAGACTTTGAAACCTTAAAGGACTTGTGTGTTCAAATTGAAGCTGCTAACAATGAGAAAAGCACACAACATTCTGGTTGGAAAGGATCTAGCTCCAACAGGAGGGCCACTAGCGCGCCTAGCCCCCCTCAGAAAACTGTTGAGACTAATTCCATCCAACGAAGGCCATTCACCCCGAGGTACGACTCCTACCACCCGCTGGATATGTCTTATACCAGGGCGTTGGAAAGGCTGGTGAAAAAGGGCATCATCCAATTGCCCCTGCCGACACCTGAACCTGATGTTAAGCCTCCGAAGTGGGATGGGAACAAATACTGCAATTTCCATCGCTGTCGAGGTCACGACACCGAAATATGCTGGTCTTTGAAAAATAAGATCGAAGGGCTAATCCGGACGGTGTTATTCCTCCACCAAACCCGTCTCAAAACCCAACAACAAGGAGAACCTGCCTAATCACACCAATGCCGTTTTGGAGAAGAGCGCTTTGATCCGTCCACTCTCATCACCGAAATGGGTCAGCTTGTCCCAGTTATTCTCCCGCTTACGGAGGAACTCATCATCAACGGCGTTTGGGACAGTGAAAGTGAAGAAGAGGGTGAAGAGTCCACTGACCATGAAACCAATAGGCATCCATTGTATGACTCTTCTGACGAAGGAGGAGATGTGGAAGAAGTAACAATTCCCCAAGCTGCAGCCCTTACTCGGTCCGGCCGGTACTATAACAAGAATGCTGCCTTGTCAGCAGCGACCCCTAATCCTGAAACAACGGAAACCCCTACACCTCCACCAGAAGATCCTTTCCTCACACAGCTGAAGAAAACCAAGGCCGAAGTCACGATTTGGCAACTTTTGTGTGCTTCGCAAGACCATAGGCAAATACTACTGGATGCCTTCAATAAGCTCATGGTCCCTACCTCAGCATCACCAGAGGATATCATCTCTCACATTACCTCTGGGAAGCCTACCATTACCTTCGGGGATGAAGACTTACCTGAGGAAGGAGGGGCCCACAACAAAGCTCTTTACCTCACCGCCATGTGCTCTACTCAAACCATACCACTTGTTCTCGTGGATAATGGTTCGGCCGTCAATGTCTGTCCGTGGAGAACCGCACAAAAGTTGGGAGTTCAAAAACAGCATTTGACACAAAATACTGTTCAGCTGCGCGCATACGATAACTCCCCTCGCAAGTCGCTAGGATCGATCTTGCTTCCCATCACCATGGACTACATAAGTAAGAACGTTGAATTCGTCGTTCTGGACATCCCGGCTTCTTTCAACATGCTGTTGGGAAGGCCTTGGTTACATGAGTGCAATGCTGTCGCTTCCACCTTACACCAGAAGGTGAAATTAATCATTCAAGGCCAAGTAGTCACGATCTCAAGTAAAACCCTCAGCGCTGTTTTTGACCCCAAGAAACCCACACTCGAGATTGAACATAGCTCAGCCGACGAGGAGCTGCACAACTTTGAGATGGTAGCGGTTTTGAGCCAGGATCAAGCTCACTTTGACTTCGATCCCTACTCAAACCCTAATATACATGCTATATTGAGGAAGCAAGGTCATTTTCCGGGGATGCCACTCGGCCGAAATCCCAAGAACAAGTTGGCGCCAAATTTCAAAGTGTTCAAGAACAAAGGGAGGTTCGGGCTAGGCTACAAACCAACTAAGGAGGAAGTGAAACTGACGAAGCTAGCCATGGCTAAACAGAAAAGATTGGGCAATCCTCCGACCCTATACCAAGTCAAACCGTATCCACGCACTCTTAATGGACAGTTCTTAAGAGAGGGTGACGAATTCCCTTATTACGGCTTCCCAGAACCACATTACCTAAAATCTCAGGGTATCCAAGTGGCAGGGTTAGAAATTTTCAATGACTGTGCCGTCACCACAACCGCCAAATTCATCCCGCCTAGGAGAAGTCGTCCACCTTTGGAATGGACCCACCTCGCCGGAGGCGGCATTTTTGGAATGCTCTTTGGGCAAGAAGCGCGCAAGGAAGAAGTCGTCGATCCGGTCATCGCTGCACTTTCCAACCCAAGCTTTGATCCAAGTCTGTTGATCGGAGAAGACGGCGGCCATCGTGAGATCACTTGGATCGATGATGAAGATAACAAATTTACGCTTTCTGTAGGAGAGTCTGTAGGAGAGTCTGTCCCAAAGGTCATAGAGTCAGGTTCTAGTAGTCCTAAGTTGGTCGGGGTTAACCCAGAGTCTGTTGATGTACCCATTTCTGCATTTAATAAGATGAACATTTCTGCCTACTGTAGACCCCGAAAAAATCCGAAGGACCTCTTCGCGGCGCTACTTAAAAGAGAGGATGTTCTCTTTTTAAATTGGGAGCCGACTAGGATTGCTTATCCATAATTAAAGGTTTTAACTTTTAAGGACACTTTTAAGTTGACAAATTAGATTAGCCCGAAAACTCGATTTTATTAAAGAAAAGAAAAGATGGAAAGAAGAAAAAAAAGAAAAAAAAGATAGATGAGAACTCGATGGAACCCGTCTGAGTTCCACGAGAACAAAACGAAAACAAGGCAACGAACCCAGACGGGTTCTTTGGAGAATGAGAAAGGGAAAACAGGGCTAGGAACCCGTCTGGGTTCCTGCCTATGGCTCGGGGTGAAAACAAGAGAACCCGTCTGAGTTCCTTGTCAAGGGTTTAAAAAGGATTTTCGGGAAAAAAGTTAGAGTCGCCAGTTGAATTTAAGGATAAAACAACAAACCAATGAAAAATTAAGACTCCGGCCTACGAACCCAAAGACGGATTCGGGGGTAAGGTTACGGATTTGACAATAAAAATCATCAAACCCGCCTATTCAAACGAATAGACTCTACTAGAATTAAATTAAAGTGACAGATTTGAAAAGGGGGAGGAATTGAATAAATTTCATAGATTTATCATTAATGTCATGCAAGAAACGAAAAACAAAGAAAGTACAAAGAAAGCTAATAAGATTACGTTACAATAATAAAAAAAAGCTACGCTAACCTTAAAATAAAGCACGCAATGGAGGGAGAAGAGAAGAGGAATATACTAGTGTCAATACTCCCAATATATTCCGGTGTGTTTTGTGGGTGATGAATGGTGGGTATTTATAGGGGGGGAATTAGGTTTAGGTTTAGGTTTTGGAGGCTAGGTTAAGCCGCGGCGCCGTGGGAATCAACAGGAAACCCAGACGGGTTCCTGGAAGGAAAACGGGCCTCGGGCCCAGAACAGACGGGTTCACGTGGCGTGAGCTCGAGCTCGCCCATCGAACCAGACGGGTTCACGTGGCGAGCTGAGCTCGCCCACTGAACGAGACGGGTTCTGTGGCGAAGCGAGCTCCGCCCATCAACCCGCACGGGTTCTGTGGTGTTGAGGCGAGCTCGGCCCATGAACCCGCACGGGTTCTGTGGTGTTGGAGCTGAGCTCCGCCACCAACCCGAGTTCCGGCATTTGGGCTTTGTATATTTTTTTGGAGTTTTCGGTGGAAAGAGGCTTGCGTGCCATTTATCGGTTAGCCTATTTTCTAAAACTGACACTAAAAAAAAAAAAAAAGAAAATAAAATAGATACAAAATTCAGCGTCTACAGATAGCCCCCACTTTGATCGAGTTTGAGTAAAACGATGATAAAAGTAGTCTTGATGATCTTGGATATGAATCAGAAGCCTGTTCTGAAGCTGGTTGACGCTTGGAAGCCGGGTCCTGCGTCGATGTAGATGTGATGTTCATCGCATTGTGAAGGCCCGATGATGGCCGCTGTTGACGCTTGGAAGCTGGGTCCTGCACCGTTGTAGATATGATATTCATCGCATTGTGAAGGCCCGATGATGGCCCTTGTCGCATTGTGAAGACCCGAGAATGGCCCTCGTCGCATTGTGAAGGCCCGACGATGGCCGCTGTTGACGCTTGGAAGCTGGGTCCTGCGCCGATGTAGATGTAATGTTCATCGCATTGTGAAGGCCCGATGATGGCCCTTGTCGCATTGTGAAGGCCCGACGATGGCCGCTGTTGACGCTTGGAAGCTGGGTCCTGCGCCGATGTAGATGTAATGTTCATCGCATTGTGAAGGCCCGATGATGGCCCTTGTCGCATTGTGAAGGCCCGACGCATGAAGGCCCGACGATGGCGCTGTTGGGAAATGTCGCGTACTAGCCGGCGGTGATGGTGTCATGTATTGTTAGGGCGATGGCGCCGGTGATGAGGTGTCGCGTATTAGCGGCGGTGATGATGAATGTCGCGTATTAGCGGCGGCGGTGATGGTGAAGTGTCGGCGTATTAGCGGCGGCGGTGATGGTGGCGTGTCGCGTATTAGCGGCGGCGGTGATGGTGGCGTGTCGGCGTATTAGCGGCGGCGGTGATGTCAAGTGTCGCGTATTAGCGGCGGCGGTGATGTCATGTCTTGTTAGGGCGATGGCCGCGTATTTCGTGCGTTGTTCGCAAGAAATAAAGAGAGAAGGCATCGGTTATTTGAAATTCAAAATGAGTCGGAGAATTTACACCGGTTTGTGTCTCGAAAACGGGCTCGAGTTGAGTATAACTGCATGAGCATAAGCTTGTATTGGGCTCGAAAACAGCCTCGATTGCTTATTTTCGACCCAGCAAACCCGTCTGGGATTGGTCAAGTGTTGGGCTCTTCTCCTGTTTTTTCGTGAATCGGGTGAGGTGAAAAGGCCCGGCCCAGATGGAATAAAAGAAGGCCCACACCTGTCTTTCGTTCTGGCTTTTAGGCTGATTCGATCCCTTCGCTTGGGCTGCATAGCCCCCAGTTTAGTGGCAGTTCTTGCTAAACTGGGAGTCAATTGATAGTTGTCGTAGTGACTTGCCCCTTCTTGAATTTTTCCATGGTGGACTTTATGGACCTAGGCAGACTGTTCCAGCTGATTTGTCCCCTTGCTTGGGCTGCATAGCCCCCAGTTTAGTGGCAGTTTGATTTAACTCTTGCTAAAGCGGAGTCAATTGATAGTTCTTTGTAGTGATTTGCTTCCTTTTTGGATTCAAACAACCCGGCTTTATGGAAACTCGATTAAATTTTTCTAAGCGGCGTCACTCGAAAATGCGGCGGTGCGAAGTCGCACCTATCCGCTCGGTAGCGATCTGAGATGGTAGACTCCTCTTACTACCGGTGGGACACTTACTTGGATCTGGTGGAGCGGGGTCCATAGAGTGATAACGCTAGTGGCGGTGGCGACACAGTGCAGCGTGATGACGCGAGAACGATGCGTCTGCGGGGTTCTTATGCTATGCTATACACGACTCTTTTCTATGTACTTAGGACAATGCTATGCAATGATGTACTAAATGCATTTTCTATACTCATGTACTAATGCGGTATTGATGCAATGCTCATGTAATGATGGTGTTATGCAATGCGATTATGACTTTCTATATCTTCTTGAAAACAATCGGGATAAAGGATTTTGATCAACACAAAGTCGAACTAACAAGCAAGCACAAAGATTAATCTGGACAAGATCAAAACTCGATTCGAAAGAGATAGGAAGAAGTTTTGAATCTTAAGGAGAGAACAAGTAACTCAGACGCATAAGTCCACCAACAGTTCGAAGAACAATGCAAATATCTTGTGTTGGTTATGGGCGTAAGCTAGCGTAAAGAGCGAACCTTACACAGGAAGGAATGAACACTCAAACACTCAATTTTGAATATGTATGTGAGTTTCTCTCATGCTCAAACCAATAGAAGCAAACTACCATAAGCTTGGTAAGAACCTCTCTCTCCACTACTGGTATGCAATGCACAAGTGACAATCAAAAGGACTTTTTCGGGTTGTAATGGGGCTTAGGCTAGGGTAAGGAGCGGTAAAATTTGGGAATGAGGAGTTAAAAGCCATGCTTGGATTGATTTTCAATGAAATCCTCTAAACTCTCCTTCTCACTTAATGTATGCAAAGCGTTTCACCTTCCATCCTAAAACATCTCAATCGAGTACAACCGAGTCAAAGTTTTCTGGACTTTAAGTTGAATCTCCCTAACCGCCCTTATTTTTTGAAATTTTTTTTTTTGAATTTTTTTTTGAATTTTTTTTTGATTTTTTTTTTGATTTTTTTTTTTTGGGTGATCAGGGAGAAGAAATTTCTATTACAACCTCGACTTTGAACAGCATAACCAAATTCGCTCAAGATATGGGACTTTCAGATTCTCCCAGACTTCATATTTTGCTCACACCAAACCAATTGTTCCTTCCAAAAATGACAGACTCTCTTCCAACCAAGCAAGGCTCAAGGGGTACTGGATATCATAGGCTAAGGCTTGTATTGTCAGGGTTCAATCATGAGAAAAGGGGTGAACAAAGGCTAGGCGGGGCAAAAAGAACGGTAAATACAATGCAAGGAAGGCTATTTGGCTATGTAGCTTAAGAAAATTGAATGCCTTAATCACTTTGTCATAGCGTGCTATGCAAACATGTAGTCTCAAGCAAGATGCAAAACAAGTTCTAGAGATGCAACTAATGGGTGAGTCGCTCAAGGGATCATGGAATTGATGAAAGTAATCAATTCAAGTTTTAGGCAATGTGGACTCACGGGGCGGGCTCAATCAACTAAGCTTAGCCCAAAGATTTGCGGCACGCACATTTATACCTTCTAAGATAGTCAAGCGGCGGATCGTCTTCTATAACTTGTCTCAAAATCAGAAGGTTTGAAGAAAAGGTTTCAAAAACTTTTGAGATCTCATCCAGATTTTTCTAAGTGAAGCAAGTTAAGCCGGGAAAAAGGTCAATTTTTAGAAAAAGGTCATGGACTCTCTTTTTTTTTTTTAATCTTTTTTTAACCTTATGACTAAAATTGATATGATGCTCATGCAATGCAATATGCGACCTACATGATGGGAGACATGGAACTTATGCAACGCAATATGTGACCTACATGATGGGAGACGTGGAACTTATGTAATGCAATATGCGACCTACATGGTGGGATCATTCCCACTTCCCCAAAAAAGATGATTAAGTAAATTCGAACTACGGTTTGTGGCTAGCGAAGACATAATTAGCTCGTGGACCGCATCGCGACCATGTCGGGCCCAATGGAAAAGCGCGAGTTGAGAACGAAAGGAGTTTTGGCCTACGGCGAGATGGTAGGAAGGAGTCTGATGGCCCACGAACCCGTGCGGGTTCTGGCTTGAAAGCGTGAAGGGCCCAAAAACCCGCAGGTTCACGGCAGGGATCGGTGTGGCAGGCGAGGCGAAACCGTCTGGTTCTGGTTTTAACGATCGCGATGTTGAGCCCAAAAACCCGTCTGGCGGTGGTGTTAGGTCGGTGGAACCCGTCTGGGTTTTGCTAGCATCCTTGCGACGCCGTCTACGCATGTGATCTTCGCATTCTAACTTTGCCACGAAACACTCTCAAACTGTCGTCACTCTTTCTTCATCCATAATCCACATTAAACTCATCTGGGTTAAAGCCAAGTGTCTAGAGAGAGGCATTCTAGTTGCTTGGCCTAACCAGTCGATTGTTCTTTTAAGAGTTCATTGTATTTATTATCAGTATTGGCACAACAGCTCGAGTAAGCAGAAATGTTCATCTTATTAAATGCAGAAATGGGTACATCAACAGACTCTGGGTTTACCCCGACCAACTTAGGACTACTAGAACCTGACTCTATGACCTTTGGGACAGACTATCCTACAGACAGAGTGAATTTATTCTCTTCATAGGTGATCTCATGGTGGCCACCATCTTCTCCAATCAGCAGACTTGGATTAGAGCTCGGGTTAGAAAGCGCGGCGATGACTGGGTCGACGGCTTCTTCCTTGTGGGCCTCTTGTTCGAAGAGCTTTTCAAAGATGCCACCTCCAGCGAGGTGAGTCCATTCCAAAGGTGGACGGCTCCTCCTGGGCGGGATGAATGTAGCGGTCGAGGTGACGACACAGTCATTGAAGATTTCTAACCCTGCCACTTGGATACCCTGAGACTTTAGGTAATGTGGTTCTCCTTGTTATTGGGTTTTTGAGACGGGTTTGGTGGAGGAATAACACCGTCTCGGATTAGCCCTTCGATCTTATTTTTCAAAGACCAACATACTTCGGTGTCGTGACCTCGACTGCGATGGAAGTTGTAGTATTTGTTCCCATCCCACTTCGGAGGCTTAACGTCAGGTTCAGGGGTCGGCAGGGGTAATTGGATGATACCCTTTTTCACTAGCCTTTCCAATGCCCTGGCATAGGACATATCCAGCGGGTGGTAAGAGTCGAACCTCGGAGTGTATTGCCTTCGTTGGATGGAATTAGTCTCAACGATTTTACGAGGGCTAGGCGCGCTAGTGGCCCTCCTGTTGGAGCTAGATCCTTTCCAACCAGAATGTTGTGTGCTGTTTTCATTGTTAGCAGCTTCAATTTGAACACACAAGTCCTTTAAAGTCTCAAAGTCTTTGATGGATTGGAAACCAAAATGCCGAGTGATGCGGGGATGGATTCCTTGTTTGAAAGTGCTTAGTTGCATTCTAAAGGGGACAGACTCGTCGATTTCAGATAACATGGAGTGCCATCGCTCGTAATAAGAGAGGAACGGTTCATCCTCCTTTTGTTTCATGGAAGTTAAATCATCCACAGTGACCTCCTTTTGCTTCAGGCGACTGAAATGGCTTATGAAGACTTTGAATAACTCATCTGCGTTGGTCTTAACTTGCTGGGGTAGATTTTGGTACCATACCTTGGCCTTACCTTCTAGAGTGGAAGGGAAGACTGTGGTGTAGAGACCTTCGTCTACCTTATGGAGGAGCCGACCTCAAGAATTCCTCAAGTGATGCGATGGATTTTGGAGGTCTAAATTTCATGTTTGGCACCTCAACCTTGTCCCTTATTCTCGATACACAATGTTTGGGGATGGCAAAGTCCATGCAGGGGTCGGTGAAGGTTGGATCGGTTTTCATCATCCTCCTAGTGAGCATGTCAACCTTCTCTTCAAGCTTTCTGACATAAGGGTCCTCCGAAGTTTTGGAGCCCTTTGGTGTAAGTTTGGACCTGACCTCACCAGATGATTTAATTTGTAGGCCTTCAGTTTTGGTTTTGAGGCGTTGCCTTCTATCCCCGTCATCATCCTCGGCCTCAGACTCAGACTCATAATAGTTTTCCTCTTCTTGACAACACCTAGCTTTTTATTGAGTGCCTAATGGCCTCCAAAGATGCCATTCATGGTGCATTGGCTTTCGTTGAACCTTTTTCCAACTTTTCATTAGTCCTATCCTCCAAATCGATATGTAAAGGCTATTGCTTCTGTATCCTCTCATGTAGCCCATCGTAGCTTGTCATCGAACTTTCCCGGAAGGTTGTTGTTAGGAGATCCCGGCATGATGGATTCACCGGATTCAACTGGGTGGGTTGGTGGTCTCATGGTGGGATTGTGGGCGAGCCTCGGTGTGCGGAGTCGCGGATGCGGGCTCGGAGATGATATGCTATCTTGCACGTATGGAAACTAATTCGGTGATCGAAAGAACTTTTATGCTACCCACCCAATGTATGCATGACTTAGTGGACCTACATGGACCTAGGACACGGACACGATGCCTATATGCTGACGTAAGGACGACTCACCCACTTCGCGGGAGTGCATGTCTTAACTCTACATGGACCTAGCATGGGGACTGACAACATTAATCGTCTATTGGGTCCTTACTCGGATCGAGTCACGATTGCTTTTGGTTTCGGGCTTAGATTCGAGTAACAGACGCAATAGGGATTAGACAGGAATGTCATAAAGGGCGAATAGGATCATCGGCAAGCGTTGAGGTCATCCGTGGGGTGAAGCAGTCAGGCCCGAAGAAGAAAAAGAAGGCCAGACAGGGTTCAGGAACCCGTCTGGGTTCTCTCTTCAAGAATGGGCCCAGACCGACCAGAAACCCGTCTGGGTTCCTGGTGTCTAGTCTGCTCTTGCGTGTTCCTACGCGAACTAGAATGACTCCCGACTCATGAAAAAGGTTGAATACTCGGGCCCGAAGACTCTTTATAACCAGACTGTTAAACTTTTTACAAGATGAAACTACATAACATACATAGACTTGAAACTCTCTACGAAATAAAACTATACAACATATACATGGACTCGAAACTCTTTACAAACTAAAATTTTACAGCATATACAAAAATAAAACTTTACAACTTATACATGGATTCTAAAATAAAATCACATAGCATACAAATGCGGGATTAACCTAACCATGACTCTAGGTCTTTAGGGATTTTTAGGTATAAGAGATAACGTACCGCATGTTCTCGCCCCGGTGCATTCCCCCTACGTACGTAGGAAGCGATGTGTGGGGTGTTGCTCTTCGGGATTTCAGGGAAACCCTTAGAGTGTAACACGGGGAGAGGATGAGTTAAAGGCTTGGGTATGTAAGTGCATCCCACAAGTAGTGACTGACCGCTCTCAGAGGGTAATCCTAGTTTTAGAACCTACCAACGCTTTTGTGCTCCCCAGCCATAAGGCCCAAGAGTAGCCTGGATGCAATATGCCTAAAAAAAAAATGATAAAAATATGAAATAAATTGATTCCTCCCTTTTTTACAAAAACACTAAAATTCAACCCTTTCAAGTTTTACCCTCTTTTAAGTTTAAGTCCCCAGTGGAGTCGCCAATCTGTAGACCCCGAAAAAATCCGAAGGACCTCTTCGCGGCGCTACTTAAAAGAGAGGATGTTCTCTTTTTAAATTGGGAGCCGACTAGGATTGCTTATCCATAATTAAAGGTTTTAACTTTTAAGGACACTTTTAAGTTGACAAATTAGATTAGCCCGAAAACTCGATTTTATTAAAGAAAAGAAAAGATGGAAAGAAGTAAAAAAAGAAAAAAGATAGATGAGAACTCGATGGAACCCGTCGAGTTCCACGAGAACAAAACGAAAACAAGGCAACGAACCGACGGGTTCTTTGGAGAATGAGAAAGGAAAGCGGCTAGGAACCCGTGCAGGTTCTGCCTATCTTTCGAGGTGAAAACAAGAGAACCCGTCTGAGTTCCTTGTCAAGGGTTTAAAAGGATTTTCGGAAAAAGTTAGAGTCGCCATTGAATTTAAGGATAAAACAACAAACCAATGAAAAATTAAGACTCGACCTCTGAACCCAAAGACGGATTCGGGGTAAGGTTACTGATTTGACAATAAAAATCATCAAACCCGCCTATTCAAACGAATAGACTCTACTAGAATTAAATTAAAGTGACAGATTTGAAAAGGGGGAGGAATTGAATAAATTTCATAGATTTATCATTAATGTCATGCAAGAAACGAAAAACAAAGAAAGTACAAAGAAAGCTAATAAGATTACGTTACAATAATAAAAAAAAGCTACGCTAACCTTAAAATAAAGCACGCAATGGAGGGAGAAGAGAAGAGGAATATACTAGTGTCAATACTCCCAATATATTCCGGTGTGTTTTGTGGGTGATGAATGGTGGGTATTTATAGGGGGGAATTAGGTTTAGGTTTAGGTTTTGGAGGCTAGGTTAAGCCGCGGCGCCGTGGGAATCAACAGGAAACCCAGACGGGTTCCTGGAAGGAAAACGGGCCTCGGGCCCAGGAACCCAGACGGGTTCCTGGCGAGCGAGCTCCGGCCCATCAACCAGACGGGTTCTGTGGTGTTGGCCGAGCTCGGCCACCGAACCCGTGTTCGGCATTTGGGCTTTGTATATTTTTTTGGAGTTTTCGGTGGAAAGAGGCTTGCGTGCCATTTATCGGTTAGCCTATTTTCTAAAACTGACACTAAAAAAAAAAAAGAAAATAAAATAGATACAAAATTCAGCGTCTACACCTACTCGAACTGTTGTGCCAATACTGATAATAAATATGCCGAACCTTTAAAAGACCAAAATGAATTAACAGAAGCCATGGATGCATTTGAGGAAAAAGTGGCGGTCATTGAGGATACCATAAGCATAAATATAGGGACAGAAGATAACCCCCGGGAGCTCAAATTGGGTAAGTCCCTCACAGACAAGGAACAACAGGATTTCACAAAACTTCTTAAGGAGTTTAAAGATGTGTTCGCATGGTCGTATGAGGACATGCCAGGTATCGACAGGGATATCGCTGAACATACCCTTCCATTATATCCCGACGCTAAGCCAGTGCGGCAAAAGGCTCGTAGAATCAAGCCAGATTGGTCAAAGAAGATCGAAGATGAGGTAACAGAAGCCAGATTGGTCAAAGTTTATACGGGCAGTGCACTACCCCGAATGGGTGGCAAACATTGTTCCTGTTCCGAAGAAAGATGGGCGAGTAAGGGTATGTGTTGACTTTCGAGATTTGAACAAGGCCAGTCTAAAAGACAGCTTCCCTCTGCCACATATCGACGTCCTAGTGGACAATACTTGCGGCCACGAGCTGTTGTCCTTCATGGATGGCTACGCAGGGTATAACCAAATCAAAATGGCAGAAGAGGACATGGAAAAAACATCCTTCACCACTCCATGGGGTACGTACTGCTACACGGTAATGCCTTTCGGCCTGAAAAACGCAGAGGCCACATATCAGCGCACCGCGAATACCCTTCTCCATAACATGATGCACAAGGAAGTAGAGGTGTACGTGGATGACATGATCGTCAAGTCCAAAACCAGGGAAGAGCATCTCCCCAATCTTCGCAAGTTCTTCCTTCGATTAAGGAAATACAATATGAGGCTCAATCCTCGAAAATGCGCATTTGGGGTTACATCAGGCAAGTTGCTAGGTTTCGTGGTCAGCCAGCGCGGGATCGAGGTGGACCCATCAAAAATTAAGGCAATTCAAGAGATGAAACCGCCTAAGACAGAGAAGGAAATTCGAGGTTTCCTTGGTCGTGTACCGCTATTCAAGAAGCTCAAGAAAGGAGTAAAGGTGGAATGGGATGATCAGTGTCAAGCAGGCTTCGACAAAATCAAAAAGTACTTGACCCATTCCCCTGTACTAATGCCGCCGGTACCAGATGATCCTCTGCTCCTTTACCTCACAATAACCAACTCTGCGATGGGGGCTATGTTGGCTCAACAGGTAAAAGGAAAGGAGAGTGCCATCTATTACCTCAGCAAGAAATTCGGTGACTGTGAGAGTCGATACACCAACATCGAAAAAATGGCTCTTGCGTTAGTTTGGGCAACGAAGAAGCTTCGACATTATATGTTGTCACACACAGTACATGTGGTCGCTGAGTGCAACCCAATCAAGTTCATCATGGAGCAGCCCACAATTAATAATCGCATAGCTCGATGGGTAGTTATGTTGTCAGAGTTCAGTCTAAAGTTTGTGCCTCAAAAGTCCATCAAGGGAAGGGCCATCTCGGACTTCCTGGCAGACTTTCCTTGTCAGGAACCTCCAAGCACTAACTTGGAGTTCCCAGACGAAGAAGTCTTTCATACGGACGAGATCACGTGGGAAATGTATTTTGATGGTGCTTCTAACCAAATGGGATGTGGCGCAGGGGTGCTCTTAATATCACCTGAAGGGGAACATCATCCGTTCATTAAACTTGAATTCGACGCGACCAACAACGCAGCCGAATATGAAGCCTGCATCATCGGATTACAAGTAGCGTTAATTATAGGAGTAAAGCACATCAGAGTGTTTGGTGACTCTAGCCTTATCATCAACCAAGCCAAGAACGCCTGGAAGGTCAGAAATGAATCTTTGATGGCTTATCAGCGACGGTTGTTGGACTTTGCGACGCAATTTGAGCACATTGAATTCAAGTACCTACCCAGAGATAATAATGAGTTGGCAGACGCCTTAGCTAAACTCTCCTCCATGATTGCTATGCCAATAGGAATTTACGAATTTCCTATAACAATAGAACGGCGCGACCAGCCCGCCTATGTTTACTCCGTCGAAGAGCCCATTGTAGACTCGAATGCCTGGTTCTTCGACGTTTATACGTACTTGACGAAAGGAGATTATCCCGCTGAGGCTGATTCTAAAGGACAAAGAGCGATCAGAATGATGGCAGCACAATACTGCATCATTCACGATCGACTTTACAAGAAGGCCGCTACGGGCATTAACCTACTTTGCGTTGATGCCAAGTCAGCAGGAGAATTAATGACCTCCATACATGGAGGATAGTGTGGACCACACATGAATGGCAGAATGTTAGCGAAAAAGATTCAAAGGGCAGGCTATTTCTGGTCCACCATGGAGGCCGACTGTCTCAACTTCGTTAGGAAATGCGCCAAGTGTCAGGAATACGCCAATTTACGGCATCAGCCATCTTCCTATCTCACTACATTGACATCCCCTTGGCCATTCTCAGTCTGGGGAATAGACATAATTGGGAAGATACATCCCACGGGCACTGGAGGACATGAATATGTATTGGTAGCCGTTGATTACTTTACCAAATGGGTAGAGGCTGCCTCCTATGCAAAGCTTACCTCGAAGCATGTAGCTAAGTTCATCCTGAACAATATCATTTGTAGATACGGGGTGCCACATGAGATCATCAGTGATAATGGGAGCCATTTCAGGAAGGAGGTTGAAACATTGTTGGCTAAGTATAAGATCAAGCATCACAAGTCCTCGCCCTACAGGCCCCAAACTAATGGAGCGGTAGAGGCGACCAACAAAACTCTCGCAGGAATCATTAAGAAAATGGCAGTAACATACAAGGATTGACCTGATAAGCTTCCTTTCGCCTTATGGGGATATAGAACTTCAATTCGAACAGGAACGTGGGCAAGCCCTTTTGCCTTGGTCTACGGAATGGAAGCAGTACTTCCAGTTGAGCTCGCCATACCATCACTCCGCATACTGGCTGAAAGTCAACTACCAGAAGCTGAATGGGCTAGGGCCAGATATGAAGAATTGACGCTTATTGACGAGAGAAGACTTAGGGCCTTACACAATGTGCACTTATATCAGGCTCGCATAGCTAGGGCTTTTAACAGGAAGGTTAAGGACCGGGTTCTTCAAGAAGGAGATTTAGTGCTTAAAGAGATGAGGGCACCCGTTCAAGATCCAAGGGGTAAATTTGCGCCAAATTGGAAAGGGCCTTATGTCATTAAACAAATACTGCCGGGGGGAGCAGCCCGTTTAGTCACTACAGAAGGAGAAGAATTAATACAGCCCACCAACCTGGACCAGTTGAAAAAATTTTACGCATAACGAGTTCGACCGAATCGGCCAAGCAACTAGAAGGGGAATTTCTAGACACTTGGCCGTACCTTGGCGGGTTTCGGCCTCACGATGGGCCACATTCAGAAAGAACCCAGGCGGGTTTGGGTATCACGATGGGCCACATTCAGGAGGAACCCAGGCGGGCTCAAACGGGCTCGGGTCGCGTACTGGGTTTCAATTTTATAAATTGTGCAAAGGGAAGACTTCGTTGTAATAACGACTACTATTATTATTTATAAAGGAGAAATCCATTACAATACTTGGTCTTTCGAATGAATGTTACAATTACTCTAATTGTAACTAATAAAGGTTCAGCTAAAATATTATCAAAAATAATAATAATAATAATAATGAATTGGCACACAGCTTCAGGCCTGTTTTATCTTTTTCTTGTCGGCAGACTTTGGTCCAACCCCGGTCTCTTTGGTGTCACTAGTCCCTCCCTCAGTGTCCTTAGGACGGTACCTCTTCTTCCCATTCTCCTGAGAGGCTTTTCCTTTTTCAACAGATGTATCAGTGCTTTTCGGTGTAGGAGCCCGAGGCTCCCTCATAACAACCCCGGGCAGTAACGGGCCAAGCCTGTCCTTCACGTCGGTTTTAGGGCCCAATCGATCTTTCACAGTGATCCTGGAACCCAAACGCTGCAGTACATCAGCCTTAGGGCCCAGCCTATCTGTCACAGCAGCTTTCCTCTGTATAGTTTCCTCGGCCCTCCTTGTTACCACCACGGCCGTCAGCCAATCTTGATAGCAGGAACAGCCATTTCGGACACATGCATTTTCGAGGGAGCTCGGATAGTGGGCCGTTTCTCCCAATATTTCAGCCAAGATTCTACAACACTCTTCTTGAGATGGAGTAACTTAGGGGCATCATGAGTTTTGTCGGGAATACGTTGTCTCAACCCCATCTGTCTCATGCCCCGCTCTGGGAAGTAGAATGTCAAGTGTGTCAAGCTCGTAATGCATACGTAGGGGTTTCTTTGATCACAGGTGATGTATTCTGGAATGTGCCAATTTTCAATCCACCACTTTACCACGATTTCTTCAGGTTTCTTTAGCAGTTTGACCCATTCGGTTACTGATCGACGCCCGGGATACTTCCTCTAGTGCTGACAGAAGTTCGCCAATGCTGTTGCAGATTCCGCCTTTTCGATCAGGCTAAGGTGCTCCATTAACCAAACCTGTACCGCAAAGTAGTGTAATAAGTTAGCAAACCCAAACGGGTTTTCTGTTGTGCAAATAAAAAAAGAAACCACGGTTTACCTGCAGAATCAGGGGGCTACCTCGGTAATCATGCTCCGGGTCAGAGTCATCAAGACACATCAATGTTTCTCCCAGAATCACCGGTACAGGATTGTAACCACGAGCCATATCCTCCACCACATGGATTAAATTCGCGGGACCCGTCCTTCTGCCGCCATGGTAGAAACAGAATTCTCCCAGAGCATAATACTGTGGCCTCACACGCACTACACGGCCCGTACTCTAAGGTCTCAGGGGCTTGGAAGTATTCCACTATGGTTTGGAAGTGCACCTTATCCCCTATTATCGCACTCCTAATTACTCTAGAGGGGAGGCGTAGCAGCTCTTTATATTCCTTCCTCGCATCAGTAGCCAATGGAGGCACTACTGATGGAGCATAATGATTCGTCCCAAGGATGAAAGACCATTCTTCAGGCAACGGAACCAATTCCCGCATGTTGAATCTAAATACATGGAATTCCTTATCCCAGAAGGTTTCAGCAGCACGCAGGAAATCCCAATCTATCTTCACTTGCCTCAAACTAAGCAGAGATGTCAGCTTATACCTCCCCAATTCTCTCTTTTCTTCTTTGGACAAGGTACTTATCCAAGTGGCTAACTTCTTTTCGAAAGCCATGAGGTCGAAAGGACGGTTTTTGCGATGGCAACAAACCCAGACGGGTTTCTGGTGAAAAGCTTAGACGAGTTTGAGTTTGTAATGGCGGCGAACCCAGACGAGTTTTTTTTTGGTGAAAAGCTTAGACGAGTTTGAATTTGTGGTGAGATGACAAGGCGGAGAAACTTAGACGGGTTTGATGGTGGTTTTCTGGTGGAAGAAAAGCAACGGCTTGGGAGGTTTGTGATGGTATGTGTTGGGGGAAATACGTATTTATAGCGAGAACCCAGACGGGTTTGCTCGCCCAAGCCCAAGTAGGACACAAAACGTCAATTGCCCAAGCCCAAGTAGCAAAAACCCAGACAGGTTTCTGGGCCTCCATTGCCCCGCTTCTCGACCCAGTGGACTTCAATTGGGCTTGAACGTCAGACGGGTTTGGCCAGCTTTTGGGATTCGATCACGAAGCCTCCTCAACTCTATTTTGGGTCATAATGCGGGTCCACAAGATGATTATATGTCTTCGCCGGCCCCGAAACTGTAGTTCGAACTTACTTGTAGCGTTTAATTCTCGTTTTTTTTATTTTTGTCTTTTACGTTTGGGGAAGTGGGAGTAATCCCACCATGTAGATTGCATATCACATTGCATTATTGTGCATAAGGGTACATGAAAATAAAAGAAGTGCATTACATAGCATCGTTACTGCATAAGCGTCACATCAGTAGTTCGCACTAGTACAAAAAAAGAGAGAAGAAAAAGCAAAAAAAAAACGTTGTTTCATCATTGCATTGCATCGTCCTAAGTGCATAATAAAGAGTCATACATAGCATTACATAGGTCCGTTGCATAAAGACCCTGCATGTACATCATTCTTAATCCTCATCATGCCAGACCTCCGTATCACCGCCGCCACTGGCGCTATCAGCCCCATGGGCTCCGCTTCCACCAGCTCCAAAGTAAGTGTCCCACTGATAGTAGGAGGAGTCTACCACCTCAGACGCCACCGAGCGGATAAGTGCAACACTTGATCGCCGCATTAAGCCAAGAGTGTTCGAACCCGCCACTTGATTACCTCCAGCCACCCCGTGGAGCAGCCAAGAAGTTCTTACTACGGGCTCGGGACAGCCATCCCGACCATTCCCGAGTTTGTGTTCCCATCCAGGCGTTCGAGGTCGCTCCAAACCTCGCGAAGGAGTAACGGGTACAACGGGTTAAGACGGAAGCACCGATGAGGCGTCATCTGCGAGGGCACGGTTATACCCCCAGATGCACGAATCACGCAAAGCACCACGCAGGGTCGATCGCCGCAGGAAGTGCCATAACCTAAATCCACATCGGTGCGGGAGACGCAGAACATACCTGGGCATTCCATAAGGGTACCGAGGCAAAGGATGAGAATCGACGCTGGACCCGAGTGATGAGATTCAGTAGTACCTAAATGCGTTGAAATGCCTTCGCCTCGCCGCACACACTCCACCAACGCTAGACTCGGAACTCGCTCCACCACAAAACTGGGGGTACCACGACGAGAACCGCGGCTCCGACGAGAATTCCCATGATCATGAGACCTCACCTGATGATCGTGCTCACCTAAAGACATGGAGGATATGCTGTTCTCCACAGAACGCTGAAAGTCGCGGCCAAAACCCGTGTCTCCGTAGTGGGAACTGGTTGAATGACTATCTTCAAGTAAGATACCTTTCCCACGGTCGTCGTGAGCCGACATGCCCGTGCTCCGCCTACTCCTCTCCCCGTGCCTTCGGAGAGCAGCTTCACCCCCATAGGACCGCCTCGCATCGGCCATGAAGGAGAAATGTCGAGGAAGGTCCATCTGCTCCGACCGGCCACGAGGCATGTGCGCATCTGAATGGCGAGGAGGATCCACAGGACGAGACTGTGCATCATCATCCACGTTTGCGTCCCCAACCACAGAACCTGCAAGGTCTTTCTCGCGAGCCCATTTAAGTGTGAAGTAATTTTTGAGGAAGCCTTTCGCTTGTTTCCATCGCCACTGCACAGAATGAGGAAAATTGGTCAAAGTTTGAGCAAGTTACAACTAAGCAAGGAAAAAAGGGGGGGAATCACCTACCGGCTTTCCCAGGATCTTCTCTAGTTCCGGTTTAATGTCTTCACTAGTCGCCCTTGGGTAGCCGCAAACTGTGTCCCCAGAGTTGCTCTGACTCTTCTCGTCATCCTTGCAATAGGGCCCCAACTACAACAAACAAAGAATTGGTCATATTAGGCGGTAATAGAAGGAACATGAAAAGAGTAAATAGAGGTCTTCTTCCCTACCTTTCTGAAGGCCAGGCGGTCCCGATATTGTTCCCATTCCTCCCAGAATTGGTCGGGCGATGCCATCGATGCGTGGTTAGTATACCAGGAACCTCTCTTAGCTGCTACAAACGCCTCGGCATGCAAGGCTCGCGGATCATTCATGGTCTCGGGAGGGTCTGATGGTATTATCCACATTTCACGGCCCAGGGTTTGCCTCGTAAGTCTCTCACCGAGACTCCAGACCCAACCGGACGGACTCTCCATCACCAAGCGCAGGGTACTATCCCTATGCGCCGCATTTCGTGAGGGAATAAAGTCTTGCGGAATCTCGAAGCCAACCCAGGCATTCCAATTGACATCATCGTGCACAAGTAAAGGAAACATAAGCACTAAATAAATGCAAGAGAGATTACATGAAAAATGTACCTCTTCAAGGTGATCCAAGATGCGGCGCAACTCATCTAAGCTCCCAAATGGTTTCTTCTTTCGCTCGAGGTAATTTTTGTGCCACCGTTCTGCTGCCGGCACTGTCTGGATGTGTCGGGTAAGGATAGTGAATCCCTTGATGTACTCATACCCCCATACCTGCAAATATGTCAATACCGAGACTCACGATATAAAAAAAGAGAAAAAAAGCATGTAAAAGAGAAGCGTCTCGAAGATTACCTCGAGCACCTTCCACATGCTCGGACCGCTCATCTCCCGCGGACTCTCCGGTGCAAAGAATGGGTCCACATCAGTGCCAGGCCGAACACCAATGCGAAGCCAACGAATGAAGTTAGCGTAAGCAGCCTTTGCCCAGTTCCGATGAATGACCTGCTCTAGATCAAGGAGATTCTTCATCCAGGTCAAATAAACGTCGTCCCCTCGATTGGCAAACATCGTGGCGGAGATAAAATATGCCAAGAAAATGAAACGACGCTGAAACTCATCCATATGAGTGAAGTCGGCAGAAGTGATGACATCCTCGAAGGAACCATAAGAAAGCTTCATCTTTCGACCAAATCGGCGCCGTTCGAGCACAGGCTCTAATAATTCCATCACCTGATCCGGCACAACAGGGTCGAATTCGACATCTTGACCACCCCAGCGTAGCCCGGTAATCATCACAAAGTCGATAGGGGTTATGGCCATCTCTCCTACAGGGAGGTGGAAGGTGTTGGTGGAATCCCAGAATCTCTCTGCGAGCGCACGCCCCATCACCCATGGTGTACAAGGTTCCCAGGCCTTGACACATTTCCAGAAGAGGTCGAATCCTAACTCTTCTAAAAGTGCAAACGCCCAATTATCTTCCGCAAAATGCTCCACCACCTTGATCGGTTTCCGCATATTGCCACCAGTTCTAAGGGAATCCTCCTGAGGATCCACCATAAAAATTCAAAAAAGAGACAAGTCCCTACAGCAAACTATCAAGTGATCCCTAATTTAGCAAAAGCTAAATTGAACTTCCACTAAATTAGGGGGCTAAAAACAAAATCATTCGGCCCACCCAAGGAAAAACCCAGACGGGTTCACAAGAAGAAAAGGGTTGGGCCTCGCTTTTTCGGCCCACCCAAGGAAAAGGGGGTTGGGCCTCGCTTTTTTCGGCCCACCCAGACGGGTTCACAAGAAGAAAAGGGTTGGGCCTCGCTTTTTCGGCCCACCCAAGGAAAAGGGGTTTGGGCCTCGCTTTTTTCGGCCCACCCAGACGGGTTTACAAGGAAAAAGGTTACGAGGCCCACCCAAGGAAAAGAGGGTTGGGCCTCGCTTTTTTCGGCCCACCCAGACGGGTTCACAAGGAAAAGGGTTGGGCCTCGTTTTTTCGGCCCACCCAAGGAAAAGAGGGTTGGGCCTCGCTTTTTTCGGCCCACCCAGACGGGTTCACAAGGAAAAAGGGTTGGGCCTCGTTTTTCTCGGCCCACCCAAGGAAAAAAGAGTTGGGCCGCATCGGCTCAACTCAGACGGGTCCACGCAAGGAGAGAAGTTGGGCCGCATCGGCCCAACTCACACGGGTTCTTCGACGACGGGCCAAGGCGCAGACGGGCTCATTTTTCGGATTAGCCCAGACGGGTTCTCACAGCAAAAAAGGGGTTTGGGCCTCTCTTCTCGCCCAACCCTGACGAGTTCTCTGTTAAAAAATGGACCAGTTTAGGAGCTAAAAAATGGACCAGTTTCGGCCCAAAGAATAACTCAGACGGGCTCGTGGAAACGTTGGGCCGCTCATTTTCCAACCCAACTCAAATGGGTTCACGAGAAAAAGGTTGGGCCGCTCATTTTTTCGGACTGACCCAGACGGGTTCCTAGCTCAAATGGGCTCATTTTTCGGACTAACTCAGACGGGCTCATTTTTCGGACTAAATCAATAGGACCTGTTTGGGCCTCTCACGCAGCAAACTCAAACGGGCTCTCTATGTGTTCCATTCTAAAAATCGGCCTATCTAAAGCTCGATTTGAACAATACGGGTAATCGACATAAATTACTTCATTATTTGTAGCTAAATCAACAAGCTAGAATTAAACATTTCTACTTGCAAATTTATGCTATAATTAAAGAGGAGAGTCAGGAAGAAGACATTACCCGGACATGTGAATGCTTGTGCCATACGTGATTCCACGGTTCAAGCACCAATATCGACGGTTCCCAACCCGGCCTAGGTGTCCATGCTCGCCGGGAGGACATTTCATGTGCCCAGTTTGTTGCATTGGGTTGAACGGGCGGATCTCTAACTTTTCTAACCATTGCCTCCTAACTAGTGAATGAATGATTTTTTGAGCAAGAAAAGGAAGTAGAAGAATGAGATGTGTGATTGAGGGTGTGAAGAGGCCCCTTTTATAAGAAGAGTGGATGCATGCACACCACACAAGTGGCCAACCGGCGGGTCCCAGCAATAGGATTATGGAAGGCATGCATTGGCCGAAAATCTATCCTAAGATCTCTCCTAAAATCACATGCATTGGCCGAAAAAAAAAGAGAAAGAAAGGACCCCAGACGGGTTCCTTGCGCAAACAAAATACCGGCCCAGATGCGTCACAGCCGAAATGGGCCTTGCATTTGCAGGCCCAATGCAGGAACTCAGACGGGTTTGCAGAGCCAAAATGGGCCCAAAATCGTCGCCCCAATTCAAGCCCAATGCAATTCGAGCGATAACTCAAACGGGTTTTCTGTCTAAAACAGGCCCAAAGTTCAGGCCCAATGCAATTCGAGCATTTCCCATGAAACAATGGCAAACTTAAGCCCGTTTCCGAGAGCTAAAGCACAACTGACAGGTAAATCCTCTGACTCGCTCTGATTTTCAGGTAAACTGATGCCCTTCTTTGTTTTGCAGAACAATGTCGGTCGTCAGGCGGTTACAAAAAAACGAACTCATCTCCAGCGGCCGTCATCGGGCCCTCACAATGCGGTGACACCCCTGTTCAGCACACAGACACAGGTCCCACACTTCACGGCGAAATGAAGTAGGTGACCTCGATCCACCTCACGGCGAAATGAAGTGGATCACCTCATCATCATGGCACGCTTCACGGCGAAATGAAGCGCGGCACCTCGGTCCGCCTCACGGCAAAATGAAGTGGACCACCCCATCATCACAGCATGCTTCACGGCGAAATGAAGCACGTCACCTTGATCCACCTCACGGCGAAATGAAGTGGATCGCCTCATCATCACGGCACGCTTCACGGCGAAATGAAGCGCATCACCTCGGTCCGCCTCGCGGCGAAATGAAGTGGACCGCCCCATCATCACGGCATGCTTCACGGCGAAATGAAGCACGTCACCTTGATCCACCTCACGGCGAAATGAAGTGGATCACCTCATCATCACGGCACGCTTCACGACGAAATGAAGCGCGTCACCTCGGTCCGCCTCACGGCGAAATGAAGTGGACCGCCCCATCATCACGGCATGCTTCACGGCGAAATGAAGCACGTCACCTTGATCCACCTCACGGCGAAATGAAGTGGATCACCTCATCATCACGGCACGCTTCACGGCGAAATGAAGCGCGTCACCTCGGTCCGCCTCACGGCGAAATGAAGTGGACCACCCCATCATCCTGTCATGCTTCACGGCGAAATGAAGCATGCCCCCCAGATCCGCCTCACGGCGAAATGAAGCGGATCGACTCCGACCGGCTTTACGGAAGAAACTAAGCAGGTCAACCCATACAGACACAGGTCTTGCACTCCACGGCGAAATGAAGTGCACGACCTTGATCCACCTCACGGCGAAATGAGGCAGATCAATTCGGTCATCTTTACGGAAGAAACTAAGCAGGCCAACCAACATCGGCGCAGGACCAAGCTTCCAAGCGTCAACCAGCTTCAGAACAGGCTTCTGATTCATATCCAAGATCATCAAGACTACTTTGATCATCGTTTTACTCAAACTCGATCAAAGTGGGGGCTATCTGTAGACACCGGATTTTGTACCGGTATTAGTTTTAGTTTTTTTTTTTAAAAAAATAAGCTAACCGAGTAGTTTAGTAGCATGCAAGCCCATTTCTTTTCTAGCCCGAAAACAAGCATAATGGCCCAATACTACGGGATAAACCTCAGGTTCCTGGCCGTAACATAACTCACTGGATCAAACCGGCCGAGTTTCTCGGGCGAGCTCAGTTCAGCTCAGGAACCCGTCTGGGTTCCGCGGCCGTAATGCTAACCCTAAACGCACCCCCTACTCCCCCTATTCCACTATAAATTAAACTCTTTTTTCCCTTCCATAGACACCAAGGGCATGCTAGAGTATTGACACTAGCATATTCTCTCCACCTCTTCTCTCCCTTTGCATGCTGCTTCACTAAAGGTTAGCATAGTTGATGTAAACAATGTAGCATAATCTATCGAATTCATGTTTCTTTTATATTTTCAATGTTTTGCATGATTTTAATGATGAATTTGTGAAATTTATATCTAATTCCTCCCTTTAACCTTTTTTTTTGCTTTGATTTAATTCTAGTAGAGTCTATTCGTTTGAATAGGCGAATTTGACAATTTTAATTGTCAAATTCAGAATCTACCCGAATCCGTCTTTGGGTTCGTAGGCCGGAGTTGTTTATCAAAATGGTTTGTTGTTTTTCTCCTAAAATTCAACTGGCGACTCTATTTTCGTACTTTGGTATTTTCCTTTTTATGGTTTCTATGACCTAATTTGTGTTTAGCGCAAGGAGCAACCCGGCTTGGTTCAATTCATGAACCTGCATTGTTTTCACCTTCTTTTCTTTTTTTTTCTTCTCTCTTTGTTTTTCTCCTTTCTCGTAGGATCTGCAGTTACGAACCCGTCTTGGTTCCTGAACCCAGACGGGTTCCTTGTGTTTTCCCCTTCCTTTTTGTCTTTTTCCCTTTTTTTTTTCTTTCTTAAAAGGTGAATCTCGGGCTCACGGCGCATAAATCGTTTTTAATCTGTCAGCTAAGTCATTCTTAAAAGTTCAACCTTATTTAAGGTTAAGCAATCCTAGTTGGCTCCCAATCATTCTTTTAAGTAGCGCCGCGAAAAATGTCATCAATTTTTCGGGGTCTACACTGTGACACCGCAGTTTGCCAACGGCAGAAAAGAACAGGGCCCAAGTCTTATGGTAATTTTTATAGTTTTTTTTTTGAGAAAGATTTTACAAGGAAATAAAATTGAAAAATTATTTTACTTAAATGCCCTATTCTTTGGTTAGTATTCATATAACTTTCCCAACTTATCCTAGCTTATCTTAACTTATCTAAACTTATCCAAACCTAACACAATTCCCCTAAAAAGCATCCTTTCTAAAACACAATTCCTTTAAAAAGTATCATGACTTATCCTAACTTATCTCAACACATTCATCCAAACTTGAAAAAACCTAACCAAATAACAAGGTCTAAGTTCCTTTCAGGAAAATATTTGATGAGCTTGGAAGTGAACGAATATATCCCATATTAAAATTTTCTCATTTTATAAGGGAATGTTTGGCTCTAGAAATTTTCGTGTTTGGTTGTTTCAAATAAAATAGAAAAGTTATATTATGCAACTCACCATTCACTCTTCGATGGAGCCATTCAGAAAGTCTTTCTTGTAAAAGTCAACAATAACAGCAAAATTGTTGGATAGTCAACGTTAATAAAAAAACTGAATATATTCCCCATTTCATTCTCATTCATACTTCCTTGGTATCAAGTCTTAACGAGGATGTTAAAGAATGGTTAGAGGGGTAGAAGTCAAGGTTGTTGACTCCGGTTGGGAAGGTGATTCTTATAAATGCGGTCTTGATTTCCCTTCACCAGCATATTTTTAGTATATACCTGATTCCAAAGAGAGTAACTTCTAAGATTGTGTCCCTCGTCTTAAATTTTTTATAGGGCAAATCGGATGGATCTCGGTCTGTGCATTGGAAGAGTCAAGAAAAGGTTTTCAGACCAAGAGGGGCTGCAGGTTTGAAGGTTCGCCATGTTGGGAGTTTGAATAAAGCTTTAATGCTAAAGCAAAGTTGGAGAGTCTACAATAACTCGCACTTGTTAATTGCAAGGATTTAGAAAGCAAAATATGGCTACCACGCGCCTGTAGAGCTCTCGAAAAATTATAAAACCCTGTCTACAGGTTCCCAGATTTGGAAAGGGATGTGTCAGGTCGTTACTAATAGTAGACATAGATTTAGATGGAGCGTGGGAGATGGAACGCGTATACCAGTTTTGGATTCTAAATGGATCCCAACCCAGGGGATTCAGCTGAGAGAGAAAGGTAGAAGGGATGAGTTGAGACATGCTGTAGTGGCTCAACTGACGAGGAGAAATGGAGATAGGATTCAGTCGGATGGGAAGATATTACGAGGATATTTTGGAGAGCGCATGATAACCTCGTTACACAAGGTTTTCCCCCCACATTTGCACGGGGAAGGTTGCCTAGTCTGGGAAGGGAAAAGCTCATCTGAGTACACTATTAAAGAAGGGTATTATCACTTCCTTATGAAAGATTATGGGGGGGGGGGGTAATCCTTCTAATGCATAAATGAAATTCTGGAAATGCTTTAGGCATACAGATATGCCTTCAAAGTGGAAGTTTTTGGTTGGAAGAGCATTGTTGATGCTTTACCAACTGGAGAAAACAGGTTGAAAACAGGTTTTGATAGTACAAGAGAATGCTTCTGTGGGAAGGAAGTTGAATTGGTGGATCATAGATTTAGGTTTTGTGCTATAGCAGATAGATTGTGGAAAGGTTCGGACCTGAGTATTAATCCATCGATAAATCATAATGTGGGCTGGATGGAATGGTTGAAGGGCTAGCTTCGCTTACTAGCGGGAAAGAGGACTGAAGGTATTGATCAAATACGAAGGTTCTTTGGAATTATGTGAGCCATATGGAAGACAAGGAATGCTATCTGTATGGAAGGAGCACGAGTAGATGGCCAGCTACTGGAGGATATGCTGAAAAAGATTAATGGGGAGGAGATAGATTGGCTAAAATGAAGGGGGAATATTCGACAGGGGGAAGGAGGGACGACAACACCAAGGGAGACTAGGTTTGTGGGGGGTAGCAGGAGGGAAGACGGTGAGGAGGAAGAGGAGGCACACCAAAGCTCAATACCAGTATTTATGGTGGATAGTGCTTATGATAAGAGCGATGGTGCGGCGGGTGGTGCATGGGTACTGAGACAGGGTGGGATCATTGTTGGGGAGGGAGCGGAAGGGTGTTGTGTGGAGTCAGTCATTCAAGCCGAAGTACTGTTTGCTGTGTTCATTGCACTGCATGTTGGAAGCTAAAAGGCGAGAGTTCCCTGAAGTGATTATTTGGACGGACACCAAGTCGGGGGTGGATATGTTAAAGAAACCACTCGGAGCACAGGTGGAGTCTAGGACCTTAGCAACTCTATGTGCTAGATTGTGTGAGGATTTTTCTAGGTGTACGGTGCTCAAAGTACGAAGGCAGGATATCCAACCAGCACATAGCTTGGTGAAACGAGCGAAACAGGGGGGGTCGTGACTTCGATGTTGAACTCTATTTATTTATAACTTTCAATGTATACTAATCTGTGTTTGTTACTGTGTGGTCTTATTTGGCAAAAAAAAAAAGTCTTAATGCAATTTTGGTAGTTAAAGAATTTTCCTAACATCTCATTGAAATAATATTTGATGAGCTTGAGAGTAAAACAATGCGTTGTTAGTTAAAAAAATTTCATATATTTATTAGGGACAATTAAACATGAAGAAGATTATCAACTTGAGAAATTAGTTGACTAACTTTTCCTAAAGTTTTTTCCAACAAAACGCAACCTTAAGGCCCTGTTCTTTTCTGCGGTTGGCAAACTGCGGTACCATAGCCTACCGCAATTTGCCACAACCCACCACATTTTACCGCAAATCAGTACTTTTCTCTCTCCTCACTTTTCTCCTCTACTTTTTACATTATTTCTCCTCACCTACCCCATATACCAATAACCTACCATAATTTCACCACATCCCACCACAATTCCACCACACCTCACCACACCATTCTACAAAATACCGCATAAAAGAACAGGGCCTAAAGACAACTTAAGTACTACTTGTTACACGACATCTTCCAATGGATGTTTAGGCAGGCATAGTGTTGGGATTCGGATATCATTTTCATCCTTAATGAGTCTAATGACTTTGAACAATATATAGGGAAAAATATTTTGGATTTAAATATCTAAATTTTGAGTTGTAAAAGTATTAATAATTCGAACTTTAAATATATAAAAGAATAATATAGATTTCAAAGTTCTTGCATCACTTTAGCATGCCACTAAGTTTTGCTAACAAAAACTTAGCAAAGTTCAGATTATCGAGACTTTTACGGTTTAAAGTTTAAATTATTTAAATCTAACATTTTCCGAACTAGTAAGGAAGAAATTAATCCCCTAAAATTTGCCCTAAAGAACAGGTGAGCCTATTGACACTCAAATAAAAGGTGGTTGGCCATTAAGGTTTAGTTTGTATTACAACAACTATATGGCATATTTAGGGTTAGCTAGTTTGTTTCATTGTTTATTTTTAGTGGTAACTAGTAAGCAATGTAGGCTCACACAAAGTCGTATGTAATAAAAAATTTTATCATTAAAATAATTGAAAATTCTACCATAGTTGAATTTATTTTCAACTATGATAGTTGAAAATTTTATACAATTCATTTATTAAAAATAAATCATATTTTTTAAAAGATTTATATCCTCCTAAACATGGTTAATTATTGTATCAGGTTAATTTGATTAACCTACATTGATTTTGAATTTTTATGGTAAAATTAATGGTCTTTTCATTTTTCAACTACGATAGTTGAAAAAAAGTCAACTATGGTAGAATTTCCTTTAAAATATTCAATTTTATAAAAAAATTATAACTTAACATATATATTTATTTATTGTAACAAGTCATATGGTGAATATATATATTAATTTTAATTTTTAATGACAAAATTAAGGGCAATTATACATTTCAACTACCATAGTTGAAAATAAATTCAACTATGGTAGAATCTCAATAATAGTCTATATATAAATTCAACTATTGTAACAAGTCATATGGAGCTTTCATTTGAGCATATGTTGGTATATTTTTGAGTTTATATTTGGCAATCTAAGCTCACTAGTCTAGGTTTGCTACAACAGGATTGGTGGCTACTCTCAACAATAGTGGCATTCTTCGTTCCATCTTTCAGAAAAACCTCGCTGCTACAATTTAATGAATTGTCTTTAACAAGTTGTAGGGATGGCATTGTGGACATTTTTGTGTTTCTGCCACACTTTTTCCAATATAAGAGATTAATCAAATTACATACTATAATTGACTTTTATTTAAAAAAAAAGACTTTTCACTTAAGATTTTTATAATTTTTGAGTTAAATAATTAACTGTGGTTCCTTCACGGTTATCGTGTATCTTTTACTTTTGTTGTTCAAAGTTTTGAAAAGATAGAAAGTTTGTCAATATACCGATGATCAAAGATCTACAGAATATAAGACAAGAAACTAGCAATAAGAAAAAAAAAAAACAGCTAAAACTCATAAATGTGTTTGATTTACATTTCTGCAAGCCATTGACAATATCAGATTCTACTCATGATCAAGAAATTAAAAGGGAAGAATTAATATATATGATTTAACTAGGCCCTGTTTTTTTATGGGTTATTTTCAAGTTATGATAGTTAGGTTTGGATAAATTAGCATAAGTTACAATGAGTTATAATGTTTTTTTGGGGAATTGTGTTTTTAGAGTGAATGTTTTTTGGAAAATTGTATTAAGTTGGGATAAGTTGAGATAAGTTAGAAGAGTTAGAACCAATCTGACAAAAGAACAGGGTCTTAATATAAAGGGAGATATTTTTCGGATCCGGTCTCTTTAAGCTAATATAAATTTTGATATTATTAGCTACTATCAATCATGGTGAATCGTTCATATCATTACCCCAGGTGGGATTTCAAGCATGCGTTAATTAATACTATTAGTTCTAGTGGACAAATGGATTTTACAGTTCTTCAGTAAAGGATTTTTTTTTATAAAAAACAAAAAAACCAAATTTGTGTCACAATATGTCTGTGTATATATTAGTGAATGGCTAGTGAATGATGAGAGATCCACTGCAAGAAATCCAGTTTTGATCGATTGTAATGAATTATCTAATAATCTCGTTGCCTTAGACCAAATAACATTATATAAATATAGCAGCATGCAGTTAAGATTGAAGAATTTTAATCAAACCATCTTTTTCTGTAATTATGTTTCGAGTATTAATTCGTGGAATGGTAAAGCGTATTTCAAAGGGTACTGAAGCTTGGACTAAATTGTAAAGAAGTAAGGATGCACTAAAAATCTCTTATGAGCTCGAGAGATCGACTTGCAGGAATGGTCTGTACACCGGGCTGCATTTTATGTAAGCTAATTACAAATGCATAGGATGGGTAGGATGTGGGTAAGTTCAACTTTTTATTGGAGTATTTCAAGAGTTAAGAGGTATAATGGAACAAGTTATAAGCTTAAGATTGACCGGAAAAATCAAAATCTAACTTACCAATCAAAATGGACCCAACACGGACCGTGTCAGGTCTGACACGGGTCATGTTGGTGTGGTCCAGAGAGTAAGAAAAAGGAATACTAGGTCACCAGTGACCGTGGCTGTTCACAATGGACCGTGTTGAGGCCACTACGGACCGTGGTGATGTCCAGTCAGGCCATTTTTCGAAATCCCTTAATTTGAGCCTCGAGTATGAATGTGTGGGACATCTGACAGTAATAAGTAATGCAAAGATGAAGAATATATGTTAGGTGCATTACCACTGTTAGCTTCATGGATCTCCTCAAAGTGGATGATAGATGCTCCTCATCACGAGAGCTTTCACCTAGCTCCTGTGGTTCAAGCTTATCTGCAACTTGATCTATATTTTGTGGATATGCTTGTGGCCCCTCTGTTTTTCCTATTTCCCTCCTATTCACACCAAACCTAATAGGAAACTCAACAGTTTGGGCTTGCTCTCCTTTGTCTTCATTGTCTAGCTCTTTGTCACATCAATCATTTGATGCTAAGTGCCAACTTGTCTTTATATAATGAATTCACACCAAAGACAACATAAGAATATCTTGACAACTTCTTACGATCCCACAACCTATATCTAAAAGGGTCAGTGCCACAACCAACAAAATAACACTTTTTAGACTCGTAGGTTGGCTTATCACGCTTGTTAGGATCAACCATCACATAACCAAGACAACCAAAAACACAAAGAAAAGAATAATCAACTTTCTTACTACTCCATACCTCCTAAGGTACCTTCACATCTAAAGGAACCGATGGACTCATGTTGAACAGATATGTTGTCGTGTTTACTACTTATGCCCACAAGTACTTGGGTATCCCAACATGAATCCTCATGCTCCTCTATGTTATTCCATTATGCCTTAGTGTTCCTGGAACAGTTTGCAGCAACGTAAAGCCATTCTGAGCACAGTACCTCATGAACTCCTGATTTTCATATTTTCCTCCATTTACCGTTCTCAAGCACTTCACCTTTGATCCAATTTACGTCTCAACCCGTGCTTTCCACTCGTATGAAACATCAAACACATAAGATTTATTCTTTAGAAAATTGACCCATACCTTTCGACTGTGATCATCAATGAAGGTAATGTAGTATTGAGCACCACCTATGAATTTGATTGGCGCAGGTCCCTATACATCCGAATGAACTAACTTAAGCTTCTTAGGTTTAGGTTCCCTACCAGCAGTTTTGTGAAAATTGACCCTTTTTTGCATGTGATAGACCCATCTTTGGCAAAGCTCTATGGCTACAATTTTCTGATTTCCCAAAACACTCTTTGAAGTTAGAATCTTCATACCCTTCCCACTCATATGACCAAGCATGCAATGCCATAAGTTATAACAAGGATCATCATTGACATTAGAAATCAAGTTAGTATTATCCCTGGTGGAGTACGGTGTACCGAACTTCAATCACTTCGCCATTACCATAGCACCCTTCACTATTTTCCATTTATCGTTTACAAACCCTACAGTATAACCCATGTCATCGAGTTGATTCACATATATCAAATTCCTCTTAATCCCAACAATGTATCTAACATCCTCCAATTTCCAAAATCAACATTATCCGTCTTAATAGTCACATCTCCTATTCCTATTAACTCATAATATTTTTTCGTATACAAGGTAAACATTGCCAAAATTTTCACTATTGAAATTATGAAATAACTTCTACTAGAGGAAACTTGAAAGGATACACCAATATCAATTATCCATGACTCTTCAGGACTAAACATAATCAGGATTAGGGCTTCACTAAGGCCTTCTCCAGAGTTAACAGAGTCACGATCGTCATTGTTACATTTCCCTTTCCTAAGCTTAAGGCAATCCCTCTTGAAGTGACCCTTTTCACCACAAGCATAACAACAACGTTATTCATGTTTCTAGACATGCTTTTACCCCTGGATTTTGATCATCCCATAGAATTATTCGAATTTCTATTGTTCTTTCTACCCCTGACACCTAGAACACTTTCTGAAACCTTATCACGATGTTTCTTCTTGCGAAGGCTTTCATTGAGAAGTACATCCTTAACTTCATCAAGTTTCAAAGCACCAGTGCCCCTAGCACCACCAATAACAGCAACAAGTAGACCTGTCAATTCGGTCGGGCGGGCGGTTTCGGGTCGGTCGTATATCGGGTTCGGGTAAATACGGGTCGAGTGTATTTCGGGTTCGGGAAAATACGGGCGGTATATTTCGGTTTCGGGTCAACCCAACGGGTTATGATTGTCGAACCTTTTTTCATTTTTTTCTTTTTAAAAAATGATCTCTAAATATTACTTTTTGTACAATATACATAATAAATATGATTATCTTCTATTAACGATATATTATTGTAATTATATTGACTTAAATTAGAGAAATAACAAATAAATAAGTTGCGGTTATAGTTTAACGTTAAAAATTACAAAGAAAAATCACAAATTCTAATAAAGTTGAACTTAAAAAATTAATTTTTCGGGTCAAACGGGCGGGTCGGGTTTGACCCGCTAATTTTCAGGTTCGGTATACTTCGGGTTCAGTTCAGAAAGTCTTGTTCAAAACCCAGAAATTTCAGGCGGGTTCGGGTCGGGTTATCGGGTCGGGTCAGAAACTGCCAGGCCTACCTACAAGTGTTTCCCTAGAGTCAGGTAATGAAGACAATAATATACAGACTTTAACATCATCATCAAATTCCATCTTAACCGAAGCAAGTGTGACAACATCTAAGTAATCTCATTAATATGATCAACCATATTATCATCATCAGCCATCTAAATTCTACTTAATATATGAAACAAATGAACCTTATTCATCACGCAGAGCTTCTCGTATGTATCCTCTAGCACCTTCAGTAATTCCTTCGTCGTCTTTTTATCTTTGACGTTGATAACACGTTTATGGCGAGTGTTATCATGATCTTCGTTATTGCATGTCGATCGAGCGGATCATAGTCAACCCGCTCCATATTATTTGGCTTTTTTTTTCCAGCAACGAAACATGTAGACCTTTCGATTACAGTAGATTCTCAATCTGCAATCTCCAGGAAGCAAAGTCGTTCCAGCTGAACTTTTCGATCACATACTTGTCGTCTGATATTGTTTATATGCGAATTCTCTATCAATAACTTGAAGACTCTAATACTAGTTGATAGGATCAGAGAACTCAAATAACCACAAACAATAAACATAAGTGTGAAAAAAGAGATCAAAAGAGACACTAGAATTTAACATGGAAAAAACTCAAAGCGGAAAAAAACCACATAATCGATGCACTAGAATTGAGGAGGATTACAAGTTACAAGAGATTTCCCTCAATCTCACTTTCTTTTATAGTAGATGAACAATCTCTCTCAACTATCATGTTTTTCTCAGTGTGTTTGTGGATATAATGTGAGTAATAGTGAAAACCCCTCTCCAAGGTATAAGTAGCGACTAAGAGATGTTTATGTCAAACTCACATAATAATAACTAACCTAACGCTAAACTGCCGAAAAAATGACCGCCTCGTGTTGTGCGCCACACTTCCCTTCCTAGGGCCCATCTATACCTTCATGGGCTTCCTGACACACCTCACTCCATGACAAACCGAACCATGACGCCATTGGGCTTCACTCACAACACCAAGTGCCATGAAAAATATAAATCTCTTAAGTTTATATTATAGGTAATTAAAGTACTTTTATTGACGAACAAATGAGTAACCGAGTAAGTATGAGTGACACAATGAGGAAGTGATACTCCACTTATTTGAAGGGAAAGATATCAATGAGAAGAACAGGTAGAGAGCTTAACTCGCTCGCCATCCAAAGAAACAATTTACGCGAAGTAGGATTGATTAATTGCACGTTGCCACTTGCCACAATGGTGTGGTGGTGCTTTTGATTTATGACTAAATACTTATGGAGCGTTTAGTAGGTAATTTTTATGGGAAAATTGATCAATTTTTCAGTGTTGGGTTATGTTTGATTCCTAGTTTTTTGTGGAGCCTATTGTTTCTCAAGGAATGTAGGTGATGCTGTTTGAAGAAAAAAAGTATTCACAATGCTTCACAAAATGCACCCTTACAATTATTTTTAAAAGAAATTTTCGAATGATCACTACTCAATGACAAATAAGGAAGACAATGAGCCAAGCTGAATCCAAACTTGGCATCCCCAGGGTTTGGTTGGTGAGCTATATTGTAGGCTTGGCTCGATTTACAAGCCTGAAAAGTTGGGTTTGTGGCTTGACTCCCCATCCCCTCACGAGCTTTAAGGAGTGCATACTTTGTTCGCTTCACATATTTTGTTAATTTATAAAGTGGTCAAATAAAATACAGTTCTTAATACAGAAAATAAAAAAAAAGGAGCATTTTTAACAAAATCAAATAATACTATAAGATTGAAAATTAATTAAGTTGAAAGAACACTTATAGGATGAAAAATAAAGAATTTTATAGCAATAATGAAAATAATGTATGATTGTGGATTTATACCACATATTGGAGAGTTTCGGACCAAGGGTCTCAACAAATTCACGTGGATGATGGAAATTTACCCATAGAACTCATACAAGCAACAACTATTTTTAGGATTTTGGGTTTTGTGGATGAACAAGAAGAAAAGCATGAATTAAAGGATATAAACAATTATAAAGAGTAGCAGCCAATTGAACTGAGATGTTCAATCACTTGCATAAGGATCTTCCACAAGCAAAGAGTTTTGAAACACCCAAAAGCTCTCACCAAAGAGATGAGGAAGAACACTCACTCACAAAGAAATAGAAATTAAATCAACAAGTAATTCCACCAAAGAATTAGCTTTCATTAAATTAAGATTAGAAACTCTTAATTACAATCTCCCAAGTAGAGAGGATTTTGGTGGTTAAACCTACAAGCTTCAAAACTTCAAAAACTATCTCTAATGGAGGGGGTTTACATTTATATATATGAGGGGAGGGGATACAAAAGAAATTAAACAAAAAGGAGGGAGCAAAAGGGCAAAGTCGGGCTGAAAATCCGACATTTCCAGGACCGTCGCGGGCGCGACACAAGCGTCACGGGCGTAACTTTGCTCGGGGTAAAATTTGGGTAAATGGTCAACAAAGGGGTCACGGGCGCGACCTCCTGATCGCAGTTGTGACCATGGGGTGGTCGTGAGAGTGTCCCCTGATGATTTCTCGAACCTAGAAATCTCCAAATGAAGGGTCGCGGGAACAACAAGGCATGTCACGAGTGCGATGCTACCCTCAGCTTCAGACTCTTGGGGGAGGGGGTGTCACGGGCGCGACACTAGACACTGCGGGCGTGACACTAGCCACCGAGTCCTATCATGAGCGCAACGATTAGTGTAGCGGTCGTGACTCAGGTCTTCTCCCTTACTTGTCATGCACAATGAATTCCACCTAACCTCGTTATTTAAGGATGACAATAAAACCCGTACTCGCGGGTACCCGCCTCTACCCGCCCCGCAAAAAGCGGGTAAGGGTACAATTTTTTAAAAATCTTGATGCACGGGTGCACAAGTGCAGGTTCGCATGCAGTGCGAGTACAAGGTAGTACCTGGTGGATACCCGCCCCGCAAATAAGAAGCCCAAAATTTAGCCAAGGCCTACTCAGATTTCGGCCCAGAAATACTGTCTCTCTGCCCTAGGGCCCTTTCTAATTTTTCCCCCTCACTCCCTCAAGTATCTTTTCTTATGCTCTCTGCGCTGCTAAAGGTTCTTTTCTTATGAAAATATCATATCATTTTGATTTCTGAAAATATCATATCATAGCCCCAAAACAGTGGTTAAATTACCTGAATACAATCCGTTAATTTGTGCATATGGGTATAAAATGGGTGGTAAAATTTAATCTTTATGTATACTCGCATAGTACCCGTTGTACCCGCATACCCGGTGGGTACGGGTAAGGGTACAAATATTTAGTACCCGCTAAATATGGGTAAAGGGTAAGGGGAGTGATTTTAAAAACGGGTACGGGTAAGGGTACGACTCTACCCGCCCCGAACCCGCCCCATCGCCATCCCTATCGTTATTCTTGCCATGATTCTCGAGGCCCCTTAAGAGACTTGAGATGGATCCCGAGGGGGATCCGAAACCTCGACCTATGCCCCAAGGTATTCCTTGAAATGAACATCGCCCCCCAATGATGGCCTAACAGTACCTCCAAGCACCCAAATTCACCTTTAAATGAATTATGGAGCCGAGTTTGATCCGTGGAGATAGGAGGGTGGCCTTGAGCGAAGCGGTAATCATAGGTGGAACGAAATCGGGTCGGACCCAATATACTCTACATGCAAAAATGATTAATCAAAAGTATAAGTTTCGTTTTATGTGAATGAAATAATTTAATTTTTGAAATTGCATTATCGATCAAACATAATATATGTTTTCCAACTTTTCATGCCCAAATCTCACGAGCTTCACAAGCCGAACTTCGACTCGCCTATTTGACACGCTCAAGTATGAGTTGCCTTGAACCAAAAAAGAGCGTGTCGAGCTTTCCGCCGAACTAACTCACGAGCCGGCTCGACTGACTGCCATCCCTACTGACAATGATAAAATGAGCCTTAAAAATTGAATTATTTCCATATACTCCCTCCGTTCCATATTAATTGACATAATTTTGACTTTCACGGTCTCCAATATCACTTTTTGATTGATAATTTCTTACATAATATATTATTAACAATTACGATATTATACTTTTATGATAATATTTTTTGTTACTAATTTAATGATGATAAATTTATATAGCAACTCACTGTATATACTGAGAAATTTATGGTCAAAATTTTTAAAATTTAAATGCATAATTTCTAAAGACGATAATTATTATGAAACGGATGGACTATATTTTTAAAAGTGATCCACAAAGAGATGAGAAAGAATTAGTTCTTAAACTAAGCATGCACGTTTATACATGTCAAAAAATGTACGGGGTGAGTTAGTGGGCTCCTACTTCTAGCAGTGAGTTTAATGGGGTGCCACGCGCCGTAGAAAGAGTGGTGGAGGCTCAGCTCTAGTCTCTAGAGAGGCTAACTTACTAAAGAAAAATTGGGTGAAGGCTAAGTTATATAGACTCAGAGTGATGGAGTTAGTGAGTGAGTAAGAGGAGTCATGTGACTTTTAAGCCCAACAAGCTTACAAAAGCTACACAACAAAAAGCTTTATACTCCCCCCTTTCTCTCTTCTCTCTCTCTCTCTCAATTTCCATACTGCATAAATTGAGATTATTGGAGAGAGAAAACAAAGGAAAGGATAGGAACCCACTTCCAGTTTTCACTTTCTAGGAACCCCAAATTTCAACACTCCACAAAGTAGCTACCTAAGCTTCCCTGCCTCTGCCTGCCTGCCTTTGTAGTGGGTGTTTGTTTTGGCTTGTTTTTAAGGTGTGTGTGTGGGGATAATCAAGCCCAGAGAACACACCACCCAAAAAAAAAAGGAAAAAGAAAAAGCAGAGGTAAAGATAGATATAGATAGATAGATATGCATGAATGATTCAATTGAAGAAGGGCAGCAGCAAAGAAGGTCAGAACTGAGCTGAGCTGAAACATCAGATGTGATCAGCAGCATATGATGGAAGATTATTGATGCATATACATATACATACCTAGCTAAATTCCCTTTAAACATAAACAACCAACCATCAGAAAAATACACTCAGAAAGATAAGAGTCGTTATTACCCTCCTCTCTCTCTCTATATATCTGTCTCTGTGTCTGCTATTTTACTGCTGCTGCTGCTGCTGTCTCATATACCTACACACTGCTGTGTATCTCTCTCTGATTTTGGAAGAAGAAGAGATCATAGAGAAGATAATAGAAGAAGCTCTGTGTCTGTGTCTGTGTCTGTGTCTGTATGTGAACACCCCTAAATTCTCCAGTTTACATTTTCCCTTGTTTGGTACACACCACCTTCTCTCTCTTCAAATTCTCACCTCCCAAATTACCCCTCATACCCAAACAAAGAAAGAAAGAAAGAAAGAAAGAGAGAAAGAAAGGATTTTGAGATTTGAGGGTGAGGAAAATATCCAAAAAAATAGAATTGAATTGGGGGGTTTTGAGAAAAGGCAGTGGTGGTGGCTTCTACGCGGCGATTAGCGTCGGATTCCGGTGCCTTTGCCGACTGGGTATCCACATCGTCGGCGGCCGCCGCCGACAAGAGCAATGATCTCTCCTTGGGCTTCAATGCCGGCCCGGGTCCGTCTTCCGGGCCCACCGCAGCCGCCGCCGCCGCCATGTGGCCCGCCTCCTCCCGCCTTGGGTACGGCGAGATGGGCATGTTCGTCGTCGCCCCCGCCACCTCCTTCCACCACTCCACAGAGTCTCTGATGCCTGACTCCGCCGCGGGATCCGCTCCCATCGGCGGCGGACCCACCGCGCTCGGCGTTGGGGTCGGCGTCATCCCGCTCCTCACTGCTACCCCTTGCCTCAACGTCGGTGGTGGAGGAGGTGGCGGTGGCGGAGGGATGGACGGGGATGATCTAATGATCAACCGGAACCGAGCGGCCGCCGCCGGTGCACTGCACTTGTGGCAGCAGCAGCAGCTGGGGAGCTCCAGTTACGGCAACAAGAGCGGCGGCGGCGGCGGTAGTAAAAGCATTAACTTCGAGACGGCGGTGGGGAGCGGCGGCGTACTGTTCGGCGGCGGAGGAGGAGGAGGTGGAGGGACGACCACGTGTCAGGACTGCGGGAACCAGGCCAAGAAAGACTGCAGCCACAGGAGGTGCAGGACTTGTTGTAGGAGTAGGGGTTTCGAGTGCTCCACTCACGTGAAGAGCACGTGGGTCCCCGCCGCCCGGCGTAGGGAACGGCAGATGATGGCCGTCGCCGGCACTTCCGGCGGCGGCGGAGGCGGAGGTGCTTCTTCGGGGTCCACCTCTGGTGCGAAGAAGCCCCGCCTCATCTCCTCCCAAAACACCACCACAACCTCCCACACCTCCGCCTCCAACACCCCGCCTCGCAGCTTCGACACCTCCTCCAGCCACCAAGGTAATTCCCAAAATCACATCTTTCATAGTTGTTCCATATATAATTTCATACCATAATCACATCTTCTATATATAGCTGGTCCATAATTTCATACTACATAATGAACCGGGGCTAGACAGACTTTCATCACATCTTCCATGGTGTCCATAATTGCATACTGTATATATATCACATTTGATCCATAATTTCATACTATATAATATTCATGGACCATGATAAATATTTTGCCTTAAAGATGCATCTTGAATTATCTATATTTTACATTTTGTTAACTTTTAATAATATTTTCTCTAATAATTATGTATATTTATCAACTATAAGAGTATAATACTCATTTGCTAGGTCCAAAAAATATAAATAATAGCTAATTATATCAATCATAGTAAAAAATGCACATTTTATACATAATTTTATATTTATAAAAAAATACAAATAAATAAATTTTTTTACATTGTTTATAGATTATAATAACCTTTAAAATAATGAAACATATTTTTATAATGATTTAAATATATTTATATTTAATTTTATGAGTGATTTACGTGAGATGTAAGATTTTGAGTCATTTTTGAATATTCATATCATTATGGATTAACTAATTGAGTTGGTGGTTGTGATAGATGCGAGTTTCAAGGAGTCCTTACCGGGGCAGGTTCGTGCGCCGGCGGTGTTCAAGTGCGTGAGAGTGACGGCAGTGGAGGAAGGCGAAGACGAGTACGCTTACCAGGCGGTGGTCAAGATTGGTGGTCATGTTTTCAAGGGCCTTCTGTACGACCAAGGGGCTGAGCCACGTGAGGGTTTACCTAATCTCTCCGAGTTGCATTTAGGCGGCAGTAGTGGCGGCGCCGGCGGCAGTGGTGGTGGGAGAAATGGCGGGGCGTCTTCTTCGTCGCCGCTTCTAGACCCTCCCAATGTTTACGGGACTGCCGGGGGCGGCACTGGAGCTTTGCTTGGAGGATCTAGCTATGGTAACACCATGAATTGATGAGAAAATTGATTAAGTCTTTATTATGAAATGGCGTTCTTCTTTTCTATATGATTAGATTGAAAGACTAGAAATTGAGGAAGCATATATTGTGATGACGAGTAACTAACTTATTAGTGCATGTCCTTGTACTCTAATAACTAGCTAGCTAGCTCCTACCAACTTGATCACCTGATCTTCATATCTTTATGATGATCTCCTAATTATCTGATCATCAATCAAATTAGGGTTTTCAATATCCAAAATTTTCTGGGTTGTTTTTCTTCTTCTTTCCAAGATTCTTTCTTTCCAAACTTGATCTGAATGTAGCCCCAAAGTTATTAAACTTGACATGCAAGCAAACAGATGATGTGGGCAAGTGTAATTTGTTGTTCCATTATGCATGCCTTGTGTTTGATTTTTCTGCTTTCTGTGATTGTTTTGCTGCCTGCCTGACATTGGATAGCTAAGCTAACTTGGAGGTTCTACAGTTCTACATTATTGCTGATTTCCCAGGAGACAATGCAGTGTGGTATGTATGGTATGGATCTTACATTCTTACCTTTATTATCTGCTGAATTTTTTGTCTTGCTTATGCTTACACTGTTTGACTCCTGTGTCATCTCTTTCTCTCTCTCTTTTTTGTTGTGACGATTTTGATTGTGTTACTATATTTTAAAGCAAAATTTCATTCTTGTTATCTAAACTATTAACGTGGGGTAATAATAATCAAAACTTGTATGCCGAGAAGCTAAACTTTTAAACCCTTGGATTTTAGTTCACCACCATCGTATTGGTTTTGAGTTTTGATTTGGGTTTCGTCTTTTGTTCTATGGTGTTGCATGTGTCACAACAAGAACACCGCTACACGGACCATTGTGAGCGATACATATGTCAATATGTGTATGCGCTTGTGTGTAGACTTAACCTAAAAATCGACCTGAACATGCCCGAAAGTTTAGGGTTAGACCCTAAATTTTCAAACTAACCCGAAACCAGCTAGTAACGAACCGACCCGAAATTGATTCGTCCGTTCGAATTGACAGGTCTACTTTTGCGATTAGACAATGCTTCTCAAGTTTGAGTTAGTTCAGTTTGGTAAGTTTAGTTGGTGCTGAACTAGAAATGTGAATTGTGCACTATCAGCAGGCCACCATTATTGGAGGACTGACCTAGCCTGCTGTAGCTAAGCCTTAAAGGATTTTGGGATATATAGTAGTTGCAAAGTCGCCATCATTAATTACGATTGAAGAAATGCATTCAAAGGGGGAGAGAAAAAACTAATCAGATCATTTGAAACTCATAGGGAAGGGGGGGGGGGGGGCTCATTATGTACGTCCTTTTCAACTTTACTTGTAACTATTTTGTTTCCCTTCCTCCTGTTGTTAGGATGGATGACCTTAAGCCTGCAATTGCATGCATTCATCAATTCTTTAATTAAGGCTTTGTTCTTTCGGTGGATACGTAGAAGTTGGGTTGAATAAGGTTTGCTAGTTCTGAATAAATTTGGCTAGGTTTGAGTAGAATTAAAGTAGACAATGTGTACTTTTTAGAATTCGATAAGTTTAGGTAAATATTGTGGAAGTTGTGTAAGAGTTGGTATTAGGACAAATGTGGGATAGTGCTTGTGAAGATAAGTCGTATCCGCTATATCATTTCAATATATAAATTTTTAAATATATAGGTTTTTATAATTTTTAATATATGATGAGTAAGGTAAATTACATCAATTGCATCACTTATTAAATATATGTATCTTCAAATATATTAAAGCCCTGTTCTTTTGTAAAGTTAGTAAAGTTTTACCTTATTTTACCTTACTTTACATTTACTTACCATCCAAAAAAAAATAGGGCTATACTTTAGGTAATTTACTTTTATTTTTTTATTCAACTCACATAATTTATTCAAAAATGAAAAAAAAATAAATGATATAACATTTATCTACCTAATCTACTTAACTTATACTCCCTCCGTCCCAAATAAATTGTCCACTTTGCTTTTTCACGGTCTTTGATGTTATACTTTGACTATGAATATTTTACGTTTTATCTTAGCAGGACTTGTAATATTTTGTTTAAATGAAAGTAATTTTTGTCACAAATCTAATAATAATAGTTTTATACGATAACTCAACATATAATTTGAGGTCAAATTTAATAAAGTTTGACCTCATTAGTCAAACTGAGAAAAATTATTTGGGACGGAGGGAGTAACCTATATCTTTCTTACATAAGTAAGTTAGGTACAGAAGTATGAGTACTGAGGAGTGTGGTAAGGTGACATAGAGTGGGAAAGAGTGGGATAACGTATTCTTCATCACTATTAGGTTGTGGGTAATTTACGGTACGAAAGAACCAGGTCTAAATACTTCCTTTTGGCCTTCTTGCTTAATTGACAAGAATATAAATTCCATTTTTGCTCCACCCCAGAGGACAAAAGGCATTTTGAAGACATGAGCATCAAGTAATTAAAATGTTTTGATAAAATATTTGACGTTTAAACTTTCATAGAAATAGGAGTATCATTTTATTTTGAATACCAACTTACAATAAAGTGAAAACAATTTTAACTTTGTAACACATGCATGAATTCTCCCCATAATGATCAACCAAGTTTTATCCTAGAGTTCTACAATCTCTTTGCATCCTGAGCTATGTTCTCCAATATTCTTATGTAAGTAAAACGAACTTCTTATCTGATTACGTTCTCAAGCTCTTATTATTAAACGATCGCTACAGATTTACTTAAATCGTCTTGATTTTCATAAATAAGAGAAAGAGAGAAAGAAATAGAAATAGAACAATATTTTGTGATCACATTATTCTGATCAGTGTGCATTGATCATGTGCTTGTGATTAAATTATACATTAGTGATGATTACCTGTATAATTTCTGTGATTTCACATTATTAATCTTCTCTATTCAAAAAATCCATACTGTGTATATACATATGTTATTTTGTTTTAGGATTCTTCTATTCCTTAATCAAGCCTGGACATATGCAGGCATTAAGTTGCCTCTTTTTCATCAGTTGCTTTTTCTTTTATTTTTTTTTTCTTTTGGGGTGTAGAGTTGTCTTTTCTTGAGCCTACCATTGCTGACTTTGGGGAGAATATATATTAATTATGGATTCTGATGATATGAATATATTGTCCCAATAGATTTGTTTTCTGCAATAATATTTCTGTAAGTTTTGGAATTTACTGCTCAGCTGGATTATAGTAATTAAAGACGAGATTACAATATTTTTGGATTTTTTTAGGGAAGTATCACATGTCTTGATAGTCTAATTATATGGGGATGTCTATATTCAAGATTATCTTATTTTCTTTCATTATGCATGCACTTGTTGATCACATTATCTAGTAATCTGTGGATTTAATAAGTGATTAGGGTTTCATTCATGCATGCACCCTTCCAACTTTCTGGGTTTGCAGCAGATATCTGTTTCTGGTTTCAACTTGTTATATAAGCAAACTCTCTCTCTTTCTGAGTTAATTTGATGTGTGATTGTCTGTTTGAAGAATCAGTTGAATAGCTTTATGATACAAGGATTTCTTCGATAAAAGTGGAGAAAGCTTTGATGTTAGGTATGAATATATTGCTTAATTGTTTATGAAATATGCTGATGTCAATATTTCTAGGCGCTTATATTATGTTGTTTTTGTAGATTTTAATTTGCAAAATGTTTTTAAGAGGTATACCCATATTAGCATATAACTACAACAGTATATAAAAATAACAATAACGGTAGTTGATGATCATATATTTTATCTCATCGAACTATGTATATACGATAATTCAGGCCCTGTTCTTATTTAAAGTAGGATAAATTTATTTTATCCATGGCACCCTAACTCACTCCTACCCAACTTTCTTGCTTTACCTATCTGCTCTAAGGTTGTGTTCGACAATATCGTTTGGGGCAGCGTTTAGCGTTTTGATCAAGTCAAAACTCTAATTGCGTAAATATTAGTGTTCGGTAAGCTAACGTTTTTAGGAGCGTTTAGCGTTTTGAGGAGCGTTTTGTGAAACGCTAATAAAGTTAACGTTTAGCGTTTGCAGTATAGTGTTTCATCTTTTTCGGTCAAAAAATACCCTTTGAAAATTTTATCTTCAAAATTATTCATATCCTTTTATGTCAATTCACTATAATCAGTTAATTCAACCGTTAAATTTACCGAACACAATTTTCATTTGAACAGTCATCCGCTATCCGCTACTTAAACCGTTATCCGCTACATAAACCTCTATCCGCTACCTAAAACACTAGTTTTGCCGAACAGGGTCCAAAATTACGGCCCTGTTCTTTTGTTAGGTTGGTTCTAATTTCCCTAACTTATCCCAATCTAACACAATTCTCCAAAAAATCATTCACTCTAAAAATATAATTCCCCATAATAGCATCATAACTTATCGAAACTTATCCAAACCTAACTATCCTAACTTGTAAATAACTCATTCAAAGAATAGGACCGACGTTACTACTGTACATAATATGTATTTAATAATTCATATATTTAACAAATGGTGTGACTAAGGCTCTGTTCTTTTCTGCGGTATTTTGCAGTATGGTGTGGTGTGTTGTGGTGGAATTGTGGTGGGTGTGGTGGAATTGTGGTAGATATTGGTATATGGGGTAGGTGAGGAGAGAGAATGTAAAAAGAAGAGGAAAAAAGTGAGGAGAGAGAAAAGTAATGATTTGTGGTGAGTTATGACAAACTGCGGTATGCTGGGGTACCGCAGTTTGCCAACCGCAGAAAAGAACAGGGCCTAATGTCTTGTGATTGATATCTTATCTCATTGAAATGATATGATTGATCAATATGATTTACTTTTCCAAATAATATATGTTAGGAGAGTGTCCTAAAATCACCCAGTCTCTTGATTCCATAATTATTTGTTTCCTAATTGTATTAGGATATTATTTAGGTTTCCTTATTATGTTGGGTTTCCTAATTGTATTATATTGTAAATCTAATTGAAGTGGGAGTCAAGGTAGGTTTATAGTGAGTTTTTCCTATAAATAGAGAGTTTTATTCACCCTGTTTAGTGTGGCCAAGTTTGGGGCAACTCCTGTGGGAGGAGGTGTATTTTGATATTTAGAAATTTTGTATTCCCAATGATGAGAGAGGTTTTGTTGAGTGTTTCGGGTGGAACTCTTTCGGTGTTTGAGATCTTTGTAATACTCTTTTTGTTGGATCTCGAGAGGAGATCGTTCGTTGTACTCTCTACCAATAGTGGATTCGTTTGTGCTTGTGCCGCCCGTGGTTTTTTTCCCGATTCGGGTTTCCACGTTAAATTTGTCCCCTTTAAGCTTGTACTTATTTATTTTTCTCGATATCCAGTAGTCATCATCTTATTTTTCGCTTCCGTTGATCAATTCTGCTCTTATTAAAACCCTAACAATATCTTATCAACTAATCTTTACACAATTTTTCTCACCTTATCTATCTCTTACTGCTGTACATTCCAAAACAACATGAAGTGAAGAATCAATCAAGGGTTTTTCATTTCCCTGCTGGGTTTGATTCCTAAGTGGATTGGTCATTTGATTATAAATTTTAGGATATTTAAAAGTCACCACTTTAGTACATGCTCATGCTCATATCCACACAAACATAGGGAGGAAACTTTAGGTTTAAGTAAATGTAGAGGCATATAAAGAGGTACGAAAAAGTGATGGTGGTGGGAATTAAGGAGAATGATGAGCTCTATTACATGAGTAATTGGGTAGGGGAATGGAATTGATTCATGCATTGGTGCCTATATTTTTGGTGTTATTTCAGCTTTGGGAAAAAGTTAGTGTTGAGTGGAAAGAAGAGAATCTATGGGGAATACAAAGGGCCATTGCCTACCCTAGCTACTCTTGCTTCATCTCTCTTTTTGTCTTGGCTAGCTAGGACACCCCTCTCTCTCTCTCTCTCTCTATCTCTCTCTCTCTCTCTCTCTCTCTCTCTCTCTCTCTCTCATTAGGGCACTCTTTTTACCAGGAAAATATACTGTGCATCAGTATAATAACTGTACTTTTCTGTTTAATTACTTGTGTTTGAGCGAGGCTCATGCAGGTATAACACAACTGTTCTTTAGACTTTGTACCACTGGTCACATGTATAGTTGTATGCATTTCTTTCTTTCACACTTGACCTTTAATATCACATTGAGATAATAAGTTAGAGCTAAACTTAAGATTAATATTATGTTGGGAAGAAAAATGTTGTTAGAGTAGATCTTGTAGCGGAAATAAGTAATATATTAGATGTTTTATATGTCGAGAAAAATAATGCAAAAATGACTGAAGAAAGATAAGATTTTAATGTGGGATACCCACGAACAGCACAGACACGAACAAACTCCATTGTAAGGTCAGATTATAACAGGAGGTCTACACTCTTTCAAGAGAGCAACAAAAAAGGTACAAATTTATCCCAGTAGACAAATTACATGAGAAGAATACCACTATCAAAACTTTAATAGTAAATCTATCTGTTTGCATCTCTCTCAGAAACTGACCCTCTTCACATGAGAGTTTTAATATGCAATCTTTTACTTTAGATGTTTGTATGAACTTCAACCACATGTTATATATGATATAATAATTAAAAAAATGTGTTCATTTCAAATGTCATGTTAACATTGTACTCATCCTTGTATAGAACCCTTTTTTCAATAATTATAGGCATAAGCCAAAGCTAAGCGGCATAAAAATTCAAACACCAAGCACTAACAAAGAACCAAGTAAACCTACGAAAATAACGCAAAAACCGCCCAAACAACAAAATAACAGGACATCAAAAAAGCAAAAAGAAAAAACAACAAACTCTAGAGCAAGACGAGTCCAAAGAGCACCAACATCGAAAAAGGAGAAAAAAGTGACAATACAACGAAAAAGAGAACTCTTGAAAAAAACACACTCGACCTGAACCGACCAAAGGATCAACCAAATAATCCATCATGAGAAGTTCTATAGCCAAATCCTGGTCTTGCAGGATGTTCAAGCCACTTTTGTTATTAATATCCACCGTCAATTGATCTAGACAATCCTCAAAAAGAAATTAAACTAAAATAAATTGATAAGAACCAATAACTCTATATATACATGAGTCTTCCCATGCATAAAAAAATGGAATTCATATTAAAAATTGTGGTTGTTCTATTTTATAAGTCAAAAGAATTAATACATTTCATACCCAAATTTTACAAAGTTGAATACTCCTTTTGTTCCAAATTATTCATCACTTTAGATTTTTAATCACACTAATAGTACAATCCATATTAAAAGTTTTCATTGTTGTAACTAATAAATTACACTTTTCGATTTTCAATGATATATATATATGGCAATTTTCCCAATTTTACTCTTACTAATTAGTTTCTTTCTTCTTTTTTTTTTTTGTTATTCAAACCACAAAAGGACTAAAGATCTTACAATAAAAATTGCATATAACGGCATAATGTAACAAAAGTTGCATACAACTATATAAAACAATAGTAGGGCGACAAAAATAAAACAACATGGATCAGTGAAGCAAAGGTGCAGCAAACAAAAATAACATTTAAAATTTATCCATTAAAGTTGTCCGGTTGTCCCTCTATTATAAATTCAATCATATACTTGAATTTTGTGTTACCTACTTACCTTAATACTCCTTCGAAGTCCTAGATTGGCAATAGAAATGGAAAGAGATTGAGGAGTATGATTTTCACCATACTGTTACCAAAAGAAAGTATGAATAAAGAGAAAATCAACTAATTAACTATAAAAAAAGAGAAAGAGAACATCAATTTAATCTCTACTTTGAAGGATCCTTTAACCAGATATGAGTGGCGAGGTGTTTGTAATTTGAGACTACATGGGAAGATAAGTATAGGTAGGAACCACCAAGATTAACTCCCAATCAATCCTGATGGCGGAGACAATAGTATTGCAGTTAATTTGAGTTAATGTGGTTGATAAGAGTATCGTAGAACTACAAATTCAAAGTGAAAATCTCATTTTTAATTCAACTAATTAATTAGAGTATCGAGATAGACCCTGATCTATATAGCAAGAGATACCTACACATTCTTTTCGAATATATAAAGGAAAAATAGGGGGTTAAGAAGTTATAATTGTTAAGTCTACCTTGGTAGATAAATCAGGATCTACCTAATAATTTATCTAGAATGTATGGGCAAAGTAGATTTTATTATCAAAGATATTATACATCTCTTAAATAACATTCATATATTTTGTTGGAAGGGCATGAATGTTGGAAGGTAATAAGCAAAATGTAGTAAAAGGGAAGTGATATCGTTGAGTAAGAAAACCCTAATGTAATGGATGTACGAAAGGGGAAATAGGGAAGGGAAAGGAGTTGGGACAGAAAAAGCAAGAAATGGAAAGTCGTTGTCAAAGAAGAAGATTGGTGATTGCGTATTATTATTAATAATTATTATTGTAATGTATGTGGAGTGGATTGCATGTGAACTGTCAAAGGCAGGAAGTGAAGGAAGCTGAAAGAAAACTCCAAGTTGGCGACGTATTCTCTTGTATTTTTCCCACTTCTCATTCGCCAAACTTCGTACGTATCACCCCTTTTTCCAACCCCATTCCATATCCCACTCCTTTCTAACCCACTTAGGCCGTGTTCTATACTACAGTTGATAAACTGCGGTGCCATACGGTACTGCAGTTTGCCACAACCCACCATATTTCACCGCAAATCATTACTTTTTTCTCTCCTCACTTTTCTGTCTCCTCACTTTTCTCCTCTACTTTTTACATTCTCTCTCCTCACCTACCTCACATACCAATAACCTACCACAATTCCACCACACCCTACCACAATTCCACCACACCTCACCGCAAAATACTGCAGTATAGAACACGACCTTATTTCAACCCAAATTTTTGTACTATAACCCTAAACAAACAACCGTTGATATCCGCTATTTATATTAATTATATGGATTGATTGTTTGGATTAGTTGCTTAAAATATTTATATTTGGTAAAATTAATTGGTTTTAAAAAAGTAATTATTGAAATTTCATTTATACTTTTTATCACCAATTTTAAAATAATATGTATAAGTTGTTTGTATTTTGTAGTTTTTGATAAATCTTGGGTTAAATGGTAATTTCTACAAACAGTTAACCTAATGGGTTGTTCATGTCAACCTATTGAAAGTCAGTCTACTGAACTCAATAAGCCATATGAAGAGGTTGTTTACTAAACACCTATTTAGTTTATTTGACTTTGTCAAATCTTTCAATAAGTCATTTTTTCCTAATAAGTCATTCAATAACTTGTTTATCAAATAGGGCTTATATTAAAGTATAAGTTATGTATTACTTCTATTTTATAATAGTTTTCATGTTAACTAATTTGTTTTATCCTATAATATTTGCTTTACATTTTCAATATAACTCTTGTTAACTAATTACTTTTTATTAATTTTACAACAACGTCAACAACAACAAGCTTCATAATATTTTTAGCTTAAAAATTTGAGGAACAACCTTGTTCTTTGTAATGGTAAACTATCCAATATTCACAATACTTTTCTATATATTCTGCCAAATTCTATTTTTCTACTTTAACCCACATAATTACTTTTATACTTTATAAAAACAACTTATCACCTAGGAGCTCGCGTCTTAATAAAAAGGAGAAAAGTACTTCAATTAAAAGCCGAAGTCCAATGGTGAAGATGAGCTGATCAATAGAGAAAGTTTGGAAGAATATGCAAAAATATCTCTAAATAAATTGGATGAGGAGGTGCATAAAACGGTAAAGGTTGAGTGCAATATGAACTTGATTCACGATGATCAAGAAGTTTCGGCGAAGATTTTAGGATGAGTGACTAAAAGAAAGGAAAACAAAACTAAAATGAATTAGATACATTTACTTTTTTTTGTTTTAACTTTTACATTGATCGATTTAATTTAAAATTTAGGCACAATATTTCCCTTGTACTTAGATTGCCCAAATCTAACTTTGACCTAAATACATGTTTGATTGATCCAACAAAAGGATAACATGCATCAAATTTTAGCATGGACCAATTTTAACCAACTCTATAATTTAGTTTGGAGTTTGAATTTTTGCTCTTTAGTAGCATGAGTATCTTTGGAGAGTGCTGACCTTGATGTCACTGTTCAAATTCAATTTGAATTGGTGGTCGGTCTATGTAGTCTTTAGCAAAATCCTTTTTTGATATTTTTTTTCTTCAACCTGATTGTGACAACTTTTTTCACATGAAGAACACGTTTTCTTCCCATTGAAGATAATTTGGAATTTGTATAGTAGGTGCTCCTTGTTTTCGCAAATTACACCCGTACACTGTGGTCCTTCGCTTGTACTAAATAAAGTCAATTTTATTGTGATACATTTTTGTAAAACAAAATGGATAAATATTTTAGGAGGAGGGAGTATATAAATTTACACAAGATACTTAATAGTTAATAGAGTGCTTCTCATGCAAAAACAAGACTTTATTTTAGTATATGTAACTTGGGATTAGATAATGGCATATCTAAAGCAAAGTTGGGTACCTCCTATGAGTTGAATGGAGGATACACAAAACCTCAAGATTAAAAGGTGGTATTTTTATTTCCCAAGAAAGGAAGGTGTCCAAGGGATATTTTGTAGTTAGGTGCATAAGAATGTTGTTAAACAGGGAAAAAAAATTAAAGATGGCATCTCCTCAGTGACCACTTTTGTTAATTACTATTGTTGGTGAAAAGGGGCGAAAAGCTGCTGAGGAATCATTTTTACTCCCTCTTTTATTTTTCACCAAGGGGGATGAATTGTGAGGATGACAAAATAAACAAAATAAAAAATAAAAGAAAAGAAAAGCACACTAGTGGAGATTTGCAGAAAAAGAAAGATGGGAGAAAACCCAAAAGAACAAAGTCAGAAGAATGTGGTTTACTTTCCATCAACTTTGAGCCTTACTTCTTTGTTGTTTTGTGCTTCTTATGGCAAATAAATAATCTTCAATCTAAAGAAGGTGTTTGTATTCTTTTTGGGCCTTGGACAATGCTTTTGTGTGGGGTTATAGATGAAATTTGTGAAAACCCCCCTCTTGGAAAAAGTTTGTGTCCAAGCATTGTTTAATTGATGAAAAGTAGTACTCTCTCCGGCCTATCGATTCGATCGGATGTGCGGGTTATGGGTCGGATGTATATCATATTTGAATAAGTACAGGTCATGTATATTTTGAGTTCGAGTAAATGTCGACGATGTATTTCGATATTGGGTAAACCTAACAGGTTATAATCTTCAATCTAAATACTATTTTTCACAAACTATACATAATAGAATACGTGTATATTCTAGTAGCGTATTGTAAGTGCTTCGGCTTAAATTAGAGAAATAACAAATAAATGAGTTACGTTTATAGTTTAATAGTCATAAATTCTAACAGAAAGTCACAAATTCTAATAGAGTTGAACTTTAAAAAATTAAATTTTCGGGTCAATGGGCGGGTCGGGTTTGAATCACTAATTTGCGGGTTTCGGGTTTGGCTTGTTTGGGGTTCGAATCAAGAAAATCATGTTCAAACCCTGACATTTTGGGCGGGTTCGGGTGGGGTCAAAAGTTGATAGGTCTCCCTCCGTTCCTCAATATTTGTCTTTCTTGACTTTTGGCGATCTCCAATGTAAGACGTGAGCATTATTTTTTAACAATAAATTTTTGAAAATTTTTATAAAATTATACATTTGTAAATTTATTTTTCATTATTAATCTAATGATACTAATTTTCACTTAACAAATCATTACACACGTTGAGCAATTTACAGTCAAACTTTTCATAAATTGACTACATATTGTAAAATAAATAAATAAACAAGGTCCCACTCCTTTTGTGTGTAAGTAGAAGTTGGGAAAGTTTAACTAGGTTTTACTAATAGTTTACCAAGGAGTAGATATAAGAAGGCAATGAATTATTTTAGGAGCGGAAAACTTTTTAAAACTTTTTTGGGTGATTTACTCGTACGATAACAGGGCCTAAATGAATGAATAAATGAATAAGTTGAGAAATATGGGCCACATTGATCGGGCCCAATGCTAGTATACCCAATTGGGCTTGAAACTTGAAGGGAAATGAGCAATCTGCAAGGCCCAAATGTCTTGGTAAATTAATGGACACGAACAAATCTGAACCCTATTACTAAGGGTCTATTCGACAACAACGATTAATGTAACTTATAGCGTTTGGACTTGTTGAGACGCTATTTTATCAAAATTTTAGTGTTTGGTAAAATAACGTTTGAAATTAGCGGATAGCGTTTTGTACAGCTTCTGGAAAGAAAATATAAAATGTTACTTGTAGTAACATCAAGAGCCACAAATAGCGTTTGAGGAATTTGATGCCTAAAATACCCTTCAATCAATCTTATTTACATATGAGTTGTTTTTCAATCTTTGATTGATTTCCCTCTCTGAAGACAAAAATTAACTCTTTAACTTTTTTTTTTTGAAGACAAGACAATCAAACCATATTATTGCTTAATAACAGTGTTTCGCTCTCCTCGGTCACCAACAAGCTAACCTGAGGAGGACACACCCCAAACCAATATTTGTTACTTCTAGTATCAACAACACGTCTAGCTAGGTTATGCGCAACTACATTACAGTTTCTTCTGACAAAATTAAAAGAAATTTTTTGTAAAATTCGAACTCAAACTGATGTAGTCCTGGATTATCATATGGGCCTCGGGACTCGGGCCACCTTCGCCATTGAGCCCATTTGCTACTTGTAAGCAATCCGTCTCTACTATTACTGTCTTTAGGCCCAATTAAATTGCCAGCTTCAACCCTACTCGGACCCCACCTGCTTCCATTACCTCAGTGCCCCATGCAAAATCCTTGAACTCCATGCAAGCTCCCTTTGTCATCCCTGTGCTGTCTCGCACTATTGCACCCCAGCCTCCTCCCCTTTCCTTTATCACTGTAGCATCACAATTTACTTTATGCCACTCTCCATCTGGTCTCCTCCATCCTTCTCTTTCTTGTGTTCCTTCCCCACATTTCCTCTCGTTTTCCAGAGTCTGAGTAAAAGCTTGGTAAGTGCCAACAGGCCTCTTTCCTCCCTATCCATTACTTGCATGATGTCCATCATCCACTGTCCAACATCTCTCTTGGCCCTTCTTTGTACTTCAAATCTGAAAACACTGCACTTCCAAACTTTTTGCACCCATTCACAATCGAGGAAGATGTGATCATTATGCTCATAATCTCCCCCGCATGTATTGCATATCGAATCCACATTTATCTTCCTCTTAATAAGGTTTACCTTCGTTAGTAGAGCATCCTTCCATATCCTCCATATGCAATGTTTAACCTTCGGCAAAGCACTCACTTCCCATATGATTTTTCCTTTTCCGATGTCATTGCTCGAGGCCGACCCTTCTCTTCCATTGCCCTCATTCTATTCCGAAGCGATTCTGTATGCTGTTTTGACCGAAAATCATCCATCATGGATGGGTTCCCATATGATGTTGTCCTCCGTTGTTGTCTCGCTGAGAGGGATAGCTTGGATGAGTTTTGATGTGTGATCATCAAAGCATTGTTGCAGCACTTCGTGTCTCCATTGTCGGGTTGTGTAGTCTATTAGACTCGAAACCCGGGAATTTTCACCGAAAATGCATGGTGGCGTTGGGACCCGACCTCCTTGGGCACCCATCACCTACTTGTCTCCCCATATGCTGACTTTGCTTCCATCCCCAATAGTCCATCTCATTCCTTTCTTGATCACATCTTTGGCACCAACGATACTCCTCCACGAATAGCTCCGTTGATGGCCTGTGCTTGCTCCCCAAAAGTCTCCCCTAGGATAGTACTTCGCACTGAGGACCCGCGCCATAAGAGACCTAGGGTTTTGGATTAATCTCCATGCTTGTTTTGCCAACAGAGCTTTATTGAAACATTTCATTCTCCAGAAGCCCATTCCACCTTTCGCCTTTGCTTTGCACATAACATCCCAGGCCACCCAGCTAACTCCATTTTCATCCTCTTGTTTGCCCCACCAAAAACGTCTGCATGCCCTTTCCAGCTCCTCACAGCACAACGTAGGAACCTCAAAGCATTGCATAACATAAGTTGGAATAACTTGTACGATGGCTTTTAGAAGTACCTCCTTTCTGGCCTTTGTTAGATAGTTTTCCTTCCACCCTTTGAGTCTTTTCCGGACACGATCTTGAATTGCCTGAAAAACCGCTTTCTTGGATCGCCCGATGAATGTGGGCATACCCAAGTATCTTTCATGCGTTTCCACTGCCTTAAAACCCAAACTCGCTTAGAGCATATTCTTCACTTGTTCGTTCACATTTCGGCCATAGGAAACTTCGGATTTTTCGATGTTGATCATCTGTCCGGATGCTCGCTCGTAGGTTTTCAGAATATCCAAAACTTGTAAGGCTTCACCTTCGGTTGCTCTCACAAAGAGCAAACTGTCATCTGCGAAAAACAGATACGAGATTGTGGGTGTTGTTCGAGCAATCTTTATACCATGAATCAGACTTTTTTCCTCCCTATCTCTGATGAGGGTCGATAATCCTTCCGCACAGATGAGGAATAGGTATGGTGAAAGTGGATCGCCTTGTCGAAGCCCTCTCCCTGGGTTGATTCCTCATGAGGGTTTTTCGTTGATTAGAACCTGATATTTCACCGTGGAGATGCAGCGCATGATCAGATTAACAAAAGGGGTCTCTCTAAACCCAGTGCCTCCAACATTTTCTCCACAAAAACCCACTCAACCCTGTCATATGTCTTACTCATATTTAGTTTTAAAGCCATGTGCCCCAGTTTGTCACTCTTTGGACGCTTCCTCAGGAAGTGGAAGTGTTCAAATGCGACGAGTACATTATCTGTGATCAGTCTTCCTGGGACAAACGCACTTTGAGTCTCATGGATAATATCTGGGAGGATGTTCTTCAATCTATTGATGATAGTCTTAGATATAATCTTAGAGACAATGTTGCAGAGACTAATGGGCCTATACTCCTTTGTGGTAGAGGGGGTTTTGACTTTCAGGATCAAAGCAATGTACGTGTGGTTTACCGCCTCTGGCGATCTATGATCGTTCAAAACCTTTAAAACATAGTTGGTAACATCCTGTCCCACAATGTGCCAAAAGGATTGATAAAAGAGCGTAGGCATACCGTCAGGGCCCGGGGCCTTTGTTGGGTGCATCTGATGGATCGCTCTGTAAACTGCTTCCCCCGTGTACGGTTGCATGAGCCTCGCGTTCATCTCCTCCGTGACAAGGGGTTTGACAAGGCGTGTTACTGGGTCTGTGTCTACCGCTTCCTACCCAGTAAATATATGCTCAAAGTAGCGAATGAATACTTCCTCCACCTGGTTCTCCTCTTCATGCCATTCGCCCATTTTATCCTTGATCCTCATGACCTTGTTACACCTCATTCTTTAGGTAGCTTTCTCATGAAAGAACCGCGTGTTCCGATCACCTTCTCGGAGCCATGCTTGGCAACTTTTTTGGGCCCAGTACACCTCCTCCTTCTCCTCAATCCCCTCTAATTCAGCTACTAATGATCTGAGGCGGGTGACTTTTTCGGCCGTTACCTCACCACTCTGCGTCTCTAGTATCGCTTGCTTCAGATTTTGGGCCTCCTTTCTTAACTTTTTCATATCCAGGCCCATTTGTGCTTTTGTTTCCTTGCATGCTTCTAACAATCTAGTCATCAGGTCCAAAGCATTGCCATCCTCCCAAGCTTTATTTACCACAGCCTCACACTTATCCTCCATCAACCAAACCTTGTCGAACCTGCATGGTTTGTTCATGTTTCGTTCCACCCAAGGTCTCATCACATGTGGGGAGCTCACCATCGTGACCGGTAAATGGTCTGACCGCCTCTTGTATAGATGTTCTACCCGGTTCCAATTAAATATAGTTCTCCATTCCCTATTTGCAAAGAACCGGTCGAGTCTTTTTTGGACATTGTCTCCTCCTTCTATCCCATTACTCCATGTAAAGGGGTGACCATCAAAACCCAGGTCCATGAGACCATTATAGTCTGTCGCCTCAAGGAGACCCTCCATCTCGCATTGTGATTTTAAGCTCCCACCTTGTTTCTCTTCTTGGCTCAGTATGTTATTGAAGTCTCCGCCGCATAGCCATGGAGTGTTTCCTCTCTCTTTCAAGCACTTCAGCAGCTCCCAAGTTTTGGTTCGGTCTTCCTCATTTGGGTGTCCGTACACCCCGGTGAAACGCTAGCTCCTCCCATCCATGTCCGTTCCTCTCACATCTATGTGGTTTTGTGACATCGACTGTAGGGTGATTTGTAGGTTGCTTCGCCAAAACAAAACCAACCCCCCTCTCCTGGAGCGCGCCTCACCCTCACATCCCACATATAGTCCCCCCCTCCATGTTCAGCATGGTATACAGTGGTCCAATCTCCCATTCTTTTAATTTCGTCTCACTGAGAAAAACCAGTTCAGGATCTTCCTCCATCACAAGGCGCCTTACGCCCTTTACTGCTTGTGGGTTCCCAAGCCCACAGCAGTTACAAATTAATGTTTTCATTGATATTCGCGGGGCTGTTCACCAGCCTCCGCTACTTCATCGTAATTCACTCTCAGATTGACGTCCGTTCTTCCCTCCAAATTTCTCACTCCCCGTACCTTTTTTGTCACCTCCGTTTGTATGGGGTCTCCATCTTCTGCCATCCTTTTCCTCCCTTTGGTACATATATTGTTGTTCTTTTTGTTTTCCTCAATGTTCCTCGGGATTCGCTTCCACTTTCCGCCCCCTTGGGTATGTCATCTCTTGGATCTGCCTTATCTCCTTTGTCCACACCTTCTGTCTCCATGTATTGCTCACTGCCCATCCTCTCACCTTCAGCATCTTCTTTGGATTTTCTTTCGTTACTTTTGGCTTGCCTGTTATCCTCCTTTTCACCCTCCCCCCCTTTTTTGCTTTCTACCTCCTGGCTATCTCCTTCCCCTTGGTGCACTGTTATTCTTCCCAAGCTCTCCGCCACCTCCTCCACACTAGGCGTCGGTGTAGGATTCCCGGACTCCTCCCTCCTCTTGTTAATGTCCGGTTTAAACACTAGCTTTCTTGCCGCTCCTCCACCCTGGTTGTGGTCTCCGGTCATCAGACCCCTCTTTGGTAGCCATGGCGATGCTTTCATCCATTCTCCATACTTGAAGTCTGTGATCTGCCCATCATCCTCTTTCTCCTCACAGTTACACTCATTGTGGCCCAATCTACCGCAAAAATAGCATATCGAAGGGAATCGTTCATACTTCACCCTTAGCATCTTTATCGTCCCTTTTTTTTTGTCTCAATGGGTATTTCACTAGGAAACGGATCACGTAGATCCATCAATACTCTAAAGCGTAATGCTTTTTCCCACCCCACCATGTCTGCTTCATCAATCTTGACTAGGATCCCTAGATAATCTGCGAGAGCCTTCACATTCTTCTCATTGCGCCCTTTGAATGTGGGATCGTAAACCCTAACCCAAAAAGGTGTGTGGTTCAGGGTGTCCGCCACCGTCGATGGTTGAAGATTGCCTGAGACGTCCCCCAAGCAAACCACTGATCTATCAAAACTCCACGGTTCGCCCTCCAAGACCCTTGCTTTATCCTTCCAATGCTGGAACTGGAATAAGAATGTGTTCTCAGCAACTTCTTTGATCTCGACCCAGTGTTTCAGACTCCATACTTTCTCCAGTATACTCATAAAGGCAAATTTATTGAATTTTTTTGACGTCCATAAACGTCCGACAAGGCATAGAGAGAGTTTGTCCTATTCCTCATCGGATACATCATCCGCCCAGACGATCGGTTTCTTTCCTTTTCTCCCTGAACCCTCAACCTTTCTACTATCTCCCATCCCTCCGCCGGAAACTACTTCACCGGACTACCGGACACCTACCGCGGACTCGCCATTGACAAACCCTAGAAACTCTAGGAGAGAAAACTCTCACTTAGGAAACCCTAGGAGAGACTAATTAATTAACTCTTTAACTTAAAAAATGACAAAAATTTGTTTTTATTCATTGTGATGATAATTCTTGCTTTGCAACAAAGAAAATAATGATGATGACTTGTGCTTTTTTTTTCCAATTTATAGATAATGATTTATATATTAATGTATCTTCAACCTTATTTTTATTAGTTAACTTTTTTTTAAATTTTGATAACATAACAATCTGTTAACAATGACCTGAGAGGAAATAATAATAATAATAATTATAACAATAACAATAATAAATCATACTAAAATGATAATTATATTCTTTTTGGTCATTTTATGTCTATGAGTTAATCTAACTGCACATATTTTCTTCAAACGCTGTGTGAACAGCTATCCGCTAAGTTAAAACCGTTATAAGCTACATATAAATCGCTATCCACTATCTAAACCTTTATCCGCTACCTAAACCGCTAATTTTGCCAATAGGACCTAAAGAGAAATGAACCAAACCTATCATAAGGTATAATTCTAGTGTCATACTGTTGCTTCAGGAGCGAAATGAAAAAAATGCAGTATTAGTATGCTATATCCTAAAAGAAAAGAAAATTGTACATTCTCATACTCTCAGTTAGACAGCTGCTATGAGTAGTAAAACAGTCAAATAAGACATCAAAACTACAGCGAATTCCACATACAATGCTGTATATATAGATATCGAACCATAGGATTGAAATCCGATTGCAAAAAGGGCAAAAGCGCGTTGTTGATCATGAGACCCTTGCCTGAGTAAGCTCGATTTGGGCAACAGCTTCATTTATGGCATCAATGACGTCCATCTTCCCTCGGCCCAAAGCTTCATCTATCGGAGTGCGCTCATGGCTACACATCCCCAAAACAGACGACACAATTGCATTACTTCTCAAAAAAAAAAATGACAACAAAACCAGTACTCGAGAATCCCACAAATGGGTGAGGTAAGGAGGGGCCGGATGTAGCAGTCCTACCCCTAAAGTTTACTATCTAGAGAAACTGGTTCCAATTGATCCAGTATTAAAAACCGTTCAATTAGGCATTTTTGCTTTAGTCCATCTACACAATTGCGTTACTTTTCAATAAATTGACGAGGGTTTCCGTGTAATTCAGACTTGACATTCCCAGAGATTTAAAGCCTGAAGCATTTTTAGATAACATTTAGATACCTGTTAAGCACAGAGACGTTGGCGCCTGCCAAGATGAGAGTTTTAACCACCTACACCAGAAGAGAGCAATTTAAGTCATCACAACTGAGAATGCGGGCGTGCGTGTGATGCAATTTTTAGATGGTGAAATTGCTGAATAAGGAATATAAATTACCTGAACATGCCCATTGAGACAGGCCCAGTGGAGAGCCGTGTTTTTCTCCTCGTTCAATGCATTCAAGTCCTGCCTCACATTCGAGCATCAATGTTAAAACTGGTTATTGCTGGCCCATAAAGGGGTGGAGCTCTCCCGTAAAAGAATTATTACATTCACAAGACTTGAACTTGAAAACTTGCTTAATGGGAACTGTTGCATTCACAAGACTCGAACTTGAGACCTAAGTGTGCAAGGGAAAATGGGATTGGGAACAATACATGCACTACAAACTCCAATATATTTATAGCAAACAATTACATTATTGAAAGTGAACAACCTAGTAACAATAACCCTATTTGAAGCACAAACTATAAGAGCATGTAATAAATTGCAGATTGGGAACCCTAGTGTTTCCGATTCCATTCCAAAAGTCAGGGATTAGAGCGATGAGAACTCCAATTCCATTCTAGTTTTAATCACCAAACAGGCCCTCAGTTTTGAATTTGTAAAATGTAAATATAGCATCTTGAATGAAAAATTGAGAGGTATCACTACTAAACGATTTAGAGCCGAAATTAGCTCATGCTTGTCACTTATTCCATTCAAATTATTCATTGAATTTTGCTAGGTCTAATTAGACACTCAGTAAATTATTGGACATAACATGCAGAACAATGAACATGCATGATGCCTACAAATTCAGATTTCATATTCATGTTTAATTGAAATTCCACAGACACTCTCAACACCATCCCAGGATTGTGAACATGAGAAAGCATCTCCTTACCACTCCTTTACTTATAAGGTACTCAACTATGCCATGATGCCCATTGGCTGCAGCCATATGAAGAGCTGCAAGCAGAAAATAAGGTAGGTTAAGAAACCACACACAGATCAATTTAATGCCAAAGCTACGGAAATAATTCAAACCATTAATCAGTTATGTTAACAAAGCAGAAGTAAATCAGATACATTAGCAGCAGAAAACCTAAAGTTTGATCCACACATGTCAACCTGGGTTAACAGAGTCTCCATGTTGACTGTTGAGATTTAAAGAGGCAACCTTAGAACAGATAGAGACATAGACATACTGACAGTCATGTAGGTAATACTAATACATCACTCACGTGTATGGTTCTAGAGTGTTTTGCGAGATAGAAATCAAAGAGTTTTTAAGGGAGTTGAAATTCCTCTTCAATAGGTCAATGCGTGCAAGTTGAAACACATTCTCATCAAGAATCTCTTTTTGGGATAGCAGGAAGCTTAGCTATTCATCTATTGAAGCGGTTGATTCTGTGGATAGCTTGCATTTCGGTTGTACGTAGTTTTGAAGGATGTAACAGTGCCTTCGAAATTTGTTATATCATAATATATGTTTCCTTATCAAAAAGTAAGGTTAAATCACTCTCTTCGTAATGCTTACTAATTATCCAGGAGATAATGAAGGTATGCTTCATGTCCGCCAACCATAATAACAATCCCAGTTATTCAAATAAATATTCTACAGCATATCCACCAAATTAATAAGAGGGCCATGTAATATCCAGAAAAGCTACAACGCTGTTTAAACTGCGCAAACTAACTCTCCCCGTCATCGGATTTCAGGAAAATTTGACACTTGTTGCTCATGTAAAACTTAGTGCCTACAATTGAATCAAGGACAAATTTAACAAGCTAGTTGCAAAGTTTCAATAATTTGTTTGTTTACATGACCATTTCAATTCATCAAGTGCATGTGAACTGCCAAGTGTTATCGCCAAAACAAGGAGAAATCAGAAATCAAAAAGATGTGCTAACCTGTTCTGCCTTGTGAATCCTTGGCATCGAGTGAGATTCCACCCGCTTCCAACCCTTTTAGGTCATCAAGATCGTCATACCTAGCAGCCTGCGTGAAAGATGCACATAATCATCCATGATCCTGCCCTTTACTTTGTAAAAGGATAGCAGACAATATTGTTTCACGAGGTGAATTGCATAATGATGAATTTCCTCAACCACACACTTCCCTTCATAACCCAGTACAATACCTAACAGGAAAATTGGATTGCAATATGTCGAATTATAGGGGTTAGGATAATAGTAAACTGAACTTTAGAATTGTATCATCGTAAGCTTCACTATTGAGTGCTTGGATTTCAGTGCACCACCACCAGATTTACAATCCAATATACTATAGTTTGGATTACTACAATCCAATGTATAATAGCATAGAATAGAACAAGCCAATATATAATAGTTTGGACTACTATTACCCAATGTATTAAATTTGAGATTACTATAATACGAGTGCCACGTAAGAAAACAACTATCTGTTGGTGACACGTAGGAAAATTTGGTTGTTGTGCACTGAAATCCAAGGATTCTCTTCAATGTTCACCACTTTGATACAATTCTAAAGTTTGACTTACTATTATCCCAAACCCTATAGTTCATCTTACCACAATCTAATTTTCCTATGTAAAATACCAACTAAACTCATGGAAATAGACCAGAGTTGTAGTGAACATCATCACAACTATAACACTGACATCGCTCCTAGTGTGAGTCCCGCTTTCACGAGGTCAAGAGATGTCCAAATGCATGTAGGGTTACCTCTACAAACATCACTAGTGTGGGTCCCGCTTTCACGAGGTCTATTGAGACGCATAACATATACATCCTTACCTCTACAATCACATTTGTTCACCGGGTGGCAATAAGAAACTGAAACATACACAAATACAATCCAACCACAAAGACAAAACCTCCTATATGTACCATAACTATGAGTTGGGTTCATAACATATAGAGTTTTGGTTGAATTCCTTTTGGGGGTGAGTTGAATTTTACTCCAGAAAATTCCAATTGTTCCCAATTCTTCCAACGAAAACCAAAACTAATTAGCTCCCACAAAACCAAAAGACATGCTTAAATGGGTAAACTTAATCAAAGGAACAGGAAACTTAGTAACATTATCTACTGTATAGTACGCAACCAAGGAAATTTTGAGAGAAAGATTCCCCCTTTTACACAGCAGCATCACATAGTCAATTAGTCATCGCCTGGACGATCGAATAGCAATATGGGTCTATTACTGAAAGAAAACCTAAGAAGAGGGAAAACATATACAGGGAAAATGATGGGGAAAGATTTTGAAGGAAGAAGCGAGGGACTATGGAGGAAAATAGGTGATTAAAAGTGAAATATTTGGTAGTTTATACTTGAGAAATACCTCCAGTAATGCGTCGACCTGCTCCTCGGTGGGAATTGCATCCGCTGGTATAACTTCGGCGCCCATGGCTACTGCTACTTTTAGAGAGAGAGAGAGAGAGAGAGGAGGAGGAGGAGGAGAAGAAGAAGAAGGTATCTGAGTAGCTGGTTGAGTGCTGGGAATCTGGAATGCTTCTTTTGGGCTTGGTCTCCATTAATGGGTTGGATCCAACTGATTGAGATCCAAAATCTTAGGCTTGGAGTCTCTGCTGCTACTTTTAAAGCACTCGTGCCGTAGCCCAAGCCCAAGCCGAAGTTTCCAAGGTAAAATTAGCGCATGCAAAAATTCAAGTTCGATAAATTCGAGCTCAGTGCCACATTTCGGACGAAAAATTTTATGTTTGGATCCGATTTTTATTCAGGTCAGATTGAAACAGAAAATTCGGATGAAGCTAAATTTGGGTCAGATTCGAGTTTGGACAATAGAGAAAAAAAAGAAATATTATGTCTGATTATTCAGTCAGTATAAAAATTCAAACGAAAAATCTATGTCTGGACTCAGTTTTTTCCGGATCGGACAATTCGGATTGTTGATTGACAATATTATAGTTTTACGATTTTATGTATGATGTGATAATTATTTCATTGTCTTTATTCTTTAATACCTATCTTTGACTGACAATATTATATTTTTACGATAATATTTTTCATTAGTAATCTAATGATAATATTATTGTGTATAAAATAGTATACATATTGAGAAATTTCGATGAAAATAATATACATATTGAGCAGTTAACAATCAAAATTTTCAAAGCTTTATTAACGTGTTAAGATCCTATTCGATCTTTTCAGTGGTAGGTAAAGTGTGATAATTGTATAATATGGCAAAAATATGGATAGCGTTGATACTAGACCAGGAAATTCGGGCGGGTGATCGGGTTATAGGTCGGGTGTATATCGGATTCGAGTAAATACGGGTCTGCCATATTTTGGGTTCAGTTAAATACGAGCGGTATATTTTTATTTCGGGTAAATCAATGGATTATTACAGCGATCTTTTTCGTTTTTTCTTTAGAAAATTTTGTCTCTAAATGTTATTTTTCGGATAATATATATAATAAAATATGATTAACTTCTAGTAATGATATATTATTATAAATGTTTCAACTTAAATTAGAGAAATAACAAATGAATAAGTTAAGTTTATATTTTAATAGTCATAAATTTCAAAAAAAATAACAAATTCTAATATGGTTGAATTTAAAAAGTAAATTTTTCGGGTCAAACGAGCGGATCAGATTTGACCTGCTAATGTGCAGGTTTTTCATGTTCGATTTATTTCCCGTCCCAGTCGAGAAAATCATGTTCAAAACCTAGAATTTTCGGACGGGTTTGGGTTGAGTCACAAAGTTGACAATCTAATTTATATGATATGGTATAGTGTGGTAGTTATAGTAAAATTTGTGATAAGAATTATTGGTGTAATAGGTGATGAGAGAAAAAATTATGGTGGTTGCGATAAAATATAGTATGATATAGTAATATGTGATGGTTTGTGGTTAGTATGGTAAATTGTGATATGTGCGGAATGGTACCACACAAAAGAAGGTAACATACGTTTTTTTTTTTTTTTTGAATCAAATACGAGAGGTTCAACCCAACTTCAGTCCATGCGTCCCTGAGTTTTGGGCATTCAAACAGCGCATGCCACAGGTCCTCCCTCATTGTTTTACATATGTCACAACTGTCATTTGATGCAATGTGTCTGTACTTTAGGAGTACTTTTGTTGGCAATATTTGTGCACACACTCGCCACCAATAAATGCTTAGCCTTTAGCAAAATATCCGCTCCCCATATTATCGGCCAGTAAGGTTCGAATTGCTCTAAATTCACCCCGAACCCAAAGAGGTAGGCTGACTTGACCAAGAACACTCCATTCTGTAAAAGCCCATGTCAAAACGTCTTTGTGGGGGTTGGTGCTTATTGGAATGGACAGGATAATTTGTTCATCTCTCTCATTGAAGTATTTGTCTAACAATTCCACATCCCACTCGCCTTTGTCGTGGAGAATGAGCTCACCCATCGTGGGGCTTCCTGCTATCCCCGACTCTCCAGACCAAGGCCTCCTTTAACAGGGATTTTGATGCCCAAATTCCTCTGCATCCATAGCTAGGGTCATAGCCAAGTGCGAAGGAGAGAAAGTCACCATTTGGGAAGTATTTAGCTTTCATAATCCTACTTAGAAGTGAATCCTACTGTTGCATGATTCTCCAACCTTGCTTGCCTAAAAGAGCATCGTTGAAGACATCGAGTCTCCTAAACCCCATGCCCCCTAAACACTTCAACTTGAACATCTTCTCCCACTCTTTCCAATGGACCCGTCTTCTTTCATCCTCATCACCCCACCAAAACTAGACACAAAAGGTTGTGTAGTTCTTGGATAATGTTTGAAGGTACCTTAAAAATATTTATCAGGTATGTAGGTATTGCTTGTAACCTTGCATTACTGCCTTTAAAGAGATTTCCTTCCCTGCTGTGGACAACAATCTCTCTTTCCATCCTTTTAGCTTCTTCCATACTCCCTCCTATAGTGCACTCAAAATCTTTTCTTGCTTAGCGGACTATCTTAGGTGCTCCTAGGTATTAAGTGACAAACTATATATATATATATATGAGAATTGGATTTTAATAATCCCTACTTTCACAACTGGACAACAATAATCCTTACTATAAATTTGGATTCTGGTGGTCCAAAAAAAAAATAAAATTGGATTGTAGTGGAATATCATCGAGAGTATACTATAAATATCATAGATTTTGGGTTGCGTTTGATTCAAAACTTAGTATAACACTTTACCATGATTTTTAATGAATTTACGACGTTTCTCCCAATTTTTTTCAATTTTTTTACGATTTTTTATGATTTTTCACTTTTAATCCTTTTAAAAAATCATAATAATTATTCGGAGTCTTAAAAAAATAATTTGAAAATTGTTTTAGTAACTATACTTCATTACTTTTCTGGGAGAAGGAATGAAAGAAACAAAAACAATATTGGGTGGGAAAGAAAAAAATAAAAAGAATTTGGAGGTGGATTTAGTATCACTACAATTCAATTTCATTTTATTTTGGACCATCAGAATACAAACTGAAAGTAGGAATGATCACCATCCAATTTGTAAAAGTTGGGATTATTATAATCCAATTTTCCTATATATATATATATATGGAAACTGGTCAAAAAATAAAATCTATAAATATATATATATATATATATATGGAAACTGGTCAAAAGATAAAATCTTGGGTCGCATAACCCTGGGGTCCAAGTAAAGGGTAAAATTCAAATGAGAGGTGAAGGAGAAAGGCCTGGGGACGACCCAAAGTTGCCACCAAGGCAGCGGTCAAATACTGGAATAGGAAGGAAGACGCATTCTCTCTCACATCCACATTTTCATTTTATTCTGCCCCCTGGAAAACAGGGGACATTTCTTTCTCCCCTGTTCCTCCCAAATTCCAATCATAATTCCCAATTCATACCAAATCTCTCTCCCTCTCTTTTTCCCCTTCATTAATTTCACATTCCTTAATTTATCACCCTCTATCAATCTCTCTGTTTCTTCCGTATTCACATGCAATGACTACCGTCACCCTCTTTGTCGACCAACATTTGCCTCACGATCTCGACAATCTCTTCATCCCCGATCAGGTAATCAATCGTTCTTTGTTGTGTTGGGTTGTTTATTTAGGGTTTGTGATTGAATTTGGTAGAGTAATTTGATTGGATGAGCAGGCTAAATTGAAGGGTGTGGAGGAAGATATAGAGAAAGAGGGTGAAGGTGATTCCAGCACAATGGCGATTCATGAATATGATGGTGTTTGTGCAATCTGTTTGGATAATATTCAGCTTCAAGATGCCGCCCGTATTAAAGGATGCGATCATGCTTACTGGTTCGTCTTGGATCCTCCTCTCTGCATTCTAATCTTCTTTTGAATAATTGCTATGCTAATTCATGATTAGGTTCATTGTTATTATGCAATGCCGTGTTATTTTCGTGATATTTGATTTCGCAATTTTGTCGGAGTTAAATCTTCAATTCTTGAAACTTGTTTCAATTTATACTGTATTAAACCTCAAATGGAAGATTCTGATCAATCTAAAATGTAGATCTGAAATCTGAATTGTATGTTTTACATGGTAATTATCAAGTTGTCATCGAATGAGATGTGATGGTGTTATGATTAGATCCAAGAAATGTAAACTGATAATTGGTTTGTGATTTGTGTTAATTGTGATATGATGATCCAGTGTGACGTGTATCCTGCAATGGGCGACTTACCATGAGAATCCAAAATGCCCGCAGTGCAAACATCCCTTTGAATCCCTCAACGTTCATCGTGCACTTGATGGCAGGTATTTCTTGTAAATTTTAATCAATTTTTTCCTCAATGCCTGCTTATTGTCATCATGCTTATGCTTGCAAAATCTTGACCAACCCCAATATATATTACTTAACACCATTGGAATCTTTTTAAGCTAATTATTTCAGAGACCACTGATTTCAAATCCTAGATCCGTCAGTAGGTACGCAGAAACATAGTTTTTCCTCCAAATTTTGATATTGACCAATTTGATTGAAAATGCGAGCACAATTCTGCTCGTATTTCTGTCATCCAAACTCGATTTTAGGTTTGTCCCCCCCCCCCCCCCAAAAGAACTATGTAACCAGCAGTTTCTTGTTCGAGTTTGAACAATGACGGATTTGATTGACCTAATCCGAACCCGAATGTTTACCAATGCTAAAAATGTGTTGAGCATTCACCTGTTGTACGTTCTTACACTTTTCCTGCATCTTTTAATTAAGAAGGTTCTTGCTTAACTGAAGGTATAGTATTAATCTATGTTACTCTGACTCTTCGTATTCCATGTTGTGCCCGTGTTGGACCCTCCTTAGACATTCGACACTTCAAATTAACTGAAAATATGCAAAATTTCTTAAACATAATTACCTTGCAGCCTCCATGACTACATGTTTGAAGAAAGCGTGTGCTTACTGGTGCGAGCTGCATGGTTCACTCCCCTCGCCGTTGAATCCCCAGACGATTTCTACGACGAATTCGATGACCTTCTCTACTACCAATACGAATACGAATACGAATACGAATACCAATACCAATACGAAGTCGACCAAGTTGAAGATCTTGTCCTTGATGAGGATGATTACTTCCACAACTCATCATCAAACCTCCTTCGAATAGGGAACCGAAGATGGGGAGACAATGGGTACATCCGAGCGGGCCACCAGGAGGCAAGGCCGGCCCATCACAAGCCCAGCCCAAACGAGTCATCGAGCTCGGGCCCCTCCCGCAACCACCATCGCAACGACGCCAGCTCATCATCGCACGAGCCCAAGAAGGATTCGAATTCAATGGGGCGACGCGCTAAGAGGGCACTTAAGCGGGAAGCTGCAGATAAAGCAAAGCATCAGCAGCATTTAGTTAGGCTTGGTAGGCAGTGATGAATGACATGATGATTTGCATTGGATTGCATTCATTCATTCATGCATGCATGCATGCATGGGGGGCTGTTGTGCACGTACAATCTAGCAGCAGCCCTGTTGTACAGTACATTTTATCTGATCTCTTGGTTTAATTAGGTCATTTTAATTCTACCCCGTCTGTAAAAAATAAGGGGAGTTGGTTAATCGTGTGTGTGTAGTTGACTGGGGGCTGTTTAATTTGAGTGCAGCTTGTGGTCTTGTAATCTTCTTCTTTGCAAAGTAGGTGTCTTGCTAGTTTTATCAATTCTCAACATTTGGTTATTGTGATTTGTTGTTAGTTTGGTCTCGTCTATTCTTTGGATTTGTTTTCATGTAAACAGTTGTTTCAGCTAACACATGATTTTAGTGGTTTGTTTAACTGTATTTGTTCCACTGATTTGGCCAGTGTTTCATTCAAAGGACTCTGATGTACTCTACCTACCTAATGGGTTCAGATTAATAGGTATGTATAGGGTTAGGGTATTTGTCGTGGATCAGCATGAAGACACCCCCCCCCCCTTTTTTTTTGTTTTGCAACGGGTAAAGTCTGATAATGGTATGGAATGATAAAAATGTGATAGTGTGATGTGGTATAGCATGGTTATAAGTTGTGGTAAGAATGGTTGGTGTAGTAGGTGAGGAGCCAGAAATGTGAAAGGTAGTGAAAAAAAGTGAGGAGAAAGATAATTACGACTGTCGTGGTAAAGTGTAGTATGATATAGTAATATATGATGGCTTGTATTTAGTATGGTAAATTGTGATAGATGCGGCAGGGTACCACACAAAAGAAGAGACCCAGTTATGACATGTACTCTCGTCATTTCTGTTTTTGTTCTTTTGCTGTGATGTGATGAGTTTATCTTATGGACTATAATATAAATTATGCTTGTCTGGTTTTTTGGTAGAAATTACAGCAGATGTTCCCAATTCGTTGGTTACATTGTCAATGAGCTTAGCTTGATTTAAATAGTGGGTCAATATCTTGGCTATAATTATTTAATTCTGCATCAGTCATTGGACATTCAAACAGGATTTGTTTATTGGACAATTACACCTGTTCCCTTTTATATCATAGAAAATATGTCAACAATTTTGAAGTTAATTAATTGTGTTCTATGCTTACCTACCTACCTAAAGAGAGAATGGATGGAGAAGGGAAAGGGAAGGTTGTGTGTGTAACTGGGGCATCTGGTTTCATCGCTTCGTGGCTCGTGAAGCTGCTGCTACAGCGCGGTTACATTGTCAATGGAACAGTTCTTGATCTTAGTAATGCTTCTTCCCTACTATCGCATCGTTGTGTCTGTCTTTCATCATATGCATTTGATCTGATTGACCAACACACAAATTCAACTGCGACAGATGATGCAGCGCAGACAGATCACCTGTTGGTGCTCGAGGGAGCAAAGGAGAGGCTTCACCTGTTCGAAGCAGATCTGATGGTGGAGGGCTCCTTTGATTCTGCTATCTCTGGATGTCAAGGTGTTTTCCATACTGCTTCTCCTGTTAATTTTGATGTCAAAGACCCCCAGGTTTAGTTTTCATCTTCTTCTTTCATCCTCTACAATTGTTTTGCTTTCCCTTTTTATGTTGACAGTTCAAGCTACTTATATTCTTGAGATTGGGTACTTAGTACTGCTGCTGATAACTAGTGGAGTGATATTCATCTCTATATTCTACTTATCAACCAAACAAAGTGATTTATGCTTCAGATCACTTCCCCAGAACAAAAATTGTAAGATTGGAGGGTGATGGGTTGATTAGAGTTCTGATAATTGATTAATATTGGTATGCATATGAAGAGTCGTCTGCTATATTTTCATTGTAATGATGCAGACTTATCACAAGCGATCCACTTTATCTATTCTGAGAAGCACACTCAAAACTCATCACCCTTTTTATTCTTTTGTACATTGAAATTTCAGGGTGATGTTCTTGATCCAGCAGTCAAGGGAGTGCTCAACGTTCTGTCATCATGTCAGAAGTGCGCGTCAGTCAGAAGAGTAATCTTGACATCTTCAATAGCTGCAGTCACATACAATGGCAGATCCCTAGCACCTGATGTGGTGGTTGATGAGAGCTGGTTTTCTGATCGGGAGCTATGCATGAAACAGAAATTCCGATTTCAGTCTGCTGTAAGATGCATGTACCTCTTGCTTGTGTTGTCCTGTCAGTTGGATTCATGTGAATTTCAAATTTCGACCACTTTGCCTTGGCAGATGTGGTATGCAGTTTCAAAGATCATGTCGGAAGAAGCTGCCTGGAAATTTGCCAAAGAACACGGTATTGACATGGTTGTGCTAAACCCAGGGATGGTAATAGGTCCCATGTTGCAGCCAACTTTAAATGCCAGTGTTGCTGTTGTATTCAAGCTCATCAATGGTGTGTGTTACTTTGTGTGCCCTCATCTCATCTCAAAACTTTTCAACCGGCAATTTTTCTTGACTTGATCGGATTTTGTGTGTTCCTCAGCAACTATATACCCAAATTCAACAATGAGTTGGGTGAATGTCAAAGACGTAGCTGCTGCACATATATCGGCATTTGAGATACCTTCTGCAAATGGGAGGTACTGTCTTGTCGAAACTGTTGCTCACTATTCCGAGGTTGTCAAAATGTTACGAGAACTCTACCCTTCTCTCCAACTTCCTAACAAGTAAGTCTTCGCTCTTTCTTCTTCAACAACTCCCCTAATCTTTTGCTCACTATTCTGGGGTTGTGAAAGTGTTTTTTGACTGAAAAATTACAACATACACTTATTAGAGTGCATTTGGTTACAATCTAATAATAGTATTTTCGTATGATGAATCAAATTAATCGTCAATGTTTTTAAATTCTGATTAATGCATGGATCAAAGTGATAGACTAATAGTAATACGAAATTGAGGGAGTATCTTTCTGGGGTTTCTGAGTTTGAATCCAATGCAAAGATTTCGCCTAAAAATGTTGCCGCTACAGATGTGCAGATGAGGGGAGTTTTACACCGACGTATCAGGTGTCGAAAGAGAAAGCAAAAAGCTTAGGGGTTGAATATATACCTTTGAAGGTAAGTCTTACTGAGACTGTTGAGAGCCTCAAGGCCAAAGGGCTTTTAAGCTGTTGAGTCGCAGGTGTGCAGTTGTCAGGATTCTTCTGTTTTCGCTTTGCGTTGGTTTTCTTGATGTTTTGCATAACACCCTGTTGTCTGAATACACTTCAGTGGATTTGGCTCTTTTGAGCTTGTAGATTAGAATGATGACATATAATGTTTTCTGTAATGTTTTCTGTATATGGCAGTTATTGAATTCTTGAATGGTTTAAATTACAGGAAGCATGTATCTGACAACTTCAAATGTGCAATTTATTATGTGTTCCTGGAGCTTGTGCTCCAAGAGCAGCGATTTTTCAGTAGTTTGTTATGTTTTGTTTACTCATAAAATTAAGATTGTTCACTATGGAGTATATGTTCTGGGTGTACGTAATATATATTGCTTCAAATGAGGATCTTTCATATATCCTTCCTCCTTTGGGAATATGAATATTGCATTCTACATTCCAAAATACATTGTTTTTGGGGGTTTTAGATAAACCCCCTTTTAAAAATCCATCTTGCAAAAAAATATATACATATGGCTGTTGGCTGCAAGAAGTGATTTATATGTTATGTCAGAGGAAGATGTCCAAATGGATCAAGCAAATGCAATCGCATTCATAAACCAAATTCTTACAGAATACAGAGCGTGAGCATTTAACAGACCGACACTCCTACACTTCCTTCTATGTAAACATTCCTGCAGAAGGCAGCACCACAGCAAGCGGGTTGTTCAATTGTCATTTTGTCGACTGGCAGATTGACGGGACATGAAGATTGCCAATACAATGAAGACCACCATCATCTACACCGATAGACCAGACAAACGGGTCATTCAAAATTTGAATATAGCTTAGAATTGGATCTATCAAGTCAACGGAATGCAGAATCGAAGTTGGGATTCGAGCTGGTCATTTTAGGAAGCGGTCATATTCAATTCTATTCGTTTGATCCACTGTGATCCAAATCCAATACCCCAAAAGTCCCATTGCAAAGATAGGGTATGGGGAGGTCTAATGTAGCAATCCTTACTCTCATAGTGCGTTTGGTCGAAAGACTTTCATCTTTCCTGGAATAATGTTAGTCAACCTTCCCAGTTGACAAAGTTTCCTACGTTCGGAAGAAAGCTTTGACCTAGGGCCCATTATTTTCACTCTAGAAATCAGTAAACATTTTCTCGCGGGGTAAGGAGGAAAAACTTTCCCAAGATTTTACCAAACATACCCTAAAATTAAAAGATCCAGATAGACTGGTTTAATTTACCCAAGATTTTAAAATCGTACAATACCATGGAAATGAAGTCAAAAGAGGCTTAGATTAGATGCATTTTGCTCTAGTCCTTTACAATCAGATATAGAGCTGGCTAATAGGTCAGGTCGTGTCGGGTTCGTATTCATATCAAACTTAAACGGGTTCAAAATCTTCCGACCTGAACCTAACCCATTTATTAAACGGGTTGGAAATTGAAACCGTTTACCATTTAAATTTTAAACGGGTTGACCTTATTTTGACCTATTTACCCATTTAAGTAAACGTGTTAAAATAAAGTTACCAATTTACCCATTAACTCACTTATACAAAACAATTCATTGTGGGATCGAAATAATGACATATCATACCCAACAATTTCTGTGGTAATATAATTTGAATTATATATAAGGAGATGTCTTTTAATTCATAGTCAAAGATAAATATAAGTTAAAATTACAAGTTTTACGTATATTTCAAAAAATATCAATTGTAACTTTCACCTAAGTTTATTGATAAACGGTATAATTGGGAAATAATTATGAAGCAAATGACTTGATCCATGTGACATGCCTAATTAAACGGGTTAAGTAGGTATTTTTTCGTGTCGAAAATCCTAACCTGAACCTAACCCATTTAATTAAACGGGTTTATCGTGTCAACCCATTTAATTAAACGGGTTGAAAATTTCTACCTAAACCCGTTTAATATCGTGTTAGGTTCAGGTCGGTAATCGTGTCGGGTCAGCTTTTCCCAGCTCTAATCAGATACAATATGCTGCTCAAGAAAATCCCAATAGTATAAGCCATCTCATTTCTTATCAATCTGGTTTTAAAGCAGGATATAATTCTCTATAAATGGACCGGTCAGTCTTCCCCGGTCAGAATCGAGGACAAAGACAAGTTCTTACCACAATACGACCATATGCAGGCTTGCTCCTCAGTACATATAGCTTCCTGCAAACAGTACATACACATGAATTTGTTGTATGTCACATAATCACATAAGTAACAGTGAGTTGAGGAAGTATTGTGTTCAACATACCTTTTGTTCAAAGTTCCAGATTCCCTACAAATTTTCTGAATTGCCTCGATCCTATTAAGTGTTTTTGTCGCATTAGGATCCCTCTTGTCGACCTTTGGCTTTATCATGCAAGCAAAGTCATAGAAGGCCCCATAAACATCAGGCATTGTATTCGTCCGGTCAATTACTATGGCAGTTAGACCTGAAAAATGATGCAGACATATATGAAATTATAAGCAGCTCAGTAAAACATCATACATCACAGGCATTATATATTCGTAATTCTAGACCTTGAGATGCACGAGTGCAGGTTTTAACTTACCACGTCTCATTTTCACTACGCCTCTGAAGACTTGAATGTTGTTATAGCATAAAGCTAACGTTCCAATGGCCATGATCTAGAATAAAATCCGATAAAAACATAAAATGTGATAAATTGCCACCAAGCATGCTCGTAGTCGTAGAAAAGGGTGTCTAATGACAAATCAGAGGAACCCTTGTCACTGTAAATGCATCTTATCATAATGCAAAGATCAGAAAGGTTGCTACTGTTCAGAGGATATTTCATACTTGTGGAATGGCACAGAAACGGAATATAGCATTATCACGCAAAGCTTGCATGTATTTGAGGCAATCTTCCACATGAAATAGGGCATTCGTCACCATGTCATTTAAACACTGCACAGCCTTCTCCGAATTCTCCTCATATTTTAAGTCCTGAATAACATTTCCCAGAAGAAATCAGGGACAACCCTAAACCTAAACTCTTTATTTCTTGGACCGTTGGACCCAACACAAAATCATACAGGTGAAATCACAAGAAAAAGGACGAACCTCAAGTTTGTTGACGTATTTACTCCATATCTCCCGAGGCCAAAACATGCGAGATTTCGGTATCTCATTAATGTCTTCTAGATAATCACGAATAATGTTTGTTTTCTGCACATATTTGGGGCAGTGAAGATTCAATACAGCATTCACCAGACAAAGTACGCTTCTATTAAGGGGCCCCAGTCCCGTTCAAATTTGGGGAGCTGAAGGATCACCTGAAGAAATAAACCCATAGAATTGGAAAGATCATCAGGAGCGAGATCCTCCGAACCAGAGTTGTGGAAAAGCTTTGATAACCCTAAACCAACAAGTCCTGCTACATAGTGGCAATATTCATCATAGTCTTCAACCGTCTCCACCTGCCAAATGACAAGAAGTCAAGAACTATTCATCGTAGCTAACACAAGGTTTGAGAGGATCCAGGTGTAGGCAGTCTTCCCTCATGCACGGGAGTACATGGAGAGGCTAATTTCGGTGGAAACTATTCATCGACGATTCACGAGTGCTTATTAGATAGTCCCAAGTCTATGGTTTTTTTTCTTTTTTTGAGCCTCACAAATGAAAATACGAGAGTTTAGGAGAAAATAAAAGGAAAAGAAGATTCATGTATGTTTGGTCAAATGTATGCATATATATCCTTCCCTTTTATTAGCAATGCGACTCACGCAGAGGGGAGCCCAAAAAAAGAAATAAAGGGAAATACAGGATGAACTGTGGAATGTAGAGAGGTAATTGTCATGCACATTTACAAACCTCCTTGCAGATAAATTTTGCCATTCCTGCTCCCATTCTTTTGGTGATATCCTCAATCGAAATCTGGTAACTGCAATTAACAATCAAAATTGAACACATCAGACTGGTTCCAACTTCCAAACACTGTTAATGGATAAGCCCCTTAGGCTAATAATAGTCTAAACTCTTACATCTTAACGGACCAAAAAAAAAAGGTTTATAAAAGAGAAGGTTACCCTCTATCAAGTTCCAAGAAAGCAGTGGAAACATGGTGGAACTCATCCATAAGAACTTTGTATTCCTTTGTACCGCCTTAATACAAAAGGGAACATCTCATTAGCAGAAATTAATCTACATAGAAAGCCCAAAAAACACAGCAGCAGAAGAAATAAAAAGAGACATCGAGATCCATTAAAAAAAATGACAAAAAAGCAACATGTTCCACGGAAAGAAATGATCTCAGTGTGATTTTGAACAATTTCAATCTAAAGCACTACTTATAATCTCGCACTCCAAAGATCACAACAACAACTACTACACCCAACTGGAATCAGCCAACAAAATCCAGACAGAAGATTGCAGGACTCAAAAGAGCTCACATGAAAAATGCCAGTCACGGTCATATATGTGTTGATGAAAGGCTTTCAGGATTGGCAACTTTACTTCTGTAGCTATGCTTGTGTCATCCTCTGTAAACATAATAGAAAACAAAAATGTTATCAATAGGCAAAATTGCAAACTAACCAAAAACATAGGATGCAGATTCTCATCATGTTTTGTTTTGGAACTTTGTCGAGTGGAAACCCCTATTTGCACTAAAATGCCTAAAGAGTGGAACTTTATGGTTTGCACAGAGAGTAATTGCTAAAATCTTCTTTTTTACGAAACTGAAAATTGAGGTTGAAGACCGTAGTCGATAGTTTTTTGGGTGCATCATGAACCATCATAATAGTTTGTTCAGATTCATATATACAAGTAATAGCCATACATCCCATTTTAGGCTTTTAAGAAGAATGTACGAATTCTAAAATCTTTAAAACATCATCAAATGCTGATTAGCTCATAGTTACGAGGAACGCTTCCCGGCTCATTAGTCCAGGAATGCGGGTCGGTAATTTTTAAACAAATTTAGTCTAGTTTTGACTTCAGAGCGCGGGTCGCAGGCATATGTAGCGTTCCCAGTAACTATGGATTAGCTCCTACAGATCCTTCAAAACATTCTACAATACCTAAACTTTGGAATTTCAGCAAAGTGGCCAGAGTCTCCTATAGACCGCAGAACTGAGCTAGGTTGGATATAACTATACATATAAAAACATTGAAAACTCAAGAACAAACTCAAGAAAAGCCAAAGGTACTTCATGGATACAATTCTTGAGATAGAAGACACAAACCTACGGTGTCGAGCGCCCGGAGGACCAAATAGAAGACACATACCTGCAGCACAGGGAAATGGGATTGTTACGAAAAACTTGTGGGAAACTAGAATTACGGGAAACTAGAATTATGACTTTCGATTAAGAAAAACAAGACCAAAAAAAAGTTGGATAATATTGTTAAAAGTTGATCCTGGAACATAAACAAACTTCCATAGTAGTACAAGCTAAAATGATGGGTAATTACTAATTACTAATGATGATAGTATAATTGCAATATTATACTTTTGTGATAGTATTATTCGTTACAAAACTAATGATGGTAATTTTATATAGCAATTTATTGTATATATTGAGAAATTTATGGTCAAAATTTTTGAAATTTGACTGCACGATTTCCAAACACGATTTCCAAAGACGACAATTAATATGGAACAGAGGGAGTAGCATATTTTCCTTATTTCCTATCACTCAACCAGAGATTTTCCCATGTATCAACTTACAGATAAGTGATGATAACTTCAATTAGCAGAAACACAAAAACAAACAAACGAAAAACAAAAAACTCTACACTGGGTAAATGTGATGGGTAATTAGCAGAGTCCTGAATCCTTGATAAACCATTAGAGCTTAATTAGAGCTTAATCAGAGCTTAGAAAATAAAAAGGCCACAGAATGAGAAGTTCATTCAAACTTCAAAGCCAGTACTCATTTCTTCAACACAAAACATGAACAAATAAATGAATAAACAACAGAAAATCTTGTAAATTTCATCATACTGAGCTGCTAACATCCCAAAACTTAAAAACAGAAAGAAAGCAAAAAGTTCAACAACAAGAAAGCAAAAAGTAATTGTCATTTCGGAAATCATGCACTCAAATTTAAAAAATGTTGACCACAAATTTCTCAATATATATGAGTTGGTATATAAAATTAATATCATTAGATTCGTAATGAAAAATACTATCATATCAGTATAATCTTGCAATTATTAATAACATATTATACATGAAATTATCAATCAAAGAGTGACATTATATACCATAAAAGTCAAAATTATGTAAGAGATTAAAGGCTCACAGCATTGCGAAGTTCGACGCCAAGCTGCTGAATAACGAGGGCGAAGCTTCTAGAAACTTTGTGAAGCATGGAGTAGCAAAAACCCCAGTGTGTTTCAGTTGGAATCTGCTTCTCTGCATTCTTAACTGCCATTTTCAGCTTCAACATCGGGTAGAACTCATCTGGGTGCTTCAGAATCGCTCCCAATGTCCCCATTTTTTGTTCTTAATTTTCTGGGTTTTCCTTGGATTCGAATTCAGCGATTATATAGACGAAATTGAACCCCTCGTAGACCCACTTAATCTTGTTTGGTGACGCAAAGAAATATGTGAATGATTCGAACACGTCGGGAATTAATCTGGGGAAATTGTAATCTGTTATGAAGTCGGAGTAGATTGGGAATTTCTGAAGAGGGGTTTTTATAGACGGAAATTGAATATGGTAGTTGGTGTTGTGTGGGTTTACGCAGAGTTGCAAACTTAGAATTTACAGAAGAAGAAGTGAGAATTTTGGAGGATTGTGTGACCTGTGATAGTGAGTTGGTTGATGATTTGTTATTATAGAGGGGAGAAGGATGAACGTTAGATGCATCAGCAGATCAAGGATTCACAGTTTATTCTCTTCCTAAAGTGGGCCCCTAAACTCACAATTTAGGTTTTGTCCAATTGAATACAAGATATGCTTCATTAGTTCATTCATTACCTTCTATTTATTTTTAGGATAAGTATGGCGGAAAGAAAAGCCCCACACATAGTCTAAGGGTCCATTTGGACCTAGGAAAATAACATGAAAAAAAATAATTTGGAAAATGAAAATTTTTTCTTTATTAGGATTGAAGAAAAATGAATGAAAAAAAATAATTTAAAAAACTATATATGAAAAATTTAGGGAAATAAAGAATAAAATATTTTTCCTTTAAAAATGAAAGGAAAGTTGAGAGAAAAATTTTGGATCTACAAGTCAATATTTCCCTACTTCATCTCTCACATCTCTCTCTAACTCTCTCATCTTTGTCTCTCTAACGCTATTCTCTCTCTAACTTTCTCATCTCTCCCTCTCTAACGCTCTTCTCTCTCACACACTCTCTCTTTCTCTCTCTCTCTTCTCTCTCTAACTCTCTCTCTAGCTAACTCTCTTTTATCTCTCTAAGTCTCTCTTCTCTCTCTCCCCCAAATCACATCATATTATCTAGAAAAATGAAGTTTGACATTTACAAGTTTTCATACAAATTTTATTTTTCCATGTATTTTTCCTCAAATCAAACAAGGAAAAGAAAGTTGAACATAAAATTAATTTTTTTCCTTCAAAATTTTACTTAAACCAAACAAGAGAGAAATTTACTTTACCCCTAAAAATTTTTCCTCCTAATTTTTTTCCATGAGATTTTTTTTTCCATCCTGTTTTTCTAGATCCAAACGGACCCTAAGTACGAGTGAGCGGTCTAAGTGGGGGTGATCGATTCAATATTCGGAACCTGGATTCTTATCATAATCGATCAAATGGAGAGATTTCAGAACCTGAACGAGTCAAACGGGTAAAGGATAAGGTTGTTAAAATTTATGAATATGTCAAACAATTAGTAAACTATGTACTACCATGAACCGGAATCTAGAACATGTCAATTATGATTAGATATCGAGTAGGCGAGTTCGCGGGTCTTAAAACCGAGAACCATTGGGTGCATGGAACCTGGAGCCTTATTTTAATAAAATAAATAAATATATACATTTATTTTAGAAACCAATTTTACCAAAAAGACAGTTGTAAATTTTATTGAGACTTAGTTTTTATTAAGAATATCTGTAATTTTATATCATTATTTTTTGAATGTTAAATGACAGTCACAACTCACGCTAATTAATGACTTTTTAAAAAAAAAACTTGTGTGCATAAATAGCAAACAACATAGCTCAACAGACTTGTTATTATGCATGTTTAACCGGTGTGAATGGATGAAAAAATTAGTGACCTTTTTTCTAAAAATAAAAAAAGTGGCAGAAAGTATAGCTAGTTTTTAAATAAGTAAAGGTAAGGTTGCTGAACTTTTAAAACCGGACAAACGGATAAGGATAAGATTCCTAACTTTAGGCTAGAGTATGTGGAACCGCTCACCCCTAGGCTTAAGGTAAAGTTCAGACATGTTCTTTTCTAGTGTATAGCTAAGAGGTAGGAAATGTAAGTAAGGTTCTTCTAATGTTTTGGTCTCAACTTTATTTGATGGAGGAACCTCATTTAATCATTTTAATTGGGTCAAGTTGAACTTTGATGACCTCTTCATACGAGATCATTTTGGGCATTTCAAGAAGGCATGTTCTTTGTCAGTTCATTGTCATTCTATCCTTAGGATAGAAGCACTAGCTTTTTGTTTTGGTCTTCAACACATCTTACAAGTTGGATTCTCCAAAATGCAGATTGAATGGAATGACCATATTCTCATTCAGGTTATCCAAGGCACCATTCATATTACATAGTGGTTCAATATGATTACTAGCTAGGAACACAAAAAACCTTCTACAAGCATTGGATGAGTATACCAGTGGCCGCATTTACTAAGAAGCAAACTTAACGGATGATTGAATAACTAACCAGGGTCATTACATTGATAATGCAACTATTTGGAGTTGTAATATTGCTTCTAGTTTTTTTTTTTTCAAAATAACTTTGCAAGACGTCTTGATAGAAGGGTCATCTATATTACTTTGTATCTTTATTTACTTGAGTTAAAAAAAATCTATTGATATCAATTTCTTGTTAGGTTTGAAAGTAGTTTAAATCTACTTTAAAATTTAGAAAACATGATATCAAACTAAATAGTCAATTCATGTCGAACTTGGTCCACTTGTGTTGGATTTGTGTTTCTAACAATCATTTTGAATTTGATTTGCATACAATGTACTATCGTATTGTGTCAGATTTTGACAAGTCTAATTGATATTGATTATTGAGCCAACTAATAATGGGAAAGGGTTCTGACTTTTTCCCTAGCTAACTCTCAATTAATCTTGATTATGAATTATGACTATGAAATAGATATGGGTCTTGTGATAAATGTTCGTCTCATAAATATTTATTCTCTTCTAGTTGACAGTTTCTTGGTGAGTTGATGACCATGGTTATCTTCATATTGACAAGTTGATGCAACTTTGAATTATCAAATGAAGAGTATTGTACTTAGTGACACTGACTTGGAATCATAATTCATCTTGATCTTTATATTAGGCAAGGAACAAATGCATAAAAGAATTGAGTTTTTAAAATTCACAATGTGGCGTGAATCTTATGTACATAAAGATTGTTCTTTTCATAACGTTGATACGTAAAACTATGAAAGGATCATTGTTCATAAAAGTGTGATATTCTCTTTCAAATGGTAGAATCAAAGAGTGTAATCATAATGTAAAAGTTATAATATCAGACAATTGAATTTTGATAATCCTTATTTTCATCTTTTATATTTCAATAATTCCTACTTTTTGTACATGTATTCTAGCGGTCCAAAATAAATAAATAAGTAAATCTGTATTCTGGTGGGTCGTCACCGAGTCAAGTGGTGGTGACTTGGTGGTTTGCTAACATATACCGAGGAGAGTGCGTTTGTCCAAGACTTAGTACTATCAAAATATAATCAACTATGAAATGAGATCACCAAAATATAATAAATATGTCAATGAGACTACTAGAATACAATAACAAGTTAAATGGGACAACTAGAATACAACTAAAATAATAATTTTTAGTCAAACATACTCTGGTACATCACCAAATCACACTAGTTGACTTAATGGCGTCCCACCAATTTTTTTTACCACTAGAATCAGGGACGAAGCCAGAAAAAGATGTTGAGGGGGCGATTATTACAATAGCTCTATTCTATTTCAAAAAAGAATTATAAAATATATTTAGACTAATTAAAGGGAAGAAAAAAAATGATGCAGTAATAAACTATAAATTGTGTAGTTTATTCACATATAATTCATTAATGTACTACTTTAATCATGCAAGCATGACATATATTAAATAAGATAATTTTTTTATTTCAATTCCTTCACTTTAAATAAACAAATTTTAGATTACTGTCAATACACATAAATCAATATATTACAGGTTCATAAATTGATATTTATTGGTCTATCATTACTATTTTTAATTATTATAATTATTTGCTACAGTAATATCTATATTTGTCAAAACATTTGAAAATGAGTAAGAAGAAAAAGGGTGGAGTCCAGCTAAAATGTAAAATATCATAAATTATAATGTATATTAATATGTTGCTCTAGGTCAAAAGCAATGAAAAATGGATACAAGCTTCCAAGATTTGAACCCCTGACCCCATAGTTATTGCTTTAGGGTTCCACCATTACTCTACAGCCATAATGTGCAACCAATTTGAACACTATATATTAAACTGATTCAGGCCAGGGTGGGGCAATTGCCCCTGTTTACCCAGGGGTAGCTCCGTCCCTGACTAGAATATAAAAATAAAATATGGATTATATATATATATATATATATATATATATATATATATATTACAGATCCAGTAGAAAGAGAATTTAGGTAAGAAGGTGAGAAGAGCAAATCGCAGCCCTTGATTTTGCATCTAACAGTGTGCGATCATGGATATCAGGGAGTGTGGTCATGAATTTCATGATCACAATACCTAAAATCCATAGCCACGCTCCTTGAAATCCATGATCACACTCTCTGATATCCATGACCACACATCGTCTGATGTAAAATCAAGGGTTGTGATTTGCTCTTCTCATCTTCCTACCTAAACTCTCTTTCTACCGGATTATATATATATATATATATATATATATATATATATATATATATATATGACCACAATGTGATTATATGACAACTAAGACCCTGTTCTTTTATGCGGTATTTTGCGGAATGGTGTGGTGAGGTGTGGTGGAATTGTGGTGGGGTATAGTGGAATTGTGGTAGGTTATTGGTATGTGGGGTGGGTGAGGAGAGAGAATGTAAAAAGTAGAGGAGAAAAGTGAGGAGAGAGAAAAGTAATGATTTGCGGTAAAATGTGGTGGGCTGTGGCAAATTGCGGTAGGTTGTGGCACCGCAGTTTGCCAACCACAGAAAAGAACAAGGCCTAACATGAAATATGATTGAACTAGATTATACGTGATGAAAAACTACAAATTTAATAGATATCTCATAAGCTGAATTCTACAAAACCCTAATGTAGGAAGAATATTGTAGTGACTAGTGATAGAATATTACAATCAAGGTTGTTAGAATCGGGATCCTAATTCGGATTCATGGAGTAGTTAGGATCGGAATAAGCTCACGTAGAATCGTGGATCGAAATGTAGATAGTAGAATCACATCGAGGATTATGGATCATAAAATAATCGAACGCGATTTTAATAACTATGATTACAATTGTCCTTCACTGTTGAGATTATTTCCAATGTGGGCTTCTAGGATGAACTTTAAATTGTAGTTTATAGACCAAAAACACTCTTAAGAATAGAGATTATTTAAAGTTATTTATCAAATATTAGCTTGTTGTTAAGATATTTTATTTAATTAAACATAAATTAAAAAGATTATATGAGATAGCATTACCACCCAATAATATAAAGCGCGAAGCCAACACTTAATGTCGAAGAGGGTAAATATTAATTAAAAATAAATTATTATAAATTTTAATAATCAGAAAAAGTCATCATCAGCTAACAAAATTGTAAAATAATTTTGAAAAATCAAATAAAATTGTTATATAATACTAGGAAGCATGTATAGCGATTTCCAGCTTTTGGCAATTATGGTAGTTACGGTAATTCCTGCGATGTGTACCGTACATGTGGCATGATCAAATCTCATCCATCGATTTTATTTATTTTCAAATTCTGAAAAAAGTTAAAACTATGAGATTTAAACTTGCAACCTATCTTATAGTAAATAGATCCCTACCCATTCAACCATGTGTCTTTCACTAATTATTTTTGCAATATTTTGTTATTGTATACAACATACCTTAGAATTTAAGTTTTAAAACCCTTCTACCTTCCATGATTGACGATGCCCCTGGTAACTGCCTCCGCCGTTTGACGAAGCATGACTTCTCATCACCGCTGCCGACCAGTTTTCCAGTACCAATTTTTGAACGACCGGATGTCACCAGTGTCGGAGAACAACGATGTTCTCAAACACCGGCCATGCAGAGTGTGATTTCATTTCGTTTTTTTCCATAATCAGTTTTTGATGGCGGCGAGGGTAACAGATCGGGAGTGCCTGGTCTCGGGATTGCATCCGAGCGAGGGAGACTTGGCCACGGGAATACTTCTTGCAGTAGTTGTATCTCCAGCGAAAGGTCGCCGAAAACAATGGAGGTCGGTCAATTTGTTTCAATCTTTTCATCCGGTATCCATCATAATCTATTAAATATATTAAAACACAAGCTCATAACTCCTAAGGAAAATCTAAACCTAAAAGAAATAATTTAGAAGGTTTGGTGAATTCCAAAGCAAATTCCAAACCTACATAATTTATTATTACATTCATAAATATAATATTAATAAAAATGAAAAGGAAATACCTAGAGTCATTCATAAGTTACCAATATTTAATGCATAGAAAATTAGAACATTTTAAATTTTTCAAAAAAAAAAAGAAATACAAAAGTTCATACATACATAAAATACAAATATCTAATACAAAATTAGAGCAATTTTTACTTTTCCTTTCATTAATTCACAATTATAATATTATGACCAAAACCTTAGAAATAAAATATAATAATAAATACGAAAATAAAATATTCATGAAAAATTGTTTCGTATTCTTTTTAATTACTATCTTAGAAAATAAAGTTTTTGATTGAAACTACTATATATACTTTTAACAATAAAAAAATTCAAATTATATGCAAGCTACCAAAACAAGAATAAGAAATTGGAATAAGTATAGATTAAAAAGTTGAATAAGAGGTTAAAAGCCACGTAATATATAATGGAAAATAATAAGAAAATAGAATTGTCACGTAGTTGTTGTCGTAACAGTTTTTTCAAAAAAAAAAAAGCATCCTTCTTAAGATGAAAAAAATTAAAGTATTTATCCATAATTGTTATGTTCATGAATTAAAATAAACTCAAATGATAGTTTAATCCATCAACAATAATATTTTTATAAGATTGGATTAATAATTATTATAAAATTACTCTAGAAAATAAATAACGTAAAATTATTGAAATATTATCCATGCATTGCACGGGATATTATAGACTAGTTCATAGTTAACAAATAAGTCCTTGAAAAAATTAATTTTTAATTAATTATACATAATTTTCACAATTTAAAAATCAAAATTTAATATTTTTGAAAATAAATAAAATCGACGTATGAGATTCGATTATGCCACATGTACGGTACATATCGCGGGAATTACCGTAATTGTCAAAAGCTGAAAATTACCTTACCTTTTTGGTAATAGTAATATATAATAATAATAATAATAATAATAATAATAATAATAATTTTTTATGTGATGCATGTCTAGCTAACTACCAACTTTTAATTTATAACTAACAACAACTACGTACAACATACAAAATAATCTAACTAATGTAACTTCATAAGATAAATTACTTTTCAAAAGGTAATTTAATGCATCATCTCTCTAACCAATTTGTGTTTGACTTATAAAAATATATGGTGAAATTATATACTCCCTCCTTCCCATATTATCTGTCACTTTTACTAACTTTCTTTTTTCCCATAATATCTGTCACTTTATATATCCAATAGCACATTAATTACTAATTTATCAAATTAACTTTATTAATTACATCTTTTTCATTCATTTTTCTTTTTTATTCACATTTTTCTTTTTTATTCATCAATTTATTCAACATTTCCACATTTCCAATGCCCTAAATTAATGTAGATAGGAAGTTTTTTTGGTTTTTTAAATTATGTCCCAAGTGACACTTAATTTGGGAAGAAGGGAGTATATAGTTTATCATAATCATAAAAAAGGTTGAAAAATGAAACAATATTGATATTATGAAACAAACGAAAAATTAAATTATGGAAGCAAAACTAAAAGGCAACCTAATAAATATGATAGGTATTTGATTCTATTCGCAAAAGTAAAAACACCAAAGGGAATTGCAACATCAAGCTTCACACATGATCTCAGACTTGATGGAACTTAGAGTACTGGCAATGGTGAGCATGATGTATATTTACCGGATGAAATGAGAGTAGTATGACCCATCAAGAGAGTTAGAAATAGACTTTTCATATTAACTTGTTTTCTAATAGTGAGCGTGAATTTGATTAAAACAGTTCAAAAAAAAAGTGTGTGCCTCACATTTAATAATTTAAATATACTACAACGGACATAAAAAAAGAAAAAGAATGTCGAAAATCTCATGTTTTGTCCTCAAACGGAGAGCATGAGTTCGAATTTTTCTTACCGTCGACACTCATCTTAGCCACTGTACTGTCTTTCTCGTCCTCGTCTACGCCATATTAATGTTACCTCACTCCCAAACTCAATGTTGCATAAGCTCTTATACGATTACTCATGTGATATGCGGTCATTGGATATTCACATGCATAAGTGCATGGCCCGAGTAGCATATACTTTGTTGGGAAAAGAATTATTCCATACATGATACATTATTGCATAACAACAAAAATTTAGTAAATAATGAAGTACACAATTTATGAATAACAATAACTTTCATCTCTCTTTTCCTTAATATTTTTGTCTAATTTAATTGACTAATATAATGTTGTAATAATTTTTAGAATAGTTTAAGATTTTTCTGAAATGCAAAAAAAAAAAACTTACAAAAGTCAGGAGCTAATTATTATTGTTTGCCTTTCAATTTTCATGACTTGTCACAATTTATATTTTATCCAATTAATAATAAAAAATTATGTTGGAGCACTTTTATTTCTTTTGAAAAGAAAACATTCCATTTTAGTTCAAAACTAGTAAATAATACTGGTGCATGACACAGATCCATGAGAAATTACAGTTTATAATGTAAATTTAGTGTAATAGTATATATTAAATTTATTATGTTAATCATATTTTACCTTGGATAATAATAAATATGAAAAATTATAGATAATAGTACAATATTTATAATTTATATGTAGTATTATCTGTTTTAAAAATTTTCATATGTTAAGATTCATAACATTTTCAATATTGTATAAGAATTAGGCCCCGCTCTTTTATACGGTTGGTTGCGGTGTGGTAATGGTGTGATACGGTGGAATTTGAAAAAGTGTGGTGAATTATGGTGAGTTGCGGTAAATTATGGTGAGAATTATGGTAAGTTTGTAACCTAATTTTCATTCGGCATTAGGACCCTTGGTTATTGTACTCAAGGGGGGAAATGTAAATTTGTTGTAAGAACAAACCACAAGGAAAACAAGTCCTCGATTAAGGCCCCGTTTTTTATGTGGTAATTTGCGGTGCGGTACTGTACCACACCGCACTACTCAACATTCTACCACACTTTACCACAATCATTATCAAAATATATTCTTACTTTTTTCTCTCCTCACTTCTCTCCTCTATTTTTTTTATATTCTCCCTTCTCACCTACCCTACCTACCACAATTCCCACCACAACTCATCACAACCAACCATACTTTTTCAAATTTCACCGCACCGCACCATTACCACACCGTATAAAAATAAATTAATGTGTGTGCTGATTAGTAATTATATTCAAGGTTAAATGGATAAATTCACGTATAAGCACAAACTAGCAGGCAGTCAAACAACCTACAAAAACATAATGAAATTCTCCTTTTTATAATAGTTAAGGATAACAAGACAAAACATTCTATTCTAGTTCAAAGAAAAAGAGAAACTTTCTACGCTCCATTTTATTATATTAAGTGTGTGTCTGGTTTAACTTTTTTCAACTATAAATATGAAAAGATGAAATTATGCCAAATACTAAAAATATGCAAAATAATTTCTAAATTTTAAAGAGCCAAAAATAGCTCTCAAGGATAGAAGCAGAAGCTACAATTTTGATATTTTAGATTCTAACTTTTGGGAAGTTGGGAAAGAAACATATATTTAATAACTTTTGGGAAGATGGGAGCCAAAAATATGCAAAATAGTTTTATTGTACTGCCATAATTAACTAAGACCTTTTCCTTTTATGACAAAAAAAGAGTAAAAGACATATATATTTTCATGGTTATTTTTTAAAACTATTGATGTTTATTTAATAATTTAAATTTTATGCTAGATATACGAAACCCTTTTATAATATAGTTAATAAAAATAATTAAATGTATATGTTCAAATTTAATTTATTCTCATAGCAAATACTTAGTATAAAATTTATGTAAATAATTACTCCCTCCGCTCTTTTTTATCAGTCATTTACGGTTTTCAGTGTCAATCTTTAATCAATAATTTGTAATATAATTTTTTTATAAAAAAGTATAATATTATATTTTTTAATAATATTTTTTATTCCAAATCTAATGACATTAATTTTATATGATAAATCATTATACAAATTAAGACATAAAATGATCAAAGTTTTTAACACAATTTCCAAGGTGACAGATAAATAAAAACAGAGGCAGTAATTATAAAGTGAATAATATTATGTAATATTAATAATTCACAAGACATATATACTAATAACAAGAAATCATAAATAATTTTAATAAAAAAGAAACATTATCAACAATAATCATTCTAAAAGAAGTATTCCCTCCATTTGTATTTAACTGTTACCTTGATATTTATGTTAAAAACTTTGACTAATAATATTTTAATTTATATAATGATCTATCAAATAAAATTGATATCGTTAGATTTGTAATAAAAATATTATTAAAATATTATAATATATTTTTTTATACAAATGTTTTGTGAGGAAGTAGATGTTTTTTTGAAAAGATTAATCAAACACTTAAAACTATTTCTAATTTTTAAAAGAACTTCCGAAAATAGAGTTACCAAACACCTAATAATTTTTATAGAATGAGTTTCCTAAAAACCATTTTTAAAAAGGATTTTTCAAAAGCAAAAGTTTGGCTAAACATGCTCTTAGATTGTCATGGTTTTCAATATAAATCTTTAATTGATAATTTCTTATATTATATTTTGTTAATAATTGCAATATTATACTCTTAGGATAATATTTTTCATTATCAATCTAATTATGTTAATTTCATACAACAAATCATTATATGTACTGAGAAATTTATAGTAAAAATTTTAAACTTTAACTGCTCAAATTTCGAAAGTGATGATTAATATGGAATGGGTGGACTATTTAGGCCATGTTCTTTAGCTGGTAGAATTATCTTTACCTAACCTATAATAACTAAGACTCTGTTCTTTATATGAGTTATTTTCAAATTAGGATAGTTAGATTTGGATAAGTTTTGATAAGTTATGATGTTTTTTTTTGGAATAGTGTTTTTATAAGGTCGATTTTTTTGGAGAATTGTGTTAGGTTGAAATTAGTTAGGATAAGTTAAGATAAATTAGGAGAGTTATAATCAATCTAACAAAAAAACAGGGCCTAACATGTCTTAATTTCAAATCATTTATATTTAAAATTCTTTATTCAACTCACAAAATTTATTTTTAAAAAAATAGATAGATATGCTGTAACATTTACTTGCACTGTTTTTCATAGGTGACTTTCCTAAACTAACCTAACATTACCTATTTACCTTCACGCCTGAGTTGTTACTACATGATTACACGAAGCACTACTAGCCTACTGCCACCATATTTCGTCTTCCAGCAGTTTGTCCCAGTGCTAACATACAAACTGTGAAGTTCTGATGTGAGTTTCGACAAACTATACAATCGATACATCGATACCCTCAAAAGTCAAATCCGTAATCTTTACCCTTTTCTTTGATTGATCGATCATTCAAAAAATCACCCCACTTTCTCACTTTTCTACGGCACCTGTTCTTCTTCTTCTTCAATTTCTGCGATAACAAGAACAATGCAATTCAAAGCAACGAATTTATCACTCCCTCATACCCAAATCAAATCCCCAATAATAATCCCCAAACAATCCTTTCTCAGTCCTCTCACTTGCCCCTTCAACACCTCACATTTCCGCATTCAAACCTCCCAGAAAAACCCCATCAATTTACGAATTTCCAGACCCAATCCAATTACGCACTGTACTATTAGCGAAACCCATGAATCAGACCCCGAATTCAGCCATGAAAACAGCTCGATTTTGCCGGAAAATCCGGACCCGGTTGAGCCCACAACTGGGCATTTTGACATTCATAGCATTTGGGAACAGATGGTTGAGATTGTCAAGTTTTCTGGCCCTGCTACTGGGTTGTGGATTTGTGGCCCTCTTATGAGTCTCATTGATACAGCTGTTATTGGCCAGGGTAGCACCATTGAGCTTGCTGCTTTGGGTAAGTTTTTGATTTTTTTGGGTTAATTGTATGATTGTTTGTGATTATCATGATGTGGGTTAATGTTGATTTGATTGAATGGGCAGGTCCTGGGACTGTGGTCTGTGATTATATGAGCTATGTGTTTATGTTTCTTTCAATTGCTACTTCAAATATGGTTGCTACTTCACTTGCTAGACAGGTAAGTATCATATTATGGTAATGCATTCCCTGTGTTTGATTGTGATTGATTGTTATGTAGGTGGTGAACAATTTTAAAATCTCGGGTCAACTGGAACCAGGGCTATTGATAGTTTTGTAGGTAGTGAACCAATTTAAAATCTTGGGCCAACTGGAACCAGGGCTAATTGGAACCGGTCTCATTGATAGTTATGTAGGTAGTGAACAATTTTAAAATCCCAGGTCGGTTGGAACCAGGGTTGATTGTAACGAGTCTCTCTGAATTTCTGATAGTTATGTTGATAGTGAACAAGTTTAAAATCTTGGGTCAATTGTAACTGGTCTCTTTGAATTTCTGATAGTTATGTTGGTTGTTGAACCATTTTGAAATCTTGGCTCAATTGGAACTAGTCTCTTTGAATTTTTGATTTGGGGGTTAGTTGGAACCAATCTCTCTGAATTTCTAATTCAGGGGCAAGACTATTACATCATATCCCCACACCCTATTTTGGAGCGGGGTTTTTAGGGTGTTGGATTTGGTGTTTATTAATTACTATGGTGGCTTTAATCTGAATGTGGAATCTGTGTGCAATGGATTTCAGGATGAGGAACAAGTTCAGCATCAAATATCAGTGTTGTTGTTTGTGGGTCTGGCTTGCGGAGTGTTGATGATGCTGTTCACTAAATGGTTTGGTGCTTGGGCTTTAACTGGTAATTCAAGCTGGTATATGAATTTGGGGCAGCTTTCATATTAAGTTTTCATGATTTTCTCGGACCCTTTGTTTATTATTGTACTTTATTTACTCCTCTACTAGGGTTGTTTCAATGTTTCTGATGAAAAGTGCTTGACTTACCACTGCACTGTCTCTTTCAGCTTTTGCGGGAGCAAATAATGTGAATCTTGTGCCTGCTGCAAACACGTATGTTCAGGTCTGTCTTCTCCTTCTTAGGTTCCTATGCACTGAGGAAAGACAGCTCATTATTTGATGCATGAGTACTATGTCTGCCCAAAACGTACTAGAAGGAGTGATTTAGGATATTTTGGTTAGTGTGGAACCATCTCAACCAAAAGCTTAAGCTGTCGGGTGAAGCCCCAATGAAGGTTTTAACTTTTATACTCTAACTCCCCCCCTCACATGAATTGCCTATGAGTTTAAAGTGTGAATGCTACAAAGACCCTGATAGCTTTCAAACATATGTAGGGGTTGTTGAGATTCGAACTTGAGAGACTGAGACCTCTCACTCAGCCTGACTTTGATACCCTGTAGAGCCATTTCAACTAAAAGCTTCAATTTGTTTATATCATTAGCATTTGGAACTTCTCCTGTGATCCAATTTGTTTGTCAATAAGGTATTTTTAACACTGTTGAGCATATAATCTTTGTACTACATAAAGGGTATCTATTATTAGACATTGATAAACTTGGGCAATTCAAGTACTAGGATGCCTCTAGTATGTCTGAACTCATAAGTCTTGGCTCAACACTGTGCCCTCGCCAGATGCTTCTTAGGATACCTTCATAATATGCCCTTTTGTTCAAATATATTATTAGAGTTGATTCAAAACTGCTACGCATGCACGATAGCCTGTGGTTTTCATAGCTCACCATAGTTTTCTCCTTGCTTGCTAGATTCGAGCCATAGCATGGCCCGCTATACTTATCGGATGGGTTGCTCAGAGTGCAAGGTGAATTCTTGTTGCACTCACTTCTTCTTTCCCTTTTTTATCTTATCCCAAACTACTTTCATAATAAACAACTTTAGTCCATTGCTATGTGAATTATGCATCCATTTTCACCCACACATCGATATCTTGATGTCTTTGTTCTGATTCCAGTCTAGGGATGAAAGATTCACTAGGGCCTTTGAAGGCCTTGCTTGTTGCCAGTGTTATCAATGCGGTTGGTGATGTCGTACTCTGTACTTTCTTAGGTTATGGGATAGCTGGTGCTGCATGGGCAACTGCGGTATCACAAGTATGTTTTAGCATGTGTATCTTGTTTCAATAGTTTTATGTTTTAACTCTTACATCTCTATTGATTCATTTGTGTATCTCATTTTTCAGATTGTTGCAGCCTACACAATGGTTGATGCCTTGAACAAAAAAGGATACAACGGGTTTTCTTTTGTAGTTCCAACTCTTGATGAACTTAAAGAGATATTTTCAATTGCTGCCCCTGTATTTGTAACTATTGTTTCAAAGGTTTGTTGCTTTTGCTGACGGCGATGGAGCTCTGAATTTAAGTATGCGTATGTGGCTTTATCTAGCTCCTATTCTATCCACTATATATGCATGATATCGAATTTTGTTTTAGGTCGCGTTCTACACTTTGATGATATATTTTGCCACATCCATGGGAACACAAACAGTGGCCGCTCATCAGGTTAGCAAAACCGCTTCAGGTTGGTTATTTTGATGCTCGCTTGGCATAATCAAACTTGTATCTGCTACTTTCTAGGTATTGTCTCAAATATTCAGCATGTGTTCAGTATGGGGCGAGCCCCTTTCTCAGACTGCACAATCATTTATGCCGGAGCTGCTGTATGGAGTTAACCGAAGTCTAGTAAAGGTAATTTGCAATCTTCTGCTGTACCTGCAATATCATAAACATAAGAGTATTAGTTGCACTTATATTTCCTGGTTCTTCCATGAAACAATGATGCTTATGAAGCCCAAGGTCGTCTACATTTGGATCTCCCCATACCCGTGAAAACAGGGCTCACACTGGGAGTATGTCTTCAATGGCATGTGTAGTTGTCAACCATGATGTTGTCCTTATAGTTATAGGATGAATTAGTTAGAAATACTTAAATTCATATCTCTAAAATTCCTTCTAGTGGGTGTATTCTTTTACAGATATGGCAAGGTTGGGTAGAGTTGGATAAATTTGTGATGGGTTGGTAATATTAGATAAATTTCGGTAAAATTAATGAAAAGAATGGGTAGATTTATGGTGGGTTAAAATTGGTACAAATTGGGTATTTACCCACCAAAGTATATGGGGTTGTTGAATATAGATAAGATGGTCTTAAAACCATGCACATAATAGATAAATTGGAGGATTGTGTGTAGTTTGTTTCAGTGATGGTTATTTCTGTCTCTAATGCTCTGAAAATCTGTTTTTACAAATAGGCCCGAAACTTGTTGAAGTCTCTCCTGATCATCGGGGCATCTGTTGGGATTGTTCTAGGAACCGTTGCAACATCCATCCCTTGGGTGGCACCCAATGTTTTCACCCCGGATACTGCCATTATATCAGAGGTTAGTTCTCACTTCTCCGTCGAACTTTGATTTCTTTCAACCCCAATGGTTATATTATTACATGTGAATTCTTGATTTATATAGTATGTTGTCATCCCTTGCTTTGCTTACATTTCCCACATTTCAATAAACTCTAATCATAAAAAACTTCATCAAAGTTCGAAACCTGGGATGTTGAATGGTGGATATTGTCTATGGATGCAGATGCACAAAGTCTGGATCCCGTTCTTTCTTGCTCTATGTGTGACGCCTTCTATACATTGTTGTGAGGGCACATTACTGGTAACTAAGCTGAAGTCTCCACTTTTGAATAAATGTTGTGAATCTTTGATCTTTCATTGCCTTATTTTAACCTTATGAACTGATGTAAGTCATGCTCATCCACTTGACTTATGCTACTTAAGGCTCTCTGCTCTTTGGGTAAATACTACATTACTCAACCAATCTAACTTTACGCAATTTTACCCATATTTTTAACACTCAACTTTTCAACTTTACCTAAACTGATGTGTGTCTTGCTCATACCTATCCTAGAGGAAGATTAACTTCATAGGAAGTGGGGTCCATTTTGAAAAAAAAAAATCCCCATAACACACGTCAGGAAAGTTGGGAAGAAAACAAAATAAGGAAACTTAGGTGGACACGGACCCCATTTGTTCGAAGATTCAGCTTTTAAGAGAACCCGGAGAAAACTTTTTCGATCCACCACTTGTTCATGTGTAGCTGTGTAAAAACTAAATCTCAAGGCCCTGTTCTTTGCAAGAGTAAACTACCCGTATTCAGCCAAAAAAGGTGGGGAAGTTTAGGTAAAAGAATTGAATGACCATATTTGCAAAACATCTTGCCATGCAACCATGATGATGTGATTCATTGTAATGATAGTTACATTGCAGTTTTCAACAACTCTCAGTGCATATCCTGCTTTGGCATGGTCTAGGGAGATCCATATTAGGCAGGCTTAACTCAGCAAACATGACTGCTCACTAAGAGACTGATTCTAGGATAATGACATTGTGATAATTTCATAGTTACATGTCTCCCACACAATGAAATGAGATCCTAGAAACATGATTACAAATTTCTTTGCATTACAAAGTCAATCACATCCAACCAAATAACACGAAAAAAAGTATCAATTGCCGGCGCCCATCTGATCTGACCATCTCAAAGTGTCCTTTGATAGATTGTATGGGTACTTGAGATTGAAACTATCCAACCTCTCGTTTGCACTCGGTATCTCATTGAAATGGTTTTCGATATACAGGCTGGAAGGGATCTCAAATACATTAGCTCGACAATGACAGCGTGCTTTGCTCTGGGTGGGCTTGTATTGATGGTATTATTTCACGTAGCTCATCCATTTTCGCAACCTTCTTTGTTTCTTCAACCATTTTATTCACCACTTTTCTGTGTTGTGTACAGCTTTTCAAAGCTCAAGGGTTTGGTTTGATGGGTTGTTGGAGTGCCCTAGTCGGATTCCAATGGGTAACTGTTCTTCACTTACCTTGGTTTTTTACGGTGTTTGGTAGAACGGTTTTGGAGGCAATTAGCTGTTTTGACCTGGTAACTATCGGAGATGTTTGGTAAATGGCTGTTTAAGATAGCTGTTTTGACCAAATATCCAACTGTTTGCCAAACACGAACATTATTATGTTGATAATACAAGTTATGTTTGACGAATTCCCCATAACTATTTACAGGCCCGATTCTTTCTTGCATTGCATCGCCTTCTATCTCCCAAGGGTGTACTATTTTCCGACGACATGGACCGATATAGATTAGCTAAGGTGAAAGCAGCCTAGTTCTTCTTCAATCTTTCACCACACCACCATTTTCATACAGAGTTTGATGAAACGAACTCGATGCTTTCATATGAAACCATACTTTCCAGAAGTTGCCGATTCTTCGGAAACCCTAAACTCAGGTTTCACATCTGGGTGAACTCTCTGGAAGGAGGTGGGACATTCATTGATCCAATTATATTATAGAAAGAAGAAAGTGCTGGAGATCACCTTTTTGGTGAAATTCTTTTCACAGCTTGATGCCTTCTAAGATATGGAACTCTTTATTCTGTCTTTGAGATTTGGCACAAGTTGTAACATAACAGAAGCAGCTAATTCTGAAATGTAATTAGTAGTGTCTAATGGTGATTATAAATTTTGCTGGGCCATCAATTTTGTCCCAGAAATTTATTGGATCTAGCTTTTGCACTTGGATCTAACATAAGCGTGCATATTTAAGAGGAGGGTGCACACCACACTTGATTCCCCCAAACACACACATGTACACACCTTCATCACATAATTTAAAAAAATGAATGAAAATAAAATGAAATGAAAATCATGGGTTCAACACAAAAGTTTATATAAAACATCCTACCAAGCACATTTTGATCCAAATAAGTCCTAAAAATCATATTTTGGCTAAAATATATTTAGACCCTATTTCCTATTGATTGTTTTGATTAGTTGTATGGAAAAATTATGTTTGATAAAATTAGCTGTTTTTGAAAAACTATCTGTTGAAATTTTTTCATACCCTTTATCAACAATTTTAATATAGTATGTACCAATTATTTTTATGATGATATGTACATAATTTTTGCTGAATTTTGAGTTAAATGGTAATTTCCACAAACAATCAATCCTAGAAGGTTGCTCATTTCAGCTTATTGGACCCTATCATCCAAGTAAATAGGTTGTATACCGAACACCTATTAAACATATGACTTGATAAATCTTTCAATTGCTTGTTTTTTCTCAATCAAACACCCCTTAGTACAACATAAATAGCATTGTGGTTTTCAAATAGAGTTATATATAATACCCATTGATTTCATGTTTTAAAGTATTAGATAGATTAAATATTCATGGGTAAAAATCAAATTTTGGTAACTTTTGATAATTTTTAATAATTTTTAATAACTTTGGTCAAATTTATCCTAACCTATTAAAATTAATTTTTTTTAGTTTTTAACAAATTTTGATGAATTTAGATAAAAATTGGTAAACTCAACTACCCATAAATTTGACAGATCTTTACTAGCCAATTTTTATTTTTATTTTTTACAAAAAATTATGGAGTTTGTGTGCTTTGTCGCCACATAACCACATTGACTAACGCGAGCAGGAAGTAGAAAATAATAGTATAAAAAGAAAAAGGTTTCGTGACCGTTGTGGTGTCGGCATATATTCCCTTTCATTTTCCGCAATCGCATTGTGATGCCCCCGCACTATTAGTATCGATTCTAACTATTTACTCTCTACAGATCCCCCCATTCACACCATTTCATTTGATTTTTGTATTTTCTCTCTCTCTCAGCAATCACAATGAGCATCACCACCACCACCACCACTTCCGCCGTCGGCAACCCCTACCTCCACGCCTCCCCGGCTCCTCCTCCTCCGCCCTCCTCCGCCTCCCATGCCCTCAACACCCTCAGCCGGAAGTTCGATTCCGCCGCCAGGAAGGCCGAGTCCTTCGTCGGCAACCTCTACACCCACCTCCGCACCGGCCCCGGCTTCGTCGACGTCGCCGTCACCCGGATCGACCAGGCCGCCCGCGCCGTCGCGGAAGGCGGCTGCGAGAACGTTTTCCGGCGAGAGTTCGGCTACATCCCGGCGGAGAAGCTGAAGGAGACGTTCGCCTGCTACCTGTCGACCACGACTGGGCCGGTGATGGGGACGCTGTACGTGTCGAATAAGAGGGTGGGGTTCAGGAGCGATCATCCGGTGTGGACGGGTGTAGAGTGGGTCTACTACAGGGTGGTTTTAATGGCGGATCAGATCGCGGCCGTGAATCCGTCGGCCAAGGTGGGGAATCCGACGGAGAAGTATGTGCAGGTGTTGACGAAGGATGGCCATGAGTTTTGGTTTATGGGGTTTATTCTCTATGATAAGGCTCTCAAGAGGTTGAACAAGCTCATCAATAACCACTGGAAGTGATGCATTCTTAGTCTTTCTTAAAACTCCTGATCTACTTCATTATGTACCTTATTATGTATTCAATAAAATCATCAAGTATATAGTTTCAACTAATGACTCCGAATCTCCAATTCTATTACTTTCTGGATAGCATTGGCTGGGTAGTTTTTCTTTTTCGATAATTTGCAAGCCATAAAGGCTAAGAAAGCATCAAAGATGCTACAAAACCGTAACAAACAACAATCCAGCAAAGCAACAGCAAAACAAGTAAACAGCACAATAACAGGGTTCTTCATAAGTTCCAACGGTCAAATTTGTACAATGGGCTTCTATTACTTTCTGGGTGGCTTTGTGTGCTCAGTGGAGGTTACGGTTAAATTTGTAAAATGAGGTTAGTGTGGCTGCATGTAGTTGGTGGTAAAAATGTTGATTCTAGTAAGTTGGTATATGGGTAAAAAAGAAAAATATGACGTAAGAAAACAAGGCAATGTGGGCATTTATTTGCTATAAAAGAATCGTCAACTAAAATAAAAAGAAATCATTGCTATTGTATTCATCTAGACCTATCAGGCCTGAATGAAAATCTGTGTTATAATTAGGATTTTTTTTTGATATAACTGTGAATTTGCTGCATTGGGCTCAAATTATCCAAATAGTTGGGTCATCATTCTACATCAGTTTCTATATAAAGTCTAGTTAATGGGAGAAAGAGTATCTATATTTGGATCCTTCAGACTGTACTTAAACGTGTTTCACCTAAGATTTTGTTGTTGCTATCACCTAACCAATGTCTGTGAAGAGACCGATTCAAAAGGACCCACGAAGTATCTGAACAATGTTGATTACATGTTTATATTTGCTAGGAACATATTGAGCCAAGTTTGATCAATTGAAACAAGAAACGGCACCAGAAAAGCGAAAACAAGGCAAAATTAACAACAGTAGGTCACAATAAAAACTTTAATCCCTCAGCCAGAGATCCAACAGGGTTTCAAAACTCACCTTTCAAAACCATACAAACCAAGGCTGCTAAGCTCGTAAAACAGAATAGATCATACTAAAAACTACTTGGCTCAGCACCTTTCGAAGCAACTCTTAGTCTTAGGTTGATTGATGTCATCAATGTATGCAAGTGCTTCTTCAAACGCTTTCCTCATATGTACCACCATGGCAAGCCTCCTCATTGCACTCAAATCTCCAAACATTTTCCAGTTCCAAGATACAAGCTACATTGCAGATACAAGACCAAACTCCGGTATATGAATCCCAATCTATGATGGAGCCCTTTCAAAGTTTCGGCTACTTCCTGGCCTTCTTGATTGTTCCTTTCTCCTCATCTTTCCACATTACAAAAAAGGAGCATATCATCATCAACACGTAAACATTACAACAAAAGTTCGAGACAATCAAAACCAATCTCTTTGAATTCTTTTTATTTAGGGGTAGAACTGCTAAATCAAATCCCATACACCCCCTTTCATAGCGTGACTTTTGGGGTATTGGATTTGAATAGAGCATATTAGAAGCACACAACATTACATCGTAAAGTCCATAATCTTAAGTAGTAGGTAGTAAACCAGTTAAAAATATTGGGTTGAATGTTTTTAATTTATGGATAAGACTACACCCGATTTCGGAGCGGGACTTTTGGGTATTGGATTTGGATAAGATTGTGTAATCGGGTACTAAATGTTGTAAAAATCACGGGTCAATCAGAACTAGTCTCTTTAAATATTTCTTATGGGGGTAAAACTTATTGCTAAGTCAAAACCCACCACCTTGTTTTACATGTGACTTTTGGGGCATAGAATTTGGATGTTTATTTGCATAAGATTAGAGCAAAACCCTTAGCAATTCACAAATAGTTTTGGACTCACCATAAAAGCAGCCTGAGCTTTCTTCCTTTTCTGTTCAAAAAGTTTACGATTCTGCGCTTTCTTCTCCTCTTTCTTTTGTTTCGTTACACTGGGCCGATAAAATATCACAATCCGACCAATCTGGAAAACGGCCGCAGAACCAGTAGCTCGCTCGAGTAGGCTAACGACATCTTCAAGCTCACCGGGACAGCTTTTCTGTATCTTAAGCTGTTCCAAAATTTTACCAACACAATAATAATCATCACGTAATCTATAATAAATGGTTTCTCGCCACCTCAATTCACAAGGGATGAACGAGACGAACTTGAAAAGGTATTAAGATTTCAGTGTATCGAATCAAGTTATAGATTTCTTTGACATTGACAAGTTATCATCTTTGACTGTCAAGGATGATACAGCATCAATGTATCATATTCCTTAATCCAAATTGCCAATAGGATTACTACAAAACTCCCAAACTTAACCAGAGTATCAAATTTTTCTATCCTGATCATACACTTTTCTCCGTTCCTGACAACTTAATTCCAGCCAGAGCATCAAATTAACAAACACCCAAATCCCCACAACAATCTAACAGCTCAAAGAAACCCAGGAAGATAAACCCTAAAATCTGAGTAACAGTGTAACACCTCCAATCTCAAAGTAAACACCCATAACATAAACCCTAAACCTCAAAGCATCCACAACCCAACAAACTTCCAAACTGGAAATCAAGAAAACCTCCAAAATTCAAAAGCTCTAGCATCTGAAACACTACTCCGATCTCAAAGTATGACATAAACCCTAAACCCCAGAAATACAACAAGCACCCAAATTCAGAACAGAAAAAGAGAGTAATAATACCTTGAGAAGCTCATTTTTCTCGAGGGTTTCATCCAAAGCAAGCACAACATTGTTGGTAATACCAGATTTTCCAACTTGCTGGGATTTGAGTTTATCCCCCAGACTATTCGCATACGAACCCAATTCCTTCTTCTCCTTGATTGTCAATTTGGGCACTTCTCTCTCCTCCCCATTCCACGGAGCAATCCCTGGATTCTCACTCTCAATTTCGTGACCCTGCTCTTCTTCGTCTGGGTTGATTTCGATCGATCCTGCCTCTGATTCTGAGTCTAATTCGTTGTATGTGGGTTTGATTTCGGATTGGAGCTGGGATTTGGGGGTTGAAAGGGCAGTGTGAAGGGGGGAAGAAGAAGAAGAGGAGGAGAAAGATAGAGAGTGAGAGAAATGTGGGAGGGTGCAGAAGGAGAGCTTGTTTGGGTGGTTATGGCGGAGGAAAGAGAAAGATGCGGCGGCGGAGAGGCGGAGGGGACGGCGGAGTAGGCTGCGGAGGAGTGTGTGAGCCGCCATATCCACTGCGGAGGCCGCCATTTTTGGGGATGCGAAGTGGTTTTGCGGGAGGCAGGAGCTCCTATCTAATCCTTTGGGATTTTCAGAAAATGTGCAAAAAGAAATACATAAAAAAAGAAAGTAGCAAGGAGACAAAAAGGGTGTTTGGTCTAGTGGTATGATTCTCGCTTCGGGTGCGAGAGGTCGCGAGTTCGATTCTCGCAACACCCCTTTTGTTCCAATTTTGCTATTTTTTTAACAATAATAATAACCCCCCCTTTTTTTTTTGCATGGGCAAGTGATATAAAGGGGGAAAAGAAAATTACATGAAGACAAAATTTAATCAAACTCTTCATATGAATTTGCTCCCAACATTGTGCAACTAATACGGTAAATGTCGTTGTTTGCATAGCCATCTGTAGCCAAATTTACTTCTCAAATACACAATAGTAACAATAATTTACCCCTATTTGAACACCCTAATTCCACAAATAATACCCAATTCTACATCAACCCAATGGTAACTATAACTTACCAATATTTAATTTGAACACCCTTTTTCCACAAGTAATGGCCCTGTTCTTTTATACGGTTGGCTGCGATATGGCGCGGTGCGGTGCGATAAAATTGTGGTGGGTGTGGTGAAATTGTGGTGGGTTATTGGTAAGTTGTAGTGAGTTTTGTTTTTTTTATAATTGTAAATTGTATTGGTAAATGTGAAAAAGTAATTGGAAAAAGTGGGAAATATTGTGATGGGTTATGGTAAATTGTGATGGATTAGTATATTGTGGTGGGTTATGGCAAAGTGCAGTAAATTGTGGCACCGCAGCCAGTCAGCTGTATAAAAGAACAGGGCCTCAATTTCACATCATGTTTGAATCCAAAAGAATAGCTATTCGTAACATTATTGATCATGTAATCCATCTCTAAAAAAATGGAATCCGCCTTAACTTGTGGAGGCTAACGGCCTGTACGCATGGTGTATTCATAGAATTTCAAATTCCAAGCAAAGTTAGTTACACCTAGGCCTGGCAATTCCCGATTCGATAACTCGACCCGAACCCGCCCGAAAATTTTAGGTTTTGAACAAGATTTTCTGAACTAAACCCGAAGTATACCGAACCCGAAAATTAACGGGTTAAATCCGATCCGCCCATTTGACCTGAAAAATTAATTTTTTAAGTTCAACTTTATTAGAATTTGTGATTTTTCTTTGTAATTTTTAACGTTAAACTATAACCACAACTTATTTATTTATTATTTCTCTAATTTAAGTCAATATAATTATAATAATCTATCGTTAATAGAAGATAATCATATTTTATTATGTATATTGTACAAAAAGTAATATTTAGAGATCATTTTTTAAAAAGAAAAAACGAAAAAAGGTCTCAATCATAACCCGTTGGGTTGACCCGAAACCAAAATATACCGCCGTATTTTCCCGAACCCAAAATACACTTGACCCGTATTTACCCGAACCCGATATACGACCGGCCCGAAACCGTCCGCCCGACCGAATTGACAGGTCTAGACTTATACCACAAGCTACATTGCAACACTTTGATCAACCATATATATATATAGTTATACACACAACATAAATTACAAGACCACAACCTACACTGTGATTAAACCTAGAATCACATACAATACCACAATATCAACCCCTAAAATCACGTACAACAAACATACAACAAACGACATAACTTAGATTGAAGGTGGACCACACCGCCTGCCCTACATAGACTTCGTAGACATACATTAACCTACATTAAAGATGTGTACCAAACTGGCTCCCCTACATTAGTAGTAGTACTACGAAATGGACCCATCTTAATTTAGAGCAATCTTCCTCAAAGGGTTAGATTTAGGGCAAGTGCCATGATCCACCTCGATCTCCTCCTTTAGTTATGTCGATCACCTTAGTTATATATAGTTAGACTGGCCATGACTTGCATATATAACACATACCGAACTTGTTAAGATATTTGACCACATTGTTTGTACGATGGTGCGTCATTTTCTAGAACGAGAGCCTGGCTTGACGCGTTCGCCAACTGTAGTTTGGGTGATGGTTGAACCAGAGCCATCTCTTGGGGGACTGAAGCATACCGGCAAGTATTCATCCTTGCTGCAAATGAACCTGCTGCTCCCAAAATGCCCTCTCAGATTATCCTTCCCCTGCACCCATTAATCACAATTCTTTATTAGTTAATAGCAACCCTTGGTTAATTAATCACAGTTATTACAAAAAGCACCATTGTTAAACCTGCTAGTTAAGCCCTAGATTTGGTTTTTTAGACCGGGTAAATTTGATCAACACACTGGTCAGATTCTATTTCGGGAGTAATTACTCTATAGGTTAAAAGCAAACGGTAAGTACCAAACTGTTCATATGGCAAACATGATACATGCATTAAACCCACAATTTTCACCAATACGAAATTTTTCTGCTTGAAGATGGGTAGTACCCACTTGAGTACCACATCTTTGGTTAATTAAGCCCTAAATAAGCTAGATATATCGATTCGCTAGAATATTAGCCAACCTAAGGTTTAGGACCTTGAGTGGCTAAGATGCCAACTAAAAAAACCCTTTTATTGGAATGTTGGATGCTAATATACTACTTGCTAATTCAGTAACATATACTAACCGTTAGAAATAGTGGATTGTAACATATCAACCTTCAAAATTAGACACTAGCATAGTTATTAAAATCCCAATCTTGATCCACGATCCTACGATTTTATGATCCAAAATCCTTGATGCGATTCTACTATCTACATTCCGATCCACGAACCTATTACCCCATGGATCCGAGTTAGGATTCCGATTCTAACAACCTTGGACGCCAGTATACAAACCTTTAGACTTATATATTTATCATTAAAGAACCGGAACCTTGTTAAGTAGTGGTATACTAATATTACTTACAACCTAACCTACACACTATACATTAAGAAAACAGCAAGTCTAAATGAAAACGAACAAATAGTACCTGAATAGCAGCACAAGCAATCCGGCATATCTTGGAAGAATTGCAATGCTTCCATCGTTTCTTATCACAAGCGCGGTTGAGCCGCTCAACAGCCATGGGGAGTGTGAAGTTAACAAATGCATAACCTTTGTTTGCATCAGTCCTATATCATCAATTGAGCAATATTTATGATTAGCCCGACAGAATTCGACACGGCTCGAAAACAGACACGAAAGTTTAGGATTTTGAATACAATTTCCAAATCCGAAAGCTAAATCAACCCAAACCCGACTCACCCGCACGCCCGAATCCTTTTTTCAGCCTCACAAAATACCCAAAAGAAACTTGTTTATGTAATTAACACAAAACATAGTTAAACTCACTTGAAATCCATAGGTAAATAGAGAAAATCATATGCCACCAACTGATGACCAGCTTGGCCAACTCCGGGATCCAAGCCATCTTCAACAAGTCTTTGATTCTCTTCTTTGCAAAATTCATCCAAGAAATCCATCATCATCCGACGCCTGGGATCGATTCATCAGTATTATTACCCAATTTTTAACAATTAAGGTTCTCTTAATTATGTAGCAGAAGACCATTACAATTACCAAATCAATAGCAAGAAATTAAAGAAACCATCCTTCCCCAGAAGAAAAGAGTAAAACTTAAGAATGGATAAAAATAATCCACAAGATGGCTAGGCTTGTTTAGCTATGTCAGATATATTAAATCTCAAATCTTTTCCATATCAAGAGAAGGCAAATTATGAGAAGATCATTAATCCCCTTCATTCTATCAAACCGGCAAATAAAAAAGAAGAATAATAAAAGTCCACAAGAAGTCCAGGCTTGACTACGCTAGGCAAGGCAATATATATTGTATACACCCGGAGTATGTGCTTCAAATATTTATGAGTGAACAATCATAGTAATCAGAATGAACAACTTAATATATATGGGTGAACAATCGCAATATCAGGAGCATAAACTCCGGGTGCACCTAAGAAATTGCATAGGCAAGGCTAGTGTTTTCCTGACCCCCCCCCCAAAAAGACAAATAAGAGAGTATATTATGTAAAAATGGGGAAACAAACTTATTCATCTGCTTCTCAGACAATTAGCACTTTTTTTGGAAAAACAACACCAAAATTCATTTGGACCAATTATAGCAAATACTCCCATGATGAAGTATAGTTGTTGCAATAAATGAAAGCAGTACATATGTAATGAGAAGATCATTAATCAGTGACAAAAATGACAAATAGACCAATGACAAGAAATTAACTACACCATCAAACTACTATCCTTATCAAGCAAATGAATTGAATCAAAATCAAAACCCAAACATATGCACATATAAAAACACATGCATATGTGTATGAATGAATATGCATACAACAATAAGAACAACAACCTCCCATGTGACACGTTTGAGCGCGGTACGGGAGACCCTAATGTAGGCAACCTTACTCCATAATCAAAAGTTCATGGAGAGACTGATTCCGACGGATCCGTAGCATAGTATAAATGAATATGCATGAATCAGACAAATTAGACCCAAGATTTTAAGATTATATACTTTGTAAAATGAAAAAAAAAATATATGTATATCAAAGAATATGATGAATGATCAAAAGGGTAGGTAATTATTAAGATTTTAATTAAATTACGTGTACTGATTAGGGATATTTCTGATCATCACTGTAGTCTCTAACCCTTGAGCTTTTACTGGAATGTTCTTTCTCTCTCTTATTCTTCTTCTGCCCAAATTCTTACTCTTTCTCTCTCCTCCTTCATCCAAAACCCTACCCTGATGATGATGATGAGGAACATAATTCCCATTATGCCCTTGACCCTCCATCTTCCTCCTCGTTATTATTACCCCTCGCTTTTTCCCATAATTACAACCAGCACCAGGGACTGATCTCCTCCTTCCAGCTACAGGAGGAGGAAGAGGCGGCGGTGGTGGTGGGTGTAATAACGGCGGCGGGGGAAGGGTATTTCGGGGAACGGGTTTGGGGTAGTAATAATTATAGTAGTAATAATACTGCTGTTGATGATGACGATCAGGGATGGTGGGATAGGGGTAGTTTTGGAAGTGTTGGTGAGGGAGGAGGAGGAGCGGTGGTTGTGACGGCGGAGGAGAGAAAAAGGCGGCGTTTGCGGTGGCGGGATAATTATGAATAAGAGAGTAATTATGGTGGTGATATTGAGGGTAATTATTAGAAGAAGAAGGGTGGAATTCAAGAGCATGAGGGTTTAGAGAGTGATGCTCAGTTTGAGCTTCTTCCATGGGGATGGTGTGCTTTTTCAGAGGAAGTTGAAGAGATAATTGTGGAAAGAGATGGGAGAAAAGTAAGTGATTTGATAGGGTTTATATAGAGGGAATTGAATTAGATGGATTGAAAATAATCAAATATAGCCCACTTTTGGGGGGTTGGAGTTGGTGGTACCCACCCACATAAACAGAAGATTTTTATGGGGTGGTATTGTATTAAATGCAAAGGAATTAGGGTTCAGGAATGACAATGACTTGTGTGACTAGGATCAGTACGACTCTGTGAGACTACAACTGAAGGAGCACTTGCTTTACTTTGTTACTAGTAACCAATTTTGTGGTGGACACCCTTCTAGGAATGAATAAGGATTATTTGCCAACATCCCCTTATTACTTACTTTTGACTATCCCTCCATCTCAAAAATATTAAATATATTTTAACAAAGTATTTATTATAAAATTTAATTATATATTTTTCTAATAGTACCTTTTAATACGAGTCTAATGTATTAATTTTATATAATAAATTATTATATATAATGAAAAATTAATGATGAAAGTTTTCATATGAAAACAACGATACTTAAATATAAACAAAAATTAGGAGTACAAGTTTGTAGCAGGTAAGAACACACATTGATTTTAGTATTTATTTATTTATTTATTCAATGGTTTAGAACTCACGAGTAGTGACGGATTTAGGTTTTTAATAGGGATGTTCAATACATTATTTAAAAATATATTAATATGTTATTTGTAATTTTTAACTCAAATTAAAAAAAAATTAAGATTTTTTTGGGCTAAAGGTGACCATAGTCACTCTATACATAAATATAAATTCACCCATGCTCACGAGAAAAAAATAGTTATTGTAATGTACAACTGTTTATTGAGGTTAATCCGTTCTTTTATACGGCTGGTTGCGGCGTGGCGCGGTGCGGTATTGTGGAATTGTGGTGGGTTTGAAAAAATTGTGGTGGATTGTGGAAAGATGCGGTGAATTTTGGTTTTAATAATTGTAAATATATTGGAAAATGTGAAATTGTGGTGGGTTGTAAAATGCTATTTTTTAATAAAAAGATAAATTAAATTAGAAAAAATGAGTTGTGGTGAAATATGGCAAGTTACGGTGTGGTGTGGCACCGCAGCCAGTCAGCCGCATAAAACAACAGGGCTTCGAGTGACAATTTAGCTAATAATCCTAAAATAATTGCACAAGAGATCTTGTTGTGAATGCCAACAGTAACTATTGTAGTGTAGAATTATTATATGTAATTAATATTAACTTTTTCCTTTTTTTGAAAGGTAGAACCTTCTTATTAATATAGTAATTATCATTTTAATTTCTACACAACTTAGGCATCGTTGTTTTGTGTGTTGCGTTTGCGTTGCGTTACGTTTAGTTGCGTTGGAAATGGTTAAAAAGTGATGATAATTTGCGTTATGTTGCGTTGCGTTTGGGTGCGTTAACGCATAAAAGAACGATGCCTTAAAAGTTTAAACTTTTGATTTATAACTCGACTGTATAAAGCTAGTAGCATTCTATCTGGATTGAAAAACACCGCCGTAAAAATGTAACATATGAATATATCAAGAAACTCTTAACACCCTTGATGATTATTACTTGAAACATATCTACCGTAAAGCAAATTCGGCAGCAGATTGGATGGCCAACTACGGTCATGGTTATCCTTTTCTTTCTTGTTGGTTGTCCAATCCCTCTCCCTCTTTTTCTACTATTGTACTAGCTGACATCTCAGGAAGATGCATTGACAGAAGAATCTCCTAAAAAGATTACTGTTGTAATCTTTTTATTTTTACCCAGTGAAAAAAAAAATGAATATATGATACATCAATATATGAGTCAATATTGAGTTATAAAGGAAATTCAGTTAAACGACAACTCCTCGACTGTATAAAGTTAGTTATTAGTAGCATTATAGAGGAAATTCAGTCAAAGAATAGTACAGTGAGACTCTGGCCATGTTCTTTTATGTGATTGGCTGACTGCGGTGTCACACTACATTGTAACTTGTCATATTCCACCACAACCCACAACAATCCATCACAATTTACCACAACCGTCGCAATCTATTTTTTATAATTTAATTTATCTTTTTATTAAAAATTAAACTTTCCACAATCCACCACAATTTCACATTTTCGAACACATTTACAATTATTAAAATCAAAACCCACCACAACTTTCCACAACCCACCACAATCGACCACAACTTTTCCAAACCCACCACAATTCACCACAATTCTAACACACCGCAGTCAGCTATATAAAAGAACGGGGCCTCCATATCGAGTCAATATGTGACAATTAGGCCCGGTTCTTGAAGAGTATAAAATTAAGTTAAGTAAAATAAAGTAAGGTAAGAAAAAAAAATGTTAGGCAAGGAAAGTAGCTAGTGGATGTAGGTAAATGTCACATCAACTATTTATTTTTTATTTTTAAATAAATTGTTCGAGTTGAATAAATAATTTTAAATATAAATTATCTAAAACAATAGTAATGTTCTTTTGAATGATAAGATAAAACAGGATTAAGGCCTTGTTCTTTTATACGATTGGTTGCAGTGTGGTAATGGTGCGGTGCGGTGGAATTTAAAAAAGTGCGGTGAGTTGTGCTAAGTTGTGGTGAAAGTTGTGGTAGGTGGGGTATGTCAAGAGAGAAAATGTAAAAATTAGAAGATGAAAGTGAGGAGAAAGAAAAATGAAAAAATATATTGATGATGATTGTGGTGTGGTGTGGTGAAGTGTGGTGGAAAATTAAAGAGTGTGGTGCAGTGTGGTACCGTACTGCAACCTACTGCATAAAGGAACGAGGCTTAATTAAGTTAGATAATGTATGCATAAACCTATCCTGCCAAATTAAAACAAAGTAAAATAAGGTCCTGTTCTTTTATACGACTGACTGCGGTGTGGACTTGGTGGATTAGGAAAAATTGTGGTGGATTGTTGTGAATGCGAGTTGTGGTGAAATACGGAAAGTTTAACTTTTAATAAAAAGATAAATTAAATTAAAAAAGTAGATTGTGGTGGGTTGTGGTAGATTGTGGTGGAATATGAAAAGTTATGATGTAGTGTGACACCACACCTGCCAACCACATAAAAGAACGGGCCTAAATATAACATTTTGTCATCCAAAAGAAGGGAGCCTCCATTAGATGGGTTGAATCATAGTATACAAATGTTATCTATGCACAAAAGAAAGGCAAACATATACTCAAATAACTGAATGATTTGATAGGGTTTATACTTGATATAGGTGGAGAGGATGGATAGATGGATGGTTTGGAAGAATCCAAACTCCAAAGATACCATGTAACATCGATAATAAAATAATTTCTTGTAAAATTGTGAAATTCGGCTGTAAATATGAATTTTTAAAAATCGATAATTAAGAAAATAGATAGATATTTTCAAAAGTCAAGAAGCAAAGAAAAGAGTATGCTCTTAAATGTAGATGAGTTGTGTTAGTGGTAGCAACATGATTAATTTGTGTTGAGCATCTCTTTTGAGTTCTCCTTTTGAGCTACTCCCTCTATTCCTTAATAAATGTCGCATTTGAGTTCTGGGAAGATTTTAAGAAAATAGTATTGAGAATGATAATTGTATTGGAAATGACAAAAGTAATAGATAAATTTCTATTTTTGTTATATAATTGTATTGGTAAAGATAAAAGTAAGAGGTAAATTTAAAAAATTATCATTAATATTGTATTGGAATTGTAAAGTGACAGATATTATGAAAAGTAAAGAATTAGTTAAAGTGACAAGGAATGGAGGGAGTATTTATTCGAGCTTTTTGGCCTTTTTTTGTGGTATTTTAGTTTTTTATGACATTATCTTTATTTTCTACTGAATTGTTATTTAACATTTTATATTTTTTATAGGCTTTGAATTATTAGAAAAAAAATGGATGGATTGGAATACTTGAAAGTTGAAATCTAGGGGACTTGTGGGGATTTGAATCCATTGGGAGGTGGGGCACCCAAGGAAAGATTTTTTTATTTATTTATTTTTGTAGGAGGGGGGAGAGGGTTAATGCAAAAAGAGTCGGGGTTCAGGAATGACTGAGATTAAAAGGTTAATCTTAATCACTGTAGTTGGGGGAGTTGAATCTTTCTTGGAGGAAGCAAGGCGCACAGCCGCACAGAAGATTGCAGTGGACACCTTTCTAGCAAGGATTATTTGCCAATTCTCTCATTACAAATTTGTAAATGACTAGGCAGGTTACTCGTGGGATGCACAGGTATAAAAGTAGTAGACTTTTTATAGAATCAACAAATAAGTAGTCACATTGTTTTACATACTTGCTCCAAAAATAATGAAAATTTTTTGTATAATTGTTTTAGAAATTATTATACAAAAATTTCATTATGAACTTCGTCTCCTCTGTATTTATTAATGGAGGTATAAAAGTAAAGTAAAGTCTCGATCTTTTCGAAGGTAAGTTAAATTTGATCTTACTTTATTTAACCTTGGCTTACCATGGAAAAAAAAATGATTTTACTTTAAAATTATTTATTCAACTGACGAAATTTATTTAAAAATAAAAAATAGATTATGTGACATTTAACTACCTCCACTATTTAACTTACATTTCCTTGCTTATTTTTAGGCCCTGTTTTCTTGCAAAGTAAGTAAAATTTTACCTTACCTTATCTAGCAATGTGTTATCTTACCTTACCATTCAAAAAAATATGACCATATATTTAGGTAATTTATATTAAAAAAATTTTATTCAACTCACATAATTTATTTAAAAGAAAAATAATAGATGATGTGACATTTATCTACTTTAAGTATTTTACTTACGTTTATTTATGTTAACTTACCTTACCTTATTTACTTACCTACACTCTGAAAAATAAATATAAATTTGACAGAAGGAGAACATTAGCATAAATTTTTATGTGAACACAAGCTATAAGGTAAGGTGTTTATTATTATACATTAACTACTTACTTCTATTATATTTGAGGGCGAGAAAGTAAATTCAATTATCAAAATTTACCAAAAATTATCAAATATTACCAAAGTTAAAAAATAAAAAAATTAATTTTGTTATATTAGGATAAATTTGACAAAAGTTATCAAAAATTACCAAAATTTAACTTTTACCCAACTATTTTTATGCATAAATTTGACACACCCTTACTATTATATTCGAGGGCAAAAAAAGTAAATTCGAGTCAAACAAATTTTCGTCCCCAACCTCAATAAGCCTCTTTATATATATAGTAATGTGTTATTTTACTTTACCATTCAAAAGAACATGGCCATATATTTAGGTAATTTATATTAAAAGTTTTTTTATTCAACTCACATAATTTATTTAAAAGAAAAACAATAGGTAATGTGACATTTACCTACTTTAACTACTTTACTTACGTTTCCTTACGTTACCTAACCTTACCTTATTTACTTACGTACTTACCTATACTCCGAAAAATAAATATAAATTTGACAAAAGAAGAACATTAGGATAAATTTTTATGTGAACACAAGCTATAAAGTAAGGTGTTCATTATCATACTTTAACTACTTTACTACTATTATATTCGAAGGCCAAAAAGTAAATTTGATTATCTAAATTTATCAAAAATTACCAAAGTTGAAAAATAAAAAAATATTAATTATGATATATTAGGATGAATTTGACAAAAGTTATCAAAAATTACCAAAAATTACCAAAATTTAATTTTTACCAAACTATTTTTATCCATAAATTTGACACACCCTTATTATTATAATTATATTCGAGGGTAAAAAGGTAAATTTAGAGTCAAACATTTTTTGGTCCCTACCGACAATAAGCCTCTTTATATATAGAGGAGAGGGTAAAAAGGTAAATTCAGAGTCAAACAATTTTTGAGGAGAGGGTAAAAAGATAAATTCATGGTCAAACAATTTTTGGTCCCTACAGACAATGAGCCATAGAGGAGAAATCAATCAACAGGAAAATGAAATAAACAAATCAATCAAGTACTTAGATTTGTGGCCCGTTCTATGGACGGGTTAGGGCCCTTTTTTTTTATAATATATGATATATTTATCTTATCTATTATATTTTTAGTTATATTATTCCAGCCTTTTTTATCTTATAAATTCTTCCTTACCTATTTTACATAATATTTATTTAAAATTTTATATATTTAATAAATAATGTCATTAATGTGATTTGTCTTACTCACTATACCTTAGTAAAATTATATACTATATTTAAAAATTCATATACTTAGATTGTCAATCACTTTTCTTGTATATATTTAGTGTATTAATGCACATGAAATATATTATATTAAACACATTTTAGTTTACCTTACATTTTGATAAGTATGAAAAGTTACAAACAATAATACAAGTATTTATAATTTTACATGTAATACTATGTTCATTTTTCAAATACAATGCACATTAATACATAAAAATTATACTGATTTAAAAACTGGTCATATGTTAAGACTCTTAACGTTTTTCTATTGTCAAATAATATCCAACCCGCATTTACTCGGATCCGAAAATATACGTGACCCGTATTGACCCGAAATCGGAGTACACCTAACACATATTTACTTGAACCCGAAATACATCTAACTCGTATTTACCCGAACCCAAAATATACCAGACCTGTATTTACCTTATCTAGATATACAACCGACACGTATTTGACCTACTTCCCGAATTGATTAATTAGTTTGGACATAAAATTTTATTTGATGCTAGACTCTTTGGTTATTGTAGCACGGGTTAAGAGTTACAGTTTTATCATATATATTTGGTGTAATAATGCACATAAAATATACTTTATTAATCATATTTTAATTTACCTTGGATTTCAATAAGTATGAAAACTTACAAACAACAATACAAATATTTATAATTGTATATGTAATACTATGTTCATTTTTCAAATACAATGCACACTAATTTAGTTTACATACTTATAAAAATTATGACGCTTTAAAAGTTGTCATATGTTAAGACTTTGAACGCTTTCTATTGTCAAATAATATCCAACCCATATTTACCCGATCCGAAATATGTATACATGACCCGTATTGACCCGAACTCGAAATACACTTAAACCCATATTTATTAGAACCCAAAATACACATAACTCGTAATATGTCGGACCCGTATTTACCTTATTTAGACATACACCTGACACGTCTTTGAAAATCGTGCAGTCAAATTTCAAAAATTTTGACCATAAATTTTTCAATATCTACAATGAGTTGCTATATAAAATTACCACCATTAGATTTGTATTGAAAATTATTATCATAAAAATATAATATTGCAATTGTTAATAACATATTATGTAAAAAATTATCAATCAAAAAATGATATTAGAAAGCTTCAAAGTCAAAATTATGACAATTAATATGGAACAGAGGGATTATAATAAAGGAAAAGAAAAATAAAAAGAGAGGATAGGCAACATGTGGCAAGCCATAGGAACCATCTCATATTGTTTCAAACAGTTCAGATTTTTTCAAACAAACTTTCGTCCCCCAACCCCTGTTAAGCCTCTTTTTATTTTGTAATGTAAATGAAAGTAACATTCATTTTAGTTTTTCAATTGAAAGGTGAAGTATTTTTGCTAAATTACAATTACGAAATTCATCTTAATAATTGTCGTCTAAACAATTAATATATATTTATAGTATTAGTTTTCCTTATTTTTATGAGACATATGTTACTGTGTAAAATACTCCCTCCGTCCCATATTAATTGACACTTTAACTAATTTATTTTGTCCCAAAATAATTGTTATTTTCCTATTTCCAACACCTAATTTAATTATTCTATATTATTTATTAGAGATAGAAAAACAAAATTGGACGGTAATATACCGACTTTTAGGGGTGTTGAATAGCAATATACCGACCTTTACGTCCAATAATATCACTTATCTTTATATTTTGGTGACATTAATATACCTTCAAGGATTTACACCCTAAAATTTAACAACAAAACTAACCCCCTAACCCTAGAAATACCGAATACAAACACTCAACACCCCTAAAAATAATTAAAAATGGCATCGGTTTTTTTTTTGCATCGCCTGCCACGTCAGACCGTCGCCCATAAAATCCTTGAAAGTACATTAATGTCACCAAACTATAAAGGTCAGTGATATTACTGTCCAAAAGTGAATGTCAGTATATTGCTATTCAACATCCCTAAAGGTCGGTATATTTTCGTTCAATTTCCCTTTTTTTTTTCATAATACCATACCGTATTTACCGTAATTTATCATATTATCCACAAATTACCGTATCTTCCCTTACCATACCAAATTTGACCACAACCATCATAATTTTTCATGTCCTCACTTTTCACTTTTCATTGTCTTTATTCTCAGCGATCACACCAACGATTTTTACCACAACCTAATGCATCATACCGCAACATACCGTACTTTCCACAATTTACCATACTATGGCCCTGTTCTTTTATACGGCTGGCTGGCTGCGGTGCTACAACACACCGCACTTTGCCAAAACCCACCACAATATACCAATTCACCACAATTTATCACAACCCTCCACAATCAACTTTTTCACATTTACCAATACAATTTACATTTATAAAAAATAAAACCCACCATAATTTTCCAATAACCCACCACAATCCACCACAATTCTACCACACACGTCATAATTCTACCACACTGCACCGCGCCATACCGCAACCAGTCGTTGTCATTATTGAGTGGTAGTGCTTGCTGTCGAAGGATGCTCCGCCCCACTCATTCGGGCATGTGTGGAGCACCCATAGAGACGGTAGTGGCACAGGGAACCGTGTATCTTCTAGCGCCCCGCCTTGTTCCTTGTTCCTGATAAATCAGGAATAAAAATGGGGACGACCCCGATTTTAAATCATCGTGAGGAAATGGGGTGGGGATGGGAGCGGAATTTTTTCTGTTCCCGCACCCACTTCCCGCTGAAGATAAATGATTAAAACATAAAGTGTCAACGGTTTAAATACAAGGTTTAGTTTTCAGAGTAGTTGAAGATAAATGACTATAACGCTTTGTTCTTTTAAGCACTAGGTTGCGGTGAAGTACCATACCGCACCACACTATTTAATTTCTACCACACTTCAGCACAGTCCATGGACAAAGTCCCTTTGGGGCAAAAGGGGACAGTTGCCCCCTAACCCAGGAAAAAAAATGATATTAACCAAGTCTTGTGGCATATCATTGCATGACTTCTTATTGGTAGAATTGATATTTGATAATCATTTATTCTATTAACCTTGATATTCTAAGTTCAAATCTTAATATTATAATATGTATAGATTTTGTTTTTAGGAAACAAGAGGCCTATCATATTTGTTGAATTCTCTTTTATTGTTGTTTTCATAATTTATTGTTGTTTCACAATAAATTCACATTATCATAATTATTTTATTTTTAACCATTTTCTATGATAACTATATGCACTATATAATTTCATCATATATTTTTATAGTTTAAGCACAAATTATTTAGAATGATGATATATTAAATTATTTATTGTAATTTAACTCATGAAGACAGAGCATATCGTGTATTGTATCTTTTATTAGTTGTAAATTAAAAGTTCGTAACTACACTTGTATCACATAAAAAATCGTTATTATTGTATCATTTTTTTATTAAATAATTGAATTTTTCTTAACTATATATATATGCACTTAAATTGTTATTACATGACAATTCCATTGTATTAATGAAAATATTTTGTGATTTCCAAATTTTCTAATTATTATAATTTATTATAAAATATTTCAGTTTAATACTTTGCCCCCTTGACATTAACTTCTGACTTCATCCCTGCACCACACCACACCATAATTATTGTCAATATGTCTCTTCATTTTTTCTCTCATCACATTTCTCTTCTACTTTTCACATTCTCTCTTCTCATATATGTATTCCACCAACCACAACTTACCATACTTCATAACACTTTTTCAAATTTCATCGCGACCTAAATAGATAAATAAAACTAATTAAAGTACAGGTAAGTGAACCCATAGCAGTACGTTGAGATGGATACAAGTGTCGGTGGAAAAAGCAAAGACATGATGCCCAAAAGTAGTAGGATTGCGTAATATACAGAAATACTTAAAATTATTTTGTGGTTGTGGAAGCTAACCAATAGGGCTGTGAAAAAACTGTCTGACCCAAAAATTCGGTTCAGTTTGACCCGGAAAAAACCAGGTCCGAACATCACTTACGTCCAAATTTTAAATCCGGACAAACGAACATATCCGATTTTCAATCCAAACTGGGTCCGGGTTTGCAGAACTGGGTCTGGATTTGTCCGATTTTCAGTAGGTAAGGAGTATTCAGTCTTTACTGGGCCTGGGCGGGAAATGAAAAATAAGGTCCAAAACTCAAAATTTTCAATTTTGGAACCTAAATGAGAAAACCCTAGAGGAGTTGTCTTATATGTTGTTCATTGACTGCCGTTTTACAATTACTAAGAGGAGTTACAACCTTTTCTTTTGCAAAAAAACTCTAGGACGATTTCTCTGCCCAGTGCCCCGCAAAAACGCTGGACACCAGACATCCGGGTCCGGACATCGGACATCCGGGTCCGGGTTAGGGTTGGGAAAAAGTGTCCGATTATTAATTCGAACAGGGTCAAGGTTTGATGTTTTTTGTCCGATGTCCGATTGTTCGAACCCGAATACGATTCGGACCCGAATTTTTGACAGCCCTACTAACCAACTTCAACTTGGAGATCCCGACTGGAGCTAATCAATAAATTTGCCTCCTATTTTCCAACAACGCGTCTTCATTTACCGCAGAGTATTGACCCCCCCGCTAGGGGTCATATTGTTGCCTCGATTAATTCCCAAGTGTAGAACAATACATAGGCCCTGTTTGGCAACCGGCTGGTAGTTGGTAGCTGTTAGCTGTTAGCTTGTAGCTGTTAGCTGATAACTTCTGTAACGCCCCGAAAATTCAATTATAGAAAGTCAAAGTCAAACTAACGTTAACAGACAAAACTTAGCGGAAGACTTCAAATTTAGTTTGGGCGTCACTGCCGTATCCCCGAAGGAATACAAGGCGAGAAAGGAAAACACAATTGTCTGCTAACGGCAACTACTAACAACTCAACAAACTTTAAGAATTCATAACGAAAACAATATAAAAGATTCAAGGACTTCTAGACTCGTCGTCCTCACTTCTAATTCCCGTCCCCAAAGATTTAGATCTTCACCAAATCAAAACATTTGAGAAAATGAGGGGAAATCTCAATAATGTCTACCCCTAACGTTTAAAAGTTTAAGTTCATTTCAATTCATTTTGGGAGAGGATCAAATCAAACATTTTACAAACCTTTAACCCTTAAGCTTTCCTCAACCCATCCAATCCATATTTTAATTTGCATGCGGGATACCAAATCCCTTAAAGTAACAAATATCATACCGATCCCGGATCCTCGCCTACCACAAAGCTACGACTGCATTATCAAAAGTTCACATTTCTGCCTACCAAAGGCTACGACCAGGGTCCCAGACCCTTTGCCTACCACAGGCTACGACCAGAATCAAGAGTTCACATTTCCGCCTACCACAGGCTACGACCAGGGTCCCTGACCCTTTGCCTACCACAGGCTACGACCAGGGTCCCAGACCCTTTTGCCTACCACAGGCTACGACCAAAATCAAGAGTTCACATTTCCGCCTACCACAGGCTACGACCAGGGTCCCTGACCCTTTGCCTACCACAGGCTACGACCAATTAAACCCGCTTAATGTTTCACTTGAATTATTAGTATCTTATGCAATCTCATCTCACAGCTCTCAAATCAAACCCAACCCAGGTTTATCAAAATCAATAACAAAACTTTGAATAAAAGACCATCCAATTTCTCAACTCAAATAAACCGAAATCACAATCGAAACAAAAAGATTATCAAAACAGATGGTCGTATTTCAATATAAAGTCCCCTTTCGGGATGCAATTCTCAAAATAGATTATAAAACATCAAAACATATTTAAAGAGCATCCCGGTGGGGATTAGAGCATAGACAATTACCTGATATACTTCACAGCACAGCAAGAGAAGAACACACTTGAGCTCACTAACGTCTCGCACTAACTCGGGCCTAGAATAAAAGTAATTATCTAATCAAAACGCGTTCTAACGAAGTTAGTATTAACCATTAACTACCTAACCCATCCCCTAGGAACACTTAGGTTCCTAACATTTATGAATTTACACTTAACACCTCCAAGAAAACACATAACAAGATCACATATTATTTTCACTCAACAATTAACACAAAAAGAAGCAAGCAGAGGACAGATTATAACGTTCACATAAAACGGGTCACAACTCGACTTCCCGACATCCTACGGGGCTGGTTCTGGACTTTTCGGAAACCTCGGGATGTCTACTAAAACCTCTATGTTGATGACTAAGCCCAAATCAGTCCCGAAGGACTCTAAAAACACCCGTCTTTCCCATTGGTCCAGTTCTGACAGGTTCTAGTAAAACGGTTATAACTCGGGCTATACAAGTCAAACGTTCGATCCGTAAAATTCCTATGGTTCCTAACATCTAAGGGAACCTCCAGTCCAAAGGGTTTGATCAAAAGACAACTATACTAACCGTGGCAACCCGATCTTTAGACACTAACGAAACTGTCCCGATAACGACTCTTATTTAGTTTATAATTTTAGTTCTAACTTCCACCATTCGATTCCGGGGTCCTAATTTGGGCTCAAAACAGTAACTAGGGTCTAAGGTATAAAGTCCAACTTAGCTTAGGTCCAACAATCAACCTTCCCATCATAAGAACCAAATTACAACACATGAAATCAACTTTAATAATTTAATCTAATCCTAAAACATGCATAAAATATCATACACTAACATGGCATACCTTATGTGCATATATTCTAATACTAACCTTAAGAACATGTGAATAAACCATAAAGAACGTATAAATATTTAAACTTCTAATCAAGAATTCTAACAAAACTAATTTCTTTTAAACAAGATTAGCTCAAGAACCAAGAACTAATAAACATAAACTCAACCTAACTTATTTAGGCAAAATTAAACATGAATTAAACAAGAAAGAACCCTAAGAAATAAAAGAACATAATATTTAACTTAATGAAACAAGAAACCTAACTAATTTACAAGAATCAAGAAGGCTTAGGTTTTCATGTACAAGAACCATAAAGAACTTAGTAACATTAAACTACTAATCAAGAACCTAAGGTTTTAATAACAAGAAATCAACCTAATTCATGTAACAAACTTAACAAGATTTATTCCTAGGGAACAATAAAGGACTTAATGATTAAACAACTAAACATTCAAGAATTTAACCTAAGTAATAAATTTCCAAATTCGTACATACAATAATATTGTGGTCTAACGATTCATGTAAAGAATATAACGAATATTAAAGAATCACTTTCAACCCTAATAATCAACTATTACAACCTAAATCTAACACTACAAGGAATCATGCCAGTAGCTACACCATTTTACCTACACCTCCTTCAAGTGTAGAAGCAAAAACATGAGTTTCCCATGTTAGCTACATTTAATATGTGTATCAATTGTTTGGTACACCTAAAAGGTGTAGCTATTTAGATAAAGTAATATTCTTTTTGTTTGCTACACTTGCAAAGTAAGTAAAATCCTAATTATAGATTTTATTTTTCATTTGGCACGCAAGTTTAGTTGTTTGGGAGGGAAAAAGGAAATTTTTTGGATTGTTTTTTGAATTTTTCCAATTACTTTGGAGGCAACGATGAAGGAAAATTGGTAAATATTAGCAAATTATTATATTCAATTATTTGTTAATTGGAACCTACTAGATATACAACTATTGATTTATTTTTATAATCAAATTATAATATTTTTAATATGTGTTTTTATTTTCTAATACAAAAGTTATAATATATTATTATGAAAGTGTTGACTGTTGAGTTATTAAAGAGAAATGCCAATTTGCTTGATTTTATCTAATGTCATATTTGATATATTGAACCACAAATTAAGGGGTAAATTATTACATAGTCGAGCATTAATATTGGTAAAATTTAGTTTGATCCGAATATTTGAATTTTTCCAATGCAAAAACATCAGGTTTCGTATGAGTTGAACTTAATTTTGACATTAATCGAATATGCAGACACAATATTTATCTAGAGTTTTTATTGTTTGAATCCGATTTGACCCGAATTTAGTTATATTCGAATTGTTCGACCCGATTTGACATGAAAAAACTGGTCCATAAACACAAATTTCTCATCCGAATTTGACCAACTTGAATTTTCAAAAGTAATCCTAAGTCTAAGAAATATCCATAAATTCTTTTTGTTTTTTTAATCCATTTCTTCCTTAAGTTTCAACATTTTTGTTGCATTGTCCTAGCTAAGAGTATCCATAAATTATTTTTTATTCCTATCATGATAAATAGTGGTGGCAACTTGACCTGTCACTTCGGGCGGGCGGATCCATTTCAGGTCAAATGTATATCGAGCTCAGGTAAATACATGTTGGGTGTATATCGAGTTCGAATAAATACGGATTCAGTGTATTCTGGTTTCTGTCAGTTTTACAGGTCATGACCCCCTTTTTTCTCAATCACTTACGACGAATAAAATTGTTGTAATTAGTCGAAGATACCTACGTAATGTACTATTCCATTCCAAGTTTCTACCACCACTGTATTTCAATGAATCCTATATATCGTATTTTCGATGAGCCCACAAGATAGATCATCGCTTTTGAACGACCGCCAACTCTCCTATCAAAAAATTCGATTGAGAAATCAAACTCGGATATTCAGATAAGACAAAATTTTGACAACGCTAAATTACCCAATTTTATTCAGGCCAAAAATATGAGACTCGATGATTTTTACAACTATATATATATATATATATATATATATATATATATATATATATATGTATATATAATCACCTTCAAAAACAAATTTTGTAAATAATTTTGGATTTTGAGAAAATGTAAACAAATTTTGTAAATAATTTTGGAAGTTGGCGTAAGGAAAAATAATCCCGCTTAATGGAAAACAATAAGGATTTTATTTGGTAATTGAAACTATTGCCTTCAAACGCTGGTTTTGGTTTCGGTTTCCTCAAGAACGGCGAAGCTAGGATCGTTTCCACCGGGTGTGTTCGTTGCGATTGATAACCGACCGCCGTCATTCCTCCGGCGTCGACATCACTCCGCCACCTTATCCGCCAAATCCGACATTAATGGGCCGACGTCGATACTAAAACCCTAGCTCATCCTCCCTAATTTCTGGTGAGTTAATTCGATAAATAGGTTGGTTTACATTTTTCATAATCTCTCAATGTTCTTGTGATTGCTGTCCGAATCGGTTTAAAAGGATGCATCATCGTGCAGACTCCCTGTCTTCTCGTGGCTGCTCATTCGTCGTTTCTCCGGTCACCTACTTTGCAGCCTAGCCCTAACTCTACATTCTGGTAAGGTTTTCTTTTAGTTATAATTTGTAAATTTACAATGCCTTGTTTCTGGGTTGTGGGTATTTATACTGCCTTATAAATTTTCATCCTATTTTCCTTGGTATTTCTTCTCTCTTTTGGGAATATCTGGCCTTTGGTGTTGCTCCTTCAACTTTAGGAAAAAGCTTCAGTTAGGATTTCAAGTTGTTTGAGTGTTTCCATTTGGTTGATTGGTGCTGTAAGATGATGAAGTAATAGTCTGTAGTGGGCTCTGGGTCATCAAATCTTGGTCTTTGGTCAGAATTGGGGTCTTAATCTGATGACGATAGCTTGATATATATATGAGAGTCATCCTAAGCCTATAAGAGTTTAGGGAGAGCTCCTCTGCAAGTTTGAAGCAAACGAACATGTAGATAAGTGGAATTAAGCGACCTACTGGGTTTAAAAGTTCCAAACATGTATGAATTGCTAATTTGAGTGACTAGATAGGTCATGCCGCATGCTAGGATTTCCCAGGTAGGCCTTGGAATCATTAATTGATACCGGGTGTAGCTCAAGTAGGCTGCTCATCATTTATAGACCAAGTGATGAAATGACGAACCAAAGTTGTGGTCTTTCTCTGTATTTTTGCTTCAAAAAGCGTACTTTTTATCATCATACCATCATCATCTCCTTTGCTTTGATACTCATTTATTTCTTGATAAATAGATCAAGTTTGAGAATGCACATATGACTTGTGCACATGGACACCAGAAACATCAACATACAAATATATACACTCATATATTTATCATATACAAAACCAAATACAAGCCCTTCTTCCCTAACTAGACTCATGCAAAGGGAGTTTAAGCTGTTTTAGAACCTTGTGTTTGCAGCTTGCTGCTTGTGGGGGTCGTTCTCTGTAATTGTGTTGTGACTCTGTTGATGTGGGCTCTTTTGGGGAAAAGTTTGGCTTGAATCAGTTGAAATGTTGACAGTAGTAGGAAATGGTTGAGCTTTGAGTTTGGTGGGGCTGTTGGCAACTCTTGGAAGTGAATGGTGGCTCACCTTTCTGAGTGCCTTATGATTGAACTTGCTACAAATCAAGTTCTCACTGGTAGGATTCATTCAGACTAAGTGTCCTGTCTTGCACTAGCTTAGGTTGGTTTTGGGTTGTATCTGATGTAGCACCTGCATAATCCATGGTAAGAAAATTTTGTTTTCCTACTGCTTTAGTCAGAAGTAAAACCCAAAGATAGTAAGTTATCCCTACTTTACCATTAAATTGTTTGATTTGGTGCACATTTAAAGAAAAACTTAGTACTCTGTATGACTAGCAGATAATTGGACATGCCAAACAAAGCTAACTTGTATACTGTACATTTCAGTAGGAACTTGGGATGGAATACTTAGCAAGGGGGTTCAATCTTGGGGAATGCAAAATAGTAACTAACTTGAAGTTTATTTGGGTGAACCTTTGAGTTTTGCTTGCATGTGTATCTTCCCACCTTTGATTAAGGAAGGCCGGGGAATGCAAAATAGTATACAACAAAAAAGAGCCCTCTGTCTTTGTTTGCAGACACTAGTGAGCTGTCTCTTTCATTAATATTAATATCATCCTAGTTATACATTGTTACATATATGGTGTCATTATACTACTTACTAAATTTGTACTCTACTGCTTAATCGTATTTTGTTTATCACCCCAATTAATTTAAGTATTATATTTATTTATTTACCTAATTTGAAAAGACAAGTGTTCACTGGGAATTGAGATGAAAAAATTTTAATTTACCCATAATACTCCTACTTTAATTGAAGGTAATAGTTGTTGAAATTGTAAAAAATGAAAAATGAAATTATTAATTATGGGTTAAATTGTAAATACAAAAAAATTAGGTAAAATAAGAAATATTTTAGAACAGAGGTAGTACTATGAAATTGAAGTTAATAGTTGTTCAATTATAAATAGTGATAAATAAATTTATTAATAAGGGATAAAAAAGAAATGATAATTATTGAAGTTGTAAAAGTAACAAATAAAGTGAGACAAAAGAGTTAGTTATTGTGACAAATAGTAACTAAGCTCAAGTTACTATTATAGTAAAAAAACATATCTTATAAAAAGTGTCTTTGTACCAATGTTATGTATGATATTACGAATGTGTTTAACTTTATTATGATAATATGTGTATTTTAACATTGTCCTGCGCAATGTATGGGTCTAAGTACTAGTTTCTTATATTAACATAATGTTGGTATTTAACTCCATAGGAAAGTTTCAGTCCTAATTCTGGCGCAATGGATAAAAGTTGGATAATTGCACCCATTCATAGTCAGGTGTATAAAGAAGGTGCCAAAACCTTTATGAATTTTGCTAGTCAAAGAGCGACCCAAGGAATAATTGCGTGTCCGTGTATAAGATGTTGTAATGAGAAACGATGGCCTTGTGATGTTGTTCATGGTCATATCTTAAAATATGGGTTTTTACATGGCTATACCATTTGGATATTTCATGGGGAAAAGTTGATACACACTGATGCTAATGATGACACTAACTTTGAAACATTAATGCCACAACTTTCTGAGGCTAATATGGATGCATCTGTTCCTGAAATTATGCATGATATAAGAGGGTTGCTTCAGGATATTGGGGGGTATGCTTCTGGTGTCTATCTTGGTGAACAAACAAGTCACAGTAGAGAAATGGGTGAAGGAAGTGGATGTAATGAAGAACATGAGGATAGAGATGGTGATGGGATTGAGTGCAATGTTAATTGCGATTCTCAACCAGAATCACAACAACCTCCTCTACCAAATATCGGTGGTGCTCGATATCAGAAGTTGTTAGATGAAAGTGAGGAAATGCTTTATGATGGGTGCAAATATTCAAAGTTGGCCTTTAAGTTACAGTTGTATCATCTTAAATGTCTAGGAGGTATATCTAACAAGATTTTCACCATGTTGTTGGAATTCTTGAAGGACGTTTTTCCCTTTTTGACATCACTTCCATCCTCAACTGATGAGTTTAAGAAGTTAACTAATGAGCTAGGTCTTGGCTATGAAAAAATTCATGCATGCCCTAATGATTGTATGATTTATTGGGGTCCAACAGCTAATGAGCAGTCTTGCAAGGTTTGTGGTTCATCTCGATATAAACCTCCAGACAAAGGCAGGGTAAATGTAGAAAATGAGGAGGTTGACATAGAAACAGACATATCTATGCCAGCAATGTCTGACTCTAATAGAAAGTGTAAGCCTAAGGCTGCAAAAGTGTTGCGCTACTTCCCCTTAATTCCTAGATTAAAAAGGATATATTCATGTGCAAAAATGGCTGAAGATATGAGATGGCACCACACTGGGCGCTCAAAAGATGGCAAATTAAGGCATCCAGTAGATGGTTTAGCATGGAAGCATTTTGATGAAAATAATAAAGGGTTTGCCTCAGATCCTCGTAATGTTAGGCTCGGCCTTGCTACTGATGGATTTAACCCTTTTCGTACGATGAGTACTACTTATAGTACTTGGCCTGTGGTGTTAATTTTATATAACTTGCCTCCATGGATGTGCATGAAGCAACCGTATTTGATTTTGTCGATCATTCCTGGTGAAAAAAGTCCAGGAAATGACATAGATATATATTTACAGCCTTTGGTGCATGAGTTGAAGGAGTTGTGGGAGGGGGTGATGGTCTATGATGCTTTTGCAAAAGAGTACTTCAAGTTGCAAGTTGCTCTTCATTCTACAATCACAGATTTTGCTGCTTATGCAAACTTATGCAGGTGGAGCACGAAGAAGGCGTCAGACTTGTCCATCTTGTACAACTTCGACTCATTCTGTTTGGTTAAAGCATGGAAGAAAGTTTTCTTATATGGGTCATCGAAGATGGCTAGCTTGCAATCATCCTTATCGAAAGCGAAAGGAATTGTTTGATGGTACTAATGAATTTAGAGGCCCTCCACAACCACCAAGTGGATGTGAGATATACGATTTGTTGAAGGATGTTCCATTCAAATATGGAAAGTCATCTAAAACCTCGAACAAGAGGCCAAGGGAGGATGAGGGCGTGGAAGAGGACATGGATGAGGAGGAAGATATTGATGGGGAACCAGTTTTTTGGAAGAAAAGGAGCATATTTTTTGATTTGCCTTATTGGAGATTCAATTTGCTTAGACATAGTCTTGATGTGATGCATATTGAAAATAATGTATGTGGGAACTTAGTGGGAACTTTGTTGAATATTGATGGAAAATGTAAAGACAATGATAAGACAAGGAAGGATCTAGCAGAAATGGGTATAAGGAATGAACTTCATCTTGTACCTCGTCCTAACAAAAAGCCATACATGCCCCCTGCTTGTTATACATTGTCAAATGGCGAGAAAGATATATTTCTACAAGTGGTGAAAAATCTAAAAGTTCCTGATGGGTATGCATCAAATATTTCTAGGGGCGTAAATTTGAAAGACCGCAAGCTAATGAATCTAAAGAGCCATGATGGTCATATTCTCATGCAAGATTTATTGCCAATTATATGTAGAGCATCATTGCATGCTCCAACACACACTAAGTTGGTGAAGGTGATAGATGATTTGTGCTCTTTCTTTAAGGCAATATGTGGGAAAGTTCTTGATCTTGATGAACTAGATGAATTACAGAATCGTATTGTGAGGACTCTATGTGATTTGGAGACATTATTCCCCCCAAGCTTTTTCACCATCATGGTTCACTTGGTCATTCATTTGACTGCAGAAGCTAAGCTTGGAGGCCCAGTTGTGTATCGATGGATGTATCCTATTGAGAGGTATGAATTTGATGATTCTATAAATTGATTCAAAAATAGACTTATTTTTAAGCTAACACTATTATATGATAGGTTTCTTGTTCGCCTCAAACAATACGTTCGAAATAGGGCTCAACCTGAGGGTTCAATGGCAGAAGAGTACATAGCTGATGAATGTCTAACATTTTGCTCAAGATATTTCAAGGGTGTTGAGACTCGGTTAAATCGTGTTTCAAGGAACGATGATACTATTGCAAATAAGGATAAATACTTGTCTAATTCAGGAGGTCGATTCCAAGGAGCGGTTGAGCATGATCGACTTGATGAATTGTCACTTGCCCAAGCACATCGTTATGTGTTATTGAATTATGATAAGATGAACCCTTACGTAGAGTGAGTATAACTAGTTTGACAAGCTTATTTAATTAGTAAATTGGCTTTAGTTTGTGATTGACTTGTTTAACTTTTTAGAAAGTTCTTGGACCATAAGCGATCTCATCATCAGGGACGAGTTACAAGTCGATTGGAGAGTAAGTGGATAGTAGAGGAACTCATTCATTGGCTACGTCAAGAGGTTTGGGACTAGCTAAACTGTCTTTTTTTTTTAATTAGTACATTGGTTATTTTCGCTAAGTGCATTGAATAAAACTACAGGTATTGAACACGGAAATAGAAGATGAAGTTAAAGCCATTATTAGAGGGCCTAGCTCCCGTGTCAAAAAATACAAGATCTTTACCATTAATGGCTTCAAATTTCATTCTAATGAACTTCTAAGGCGTACCCAAAATTCTGGTATAGTTGTAGAAGTTAATGGACAGAATGGTAAATTTGAAAATTATTATGGTGAACTCATTGGCATATATGAGTTGGATTTTTACGGCATATGGAAAGCTGTGCTTTTTAGATGCAAATGGGTGAATATCAGGTCCTCTAGAGGTTTGAAGGTAGACAAGTTTGGACATACTCTCGTCAATTTCTCTAATCCCATCCATACAGGTGAAAACTTGAAGGATGATCCATTTGTATACTCTTCTCAAGTGAAACAAGTGTTCTATGTGGATGATGGTAGAGATAGTAATTGGAAGTATGTTGTTATGACAAAACCAAGAGACTTGTATGACATGGGTGAATGTGAAAATGATGATGACGGTGAAACTTATACTCAATGTGAGGTTACAAGACCAAGGATTGGTGAATTTCAACAAGGTGAATTTGATATAAATAGTGGTAGCTGGCGCAGGATGGACGTCCAAGAAGAGGACGATGATTGACAACAAGGGAAAAGTCACCTTTTAGTGCTATCTTATTGTTGTTATTTTGTTTTTGTCATTAGGAGCAAACATTAAAGAAAATAATTTTTTTTTGGGTTTTTGTTGGATTTATTGGTTTTAATAGTATAAAATGTTTTCTTTTGTCTTTTAGTTTTTTAATTACTGTGTACAAGTTGTGAATGCCTTGTATTTAGATTAGGAATATAATATATATTATCTATCATGACTATAAACTATTCGGAGCAGGTAGGTATAAGCCCTTCTTCTTCTATATTATTTCTTTGCAGTTTAAACATTTGTTATTAACTCGAGCTCATGCGTATGATATTTTTTTTTGTTTTTTTTCCTTATAATGCAGATTTTCGGCAAATTCAACAAAAATGTTTAAAAGTAGAAAGAAGAAGCAAGAAGTTGCACGTGTACCTTCTCAGGAGAGTTCTTCAAAAGCTCCAGGTTCCTTAGAATCAAACCCTCTAGTGTCACCATCTTTGACTGGAGATGTCTTATGTCATGATATTGTGAGACAACCGGTTTCATTATCTGATCCTCTTACTAATATCGGCAACTCCCGTATCCAAGTTCCTAGGCCCACTGTAGGATCACATTTAGGTGTGACTAGCTCTCTAGGAAATCACTCAAATATTAGACAATCTTGCTCTCCTTTTATGGAAACTTTGCCATACATGCCTAGTTTTGCTTCTACTGTTCCACCTCAAGACAAAAGGATGGACTTTCCGATTGTCAATCAAGATCGATCTTCTTCTCCATCATGTAATTCTCATTTGCCACATTCATCACCTCGCCCATCATCGCAACCGTCATCATTTGACAGCTCATTGCAGCCTGTTGGTTCTCGTTATATCCGACAATCCTCAGATTCTACATCCCAATCTGAATCCTTAAGTGATAAAGATGATGAAGGATATGCAGATGATGATTGTGAGCCAAATTCAGGCGGAAATCCTACAAAAACATCTGAGGCTTCCGAAAAAGAAGTACAAATCATTGGTGAGTTGTAGTTTCTCTTTTAAATTATTACCTTTTCCTCCTTATAATCTACTTCAAGACCTGGTGAATATAATCCTATGCTCTTTGGACATTTGTTGCCTTTCCATCATTTGTGACAGTGACCTTCAATGATAACATGAAGGCCATGCATGTGACTCTGGAAGCCATGAAATGCTAATTTTGTTATGTTTCGAGTCAACTACAACTCAATTTAGGTTAATTTAATTTCTTTTTTTCTTATTTTGTAAATTTTTTTTATTGCTCATAAGTCTAACACTTTTCAGATGCACAAGGAAATGTAAAGAAGAAGAAAGGTTTCAAGTCAAAGGACATATATGACTTACGAGACGGTGAGAGAATCGTGGTGGAAGTAAATGAGGCCGGGCAACCAATTGGAGATTCTCGAAGTGCTTTGAGTAGATGGATGACTTCGTTACTCAATGAACCAAATCTTTGCCCGATTGATGCTAAAGATTTCAAGGAGGTGAAAGATAATTACATCATTGAATTACTAAGAGTTTTACAGGTATGTTTACTATTGATAATTACTTTCATTTGATTAAGTATAATGACATGTTCATAATTAATGTTATTTGTTTTATTAAACAGTTAAAGTTTTTGATTCCCACACGATTTGAAGTAGACAAAGCTCTCACAAAGATTTTTGCGGAGAAATTTCGAAGCTTGAGACGCAAGAGGAATTTGGAATTATTCAAACGAGTTGATGGTATCCTAAGAACTAAATTGAAGGGAGTATTGGAAGCTGCTGGAGTGTGCGGTGAAGATTTGAAGAAATTGATAGAGACCGCTCAATTTGGGGAGGAGGAAATAGAGGAAGAGCTTGACAAAATGACAACTCCAAAAGAGTTCAACGATATTCAATGGACAAAGTATAAGAACTACCTCAAATCTGATGAATATAAGGTAACAAACTCATCTACTTTGATCTCTTCTACAGTTTCCTAGTAAAAGATACTTATATTTGGAATGAATATGTGACGATACACTCTAGGAATGAATAGGTTGCCAAGAAATGTATAATTTTGGTTACTTCTCCAGGTATTGATTAAAACTTGAAGAAATTAAGGATGCAATAGATAAAAAGTATTGTCTATTTTGTTCATCAAATAATATGTAAATGACGCTGAGAGAAAAAGAAGGAAAAGAAGTAAAACAAAAGAAATTGAGAAATTAGTAAGATAGGAATACTAAAAAATTATTGATTGGTAGTGCATGGATTTGAACATAGGCATGTGAATAGAGTTAAGAAAAAGTTAAACTATCAGAGGTCGGCCAAGTTGTCCCAGTTTCTATAGCCTATAGTAGTATTTGAGAAGTAAAAAGAGGTGGTATACTAATCTATGTATATAGAATCTGGAAGGCCAGAAGGTTGGATTAAGTTTTGAGAGATTATGGTGGAGAGTGGAGTAAAATGTGCTATATTGAGAAAGCCACCAAGATCTGTATCTTCATTGTTGTTTTAGTTGGTGTTATTGGCCTTGTTCTGGGTTTTAGCTTGATTGTAAAAAATTGTAATCAAGTAACGTCTTCAACTATAATATGTTGAATATAAATAGTATTTGCCCCTTATTTATATTTCATGTATGTTTTCTACTAATGTTGTAATAGAAATTCTCGCAAAACGGGAAGGAAGCACGTTCTTGCAAGACTCACATGCACACAACAGGGACAATGAGTTTCGCACAACGTCGTGCCAAATTTGTAAAAACTCTCTGCTCTATACAATATATAAAATACAAAAACATTTCTTTTTTGCCGAGATTTATGTTTTTACTTTTTCTTATGAATGTGTGGTATAGGAAAAGCTGAACAAGAGGCAGCCTGGATATGTTGAGTTTTTTGAATTAACTTATCAGAAGAAAGACGGGTCATTTGTCGAACCTGAAACAACAAATTTTATGGTACGTCAAATCCTTCTTACTTTGAAAAATTGTAAAATAAACAAGATAATACAATGAGGTATGTTTGATATTTACTATTGAGATATATATACTTTGAAAAATTTGGCAAATTGCTTGATGTCTAACTTGGGATGCATTGTGATTCCCCAAAGAATAACCTTCCAAGATGGGTATGTCTGAATAATTGCTTGATTTACTTACACTTGTTAATGTAATATACTAATTGGATATTTTTGTTGGCTTTACGCATACCAAGGCTAAGGGGATGATGGAAACTCTTAAGTCTGCTGGAAAAACTCCTGAACAAATTGACAATGAGGTATGGAAGGAGCTCATGGGTGAGGATACTCCAGGGGTTGCGCGGGGTTATGGCACAGGAGTTACAAAATCTCAAGTGAAACGTCTACGTTCAAATTCGGTGACATCGGAGAAACAATATTTAGATCCAAAGGTTCAAATCCTTGAGGAAACGGTTCATCAGCAACAACAGATGTTAACAAACACAATGCATATTCTTGCCGATTTACAACGTCAACTTCAAGTAACCCAACATATGATGCGAAATTGTGTTTGTGGAAGAAATGCCAATCCAGGAAATATAGTTCCGACTCAACTATTTATTGGCGAAGTTTATCGACCACAGGTTTGTATCTTTTCCATTTCTAAATTAGTTTCTTCGCCAATTTACTTAAGATATCCTCCCTATAAGCTTGCTCTCTATGTGTGTGTATATATCCTTCCTATAATGCATAATTTTGATTGCTTTAGACATAAGAAGTAGTATTTGATATCTACTTTCTCGTGTGTCCTTTTCAGCTTCCCAATCCAGGCGATCAAAATCGAGATGAACCCTCTCAAAGTGACAACAATGATCAAGCCATCTAAGGGAGAGTGCGAAATGATGAACTATGTTTTAACTTTTAATTAATTGTAGGATTGATCTTTTTTGTATCGTACAATGTTAGTAGTATGACAACTCACTGTTATTTTACTTTGGATCAAATTAAACTATATTTAAATTCGAACAATATGTAATGTCATCATCTATATGCACCTTTCTTCTATATATCGTAATTATTTTGCTACTTAATTTTCGTAGCATTATTAATATATTTTGTTATTTTATATATATATATATATATATATATATATATATATATATATATATATATAGCAGGAGCAACAACAATAATAATAATTAATAATAATAATAATAATAATAATAGAATTATATCAAATAGCTACACCTGATACATGTAACAAATTTTAATTTAAAATAATTTACATTGTGAGAAGGCCACGGGACATTATATCAAATAGCTACACCTCTAACATGTAGCTAAATTACCTACACCTGCCACATGTAGCTAAATTACCTACATGGCCTCACATGTAGCTAAATTTAGTCACACTCAAAATTCCTACACTTCCTAAAGGTGTAAGAATGATTTTATTCCTACACCTCTAAATGTAGAAATATTATCAAATAAATGTAGCTACTGGCATGATTCCTTGTAGTGTAATTACAATTTATAACATAAAATTACACATAACCACCAAGAATTTACACATAACAATTAATAACTTACAACAAGAATTACAATTACAATATAATTTCCCCTAATTACAAAATTACAGAAATTATAAACATAAATATTACAAATAACAAAACAGATTTTAACATTAAAACAGTAAAAGAAAAGGGAAAAGAAAAAGAAAAAGAAAAGAAAAGAAAACACGTTAGGGTTAGGGTTAGGGTTAGGGTTTTACGCAGGGTGGTTCTGGGCAGGCGGTGGTCAGGCGCGGGGCGGACTGCGGCAGCGAGGGCGGATTCCAGCAGTGTGGTGGTCGGAGCGGTGTCGGGCGCGGGTTCGTGGGGGCAGATGGTGTCGCGGTGGCCGGGACAAATCAACAGCAGCAGCGGCACCTTTGTCCCTCACATTATGGGCAGCAACAGCGACTCCGGCCGGCGGCGACAATCGCACGGTGGTCGACGGGCGTCTGGGAGTCAACGAAGGTGGTCCTGGCAGTCGGTATTCGCGGCGTGATACGAAAGAGAAGGAGAAAGAGAGAGAATAGGTCGAGAGAGAGAGAAAGAAAGATAGGTGGTGGTTGTGCGGTGATCTGCGGTGGTTGCCGGCGACTTCCAGCGGTGGCGAGAGGCAAGCTGGCGGCGGCGGTGACTGGTGGCTGGCCGCAGAGATAATGGAGAGAGGAGGAGAGTATTAGGGTTAGGGTTTTGGCTTAGGGTTTTGAGAGAGAATACTTAGCTTTTATACTAACACATAATTAAGGCCCAATTAATCTACTCTTAATCCTAACCCAACCCAACACTAGCACAATTAAAACTGATTTTTCTAAAACAACTAATAATAATAATAATAATAATAATAAATAATAATAATAATAATACTAATATTAATAGAGTAAAACTAATAATACTAAACCCATGAAATTAGTGATATACCCTTGTTAGTCTCTCGCGATCCTACGAGCTCAAGTGTTAGCAAAATAAAACACAAACAAACAACAGTAAATAACGAAGTCAAACCTATTTTATTAACGACGTCACGGTCAACATCTTTGGATTTTTTTCGGGGTTTTACACTTTTTGGATTAGCTGTTTGACTTTAGTTGTTTGGATTAGCTGATTGTAGGAAAAGTATTTGGTAAAGTAGTTTTTTGTGAAAAGCTACCTCAAAAAGCTTCATCAATTAGCTTTTTGAAAATTAGCTTTTTGGGTCCAAAAAGCTAATATAAAAAGCTACTTACCAAACACCTCAAATAACTTTTTAATCTTGATAAAAAAGCTAAAAGCTATCCAAAAAGTTAAAAGCTACCCAAAAAGCTGGGTAGCGAAACACCCCCATAAAATTCAAATTGATCAAATTAGGATATAAGACTATATACAACGCTTAATGAACACAAAATAAGCAGATAGATAATTAACAATATTTAGCAAACATATAACCCTCATAAGCTAATAGTAGAAGGAAAAAGAGAGGAAAGACTTTAAAATTTAGATAAAAATTTAGATAACATCTTCTCAACCAAGCAGCGCAAAGTGCCGCTTGCCGCTTGTGCAAGGTCTACAAGTCATAATAGGAGAAATGACAAGAGTATCGTGGTGCTTGACAAATAATTGGAGCTTCCTTATGATCAATTGGAGGTTAGAACATGCAAAGTGGCAAAATTTGGATGTAGCTTGGGCTTAATTTGTTGGGAAGTTGAACTACAGTGGAGCGGTTCAAAGAGAAATAGCGAAAAGAGAAAATGTCAAATTTAAAGAAATAGTTTTGTTATGCCTTTTCTAACTGTTTGGTTGTAATGTTTCAGTTTGATTTTTCATTTAGCTGTATTTCTATTGTTGGTGTTTTCTTTACTGTTACGTAACGTTGTTACGATCTTTATTTTCAGCCTTTTTAAACCTTGAATTGTAAAAAAAAATAAAAAAATATTCGCATAAGCTTGACCGAACAAAGTCGATAGGGAACGGATAATAGATAACTAAAGTGAAGGAAAAAGCATACAACTCTTTAGATCGATGCAATGCAGGAGCATTGGGCAATAGGCATTAGTATTAGTTATAGTTATCCATGGAAAGGAAAAACATGTGTATTACATTTATTTATTTATTCCACATTTTTTTATAAGGTTGGTTGCAGTGCGGTGTGGTGGAAATTTGAAAATTGTGGCAGCTTGGAGAAGTTGTGGTGGAATGTGGAAAGGTTGTGTGGTAGATTGTGGAATATTGCGGTATAAATAATTATAAATGTGTTGATATATTATAAAGTATAACTTTTAATAAAAAAATAAATTAAAATTGAAATGGTAGATTGTGGTGGATTGTGATAAAATATGAAAAGTTGTGGTGCGGTGTGGAACCGCAACCAACCAACCGCATAAAAAACGGAGGACCAAGTTTTTTTTGTTTATCATTGATATATGTATAATTAAAGATTAAATAAGTTTCTGAAATCGATATAAAAATATTTATATCATTTCAAAATAAATGAAATGAATAAACAAAATAATTTCAATTAACCCCAATTGATAAATAGCTACCTATTTCCACATCTAAGCTACTCATTATGAAAAAATAACCAATACCTTTAGATAACATTTACAACAAACATCATGTAAAATAAAGATTGTCCGTTTTTTTAAAGTCGAGTTTGCGTTGCGCTGCGTTGTGTTTGCGTGGCGGTGTAAATAGTTAAAAAATAATGGTAATTTGCGTTATATTGCGGTAGAGTTGCGGTAACTTGCGTTGTGTTTGGGTGCGTTAACGCATAAAATAACGGGGCAAAAATTATTCACAAAGGTTAATAATTATAACAACAAAATTTAGGTAGAGTAAAAACAAACATTTCAATATATATAATAATTTATTATATACAATTACTACCATTAAGGCCCCATTCTTTTATGCGGCCGGCAGGCTGCGGTGCCACACCGCACCGCACCGTAACCTTCCATATTCCACCCCAACCCACCACAATTTTTCACAATCTTCCACAACCCACTACAATATACTTTTTCAATTTTAATTAAAAAATTCATTTCACATTTTCTAATTACAATTTTACATTTACCAACACATTTATAATTATTTAAAGTTTAAATCACAACCCACCACAATTCATCACAACTTTTCTCAACCTACCACAATCTACCACATTTTCTCCATATCGCACCGTACCGTAGTTGTTTAAAAGAATGGGCCTAAATTTGAAACGAAAAATAGGGAATAATATGAAACGAACGAAGTACACATGTATGCACCAATTCGGTCCGTGTTGGGCTGATTTCTCACAGAAATCAATTTCCAACTTTTCTAAACGTGATACAATATCACTTAGGTTACATACATTGTTTCAGGGCACTGACTTGTGTGACCCAATAGGACCAAATAATATAGTTGTAATTAAACATATTTATTTACTAATTATAGAGGTCTCTAGCAAGACATATAATTACTATATTACTTTGGTTTAATCTCCGTGTATATCGAACTTATCGGGACATTTCCAACATAACAAACATATACTCCCTCCATTTCATATTTAATTGACATATTTCACAATTTCTCACATACCAAGGTTTTAACTAAATAAATTATCCAAATAATTAAATGACACTGTTCTCCAAAATTTTTTTAACATATCAAAATTTAGGTTGCGAGAGAATGTGAGTAAGAGTAATTATCTGTATATATTATTAAAACAAAATAAATTTGTCCACAGCTTGACACGTGTCACGTGTGTATGACTCCCATATTTTTAAATAAAAAATCCTCATCATTCAAATTATACTCAATGCACTCATTATTCATCTGTTGCAATTTGTACAAACCATCCATCTTCTCAATTATACACCACACATTTCCTCTCAATTATTAATATTAATATTAATATTTAATATATTGATTAAAATCCAAAATCAATACCATATCAATTACTCCCTCGTTCCCATATTATTTGTCAGTTTAACTAACTTTCTTTTATCCCATAATATCTGTCACTTTATAATTTCAATAACACATTAATTACTAATTTATCAAATTCACCTTATTACTTGCATCTTTTTCTTCAATTTTTCCTTTTTATTTACCATTTTATTCAATATTTTCACATTTCCAATGATGTAAATTAATGTGAAATGGAAGTTTTTTTGGTTTTTTAAATTATGTCACAAGTGACAAATAAAATGGGAAGGAGGGAGTACAAAGTTTGGCTTTCAATAAGTTCAAACATTTCAGACAAAAAAAAAATGTAAAAGTTGGTCAAATATTATAATAATAATTACTACTCCCTCCGTTTTTATTTATCTGTCGTCTAGAAAATTGTGTTAAAAACTTTAATCGTTAATATTTTAATTTGTATAATGATTCATCATACAAAACTAATGTCATTAGATTTGTAATAAAAAATACTTTTAAAAAATTATAATATTATAATTTTTATAAAAATTTTATATTAAAAATTATTGATTAAATATTAACATTAAAAAATATAAATGATAAATAAAAAGAAATGGAGAAAGTAATAATAAAAATCAGTTACTAAAAGATCAAAAGACAAAAACTTCAAAATTCTGTGTATATGTTTGTCATGTGATGGTAGTAATCGTATCATTTACTAATATATATACTCCATTGTTCCTTTAAATAAAGGAATCCTTAACTCTTCTTTTTTCACCATTCTTACTTTTCTACTATATTTTATCATTTAGATTTCAATTTTAAAATAGAGTACATTTCTAATTTATACATAATTTCATTGTTAATTTTGGCTGCTAACACTTTCAGTTACAAACAACTACACATAAATTCTCAATTTTATCTCCCCTTCAAGTACTGAAGTACGTAATATATTCTTTCGTTATTTTATACTGCATTTCAATTTCTTCTCCACATTCTCTTTTACACTTTATTTTTATAGTATATTTTAATTTCAATCGTACATTATCAAAAAAATGAATTATGTTACCTAGCTAGGTACATATATTATGTGGTTTAATGTTTTTTTTCTCATAAACGAATTATACATATTCATAAAATAGTAGTACCTAGATTAATTTCAGTCATTTTTTTATGATGGGAGGTGAAAACCTTTTTAACATGCTAAAGCAACCCTCAATGCAAACAATTATCCTTGACTATCTCTTCACACTATTTTTCAATTTGTGTTCAGTTAACCAATTTATTTGGGATATGCAAATAAATAATTAACTGAACTTTTAAAACAAATATTATTATTGCTTTGATTAATTTATTAATTATTTTTCGTTCATAATGAAAAGCAATAAATTAAAAGTATAATGCTACAATAATTAATTAAATATTACATGAGAAATTATCGGTCAACTTTATAAATTTTTTTATGTGATTGTTGTCCTGAACTCCATTATTAATCAGTGGCGGATCTAGACTACAAAATTAACGGTGTCTACTTAATAATATTTTGGATAGTCGGACTGTTGTGTTGAATTGGACACCCTTTATTAATATTTTTGGGTCTTTTCTAGGGTGTTCGCTTAACGTAAATATATAACAATCTCCTAAAATATAATAGGTTGCTTAAATTTTTTTCAGAGCTTGAGGTGTCCCGTGTCCGTGGACACCCTTGGTGTCGATGGGGATCCGCCCAGACTCCATAGTGCAACGCATGTACTCAGTCCATCTCAATTTATTTGTCACAATAACTAACAACTTCATTTATTTTATTTGTCGTTTTTATAATTCCAATAGTCGTCGTTTTCACATTTCCCCCAATAGATTTATTATAATATTCATCTAATGCATTGTTGAACCTCGGTTTTACCACTTTTTACCTCGGTTTTATTGTCTTATTGAACTTATCTGAGTCATTTAGTATAAGTTTAATAGTAATTTTTGTCATATTTACTAATTGAAATTAACTTATTAATTAATTGTCTTATTTTTAGGCTATTTGAGTGCAAATGATGATGACAATAGAGGAAAAAGATTGGAAATATAGGAGCAAAAGAAGCCAAGACAAATTGGGATTTCCAGTTTGGCACTCCTAGGCGTGCCAATCGGCGCAGGAACCCGTGCCAAATTGCAGTTTTTTTATTTTATTTTAAGATATTTTATTAATTAGAGACAGAGAGTTTTTCATTCTACGTTATTTCAGTTTCCAGTTTCTCTCTAGGCTGGAAGGGAGGTTTCCTCCCGAGCCTCTCTAGTTCTAGGATAGATTTCCATTGAAGAATGAGATTAGATTGTCTTTGTTCAAGAATTCAACAATTTCGTTCTTCGCCTTCGATTCAAGACTAAGTTCTTCTATCCCTTTCTCTCTTTTAGTATATTAATTTCTTGTTAGCTTTATGTTGTTTGGGTTGTGATTGAATTGTTTGATGGCTAGTTAATCTTGTTTAGGCCTAATCTATCTAAATTCATGCTTGTAGTTATAGGTTTTTTCTTTGCCCACCATGTGTTCGATGAAATGCTTGAAAGAGTGTTCATCTACATTTCTGTAGGAAATTGATGTACGCCGAGAGGTGAGATTAATTTGTTAGTGTGGCAGAGAAAATAGTTAGGGTTTTGGACATGAGAATAGTCGAATTCTAACTAGGTCTAGGGTTGCTATTCTTGTAGTTTAATTAAACTAACTCCATGAGAATAGGTAGTTAGAATAGTTAGACTAGCCTTTGACCATCGAGAGAGGGCTTTGGCGAGCTTTAATGGTGCAACCGATCACTCTTAATTGCTTGTTTAGAATTGACAGTTTAGGTCGTTCAAGTTGATTAGTTGTTGAATACCGATTTTGCTTCCTGAACATCTTTTATTGCTTTCGTAGTCTGTAGTTTTCATCACCATCACTATCCTTGGTTAATCAAACCTAACTTGAAACATTTGAGTCGCTCTGAGTGCTTGGAACACAACTCTCTGAGATCGACAACCGTACTCCCAAAAGTACGACAACATGCATAAACATCACATGTAACACAAATATATGAAAGTCTTTTTTTGTCAACAAAATCTTTATCAGCCACCCCATAAAATCTTCAAAATTAATATTAGTTGCAATTTAAGCATTTCCACAAACAACTTCAAATGAAAGCAATGCTGCAAATAATAAACTAATCAATTTGTCTCAAAAAAAAATTAATTAATTATCCAATTTTCAAAGATCATGAATAATTAATTAAATATAAATATTTGACACTATGAATGTAGGTTAGTTATTTCATTTAATTCTTATACATTTTTAAAAAAGAAAAGATTATAAAATTATAAAATTACCTTTTGCTATAAATATAACAGTAACAGTATACCACATGACATAATAGGTCCTATTTAACTTACTAATTATAAAAAAAAGCCCCACATATACACCTTGAAACATTACCCAAACATTAATATATAACTCCAATTTTCGATATCATAAAGTACAATGGCAAGAGAGTGAAAAATCATTTCAATTTCACCCATAATTATACTGTACACAATATTACACTGGATTCATTTGCCAAAGACAAAATATGTTGAAGGCTACAACAAAAACAAGAACTTTACACAAGATGACAATTGAGATAATATTATCATCGGTGGGTAACAAATTTCACAAACAAAAATATGGGGCATAGATAGCAAATGACGATAATGCACACAATTAAAATTTTAATAATTGTGTACGAATTTGAAGTAGATAATGTCAATTTTATAAACATGCAATATTGGAATGACACATTTAAAAGAGTCTAGAGCATCAACTGAATATGTCAAGCCAACAGATGTAACTAAAATTTCTAATATAAAAAATCAAACAAAGTATTATCAACTATGTAATTAAGAGTGTTAAATTTCCTTTTAGCTTAGTAATTTCAATAAATGATTTAACTTTTTCAAAAAATAAATAAATGATTTAACGGTGTGAAGTGAAATGTTATAAACAAATTACATACCATATATTTTATGAATTAATGTCAATACAATAGATGTAACTTAAGTTCATAATATAAAAAATCAAACAAGCTAGAGTGCCAATTTGCCTTTCAACTTAGTAATTTCAATAAGATTTTAATGGTATGAAGTGAAATGTTATAAATAAACTAAATACCACATATTCCAGGGATTAGTCATTTTCTAAAATATTCTTCACTTTTATTTTATTAGTAAAGCATGCCAATCACCTCTTACCTGAGTGGCAAGAGGTCCACCTTCTACCTCAAGTGTTCAGGGTTCGAATCCTGGGGACGACATCTCTCTCTTACCATTTCGGAGAGTGTTGTGGGTTGGAGTGGGGCCCATCTTTGGGTCTTGGCATCCCCCGTCCCGGTCCGTTAAAAAGGCCTATTAGGTTATACCCCTGAGATAGGGGCCTGATGGATTGGACTATTACCCTATGTTAACAAATAGAAAATAATTTATTAGTAAAGCATGAACATCTTAATTTATATGAAAGTTTAGATTTAATTTAAATTAGTATGGATACCCCACTTATATTTTATAACCATATGATTTATTTTTCAACGCTAAGTTTTAATTAATCATATGATTCAATTTAGTTTAATATAAATATCTGTACTTATATTTTATAAGTACAATTATCAATTCCCTTAATAATATTTTGTAACTAAGTAATATCAATACCACTCTTGCAACAAAATGAAAATAACAATTTTAAGAAAATATACTCAGCTGCAAATGATTTACAAATTAATTGATATTATAGAATATTTTAATACAAATTACTTTTAATTTAATGGACATTTTCCTCCCAAAAAAAAAATTTACTGGGCATTCCCAAAATGTGTTTGGAAAAAAAAAATGAAGATCAATGCAAAATTCCTATCACTCCTACAACCAAACATTGAACAAAGAAAGAGAAAATATACTTCCAAAAAAACAAATCATAAAATAACAAATAAAATAAAATAACCTGTGCATCGCATAGGTACAAATGCTAGTTAATATTTTGAAAAAGTAAAAAGTTAACATAATTACTAAAACAAAAATAATTAAATTAAGTATTGGGATATGGAAAGTGACAATTATTTTGGAACAAAAAAAATTAGTTAAAGTGTCAATTAATATGGAATGGAGGGAGTAACTCTTATAACCTTGACCTAATAACAAGTTGATCGGGAATGCATAAAATACATTAATACATGAGCAAAATGAAGGAGAAAGATACAACTCTTTAGAGGATTTTTTGCATTTTGGACCCTGAAGTATATGAGTATTTATTTTCTGGTCTCATGGTTTCCATTGTTTATTTTTTGGACCCTGATGTTTATAAGTTGAATAAAAAAGGACCTTAAATTTTGTAGATTGAAAAAAAAGCCCGTGTACGATTTTTCTTTTTTTCCTATGTTTGAATTTATCTCCCGATTGACGCCAAATTTCAGAACTAATGTTAAAACTAATATTAAAGTTGCAATACACCTCTCTTATTCATGTTGGAACTACTTAGACCCTGGATAATTCAGGATCTAATTAGTTCCGACATGAATAAGAGAGGTGTATTATAGCTTCAATATCAGTTTTGACCTTACCCTTGAAGTTTGATGCTAATCGGGAGATAAATTCAAACATGAGAAGAAAAAGAATATTAGAGAAAAGTAAGTAGCAAGGTAACAGCGGAAGCGAAATAAATTCAAATTGATTACGGAAATTACGACAAAATTCAGGAACAAATTAAGAAGAGCGATAAAAGAACACAACCACAAAGTTTACGTGGGAAACCGAAGAACTCGGAGAAAAAACCCACGGACGGCGACAGCCAGAAAACAATCCACTATGAGAAAGAAGGAGTACAACCCGATCACTATCACAAGGTGTGATACGATCCACAACAGAGAAGATTACTATCACAATCTCTCTCACTCACAACTCACAATCTTTCTCTCTCGGGATACAATTGGGATCGAAAATATTGATGAGACCTTTTTCCCTCTCATTTTTTTCTCCCTTTCTAACTCTCTATAACTCGATCATTGTTCGTCGTACTCGACGAGCATCGTGCGCCGAGCCGTAAAATAAAGTGGAGAATACTTAACCCTATTTATAGGAAAAACTCCCTATACACCTAACTTGACTCCCACTCTAATTAGATTTAGAATATAATACAATTAGGAAACCCAACATAATAAGGAAACCTAAACAATACCCTAATACAATTAGGAAACAAATAATTGTGAGATCAAGAGATTCGGTGATTTTAGGACACTTTCCTAACAAACTCCACCTTGGACTAAAATCAACGAATCATCGGTCCAGATAAGCATCTTGACTGCCGCCATCAACACGCCCCTCCACAGGGCGTAGCCCCGCAAGGCACTCAAGCGGTAAACATCACATATCGCTCCCTGGATGCCTGTTTGAGACCACCTGTGCTGTTTGAAACTTCCTCTGCAGTTCTCGTCACTGTAGACCCCTGTAGGGTGTATAGGCTGCCCTTCCTGGCTCTCTTCATCCAAACCATGGAACCTCGACGCGCTTTTGGGACACCATCTTCTGTTTCGTACCTGCAAGCGTTAACCACAACACAGTTTGCTGTACCAGTTTTGGTGCGGTTATCCTTACTTCCCTGCTCCTGGTCTTTAAGATTTCTCCAACAGTCACTCTCTACATGGCTCTTCTTGTGCACCCAATCTTTAGTATACCGTGCTGGTCTCCTGATCTCCCTCCTGGGACGATCCCTTTCCATGCACGGTTCTTCCTCCACATGAGGAACATCAGGCTCATCAATCTGAACTGTTTGAGCAGCAACTTGCTCCACCTCGAACTCAGACCGCCCTGGTTCTCTTTCTTTAACCCTTTTTGAAGTTCCCGTCACTCATCGTTACATCAGTCTCCGTATAGGGATACTCAACATCCCTTACACCGTGCTGAATCAAGGACCCCCTTCAACTGCAGTCTCCCTGTTCCCTCGAATTTTGGAATTTCACACTTCATGATTGAAGCCATCTCCCCCTTGCTCTGATACCACTTGTTAGACTCAGATACCCCTTGTGAGACTCTGATACTACTTGTTAGAGAAAATTTATGATAGCAAGGTAACAGCGGAAGCGAATAATATAATCGAAAATATTGGTGAGACCTTTTTCCCTCTCAATATTTTCTCCCTCTCCGACTCTCTATAACTCGATCATTGTTCGTCGTACTCGACGAGTGCCGTGCGCCACGTGCCGTGTGCCGGGCCGTAAAATAAAGTGGAGAATATTGAACCCTATTTATAGGAAAAACTCTCTATACACCTAACTTGACTCCCACTCCAATTAGATTTAGAATATAATACAATTAGGAAACCCAACATAATAAGGAAACCTAAATAATACCCTAATACAATTAGGAAATAAATAATTGTGAGATCAAGAGATTCGGTGATTTTAGGACACTTTCCTAACAAAGAAAAACAGTACACAGACCCTTTTTTCAACCTACAAACTTTAACTTCAACTCATAAACATTAGGGTCCAAAAAATAAACAATAAAAAACCCCTATACTTCAGGGTCCAAAATGCAAAAACCCCTCTTTAGATCAATTTGATTTGAATCATCAAATTAAAGAAGTGGTAGTCAAGAATTGTATATTCATGATTCGAGTTGCGCAGAGAAATTATAGGCTTTACCAGAGTCAATGTTGATTAGTTTGTCCGGAGCTCTTTTAGGCCCGTTCTTTTATGCGGTGCGATTGCGTTGCGGTGTGGTGGAATTTGAAAAACTGTGGTGAAATGTGTTGCGGTGTGGTGGAATTTGAAAAACTGTGGTGAAATGTGGTGAGTTGTGGTAAATAGTGGTAGGAGCTGTGGTAAGTAATTGGGGTAGGTGAGGAAAGAAAATGTAAAAAGTAGAGGAGAAAAATGAGGAGAGAGAAAAGTAAGAAGATATTTTGATATTTGTGTTGTTGGGACTGTTGACAATTCATTCAACCACCATAATTAATTACTCATTATTAAAAAATAAACGTCTGCCTATTGAAGTGCTACTCACAAACAATTACAATTACATTATTTCATTGTCAAGGTTGACTACTAATTAAAATGGATATTCACATTCAAATGCGTAATTAATTTTTAATTAATCACACAATTTTTAAAAAATCCAAATTGTGCCTATAAAAGTCTTGGTGAGATTGTGTATCTAGCATTCATTTTTCAGTATAAATAGTGATAGTGATTACGATAATTCTAAAACGTACGTATCAACCACTCTAAGACAATCAAAATGTCTTACTCATTTCTACATCATTTTACACCTGAAAAGGATGATAGAAAAATCAAAGGGTCTCAAGATTATGGAATTCTTACCATGTGAAGGATGATACATTTTTAAGTAAAGATATGGTTCTCATCGATGAAAATTAAAGGTATGTTCACATACTTTACTCAATTCGAATTAATAATTAAAAGGTTTTAGGGTTCACTTCTTCACTGCTAATCTGCCTTTTACTATGTGTTTTTTTTAGGGTTCATACATTCACGCATGCATCAAAGTTATTTTTACCACCCGTTTCAATAATCATCTTAAGGAAGATAGCATCTACACCATGAAAAAATTTGCTGTCAAGCCTAACAGACATTCAAATAAAAGTTGAGGGAGTAATTATTTAATTTGGTCGTCTTAATTGTCAATCGGGAAATCTATGTAGAGTGGCATGATTATTGGATTTTGTAACTTTTAATATGTTAAATTGGATCAACCATTTTGGTATTAGTTTGATTCATTTTTTTCAACCTAATAAAGCATGATTCGCTTAATTCTTCATAATATAAGAGATCAAAAGTCATCATCAAATTTGGATTGTATGTGCTTGATGTTGCGCGCATTTATTGGTCATTGCATTTTGCAGGTGAGAAGACTATGGGATTTGTAAAGTGGTAAAAATACTCATTTTTTGAAGATTTACCTTTAGTCTTGAAGTGAGTATTTTCATTTTGTAGCAACTAAAAAGTCATTTGCATTTCAAAGTCTTCTTTTTTTGTGTTCTAATTATTTATAATTTTTTTGGACAATTTTAAAATAGTGCTTATTTGTCTACGAAATAACAATTGAGTTTGTAAATTTATTTTATACTACCATTATTGAGAAAAACATAGATTTTGAAACATTTTGTGAGTCCTCAATAAAATTTTAATTTATGACTATTATTAATTTTAAGTCAAGATAAATTTTTAATATATTAATAGATATTGGTTTTTATCATATGAGTGTCACTTGAAGTACCTAAGTTACCCAAAATGTTAGTATACCAAATTTCATTAAAATTGTTACTCTTAATTTCTTTTTTTTCTCCACATCTAATCTTTGATGCTCATACAGAAAGCAAGTAATAATATTATCATTTATCATTTTAATTTAATAGATTATTATCACGACTATCATCATATTTAATATTTTCCTATCATTGATTAACATTTTTTAAATTGTTAACAAATATAAACAAAAAACTTCAGTTATATCTTTACTAGGAATATTTTTAACATAAAGAAATAAAGTGATAATGTATCTTGAATTGAACTTTGAATAGATAATAAAGCCAACGTATCATAGTTAAGAAAAGGGTTGTGTCATTGTTCATTTTTTTTATACAAGATATAAAGCCAACGTAACATTTGACTATATACATTTGTTGTTTCATTGTTGGGCATTGTATTTGGTGAGAAGATTATGGTATTAGTGAAGCCAATTGTAAATATTATATTTAAGTACATTTATATATGTTGAGTTGGAACTTTATATTTTTGTAAAGTTATTACAAAATTATCTTTACAAAGTTATGGTCATTGTAGGCATATTCTAAAATGTTATCAATAATATGTGAGAGTTACCTTCGTCCCGTGCAACGCACGAGTCTAAAGACTAGTAACATGTAATACTTAGTTCTTATCCTTTGCTCCACACAACCTATAAAACTATCAATACTTACTCATAAAATATAAATTTAGTAAATGAACTAACTTTATCCCGTATTATATAATAATTTGAATTAGGAGTGGGTAAAAAATCCGTAATTCGTGATCCGATAAAAAATCCGATTATTCGATCCGAAAAATGGATAATTAGCGGATAATTTTTAAGTTGGTGGATCGGTTAACCAATCTGAATTTTTCCCCGGATCACAGATCGGATATGGATCGGGGGTTGAAAAATCCGGATAATCTATCGGTTATCCGAAAATCCGAAAATAATTAATTTTCAACTTTGAACCCTTCAATTAGTAGTCATTAGCATAGAAATGTAACACAATACATAAAGTTTACCATTTTAAACCCATCAAGGTAAGAAGGACAATGATTATTATTGTACGTACGAGTGCTTTATAATCCGTGAATATACAGTTATCCGATCCGAAATTCGACTAACTGAGAGTTTCGGATCGGATACGGATCACAAATTTTATTATCCGACAATTCGGTTAACCGAAGGTCCGATTAACCGAAACTATCGGATCGGATACGGATCATGATTTTGACTATCCGAATATACGGTTAACCGATCCAAATTTATGATCGGATCGGTTAACCGATCCATGCCCAACCCTAATTCGAATCCTACATATCTTAGGTAGAAAGCAATTCCTACTTCACTAATTAATTTTTGGGAAATTGGAAAAAAATAATTCAAACTTTGGGACTATTGGAAAAAAAATAATCCAAACTTACAATTTTGTTATGAATGAGTCGAACTTTAATATCTATTATTTATAGCATCTACCACCTAGTTAAATTCGTCCGAAAATTGACATAGTGATGACGATATTACACCTGGAACATAATTTTAACTTTTTTTTAATTACAAAAAGTTTCATATATAATATCGTCACCAACACGTTACTTTTTGAACGAGTTTAACTAGGTGGTAGATTCTAAAAATAATAGAAGTTAAAGTTAAGCTCATCAATAACAAAGTTGTAAGTTTGGATTATTTTTTTCCAATAGCCCAAAGTTTGGATTATTTTTTTCTAATTTCCCTTACTGTTTTTAATAATATTAAAAGAGGAAAACTTGAACCTCAAAATATGGAGCAATCTGAAAAGATTCATAGGGTAACTTTGTGGACTCTTCCAGTTTTTTCAATAATTTTAAAGCCTAAAATCAGACTGATTAGTATTTAAAAAAAATCAACAAGTAATCCCCCCCCCCCCCCCAAAAAAAAAAAAAAAAACTCCAAATACTACAAGAAAACATATTTACAGAAGGCCAAATACAACCAGGAGAAAATACAACCAGGATTAGAATCTATCTCAATCTCCTATTCCATGTCATATTTAACCGAGGAGAAAATACAACGAGGATTAGAAGAGTGAGGAGGGAGAAAAGTGAATATATATATTGGTAATGATTGTAGTGTGATGTGGTGAAGTATGGTAGAAATTAGGCCCTGTTCTTTTATGCGGTATTTTGCGGTATGGTATGGTGTGGTGAAATTGTGGCGAGTTATTGGTATGTTGTGGTGGGTTTATATATATATATATATATATATATATATATATATATATAAATATTGTATTGATAATTGTAAAAAAATAATTTGTGGTGGGTTGTGGTGAATTGTGGTAAAATGATATTTTGTGGTGGGTTGTGGCAAACTGCGGTAGGCTGTGGCACCACAGTTTGCCAACCACAGAAAAGAACATGGCCTAAAGAGTTGCGGTACGGCGTGTTACCGTACCACAATCTATCACATAAAAGAATGGGGCCTCAATGTAACATGGATATTTTAATTATTGAAGATATAAAAGTGATAAATAAAAAAGGATAGGATAGTTAAAAAAATTGATATTTATTAAGTGACGGATGGATTACTATATATTTTTATATTTATATTCATTTTTTTTGTAACTTTTAAATGTAGTTTTTTTTTAGCATTTGTGGTTGTGGGGTAATGAGGTAATCTACGAATCTGTTTGTGATGAGAAATGAAAAGGATGTGTAACTGGTTTGCATTTTCCAATAAGTTCAATGATTACAGAAGGTAAACGTTTAAGTTAGGTGCCCTTGCCTCCGTCTTCACCACTTCACTCTTCTCTATGCATGCCCTACTCTGCCCAAAATTTCAGCTTTGAGGTAATTTTAGATGATTAATTGGATCAATGCCACTGCTAATTTGATAATGGGGTGTTTGGCTATCTATTTTTTTAGGTAATTTTTAGCTTTTTTGATAACTTTTAGCTTTTGAATCAAGGTTAAAAAACTATCGAAAATGATAAACATCTTGACACAAGATGGCTCTTAACCATCTTGCATTTCTTCAAAATCACTAATAGAGTGAAATGTAAGTGTATTTAAATCATTCTAAAGGTATGTTTCATCATTTTCAAGGTTACTACAACTTATAAACAAGTTAAAAATAATTATTTATTTATATTTATTTCGTAAATATAAAACTATGTATAAAATGTGGATTTTCTACTATAATCGATAAAATTAGGCTATTATTATATTTTTTCACCTATCTAATAAGTTTTATATTATTATAATTGATAAATATATATAATTATTAAAGAAAATATTAATAAAAATTACAAAAATGTAAAATATGAATAACTCAAGATGGTTAAGAACCATCTTGAGTAAAGATGGTTATCATGGTCCAAAAACTATTTGAGGTGTTTGGTAAGTAACTTTTTATTTTAACTTTTTGGACCAAATAAGCTAGTTTCCAAAATGCTACTTGATGAACTTTTTGAGTTAGCTTTTTACAAAAACTATTTTACCAAACACTTTTTCTACAATCAACTAACTCAAACAGCTAAAGTCAAACAACTAGTCTAAACAGCTATTAGCTATCAACTACAAGCTACAAGCTACAAGCTAACAGCTAACAGATGGTTGCCAAACAGAGCCAATGTTACTAATCATAAGTCATAAGGCTTCATTCTTTTATAAAGTTGGTACGCTATGGTTATGGTGTAGTTCGGTGAAATTTGAAAAAGTGTGGTAAGAGTTTTGTAGGTGAGGGGAAAAATATGAAAAGTAAATGAGAAAAGTGATCAAATATATTCGTAATAATTGTGGTGTGGTGTGGTGAAATGTGGTAGAAATCAGGCTCTGTTATTTTATGCGGTATTATGCAGTATGGCGCAGTATGGTGTGGTGAAATTGTGGCGGGTTGTGGTGTAATTGTGGCGGGTTATTGGTATGTTGTAATGAGTTTTTTTGTATATATATATAAATATTGTATTGGTAATTGTGAAAAGTAATTGAAAAAAGCGACTTGCAATATTCTATTGTTTTTGAATGATTTCATATGAGTTTATTTCTCTCTAATGTTGGGCTTAAGATTTTATTACAATGAAGTACTTTATTTACAGCTTAGTGTTGCCATCAATCAAAAAGAGGTTTGACCAGAAAAACATTTCCTGTTAGGTGTTATTTAGTAGAGCCCAACCTATATGCATAGGGGCATTATGGGGAAATGAATATTTAATAAATAAAAGTACCTTGAGTGGGCCAAATTTGTAGCGGGAAATAGAAGCTTTTCGTGGAAGATTATTCAATTGTGAAACCCTAGTCTGTTCGTTTGTTTGCAAGAGCTGTTGAGGCCTAACGGAGGATTGTCTAGTGTGGAGATTCAAAACAATTCGAAAACGAAATACATTGATTCAGAATTTTGCGGCAGAAGTGAAGTAAATTGCAAATCCAGTCACAACAAAAGATTAGTGTAAGTTGCTGTTAACATTTTGAAGTTTTTGTTTTAGGGTTTATGGTTTTTACGAAAACTTTGTGTTTTTTGGGATGTCATGGTTGGATTGTATCATGTTCATCTGGTACAATGATAATCGTTTATAATGGTAGCGAAAATTGAGGAGGTGAATATGTATGTGGGTTTATGTAGTGTCGGTTAGGGTTAAATTAGTTGGATTTGAGGAGTTTGATTGGTATTGTAAAAAACGATGGTAGTGTGCTGCAAAGTTGTTCGAAGTGTATTGTTATATGCTGCAAAGTTGTTGAATTAAAAATAATTTTTTGTTTAAGAGAGCATGGTCAGTAATAGTAAGTAGCATATGAATATGTTGTATGTACGTTGTCAGTGTATAATTGCTGTTTCATTTATAAATATGTTGATATATAAGTGTTGGTCAATTTACAGTGAACAATGGGTGATGGTGAAGCAGAATTTCGGGGGATGGAAAAACGTGAAATGGTTGTATATGTTCTATATGGGGGTAAACTGAAGGATGAACCAGGTACAGTTGGATATGTTGGTGGTGAGAAGGGATGTATTTGGGTGGATGATACGATGGAGGTAGAAGATGTTGTTAAATTGGTATGTGGTATGACAGAAAATAACTTAAATGGGATGGACATATTATGTACTTTGAAGTATGATAAGACAATGATAATTCGGTTCGGTAAGGTCAGAGACGTGTTAAAAATGTTTAGAGGAAGTGATGGCGTCGGTTATTTATATGTAACAGATCGTTCAACGTTGAATGATGTCCTTTCGGAGGAGCAGGTTGTGGACAACAGAGGGGACACTCCTGCTGCTATATGCATGGAAATTGAGAGTGGTGGAGATATATGCATGGAAACGGACTGTCATGCAGTGGAGGCTGGAACGTCAAAGGAGGCCGAAGCAGTCAACGCAAATGAAGTGAGAAGGTAAGTGTACCATAGCATAATGCATTGTGGTCGCTGACAGTATTAAATTTTAATGTGTGTGATGTTGTATTTTGTTTGAATTACTAGGGGAAAAAAATGCACAGTTGGGAAACGAATTGGTTCAATTGAAAGACGTTAATCCTGTTTGCTATATGGAAGAGTTTCCAGTTTGGGAGGAACGTTATGATAGTGATATGGATGGGATGGAAGAGGAACGAGAGAATGAAGGTGGAGGGTTGATGTGGCCGAAGACAGGTGGAAATTGTGAGGCATACAACACCCGAATGTGTGCTTTGAAAAATGAGTTGACAGGGAAAGGGCAGTTGTTCCCAAGTCAAGTAGCTTTCCGGGAAAGTGTATTCAAATATTGTGTTGCACATAGGTTTGGGTACAAGTTTAACTGCCGATAGAGAATTGTTGTTCGGTGTGTGGTTGATAGTTGTCCGTTTTATGTATGTGCAAGGGGTAGTGCGAAAAATCCAGGCATGTATGTTAAGGAATTTAATGGTAATCATGAGCACACCGCTGGGGATGAGTGCAACATGGGGTTGTGGAAGAGGAAACGATTGAGGGCATCAATGTTAGGGTCATTGATGGATGGGAAGATAAGGATGTCCCCGGATTACTCCCCGACTTCAATACTGAAAGATGTCATGCTCGAGTTTGGTATTAATGCTACATACCAGCAGTGTATGCGGGCGAGGGAGTTTGTTCGGATGTTAGCTGTTGGGAATGCTGAAGACCAGTACAAGCTACTTCCGTGGTTATGTGCATCAATCAGTAAAGCGAACAAAGGGTCTCATGCGTATGTTGAGGTTGGTGGGAATGTGTTCAGCCGGATGTTTGTGTCTTACTCCCCAACTGTGGAGGCGTTTGTTAGTTGTTGTAGAAAAATTTTGTTCGTTGATGGAACCCATCTCAGTGGCCCATATGGTGGCACATTGCTGGCTGCAGTTGCGTTGGATGCAGACAACCATCTGTTCGACATTGCATATGCAGTTGTCGGTGGTAAGGACGATAACAACTGGGACTGGTTCCTGAGGAATCTTAGAGAGTGTACTGGGGACAGTGACACAGTTGTAATGACTGACAGGCATGGATCTTTACTGAAATATGTGCCTAAATATTTTGGCAAAGAGATCCACTTAGACCTGTCAATTCGGGCGGGCGGGTCGGTATCGGGTCGGTGCATTTCGGGTTCGGGTAAATACGGGTTCGGTGTATTTCAGGTTCGGGTAAATACGGGTCGGGTGTATTCCGGTTTCGGGCGGTTTGGGTCGGGTTTTCGGGTTATGACTAGCATCTAATTTAACAGTTTTTTATAATAAAAATAGCTAAGTCTATATATTCTAGTTACGTACTAAATACAATTTTCTATTTTATAATGGTGTCATTAGTGTGCCAAGGTCTATTTTCAAAGTTCAAAGTTAAAAATCAACAATTTTAAACAAACAAGACTTAAGAGAACAAAAATATGCCTGTTGCTTGGCATCCATAACTTCGATAAACAACTGAATAAAAATCGTGTTGTTTCAAAATCAAATATTAAATATTAATGACAATTGAGTGTTAAATAATAAAGAAACATTTACAAGTACATAATCAAATAAACATCCTACAAAGACTAATTGGACTTTTTTGAAAGCAAGATGATAAATCAATTAGATATGTGATTCCTTCCTTTCCATCCACCATCTGACCAAGTGCAGATCCACATTTGCCATTAACAGCAGAATAACTTTTACCCATTTGACCAAAGATCATAGCTATTGACTGGCGACATATCATCCGAGTGACAGCACAGAAAAAGCAAGGCAGAAGCTTGACCTTATGTACTTTGCTGTGCAAATAGAGTTACACCCAACTTTAAGACCATTGCTCTAAAGACTCCAATTGTCCATGATTACAGAGCTTGTGTCCTCACTGGAGCAATTTTCATGATCATAGCCCATCACACAGAGCAAGCCACCCCATGAATTCACATTTGCAAGGAACAAGTCATCCACATAGAACCCATCCCATTAACGCCAAACATGTCCTCAAATCAGTGAAATCACATACCAACAGTAGGCCTAGATCTTGAATTGATAAGAGAAATCAAAGGGAAACAACAACATAAAGAATTAAAGTTTCGACCAACATTTAAGAGGTTAAATTGACAAGGGTAAAAAAAATTGTGAAAGGTGCAAAATTTAAGCCTCCATCTGCTTGCTACGTGCGATGGACAAGAATGAAGAGGCTCGATCTGCAGCGAGCCAGCAAGCAACAAAAGTCGAAGGTCGACCGGCAAAAGGCACAGAGCAAGAAGAACTAAGAAGAAATGGAGAGGCTCGATCTGCAGAGCTGTTGTGCGCTTGGAGAAACCGAGAAAGTGAGAGGCGAGGAAGAAGAGAAAGTGAGAAGTTGAGCTGCAAAAAGAGAGGCGAAAGGAATGAGAGAAAGTGAGAAGCAGAAGCTAACCTGCGTCTAAGACCTCTGGGTGCCTTGCCTGGAGAAACCGAGAAATAGAGAGGCGAAGAAGAATAGAGAATGAGTGAATTAGGGTTTTTTTTAGATTTAGGCTTTATATGTTGAGTTTTGACCACCCAATTTTTTTGACAAGCCCCAAATTTTCAGCCCAGCCGCCCGACCAATTTGACCCAACGGGTCGACCCAAACCCGACCCGAAAATTTCCGGGTCTCCAGGTTCGGGTCCGTTTCGGTTTTTTAAAAAAATATTGTGTTCAAAACCCTAAATTTTCGGGCGGGTTCGGGTCGGGTCAAAAACCGCCAGGTCTAGTTCCACTCTTATTGCCTAAGGCATTTGACCGAGAACTTTTGTCAGTTCATTTTGAAGAGAGGAGAGTGGACGACAGCCGGTAAGGAGAAGGCAAGGAGATGTTGTGTAGAATAGCTTATGCGACAACAGAGGAGGGTTACAATGCTTGTAAGTTTCAGATGTCCAGTAATAATGTCAAGTTGTTAATAAAATGATTATCGGTGATGCTTAATCGTGGAACGTGTTGTTTTAAATTTGTAGGGATGGAGAAGTTACGTGCACATAATCCTTTGTATTCAAAATGGGTTGACGACAACGAACCTGCTCAATGGGCACAAAGCAAATTCAAGAAGGACCGTTGGGGAAGATTGAACAACAACCCAATTGAAAGTTGGAATAATTGGATGAAAGGACTGAGAAACATGCACATTCCATGGTTAGTGTCTGGCCATTTACAGAAGGTTGGGCAAAAGTATGAGAGGAGGAACAATGAACTAAACCGGTGGAAAACAGTTGTTGGTCCTAGAATTGATGAGAAGTTGAAGGACACAATTGTAAAATGTGATTCAGTGAGCCGTGTTCAAATGTTGTCTTCTGTCAAGGGTGAATATAGCGTTGACATGTCAAACAACAGGAGGATTGTTGTCAACATAAAGTCGCGGACATGCACATGTCAGTGGTTCCAGCTGATAGGGTTGCCCTGTGTACATGCTATGGCTGTTATTCGAACGGTTGGGCTTCCATTGTATGATTTTTTCAGTGATTATTACAAGAAGAGTACGCAGACAATGATGTATGTTGCAGGGATACAACCCATGGTCAGTGAGGGTCATCCGTCAGTGGATGTTGCTATAGGGAAAGTGGTAGGGGGGATGACCTTGATGAAGGACTTTGCTGGGAAATACTTCCCCCAAAGAATCCAAGGCAAGTCGGTCGCCCTCGAAAGAGAAGGTATGAGTCTCAGAGGCAAAATAAGGTGAAGCACCGTTACTCAAACTGCCATCGTACTGGTCATCATAGGAACACTTGTACCGAGACCCGGGTGCACATGTATGTAGATGTCCACGGCGACCAACAGCTTGTCGATGACGAATTTGTTAATGGAAACCGGGAGTAATTGCTTCTTGCATTGTATGTATATGTATGCAGATGTTGACATGATTATGGTTAGGGAAGACCTTTCATTCATGATTGTTATTCATACAATGGAATCCATATGGAGACCTTGCATTCACGTATGCAGATGTTGACATTATTATGACGAATTCATGATTGTTATTCATGATTGTATGTACATGTATGTGTTGGGAATGTCCCGACAATGTTCGATACACACGGAGATTAAACCAAAATAATGTAGTAATTATATGTCTTGCTAGAGACCTCTATAATTAGTGATTAAATAAGTTTAATTACAAACTATATTATTTGGTCCTACTGGATCACACAAGTCAGTGCCCTGGAACAATGTATGTAACCTAAATGATATTGTATCAAGTTTAGAAAAAAATTGGAAACTGATTTATGTGAAAAATCAGCCCAACACGGACCGAATTGGGGTCAACACGGTCCGTGTTGACCCAACACGGTCCGTGTTGGGACACCACGGTCCGTGTTGACCGTGGGCCGAATATTTGGACTTTCTGGAGTCCAACACGGACCGTGTTGTTTTAACACGGACCGTGTTGAGCCCAGAAATCGCGTCGTTGTCATTTTCGGCCCTTTAGGGTTTTGAACCCTATCCCTAGGTTTTCTAAACACTATATAAAGGGGTCTCTGGGAGAGATTATTTCACACCATCTGCCTTCGACTCTTAGAGAAACACCAGAATGGTTTCCTAAGTTCTTCTCTCCTTTACATTTCTAGTTTGGAAAACTATCGGTTTCTGAAACTATCTCACATACATATTAGATTGAGACTGCGTCTCGATCGGGTCGATCTAGCAATCGGGTTCTGAGTCTGCGTGGACTTTCGAGAGGATTTGACATTGGAATGCGGAGGAGGTTTCGACATTGGAATCAGGAAGGTCAACCTCTTCTTCAGCAGGAATTAGCGATCAGGTATAATTACTAAAGCCTCTGCAGTTGTTATGATTAATTGTTTATAACTGTTATAATATTCCGCCAATTAATCTGTATCTGTTTAGGAAATAGATAACCTAAAAAGCTAACAGTGGTATCAGAGCCACCAATTGCATGCTAAAGTATTGTACTTGTATTCATAATTAATTTTGTCAATAGTTGAATTATATTATGAATATGCTAGAGTAGATTTATGCCTAAAATTTTGAATCTTTATGAAAGTTTTAATCTTTGATGTTCATGATAATAAATCTGAGATTTTATTGTAAAATTTCATGCTTTGTTATTATTTATTTCCTGTTGCCTTTAGTAAATCAATTTTATGTTTGTTTAAGCGTTGAATAAAGCATGAACTTGATTTACATTTTGAATGTTTTAGTAACAATCTTGTTTAATATTGTTAAACAGTAGGCAATACATGAAATAGGTCAAAATTCGCAAAATAGGATTTTGTAGAATTAATTTTCTGATTTAGTTTATTTACGGTAAATATGAAAAATCGAAATAAAATATCAAACGAACTCGAAAATTTCTGAAATTTTTACTGGAGGTGTCTGGAAGTGTTCTGGACTTTCCATAATTTTTGTAGTTTTTTCCCAATTAAAATGAATTTTTAATTGAGTTTTCAGATCTGAAGTGAATTAAAATTCGTTTAATTCTCTGAATTTTGTATATTTATAGAAATTTGCAAATTTTCTGAAAATTTTACAGTAGTTTATTGGGTAACCATTCTGCTATGGATAAAATTTTCGTGAATTTTCGAAATTGTTTACTAATTTTCCTTTAATTTTCAGATTAACAGAAAAGTACAATTGTTTACTTTTCTGAATTTTATTCTAATTTTCGAAATTTGATAAAAATCTAAAACTTTTACAGTAGCATATTGGATGAACCTACTGTATGGAAAAATTATAAAATTTGATTTTTAAACTTATCGGATTATTATTATTTATTTTCCTCTTAAACGGAGAATTAAAAGGTTTAATTCCCTAAATTTTTACAATCTTTTAGAAATTGTTAAAATTCTGGAAAATATTTCATATTGGGTTATTAGATAATGCTGTGATATGAAATCTTTAAATTCGATAAGTTACGATAGTTTTATTTAAATTTTTCATTCACGAAATTAACCGGAACTGGGAAGCAACACGGACCGTGTTGGATCAACATGGACCGTGTTGCCAGCACATTTGTTGAATTCGTATATTTTAGGGTTTGTAATTAATTTTAGAAATTAATTATTAAATCCTATTACTACTTAATCAGATAATAGGCATAAAATCTATTACTTTGTAAAGTTTAGGAAACTTGCAAATAATTTTGAAAGATATAGTATCTTTTAGACTCCTTGATTTTAGGAAATTCAAGTATTTTGTATGTGTAGGTATAAAATCCTAAATCTGTTTAGGTAACTAAGATAAAATTTGGATTTTATTTTCTTTATTAATCATGCAAACCTTTTAGGAAATTTTATTAGTATTTATTTCCTTATGTGTTATATTGCAATTGTATATATGCCTTTATAATTTGTTATTTAAGCATGTGTTATATTTGATATAATTATTGCAATATTACATGTTTGCATGCGCTTCTAGTATGGCCATAGATAGTCGGTTTTACCGGTCTGCGTACCGGGTTGGGTGAAATATGGTCTGCGTACCGTCGTTGAATTAATTTTTAAATTTAATTTTCAGTTAAGTTTATTTTAATTCATGTAAGGCCTCATTTGTGAGGTACACTTTGTAAATTTGTTGTAATTGGAGACAACAAGCTGAGTGGGAGCCCAACAGCAATGGAGGTGTCAATTCGAGTGGGAGCTCATCCAAGGAAGTTGCAAGACCCAAGAAGATTTTCTTGAAGACTATCAAGGCTTACTTAAATTAGTTTAATTAAGTCTAGGTGGCCATACTAGGGGTTTTATTTATGCTTTAAATTCGTTATTGCATGTTTTATTATTCCTTTTATGTTTTTCGAAAGAGTTCACCTAGAATTGCATGCTTAGGATAATAAAACCTACTCTCAAAATGAATTATTGCTCAACCTATCGAAACACCACTTAGATGGATAAATAAAGAAAGCCAAAGCAAATTATTTGTCCATCATTAATAAGTAGGGTGGGAGCTAGGTCAATTCAAATTGGCTATCAAAATAGTTTTGGGCCAAGAGTAGAGGAAGAGAAATATTGTATTCGATACAAATTTCTTGCCAAGAGTCATTTTGAATGATTGATCATAAGATGATCCACCAAAGACAACATGGGATCGAGTTTTGTTGGGCCAAAGTCCACTTGAAGCCATGGGTCTTGTGGGTCTTGGTTAAATTAAAACACTAAGTGAGAGTTGATAAAGTGTTTTGATTTGAAATTAAAATTAGTTTAATTTCTTTTGATGAATAATAACTAAAATGAACCAACTTGTCTCGTAGAATTATTTATGTCTTTTCACTCAAACATCCACCACTAATAAAATATTCTTTTCTCCTTGAGAAAGAGAAAAACAATTACACCAATTCCTTAATTGGCATCGCTATCACAAGATTGTCTTGGAGGTGAATTAAAAGAAACATGTCTTTGATGTAACATTGAGCTATGCATCAATATTAAGAGGTCAATCAAGCCAAATGAATACATGTAATGTCATAGTATTCATACAACTTTAACTTCAAAATGTTTGAAGATTAGAGGAAGATTTCAATATTACCAAACTCAAAACCAAGTTCATCGAACTAGTTAGAGTTGATACATATGAAACCAATAACCAGATAGTCTCGGTTGAGCTACATAAGAGCCAATTGTTGGCGCTCATGTTTAGAAATAATTTGACTATTTTAAAATATGAGAAACCTCAGATCCCCTTTAGCTAAAAGATTGGCGACCAAAGATAGTCTTTTAGTCAAAAGGGAAAATAAAGATTTAAGAAATCTATCAAAGACAAGAAGTCAAAGGAAAGGTAAGGACAATCAGTTGTACATACCCAACCAATGATAGCAATCGGTTAACAACCAGATCATGTATGACACTGGGAGCGTGAATAACTATAAGGAAGACTTGAGATATGATTTCAATTCTAGGCAAATGCGTATATGATACACACTACCCTTATTAAACCCACTTTGAGTATAAGATATCGGCTGTGAAACTCGCATTTATGCAAATGTGCAGTATCTACAGCAAAGTAGATGTGCTTTGAAGGATGAGAGTCAGCCTACAAATAGGAACATACAATTAGTTGTAGTTCCTTATGAAGAGTTGGTTGTTTATCCATTTCCTCAAGAGAAATATATAGGTGATTCTATGTTCTCATTATAATTGTTTCTTACTCTCAATTAGAGAGAGAGAGAGAGAGGATCTCGGATAAACACACCCAACACATCGAAACCAAAAGGTTTAAAAGGAATAACCCTTGTTCAAACATAAAACTTGTAACTATCTATTAAGTCATGCTAATCAGAGTGCATTCAGAAGCGTCACAGTGATAGACTTTTGAATGATAAGACTTTGAAACATGTGATGTCTGCAAAGCATGACTGTACCTTTTACAAGAAAGGGTGAACATGCCAACAAACACTCATGCATATGGATGTATGTAGACCAATTGAGCACAAATACAAGGGGTGAATTACTTCAAATCTTCAAGATGAATAAAATAACACATGGTGATTCATGTCTATGAGATTCATCTGAAGCTGGAATGTTGAAATAGTTTGAAGATTTCCAAAATGAAGTAGTCTTGGCGAAACAATGAGAGCACCTAGATAAGATCGAAAGGATGCTAATGGTTGAGCCAAGAGTTTGAACAAATGACTCAAATGAAACATAATTATGGCACTATAAGCTTAAGTCATATTAATCAGAAATGTATTCGAAGCGCATAGTGCGGGATTTTGGAAAACCTAAACTTTGAAAAGTTCAATGTTTGCAAAGCATGTCTGATGAGTAAGATGACTAAAATCACCTTTTATTGGAATTGGTGAACAAGCTAATGACTTATTAGGATGCATACATACTGATGTATGTGGGCCTATGAGCACTAGTGCTAGAAGAAGGTTTACTGTACTATTTCATCACTTTCAGTGACGATTTTTTAGTAGATATGGGTATATCTACTTGTCATACAAGTCCAAATCCTTTGAAAATGTTCAAAGAGTTTCAAAGTGAAGTACAAAACCAACTTGGCAAGAAAATCAAAAAACCTTCAATTAGATTGAGGAGGTGAGAATTTGAGCCAAAGATTTCATTGACCATTCCAGAGAATATGGAATTGTTTCATGACTCTCTCCTCTAAGAATACGACATCTCAATGACGTATCTAAGAGCAGGAATCACACCTTATTAGATATGGTGTGATCAATGATGGTTGAGTCAACATTGCCGATTACCTTTTGGGGATACACGCAATTAACCATGGCTCTAAGTACTGAATAAAGATTATCGGAAGCATTAGGAGAAGAGAGGTTCTTGAGCCGTCTTCTGAAAGAAAGGAGTATCACTTCTACAAACTGTTGTAGAGGAAAGTGTTTGTGTCTCAAAATACTTTCTTCTTAGAGAATATGTTATTCTCTAAAAGAAAGAGTGGGAGAGATTTTGAACTTACCGAAGTTCGAGAGACAAAAAACACTATAATCATCACATGAAACTCCGCTACTTGATCCTAGTTCAAATTTTCCTATTTGTCGGAAAATTAAGAACAAGGTTGAGGCAGTTGAAGTTTCTCAAAACGTTGAGGAGAGGGTGTCATGAACATTACTCCAAGCAAAGTCAGGTAAAACACTCCGTCAACCACAAAGATATCGATCTTCTATGGATGAACGTGAGATGTTACTTTTAGAAAGTAATGACTCTACCTACATCAAAGAAGCTTTAAGTAAATCAAGATTCCATGCAACCAAGTCTAAAATGGATTCCATGTATTAAACCAAGTTTAGAACTTGGTTGATTTGTCTAAAGGTGTGAGCCATCAGGCATATGAGGGTTTTAAGACAAAACATGGGTTCATTAAGATAGACATCAAGACTGACTTCAAAATTAGATTTTGAAGAAAGGTGTGTACTTGACACAATTGAGTGGTCTTTTGTTGGAATACTTGTAAACTTCAAGAGACCATCTGTGGTCTTAAGGAAGCTTCTAGGAGTTGGAATCATTGACCTTCTTGACGGGATATCAAAAGGTTTGACATCTTGGGAAGTGCCAAAGATAATATTGTGTTTACAAGAAGTTCGATGGGAGCAATGCGTTTTACGATATCGTATGTGATTGACATATCGCTACTAAGAAGAATATTCCAATGTTGCTTCTACTGAGGTTGACTTGGAAATAATTTTCAAAGTGAAGGATTGGTGGGGCTAAGAATTTTCTTGGAGACAAGATTTATAATGATAGATTAAAGATTTTGATTGTTTGAATCAAAGTTAACTAGGTGTTGAATAGTTCAACTCACTTCGAGAATGGATTAATTTCCAAAATTATGGCATGTCCTTACGGAATTTGATTGTCTCAAAACAATAAGAAGTTTTAAGAAGGATGAGACATATAACTCATGCTTTAGGCATGAGATTAATGTATGCCATGAGATGTTCAAAGTCCAACATAACATATACATTGTATATGTATAAGCAAAACTAAGGATGTGTCCTAAGTCTAAAGTGGTTGATAAAAGCTAAGTGTGAAGAGTTGCATTGATGCTACACTCATGCAGAGAAATATGATTATCTGAAAGGTCAGAGAAAATTATACAATCTGTATTGAGTGGTATTGAGATGAACTGGAAGAAGTTCCTAACATGACATGCGGTTAATTCTACAAATAAGACAAGTATGACACGGCTTTAGAAGTTGTGGCAGAAACTGTTAGGATTGCGAAGTTCGTTTTTAGAACTGGGTGATGTTTCTAGCCTTGCGAGAGAAATGAAGCCTTATTGATAGGAGTCATCACTCAAGCAAAGAAACTGAAGCTCACTATGAATCCAAACATGTGTTCCGGAAATATCTTCCTATATGAAAGGTCATTAGTGAGATGGTATATGTACGGGGTTCATTGCAAGTATTATGTACTAAACCCCTGTTGTAGTTATAGCATGATAGATTGATAGTCATGCATGGGCAATATGTATTAAACACATTCCGGAATATTAACAAGTCAAATTTGCATGAATTGTTCATGAATTATGGCCTTGTTGATTCATCATTGAGAATAAGATTCCAAAATTTACATCAATTGTGGTTTAGAATTATGTAAATGTCCAAAAAGGTTAGCGCATTCAAAATGGGAAATTGGATGAGGTTCGATTTCTGAAACCCCATTAGTGAACTTGATAACGCTAGTCTTGGTCGACAGTCGACCTGGTTTCTAATTGTATTATCACGTAGGAACAGTGATAATATCAACGCAATTAGCATGTAGGGTTGAGGTGATGATCAAGTTTCGTGATCATAGTGATGTGGTGACATCATAAATCAATCACATGGGTACTGTTGAGAACAACTACGAACCGACCAGATGGGAGCTCTTTAAGTTAGGAATGTCATAAGATCTCTCACTACTCAAAATTCCTAAATCCCGAGTTCAACACATAGACTACATGGTCTCTGTGACTTTGGAGTCGTCAAACGTCTTCGTATAAAGAGGCTATAAAGGCGATTATGCAGGTTCTGATTGGATCATGTGAGAATGTGTATGCGAACAAGATGGCATTGTCCTCCTATTAGGGACGATTGTCGTTGGCCACTCGGTGAGAATGGACTGAAAATGCTTGGCCGAGCTCAGTTGAATCAATAGTTGATCATCTGTTATTTCAAAGTCTAAACTTGGAGATCGAGGAACGTTTCGGACCTTACATAAGGATGACATCAGCTTACCTTATCCGAACTAGAGACAGTAAGTGACAAGGGAATTCAAGGTATCGAACACTTGTGGGACAAGTGGGAGATTGTTGGGAATGTCCCGACAATGTTCGATACACACGGAGATTAAACCAAAATAATGTAGTAATTATATGTCTTGCTAGAGACCTCTATAATTAGTAATTAAATAAGTTTAATTACAAACTATATTATGTGGTCCTACTGGGTCACACAAGTCAGTGCCCTGGAACAATGTATGTAACCTAAATGATATTGTATCAAGTTTAGAAAAAATTGGAAACTGATTTATGTGAAAAATCAGCCCAACACGGATCGAATTGGGGTCAACACGGTCCGTGTTGGGACACCACGGTCCGTGTTGACTGTGGGCCGAATATTTGGACTTTCTGGAGTCCAACACGGACCGTGTTGTTTTAACACGGACCGTGTTGAGCCCAGAAATCGCGCCGTTGTCATTTTCGGCCCTTTAGGGTTTTGAACCCTATCCCTAGGTTTTCTAAACACTATATAAAGGGGTCTCTGGGAGAGATTATTTCACACCATCTGCCTTCGACTCTTAGAGAAACACCAGAGTGGTTTCCTAAGTTCTTCTCTCCCCTTTCTGTTCTAGTTTCAGGAAAACTATCAGTTTCCTGAAACTATCTCACATACATCTTAGATTGAGACTCGTCTCGATCGGGTCGATCTAGCAATCGGGTTCTGAGTCTTGCGTGGACTTTTCAAAGAGAGGATTTGATTGGAATCGGAGGAGGGTTTCGAGATTGGAATCGGGAAGGACAACCTCTTCTTGTGAGAATTAGCGATCAGGTATAATTACTAAAGCCTCTGCAGTTGTTATGATTAATTGTTTATAACTGTTATAATATTCCGCCAATTAATCTGTATCTGTTTAGGAAATAGATAACCTAAAAACCTAACAGTGGTATCAGAGCCACCAATTGTTTAATGTCATTACTGTTTAATCCGGGGATGTCTGGATTAGGATCCATGTTTGTTTCTGGTTCATGTCATTACTGTTTAATGTTTAATTTAAGGATATGAATTTGTACTTGTGTGTTTTAATGGTAAGTACTTGAAGAACGTTGTACTATGTCTCCTATAGTTGATCCTTTCCTTGCATGGTTGATCCTTCCCATATGTGTGTTCATCTTCAATCTTCATTCTTTTTGGAAGCTTCAATCGTTATCTACCATAATATATTGTGCAAGAATATAAAATAAAATCAGTACATATCATTAACAATATATATTGGGATTATTTAAGACATTTAGAAGATACTTCCCTAATTGGAAACAAATATAATGTTTAGGGTGAACAAATATACTAAGTGGAAACACGGATTATGGTTACAAGTCAATAGATCCATGATGTTGTCATGGTTTAGGGATATGATGGTGAATGCTAGGGGTGATGATGAAAACATATAGTACTGAACATGGACACCGATGGACAGTTAACCAACAACAACTTCATGTTAATGTACTATTGTTTAGGGTTTAGCTACAATGAGGTTCACCTTCTGCTAACGCAAACTTAGATCATAACCTTTGCATAGTGAAATTGGTAACAACTCAAGTTGAAATGCATAAGTTATGCTTTAGGGCTATCAAGGATGTAGGGTTTACGGTGCTAACTAGAAGGAGTTAACATGGACAACATAATTCATTAACCCCGGAAAAGTTGATATTGTGCAACTTATGTGTTCGTTAGCCACTTTTTATTATGTGAGTTTATGTAGTACCATGTTCAGTTACATTTACAACATAAGGTTTGCACAAGGAACTTGGTTAATATTAGTACATTAGTTACATTAGTACATTAGTTATACATCATAATCAATGCATTGGGGTTTTACTGATGGGTATTTATAGGTTTTTGGTTGATGTGACATTCAACCACCTGTTTAGTTGTGTTCAATACTCCACATTCAATGAGACTATAAATGCTGGGGTTATAGCAAAACACATTTTCCCTTGGACGTTACTTCTTTAAATACCCCAGTTACCATACCTTTTGTCAACCACTTAAGTACTATTTTTTTTTATTATATTTAGTTGAATGTGTTGAAGGAAACCCTAAAGCCATACACACAAATTGTACACCATTATGACGACCGACAGTTCACAGAGCACATTTGGAATGTTTGGGTATTACGAAAGTTTTTCTGAGTCAGACATTGAAGATGTTGATCTATTAGATCCAGTCATCCGATGCAATCATGGTATGGAGTGCGTCCTTGAGAGTATTGCAGATGAATATGGTCGCCGATATTACATTTGTCCCATGGAGGTTAGTAACCGTATTTTTAACTAACTTTATGTGACTGGACATCTGTTGTATTGTTTATGATCAGGTTAAATCTGTTTTGCATTAACGTGTTAGTCAACCTATCAACTTCCACTTTATTTAGAATGAGACGGTGATTCAACAATGGGACAAACGTGTGTTAGGGAAATTATTATGAGTCCATAAGTTATGTATTATGTCACTCAACATATGATCAATTGCTACAGGGACCTGGTAGATGTGGCTGCATGATGCCTTACGAGCCAGAATTCACTCCCAGGTCCATAGAGGTGATTGAAGACTACAGGATGGAGATTGAAACTCTGGAACGTACTGTGGAAAGAATGCGAATAACCGAAAACCTAACTATGTTAAGTCAGCGTGACATTCTAAACAAAGCGGAAGGTGATCTCGGAAGACTTACAACTTGTCTGAAGTTGTTGGTGGTAGTCCTTTTTATTTTGATTTCATACATTGTCTCTGCAATTATGAAGGCATACTAGTGTAACTCCATGAACGTAAGCTACTGTTTGGAGCTGATGTAAGTTATAAATGACCCTCATGTCATTATTTCCTGATTTTGTTATGTGAGGTGGTTTTAGTTTTTATAAGTTTCAATCTTGTAAGTGAACTGGGTGAGTTTGTCAATGGACCGAAATTAGTAGTTGTAAGTTTATCTCCATGAACCTTACTACTGATCCTTTGACATTTTGCAGTTTATTTAGGGTTTTCAAACGTATCAATGAGTGACTCAGATAACTTCAAATGAAACTATTGTTCCCATGGTAAGTGCAACTGTTGTAAATAATTTAAGATTGTACTGTTTAATAACCATAAAATGATGGTACAAAACAAATTGCGTTATTTAATGTGAATGTCACCTATATCGTCCACTATGTGGTGCATGCTATCAATTTTTTAAGCGAAACATTTCCCAATGTTGTGGCCCATATGAAACATTAATTAATTATGATTTGACATGGTTTACAGTCACAACAATATTTTCCATGCAACCGGATTAAAGTCATTACATTATCACAAGTAAAGCGTCAAAACTACTCAGTAAGGACAACAGTAGACATCATTGGCATAAAATTGGCGGGAACATTGGCGCCTGATAACTGCGTTTCATGACTATGTTTTTAGGGGTTTTCAATAGTGAATTAGGGATAATTTTGTGTGTTAACCTTGATTTTTATTCCAATTTCCCTACTACACTTGGTGTTGTTGTTTTTGATGTGAATTTGTAGGTTTTGAGGCCAAAACACCAACTTTCTCTCAACTTCAGGCAAGAGTGAATATACCACGGACCTCTACATGTCAAACCCAAACAGTGGTACAAATTTGGGACGGAGAGGAGCAAGGAATAGTCAGGCAGCAGCAACCTCGGGCAGCCCGTGGTGGTGGCCACGGCCCGTGGTGGTTCCCCAACTCATTTTGGCAAAGGAAACAAGAAAGAAGCGGGACAGTGACAACCTCGGGTAGCCCGTGGTGAGCCCCACGGTCCGTGGTGTACGGACTGTACGGACCGAGGCGGACTGCCTATGTAGATCGGTTATTTTCACGAGTAGAAGAGGGAGGAAGCGACAATTTTTCATGATTCAGTCATATTCTATCAGTTTTCCTCCGTTCTTTGGCCAAAAAAAAAGGAGAGAAAGAGAGCCCTAATACTTCCATTCTACTCCTCTTCCCCACCATCAAGATTCAAGATCGAATCGATTCAAGAGAAATCAAGATCAAGATTCGCAAAGGAAAGGAGCGACGTTCGCGGAGAAGGTTCTACCCTGGGATCGAAAGGCTCGACGGGTTGTATTCTTCGCAATTCTATTCTTTCTTTTTGATTTCCTTCTTAGTTTTGAGATTCGATTATGATGTTTGGAACTTGTTTTGAGTTTTCATTGAATATGAGTGAGTAGATTTCCTGAATTCTAGGGTTTTGCAACCCGAAATAATGTAGTTTGATTGAATATTATTAGTTTGTGCATGAATTCTTGTTATGAATCAATAGAAGGTTGTGTTTTCCATGTTCATGTGTGTTCTTTGAGTGCTCGAATACTCATGAGTTAGAGATTAACCTGAGAAGTACCGAAAGGTGAATTAGGGTAATCTGACTACCAACCTGTCTACCTAGGCTTATGAAAGTTGAAAAAGGAGTAGTAAACTAGGGAATCATTAGATAACCTGACTTTTAAGACCTTCAATTCTGTTTAACCTAAAAAGCAGACGAAAGTTGCTGATTAGGTTGTTTAGAATAATTCTATTTAGCATCTAAAGGGCGATAGGATTCAGAGGTTGTCGATTCTTGATTCGTTCTTGAATGTATGATTGTGCAGGCTAGGTTTTTAGTAATCGAACTCGTTGTTAGGTTAGCATCACCCTAGATATCTTTTTCTCTTGATAGACTCTTTGATTGAATTTCTTCACTTTATTAGTTTTAATTAATTGTTAGACCTTTTCAAACCCAAAAACCTGATTAACTTAGCAATCGCGATAGAGATTAGTTTTCTGTGCTGCTAATTGAGTTCCTGTGGGATCGACCTTGACGTGCTACTACGTACACCGTGCGCTTGCGGCCCTGTCAGCACCAATAATAACTAGCAATTTGTTATACATATACAACCATCACCTGTATCATATTAATGACTCCCACTATCAGATTTTAGGGCAACCCAAAACACAACTGTAACCCATCCAATATACGTGCAATTAATTCCATTCAAATGGGAGAGGTTACTTTCCAAGTGCCGGATAATGTAATTGTCCGAGTTGATGATGACGGTGTGATCATATGTGAATGTGGCTTACCAGTCCAATTAACGATTTCATCACATGACGAACTCCGCCTTCATTCAAATAGCTCATCAGTAAGTTATACTACTAGTTTATAGTAACAAGTTGGCACATTTAACTGATGCTTGTACTTTCCATCATTATAATTTTTCTAATAAAGAAATTAATGTTCGGTTTTAAATTTATCAATTGCAGAGAACATGCCCATATTTCATGTGGGTTGGCGGTCGACCAACCAGATTGGACCGTCTTTGTCTGAAGTTACTCTTACATGATAATTTGGAACTCAAAGCACAACTGATGTTAAGTAGGGGTGACGTTCGGGCTCTTGAATTTCTAATTAACAAGAAGTTTATGACAACTGTTAAGTTTGCTTTCTACAACCAACTGTTCATAATGGGGTCTATTGTAGTTTGGATGGTGAAGATGTTTACCAGGTTAATTGGGGTGACAAAGAAGTAAGTTGAAGTGGTATATCCCAAGTGGAGCCTTGAAGATTACCCTAAGTTTAGATTCAAGTTATTGTGTCCATGTGGTTTTTTGTGTATTAGGGTTCCACTTGATGTCAACAATACAGGGTTCGGTTATGGTATTAATGTATATGTCATATGTCCTTTTGTTTGGCCACATCATGCAAGTTGTATCACAATTTCCAAATACGGTGGAACTTGCAATATGTGACCACTAGGTCTTGGGTGGAAATTAATAGGGTGTCTATTGTAGTTGAATGTTTACCTTGTATGCTATTATGACTTAATCATATCGATAACAATTTGAACATCAATGTTAATTAAATATGGTGAATTTTCTGTCCACATTTAATATTAGAAATAAAATTATTATTACATATACACACAATGTACTCCGTCATCCAGTATGAGTGAGGAGTATGCATGTAATTGATGGGACACTCACAATGCATGTCATTTCATGGAGACCAACTGGCACGTCCCGCAATGTGCAAATTCTTTTTCTTGCCAAAAGGTTCATTCGTACCACTAATTATAATTATTTTTCACTTATACCAAATTTTCACCTTTACTTACTTTTTAAATTAAGACTATTGTTTATCATCCATTCTTCGTTTATATATTCACTTGTTTACTTCGCAATTAACCACATCAGATATATACATTTACAAAAGAATTTCTCACTCCAATTCCCAATTCCTTCCGAAAATCATCTTGTCTTCATCCATGGCAACTCCAAGTGTTGGTCAAGGAACCCAAATTAATGGCGTTGTGACACCAATGTCACTGTTACCGTTCGATTGGCGCCTTTACGCCTCTTCCCTGAATGAAGACCATGTTCAGCAGGAAGACGAAGAAAAGGGTGATCCTTACCTCTTACTGAAGAGGTTCTACGAAGAAGTTGTTTCAGAAGCCAGACAATACAAGTTGGTTGAAGAGGGACCGACAGTCGATGATATACTCTTTCGAATCCATGGGAGGGAATGAGTTTACTTGAGTGGATGGTTTGAAGGGCTAAAGTACCCATTACTACTTGCTGAACTTGATAATCTCTCTAATTACGACCCAACCAGGCAGCCATTCCCGCTATTCTTTGACTGGGAATTTATCTGGCCCCATTTTGATTATGCCAAGTACGACGGCATTGCTGGCAGGAACAACAAGCCTTGGATGGTCCAAATGATGTTCTACATCAAAACAATTGGTCACGATCTTCGGCATAGGTTGTTGACAAAAGAAACTGCAGAGGAAATGGTCACCAAAGTTGCCAACTGTGATTTCCGCCCTGCTGAACTTTGGATTCTAAACTCTAAGTGGGACCTAAAGGAGGCAAGCATGAACCATTAATTGTTGTTGGTTTTGTTTCTTTTGTTTTCATGTCTAAATTTTATGGAGTGAATGACTTATGTACTTTTTTTTTAGTTTCTCATACATTTAGATGATGTAATGCAATGTATGGAGAAATTCCTGTTGTTAAGGTTTTTCATATGGTTCACCCTTTTATGTAATGCATGAGTTAATGTTAATGTCAATTGTCGATTTTGAATGTAGGTCATCTGGGTTTCTGGGTTAACTTTATCCACTGCACATGAAGTCAACAACTGTTAACCCGGAAGAAGTCCATGTTAACCAAATGTTTTCTGAGTTAACAACTCCTTTCATCTTGGTATGCACAATTAAATGTGTACCAACTAAATTAATGTATTAGGGTTATGAATGTAGGTCATCTGATTTTCTGGGTTACAGGGTTTATGAACCACACAACTACATTAACGTGTTAGGGTTATCAACCAGTCAAGATGAACTTCAAACGTTGTTAACCCGGAAGAAGTCCAGGTTAACTAAATAATTTCTGGGTTTACTACAGCTTTCTTCTTGGTATGCACAATGAAATGTGTAACCAACTAAAGTAACGTGTTAGTGTTATGAATGTAGGCCATTTGATTTTCTGTGTTAACATGAACCACTCAAAATGAACTTGAACGATTGTTAACCCGGAAGAAGTCCACGTTAACAAGGGTAGTCCGGTTAACGATAGCTTTTATCTTGGTATGCACAATGAATTGTGTAACCAACTAAATTAACATATTAGGGTTATGAAAGTAGGTCATCTGGTTATCTGGGATAACTTTATGCAATGAACATGAAGTTCAACGATTGTTAACTCGGAATAATTCCACGTTAACCAAGTGTCTGCCTGGTTAGCAACAGCTTTTATCTTGGTATGCACAATGAATTGTGTAACCAACTAAATTAACATGTTAGGGTTATGAAAGTCGGCCATCTGGTTATCTGGGATAACTTTATGCAATGAACATGAAGTTCAACAATTGTTAACCCAGAATAATTCCACGTTAACCAAGTCCTGTCTGGGTCAACGATAGCTTTCATCTTGGTATGCACAATGAAATGTGTAAGCAACTAAATTAACATGTTAGGGTTATCAATGTAGGCTACCTGGGTTTCCGGGTTAACTTTATGCAATGAACATGAAGTTCAACAATTGTTAACCCGGAAAAAGTCCATGTTAACAACATCTTTTATCTTGGTATGTACAATGAAATGTGTAACCAACTAAATTAACGTGTTAGGGTTATGAAAGTAGGCCATCTGGTTATCTGGGTTAACTATATGCAATCAACATGAAGTTCAACGATTGTTAACCCGGAATAAGTCCATGTTAACCAAATGTCTTCCTGGTTAATAACAACTTTTATCTTGGTATGCACAATGAAATGTGTAACCAACTAAATTAACGTGTTAGGGTTATGAAAGTAGGCTATCTGGTTATCTGGGTTAACTTTATGCAATGAACATGAAGTTCAACGATTGTTAACCCGGAAAAATTCCATGTTAACCAGGTGTCTTCCTGGTTAACAACAGCTTTTATCTTGGTTTACACAATGAAATGTGTAACCAACTAAATTAACGTGTTAGGGTTATGAAAGTAGGCCATCTGGTTATCTGGGTTAACTTGATGCAATGAACATGAAGTTCAACAATTGTTAACCCGGAATAATTCCACGTTAACCAAGTCCTATATGGGTTAACGATAGCTTTCATCTTGGTATGCACAATGAAATGTGTAAGCAATTAAATTAACATGATAGGGTTATGAATGTAGGCTACCTGGGTTTCTGGGTTAACTTGAACCTGTCAACATGAACGTAAACCACAGTTAACCCAGTAGAAGTTCATGTTAACCAAGTTATGTCCGGGTTAACCACTACATTGATGCGGTTTTTTTTTGCCGGGGTTACGCATGAGGTCGTTTATTTGTGTCAATGTTTAAACAATAAGTAAGTGAAACATAAATTTATATTTATATTGAACATCAATATAATATGATAATGTTGTAATTGAAATAATTTTAAAATTAATGTAATGACAACATTTACTACGAAACAAAACAGATTTAAGTGAAAGTAACACATTATATTTTCCATTTTAAAATTAATATTCATACAGGTATCGTCAAAATGGAGGGAAGCGTGCTCTTCAAACAATGACGCTTCAATATTTATTGGAACCCTGCAAACGCTGTCAAATCCACCCATGCCATCAAAAATCTGCAGGCGGCCTGTCTTGTCAATAATTGAAGCGAATTTGCAGCGTCCTCTCCAAATTCAATGTGGATGCTTAAAACGATGACACACAGCCATGTTATGCGCAATACTCTCAATTTACTTCTGTTGCATTCTCACTCACACTTTTGAAAATGTCATCCGCATTTGCTAGAGATTGGCATCAATGTTTCACAGATTCATCTAGAGAAGGTGCCTTATCCCTGCCGGACCTAACCATCCTTTCCATCTCCAAATACTTTCCCTTCCAATACTCTTTCATACCTTCAAGGAACGAGTTCCTCTCTTCAAGTTCAACAATCCGCCTCTGAAAGTTTTCAAAACATATCTCGACAGGCTCCCCTGCCTATGTTAAGATAAAGTAATCCCATCATAAAATAATAGTCATTACCAAGGATTATTACTCAGCATAATTTTGGCTTGTTTACTTGATCCTAAACCCTATACATAACTCAAATTAACTCTACATGAAGACCCAACAAATACATGTTACCAATTAATCGATTCTCACGTAACCATTACCTCCACATCATTAACATATTTGTTGTATGCTTCTGTACTTGTCATTGCATGAACAACTTCAATGCTCCTCTCATCAAGGGTCACAAAAAGTACTTTGCTCACCTGCATTCAGCACATACACATGTTCACTTTATTCAAATTGTCCTTAGTAATGGTACAACTAATTAAACAGCACATCAACCTGAGATTCATGAAGCCCTCTTATTATGACATTAAATTCCCACTTCTTTGGGATGTCAACCGTTTCCCAACTTGACAACCTGGGAAATCTATGCATATCATAACTCTCCATTATTCTTGTGTGCTCAAAGAACCAAACCTAACAATATAAACCAGATGTCAGTTCTTTTACCAATTTAAAGGCATGTACTTCCCACACGAAAATTATAAACTAAATAAATAAAATTAACATAAAAAATTGTAATTTACATGTATCAGGTGAGGAAACCCACTCATCTGAACCTCCATTTGCCCTTTACTTAACTTGTCATTTGCTTCATTTATTGATCCCACCAGGAATTCCCATACAGCCTCACACCAGTTATACTGACCTAGAGTGGAAACACTCTCTGCATACTTCACTACAGTCCAGGAAGCACCCCCCGGTGATTTCGGAAACAGAACCGCACTCATTATGAACCAGCAGTACAACTACATCCACACATCCAGTTTACCCTGCTCTTTATTGTCTTCCATTAGCTACATCATAGCAACTAAGTAATTCCTGTACAACCTTTTCTTCCCATCTTCACCCCCAGCCCTCCCCTTACCAACACCATCAACAACACCCGTAACCATTCCTACCAATGTAGTTGACTCTACCTCATTCTCATAGTCAACCCTCATTCTTGTGCATAGCAGACCCGTTAGAAGACAAACGTCATACATCGTAAATGGAATAAAGATTTTACCTAATCTAAATCCTTTCCATCTCGGCACCCATGCCGCAACCAACGCCCCTGTCAGCTTCCTATTCAATTCAATCTTTATGTACTTAAGACATGCACCAAAACATGTCCTTTCCACTTCTGTACGTTGGTATGGCTCCAGCTCACCATTCACCTTACATACTTTTTGGAGGTGACACCGTCCCCTAACACCAAAATCTGCACTTGATCCCACCATGTTATATATCCCACGACTGCAATCCCTTTATCTTCTAACACTACAACCCTCCATTTGTACATAATCAACGCCATCTAACCATAGATTGTCTACATCCACAGAATTCTCAGAAACAAGAGAAGTTGAAAGGTCACTATCAACTCCCTCCCGACCGTCGAATTCATAATCGCTACCACTGCTATCATCAAAATTAAATACATTACCAATGTCTGCCCTTTCTGAATACCCTTCACTTGGGGTATACTCTGATGAAATACTTTCGCTGGTTACAACCTGCATTTACAGTTATCACATTTAATTCACTTTGCTACAAAAACTTCCATCATTCAATTCCTTCCTATTGTCCTTTATCATTGTTAACCCGCGAATTTATTGACGTTAACTAGCTAAATTGTGGGTTAACAACAACATCTTCCGAATTGACTTCAAAAGGATTGCACATAAATTCTATTTGTCAAATTCATATCAATGACTTCACATAGGTTAACTCAACACTAAACACCATCGAATATGGGTTAACTACGATAACTTCACATGGGTAGCCTTCAAGCTTAACATCTACAACGTCATTTTTCAAATACAAACAAACCCTAAACCCAAAAAAAAAAACCCATATTCAGGAAACAATAAACCCTAAACCAAAACCCTAATCATGACGAAATCAACCTAATTAAACCATCAAAATTATGCAATACCAACCTTTCGACGTTTGGGTGCCATTTTTTCGATTTTTTCTTCTTCTATACAACTTTCCACGACCTACTGATCAAGAGTGCAACCTCAATTCCAACAGCTCGACTGCCTTCAAATGCTCTCCACTTCCTTCTGCAGACCCAACGTTCCACACCATTCGTCTTTCTGAAATTCAAATAACTTAAACTTTTAACTCCCTTACCAAAACGCACCGTTTTGACCTCATTTACATCAAAAAATAAACATCAATAATATTACATCAGACATGTCAATCAGCTACAACAGGCCTATTAGCTTTTCCAAAATTTAAATCAAAAATAAATTGCTGGTCAAAGTGGATTGATTGATGGCAACACCAAGATGTAAAAGAAACACCAAATTTTAATCCAAATCTTAAGCCCAACACTAGAGAGTACTAAACCCTTAAAAAAATGGTTGAAATAGTATTGTATTGGAAAAAGTGAGTTGAAAAAATATTGATTGAGAATTTATATTAAAGATATATAATAAATTTGAAAAAGTAATTTATGGTGGGTTGTAGTGAATTGTGGTAGAATGATATTCTGAGGTGGGTTGTGCCAAATTGCGGTAGGCTGTGACACCGCAATTTACCAACCCCCAAAAAAAAAACAAGGCCTAAAGAATGTGGTGCAGTGTGATACCACACCACAACCTATCACGTACAATAACGGAGCCTAAACATTAGTGCCAATATAAATGAGGATTTTGTTGAGATAATTTAGGCAACTTTAAAATTTTTCGTCAATCACCAATCATCATATTTCATATTATATATATATATATATATATATATATATATATATATTTGGGTATAAAGAGTGAGGGTTGAATTATGTAAGTTTCATTGAGGGAATTTTTGAAAAATTATAATTAGTATTTTTTTTTAAATTACTTTATACATAATGATTAATAGAATGAGTTACAACTAATAATAAATAGCATTCACTAATTTAAAAATATAACAATATAAATATATATAAAAAGACCATCCATATTCCATATACAATAAGGATTCTGAGTTTTATTGATCATTAATTAATAGATATTTTTATATTATAAAATTATAAACAACGTTCAAAAGGATAATTAAAATAGGATTGTGTAATGGAAAAATATATTCAGTGACAAAATAATATTTTTTTACAATAAGTGTTAAAAATTAAAATAATCTTAAAACCTAATAAAAAGCAATATGTAATTATAATTTTCTAAAAGAAGAAAAAAGAAAAAGAAAAATGTTTACTCCTAAAGTTTCAAATGCAAACAGTTAAAGGGTCAAACCATTAATAATACAATTAGCCGTTCTCTCTTCATGCTCCATTCATTATGTCATATTTATTGTCTTTAATTTCTTTTGATATTAATTTTGTAACCTATCCTTCCATTATATACTTCCCCCTTTATATATGACTCAATACATAAAATATATATTCTTATTTACCAATTTATAATCCAACTCTCAAAACGTTGGAGCAAGATGTGATGTCAAAAATAGTGTTTGTACATATATATTTTTACTCATACATTTGCATAAATTTCTTTTTTATTTATTTATTTATTTTAAACTTCTTTTTTCTTATAATTGAGTTTTGGTTTGTGCAGGTATAAAATTTTGTTGACACTTTCAAAAAAATTATCAAGAGTTGTTGAATAGTGTAAGATGATTGTATTTATAGGCCATGTTCGGCAAAAATAGCGGATCCAGTAGCTGATTGAGCAGCGGGTAGCCGTTACAATGTAACGGATAGCTGATAGCTGTTTATGTAGTTATTTGTGAAGTGTGTGTTCGGTGAAATCAGTTGATAGATTCATGGGTAGATGTAAAATTACCAAAAAGGATATAATTATTATTTTTTTATTATTATTTTCTGTCACTCGTCAAACACCCAATTCTTTCTCACTTCCTGTCCACATGTGAGGCTCCTTTGTCACAGCAACATTCAATTTATGATAAAAGTATTTGAAATCAAAAAATTAATGCCCAGGCCAAATCGATGGAAACCAAGGCCCTGTTCGACAAAATTAGTGTTTTAGGTAGGATAGAGGTTTATGTAGCAGATAGCGGTTTAAACAGCGGATAGCAGTTTACTGTTCAAATTAAAATTGTGTTCGGTAAATTTAGCGGTTGAATTAACAGATTAATGTGAATTGACATAAAAGGATATGAATAATTTTGAAAGATAAAATTTCAAAGGGTATTTTTTGACCGAAAAATATGAAACGCTATACCCCAAATGCTAAACGTTAACTTTATTAGCGTTTCACAAAACGCTCCTTAAAACGTTAAACGCTCCTCAAAACGCTAGCTTACAGAATACTAATATTTACGCAATTAGAGTTTTGACTTGATCAAGACGCTAAACGCTACCCCAAACGCTATTGCCGAACACAGCCATAATATCTTATTAAACATTTCTTTTAAGTAACTTATATGTGATGAATATCTAACTTTTTGTATTTTATATTTCTAAAATATAGTCCTATACTATGTAAATAGTTTTTCTTTATTTGTGCAATTGGGATTCTAACTATTTTTTATATTAAAAGTTTCCGAATAATATAGGTGGAGTATGAAAATTTCATGGTAAATTCTTTTTATAAAAAAAAAGATTTCGTGTGGTAAGTTGAAATATATATAGATGGTGTAATTTATCGTGCATAATAATATTCTTTATTCTCTCAGTTATCTCTTGAGATTATTTACATTTTATGTACATTACTACGTTACAAATAAGAGAAAAACATAGTCTAGATTCTATAATATTTGATACATTTTGTTAAAATTCTATGAAATATTAATTTTAACGGAATTTACATTGATATTAATATCTCATTTTATTTATAATAATTATTAATTTTGAAATTTTAATTTTATTTATAATTGAAATAATTGTTATATTACAAAATTTAATAAAATTTTTGTATGCTCATCATGAATTGTCAACAAACATTTCCTCTCTTGCTTAAGAAAAGTAATAAACACATTATATATGTGTGTCATTAACGTTTTTATTAAATATTAATGCTCACGGGTTCATACATTTGACACCAAAAACCAATTAAGCTCTTATTTTATTGAAGAATACTAAGTTATATTTAATCATATATCATCAAAATTAAATTTAACAATTGTTATAATTCTAATATATTATTAAGAAAAATAATTTTTTGTGCATAATCAACAAACATTTCCTGTCTTGCTTAAGAAAAGTAATTATAAACCACATTATACATGTATGTCATTAACTTTTTTTATTAAGGCTTTGTTCTTTTATGCGGTATTTTGCGGAATAGTGTGGTGAGGTATGGTGGAATTGGGGTTTTTTGTTTTTGGACCCCGAACTTTGGGGGTATTTATTATCTGGTACCACACATTTGAAAGTTTATTTTTTGGACCCTATACTTTTGGTACACAAAAAATATGGCCCAAAGTTAAGTTTGACTCCGGCTAAGACCCAAATGATACATAAACTTCCCAATATGCCCTTCTATCAATTTTTAAATGTTTTATATTTTTTTTAATTTTTAATTTTTAATTTTTAATTTTTATTTTTGATTTTTGATTTTTAATTTTTTAATTTTTTAAGTTTTTAATTATCATTTTCATTTTGATTTTGATTTTTAATTTTTAATTTCCAAATTATTAATTTTTAAAATTGTAAAATTATAAAAATTATAATTTTTTTTAATCTTTTAGTTTTTATTTTTAAATTTTTTGATTTTTGATTTTTTGATTTTAATTTTTGAAAATTTTCAATTTTTTAATTTTTCAATTTTTTAATTTTTAATTTTTTAGTTGCTAATTTTTTATAATTTTTTATTTTAAATTTTAAATTTTAAATTTTAAATTTTAAATTTTAAATTTTAAATTTTAAATTTTAAATTTTAAATTTTAAATTTTAAATTTTAAATTTTAAATTTTAAATTTTAAATTTTAAATTTTAAATTTTAAATTTTAAATTTTAAATTTTAAATTTTAAATTTTAAATTTTAAATTTTAAATTTTAAATTTTTAAAATTTTAAAATTTTAAGCTTTTAAACTTTAAAATTTTAAAATTTTCAAAATTTTAAAGTTTTAACATTTTAAAATTTTCAAAATTTTAAAATCTTAAAATTTTAACATTTTAAATTTTAAGTTTATATTTAATTTTTTTTATTTTTAAAATTTTTAAACTATTTAAATGTTTTATTTTTTTAATTTTTAATTTATAATTTTTAAAATTTTAAGTTCTTAAGAATTTTTAAATTAAAAAATTAAAAATGTTAGAATTTTGGTAGTAATAAATAAGTGAAGGAAAAATAAGAGTGAATAAATGAAGGGCAAACTTGGAAGTTCATGAATAATTAAAGGGCAAAGTCGGAAGGAAAAAAGACTCAAACGTCAATAAGGGCTTTTTTGGGCCGAACTCATCTAACAATGTTCACATTGTTGCCGGAGACAAAGTATAGGGTCCAAAAAATAAACTTTCAAATGTGTGGTACTAGATAATAAATACCCCCAAAGTTTGGGGTCCAAAAAGCAAAAAATCTGGTGGAATTGTGGTGAAATTGTGGTAGGTTATTGGTATGTGGGTAGGTAATGAAAGAGAATGTAAAAAGTAGATGAGAAAAGTGAGGAGAGAGAAAAGTAATGATTTGCGGTAAAATATGGTGGGTTGTGACAAATTGCAGTAGACTGTGCCACCGCAGTTTGCCAACCGCAGAAAAGAACATGGCCTAAATAATGTTCTCGGGTACATACATTTGACAAAAAAAAAAAATAAGCTCTTTTTTTTATTGAAGAATACTTAGTTTTATTTAACCCTACATTATCATAATTAAATTTTAACAACTTTTATTATTCTACTATTATTAAGAAATAAACTATACTAACAATTTAGTACTAATTAGCTTTTGAATTTATATAATATTATTTGGCCATTTTAATAAATTAATAATTTTTTTTATCATAATAAGACATTATGACCCTGTTCTTTTATGCGGTATTTTGCGGAATGGTGTGGTGAGGTGTGGTGGAATTGTGGTGGGGTGTGGTGGAACTGTGATAGGTTATTGGTATATAGGGCAGGTGAGGAGAGAGAATGTAAAAAGTAGAGGAGAAAAATGAGGAGAGAGAAAAGTAATGATTTGCGGTAAAATGTGGTGGGTTGTGACAAATTGCGGTAGACTGTGGCACCACAGTTTACTAACCGCAGAAAAGAACAGGGCCTAAATAAGAGCATGAAGATGATTATAAATATTAAATAGAGAAATATTGTAGTGACATAGAAATGCATTTTTGTCACGCTTAGTTATTATTCAAAATCTCGGTCACTACTTTAATCATTTTTTATTTTTTGCAGTTTATAGAATTTCAGTTTCTAAATAATACAAACTTATGCATATACTTATCAATTTAGTGAATCTCTTATTGTACGAATCTACTTTTAGAATTCTCAAAAATAGTTTTTATTCCTCCATTTATGTGAGCAAATTAATTACTGAATGGATCCGATTCTATTAACATTTTAGAAGTGTAGTAAAAATACACATGTTTTTTTACCTTCTGTGTTGCTATTAGCAATTTTACTGTTGCTAAATTCCAAGGAACTAAACTATTATAATTCAATACATAGATAAATTATCTGAAAGGATTATTAGTTTTTTGTTAATGATATGATTTTTAAAGAAGCATAACTAGCTAACACACACATTTACGTGTATATTCCAAATTTGATCATTATATTATTGAAAAATATTAAAAAATTTTATATATACAATCATTGTAGTTATATATACTTTTATAAATTATGCTCGTAACAATGTGTGTTTTATTCTTGCTCCGTGCAACGTACGGGTCTAAGCACAAATATATATATATATAAAACTGGGTACAAGTCAACGGACGAGAGTCGGAAGTTATGTATTTTAGAAAGGATATTATTGGAAATGTACAATCAATCATTTACTTTTTTTGAAAAATTATTATATGCATACTAAGACCCTAATCTTTTCTGCGGTTGGCAAATTGCGGTACCACAGCATACCGCAGTTTGCCACAACTCACCACACTTGACCACAAATCATTACTTTTCTGTCTCCTCACTTTTCTCTCTCCCCACTTTTCTCCTCTACTTTTTACGTTCTCTCTCCCCACCTATCCCACATAGCAATAACCTACCACAATTCCACCACACCCACCACATTCCACCATACTGCAAAATACCGCAGAAAAGAACAGGACCTAATTGGATATTTCTTTTTTGAAGTATCTTAACTGTACCATACCTTTTATATTTTTATAAACTATAGCGTATTACATTTTAATTTTACAATTGAGTATTAATGCTTCATATGTGTTTGGTAGCATTTTGATTCTCAAAACGTTTCCAGGCCAAAAACTCCTTTATCAATATGAAATACAAATACTACTTAATTAATGAGGTAAAAAAGTGGTTACGTGAATTAATTATTTGATTCATTTTGGTCCATTCACATCCCTCTACCCTATAACCGATTATTTACTTAATATATAATAATAATAATAATAATAATAATAATTATTATTATTATTATTATTATTATTATTATTATTATTATTATTACATCTAAGTTGTGAATTACTTACGAGCTTCGACACTATAAAATCTATAAAGTGGATACTACTATATTGCCTTTCGATTGGGCATTGAGCCTTTCAACAAGATTATTGAGAATATATTTCTTATACATGTGAGTTGTCTTTTTGAATTTGTAACATTTTAAATTTTCAAATTTTATACTTACATTTCAACATTATACATCGATCCTGATATTGTGTTTTATTTTTTCATTATGGCTAGAGAGCAGTTAGAACGCCATGAACAATCTAATCGAAAGAATATAATATTTATATTTATTATTCAAGTATGATAAGAAAATTTCAATATTCTTTGGTCAATTCAATCTAATTACATATACATCCGTTTTTTCTTCTCTTTCCTCATGTTATATTTATTGGTTGTATATATCGGTCTCAAATATTGAAATTTGAAATTGTTTATTATTTGTTGTATTTTATTTTGGATATAAATTTAGATTTATTTTATCCAATTTCATTTGGTTAACATAGTACGTTTAATGTACAAATATGTGTTATTGGTTGTGTTTACTGTCTCAAATATTGCATTTGAAATTGTTTATTTGTTATGTTTTATTTTGGATAAATTTAGATTTATTTTATCCAATTTCATTTGGTTAAAATAGCTTAATGTACAAGTATGCGTTATTGGTTGTGTATAATGTCACAGATATTGCATTTGAAATTGTTTATTTGTTATGTTTTATTTTAGATAAATTTAGATTTATTTTATCCATTCTTATTTGGTTAACATATTCTTTGATTATTGTATAAGTATGCGTGATGTTTTAACTGTATGTTAATTTAAAATTGCAATATATGATACTATATTTCACCAACAATTGAGAATCAATTTTTAATAAAGTTCTATCGATCAAAACTTCTTACATACCATTACATAACGAATTCATATATTTCTCTGTTGATGGTACTATAAGAATTTGATTTCAACTAAAATCAATTATTTATATGATCTTCCTTTGATATCTTTTGTTTTAGGCATTGTGGTCAACATGTGACTAAGTGACTTACTTTGATAAGCCCCATCCAAAATGTTCAGAAGATTAACAAAGTTATCGTATTCTTCATTACAACATTGAATAAAAAGAGGAATCACTCTAAATTTTGAAAAGTCATCCATTGCTTACTTTAAACCATACACACCAAAATATAAAAAATTATTATGTATGATGGTATTTTAATATTGATAATTTTCTTAAAATATTTTTAGTGGGATAGAATTTGTGATTGTTTCTTATTAAATTTGTAAACTATTCGATTTTAGTGATTCATTTTAATGATCCTTGCTAAAAGGTAATAAGCTCTTAATTATGAAGATTTTTATAAATTATCACTCAACCTATCAAAGTACATAACTATATTGGTTATAATGAGTATTGATTTTCGCATAATGCATATATGATTGTACCATATTTTTTAAATTATTTTTATATGGTAAAGTTTGTCAATCTCTTTAGCCTATAAAAAGATAAAAATAAAATATATTTTTTAAATATATTTGTAACATAATTATTTATTTAATGGAAAATTTAATAATATTTATTATATAGATTGATTTGTCAATTTTTAAGAATGTTATACATGTTATGTTATGTAAATATTGTAGTTAGATATTTCAATTCATCCATATAGATTGGTTGTTGTTCATGCAATAAATTTTGTAATTATTTATGAATAAATGGTATATAGAAAAAGTTTTAACAACTTAACTTCAGTTAAACATTACAAATTTTAGTGCCAAATTAATGTTATAAGTTCAATCCCTTCTTATTTAGATCAAATATTATAAATTTATGCATACAATCATTTTACACATAGTATAAGCAATGATTAAACATACATGTGATCTACGTTCACTCCAAATTAATGTGATATATATATATATTTATTTTAAGGGAAATTGGACGGTAATATACCGACCTTTAGAGGTGTTGAATAGCAATATACCGACCTTCACTTTTGGACAGTAATATCACTGACCTTTATAGTTTGGTGACATTAATGTAACTTCAAGGATTTGCACCCTAAAATTTAACAACAAAACTAACCCCTTAATCCTAAAAATACCGAATACAAACACTCAACACCCCTAAAAATACCTAAAAATGGCACCGGTCTTTTTGCACCGCCTGCCACGTCAGACCGTCAACCGATTCGCCGCCCAGAAAATCCTTGAAGGTATATTAATGTCACCAAACTATAAAGGTCAGTGATATTACTGTCCAAAAGTGAAGGTCAGTATATTGCCATTCAACACCCCTAAAGATCGGTATATTACCATCCAATTTCCCCTTTTTTTTAATAGGAAACATCATGTGATCTACTTTCACTCCATACTTATTTTACTGATCAGAATGTTCGAAAATTATACATTCAATCATTTTGCATATAATATAAGCAGTGATTCAATGAAAGTGCTATTTATTTTTGCCCCTGTAACGACCCACCCTAAACCCGTACTAATTAAAACCTTAATTACGGTAATTAGATAAAATACACTAATAAAAATTTTCTACTTTTACGACATGAATATTATTATTATGGTTGTTACGATCGTTATTTCTATTATTTATTTATTTATGCGTGACAGGTCTCGAGCAAGGCGATGGCTAAATGGGTTGAATTTATGTTACATCGGATCTAAAGTTATAAATATTATCATGAGTTTATGAATATTTTTTACGATAAGTTATATAATTTGTTTTATGATTCTCAATTTTACGTTTTTAATCGAGGAAGGTTATATTAATTTCAATTCCGTTTCTTTTACAATTTATTTTACCCAACCTTTCTAAGTACATTTTATTGCCCAATTCATTCTATTAACGTGTCCTACCAATCTATTTTATGTGGTTTAATACTAGTTAATTTTACCCAAGTTATTCCCAAGTAATTTTATTTAATCATATACCAAATTATTTTACCAAGTTTATGTTCATTAATTTTATTTAGTCAATACCAATTATTCTACCTAGCAAGCTAATTACACTTTTGGGTAGCCTAAATTACTACTTAGGGGGTTAATAATTAAGTGGGAGTGTTTTATATATGAGGGGGTGAGTTAGTATGGGTTTTATGTCATTTTATTTAGATAAAACACAATAACATTTCACTCTTCACTCTTCTCTTTCTCCCTCTTCTGCGCCAGCCCCAACCAGCCGAGCCCCCTGTTTTTCCAGCCAATGCCGGCGGCCGGAGGCCACGCCGGCGACCACCAGGCGGTGGCCGTGCCCCTCCTCCATCTTTCCTCTTGTTTTTCTCCTTCAATTTCTTCTCCAAGTGGTATAATTTCCAAACCCTAACTCTATTCTTTACGCTCTAATCTGAAATTTCACTTCTAATTTGTGTTTTCTTGATGTTTTCATCTCCTTTATGATTTCTAAGCATGAATTTATGTTGTGGTTAAGTTAGGGTTTGAATTTGGGGGTGGATACATGTGAAATTTGAAGAATTTAGAAGTCTTCTTGTTAGTTTCTTGATGGATGATGAAATAGCTTGCTTGCATGAGGTGATGAAGAAATTTAAGTTTTAGGGACTGTTTTGAAGTGATTACTATGCTAATTAAGTTATTCAACACTTGGGTGATATGATTTTTAGTGTGAATTTGTCATGGGTGTGCTAATTTGAACTTTGATTGAAATTACTTTTGTTATCTATGGATGCATGTGAAAGATACCATCTTATTTGGGGTATTCTTGAGTGCTCAATTCTGGAAATATCATGGGTTATGGTTATTTTAGAAATTGGTGGTGTATTAGTGTAAATTAAGGGCAAAAAGGGGTCATGCAAGGGAAGAAAGATTGACATAAATACATTATGTTTGCAATATGGTTTTTACAGAGGATGTAAAGTGTGAGTTTAGCCCAGATTATTACTTAAAATGATAGCCCAAGTCATTAACTAACCCTCGGCTTTTGAATTTCGGGATTCGGATATGTATAGCCCGAGTTATAGCCAAAACCGTGAAGGTGTACTGTTATATACGTTTTTCTGGAGTCAGTAGCTAAATGCTACTTTTTCGTCAATTTAGAGACTTTGTTGGTTCTGGAGGTAAACATAAAAGTTTTAGGTCATTCTTCAAGCTTTCCAGAAACATAAAGTTTGCACCCATACGATATCGGGAGAGTGAGATATGAGGCCGTGAATGTAGGACGTCGGCAAAGTTTCTGCCCAGAATTTTATTAATTAATTTCTACCTTTAAGGGTGCAATATGATTCTTAGAGAGCTCTTATGAGATGGTAACCATTGTGATATTATTAAGATAGGTTGGATAAGTATTCTAAGTTGATTTAAGTCAATTTGGTGTTTAGGATTGTCCCCTAAAGGGTATTGAAATTCTAGCAAACCATGGGATAAGCTATTGAGATTCTAAGTTCAATTAAGTTTTATTTATGGTTAGGTTGAACACTTGATTTCCTATCAAGCTTATGAGCTTCATTGATCTTTAAGTAGCCTTAGAACAACCTCCTTCTATGTATTCAACTCGCCGTTTCATTGGTTTGATCACTTTCCAAAATCCATAATCACTCCCATAATGATTTGTCGTCGCTTGACGACGTTTCTTTCATGGTTTCAAGAAACGAATAGCTTCTCTTACTAAGCTTTCAAGGACTCCAATCCTACGTCCATCCAAGCGGGTTGTTAAGGATACTTTACAATTTATAAGCTTTCTTTGAGCCTATCCAAGTTTCAATATAAGTTTTTTTCACTAAACCTCCAAACCGCATATTCAATTCCAAGCGTACCGCTTCTGTCCGGGCCATTTTCCAAGCCCTTCCCTTCATTTTTAGACTTCGGTCCAGGACAAAGTTGTAGAACATGTTTTTCTTTTTCCGAAAAGTGCTAGTTTGTCAAATTCCGAGTTTTCTAGCTCAAATTATGCTAAAAACTTTATTTAGTAAAAACCTGAAATTTTCCTATTTAATTACATTACTCCTAAATTCTCATTAATTCTAAACACATGTAACTCACTAAGAACCTTTTTTTCGGTTCTCGTTTCCTACTCCTTTTATTTTAGTTTTCAAGTCACCCAAGCCATCCCAAGCTCGAGACGCACCACCCAGCTATGCACCGGTTCAAGGTACGCAAATTGTCCAACGTTTAACATTACTTATCATTCAATATATATATCATTATCATATCAAAGCATGATCTAATACCGTTTATCATATTATTTTCAAAAGTGGTCCCGCCTTATTATATGCTAGCTAGTTACGTGATGTACTAGTCTTTACTTTTAGATGCTCCTGATCAGAGTGTCCTAATGACCTGGCCAGTGTTGACTGCCTAGCAGTCACCCAATCCAAATCTAGATCGGTTTGGGCATGCGCGTGTGTGAGGTGCTTTGCATCGATCGTAAGGGATACCACTCGTTTTCAATTGTTACAAGTTTATTTCTCTTATCTATATATATACATAATTATCTATGCGACATTCCAGTTCATTCTTGTTTTTCGCCTTTCCCGTTTTCAAAATGAATTTAAAACGCCGGCACTAAAAACCGTTTTCGAACGGTTTAACGTGTTTGAGGTTTGTGTACTGAGTGTTTCCCCACTCACTTTGCGTCTGTTTTCAATGTTTTGTTTTAGGAGGACCGAGCTCACAGGATAAAGCCAAGGCTAAGCAAAAGTAGATTGCTCCGTTCAAGATCGTTTCTAAGGTGATTGCTAGTCGATCCTCAAGCGCTTTTATGGGTTTTGGAGACTATTTTCATGTTGGGAAATCTTTATATAAATGTTTAAAGGGTTGTATAATTTTGTATTTCAAGGAATGGTGATTGTGTTGTATGGGGTTAAGTATATGTTATTTTGGGTTATGTTTGGTGTTTGTGTTTGCCTTGTCCCGAGTGGGGACGGCGGTAATACCTCAACCCTGGTGTTCCACTGTGCTAATCACAGGTTTAATTGATGATTTAAGTTAATCTTGTGGTTAAGGGTTTTGGGATGTTACAGCCCCGTGCAACGCATAGGTCTTAGTGAATGATGATGATTATATCTTCATGACTAGTGATGATAATACTCAAATTTTCAAGAGATTATAAAGGGCGATGATTGAATTAGTTGAGTGTATTTTTGGAATACTATAATTATTCATTTTTCTCTTTTTTTTTAAAAGCAAATTCATTTAATATTTACAACAATAATATGATCAAATAATGTTAATAGGATGATCGGCTCTAGTATAGTGACAATAAATAATTGCCATATATTTTAATTTAATAAAACAATGTGTAAATATAAAATGATAAATGTATTAATAAAAAGACTATTTAAACTTTAATTTCTGCATATTAATACGAGCGAAAACTAATTTTATAAATTTAACAGTAACATTATGTAATTTTTATATAATTTTCAAATAAAATGCATCATATATCATGCATATATTTATCACATACATTCTTTTTTTTTTTTTTGAGAAATATTACACACATTCTAATGCATTTACATTTGTGTTTTTATTGAATAAAATAAATGAGATTTTCCCTAGCTTCATTTTTTGGATAAAAATGAATGATCTGTTAAATGGAAGCAAATGTAATATAAGTGTTATGATCATTAATAATTTAACATTGTAGTAGTATACATTTAACATTCAACCACATTCAATTTAATACAGAACAAAGAAGATACACTGTACTGAGCAGAAATACAAATTAAATAGTTAGAAATACACAATTATTACATAACCTTACATGCTTTTATCTTTTTATCTTCTTTCTCCTCATACAAATTGTCATCGATGAGAGTTTAGGCTCTAAAAAATCAAAATAAGGCTATCTAGAAATTTAGAATTGAATGCACTCCCAAAAAAAAAAAAAAGAATTGAATGTTAATTATTAACTATCCAATCTTATTTTGTATCGTGGGAAGAGTAAATATATATCGACCAATCAGAATGCATATATAATTTGTTTATTTATTTGACAAATAAAAATTCGGATAAATAATATACACAATAATAAGTAAATAATCTAGACGATAACGTTATTTTTAAAAAAATAATAATAATAATAATAATAATAATAATAATAATAATAATATAAGATACACGAAGTGAATACATAGAAAATTATATATTTTTTTAAGATACACGAAGGGAAATATAAAAGTAATAATAATAATAATAATAATAATAATAATAATAATAATAATAATAATAATAATACACGATTATATTTTGGTGCAACTATAAGTAATTATAATTATTTTGGAATAATCTTTCTGAATTATATTTACATTTTCTACTGAATTTTTTATTTTTTAAAATAACTATTTTAATATATTCCGTGCATAGCACGGATTGAGGCCTAGTTTTATTTAAGATTAATGTTTACTACCTGTGTCCCATTATATTTGTCTATTTATCTAACTTGAGAAGATCAATGCATAATTGAAAATTGAGGTGAAAGTTTGTAATTTACCCAAATTTTCCATACTTTAATTGAAGATGATAATTGTTAGAATTGTAAAATGTAATAAATAAATTTATTAATTCTGGGTAAAAAAATGTGACAATTGAAAATTGTAAAAGGAACAAATATTTTTTGAGACAAAAAAATTAGGTAAAGGAATAAATATTTTGGGACGGAGATCATACTTCGCAAAGATTACAGGCAGGTCTACAAGAATTCAACTGTTGGTTTAACAAATTCCCTTATTCACCTAATATAATTTTTTATATGAGTTTAACTAATTAAACAATTATTTAATTTCTAATATACATTACCTTATTTTATAAAATATGTTTTCTTCTATTGTTAATTTTATATGTAAGAAACACTCGGTCATTTCTTATAATGTATATGTAGCACTTTAAGGTTTTAATATATTTTTAACATAAAAATTAAACATTGTGATCTAATAATGTCCCGTGTAACGCACGGGTCAGAAGACTAATATTCCTTAATTTTGTAAAAATGGTCCGTGTGACAAAGAAATTCGAAGGAAGACCTTATTGTTATTGGTAATAAGCTAAGGCTAAAGTTTATGGTAGTTCTATTTTACAGGCTGCATTTTTGTTTGGTAACAATTATCTTAAATTTACATTCCTAGATTTTTCGATTTTAAGTCTTACAAAAATTCGAAAGAGTAGACTGGAGAGTGGAGATCACGGGTGAGTGACACACTGATAACGCATATTACTCTGCAAGGTATCCCTAATAATTGTTTAAATACTGTAGGAGCAGGGGATTTAATTCAGACGCCACATAATGATTGACAGAAAAATCCCTCCAGTCTCGGTTGACTGTTGTGTAGTCAGATTTTTGTAATAAGTGAAAGCAAATTAACCTATATATCTATAACAGTCTACATTTTATATTTTTATAATTTCTAATAATATTTTCTCTAATAATTTATAATTATATATATTTACCAACTGTAAGAGTATGATATTTATTAGTTAGGTTAAAAAATATGAATAATAGCGTAATTTTATTAATTATTATAGAAAATGCACATTTTATGTATAGTTTTTATATTTATGAAAAGTATAAATAAATAATTATTTTTATATTATTTATAAGTTGTAATAACCCTCAAAGTAATGAAACATAGCTTTTTAAAGATTTAAATATGCTTACATTTAATTTTATGAATGATTTAGGTGAAATGCAAGATGGTTGATGTTGATGAATTTTGCAATTGATTAAGCATAAGTGAAAAGATTTGAGAGTTTGGGAGAGTGCTTGAACAAAAATGTCACTAATTTTTAAAAATTGTAATTATTACCACTCAACTTTCCAAAATAGTAAAAAAATGTCAATAAAACTTGTTATAGCGGGTTGTGAACCGATTAAAAGATTATTTGGTGACAATGTCACTCAGCTTTCTAAAAAAAGTAAAAAATGTCACTCAACTTTTCCAAAAAGTAAAAAAATGCCATTATCATAAGTTAAAATAAAAAAAAATATCATTAACTTTCATTTATCTAAATTAATATATAAAAATAAGGTGCATTATCCTAAACATAAAACAAAGTTAAAATTGAATTTTTGATCACAAATTGGAATTTCATCATTTTGCTTGAAATTTTATGATCCTACTTTATGGATCATCCCTTAAAGTCAATAAACTCGTGTGCCTAAATTGCTTGTCTCTCAGAGTTAGTATTGGTTATGGGCCAAGTATTGATTTTGGGCTCATTGTTTGATTAAGGTATACTCATTTGCTGCTTGTCCCTCAAAATCGGCCCTATGTCAAACTAATTCCTATCGACGATAAAAATATGTCAATTTTCTTGCTTGACAATTTATTCTGGTAGATTGTTTTAATGAAAATCCAAATCCAAATTAAATAAACCAAATTCCACCACGAAGTAAGCTATGGACAGGTTGATGTTCCACTATTTTTTAGAATTAAATTAGACTAGCTCCAATTGATTATTCTAAGACTATATTAATAACAATCTCCACTTGGGTCATGTTCTCTTGTGAAGTTAACATGGTACGAAAATGATATGGTGTGGTGAAAGTGAAATTGCGAAAAGTGTAGTAAAGTGTACAATGATATGATAAAATTTGTGGAAAGTTTAATTAATGTGATAGGTGAGAAGAGACCGAAAATGTGAAACGTAGATGAGAAAAGTGAGGATATATATTGGTAATAATTGCGGTAAAATGTGGTATGATATGATTAGGGGTGAGCGAAACCGGGTACCCGCCTAAAATTCAAGGATTTAGTCTCGGGTCCATTGAATTCTGGATCCTAATTTAGGATCCAGTCCGGGATCCATTTCAAACTGAATCCTAAAATCAGGATCCAGTCTCGGATCTACCAGAAATGGATCTGGATCCGGTTACCCGCTTTGAAAACACACTTTCACTGCACGAATTTTTATACTTATTGATTTCAATGACATTTATCCACTCGGTCACTACTTTCAACTAGTTCAAGGTTCAAAAATCTCAAACATTGCAACTTAGCGGCTATAAACTCCAGGGCTGTGTCAATAGACGACATTGAAGATTGAGGGGGATAGGGAGCATATGAGGACGATTGAGTGGTCTGTGTATGTGTTTATGATTGAGATTTGAGAGGGACGGATGATTGAGATTTGAGAGGGAGAAGGCAGTGACGCGAGGATTGAGAGATTTGAATGAGAAGGTCTGTGCAGTGAGGAGGAAAATGAACGAATTAGGATTGAAGGAGTAGGCGTCTAGGCGAGTAGTGATATAAGTTATAAGCAAAATTAGGGCTTCGCTTAATTAAAATAGGTTTGTAACATAGATTCAAGAATAGATTGTGGGCTGATTGAATAGTAGTCTTCGCTTAATATTAGGACCTAAGGTAGTTTTTGTACTAAATAATGTTAGGATCCATTCCCGGATCCATCTACAAATGGATCCCAAATTTAGATTCAATTCACACTGTGCCGTGGACGAAACCATTGCTTTGAAAACGAATTCGGCGCAACCACGGTGCAAATCGACAACGCCGATCGTCCTTCCAAAATTAACACAGTTACCGCCAGACTCGTGCACTCGAGACTGAGAGAGTGGATTATGCATAAACAATTGCCTAGTGAGAGGTATGAAAGAAGAGAAGAAGATAGAAGTATATATACTCAAAGGTTGTGAGACAAATCTTTTATAGTGGAAAAAGTAGTCATTTATGAGGAATAACTGCAACTAAAGAAGAGGAGAACATCGGGGAAGTAGAGGAGGAAAATCATAAATGTTTGAATACCTGGTCGTTTGAATGTTGAATTAAAACTGACATTTAGAAAACATCCACTGCAAAAAAGCCTGATTTTGTATATAAAAAAAATGAGACGCACTGCACCTCGGTAGTGGTAGCATGCGCATGTGGCGGTCCAAGCCCAAACCCTCTCCACAAATTCAAGGGTATAGATAATACACAAAGCTCAAGAAAGAGGAAGAGGAAGCTTTTAACACAAATACATAAATCCTTTGTGTGGAACAAAGGTGAAATAGAAAAAGAAAGATAAAAAGCCAATAAAAGGCCAACTATGCCGTTGCTCCCAAAAAACATACAACTATACAAGTAACCAGTTACCAACCACACAATGGCACAAACAACAATCAAAAGAATTAAAGGAGAACAATTTTACGTGAAAAATCTCAATTAAACATGGAAAAACCATGGCACCGTCTCAAACGGTACCAAAATTTTCACCAATCAAAAATTTAAGTGTACAACCATGTTCATCGCTAGCTGAATTAGAGGCATCACAATCATCAGGGAAGCCCCTTGAGCAAAAATTCTCCAAATTCCTCTTCAAAAATGGTAAAATTGGATAACTTACCGAGGCTGGGAAATGCCTATCCATCTGTTTTTCCATCTTTATTTTGTGCGTCTTGACCCAGTGTAACCACACATGAAGAAGCTTCTAGAAGATCCAAAGCATTGGAGACTGACTCGATCTTCATAGCCAAGTTAAGTCAAACCCTTTCGAGAACACTACTCGATCATCCACATTTGTAGCCAAGTCAAGTCAAGCCCTTTCGAGAACACTACTCAATCATCCACATATAATGATGTGAATAAACAAAATAAGGCCCAAATAACTGCTCTCTCTATCTTATATTTAAAGTCCATCATAAAAATAAGAACCATGCATGTTTCTGCGAAAGATAAACTGTTCAGTCTAATTAGATGGACTTTGGATATAGGACGAAGGAACAATTATCTATTTCTCAATGTATGTAGGAGGCTAGCTGCTAATAAAATGTTGCACTCCTTCTAATTACCTATTCTCTTCTTTGTCTATCTATCGATCTATGCAGCTCTTGCACAGAAAAATTGACTAGGGTTTTAGCCCTACTATATCTACCCTTTCTTGAGAATTAAGCCAATCAAAGAATAATCACCCACATAATTAATAATGTGGCTAATCAACTTAATAAACCCGCAAAATTGAATTTGGTCATCCTCAAAATTGACTCGTAGCCATCATATCCCTATCCTATGACTATGAGCTGTGAGGATGGCTCGACCCGTTGACCAAGTGTAGTTAGGGTTACGTGGGACCCAGATCCATTGCTCGGGGGGCTCAAGCATACTGGCAAGTACTCATCAGTGTCGCACTTGAACCTCATGTTCACAAAATGCTTCCTTAGATTCTCCTTCCCCTATATGAAACAGTTTTAATTAAGAGACCATTGATTAGGCAATAATTAAACGCTTCACAATATGTAAACACTAAGAAATTAAGGGCATGTTCTTTCACATGGTAAATTATCTCGTTGTTCTCTGCATTATCTAACTTTACCTAGTCTTATTCAATTTTACTAATTTTTACCTAAATCGAAGCAGACTGACATGGCCTATTCTTAAAAAAAAACTCATTACCTACCTTTATATAAACCTATACAGACATACCCCACTTTACTTTTCACAACTTCTACAGAACAATAGAAAGCATAGAGCAAGTACGTGCCTGGATAAAGGCTAAAGCAACTTGGCATTTTTTAGAAGACCTGGAATTAAGCCAGCTCCAACGCTTGTTTTCCCAAGCATCTCTCAACCTCTGAACGCCTTGCGGGTGGGTGAAATTTACAAAAGCATACCCTTTGTTTGCACCGGACCTAATATCAATCATGCACAAATTAAACACGTCAAAATAACGACCAAGTAAAATGATACAAGTCTAAGATACATCTTAAATGTCTTATATTAATGTAAAAACCGTATATTACACATTAAATTGAAAAAAATATATGACATAATTGACTGCTATAAACCATATATAAACCGTATAAGATATAACTCTTATCCATAATTTTTCAAACTTACAAAAGGTGTCTGAAAATTACGGAGCGGATGGGGTTCATTCGATTAAGGTGACATTTGTAATTGTTGTCATAATGAACACTAATTAATGATATATAATTAGAAAATTAGTGTTAAAATCATTGCAAGTGTTAATTATGAAAAATAAGACAAAAAAAATTGTGCTTTCCCTCAGATATTTATCGATTTCGAAAACTAAAAGAAGGCAAAAAAATGGGTAATTAGTTAGTAGGAAAAATTAAATTAGTAGTAAGCAATATAGTGACTAACTGGAAATCCATGGGCAAATAGACAAAATCATAAGACAAGGGCTGATCAGATCCATCCTTGATTAGTGTCTGCTGATTCACTTCCTTGCAAAGCTCATCCAAAGAATTCATCAACATCTGACGCCTAAGAATCGCCAATGAACATTGTCAGTTAGGATCCTCGATCATTTAACTCAAGGTTGTACTACATTCACCCATTAATCAACAAGAATCCACGAAAGTAAACTTAGGTAAATGATCATGAGGGCCCAAATAACTGAAGAAAAGCTGCAAAGGATTAGCTTGCTTCTTTTGGGGGAAAAAAAAAAAAAGCAAATGGATCAAGGTTGAATAGTACTTCCTACCGTGCATATATAAATCAATGATCTTATCATTATTGAATTGATCAACGAACATATGGTGCTTTGATGTGGAAAGCAAACAAACAAAAAACCAAATGGTTCCATTTCTTAGCAAACAAGTAAACAAACTAACCCATTCTTTACACACCAAAAATCATAAAAGAAACTAGACAAAGTTTTGCATGATTTGATTATCCACATTAAATGTCAACGATAGATGGATGATTTGATTTGAAACTGAATTTCATAAATTCAAAGGGGGATAAAGAATGATTCAAAATGAAAAGGAGAAAGAAAATTAGAAAATTACGAGCAAAGATTAGGGATATTTCTGATCATGGCTGTTGTCTCGGTCCCTTTAGGGTTGAGCTGGACCTCCTTGGTGTTGCTCATTTTCCCCCTTTTTCTCTTATTATTCCTCTTCCTCCTCTTCTTGGAGCTGGTGCTGGTGCTACTACTGCTACTGCTACTGCTACTACTACTACTGTTGCTAATGCTACTCGACTCGGAAACATAAGATCTGCATCTCCTCCTACTCCTGCTACTCGTTGTCGGGTTGACCGGGCCGGGATCGGACCGGGTCGGGCTTGGAGGGGGAGAAGGTAGAGTTGGTGGCGGGGAATAAGGAGGCTGGGTTATCAGCTCATCATGAGTGTTACAAGGAGGAGGCCGTGTTGGAGGGTCCCCGTAGTAAAAGGGGTCGCATCGGCAGGTGGGGCAGTGTTGGTGGGGGCCATCCGTCGACGGAGGAGAGGAGGATCCGGCGGCGGGGATGGGAGGATGAGGGTTTTTTGGATGATGAAAAGGTGGCGCGTGGGGGTTCAAGGGCGGCGGATGAAGTTGATGATCAGGTTGAGCAGGATTGTTTGGATGGTGAAAAGGTGGCGCGTGGGGGTTCAAGGGCGGCGGATGAAGTTGATGATCAGGTTGAGCAGGATTGTTTGGATGGTGAAAAGGTGGCGCGTCGGGGTTCAAGGGCGGCGGATGAAGTTGATGGTGAGGTTGAGGAGGATTGTTTGGATGAAAAGGGGGCGCGTGGGGGTTCAAAGGAGGCGGATGGAGATGGTGGTGAGGTTGAGGAGGATTGTTTGGATGAAAAGGGGGCGCGTGGGGGTTCAAAGTCATGGTAATGGACTATGGAGAGAGGGCCAGAGAGAGAGAGAGAGAGAGAGAGGGGGGGGGGGGGGGAGAGCAGGTACAAACTATAAAGGGAGTGTAATCGATTTTTTTTATAATTCGCATAGGAGCATGTCGGACCATAGCGGGTTAAGTGGAGGATTGTTTAATGAAAAGTGTGTTGAATTAAAATGAGTATAAATTATCTCGAATTTGATTTAAATTATTTTAAAAACTATATTTAATTATTTAAATTATTATAAACGCATTTTCATTATTTTTCCAATCATAAGCTGCATGTAATTTATGTTTATATCTTTTTATAAATATAGAATTGTGCATAAATGGGTATTTGGGAATTGCTCTTCGTCGCCTTAAAATCTCACGCGTCGTCCTTAATTGGCATAAAATTTCCATAAGTTGTCCTTGACCCTCAAATACTCTCCCAACTCATCTCTCTCTAGAAATTCTCTCCCTTTTCAACTAAATCCTCAAACTCTAAATCTAAATACTAATTTGGTGAAAATGAGTAATGAATCAACATCTGAAGAAGAAGAGGAGGTAAATTTTTATGCATAATCGAACGTTTTTTTAATAGTGAATGAAATTATATTTGACGGAGAAAATAGGAAGAGACGCCCCCATACCGTGCCCGAGCCATGGCTGAAATGCGTACGGGACGCGTCCGGACCAAGGCCCAGACGCGTTCTAGGCGCGCTTGAGCCTTGGTCCGGACGCTTCCCTTATGCGTTTCGGCGTTGGCCTGGGCGCAGTACAGGGGCGTTTCTGTCATGGATCAAACGCGTATTGGGCGCATTTAAAGCCTAATTCGTGTTAATTTTTGGAAAAAATTAAATTATTCACATAGTTATATTTATTTAATAATGTGTTGATTAAAAAAATTAAATGTGTTTAGGTGTTTCTTGAGGAATTTGGAGAAGACGGTATAGATTATTCTGAAAAATTTGTTACGGATCAGTGGTTTAATAATATCGGTGAACTACATGCGTGGGTCGAAGGCATCGCTAGAGGATTTGGGTTCAAGTTGGTAAGAGCTAGTTACAAAAAGGGAAAAGTGGGTGGAGCTGTGCGATGCTATCTACGATGATGGCGATATGGTAAATATCGAGGGAAGATCGGTACGATTGATTGCAACAATACATTAAACACGAAGACAAAATTGTGCCAGTGTCCATTCGTGATATGCACATTTTCTCCAACGGGACATATGTAGGCTGTCTGAACGTACGCGAGTGAGAGAGGGATGCACAATCATCGGTTTATTCTTTATGAGGAGGGACACCGAAGGGGAAACCCGTTGACAGCAAACATGAAAGTTCACATACGTGAAATGACTGATACTGGTTGCAATCCTGCTATGATTCACCCATCGTTGAAACTTAATTTTCTGGACTGTAATATCAACGTGGGGCAGATATACAATGAGCGATTTAAAGTTAGGTCGGAGGAGATGGATGGTCGGACACACGTGCAACAATGCCTACACTTGGCAAAAGAGCACGGGTACATGTACTGGACTACATTTGATGATGAAGGCGAGTTGCATATGATGTTTATGTGTCACCCATACTCGCTGAAGCTTCTCCGCACATATCCACAAGTTATACTTATCGACAGTACGTACAAGACCAACAAGAAGAAGTGGCCATGTTGTGAGATAGTTGGTGTCACCTGTACGAATCATAACTTTCTTGTTACGTACTGCTTAATGAGAGATGAACTGAAGGAGTCATATGATGGGTTCTCAAAAGGCTGCAAGATCTCAAAGGTCGCAGCGTGAAACTGAACGTGATCGTCACTGATAGAGAGCATACTTTGTCATGGGCTATAGGACGCGTATTTCCCGGAGTTCCTCACCTATTATGCATATGGCATATAGGGAACGACGTTGAAACCGAAGTTAATGAACTGACTAGCGGGAAGAAGAATGGTGAGGGATCATTATTTCGAAAGACATGGTGGAACCGCGTTGTTTATACGAGCACAATTGTAGAATTCGATAACTGATGGTCGAATTTGGTGTCAAATTGGATTGGGAGAAACGAACGGGTTGTCATATATTTGAACAGTACTTGGATGAAGTACAAGGAGAAGTTTGTGCTAGCATACACCAACGAAGTCATTCACATGGGAAACATCGCTACTTCCAGAGTTGAGAGTCAACATTTGACTTTCAAGTACTATCTCGGTAGCGGATGTGGTTCATTTGATCGGTTGTTTAAAAGGGCTCATCACCAGATAGAAAACCAACACACCGAGATCAGGAGGGCATAGGGCAGTCTAGGAATGGACACGCAATGTTGAGGAAATCCTCATTGTTCAATCATCTACATGGTCGCATTTCTCATTATGCGATGGACCTGATAAACGTTGAGTATAGTAAGGTGACTAAATTAAAGCAAGGTTCGGAGGAGCTGTGTGAACACATTTTGTGGAGAACACATCGCCTTCCATGTGCATGTTCGTTGTTGAGTCTCCTTGAGCGAGGTGCTGATTTGTACTCCCAAACTATTAACAGCTTCTGGAGGCAACTTGAAGTAGTTGTTGATGATGATCATTAACGAGACATAGTGCCTGATCCATCTTCCCAGGACATTTATTATTTCGACTCCCTTGTGAAGAAGATAAGGGAAAGTGATCCCGCCGTGATACGTCGGATGGCTCAAGTATTGACCTGTGAGATGCACCCCGAGGATTACAACATACCAGATCATGAGATAAAAGAACAGGGGAAAGGGAGACCCAGTATAGGGAAGTCTACTAAACGTCTCCCTAGTGCGTTTGAGTACGGTCATTCAAAGAGTCGGAGCAGGAAATCCAGCTCACGCAAGAAACAGTCAAGCTCTTCTTCAGTTGGAATGGGAGGCTCAGTTGGTAAGCGATTGAGTGTATTATTGTCTGCAATATTTAGCATACATAAAAATATAATTTGTTAACAGTGTTTTATTTTTACGCGCAGGGTCCCAACAAATGACTACGGGTGCATTTCCTTGGCCAGATGACATTCTTGATTTCATTATTCCATACATCATTGGCTGGACGGATGTTGTAGATGATGGCAACTGGGGGCCAGGAAAAGTGGTCGGTGGTCAGAAATACCATGAGAAATGAAATCAAAGCCAATCTGGAACGGTACGATGCGACATACGACTACGATGACGCGATGCGCAGAGCCATGGACATGATTGGAAATCATCTGCATGGACGATGCGACCCAGAACATTGGTTGGAAACACCTTCTGATATGTTTCCCGCTGCCACCATACTGAACTACGTGTTTGTTTGTTGTTCCTGGACGAGGCCAACACACAACTGAGTCATGCATGACTGTTTTGCCACTCATTGTAGCGACCGCCATTGTTGTCCCGAACGCGTTGTCGCCCTGGCACATATCCACAAATGCCACTATGTTCTCGCGCATTTGCAACCAGGATGTACACTACCCGCGTTAGATATTAGATTGAGACGAGCATGCGACAACTCTGTTGAAGGATTTGATGTTCCTCTTCTTCAACGTTTTGAGTTGTGGGCTAGACTTAGGCAAATTCATAGGGATAACATGTGAATATGTGATTTAGTTTCAATTGTATTTGACATTTGTACGGATTATGTTAGCGTTGATCGAATGTATTTTATATTTATGTGATCTTGGATTTAGGGTTTAGAGTTAATTTGCGTGATTTTGGAAATGAAAGTATTATGAGAGAGATCACAAATGAATGATTTATGATATGAAATATCGCGGAAAGCATAATATAAACATAAACATAACTAAAGAGGTGGTTGCAATATACAATCCATAAACATTAAAAACATATTCAAACAACTAAAATACACAAACAAGTGCAACAAGTACAACATTGTTCATACATCCTACAACTGTCCATTAAAAAACACTTAACAAACAGGTACGACCTTCAGTCATCGGGTTCTGGGGTCGGTCGGGGGGATGCTCAATGTGAAATTGGTGGCACCACTGTTCACGCAGATCGAGGAGGCTGTTGTGAGTCTCCATTGGTATGTGACCACCCAATGGAAAGTCATACAATGGTGTGGTACGACATACCCACTCATAAGCCCACTGCAACATGATACAAACAGTCATTACAAATACTTAGTATAAAAAAAATCCAATAAACAATTATTAAAAAGAAATAGTAAATACTTATATATTCCATAGAAGAAGGATCATCTACGACGGCCGAGCCGGGGTTGTCATCCTGAATCAGATACGGATGAAAGACGTTACAGAACCAAGTGATGTACTCAGGTTCTGCATCCCATGGGTTCTGGACTCGACTCCATGTATTCAGTAACATGGCGTTGGTCATAGGAAATCAAGACCACGCGTTGTCAATCTGTTTATCATCAAAAGCCAACACATATGTACCATTTGTTGGTCGGCTTTCCTTGCGTGGTGTGTCTGGGGCACTAGGGATCTTTTGTACAAAACCGAGCTGTCAGGCTGTACGAAAAGGCATGTAGGGATCAACGACATCATAAGCCCGTATCAACCCATGGTACGTCGTCTACTGATAGGAAATGTAAGGTTGTGGATGGTATGGGCACCAAACAACCCGTTCCTCCGTTAGGCCGTCTAGCTGGCGCCTTATATTTGTACGCGCTCCAGCGTACACTGCTCAGGTCTCACACTCCACCTGTTAACTCGTGGACCTAGTGCACGTGTTGGGACGTTAGGCCTAAACAATGGGAAATGCTCATAGATCCAGGCCTGCAGAAGCTTCAGACATCCCCCAATCTTACCGGTCCCGGCCCTAGTTGCGGCACCCAACTGCCTATACAGATACACCAGAGCTACCGCGCCCCATGCCACTTTGTCCATCTGTTCAGTGCTACCAAATGCGTGAGGTCGCACCCTATCCCGAGACTTGTCCACCAGGAGTGTGTTTCCTAACAAACTCAAATGTCATGCCCGCATCTGAATGGCCATCGGAATGTCGGGGTCGATGCAATTTTTTCTAAGTTCACTATCAAGGAGGCCCCCCTTCTCATACCTTTTGCGGTCCCGGATCGTTTCTATGTTGTAGGGAAACACGAAAGTGACGTAGGTGGTGACCATATCACGGTCTGGGGATTTAGGCAAAATCCCCTCAACTGGGAGGCCAAGAATGTTCTCCATATCATGGAGCATAATGGTCATCTCGCCAAAACGAAGGTGAAATGTGTTGGTGTCGGGTTGCCACCTCTCCACAAATGCAGCGATCAATGGATGATCGAGGTGCTCGAACATCATTAAGTCCAAGTTGGCCAACGGGCCACGCGTGATCGCATCCCTTGCTGTCGGATACATTTGACCAAACACGCCCCTAAGTTGAGTGAGTGTCGTCTTCCTAGTGAGGCACTAGATCACCTTAGGATCATGCTCCTCCCCCTCCCAAATAAGCCGAGCAATATGTCCCTTGAAGATTGATATCACATCAGGTGATGCAGGACCGCCAAATACCATTCCCCTGATCTTCGAATCGCTGTCGGTTCTATGCCTCTTAGGCTTTCGCGATGAACTCGAACCCCCTGATCTACCCTAGAACTCTGGGTGCTCTTCTTCCCTGGAGCAAACTTACCATCTCGGGCTCTAAGTTGAACGTAATCAACAGCCTGAACATCATCCTCCTCATCATCCCCCTGTGTTTGCTCGGTTTGCCCATGACTACTAGAAGCCATGAAAGAATCCAATTGTTTAACAAAATCCCCCATCGTATCGATGTCGGTGTCAGACGACTCTCGTTGCTGAATCTCACGCATCGTGGCGCGATGAAACGCTCGTGAGGAAGCCGCTGGCAACAGCTGCTTGGGTTGCGCAACATCGCGAGAAGTCGTTTCTCCACGACGAGCTGATGTAGTCGTCCCGCGTCTATGCGGGTCGCCTTCTTCTTAGGCTCGCCACCCAGTCGCATACTTCTTAAATGTGACTTTCAGTGAACTTGTGAGGGTTTTCTTGTTTTTGTCCGACATTTCTATTCCTGCAAAATATTAGTGTCCATGACAACATACTAAAATATTAGGTTTTTCTTATTAGACAACATTCTTCTTGTCATACAACCCCAAAACCTTAAACCCTAAACTCTGATACTTTCCTTGTTGCTACACAAGGAAATAGGTTATTTGTGATGGTAGTTTAGATTAGTAAGTAGGTTAATTTATAGTTCCAATATATCAGTTGTAGATGTCATAAAAAGAGATTGAGTTTGGATCCTATTATTGTCCAAGGAGAGTGTGTTTGTTCCTGTTAATCTATGGCTGAAAAAGACTTTCATGAGTCGTACCGACCTCTCTTTTATTTGTGTGGTTCCCAAAAAGTAGCGCAATATCAACAGTGAAATTGCGCGAGGTCTGTAGTGCTCTGTGAGTTAGAAGCGTCTCAGATTCGGTACAATATTGCAGTGTTTCTATTGTGAAACCTGGTGGGCAGCAAGACAAGGTGGATCTGAAAGAGAATCTTATAGTAAGGGGTCTAACGTGTTGTGTTAAGTTAGACCTTTTACTATAAGCTTCTCTTTCAGACCCACCTTGTCTTGCTGTCAACCAAGCTGCACAATTGAAACACTGCATTGTACCGAATCTGAGACGCTTCTAACTCCCAGAGCACTACAGACCTCGCCAATTTCACTGCAGATATTGCACTACTTTTTTGGAACACACAAATAAAAGAGAGTCGGTACGACTCATGAAAGACTTTTTCAGCAATAGATTAACAGGAACACACACACTCTTCTTGTACAATAACAGGATCCAAACTACACCTCTTTTTATGACACATACAACTAATATAATATACTAAAAGTATAAATTAACCTACTTACTACTCTAAACTACCAAACCCACAAATTAAACCATAAACCCTAAACTCTAAACCCTAAACGCAGCTAATTGCTGAGTAGTTCTTTCGAATTAGTACACACTTAAGTTATTATAATATGATACAAGGGTATGTAGACAACTACTAAATTGGATACTAACGTTTAATTAAGTTATCCACTTAAGACACTGTCTACATACTCTTATATTATACACTAACTTAAGTGTATACTAAACCAAAAAAAAAAACCTAAACTACAATTTTGACATGACACCGACATCTACATGTACTAACAGGACTTTAATTTTCACAATCATCCTAATATGGAAAATTGGCTCCTTAATAGAAGATTTTCCACTAGCGACGACTGTGAACTTGACCCTAAACCATAATTCATTGATTAGTAAACCCTAAACACCCTAAACCCTAAAATCCCTAAACCCTAAAAAGGAACTAATTCCTAAATCTCTAAAACCCTAAAACCTAGAACGAACTAGTTGTTGAGTACTTTTATGGATATTACAGTAATTAAACATTCGTAAACATTAAACAATTACAACGTTAAAGAATAAATAACATATAACAATAGCAACAACAATAATGATTATTATTAATCTAACATTATATATCTCATTAACATTTTATTTTTCAAATTTTGCTTTACTAATCATAGTATTCGCTTTAATTTTTCAAATAACATTTCCCAAATACTATTTTATTTATACAATTAAAAATTCTACTTATTTCCATAATAATGAAAAGAATATCAGTGATTATTTATAAATAATATTATTTTATATTAATTCAATTTAATTTTTTCAAAATCATTTTCAAAAGATTAATATTTTTCAAATTTCAGATCAAAGTTATATAAACCAAAAAAAAAATCTTCTGGCCTTCGAAACGCGCCCAGAACGTGTCTGAGGCGTGACCGGGATGCGCCCAGAACGCGTCTGGGGCGTAACCCAGACGCGATCTGGGCGCGTCCGGGTCACGCTCCGGACGCGTTCTGGGCGCGTTTTTTGGAGGTTTCCGGGTAATTTTTGGCCACTTTTTTTAAATATATACATCTAAATACAAATTAAAACCATTCTAACCAAACTAATTAAAATTTCACAACAAAGAAACACAAAATCATGTTCAAATTTCCCAATAACAAACAATTTTTAAAACAAAAAACGGTAAAAAGGAAATCCCCAGAAACGCGCCCAGATCGTGTCCCGGTCATGCCCCAGACGCGATCTGGGCGCGATTGTTGGGATTTCTGGGAAAATTTTTACAGATTTTTGTTTTATAAACCCCACCATCCCAATTAACAATCAAAAATTATAAGATTAAATCCCTAAAACCTAAATTATACACATACAACTACAAAATAAACTTCAAATTTACAAAAATTAACTCAAGCCTACCTTTGTTTAGGGTTTAGGGTGGTTGGCCGGTGCAGATGGGGGAAGCGGCGGAGGCGGCGGTCGTCTGCTCGGGAGAACGGGACGAGGCGGTGGCTGGAGACGTCTTGGGTGGTGGTGGATGTGAGTGATGGAGTTTTAGAGAGAGAGAGTAGAGGGTGGTTGCTTCACTGTGAGGGGGAGGCTCGACTGGCAGCGAACGTCGACTCCGGTGACCGAAGGTTGGCGGCGATGGCGATCGTCGGCTCTGGTGACCGGCGGTTGGCGGCGATGGCGGTCGTCGGCTCCGGTGACCGGCGGTTGACTAAGGAGAGGGTTGGTTGTGAGTGAGTTAGGTTAGGGAGAGATAGAGTGAATAGAGAGAGAGAGAGAGAGTGTGTGTATTGAGTTGAATGAGAGTGAAGGGAAGGGGAGGGATAGTATAGGAAACCTTTTGATCAATTAAGGGCGACACGTGAGAATGGTGAGATTTTAGGGCGACGAAGAAAAAATAGGTATTTTTATCATAACTTATATGATTAGGTTATTATTTATATTTTTGAAATAACAATAAATTTTATGTTCTTATTGTTGATTAAATATGTATAATTACGAACTAATTAGGTGTTTTTCCCTTGAGTTAATGGAAAAGTAGTATTTTTAGCCACCATGTTCTGGAAATTAAGTTTACATGAAATGATAAAATTACCTTCAATTTCTTATTGTTGATAAATATTGTACTTCAGCTTTAAACCAAGTAATAAATAACTCACTTAACCTTTGTGATAAGGATTAAATACATACTTTTCATATGGGGGTAGTGAGAAAATTAATGTGAAATGATAAAATTATCCTCAATTTCTTTTCTTACAAGCTCGAAAGCCCACCAAATCTGCCATTAACATCCACCCAAAAACCCCTTCAAACTCTAAATTAACAATCTAATTCCTCTAACTTTAGACTTCTAACGCGTCTCTACTAGGGTCTTGTGCCATGTGAGAGTTTTGTCCTAGGTTTCTCTAGGGTTTTGACGTGGGTTTCCACGGCTGTATTCCTGGTCATCCAGAGTTGCGAAAAGTGGGTCCTGCGACTATGGCGACAGAAGGTTGTACTGGAGTTTGAGGGGGAAAGCAGAAAGGAAGAGAAAACGGTGACGGGCCGGGGAAAAAGCGAAGCGGTGAGATGGGAGGATTCAGATTTGGAGGACGAGAAATCCCATATTTCCCTATGTGTAGTAGGGAAGTTATGGACTGACAAGAAATTTAATGCGCATGCTTTTATGAATACAATGGAAAGATTGTGGAGACCAACTCATGTTTCCAGGCCAAGGAAATCGAAGAAAATGTTTTCACTTTCCAATTCTATCACTGGAGAGATAAAGAGAAAGTAAGGGAGGGGGAGCCTTGGGTATTCGAAAAAGCGGTAGTGGTGCTAAGAGACATGCAGGTGATGATGAAACCGTCGGAGATCGGGGAAACCCTAACCCAAGCCCCTTTCTAGGTAAGGGTCTATGACGCTCCTTTTGGGGGACGAAAGGAAAAGAACATTAGGGCAGTTGCAGACAAAATAGGAATCTTCATCAAGATGGATGAGCTTGATATGGGGGGTTTGGAGAGATCTGTACGCTTCCAAGCTCTCATGGACCTCCGACAGTCGTTCCCAAAAACGGTAGAACTCGCCCTAAAGAACAAAAAGGAGGCGACCCTCCCAGTTAAATATGAACGACTACCGCACATATGTTAATACTGCGGGCGAGTGGGACACCTGAAAAAGGATTGTGGAGAAAGATAAGAGGAGAAATGAGAGGTGTACTATGAGTATGGGGAATGGATGAGGGCTTCACCATGGAACGTAAAGAAGGGAGTAAGAACGAAACCAAGAAGTAAAGTAGGTGGTGTGGCAAGAAAATTAGTGTTCAGACCAAAAAGCAAGGAGGAGAATAATCTATCAGAGGAGGTAGGACAAGTCCTTAGGGGATTGAAAAAAGTGACGGTCACATCAAAGAAGGATGGGGAAAGTAAGTGCAAAGGGGGAGGAAGGGAAACAAAAACATTGAAAGAGGTACAAGAGGGGAAAGAACAGGAGATGGATAGCCAAGGAAACAACCAAGAACAAACTCCGGAAGATACGACGACTGGAAGGGAGAAGGAACAGGGGATAGAGAACGAGAATAGGGGCAAACGATGGGTGAGGATGACTCGAGAGCAGATGTGCCACGACCAGCAACAACAAAACATAGCTGGAAAGAAGAGAAGCGGGGGAGAGATGGACATGATGCAAGAAGAACAACCAACTAAGAGGCGTGAGATGATTGTCTGGGATGAAGAAGAAACGGTGGAGGCTGTCCCACAGCCCCACCGTTCATCAGGAAAATTCTAAGCTGGAACTGCCGTAGGCTTGGGAACCCACGAGCAGTTAGGGGCTTAAAACGCCTCATTTTTGAAGAAGATCCCGACTTGGTTTTCCTTTCAGAGACAAGACTCAAAGAATGGGAAATGCCGAGAATAAAACTGACGGTGGGTATGTGGGGAGGTGTGTATGTGAGTTGCAAGGGGGAGGGAAGGGCGAGAAGTGGGGGAGTGGCTCTAATGTGGAAGGGAGACCTAGATATCCAATTGGTGACAAAATCCCTCAACCATATAGATATAGAGAAGAGGAGCAGTTCGGAGGAGGTAGAATGGGCTTTTACTGGGATTTATGGGCATCCGGAGACGGAAAATAAACACAAAACATGGGTGTGCTAAAAGCCCTCAAAAGAACAAATGTGGCATAGGCTTGTGATGGGGATTTCAATGGGATCTTCGCGTATGAGGAGAAAAAGGGAGGGAATGGAAGTATGGAAGAGGAAATAAGGGGGTTCCGAGAGGCTTTGAATTTTTGTGAACTTCATGACATGGGATATGAAGGAGACATGGTGACATGGAGTAATAACCGGCCAGGCCATGGGAACATTCAGGCACGACTAGATAGATTCCTTGCAAACACAGAATGGGGTGATGCGTTTGGGTGGAATAAAGTGGAGCACCTTTATAAAAGACACTCGGACCATCTGGCCATAACTCTGGTTAGCTCACAGCAAAATCCGGATTTCTGGAGAGGGAGGAAAGGAGATAGACAGAGAAGGTTTGAAACAAGTATGGCTTAAAGTGTAGAATTGTGAAGAAGAAGTGAAGAACGCATGGTTTTCATGCATGCAGACCCCACGTGAGCACAAACTACAAAATGTTTGCAAGAAGATTGATGAAAGGTTGGGTTGGAAGGTGAGAGACGCCCAGCAGAAGGCCCGTGTATTGAGGGAACAAATAAAAAAGGCCTAAAAGCAAGACCCAACCCCAGATAACATTGAGAACCTCAAACAGTTGATACATAAGTTGGGGCAAAAGGAGGAGGAAGAAGAAATATATTGGGCCCAAAGGAATAGACAAGTGTGGCTTAAGGAGGGGGATAGAAATAGAAGATTTTTCCATGAGAAAGCCTGCCAAAGACAAAGGAGAAACAAAATTGTGAGGATTCAGGATGAGGATGGAAGCTGGAAGGAGACCCAAGGGGAGATAGATGGAGTCATGGTGAGGTATTTTGACCAACTTTTCACAGCCTAGGAGCAGCTGGTCACACAGCCGGTGATAGCCAATGTCAGACCCCGAGTCTCGGAGGATATGAACATCATGCTGCAAAAGCCTTTTACAGGAGACGAGGTTTGGGAAACCCTGACACAAATGCACCCGACTAAGGCCCCGAGGCCGGATGGTATGCCAGCTCTGTTCTTTCTCTTTTTGGCATGTAGTGGGTCATGATATTATTTCTTTTGTCCTTAGTGTCTTGAATGAGGGAGCATCTCCTGAATCAGTTAATAAGATTTTTATTGCCCTCATCTCGAAAACAAAAACACCCACAAAATCGACGGAGTTTAGACCGATTAGTCTTTGCAATGTTGTGTAGAAGCTTATTTCACAAACCATTGAAAACAGACTTAAAAAAATGCCTTCTGGAGGTTATTCATGAATCCTAGAGTGCTTTTATCCCGAGTAGACTGATTACTGATAATGTCCTTGTGGCATTTGAGTTGTTTCACTACCTTAGGAAAAGACCAAAAATTGTCAAAAAGGGACAAATGGCGCTCAAGCTAGATATGAGTAAGGCCTATGATAAGGTCGAATGGGACTATGTAAGAGATATAATGCTTGCGATGGGCTTTTGCGAATCTTTCGTAACTATTATTATGAAGTGCATTTCAACAGTGACGTATAGGATTCTCATCAACGGGCGACCATCGATGGAGTTCACTCCTCATAGGGGGCTTCGATAAGGCGACCCCTTATCCCCCTATTTGTTCCTCATCTGTGCAGAGGGACTTTCAGCTCTAATAAGGGAGAAGGAGGAGAAGGGAAGCCTTCATGGGATCCGAATATCGAATGGAGCACCAACAATCTCTCACCTTTTCTTCGCGGATGATAGCTTGCTCTACAGGTTATGGAGGTCATACAAACATATCAAAAGGCATCGGGCCAAATGGTCAATGTAGACAAGTCGGAAGTTTCCTATGGCCGAAATGTGAGTGAACAACATAAACATATTCTCCTTGGGTTTTAATGCGGTGGAAACTCATGAGCGATGTCTAGGCCTCTCCGCTTTTATCGGAAGATCGAAAAAAACGTCTTTAAAGCTATTCAGGATAGAGTATGGAAGAACGTGAAGGGTTGGAAAGAAAAATTCTTGTCGAGAGCTAGAACAGAGGTGCTTCTGAAATCAGTTGTCCAGGCTATACCCATGTATGCGATGCAATGTTTTGACATCCAGATGAAGATATGCAAAGAGATTGAGAGCTTATGCCATAATTTCTGGTGGGGAAATGGGCAGAGTCGGGGTATTTCATGGATAAAGTGGGAGACCCTGTGTGAAAAAAAAGGAGGTGAGGACTTGGTTTCCGAGACCTCAAATGTTTCAATAAGGCGTTGCTCACAAAACAAGGTTGGCGTTTAATTCAAAACCCGCATTCTCTAGCGGCAAGGGTCCTCAAAGCAAAATACCATTAGCGGGTTGATCTGATGGAAGCTGTACTGCCAGCCCAAGCAAGTTTCATATGGAGGAGTATTCTGAGTGCAAGAGAGCTGCTTGAGGAGGGATTGTTATGGAGAAGTGGGAATGGAGCAAAAGTGAGAATCTGGAAAGACAAATGGCTCCCCAAAACACCACGGCATAAAATACCCTTCCAACCACGAGGTCTCGCAGAAGATGCATGTGTGATTGAGCTACTAGATGTGGCAGATATGAGATGGAGGGAAGAGTAAATTGACCTATGCTTTGGGGAGAATTTGAAAGAGGAAATCATGGCTATAATTTTGGGGGCGATGGAGGGAGACCTTTTAATGTGGAGTTACACAAAAGTTGGGGATTTCTCGGATCGGTGAAATCGGCCTACCACGTAGCAAAGAAAATAGAAAGACAAAGGGAAGGAAAGGAGAGGAGGTAGGACCATCGAGCATCAATGAAAAGTACTGGAAAATATTATGGGGAGCAGAGGCCACACCATGAGTCAAACAATGCGCTTGGAGGATGACAAAAGATGTAATCCCAACAAGAGTGAACCTGACAAAAAGGAGAATGGAGGTTGACCCTATATGCCCGATGTGTGGAGAAGAATATGAAACAAATTCCCGTCTTTTTGCGGACTGTGAAGTAGCGTATATGGTATGGAAGCTAAGCCCGCTAAGGATTGACTCACGACAAAGATCCATAAGAGATGTAGGGGAGTGGGTATGACATATGCTCCAAGTGGATAATAACCAAGCAAGAGGTCTGATTCTGACAATCATTTGGGCAATCTAGCAGGCACGTAACCTGTGGATCCACGAGAAGAAGAAACCAGAGGCTCTGGTGATTATGAACAGGGCAACGGACCACGCAAATGAATACTGGGAAGCACAACAACGAGAAGAAGGGAATGGAAATACAACGGAAATGCCAGTTAGGTGGAACCTCGGCCCGAAGAGACGTCTAGGTTAAAATTAATGTGGATGAATCTATAAGTGAGGAGGGAAACGGAGGACTTGGGATGGTAGCAAGGGATGAGAGGAGCTACATCTTAGGAGCAGCATGTGCGTATATGGAGCATGCTTGGACGATTAAGGAAATGGAGGCAGCAGCTGTAAAGGAAGGACTAATTCTAGCAGGACAACTGGAGCTACAAAAGATAGTAATGGAGACGGACTATCAGCAAGTTTTCTATGAGCTAAAGAACAGGAAAATCATTAAGGCAAGTAGAGGCATCATCATCAAGGAGTGTTTAAGGTTGGCGGACAGCAGGCAAGAATGCACTTTCAGCTTTACACGCAGAGATGGAAACAAGGTGGCACACCTTGTAGCTAGGGAAGCAGCGAAAATGAAGATGTCTTAGCGTTGGGTGTCACAGTTTCCTTCCTTTCTGACTGATCAAAGTGTGTTGATCTGAGTGTTTGATTTTGTTTGTGGTTGTGGTTTTGTCAAAAAAAAAAATCTAATTCCTCTGCTGATTTAACATGCCAGAGACCCAAAAAATTGATATGATTCCTTTGGCCCATGGGTTTGAGGGAATGGGGCTGAATTTGACCGACCTATTTCGTGCGGCGCCAGAGAAGAAGGCGAAGAAATCAGCGATCGAGGTGATGCCATGTGTCAAAATCGGGGAGGAGCGGGGTTGATGGAGAGTGTGCATTTGTCTAGAGGAGTGGGTGGATGGGTCGATTGTGAAGGAGATCCCTGCAAACACAGGTTACATGGCGGATGCATCGAGAAGTGGTTGGGGATGCACGGGTCGTGCCCGATTATCTGGTATGCTATGTCATCGCATGAGGAGAGGATAGAGAGAAGATCGAAGAGGGAGGAGCGAGAAACTAAAGAAGAAGAAGAAGAAGAAAATAGAGTAGAGAGAAAGAGGGAGATATGGGTTAATTTTTGTTTTGGAAGAACCAGACAAATAAAAGAGGATAGATAGAGTGCTAGAGAATATGAGATGGTGAGGATGAAGTGGCAGAGATATTGGCGAGGATAAAGGTGGCAGAGATGACAATGGTGGGGTGGTTGGATGTTGCCAATTAGGGTCATTTTTTAGGGTGATAAATGTGTTTTTTCATACTTTTAATTATGGTCATTTCAGAATTTTTACAACCTTCTTTATGTACAGTTCTGTCATCTGTCGTAAAAAGTGAAATAATTAGGGGTTTAAAGTTGAAGTGGGGAAAACCTAATGAGTTCATATAATTACTAAAGAAAATATTATTCAAAATCAATAAAACATAAATTATATGCAAATTTAAGATGTTTATTAACCATATTGATTCAAGACGCATATCATTGTCCTTGTACCATATAGCAGGGTGGACGACTTACCTAGGTCTACCACATGTATTAAATTAAGTCAATTTTTTATGTGGTGAATTTGTATAAAAATATGGGAACCATAGTTGAAAATATTTTTCAACCATGGTAGTTGAAATAAACAGTAATCGTTGGATTAAGATGGAAGATTAGATCTTGCGATCTGACCTATACTCTCCCACACGTTTGAAATAAAAAAGAAAAAAGTTTCTATTGTATTTCCAAATATACCCCCTGCCCTTCTTCTAAAACATTAGATTAAAAAAAATCTTTCTTCGTTTACATTGGAAAGTCGATGCCGCTACGCGCCGTCGTCACTGCACACCGTCGCCGATGCAAACCATCGCTGCTGCACACCGCACCGCAGCCACACCGCAGCACCGATCGACTCTAGCGCCTGCCCCACCACTTTCGCACCACCACCGACCGCTGCGAATTACCAGTCAGCCCTGCGCTCCAGCCGACCCATAGCCCATCGACTCCATTTCGTCTCTTTGAACCAATTGTATCTTTTTTCTTTGAATCCCCCTGTGAAGCGGGAGACCATTTGCACAAATGCAGATATAATGCATTGTAATCCCAAGAATTACAATCTAACAACAGGGTCAAGAACTCAAGATATGGCTTGGACAAATCATCAGTACACTCAAACACCAAACGATCATCAAATCCAATGTGCGACCTCAATTCTCCATAAACAAACACAAAATTGCAAAACCGACGACACAAACAAGCAATCAAAATCCCAATTGATTCAATTAGGGTAAAATCACAAACCGTGGAGACAACATGAAACGTATCCTGCAACACAAACAAGCAGCTTCAGCTCGTCATATAAGCCCATCCTGCAACGACACAAGCGACGCCTCGACACTATCCCTAAACGAGGAGATCTTCTCCCTGAGATCATACAAAGGCGCACACAGCCAGTCGCCACCGTCGCCTCATCTACACACCCAGAAACCCCAGGAGCAGTAAAAAAAGTGAAAATTACCTCAGGGAAAAGAAGCATAGCTTGGAAACGAGGAGCAAGCTCCTAGATAAATCCAGAATTAGTAGCGAACAACTCGATGTCACCTTCATTACCGCAGTACATGAAGATGGGGCCCGAGCGACTCGGCCCGGACCAGTGGTCGGTGTTGATGAGGTATTGTTGGGAGAAACTCCCGACGTTGTTAAAGCTGAAGTGATCGAGGCGCTGTGTCATGTAACCCATCTCATACTTGTACTTCTTCTCCTGGGTTGTTTGTTTCTGGGTTGCGAAGTTTCCCAGGAAACCTGGTTGAGGTTGCGCAGCCCGAGATTGAGCCCAGGATGAGAGAGAAAGCAGGAGGGTGAAGAGAGAGAAACATGCGATTTGTTGTGACACCATTTTTGAGAAGTTGACTTATCAGTGTTTGTGGATGCTTCGTTTAGCAATGAGGGGTGCTTTAATGGAAGAGGAAGAAGGAAGGGTGTTGGTGAATTCGGGCCGCCAATCAAATAGCCATGCGTGAATGAATTGAAAAGTTGAGTTTCTGTGTTTGTAATCAAATCCGCCAAACACCAGCCCCGATGTCTCTTTATTCACCTTCGCGCAGTCGATGCGGCGCAGGCGGGGAGGGAGAACTTGCTGTCATTCATGGTGTAAGAGATACAGAGCGAAAGTGAGACTCTCCCATGTCATTTTTGGATGTTTAACTCAAAGGGTAAATTGGTAATTCACCCTAATATAAACTGTTTCTGACATTCTAAATTGGCTAAACGTGGGTAAATAGAGGAGAGATAATGAGTGCGATAAAGGCAAAAACTGATTTTAATTGGAGGGTTGAGATTCATTTCAAATTAATTAATAGTATATAATTGTCAAATATTATAGTTAAAATTATTTTCAACTATGGTAGAATTTTCAAAAAATATTGATGAATTTAATTTGTAACAATATTAATAAACTTTTGATAAATTTTTTCAAGACTTAATATTTTAGTGGACCTAAATAGATACACTAGGGAGTACCATATAACAATCGGATACAGCCAACATAGTAGGGGTAACTAAAAATTGGTTAACAATTTTCCATCCATGAAAAACACAAACTCTAAATCAAACTCAAGTTTTTGGTTAACTGTTTTTGGTCCAAATAAAGTCTAGATCATAAAAGAAAAGAAAATTAAAAGTGACAGTTAAATGATTTTCGATTCAGTTTATGGTTAACCATTTAATATTATCAAGAAAACCAACTTTAACCTTGACTTCTCTAATTAACTTTTTTTTTTTATAATCATGATTTCATTGTGTATGCTTTTTAATTTTTTTTTGTTGTCTAATTTGCATGTAACTTAATTATATTTGAAATTTACTTGAAATTTGAAAATGTACGTTAACTATTCATAATCAGTTAACCATTTTATTTTTGGTAAACTGAAAATCAAATTGCTTTTATCAATGCTTCTTGAAATAAAAAGAATACCGATTAACCAATATTTCGGTTCAATTTCTCAGTTTTTTAGTTCGATTTTGATTTTCAATTGTCTTTGAGTACGTACGGATTGGAGAATCAAGAATGAGTTTAATTTTAAGACCAACATCCCCTCCCCTTTTCCATCTTTTAATTTCTCCCTTATCTTAGGACATGTTCAGCAAAATTAGTGGACATATCAGATAGTATAGGGTGTTATGTGTCAGATAGCGAATAATTATTCAAATGCAAATTGTGTTTAGTAAATTTAACGGTTGAGTTAGCTAGCTAATGTAAATTGACATAAACAGATTTGGTTATTTTCCAAATATTAAATTTTCAAAGGATATTTATGACCAAAAAAATGAAACGCTACTCCAACTGCTAAATATTAACTTTAGTAACATTTTAGAAAGGGAAATTTGATTTAAATAATATAAACTTTGGGTCATAGTAGACTAAATAATCTAAACTTTGGTCCCCTTGGATTCTAGTAGCACGCCACCGAATTAAGTTGAATTTAACTCGCGGCGGGATGACAATAGTAAGCTGACATGACACAGCTAAAAAGCCCAAGCAGGTGCCTCCGCCACCACGTCATCCCCTGCCGAGTTATGTTCAACTTAACTCGGTGGCGTGCTACTAGAATCCGATGATGCCAAAGTTCAGATTATTTAGTCTACTATGGCCCAAAGTTTAAATTATTTAAATCTAATTTCCCTTTCAGAAAACGTTACTCGAAACGCTAAACGCTACTTAAAATGTTAGCCTACCAAATACTAAGGTTCTGTTAGGTAAAATTAGCGGTTTGAATAGCAGATGGTGATTTATTTAGCGGACAATGGTTTAGGCAGTGAGTATCGTTTCAGTTAGCCGATACCAGATGACTAGTCAAATAGTAATTGTGTTCGATAAATTCAACAGTTGTGTCATCTGATTAATATAAATTGACATAAAAGGATATAGATAATTTTTAAGATAAAATTTTCAAATGATATTTTTGACTAAAAAATTATGAAATGCTATTCTATTAACGATTTAAAAAGCATTATTTGAAAGGCTAAACGATACTTAATTAAAACACTAGCTTACCGGCTACTCATATTTTTCCAATTAGAGTATTGAATTCGTTAAAATGCTAAATAGAGCACTCAAAAAACTTTGACAGTCTGAATTCCCGAATTTAGTCCAAACCCAATTTTGGTATTCACTGAATTCAGAAAAAATATTTTTTTGTTTCTATTATCCGAACCTAATGTTGACCCGCCCCAAAAAAAAAATATGTTTGGGCAACATATTTAGAATAGTTTGGGCAACAAAAAAATTATTATTGCATTAATTCAAACTAGGGCAACCAAATAATTTTGTAGTTGAATACACTACATGTGACAACAAAACTTTTTTTTTTTGTTGCAATTGATATAGATAGGGCAATAATTTAAAGAAAAATGGTTGCCTAAGGCTACTAATGTGACAAAAAAATTTTGTTGTCCACCACAACTACATTGTGCTACCATTTTTACTAATTTGTAGCAGGAACTTTGTGCTTCGGAGATAAAACTACTAAATAGCGACAATTTTTTTGTAGCCCCATGTTAAAGGGCAACAAAAACTGAACTAAGACAACAAACTTTTTTGTCCCCCAAATTAATTTTTCTTGTTGTGCGCATTTAGTTTTATCCGAATTATCTGAACCAAAATAAAAATATCCAGACATCATTTTCTTGTTCGAATTTCAATATTAACTGAATTTGAACGACCCAAATTTAACGTGAACCTAAATTTTTACGGGCGCTTTGCTGAAACTGTTCCAAATGTTATTGTCAAAGACAACTTTAGTTTATTCTAACTTGTTTTCCATAGCATTCCTAGTACTCTAGTAGAGTGATCGAGAAAGTAGTGAAGTTATTATTAAAGAAATAGTGAAATTATTATAGAATATTTCACCTCAAAATAGGTGAATAAGTTTGATAATTGATTTTTACAAAGATATACAAAAAATTGCTCTGATGTACCCTCTATCTTGTGGAAACTATTTTTTGGAGACCATATTATTAGAAATTATATTAGGGTGAACAGTGTTGTTAAATATCTATTTTTTGGGGACAAAGTTGCCGGAAATTGCCAGAATCCGGCTAAAAATGTTAAAGGACTAACCTACCCTTATATTAATTGTAAAATTACTAATTCAACCCTTAAAACTTCCTTATTTCAAAGATGTTGCTCGGCATTCCTCATTTTGTTCTCCTGCAAGTACAAACACAAACTCTACTTCTCTCTCACTATCTCAGTTGTGCGGCCATCTGCTACTCGGTTACAAAGTAAAGAATCATCTGATGTATAATTAGAATATTGTTGATGTTGGAATAGAAGGAGAAAAATAGAGGTAAATGAAGTGAAAAACTCATATTTCTATTGCATATACGAACTGAAGAACATGACAGCATAAATAGGTCTCTACCATAACAAACTTAGTTGAATTTCTGGAACTGAAAAAAACTGGAAAAACCATGATTGACAACACTTCCTAAAAATAGGTAAATACCAACAACTAGATTTACCCACTACTGCCACTTCTTGCTGAAAGATAGAAAACAATTGTAACTAATATTTTGAAGCATCATTCAACACTCCCCCTTGCTTCAAAATCACATACTCCAAGCCTCATTCTGAAATAGTCATGTTTTGCTAGTGGGAGTGCCTTCGTCAGAATGTCTGCAACTTGATCTTTGGTTCCACAAAACTTCAAGGCTACTTCTTCTTTAGCAACAAGGCTCCGGATAAAGTGATACCGGATGTCGATGTGTTTGGTTCTGCTATGATATGTCGGGTTCTTCGCCATTACAATAGTAGCTTTGTTATCACCAAGTATCACAGTTGCCTCATGTTGCCTATTTTGAAGGTCGATGAGCAACCTTCTGAGCCACACAGCTTGACAAGCTGCCTCAGTGGCAGCCACATACTCTGCTTCTGACGACGAAAGCGCTACTACATCCTGTTTTTTCGAACACCAAGATATCGCTCCAGAACCCAAGCTAAAGATATGTCGTGACGTACTCCGTCTGTCATCTATACAGCCTGCCCAGTCACTGTCACAGTACACGGACAACATTAAATCTGAGTTACTTGAGTACCAAATTCCAAAACCTATAGTTCCAGCAACGTATCTTAGTACCCTTTTAGCAGCTCCAAAGTGTTGTTTGGTGGGGTTATGCATGAACCTAGACAACACACTCATAGCAAATGTTATATCGGGACGAGTGTGTGTCAAATAATTCAGCCCATCAATCAATCTTCTGTATATACTTGATTCAACAGGCCCTGTACCATCTTCAAGTTGTAGCTTCTCGTTTGAATTCATGGGAGTAGCTACAGTTTTGCAATTAAGCATCCCGAATCTGGAGAGGAGATCTCTTGCATATTTTTCCTGGAACAGAAAAATTTCATCTTCAGCTTGCTTTACTTGAAGCCCAAGGAAGTAGTGCATCACTCCCAAATCTGTCATATCAAATTCATCCTTCATGCGCATTCTAAACTCAGCAAGTAATGTCTCTGAAGAAGCCAAAATAAATGATATCATCCACATAATTACAAGTAATGCAGAATTCACTATTCTTATCCCTTTTCACATACAAAGTTGGCTCATTCTCGCTTCTTGAAAAACCATTCTCCAGAAAGTATGAATCAATCCTTTTGTACTAAGCTCGTGGCACTTGTTTAAGCCCATAAAGAGCCCTTTTAAGCCTATAAACTTTATTTTCACTGCCCTTAACAGTGAACCCCTCAGGTTGCTCAACATAAACCTCCTCCTCTAAGTTGCCATTCAGAAAAGTAGATTTCACATCAAATTGATAAACAGAAAGTTTCAACGCAACAGCAAAAAATCACAAATTTCTCACTGTTCCAAAGCGAGCAACAGGTGAAAACGTTTCATCAAAATCAACATCTGGAAGTTGAGCATTACCCTTTAGCCACCAACCTTGCTTTGTACCTCTTTATGCTGCCATCTTCACGGTACTTTAGCTTAAACACCCATTTGAGGCAAATAGGAGATTTACCTTCCGGTAAGTCCGCCAATTCCTATGTCTGATTATGCTTAATTGACCTTATCTCTTCGATCATTGCATCCTTCCATTCTCCTACTCCAATTGCTTCTTCAAAACATGTAGGCTCTGTCACATATAGCGTAAAAGAACATGAGTTGTATAGGTTAGTAGCATATTTAGGATTTGGCTTACGTTCCCTTGTTGATCTTCTTAATGGTTGTAAAGAAGATCCTTTTGGTGGTACATGTGAGGGTCGACTGATTTCTGAAATTTCAAATGACCTTGCAATGGGTGGACCTCGAGGTGAAGTTGATGATGAGCCAGCAGGTGAGGTTGGTGTACTTGCAGCAGCTGTCTCAGGTTGCTCAGAGACCTCCATAGGTTGACCTTGCCCAAAACTTTGATCTTTAGCGCCCCAATCCCATCTCGCGAATTCATGGAATATTACATCTCTGCTAATAATAACTTTGCCATCCACAGGGTTAAATAATTTATATGCTTTGGACTAAGTGTTATATCCAACAAAGATACATTTAGTAGACTTATCATCCAACTTACCACGGAGTTGAGAGTGCACCATAGCATACGCCACACAACCAAAAACACGCAAATTAAATGGCTCACATTTGGCTTTCTGCCCTTCTAAGCTTCATATGGTGTCTTATTCAACAATGCCTTCGTTGGTGAGATATTCAAGATATACACTGTTGAAGCTACTGATTCTGCCCAAAATTTCTTTGGAAGTCCTGTTGTATTCATCATACTCCGGGCCATTTCAACCACTGTTCGATTTCTTCGCTCGGCTACACCATTCTGCTGTGGAGTGTACGACGCTGTGAGGTCCCTGCGAATGCCAGACACTTCGCAAAAGTTGTTGAACTCCTTAGAAGTGAATTCTCCACCATATTGACTATTCGCAAAACTTTAATCTGACAACCACTGAGTTTCTCCACATAAGCCTTAAATTTCTTGAAATTATCAAATGTTTCAGACTTATATTTCAAGAAATATACCCAACTCATGCGACTATAGTCATCAATGAATAACAAAAAATATCGACTCCCACCTAAAGACTCCGCAGACATAGGACCACACAAATCAACGTGGATCAACTCCAAACATTTTTAGCTCTCCAAGCTTTGCCCACAGGAAATGATGGTCTAGACTGCTTACCATAGACACAGCCTTCACAAAATTGAATTGAATTAATCCTAGGCAGCCCAATCACGATATTTTTTGTTGCCCAACAGATGTAACCCCTTAACATTCAAATGACCATACCTCAAATGCCATAGATCATCTACTCGACTATTCTCAATAATTAGAGCACAACTCTCCTTTTTTTTCAGACACATCAAATGGAAACATTCTGTTTTTGGTCATTTGAACAGCAAAAATTTTTTACCTCGTCTTTTTATCACGAATGACACAAGCACCATCATCAAAGAAAGCAGAAAACCCACACTCGAATAATTGCCCAACACTTAAAAGATTGTATGCCAGACAAGGGACATATTGCACATCTCGAATAAGTTTAACACTACCATCAGAGGTATTAATAACAACTGTACCTAGACCTTCAATTCTGATTGTTGCGCCATCCAGGATATTCACTTTTGATTTCACCGACTCATCTAGCTCTTTAAACAACGTTCTTGTGCTAGTCATGTGGTTAGAGCAACCACTATTTACAAACCAGACATCATTTATGGCGGCATCGTCAATAGACTTGGCCATAAATAAGTAATTTTCCTCTTGCTTCGTCTCGGTAAAGTTGACATGTTGCTGCTGATTTCTCTGTTTAGTCCAACACTCAGCTTCTTTATGCCCATACCTGTTGCAGTAACGACACTGAATGTTGCTTTTTCCACCAAATTGTCCTTGTCCTCGTCCACGACCATGACCATGGTAGCCTCCTCTGCCTTGGTTTTTGCCTGCTAAATTTTCTTGCTTATTCTTATTGGTCTCCCCCTTAATCTGAAAAGCCTTCTCTTCTATTCTGTCAGCTGGCCTGGTAATCCTAACCTCATGAGCGAAGAGTGAACCCATAAGCTCGTCAAAAATGTAAGTAGAGAGGTCCTTGAACTCCTCAATTGCAGCAACAACATGATCAAAATCAGTAGTTAAACTCCTCAACACTTTACTAACAATTGTCTCGTTGCTTAAATTTTCCCCATAAATTTTCATCTGACTGACGACTCCAGAAACTCTAGACATAAAATTTTGCACTGACTCTTTCTCTTTCATTGCCAAGGTCTCAAATTCACGCCTAAGAGTTTATAATTTAACAGTAAGTACTTTTTTCTCTCCCAGAAACTCCTTCTTGAGAGTCTCCCATGTCTGGTTGGAGGTTGTGGCTGCTGCAATTCTGGGAAAAACGTCGTCATCCAATGCTGAATGGATGAGAAACAAGGCCTTCGCATCCCTTTTACGGTTTTCTCGCAGTTGTGCGTCAGGTTGAGCCGGTGTCGGGGTTGGCTCGGTGTATCCTTTCTCTACTAAGTCCCATAGCTCCTGAAACTTGAACATAATTTGCATCTTGAGACTCCAAAGGTGGTACTTCTCCCCTTTAAATATGGTAATTAGGGGCTGAACAGAGGAGTTTGTGTCATTGCTTGCCATGACTGGGAAAATGGGTTTGCTTGTCTTTCTCTCTCACTTACTTTCCCTTCCTCTCAATAAGGCTGCTCGTGCCTGAAGATTGGCCTTCACTGGCTTTGATACCAAAATTGTTGGAACAGAATGAGAAAAATAGAGGAAAAGGAAGTGAAAAACTCAGATTTCTATTGCATATACAAACTGAAGAACATGACAGCATAAATAGGTCTCTACCACAACAAATTTAGCTGAATTTCTGGAACTGAAAAAAAACTGGAAAAACCATAACCAACACTTCATAAAAATAGGTAAATACCAACAACTAGATTTACCCACTTATATTTTGAAGCATCATTCAACAGTTGATACAAATTTAGGCTTTTGAACTCAATACAGCATCCCTAGACCCTAATTACATATGAAATAGTGGAGCACTAGCAACTGTGCACATCTACTAAAGGGGGAAAAGGAAAGGGGATAAAGGTGAAAGGTGAAGTGAAAAGCAAATGTCGGTCTGGTTCGTCTCTAAGTCAACATGCACAATCCTCACTCTCCCTTCTTGGTTCACACTATCCGTAATGAAAATATCAAAACCCATAATGGCTTTATACATATACCACTTCCACAATCCTCACTCTCCCTTCTTGGTTCCACTTGAAATCTTGAAGACTGTAGAATAGTAGCCAATCCTAATAGCCTAAAACTACAATACAATAGAATTAGACTTTCCCACACTACAACCATATCGTAATCTAAACCTTCAAGTGCAAGCAGATTTGAATGACTCATCTTACAAAGATCAAAATTTTTTAGGGGGAAAAACAAAGATATTATTGAATTCAAACAAATAAGTAGATTGACCAATATAGTTTGACAAATCAGTTAGAATGGCCACTTACCCATCATCTAAGCCTTCAAGTTCATGGAGATTTAGAATGACCCATCTTATAAAGATCAAATTTTTAAGGGGGGAAAAACAAAGACATTATTGAATTCAAACAAAAAAAGTAGATTTCTCAATCAGGTTTAACACATCTGGAAGAATGCCCACTTACCCATCATCTAAATCTGCTACTTACCCATCAATTTCTTTGAAAACCATATGAGAAAAATGAAGGGAACTGAACTCACTATGGCGGAAACTTTTCACCTTCCGCTACTCTACTATAAATTCACTCCAAAATGCTTAATTTTATTAACCTTCTTTACTAATGGCCTCTTGTTATCAGTGAAGAAGACGACTTCGAAACCCTAGTATCTTTCAGTTCAAAAATTTCTTTTTTGGAGGGGAAGAAAATGAAACAGTATGGTGGGAGTTTAATGATCAACGTCTTGAACGAGACTCGGGCTTCAAATATTTTGGCGGCTCGACAATTAAATTTCAATGGTTGGGTTAATAATTTTACAATTAATATGAGGGTAGGTTAGTCCTTTAACATTTTAGCCGGATTCTGGTCATTTCCAACAACTTTATCCCCAAAAAATAGATATTTAACAACACTATTCACCCTAATATAATGTCTAATAATGTGGTCTCAAAAAATAGTTTTCGTAAAATAGAGGGTAATTAGATCATTTTTCTCTCCACTTCTGACACTAACTCCTTTTGCAGTAAGGGTAAATTTATGTCTCCTATATATTTAAATATATCAACTAAATTAGGCCATGTTCTTTTCAGATATAAGGAATATTTTTTTTTTAACCTAAAAAACAAAGATATGAGGAACATTTTATTTACCTTACTTTTACTTAATTACTTTATCTATTTTTAAGTTACCTTGTTCTACTATCTGAAATATAGGGAAATTGGATTCTAATAATACGATTTTTTGGTCATATAAGACTAAATAATATGAACTTTTGATTTAGTGATAAATAATACGAACTTTAACCCCATATTACTCTTAACAGTACGCCACCGAGTTAAGTTGAACTTAACTCGGCAGCGGATGACGTGGCGGCGAAGAAGGTGTGACGAACCCCTCCAAAACTCAAGCCCAATCACACCTTCTCCACCGCCACGTCATCCGCCGTTGAGTTAAGTTCAATTTAACTCGGTGGCATACTGTTCAGAGCAATATGGGGTTAAAGTTCGTATTATTTATCACCAAATCAAAAATTCGTATTATTTAGTCTTATATGGCCAAAAGTTCGTATTATTAAAATTCAATTTCCCCATAATTATAAAATTTGTATTTTTATTAGGTGATTTGATTAATTTTTGTGATAGGTTGACTCGCTTAATTTCAATTATTATAAATTGTTTAGGGTTTACTATCAAGTATCAATTACATGGAACATAAAGCCACATATATGTATTTCCTTACCATTAGCAAGTTTATTGGTTTCGTGGTCTTTTTTTTAGATTTTTCAAAGTTTACCCTATTGGGTTTCTTTATGTTTCTAAGTTTGTTTTCCAAAGTGTTTTTTGCAAAGGTCTTTTTTTCTTGCGAATCCATCTGAACCAGTTCCATGAGCTTCAGTTCATTACGAAAGACTTTCTACATCTGGATTCCCTATATTACATTCAAATGTGTTTGGCCTTGAATGTTTTTGTTGTTGTAAAAATTGTTAAATATTGTTAGACCCAGCTCGATCTGATACCATTTGTTAGACCTAGCTCTGATACCACTTATTAGGGTCATATCGAAATTCGGATATGAAACATCTTGTAAAGAATTAAATCCATGTCCATGGGCCATGGTCGCCGCTACAGCCGCACAACCACCAAATAGCCGCGGCTGACACACCGTTAACCACTGTCGGACTCGTCGGTCAACAACAGGTTATTGTTCAACTAATGTTCCATCTATTCTGAGTTTTTTCATCTCTTCTGCTCTCTTGACTGGCCATAGCCACCGAACTTGTCGTCACCGCTGAACCATGACCGACACCTCCTCGATCGACGATTGGTCACGGCAAACTCTTGCCCCACCCCCTGCCTATCTATTGATTCCTAATTCAATTCAGATCTAACAACGTTCATTTGTGACTTCAATAATTCAAGAACAAAGCATTGGGAATGATTTATTTTATCCATGAAAAGAAAAATTGGGAAAAGATAAGGCCTCAGATTTTCCCTTACTGAAGAACAGAGCAAGCTTCATGAAGGATAATGCTTTGGCTGGCAAAATACTCCTATCTCATATTTTTCTCCTTGGTATGTCGATGGTTATGGCTGTAAAAGAATTTTAGCTTTTTCTTTGGGACAAGAATTCGAAAAACTATCATAAATATGGTGCATAAAAAAGAATTGTATATATATTACAATGGATAACTATTAGCAATAAAGAATTGGTTATAATTAAATTATGAAGAAATAAGATAACAAATTTTCTTTTACATAAAATAAAATAAATTAGAAATTAGAAAAATATATACCATAATATAATATATGTCAAATTAAAGTAGATTTGATTCCATTCCATAATTGTTCACCAAATACTAAAAATGGAATTTGATTCCATTCCAATCTCTCTCCAAATAGCTTCAATTTTGGGTTCTAATTCCATACCTAACCCTTCAGGTTTCTAATTTCATACCCATTTCATTCCTAAAATATCTTCAAACAGGCCCTCAAAGTGGAATAGATAAAAGGAGATCTCACAAGAGTGTCGTAGAGGCACATAATTTGGCCACCCAAACTATGTTGAATAACCTAATATTTATAGCAAACCCAAGTAACCCTAGAATGGTCTTCTAGCTGCAATCAACTGCTTGGAGACCAAGCAATATCAATCACAAAAAGGAAATTGAAATAACCCTAGAGGGGGGTGAATAGGGTTATATAAAAAAAATTATGTACTTATGAACACAAGATAGTTAATAGCAAGAGATTATACTGAATAATACTTCTATATTTAACTAACTTGAGGTACATTAGAGAATTGAGGGGATCATAGAACTCGGCAATATCAAGACAATGATGTCCTTGATGACTGCTTACAAAGATAGAACCTTGAACAAGGCTTCTATTGGGTAACCTCACTAAGGAGATTGAAAGATTTCACAACTCACTAAAGGAAGAGCTTCTCTCACTTTAGCTACACTCTATGAGGGCCTCACCAAAAATGCCCTTCTGGTTACACAACTCGACTTAATACAAAAGTGGTTACTCTTAGAAATTTTCTTCCAAAATTTCCTACACACTTCGATTTCTTCCCTGGAATCAAATACTTTTCAGGAGGTCAGCCAAGTCTCTTTATAGTCGACATCTTCAGCTACAACGACTCTTCTTTGGCTTTCCTTGCTTTGTTGATTCTTTCCTTTTTGTGCTGCAATGGTATTGAGGCTAGGATATTCCAAATTTGTTCAGATTTGTGAATCCTTGCCTTATTCATCTTGATCCAGATTTTGTTGATCCTTGCCTTATTCTTCTTGATCCCAATCGGCACATATTGGAAAGTCTTTTCAAATATTCTGCATATAATATTTGAGTTATAACTTATTCGTAATAAAAAGGTAAAACGTTTAATTTTTAAAGATCATTGTTATACGCTGTATGTGTAAGTTTTGTGTTAACTTTCCTCGACACTTTCTACTTTCACATGTTCAAATACGTCAAATCTTTTTAACGCCACAAATAAATGTTTTAGACTTTAACATCTCATATTAGTAAACCCATAAATCATCTATAAATACCCCCAATGTTATAACCATAGGGCGAAAAACCACAATGTAATAATTTCAACCCTCCAAAATTGTATTTGTATTGCATTTTCAAAATAACCATTATATCATAATACCACATTAAACTTGTCAGAGAAGTTAGCGTGTAGTTGACTAAAGTATCAATACCTTGGTTAAATAAATAGTTACTGAAGTTGTGTTCAAGACTTTATCTATTAAGGTACAGTAAATGTCAATTTTTGCAAATTGTTTATTCATCGAATATTGAAAGAAAAGTATTTTCAATTGTTTTAAAACTATTTTATTGGATGCCCTAATCATTGTTCATTGTTCATTATTCATTGTTCATTGTTCATTGTTCATCGTTATCGTTCGAATGATCACCTTGGCCATCATATGCGCTCATTGTTTATTGTCTCTTAAAGGGAATTATTGTTCATTGTCCCTTAAAGGGAGTTATCGTTCATTGTCCCGTTTAAGGGAATTATCGTTTATCATTGGGCTATCCAGTTATTGTTCTATCTCCCTCATTTCAAAAATAAAATGATTTCATAAATTAGATTTTACATAATTTAGTTTATTGTATTGAGATTATGTTCTCGTATTTTTAATTATTTTCTGTTTTCAGGTGATCAGTAGCTTGTGGTGATTCTTGATGTCATGGGACGCTCATCTAAAGTTTGACCTAAATAAAAATAAGTCTTAGGGATTCACCTTCCAGAGTTTTCACTTCTTTGTGAACTTGTCTATATTTGAATAGACAATTATTTTATTTTGGAAATTTGTTAAAAATAATAATTGCTAGTTTTATATTGATATTGAAATTGGCCTTACGTAGTGTTTACACTACATAGCATAACAACTTGATTAATATTATTGGTATTTTATATTGATAATACATCTAGTTTAAAAAATATATGAAAGTCGGGTTGTTAGAGTGAGGCTTAAGATACTTCTCTTTCTTGTTTTCTGATTTTGTCTTTCATATCAAAACTTCGTCTAAGATCCTCGTCAAGGCTCCGTCTGAGTGTAGAGATAATGTCCTTGACCCTAATCCCAACAAAAATAATTATTTATTTTCAAAACTTGAATCTAAATGGAATTGGGACACACCCCAAAAAGTTCACCTTGGCCAAATTCCATGAAGATATGACATCACCAAAATTTCTTTGAAGGGCAATCAAAGCGTCAGGTGTAGGAACAACTTTGAAAGATTGATCTTGTAGAAAACATCCCAAAATAGGCTCTTGGTTGAACCCAACTATGCATGATTCTGAATCCGAATATGATTGAACCTGGTTGTATCCAAATCTAATAAACTTGGTTGTACCCGGCTCTGATACCACTTGTTAGACCCAGCTCTGTTACCACTTGTTAGGATTGAAATTCGGATATGAAACATCTTGTAAAGAATTAAATCCATGTTGAACCGGATCTAATATTGTAGCGGAAGCTAACAAGATAATTAATTTAGGGATGTAGGTATTGAGAAGATAAACAAGATCAATGTAGGGGTGATGAAGCAAGATAAAATCCACTATAATTGAAAGACTACAAAGTGTATCCCAAACAGTTGTTAACACAACGAGATCAATAAAGAAAAATCTCAAACGGTTATAGCACAACAGGAGTTACATATCTCAAAGGAAGGGTAACGAGATATAAGGGAGATTACAATCTAATAACAAAAACTCTCAAGGTGGAATAGATAAAAGGAGATCTCACAAGGGTATTGTAGAGACACATAATTTGGCCACCCCCAAATAGGTTGAATAACCTAGTATTTATAGCAAACCCAAGTAACCCTAAAATGGTCTTCTAGCCGCAATCAACTACTTGGAGACCAAGCAGTATCATCACAAAAAGGAAATCATTATAAATTTCCAAAACTTAATTCTAAATGGAATTGGAATACTGTCCAACAAATATATATATATATATATATATATATATATATATATATAGGATAATTGGATTCTAATAATCCCTACTTTCACCAATTGGACAATGGTGGACCGTACTTTCACTTTGTATTTTGGTGGTCCAAAAAAAATAAAACTGGATTGTAGAGGTACCAAATCCACCTCCACATTCTTCTTATTTTTTTCATTCCTACATTATATTGTTTTTATTTTTTTCGTTCCTGCCCCTAGAAAGTTAATGAATTGTAGTTTCTAAAATATTTTTTATATTATTTTTTTGAGACTCCGAATAATTATTATGATTTTTTAAAAATAATAAAAGTGAACAAATCATAAAAAATAGTAAAAAAATGAAAAAAAAATTGGGAGAAACGCTGTAAATTCATTAAAAATCATTGTAAAGTGTTATACTAAGTTTTGAATCAAATGCAACACAAAATCAATGATTCTCTCGAAAATATCCCACTACATTCGAATTTTATTTTTTTTTTTGGACCACCAGAATACAAAGTGAAAGTACGGTCCACCATTGTCCAATTGATGAAAGTAGGGATTATTAGAATCTAATTTTCTTATATATATATATATATATATATATATATATATATATATATATATATATATATATATATATATATATATATATATATATATTATGTAGTTAAGTGATGTGACTTACCTTACTTACACTATCTTACCTATTTACACTTACCCAATCTTATTTATCTTTCCTATTTTACTTATGTTACATCTTACATTCATATTACTTACCTCTCTAAAAACAGGGCCCATGATGGTAAGTAAGGAGGAAGTAAGGTACGTTTGGGTAAGGAAAGGTAAATAAGATCGTGAAAGTAGTTTTAACACATCATCTATTTCTTTTTCATTTTTAAATAAATTTGTAAACACAAATTTCGAGCCTGAAATAAATAAAGACAAGAAATATGAGAAACAAATTAATTTGTATTAATATTTGAATGTAAGCGGGTACAATCTCTGTATTAAATACAATAAAGTAGTCCTCTGATTCAATCTCCTGAAATTTGGGTGAGCCGAGGGCACGGACGCTTGATCTCGATCTCAAATGTAGGTCTAACTGAAGAACTCTTGTAGCAGTTCTTAAGCTGAAGGTCTTGAACGTTGATCCTTGCTTGATAGCTGAAGATCTTAAGCAGTAGTTCTTCAGGTTCTTGGATGCGAGGGCTTGAGTGCTTGATCTCGATCGACGAACCAAACGAAGAAGATGACTGCAGTCTTTGATGTGAAGAACAGAAGCTGTCGAACTAGCAGACGTTGGTCCTTGGCGCTTGGTAGTTGGAGGTCACTTGTAGTTCGATCTTCTGAAGGTTTTGCAGGTCTTGGTGAAGAACTTTGAAGCAGTTCTTGATCTTGATGCAGTAGAGGCTTGAAGACTCGATCTTGAGCTTTTGCAGACTTTGATCCTTGGCGCTTGGTAGCTGGAGACTGCTGGCAGTTTGATCTTCTGAAGCCTCTGGAGTGCAGAATGCCGAATGCCGTCGGGGTAGCCTGTAGTGTGTATCATGGCCATGGAGCTGTATGTGCCATCAATGGCAATTAAATTGTTCTGTTCCCTTTTCCTTGGAAAAGAAAGAAGAAAAAAAAGGTGGAAAAATGCACATAAGCCACAAACTCACGTGGACTACTCCCTTTTCTTGATTTCCTTTTTTTTTAAATTTTTAATTTGTGAGTAGGGCCCACCATGCTCAACAAATCATCACATTTGTGATGAATTCGATTTTATTTTAGTCATGTATACTGATCTCTCTTTTATTTTGACTTTTTCTTTTTCTCTTTTTTTGACTTTTTTTTTCATTTTGTTTTTTTTAACACTCATCTTTTCTTTTATCTCCTTTCTAGTGTAGGAATTGAGAAGATGCAATTTGACTGCAATTATCTTTTGGAGGTTGATCTGCATTGTTGTTTCGGCCTACGCGAATTACTCCTCAACATACTGGCTTAGGGTTGTCCTAGACAACTCTCTAAAAAAACGGCAGTACAACTAGGGTTGACTGGATCAGTGCCTCGCCGAAATACTCCTCAGCGTACTGACGTAGGGTAGTCCTAGACTACTCTCTTCAGGACTGTCTGGGTCGACTGTGTCGTCTTCTCCGCTTTTTGTGCTACTCCTCAGCGTACTGACGTAGGGTAGTCCTAGACTACTCTCTTCAGGACTGTCTGGGTCGACGATGTCATCGCCTCGGCTTCCTTGGGTTACTCCTCAACGTACTGATGTAGAGTAGTCACAAACTTACTCTCTTCAGGAATGTCTGGGTCGACAGCGTTGTTGCGTCGTCACAAGTGGAATACTCCTCAGCTTGTTGGCGTAGAGTTGTCCTAGACAACTCTATCTCAAAAACGGCAGTAGAGTTTGTGTCGACAGAGTCACAGCCTCATTTCAAGTGGAACACTTCTCAGCGTACTGACGTAGAGTTGTCATGGACAACTCACTTAGAAAAGATAGTACAGTCTGGGTCGACGGAGTTATGGCGTCATCGCAAGTAGAACACTCCTCAGCGTACTGACGTAGAGTGGTCACAGACTTACTCTCTTCAGGACTGTCTGGGTCGACTGAGTCATCGCTTAGCCTCAAGTGGAATACTCCTCAGCTTACTGGCGTGGAGTTGTCCTAGACAACTCTCTCAAAAACGGCAGTAGAGTTTGGGTCGACAGAGTCACAGCCTCATTGCAAGTGGAACACTCCTCAGCGTACTAACGTAGAGTGGTCACAGACTTACTCTCTTTAGGACTGTATGGGTCGACTGCGTCGTCACCTGGTTTACTACTCTTGGACGTTCTGATGTATTAGACATCTTTGAGGTGTCTCTTTTCAGAACTGACCTGGGTCGACAGAATCGTCATCGTGTTTACTCCTCGGGGACGTTCTGATGTATTAGACATCTCTGAGGTGTCTCTTTTCAGAATTGACCTAGGTCGATAGAGCCGTCATCGTGTTTACTCCTCAGGGACGTTCTGATGTATTAGACATCTCTGAGGTGTCTCTTCTCAGAACTGACCTGAGTCGACAGAGTTATGGCCTCGCCGGAACACTCCTCAGCTTACTGGCGTAGAGTTGTCCTAGACAGCTCTCTAAAAAACGGCACTAGAGTCTGGGTCGACAGAGTCGTCACTTCACCTTAGCTTCGGTGGATTACTCCTCCTGGAGTTTTTCCCGTTTACGTGCTATGAAGAGCGAACTTGAATTCCCTATTAAGCCATGATGAGTCAGTCAGACTTTCTTCTGAAGATCCATGACAAGTCAGCTAAACATTTTCTTAGGTGTGAGCGTCATAGAAGGACACGAGGACATCGCCCGCTAGCTTGCCCCCAGTATTGACCTGAATGAGACGTCGATATCGCCAACTTGAAAGAGTCTACCACTTAGCCAAAGGAGTGCGCCACTGATTTGAAGAACGATGGCGTCGTCTTAGAGCAAAATTCAACCAACATGGTTAGAATGCCCCCACGTTGCCTTGGACTTGAGAGTTTTCATTGTGATGACGTAAAAATCTTTAAAGTTTGATTTTGACGACTTGGTAGTCTTGAACTTGGCTGATTTGGAAGTCTTCAATTTTTTGATGACTTGGAAGTCGGTGGGTTTGATGATTTAAGAGCCTTGAAGTTTATTGACTTGAAAGTCTTTGGATTTGCTGACTTGGGAGCCATATGCATTGTTGACATTGAAACATCGAACTTTATTGACTTGGAAGTCGTGATTTTTTTCCTTGACTTGTGAGTCCTTGTGTTTTGGTGATTTGAATTTAGTTGACTTGTAAGTCTTTCATTTGATCGACTTGGGAGTCGGGAGACTTGTTTTGACTGACTTGGAAGTCTTTGTTTTGTTATTGACTTGGGAGTCAAGAGACTTGATGACTTAAAAGTTTTGAAGTTTGTTGATTCGAAAGTCTTGAATTTTTGCTGACTTGAAAGTCTTTAATTTTTGCTGACTTGGAAGTCGATGAATCTGGTGACTTGAGTGTCTTAAAATTTGTTGACTTGAAAGTCTTTTATTTGATTGACTTGGGATTCCTTGATTTGAAAGTCTTCAATTTTGACTTGGGAGTCTTTAACTTTGGTGACTTGAAAGTCTTTGACTTGAAAGTCTTGAACTTTGACTTGTGAGTCTTGAATTTGCTAACTTGTAAGTCCTTAAAGACTTGAAAGTTTTGGAGTTTGTTGATCAGGAAAGTCTTCAAAATTTGGTGACCTGCGATGATTTTTTTTTCTTATGTATGACTGTATTTGGGTCTAGACCCAAATTGCCTACGTACCTTAAGGGATAGGATAACCATAAGGATCAAGCCAAACGTAGTTCAAATTTAAACATGGAGAAATGAAAATTTTATTTATTTATTTAGTCGTACACAGTTTATACTCTTGCGGGCCAGGAGTATTACAATGATGAAAATGAAAGGAACTAAAGTTGAAATCTTCTTTTTTTTTTTTGGTGAACAGTTTAGGCTCTTGTTCGGGAGCTACATCTTCACTGTCCTAGATTTTGACTTGGAAAGAAGAAAATGTCTCCTCTTGTTCAAGTTCTTCGTCGTCATTGTTTTTGCTTTGATGACCGGTGAAAATCACAATGCGTCTCTTCACTCTCAAGGATCCTTCAGTCTTGACCTCCAATGTTGAACAACGCTTCATGCGAGATGGGATGGAACTTTGAACTTCGTTGATGACCCCAAGGCGGCTGAATGTGGAGCTCTGTTCCTGGCGGGGTGTTGAGCTTGACACATCTTCAGCTTGTTTGATCCTTGATAATATAGAAGACTTTGGTCTTGAACCATCCTTGATCCTGCGGAAGACCAAGGCTTTGCGCTCTCCTGGACACCCTATTCGCTCAAAGACAGATGCTTGTTTGCGGGAAGCTGGTTGTCCCAACCTATCAAACACGGAGAGCTTTGGCTTAGGCTGATACTCCATTCCTTCATTATCATCTTCTTTGATCTCGAAACAGGAGACCATGTTCACAACTGCAACATTATTATCTTCTCCAAAGAAGTACTTCGGAAAGTATTCCTCTAGCATGACAGGAGCACTAGGGCCTCGCTCAAGCGACTCAGTTGAACCAACTTCTTGTTTCTTGATGACTTCAAGCGTCTTCCTTTCTATCGAAGGTTGCGAGTTATTTCTTCTCCTTTGATGCCTTCGGGGTGGTGGTGTTAGAACTTCCCTTTGCCCCCTAGTCTTCTTTCGAGCCACCGAGCTCCACCGTTCGTCTTCACCAAAAGCTTCTGAAACTTGCTTTTGTTCATCTTGAGGGGCCTGGACTAGTACAGCAAGAGGAACAGGTTTTTGGCAGCCAAACTGAATCATCAAGAATTTGTTTCTCCTAGCTGGAATTGGATGTGCTGAAACATAATTGGCTTCGACATTATCATCCAAGTCCAATATTATTTTTCCCTCCTCAGCTAGCCTCATGATTCGTTCCTTGAGCGTGATGCACTTCTCAAGAGGGTGACTAACTACTCTATGATAGCGACAATATCTTGGATCATTAGTTCTTCCTGCTTCTTCTGGCCTCTTTGGTTGTGGGAGTTCAATTACTCCTGTCTCTAGCAAGTTGTCGAGCATTCCTGACAAATCGGAGTCTGGAAATGGGTACTTCTTTTCTTGAAGCTCCTTCAGTGTAGGGCGCTTCCTTTCAGCATCTTTTGAATAAGTGACTTTCTCCCCTTTGGGTTTGGGTTTAGGTTTAGCAGAGATTCTCACTGGTTCACACATTGAAATAGCCATGGACTCCTCTGTTAAAGTCTTCGGCGACTTTCCATTCTTCTTATACCCACTAGCATCGTTCCTTGATTCGAATGAAGATGAATTCCTTCCCCGTCGACTTGCTATGGTGATCTCCATATCATGTGCCTTGGTCGCCAACTCCTGAAAGGTTTTAGGCTTGACCATCTTGAGGACGTAGAGTAAATCCCAGTGCATACCTTGAGCGCACATATCGACAGCAGGAGCTTCGGTGAGGCGATCCTTGCATTCAAGACTAAGAGCCCTCCAACGATGGATATAGTCAAGTACTGGCTCGCCCTCCCACTGCTTGGTGTTTGTCAACTCTGTCATGCTAACGACCCGTTGAGCGCAGTAGAACCTGTTGAGAAACTCTTGCTCCATTTGTTCCCAACTGTTGATAGATTCAGGTGCTAACTCCGTATACCAGCCAAACGCGATTCCTCTCAAAGAGCGAACGAACTGCTTGACTAGTCGATCTCCTTCTGTGCCAGCGTTGCTACATGTTTCGATGAAGTGCGCGATGTGCTGCTTAGGATTACCCTTCCCATCAAATTGATTGAACTTTGGGGGTTGATATCCTTGCGGCATTCGAAGGGCGTCGATCCTCTTTGTGTATGGCTTTGTGTAAAAGTGGGTCTTGTTTGATCCCTCTCCGAGTTGAGCTCGCACTGCATTGGCCACCAAGTTTTGAATTTGCTCCACAGTAAGTGATTTTGAAGATGAGTTGCTCTTCTTGTCTTCCTCATCGCCATCACCTTTGGAAGACTCTTTGTCAGATTCCTCTTTGTCAGAATCTTCATCGGAGTCTTGATGCGGGCGCTTCTCTATTTTCTTCATCAGTTTTGCGATCTACTCACTTTGTTCGCTGATCTTCTTGTCTTTCTCTTCACTTTCCATGGCGAGCTTGTTCAGCATAGCCTCAAGTTGAGCAATCTTTTCTTCCATGTTGACAGCCATCACGTCGCTTGACTCGAGGGTCGAATTTGACTTCTTGGAGAAAGAGATGAGAGGCAGAGATGTCCCACCGAGCGTGCCAAATTTGTAAACACAAATTTCGAGCCTGAAATAAATAAAGACAAGAAATATGAGAAACAAATTAATTTGTATTAATATTTGAATGTAAGCGGGTACAATCTCTGTATTAAATACAATAAAGTAGTCCTCTGATTCAATCTCCTGAAATTTGGGTGAGCCGAGGTCACGGACGCTTGATCTCGATCTCAAATGCAGGTCTAACTGAAGAACTCTTGTAGCAGTTCTTAAGCTGAAGGTCTTGAACGTTGATCCTTGCTTGATAGTTGAAGATCTTAAGCAGTAGTTCGTCAGGTTCTTGGATGCGAGGGCTTGAGTGCTTGATCTCGATCGACGAACCAAACGAAGAAGATGACTACAGTCTTTGATGTGAAGAACAGAAGCTGTCGAACTAGCAGACGTTGGTCCTTGGCGCTTGGTAGCTGGAGGTCACTTGTAGTTCGATCTTCTGAAGGTTTTGCAGGTCTTGGTGAAGAACTCTGAAGCAGTTCTTGATCTTGATGCAGTAGAGGCTTGAAGACTCGATCTTGAGCTTTTGCAGACTTTGATCCTTGGCGCTTGGTAGCTGGAGACTGCTGGCAGTTTGATCTTCTGAAGCCTCTGGAGTGCAGAATGCCGAATGTCGTCGGGGTAGCTTGCAGTGTGTGTTGAAAATGAGGGAGAAAACCCCTATTTATAGCCTCTGGAGGCCTAGGGTTGCCTGGGGTTTGAGTCGACTTTGGGTTTGGGCCCAAATTAATTAATTATCCCTTTATTTAAATAAAGAAATAATTATGCTTTTCTGCATCATAATTGACACGTGTCGCGACACTATTGGCCATGATATATTTCCATTTAAAATTTAATTAAATAGACCGCCATAATTAATTTAACACGTGGCAGCTAAATAAATTTAAATTATTTTTCACGTGTCATTTTCTGATTTGCCGACAAATTTTTTGCTCCTACAAAATTCTATGAGTTAAATAAAAAATTTGACTATAGTTGCGTAAAATGTTGGGTATGGTAATTAATATAAGGTAAGATAAGTTAAGTTAAGCTAGCTAAGCTAAAATAGGGATAGGTAAAATTTTATTTTAAATTCTCAAAGAACATAGTCTGGGTTAAGGAAATATCAAAAAAGAAATATTTTATAAAGAGGTGGAGAAACTAATGCAACACAAACTTTTATTACATCGAAACGATAACAAGTGCCTCAATTATGGTTAAGTTTGTGGTTACGAAGTCATTTATCAATTATAAAATAGTAAATTTGTTTTTTATTACCAAATAGAGAAAGTAGTAAAATTGTTATAAAAAATGTAAAAATGATAATTAATTAAAAATAAAGAAAATTAATTAAGTGGACAAGAGAGAAGGAAAGATGAGTAGATTATACTCGCAAATATTTAGAGAACCCTTTTACTCTTCGCCCCCTCCCAACTTACTCGCATTGCCCCCTTTTCGCAAATGTTTTCCAACGTTGCCCCTTATCTCTCAAGTCTCTCTCAACTCTCTCTCTATCTCTATCTCTCTATCCCCCTCTCTCTCACACATACCACCACTGCTGACCACCTATTTTGTCTCAAATAAAGCATATTTGATGCCCTTAATGTTCTGCTTAGGAGAAGGGTTAGGGAGGGTTAGGAGGGTTAGGATGGGTGCTTACTCCTCCTTACCCTTACTTTCGAATGGAGTAAGAGGGAGTAAGGTGGAGTGAGATTTTCCCCCTTTCACTCCTTTTAACTCTTATTTTTCTAACCCTCCAATTTGGGGTGTAAGAAAGAGTGTAATGACATTATAACATACATAATACATAAATTGACAATTTTACCCTTCTATTTTTCTATGTCATGCTCCACGATCTCTCTCTCTCTCTCTCTCTCTCTCTCTCTCTCTCTCTCTCTCTCACTCTCTCTCTCACACACACACACACACACATGTCTCTCATCATTTTGAGAGAGAGAGAGAGAGAGAGAGAGAGAGAGGGTTGAAAGAGATTGGGGGCGTAGAGAGTGAATAGGAGAAAGGGGGAAGGGGTAGAGAGAGAATGTGAATAGAGCTATGTATGAGTATCATTGTATTATATATAATATGAAAGGGAAAATATGTCAATTAGAAACTTACTCTTATGAACTCTCCTAATTTATCTCCCAAGCAGGGGTGAGTAGTTTACCCTTACAAATACTTCAATACTTTCACCCTCCTTTATTCTTATGTACTTCTACCCTTATTTTTAACTCCTCTCGCAAGCGGACCCTAAATGAAGTGTTTGTGCTTGTTTTAACCATTAAACTATAGTTATTTGCTATGTTTTTGTGTTTTAAACGTGTGATGGAAAATAATGACAAGTCAAGGCTTAAAACAGTAAAAGTGAGCGCTAATGGAAGCATGTTAAAGCCCGAGTCCCAAGTTGGAGCTTTGTGAAGAAAACCGGGTGAGTTTGTCTAATAGGGGCAAAGGAAGTCAAATAAGGCCAAAAAGCATTCGCACTGTCGATGCCAATGGTAGCATGCTGTAGACCCCAAAAAATCAAACGACTTTTCGCACGATGCTACTGGGTGTGATTGGGAGTCGATTAAGGTAGTTTAATCCTTAAATAAGGATGTTTTTACTTTAAGAAGAAAACTTTTCAATTGTAATTAAGTATCCTAAGCTTGTAGATTTGCTTTGGGACAATCACTTCCATTTGAAACATCAATCTTATATTTGCCCCAGGATTTCTACACAAAAGGCCATAGAAGAGTGAGATGGATCATTATACTGACCCAATAGGCCAAACGACTATTCTTGGGTCAGGCGAGTGATCCTTTAGGCTCACTGCCCAGAAAATAGGCCAGAAACAGGGCTTTAGCCCTTGAGCATAACCTTATTAATTTCTGTCCCATTTTCCGGTCCCTTGGCACTCTGGTTTTGCTTCAGAGATGAACATTGGTTTAATGAATCAAATAGAGGGAAAAATTCCTAAAAATGAATTATACAAGTTATGATTAAAAAAAAAAGGAGTCGCCATTTGATTTTAAGGAAATCAACGAACCTAAAAAAGATAAAAATTTCGGCTTACTAACCCCAAATTGCATGCCTGAGGGTAAGGTTACAAGTCCTACAGTTAGAAAATTTTCGGACTCGCCTATTGAAAACAGACTCTACTAGAATCGATCTTCAATGAAAAGAGCGAGGAGAAGTTTAAAAGAATTTCGCGAGATTATATTCACACGATAGAAATGTAAAGATTTTTAGAAAAGTAATGTACAACTATGGCATTGAAAAGGATATTACATGGTTACAATACAGTAAATATGAATAATCTACCTCGCTTGACACAAAGCATGTAAGGAATGAAGATGAAAGAAAATCGATGTCTATACATAGGAATTCTTTTGATGTTAATGCGACGATAGTAACGAGGATCTTTGATGGAATGGGTAATGAGAGAGGTGGGAGTGTTTTTATGAGTGATCTTGCTTGCCTTTCTCAATCAAAAAGCCTCAATATTTATAGGGGGAGAGGTGAGTATAGAAGATGGAAAGGGGAAAACACATCTCATCATTTAAGCCCCTATGGTCGTTTTGCCTTGATCTCTGCATGGGGGTTCACATAATAGCATGCATCAAGGGATTTGGGTTGACTGAGAGATGGCACGGATAGCTGACAGTGGCAGATGAGTTTGGCTGTTAGGCCTATCTTGTGGCTTTTCACGGATTGCTGACTGGGCGGGAAGGTGACGTGGCATGCTGAAAAGATAGTAAGGTCAGACGACCATGCTTATTTTTTAGCTCATTGGCTTCATCCTTTGGGCCTTGTTATACCTTGGGCCCATTTAGTGGAGTAATGTCAGACGGCCATACTCCTATTTCTGACCCATTTTAGCTTATTTTTTTAGTTCTTGCTTTACGTTGGGCTTAGCTTGCGATGATGCATGTTCATTTCTTCCGGTTTACATTTGTGCACTTGACTCGGTGCAAGATTCAGTGTCTACACACTCCCCGCCACAAAGAGAGGATCAAAATGAGAAATGTCAAGAGATGGCACTGCCACGACCAAACTTGGCACGCCCGTGCCAGATTGGTTGTTGATGTCGTGCCAGCCTTCGATACGCCCGTGCCAACTCAGTTTTCAGCCGCTGCTCGGATTAGTTACATGTTAAATACTCTGGTAAATGTTAACCCAATATGACTTAGCTTTTATTATTCCACCATTAGGATTTCAAAAAATTACTTAGAGGTACTCTAATTTTTAGAAAAACTATTTTTTGGTACCCCAACTTTTCAAAATTCATTTTGGGGTACCCTTAATTTTAGTATTAGTAATTAAAAGGTGATATTTCAGTCGAAGTATGATTGGTTTTGTAAATTGACCGAAATACCCTTAATCTTTGACCGAGATAGACGATAATGCCCTTTTAGTTGCCTGCGTATACTACCTTCACTAATTGGGTCTTGTAAATTGAAGTCTTCTCTGATACTCTTCGTTCCATTCAATGACATTCAACTCCTTGAATTCCTATCTCTTCAATCTTCTTTTTATGTGCCTGCTTTGATTAGGGTTTAGAGTTTCGTAGTGAAGGAGGAGAAGAGGAAAGCAAATTATCCAAACATACAAGAAACTAGAAACCTAAACCCTAACTACCTCAATTACAATGAATTTCCATCCTCAACCAACCGAAAAACATACAATTAGAGTTATATACTTAGCAAAACTTTGATTTTCAATCCCAATTGTGTTTTCTAAATTCGAAATTGAACCCCAAATTTTCGTCAAACTTAGCCCCCAATTAACCACCCCCTAAACTACCCAAACTTTGATCCACCAGAACATACTTAGCGAAACACATATCTTATCTCTTATTTAACCAATATTCCTTTCAATGGCTTCCAACTATTGCTTGTGAGTGAGAGAGAAGAAGACAAAGAAGAAGGGAACGCATATCACAGAGAAAAAGGCACAAAGAAGGGAGGGGGTTATTAATGGCCATTTTTTTGTTTTATAACAAACAAAGGGTATTTTAGTCAACTCAAACCCTTAATCCAGTTCCCACCTAAAACTCATCGATAAATTCATTATTTTGGCCGGAAAATAATTACTAATCCTAAAATTAAGGGTGCCTCAAAATGAGTTTTTAAAAGTTGGGGTACCCGAAAAACATTTCACCAAAAGTTAGGGTACCTCCGAGTAATTTTTTGTTAGGATTTAGTTAGAGAATTTTATTGTTTTCCTCTTGAATTTCCAATCATTGTTATGCATTTTGAGTACAACTAATGAAAAGTTGAAGTTTTTATTGCAATTGTTTGTGTCTCTTTTCTCTTTTATGGCCTAATTCTTAGAAAGTTCATTACTTATCTTATTAGTTTAAACCCCAATCCCGATTATTAGTAAAAGAGGAGGATTAAGGTTCCTCGAATTCTCCTGTCAAGTGAGGATTCGGGGAGTCTTAGTAATCCAAATCATGCTTTTCTTGTTTGTTCGGAAGATTTCGTGATTCAAATCTCTTGGGGAGGTAGAGTGAAGAGAAGACCACGGGTATAATTGTTTCAGTTTAAGTTTATTCAATCGTTTAATAGTTGTAATTGTTATTGCTTTAGTTTAATTGCCGGTTGGTTTAACTGAGTTTTCATATCTACATTTTTCTAGGCTAAAGTATGTGTTAATTTTGTAGTTAGGGTAAATTAGTTGTTATTGCTTATTTAATGCTTTTGGATCTCAAGAACCTTACCAAACCAACGCCTTGTTTTCCTAAACACCATCCATGTGGATACGACAACCCTACAAACAATGGCGACGTTGTCGGGGATGGCGTTATTGGCTTGATTAGATATTGGTTTGTGTGATTTGTTTTTATGGCTTTCCTAGGATTATAAAAAAAAACAAAAACAAACTGATGAACCAAGAAAAAGACAAAAAACAAAACAAATTGAGTTGTGTGTTCATAGTCTAAATAATCACAGATTGGTTAGAAAAGAGGAAGACCTCATTGACCCCTCTGTAGATATGTTGGAGGAGAACATAGAGTGACCCTTTATGATCATTGTACCCTTCGTACAATCCCCCACCCTCTTGCTTTGGGTTGCCTAACCTCCCTAAAGGGACGACTTTTGAGCCCGGGCATCATCCCAAAACGCACCATTCTTTAATGCCTCGGGGTCAGCTTTGTTGTGGATTCCTGAGTATAAGGAATATGTGAGTATGGTGACACTTCATGGAGTTCCACCTAGCTATGTGCTACTAAAGTATTTGTCTTTTGCTCTTAAAGACGCCACCAAGCGATGGATGTATACCATCCCTCCTCGGTCCATCATTTCATGTGACGATTTTCTCAAGATTTTCATGAAAAAAATACTTCCTTAACTCTCTGACTATGCAATTACGAAATTCTTTTCTGAAATTTAGACAAGAGTCCAGAGAGTCTTACTGGAAAGCCTTTGAGTGGTTTAAGAATTTGTTGTCCCAATTCCCTGACCACAGTTTTGATGTGTCTCGACTGTGTCAAATTGTATAAGAAGGTGTCAACCAACAGACTAGGGTGATGTTAGAATCCATGTGTCCGGGGGGATTTCTGAATAAAATTGTTGCTGAAGCATGGGAATTCATAAATAATATGGCTGAACGAACCATGCAATGGGACACCACTAGGAATGAGTCTTTGTCTGCCCAGTTATTGAATGCTAGTGGAGTGTGATTGCTTTGGATGAGAATACTAGTTATGAGGCTAGGTTTGCGTCAGTGGAAAATATGATAAAAGTTGTAGCTCACCAACAAATGCTTGCATCGTAATATTTGTCTTGTGCACAAGTTAACTCTTGGGAACAAGTGAACAACCTGCATCTTCTTCTTCCCCCTCCCCACCTCTGTCATGTTCTTTGCGCTATACAATGGAAGGCGATGGAAGACTTTGGAAAAGGCTTTGGGCTTTGGAGGTGTTTACCAGATGGAAATTTCTTTTTTGGAAAATATTCCGTGAGGAATTTCCAACAGAGGACAAGAGAAGAATATGGAGCAATGAGGAACCCAAGCCTTGTCGATTATGTGACTTCAGGAGGAGACAATGAGTCGCATCTTTAAAAATGGTATGTTAGCTAACATTATGTGGTTTGCAAGTGAACTAGGAATAAGGAATGCAGAGGACCACGAATCCCTTTCAATCGATGGGTCTCAGATTGGCTCCAATATCTAGTCAAGTTAGAAGGGTGCGAGGAAAGGAGAACTAAAGTTTTCTTGGCAACCTTGTGGATCCTCAAGAATACAGAAGTCCACCTGAAGAAGCTCTTAAGCTAATCCATGAAGAGGTGTCATTCCTTGGGCGAAGAAGAACATCTCGTAAGAGTAGGAAATAATTCCATGCTTTGGATCGTCGACAGACCAAGTTGAATTGTTGGCAGTTGAGAAGGCAGTGACTATTTTCAACAAGAAGACCACAGTGCCAAGGGATTGTGCTGCCATTATCGCTAATTGCTGGATTATGTTAGAAAAATTAGAATTTTGCTCTATTAGAAAGGTCAAAAGATCTAGTGTTAAAGGATGCTCATCCCGTAGCAACTTTAGCTCGGAAAAGAACATCCACTTACTCTTAGGGTGCGTTTGGCTGGTCAATAACCCCAGGAAAATGGTCAATTTTTCCTAGTTGACTTATTTTCCCCATGTTTGGATGCGGATTGACTTCGGGAAAATTTTCACGATAGGCCCACTATTTTCTCCATTTTCCTAGAGTTTCCCTTAGGGGGGCTAAGGGAAATCTTTCCCAGGAAAATCTTTCCCATGGAAAACTTCCCATGAGAAATTTTCCCCGAAAAAATTTTTTCTGAGGTTCCTATTAAACACTCCCCTAATGCTTTCCTTTGATCATCTGCCCAAAAAAAAATCTAAGAGTGCGTTTGATTAGTCAAAAACCCCGAGAAAATGGTCAATTTTTCCGAGTTGACTTATTTTCCCCGTGTTTGGTTGTACATTGACATCGGGAAAGTTTTTACAAGGTTTTCCTAGGGAAAATTTCCCTTTGGGGGGATAAGGGACATTTTTCCCGGGAAAATATTTCCAATAAAAACTTTCCAGAAAAACTTTTCCCCGGAAAAAATTTACCTAAGAATCTTACCAAACGCACCCTAAATCCATGGATGGCTTCATAGTTAACCCTAGTTTAAAATTCACTACCTGCCATCTTATAACGAACAAGTAGATAAGGTCTAATAATAATAAAACATTTTATTTCAATTTATCACAATTAAATTGGAAAAATATTTTTTTTTTTAATCATCCAAATTATGAACATATCATGCACATTCTAAGACATATAAATAATTACATAATAAAGAGTAGGACAAGAGAAAACATTGCAGACTTTAACAAAGTTACTGCAGCTAATTAAGGTGGGGAACCCTTGAGTGCCAGTAAAGCAGCTCCATAAGCAGCCTCGGTTTGGGCCGCTGGGCTAACAGGCAAGCCCAACACCCTCTCTCGGATTTTGGTCCAGCATTTGTTCTTTGCCCCACCACCTGCTGTAAGCACTTGGTCCACTTCTGTTGCACCCAATTCCTTTAGCAATCCATACCCCCTTGCCTACCAATTCAAAAAAACAAAAAACAAAAAAAAAGTATACTCAAGTATGAGATCCTTTTTGCTATCAAAAAAAAAAGTTTGAGACCCTTTTAAACCAGGTAAACTTGGCCCGCTCACTGACCCTTATCTCAAAATAACTACCAGTAAATTCTACGGCCAAGGGTCGGGGTGTAAATGAAACAAGTTGAAGAGCTCGAGCCCTTCTCCAACTCGGCTCAGCTAAGTTTGGAAAAGCTTGGCCCATTGCTTGGCTTTAGCTCGGCTCGATTTTTTTTCAAAATTTTTAATTTAAAATTCTCTGAATTTAAGTTAAAATTAAGTAAAATTTCTAAATTTTTGCGCAATTTAACCCGAAAATAACGTTTGTTTTTTACGATAATGGTATAGTCAAGCAAAGCCTAAACATGGATGCTTGAGTTATCCAGATTTTAAATACAATCATGAAGAAAAATATTGAATTTTATACTATAGTATTAAATTTTAAACATGCAAATTGGCAGTAATATATACCTATATTCATAAAGTACAACCTACCTATAATACTTAAACAAGTCTAACCAATTCAAGCCCCCCCTAGGCTCGGACTTGGCTCAATAAACGTCCGAGTTGAGCTTGAGCAAGCTTGCAAACCGGCTCGGCTCTATTATAGGCTTATAGCCATAGGCCAGGGGGCGAAGGGTAGGTACCAAACTGCCCCATGCCAAGCATGGCCTATTAGCCCCACAACTTTCATGTGAGGGAAAATTCTTTGTTTTGCTTTCACTACAAAATGAACCTCGGTGGACATGTTAAAAGATGGAGTTATTGTCAACTTGATTACCACCTATTTGGTAAGTATGAGACCTTAGTTAAGTCATCAAAGGACAGTCGAGTTTTTGAGGAAAAATGGAAGGATGTACCTCAATGCGTGCGATGGATTCTAGTATACCATGCAAATATTCAGCATCATTGACAGGGCGCGGTTGTAACCTGTCATTGACTCCACTTGGTCAAACATTGATCTAAACTAACAAAAGTAACTTCTAATATGGGTTCCACTTTAGAGGACTCTAGAAGATGCACATATAGAGACAATCTTACCTCAACATACATTGTTGTCTGCCAAATCAAACATCTAATGTGCTATACTATACATTGCATGCCCAGACTGTTCTTTAGATTTGTAACTCTTTCCAATCCAATCCAAACCTTACACAATTCTCCAAAAAAACATCCTCTCTAAAAATACAATTCTCCAAAAAAACATCATAACTTATCCAATCCAATCTAATCCATCCAAACCTCATTTTATCTAATGCAAAGAACAGGGGCTCATGGATCAGCTTCTAATGGTCCAGTGAATTCGGGTTTTTTGGAGGGGAGAAAAAGGAAAATAAAGGATGGAAAATGAAGCCGATGAGGATTTATATATGCATGTGTATGTGTGTCTGTATGTATGTATAGAACTGCAGGCTTGATATACAACCTGCGTTGTTGACTCGTACGCAATCCAAAATGTCAAACATGCAAATACAAGAAAATGATGAATGCCGATAAATGTGAGTAGATAAGTGCCTTTGTTATATAACCTTCTGAATGCCTGTTCTATGATAATGCAGGACAGAAAACAGGTGGCTACAAGAACTCGGTAAAATATGAATATGAAATCCTAAAAAGGGATCCATGTTATTTCGCTGGGTAAATTACCCACTACTAAACTAATCCACCCTTATCTAATTCTGCCTGTTTCTACCTAAACTTACTTGCCGCTGAAAACCACAGTACTTACTTCTACATACCAATGGAAAGAGCATAGCCTCGTAAATGATACCTGGGTGTCATGTTGGGATCTGCTACTGGAAATCTCTCACCAACTGCAGGCAAAGGGTAGTAGTCCAATGGAGATGACACGGCAGGATCAATTTGCTCACTCAGCTTATCAAGCTGCTCATCGGTGAAGAGCTGTCTGAGGACGGCTCCTCCCGTGTTTGAGGCTCCTCCAACGAGCCACTTGTCATCAAGCCGGTGACTGTATACCCCGAATCGAGCATCCTCGACCCTGTTTCTGCTCAGTAGTTTGATTGCCATTGTTGAGCCCAACGACGTCACCTGCCATGTTAATTGTTAGAATATGCCTTGAACCGGGTTTAGCCCCTCGTGGACTTGGGACAATGTATGAGGGCAGATAGGGTTTTTGTTTGGGCCTAGTAGCAGGTGTTTCCTCTCTTGTGCCTGTGGGCGTAGGCGCGTAGCTGACATGCTGCTTGTGGACAACATTGAATCTGCGTGTTATTTGTCTCGTTTTTACTTTCTCATATTCATTATAACACTAACAAACTCAAGCAGCATATTCGACATCAACTTTCTTTTTCTTGGGGTTCCTGGGTCTCTATTATAATAGTCGAGCTATTTTTGGCCCATAAAGGGGTAGAACTTTTTATTTCCAACTTAGATTGTAATGGATTGAAGTAAAGTTCCCCATCCAACCTGCTCTGCTTCTTTTCCATGTAGGAGGTAGCGGATGACTTCTAAATTTTGGGTCAATGGAATTAATCTCTCTCAGTTGCAAGGTTTAGAGGTAAGACTGCTACATTCGACCCCTCAGTACGCCGCCTTGGCAGGATTTTGGAACAATGGTTTTGGTTTGGGTTAAAAGGGGTAGAACTCCGGCAATGTGGCATCACATATTTTTCCATTCACATGACTAGATCTTGAGACCTTGCTTAAGGGAAACAAGTTCCAAACTGGTTGAACTAACCCATGTTGGTTAGGAGACAAGTTCATGAATAAGGGTCTGAGACATCAAGAGGAGATCTAATGTTTCTTCAGTGTTTTGTTACTTCATTATCATCACTTTCTAATGAAGAGATTATTTTGTTGATGACTGACACAGTGACACTACAAATCATCATGGAGAGATAGATCTCACCGCCTTCCCAGGTTCGGTGGCGCGAGCTGCAAGAAAAGCAGCTATGCTATCTGTTGTCCCAGCACAGACTACACAATCCTCTGAGAAACCTGTCAAAACAAACAGTTCGGTCACTGTAAGCAAAAATGACATTTAAGTTGATCTTAGCCTGACCGACGTCCTTGAGTCGACAACATCAACAACAATAACAACAACATATCCCAGAATAGTCCCGCTAACGCAAGGTCTGAGGGGATCCATATGTAGGCAACCTTCTCCCATGCACAGGAGTGAATGGAGAGACTGATTCCGGCAGATCCAAAAAAAGAACTTTTAGAGACAAAAAAAAAAAAGGATCTATAAACCCTTGAGTCAATATACCAAATTGTTTTCTTAGCTCCTCTTTCAAATTCCCAATTGCTGAACCTGGAGATGTGACACTAGGCAAGAGGCTTGAGTAGGGTTGTGACATCAGCCATGGAGGATATGCATCCTGCTCAGGGTCAAAGCCAACCTATGAGTGAACATAAACCCGCGGTCAGAATCACAAATGTGTAGCAAAAATCACACAAAAACAAGAGACAAAACATAGGAGCAACTAGAAAACACCTTCAAAGCATTGTTGTAGTCAGAAATGCCTAACTTTCCATGAAGTAGCCATAGTAGCCAATCTGCTTGGTGCAACAAAGCGGCGGACTCTTTTCCAGGGCTTTCAGAGTTCCACCAAGAGACCAACTTACACAGAGTGGAGGAACCGGTACAAACCGTGTGGTTTGGAGGAGCTATGGACTTAACTGCTGGAAGGGCATCGGGGCAACTCTCATTGTAGAGAAGAGGCCTACATAATGGCTCCCCTGTAGAGCTGCAGCCATGTAATTCGAACTTCTAAGTGCCAGAAATTGTATCTAAACTCGGTGATAAAAAGAACATAGATCATACAACAATCAGTGCGGATCCTGCTTATACAGTTATACTGGTCTTTAAAAGGAAAAAAAAAAAGGGTAATTTGGCCTGTCCACTAGGACAAAGGAGTCATCACGGACCACCATTAAGCTTTACAGGCCCTAGGAGCAAGGATAAGTACTAAATTGCCCGTGACAAGCATGGGTCATCAACCCTACAGTCTCCTCCTATGGGATTTTTTTTTTTACCTCTACAAAAAAAAATGGACAATAGTGGGGAATTTGGAAGATGGGGGTGGTTGCCACCTCTTTAGACCTGCTTATACAGGCATGGTAAAGAGAACATAAAGTCACACAATGCCAAAACATCTCAAATAGTAACATAATGCAATGGATATTGCATTTTGGCTGCTAGATTTGAAGAGTGTACCTGTTAATGATAAGAGTTGTTGCAGAAGTCCCATCTATTGACATGGAAGCAATAAGGGGTCGGAGATCAATTGGAATATCTTCAAGTAATAAGAAAAGTGTTTCCTTCCATGATCGCGCCCAGTCGATCGATTCTCCACTCTTTCTAGACAATCACAACAAAAGTTAAAACCACATTTCATTGCTTCGCCATTTGCTAGGTGCTAATGCAAGAAAAATCCATCACTTGTTAAGAGTTACACTCTAGTTTCTAAAGCTCATTTGCCTAGTCTAAAATGCCCAACTAAGCCAAAGTATTGTGTCTTTCCACTATTCCTTTTCTCAATATCATCGATTACCCCAACAATGAAGCACCTATATTTCCTACCTTGTTTCATATTTCCTCATGTTCTAATGGTTCTAATACAACCAACCTTCATTAACAACGTGTCATAGTATGGAATAGCTATTGGGTCTTCAACCATTGGATTAAACTTTGAGTTAGGTTGGTTCTTACACAGTACGGTTATTAGTACATCTCATTCCCCAAGCTCTAGCATGGAATTGAACTTTTTCAACATTGAGTTCCACTATCTATGAATAGACCCAAAAATCACTAAAAATTTCATCTTACTTATGTTTCATAAATCAGAACCAATCATAGTAGAAAGTCTACCTGAATAAAAAGTACTCCCTCCTTGCCATTTTATTTGTCATGTATTAAATATTTCACGTTCTTCAATATCCTTCTTTGATTACAATTTCACGCATAATATCTTGTCAAAAATTTACAATATTATATTCATATGGCATAGTACTTTTCATTAGAAAATTAACTATAGTAGTTTCGTATACTAGAACACTGTACATTAATGGTCAAAGTTTTCAAAGTTTAACTAGCGGGTATATCTGGGCAATAGATAAAATGGGAACAAAAGAGTAACTCAAAAAAAAAAACACACACACACACACATGGAGATTATTCATAGCTTTTCACATGCATAAATGGGGGGGGGGGGGAAGAACTTCACCTGTTCATGAATCATGATTCATAACCAATATGATTAGCTTTGCAAAAACCTAGCAAACCCACCCAAACCAAATTGAACCCTACTTATCCCCAACCCCAGAAAATTGCAAGATAATGAGAATTGATTAGGAGCCCTAATCATAATTATTCACTCATGAAGTAGAGATTAGAGAACAGTAAACTACCTTATATAAAGGGTACTGTCGTTTTGCCTCAGCTTGAATTAGGCCTTGTTTGTCAATGAGGGCAAATCTAGCCCCAGAAGTACCAAAATCCATCCCTAGGTAAAGCCTTTTCTGCAAATTTGAATCATATTTTCTTCCATTTTCAATGTCAAGACTACCCATTGTCGATGAAACTGATCTTCCCCTCATTTTCTGAAATCTTCGGCCTAATCGGGTACTAGAATTCTTCTTTCTTCCTGAATTTTCCCACCAAAAAAAACACAACCTGCTCAGCAAACATGCAAATTTGAAAATGAAATTGAAAAAAAAAATAGAGAGACAGAAAAGTAGAGAATACCCAGATAAAGGGAGGGGATGAAGGAATTATGCCATTGCCAAGTTGAATTTTGGAGCTCAATTGATGCAATCGCTTGCATTGGTTTTTTTTTTTCTTGTTTTTTTTTTTTTTGGCCTCTTTCTTTCTCCCGCCAGGATAAGGCAAAACTACGAGTCTACGAACTTTCTTCAAAAAACCAAAATTAAAGAGTTTTAAAATTTTATTAAAATTCTAAATTTTATGCCTTCATAATGGTGAGTGGTGAGTGGTGACGAAAATATAATGGGCCAAGGATTTTGAAATGGGCCTTCGGCTTCATACCAAGTAAAGGATGCTCTTGGGTTACGGATTAGATTAAAGGTTGGGCCTAGTCTTGGGTCTATGGTCTATTAGATTGTATTTGTTACATGAATTAAGTTCTATGAGTATATTTTTTTATTATTAAAAGTGAAAAAAGGTAAAGTTACGTCAATAAAGATGCAACAATCATCAGTAACAAATAACAATAAAAGATAGTAAGACAGAATCCACACAGCTAAACTCTCTTGTTTTGTCGTAATTAATAAAGTATGAAGGTGAAAGTTGTCTATATCTAAATCCTCTCAAACTTCGCTCTAGCGGGAACATTCTGAGACTTGTTATTATTGTAAAGGTGAAGGACAATATAGATGAGATGCAAGCCCAGCTCTTTGACATTAACTGTAAATATTTCTCGTGATTGGATCAATTGATAGTTGTTTGATTAATTCTTCTCTGTTATTTGTTGGATAAATTATTTGATTTAATTATTTGCATCAATTGTTTGGAAAAAAGTATTTAGTAAATTAATTATTCATAATTAAGCCTTGTTCTTTTCTGCGGTTGGCAAACTGCGGTGCCTAGCCTACTGCAATTTGCCACAACCCACCACATTTTACCGCAAATCATTACTTTTCTCTCTCCTCACTTTTCTCTCTCCTCACTTTTCTCCTCTACTTTTTACATTCTCTCTCCTCACTTACCCCATATACCAATAACCTACCACAATTCCACCACACCCCACCACAATTCCACCACACCTCACCACATCATTCCGCAAAATACCGCATAAAAGAACAGGGCTAAGTTTAACAAAAAATTATTCCAAGTAACTTTTTGAAAATTCACCCTTTAAATTCAAAATATTAACATAAAAAATTATTTACCAAACACATATAATTTTTAACTCTAACAAAAAAAAATGAATAGCTACCAAAAAAATGATATCGAAAGATATTTGGCAAACACCCCTATATATGTATGGGATCATACATTGGCGGATCTGCATGTATGCCAAGAGTGGCCACGGCCACTGTTAACGCTAGGAAAAATAATAATTTAGTATAATTTGGGATAAAAGTTACGAATTTTTATGTTTATCATACGGATATAATAGCGTATTGGTCATCTTTAATAAGAATATCTAAATCGGCCACTAGAATCATATATGCAAATATAATATGTCGGCACAGAGCAAAATAACATGAGTACATGAGCTAAAAATGAAGAAGGTTCGAATGGAAATATATAAGATGGTAATGAGCCAAATGCACACGTGAGCCAGTTGTGTGTGTTTTGGTGGATGCACTGTTGGATGTAATTGAAGTAGGCGTAGCAGTAATGGCACCTAAATCTCACTTCCATTCCCAGTCACATAAAAATTTATATGCATGTCAATTTGTGTACAAACAAATAGACAGATAGAAAAAGGACCACACTATAAAAACATGTCCCCCCACTTCACCATAATAATGAAAAACAAACTGCCCAAGGTATGATTCTCGTTGGCCATTCTTTGCTTGTACTCTTCTCTCCCCCAAGAATCTCTACAACAATAACACTTCTAGTATGGGACCATTTGGTTCAAAATCTATTTAGCTTGTCTTCGCTAAACACAGGTTTAAGGCCCTGTTTTTTTAATTTGATAAAATGAGGTTTGAATGAATTGGATTGGATTTGATTGGATTGAATAAGTTATGATGTTTTTTTGAGGAATTGTATTTTTAGGGATGATTTTTTTTGGGGGGAATTGTGTAAGGTTTGGATTGGATTGGATTGGATTGAATTGGAAAGAATTATCAATCCAAATAACATGACCTAAATAGCCTATTTTATATTTTTGTGTTTGGTAGACAACTTATTTAAGCCCGGTTCTTTTATAGGGTGCGGTATCACAATTCACTATATCACTCAATATTCTTCCAAATATTACCATATCATACCATATTTTATCATAATCATTATTATTATTTTTTTCCTCTCTCTTTACTTTTTCTCTACTTTTCACAATCTCTCTCCTCACCTATCACACTTTCCACAAAGTTCACCACATCATTCCACAATTTCACCGCATCATTTTCGTTTTTTTACCAACCGTACAAAAAAAAAAGGACCTTAGTTGACTATTTTGTTCCAATTAGCCGAAGGCAGGTTAGAGAAACTTATTGAACATGACTTATTGTGGTAAATACATTTTTTTAAAAGTTGTTTGAAATTACACATATATTATTCTAAAAATACTATTTATGAATGTATAAATGGGGTTTTAACAAATACCTTGTTCAAAAATAGATATTTTACCAAACTTCTTTTTTCCCAAAAGTCTATCCAAATAGTTAATGCAAACGGGCAATCCAAACGGCCAATAATAAACAGCCAATGTAAACAGCTAAGAACCAACAACTAACAATTATTTGCAAAACAAAACCTTACTTGGTTGGGAAGCACTCTACTGTAGTGTACACCTTATCTACCTCGATTCAATACGTCAATAGAGTTTTTCATTACTAAAGGAGTGTTGGTGTGGAAGGTTTGGCCATTAGTCCATATATTAGGTTTTGGCATTCCCTTATTCTTTGTCTGGTATGCTCATTGATTGACCCTGCAATAAGGACAAAATGAGTTGGTCCACTTACCTTTATTTTGAAAAAAATAATGAGACAAACTGATTTTAGGAATTGAAGAGAACGGAGAGATGATGGTGATGAATTTAAGTGAGAGAAATTGAGGGAGAAGGGTTTTGCATTTCGATTTTCAGTTGTTTCTCAGTAGATGTGCAATTGGGAGATAGTAATTCGAAAGTGATTCAATTTAATGATTTTTCGTCTTTTTCAAGCTCTTTTTTTTTGTTGGATGAAAAATATGTCCTTTTGTTCTTCTTTTGCTTCATTAAATATTTCCTCGTGGGTAAAGTTGTTCCCAAAGACCCTTAAGAATATATACGATAGTAACACTTTTAGTATGATATTGTTATGAATTAAAAAAATCTAGATGTAGACAACCTCAGTTTGATAACTTTTTCATTTTAAAGTAGAATGATTCTGAAAGGCACACCAAGGGGAAAAAATTATGAAGACATCTTCGAAGTTAAAATATATCCGAAGTAAAAATCTTTTTGTGAAAGAAATACGAGTAAGTCTTTTGTGAATTTAAAAGTTGAAATTTTAAGTGTACTATGGTGCATAGTTATGTAACATCGTCGGTGATAAGGACTTGGTTGTGGTGAGTTTGGAAGTTTTCTTATGTGAGGTGAAGTTTTGTACCCAATACATATGACGTTTAAAGTTGGTCTATTTCTATTTGACAAACTTTGTTCTATGTCAAAAAACATGGATGTAAGCTTTTTTTTTTTGGGGGGGGGTAGTATGTTGAAAGTGATACAGGTTCTGTTCTTTCGGTGAGTATGTAGAAGTTAGGTAAGACCACATTCTTTTTTATGGTGCGGTTGGTTGCGAGGTGGTGGGAAATGGAAAGTTGTGGTAGAATGTGGAAGTTGTGGTAGAAATAATAGAAGGTGGGTTGATATAATTTAATTTGAAAATAATGGTAGGTGGAAATAAAGTGAAAGTTTGAATTTCTTATTTAAAAAGTTTTCACTTTTAATAAGAAGGAAGGGAAATGAAAAGTTATGGTGAGTTTTGATGGAAAATGAAAATTTGTCGTGCGGTGTGGAACCGCAAACGATCCCGCCGCATAAAAAAAGGGGGCTTAAGTAAGTTTTGTAAGTTTGATATGATTTTGTATATTTTATGTAAAAGTCATTTACTTTTAAATAGAAAATGAAGGATTGGATAGAAATATGTAAAAAGAAAAAGTTACACATGGTTTATCTTTAAAAAAAAAATAGGGTCACAGATTAAATTGGCTCACCCACTTAACCACGTATTCGGTATCTAACCTTAATGCCAATGAACTCAATTTCAAAATTCAAGCAATGGATGTCAAATACCATTGGATGGGTTACTTTTTATTGGCATTAGAAACACATCACATTATGATAGGTGGGAGTGGGCAACATAAACCTAAACCGCAAATTGAACCGCAAAACCGCATAAACCAAACCGTAAAATGCGGTTAACCGAATTGATTTTTGCATAAAAGCGGTTTAGATTAACCAAACCGTTATAAGCAGTTTAGGTTTAGGTTTTGGATTTTCATGAAATGGTTAACCGCGGTTAACCGCTCTCAATTAAGTTGAAAAAAAATGAATTTATTAGTAATATGAAATTAATTCAACCGCGTATCGTCGTATCGGAATATGAATTTATTAGTAATATGATTGCATTTATTTGCATAAATGTTATTGTAAATTTCCAGGAAATCGGTTAATTATAAACCGTGTATGTTAATCGGGTAAATTTTCATATTTTAAAAGCAGTTAACCGACACCGCTTTTAAATTGCGGTTTCGAGGTTTGGTTTAGGTTTCCAGATTTCAAAAGCGCGGTTAACCGCATATTGTGGTTGCGGTTTAGGTTTTCAAAATCCAAAAACATCAAAAGCGATTAACCGCAAATGCGGTTGACCTATTACGCCCACCCCTAATGATAGGGCAATGTTTCATAATTTAATGAATCTTTCACTTGTTTTATGGGTTGGTTAAGAGATTATCCATAGTTAAACTCTTCCTACCTTATCAAATGAATATAACCATTTTGATACGAATAGTTTTATCGGTTTGGGTATAAAATGTTTTTAATCAGACATCTTATTTAGGTTACAGGATTTATATTTTTATTTTCGTGACGTGACTATATATTGTCCAAAGTTTTTATAAACCAAACCCAATATGTCTAACCATAAACAAGCGCTCCAAATGAAATCCAATTAACTATAATATAATTAAATTCACGTACCTCTTTTTTATAATATTTGTACAAAGTATAAGAAAAGTCCAGTATTGATTGGATCCTCCAACGGTGCGTTTAGAATCCCAGAAAAACTTTTACTGGGAAAGTTTTCCCAGGAAAGTTTTTCATGGGAAAAAATTTTCTGGGGAAGTGTATTTCACTGTGTTTGGTTTACATTTGAAATCCTAGGAAAGTAAGTAGAAAAGGTTTTACAGTGTTTGGTTGAAACTTTAACTTTCCTAAAGAAAAATATTTGAAATGTCTATACTACCTTTATTTATTTTCATTTCCCCACCTTTCTTATCATTTTTTGGGGTATTTTGGGTAACTGAATTTTGCTAATATTTCCCATTCACTTGGGGAAGAAACTTTCTCACACCCCCCGGAAAGTTTTCCCTATAGTTCATAGGAAAATAGTGGGTCCTACTTAAAACTTTTCCCAACCCATCTTTGCTCCTAAACATGGGAAAGTTAGTCAAATTTGGGAAAATTGACTAACTTTCCTAGGAAAGTCCTATGGTGTGTTTGGTTGTTTCCCGGGAAAGAGTTTCTCAGGAAAAACTTTCCCGGGAAAGACTTTCCCTAGCCCTCTTGGGAAATTTTTTACTGGGTTTGTGAGGGAAATTATGGGTCCAACATCAAAACTTTCCCGGAAAGTTTCCCAACCAAACATGGGTAAATTTTTCAACTTGAAAAAGTTGAGAAACTTTCCCGGGAAAATTTCTCAACCAAACGCCCCCTAAATGTAAAGTGAAATTTGATTTTCAAGACGTAACAATAGTATATATGAATATATCCAGAACAATTCTAAGGTAGTCAAAAAAATTTTCAACTACGGTAGTCAATCAATATAGATCGTTGATTTATTGAGAATTAATCTAAACCATTAAAATATTTTATTTTTTTCAATATAATAAAATCTTTTAAATATTCTTTCTATATTCATAATAAATGTATAATAAATATTTTTTTTCATTAAAACAACATTTTATATTTTATATTTGTGTATGGAAAGTTCAGCCTTTCTTGAGCTTTCATCAAAGAGTCGCACCATGGACGTCTGGTGCTAGCTCCCAAGCTCATCACCATCATAAAAAACAAACCTCTCATGCATCTGACTTGTAATAATCAATAAGTCGACTCCTCCCCTTCCGCCTCTCTTTCAACATGAAAATCTTTATAACTGAATTTACTTGTCTTCTGCAACCAACGATATTATTCTCAACTCAAAAATTATTTTTGTTTGTTTAAGCAAATGGGGCCGCGGATGAGTTTTCCTCCACCTCCTTCTCCTCCTCTCCTAAATGAATAAGAGTGGCAAATACACTTGATTTTTTAGCAGCTACACTTGATTTTTTTTTATCAGAACAAAGATACATTGACTACCAAGGTTATTATAAGTGAGCAGCGATCGAAACCCGGAAAACTTGGCCAACATTGACTGCATGCTGCTGTTTCTTGTTTGGCACTGTCTCAAATTCAATTGATGGCTCTAGCTGGGTTCCGCACCATCAGGGTTAGAGCATTAAGGTTGAACCCTTAAAGTTATAATGGTTTGTTCTTATTACAAGTCAAGATCGAAGGTGAGGTATATAGTGCACAGAAATAATTTATGATTACATTACCAAAATTAATATGGAATTGCTTTTGATTGGAAAGATTCTTAAAAACATGTTAGGAATATATAATATTCATTTATGATTATGTGGGACCCGGGAAAATCCCCGTTGGTGTCCCTCGCGGTAAACGACGAGTCGAAAGGGGTGTCTTTTCTTTGAAGATTCGCTTGAATTTCCGTTTAAATAAACTAAAACTAAAATTTAAGTAAACTCTTTTTTTCTAGATTTTATTAAAGTTTGAGAATTTTATTTTATTCAGGAAGTGAATAGAAAATAAAAAAAAAGCAGAAGAAACGAAGAAAGGGGACAAACAGAGAACTCCGGGACTAGACCCGGGACGATTCACTGTAGCAATACCTGCAGGTATTGTGAGTCAGTGACCCCAAAAAAAAAGGTCCCGGGCCTGGAAATCCGATCCGAGGCGCGGGTCTGACCGGAATACCGCCAGGTATTCCACCTGCCCCGGTCTCGAGATTTGTTTCTGAGACAAAGAATAAAAAAAGAAAATAAAAAAAATTCTTTTTTAGTTTTCCGAAACAGAAAATAAAATATGAAGAGAAAAGAAATAAGAGCGAGAAGAAAAAGAAAAAAAGGAAAAAGGAAGAAGGTCGAACCCGAGACACTGGGCTAGCATACCTACAGGTATTGTAGCCAGTCGAGGTCCGGGATCCTGTTTCTGAACCCGAGAGCCAGGTCCAAACCAGTGAACCGGCATGCATACCGCCAGATATTGCGCCGGGCACTGATACGGGCTTCAAGTTATTCACTCTAAAAATAAAAATAAAAGAAAATTTTAAATTTACTTCCGAAAGTGAATTTCGGGAATCCGAAAATAAAATAAATAAAACTCGAGATAAAGAAATAAAAAGAAAAGAAAAAGGAAGAAAAGTCGCCAATTAATTTTTGAACGAGAATTAATAAACTCAAAAGTTAAGACTCCACAAACCACGAACCACGAGATTCGGATCCGGGGGTAAAGTTACGGATTCGAAAATATAAATTCCCGAATCCGCCCGTTCAACGAACGGACTTTACTAAACCGGTTTAATAGAAAGAAAGAAGAAGAGGAGAGAAGAAGAGAGTAGAATGAAGTATTAATTAGCGTAATTAATGTTATTTAGTTTCATACAAATGCAATAATAAAGCGAAAAATAAATACGAGAAATAAAAGTATTGAATACAAGCGTACCTTTATTCACAATCAATCCATATTATTTAGGTCGAGTTTAGGATTAACTCAAGTTACAATATAATATGAATAAATGAGGAATAGAGAAGAAGAAAGAAAACAAAAATGTCAATTAAGTGTATGCAAGATGAGAGAAATAAAGAGGGAGAAGAAAAGATGAAATCACCAAGTGTCAATACGCCAGGGTAATTTCGGTGTGTGAATGAAGTGGAGATAGGTGGGGTTTTTATAGGAAGAATTAGGGTTGGGATTCTAGGTCAAAAAATGAGGGGGGAAAATGACCTAATACCGCCAAGTATCGGGCCTTGCGCAGTCCATTGCATGGCACGCAACCCTAGGCGGTGAGGCGCCACTGGTCGGCGAACCGCCCGGATACTGGCGGTATGGGGTCGGATCCGCCGACCGGATCGCCGCGCTGGGTCGCGTGCATAAATGGTTTTGGGCTTATTTTTTTTGTTGTTTGGGTTTATTTTTTTCTTTTTGCATTTCACTTTCCTTGGCATTTTTTCTAAAATAAAATAAAGATAAAATAAAAATAATTACAATAATTACGAGACACTTTTTGGGTGTCTACAGTTAGCCCCCACTTTGATCGAGTCTGAGTAAGACGATGATCAAAGTATTGCTTGGAGGTCTTCGATCTTTCCTGATGTCGCTCACATGTAATTCAGTCTCTCCCGATGTCGTTGAAATGTAGCTCAGTCTTTCCCGATGTCGTTGAAATGTAGCTCAGTCTCTCCCGATGTCGTTGAAATGTAGTTCAGTCTCTCCCGATGTCGTTGAAATGTAGCTCAGTCTCTCCCGATGTCGTTGAAAATGTAGCTCAGTCTTTCCCGATGTCGTTGATATGTAGCTCAGTTTCTCCCGATGTCGTTGATATGTAGCTCAGTTTCTCCCGATGTCGTTGAAATGTAGCTCAGTCTTTCCCGATGTCTTTGAAATGTAGCTCAGTCTTTCCCGATGTCGTTGAAATGTAGCTCAGTCTTTCCCGATGTCGCTCATTCTTTTGTTGAAGATGATGCAAAATTGAATTGAAATTATTTTCGGAGTTATATAGAAATTATATTTCCATATTTTCTCTTGAAAATAATATATATATATATATATTTTGTTTTCATTTTTATTTATTATAAGAGTATTAAAACAAAAGAAGTTTTAAATTCTCCTCATAATAATTTCCCGGTCAATGCATGTTAGGCCGGTCAAGGGAGTATTTAATTGGGTTTTAAGATGGGTAGGTGGGAAGTTTGAGAAGATGGGTGAATGGTCTTTAAAAAGGGGAGCACCCTTATCCATATACTTTCATCAACACTTCCATTTTCTACTTCCTCACTCACTCTTTCTCTCTCTAAAATCCCGAGTAACCAAATTCACCGGTGATCATACCGCCAGTATGGTCTCGGTTCGCAGAGCTTAACCCATCGACTTAGGAATTTTGCTGAAACGGGCACCATACCGCCTGGTATGGTCTCGGGGTCAGACCCGAGCTTGACCCACTGTCTTGCCGGAATTATGCTGAAACGGGCACCATACCGCCTGGTATGGTCTCGGGGTCAGACCCGAGCTTGACCCACTGTCTTGCCGGAATTATCTTTGAACGCACCATACCGCTGGTATGGTCTCGCATGCACCGAAGCTTGACCCATCTTTGCCGAAATTCTGAAAATGCACACCATACCGCCTGGTATTTGCTCATTTCTGAGTTTTCAAATTCGAATTTTTAAGCTGATTTTCGCTCGAGTCTTGGAATTTGAACTCGGAAAATTCGTCGGAACCCGGACTATACCTGGCGGTATAGCCTGGTTCAGACTCGGGACGGACCCAGCCTCGTTCTCGGGTTTCCTTTTGCGCGGTCTGTGGGGGACCCATACCTGGCGGTATGGGCTCGGGTTCAGACACGAGGCTGACTCGCTCCGGTTTTCGGGTCAGATTTCGTACAACCCAGGGTAACTTCCATGCTTACTTGCATGGTTTCGGGTCTGGGTCTTGGTTCTAGTTCGGGAATTTTACTTTGTCCCGGGATTTTAAACCTCCCTTTCGTGTTCTGTAGTTTGTTTTTGGCAACGACGCAACCTTTGAAACCACGAAGTATCAGAATGAGCATGTGTGGCTTAGGAAATCGGAAGTCCAGGTAAGCATTTCAAACTCATATTTTTTGTATGGTCTTGGTATTCTGTATGCATGCTTTATGCCAACCTTGTCATGTATTGAGGCCCAAAACTTTTTGTTGTTTCTTGTGTCGTCAAATTTTTAGAGTTTAACGTTGGGATTAACTAGTAATCCCAAGATTTTTCTCATAAAAATCTGATGTCATGCCTCCAGGCATGTAGCTCCGTCCAGTTTTCCATACTTTTCTATACTGTTTTTTTTTTTCAAATCCTGGTACAGTCAGGGTGTCATGCCTCTAGGCATGCAGCTCTGTCCCGCCAGTGTCAGTCAGTTAGTCCTTTTTCATTGTTCTGAACCCTAGGCAGCCTACCATGCCTGCAGGTATGGTTCTCTGTCCGGAGTTTTTCTGCATGGTCTGGATAGATTTAAGCCTAGGCAGGCTGGCATGCCTCCAGGCATGGTGCTCTGTCCGGAGTTTTTCTGCACAGTCTGGATAGATGTAAGTCTGGGCAGGCTGGCATGCCTCCAGGTATGCTACTATGTCTGCTGAATTATGTCCAGTTTTCTTTGTTTTTGCACAGTCTTGCCGGATTCGAGCTTAGTCAGGTTGTCATGCCTCCAGGCATGCAACTCGGTCCAACTTTTTTTGCTTTTCAAAGATCGTCTTGTCGATTTAAGTCCGTCGTTGTCATGCCTCTAAGCAACATGCAACACCGACTTTTCTCGCATAGTCGTCGATTTGGGTCTAGTCGACTTCCATGCCTCCGTGCATGCGACTACATCGGCCTGGTCAACTGAATTTCTCTTGTTGCTCGGAACCCTAGGCAGGTTGCCATGCTTGCAGGCATGGCGCTCTGCCCGATGTTTTTTTTCCGCATGGCCCAACCTTGAATCCCCTTTGCCGAGCATATCGCTAGGTATTGCTCTATGAAATTTTGCATTTTGTCTTCGCATCGGGTCCATTTTGTAAGACCCAAGTTCAGACCATGTCTGGCGATATGGTACCGGCTTTTCCGGGTCTTCTCCTGTTCGGAACCCTGGGTATGGGTCCGAGCCATACCTGGCGGTATGGTGTTTGGTTGCAAGACCCAGACCCGGCTTGTTCTTGGCAGTATGGGTCGGGTTTGTCCATATGCTTGAGTCTTCTCCGTTTAATTTAGAAATGAGTTATTTCCAAACTAATTCTTGTGAACATTGTGAATTGAATTTTAAGAGTTTAACTCAGAAAATGAATTATTTTCCAAATTATTTCTCATAAAAATTTGCGATCCGTTTTAGAGTTTAACCCGAAAAATGAGCTAATTCTCATAAAAATTTGTGATATGAATTTTAGAGTTTAACTCGGAAAATGAGCTAATTCTCATAAAAATTTGTGATCCGAATTTTAGAGTTTAACTCGGAAAATAAGTTAATTCTCATAAAAATTTGTGATCCGAATTTTAGAGTTTAACTCGGAAAATAAGTTAATTCTCATAAAAATCTGTGATCCAAATTTTAGAGTTTAACTCGGAACATAAGTTAATTCTCATAAAAATTTGTGATCCGAATTTTAGAGTTTAACTCGGAAAATAAGTTAATTCTCGTAAAACTCGAATTATCTCTTATTCGGCAGCGTCCTTTGAGCTTCTGGCAATACGTCCGAAGGCTATTAATGCTCCAAGTGAGCTTGCTTGATTTCTAGCTACCATAGTTGCATTTCTTTTGAGGTTCGGGCGGGAGATAGTAGAATGCAAATGCGGTCTTATGCATGCTATGCTACATGAATTATACGAGAATAAAAAAAAAATGTACAAGGCTCTTTTGTGTACAATACACAACTCTATTATGCATGTTATACTATAAGACTCTTTATGCATGATTTTATGCAGTCCTAAATCTAATGCATGATGTGACTTTTTTTTTATTTTTCTGTACTTTTTTTTATTTATGCAATGCATGTGACTTTTTTTTTATTTGACTCGAGAAGAAAAAAAAAAGAAAAAGAAATAAATAAAAACTAAAAAAACTAACATGACTCAAAATGAAAATGAAAAACGAATTAATGTGACTCGAAATGCAAACTAATGTGACTTTAAATGAAAAATGCACATGACCTAAAAAAAACTAAAAAAAAATGCACATTGATTTGTTGCATGTATGCGATATGAACAACCCCCACTTTCCCGAGGAAAGAAGAAAAAAAAAGTAAATAAAAAAACTCTGAATGTCAAGAGTGATTTCGAGGTGAGTTTCAGGACAAGACAAAAATAGTGAAAATGATGAGTTCTTCTTCTCGAATTGCCTCGCAAGTTGCCATGATGCTGATATTGAGTGATGAGCGAACCCCAGTTGGAATGCTGCAAAAGACGATATTAATGGAAGACTCGGCCTGCTTAAGCTGCATGATGGGATAGTCAGGATGTTCGACCTTGATGTCATGGTTAGGAACCCCAAGCACTAAGAAAGATCAAGCGACAAGTCGTCTTGATTTCTATTGCCTTTTCTCTATTCTTCTTGATTCTTTTAGGTAGGAACATGTAAGCGCCAAGCCCCCAGTATCAGTGAACAAATAAACATCTTCAGGCAAGTCAAAATGACGGACCTAGGTGGTTGTTGTCTTCAAGTAACCCTTATATTGATGCAGTTGGCTTCTTGTTCTGCTAAAGGAGTTATCCCTCACTCAGGTGTTCTGGAAGCGAGGATTATCTGACGAATCTCATACATACACTAATGACCAAATCAGAAGAGCTCACAGGGTAAGGACAATGGAGGATGGATTATGGAAAAGGTAGGAATGGTGGTATAGAAAGCATGTTTGTGAGTAGCTAGGCCCCAATGGTGGGCCAAACGAGGCTATGGATGGTTAGGCGAGAGTAGTGATCAGATGTATGGATGGGTAGTTCGATGGACAGAGGTTCGAACTGATGGAGGTGAACGAGATGGTCTATGGACGGAGCACCATGTCTCGTAGGTTAATCTCATAAGGAAAGAGATGGTCAAATGGCTTTGGTTTGATGGATTTAGGTATGAAGGGTGATCCAAGTCTGATGAGAAAAATGTGGGTGAGTTTAGTTAAAGAAATCTGACAGCTTTTCATTATCCTTACAGACCAAGGTTTCCTCTCCTTTTGCCTAGCTTGTCTGGTGAGGTTTTCAAGCTAGCCACTCTTTATTTTATCTCTCAAAGACCAAAAGATTTGATGATGGATTTTCTCTAAAGTGAATTGCAGCGGCCGGGCCTCAAAGAGATTCTCCTACGTATCCAATGTGGAATCAGGCCAGTCGTAGTTCAACAGGTGCAGCTTTGATTGACGCTTCAAGAAGGACTTCGAGACGGGTCGAAAGTTTAATGGGAAGGATATGTGTGAATGTTGGACAGGAAGGTTTTGGGATGTGTGCAAGTGTCCAATGTAAACCGACAATTGCCTCTTACGCCTCTGATTCTTGCTTTCTTCTTTCCCTTTTTTTTCTTTTTTCTTTCTTTTCTTTTTTCTGTTTTTTTTTTGAACTTGACAACCTCAATCTATATTTCTCTTATCCATGATATTCGTCACCCGCAACACATTAATTGGCTTAAATGGATTCAGGGATGAGGTCATAAAATGAATGACCGGGTTCATGGTGGTGGTTGAGAAGATGATGTGTGAAGAAATGTAGGTGAAGCAACGAAGTGAAAATGAAGATGGTTATGATGTAGGCGGTGAGGGGCGGAAGTCTTCTATCATAGACACTGGGCTAGCATACCTACAGGTATTGTAGCCAGTCGGGGTCCGGGATCCTGTTTCTGAACCCGAGAGCCAGGTCCAAACTAGTGAACCGGCATGCATACCGCCAGGTATTGCGCCGGGCACTGATTCGGGCTTCCGGTTATTCACTCTAAAAAAAAAATAAAAGAAAACTTTAAATTTACTTCCGAAAGTGAATTTCGTGAATCCGAAAATAAAATAAATAAAACTCGAGATAAAGAAATAAAAAGAAAAGAAAAAGGAAGAAAAGTCGCCAATTAATTTTTGAACGAGAATTAATAAACTCAAAAGTTAAGACTCTACAAACAACGAACCACGAGATTCGGATTCGGGGGTAAACTTACGGATTCGAGAATATAAATTCCCGAATCCGCCCGTTCAACGAACGAACTTTACTAAACCGGTTTAATAGAAAGAAAGAAGAAGAGAGTAGAATGAAGTATTAATTAGCGTAATTAATGTTATTTAGTTTCATACAAATGCAGTAATAAAGCGAAAAATAAATATGAGAAATAAAAGAATTGAATACAAGCGTACCTTTATTCACAATCAATCCATATTATTTAGGTCGAGTTTAGGATTAACTCAAGTTACAATGTAATATGAATAAATGAGGAATAGAGAAGAAGAAAGAAAACAAAAATGCCAATTAAGTGTATGCAAGATGAGAGAAATAAAGAGGGAGAAGAGAAGATGAAATCACCAAGTGTCAATACGCCAGGGTAATTTCGGTGTGTGAATGAAGTGGAGATATGTGGAGTTTTTATAGGAAGAATTAGGGTTGGGATTCTAGGTCAAAAAATGAGGGGGAAAAATGACATAATACCGCCAAGTATCGGGCCTTCTGGCGAGTCCGGCTGCGCATGACACGCAACCCTAGGCGGCGGGCGCCTGGTCGGCGAGAACCCACGGATACACGGCGGTATGGGGCCGGATCCGCTGATCCGGATCGTTCTGCGCCTTGGGCCGCGTGCATAAATGGTTTTGGGCTGATCTTTTTTGTTGTTTGGGTTTATTTTTTTCTTTTTGCATTTCACTTTCCTTGGCATTTTTTCTAAAATAAAATAAAGACAAAATAAAAATAATTACAATAATTACCGGACACTTTTTGAGTGTCTACAGATTACATTACCAAAATTAATATACTGTAATAATAATAATAAAAAAATTATTTATTCAAATCAATGGTTAAGATTGTTCTATCCATAATCAACGGCTAATATTTAGTTTAACTACGACAGTTAAAAAAAAAGTAGACCTTCTCATATATCCATTCTCTAAAAAGTCACTTTTAAGGTAGCAATTGAAACAAAACTATGACCAATAATATGCAAATTGACGCAATTATCTATTGTTAATGACTTTAGGAACAAAAGGTGATACTGATCTTTCCCAATCCAAACCCAAATCCAAGACGTGGTCCACAAACCATAACACTAGATTTAGGTGAAATCAGTCAATTAGCTTCATAACCAGCTATATTCGTGGAAGAAACAAACTAAAGAGGGTCATTAAAACTTAAAAGCAGTAATATTTTATGAATTGCTAAAAAGGGTGGACAATAAGACATCATTATTGTATAGTTAATCTAATATCGCCATGCTTACTTGTCCCTTAGAGCTAATTATCTTTTATCATTTTTTGGAAGAAATTATAAATACTTTTTGGTCATTCTAGATTAAATTGGAAATAATTTGATATGACACGATCATCACGTCTTAAATTAATAAAAAATAACTACACACATAACCTAATGTAAAATGATTCTATAGCTTAAAAATGTACTATTTTTAAATTTTTAAGTAAACTTAAAGTGTTTTGATAATTGACATAATTAATCCTTTTATAAAATAAATAAATTGATTCGACATGTACAATTACAAGATTTTATCAAGCTACAATAGTTCACAAGGAATGAGTGAAATTGAAGTTTTTTATCCGAAAAATTGGACACAATCTTTCCATTTTTTATTGATTGAATCTAATGTTCATTCAAATTTAAGTTTGTCCAAATTATCTAACTCGTAAAATATTTGAAAAAAATTAGCTATAACGTTTTTTTGTCTTTTATCAATTGTGCCATTTATATTTCCAATAAAAATTTACTACTTTTACAATTTTACCCATAATAAATAAATTAAACCAACCACTTAACAATAATTAAGAGTACATTGGTGATTTGATTTATTTTTACATAACGTTTATATATTGCATTGTTCACCTATTTTTAAAGTGACCAATAAAAAGAAGTGGAGGGTAGACTGGGTAGTATTTTATATAATAAAATATTGTAAATTTTAATGGATAATTTTTTTTAGAAAGTTTAAAATACAAAAGAAAGGTAGGCATTGGATGCTCGCCTCTTCCTTTTGCAGCGTTAAGCAAAGATGCTGTCAGACGAACACATTGCACAACGCCGGCAGTAATTCTAAAATTCCCGCCTCTCTCTCTCTCTTCAATTTGTTTTTTTTTTTTGCACATTTTGTCCTTCACAAATACTAACATACTAACAATGGAAAATCAAGAAAATCACCCCCTATAAATTCAATTGCCACGTCACCCCAATTTGAAATTTTGAATTTTGTCGGGAGCCCCCAAAAAAACAAAACCAGATTTCCACAAAACAAAATCAATCAATATTCAATACGGAATACATCATCATCGTTCGTCCTCCTTCTCTCCTCATTTTCCCTCTTTCTCTCTCCTCTTTCTCTCTCCTACACTTCGCAACACCAACTCCCACCTCAACCTCCTGTTCATCAATGGCGACCACTCCATCAATTTGAATAATTATTCCTGAATTTTTGGATATTTATTACTCGAAGTTGAAGTTTTTCAACTACAAAAGCGAGAAAATTGAAGCAAAATTTTCAAATGTGGTTTGTAGTGGACGCCACCATGCATGTGGAGCTCTGACACATTCTCTCTCATCTCCTCCGCGTTTTTTTTCGTCTTCCATTTGAAGTTCTCTGCTCATTCTAGAGGGAGAATCTGAGTCCGCATTTGTGTGAGCAGCTCAAAACGGCGTCGTAGTCGATGTCGGCGAGGGCTCGGAGCAACTCGCCGTTCAGTCACCGGAGAACGTCGAGTTCGTATTCGTCATCGTCTTCGACGTCGTCGTTTATGAACACCAGCGGCCGGTTCATTCCCCGGTCCACCGCCTCCTCGTCGGCCGGCGGTGGTTTCCGGTCCAGATCTAAGACGCCGAGCCGGAGCCGGTCGGATTCAATGTACGGCGCGTCCGCCGTCGGAAAGAGCTACGCCGGCCGAACTCCGGTCGCGTTTCCGACGACTGATGAATTGATGGCGGAGCCGCTCGATGTGCCGAAGTCGACCGGCGGCGATAGTATTTCTGTGACTATTCGATTTCGACCGATGAAGTATTGAAATATGACTCTAATTAGATCTGAATTTAACAGTGTGTTGGATCTGTAAAGTGATTTTTCAGTTGCTGATGATTTGGTTGTTCAATTTTGTGGATTCAGTGATAGGGAATACCAGCGAGGAGATGAGGTTTCGTGGTATCCTGAAGGCGATAAATTGGTCCGGAGCCAGTATAATCCAGCCACTGCTTATGCGTTTGGTAATTATAATTTTTGGAGTTCTAATTGGGAACGGCATTGTGATTAATTTGTCTAATTTAAGTGTTATTGATGCTGAATGCGGAGTAATTTCACTAATTTCGGCTAATAATGTTTCATTGTTATTGAATTGAATTTGAATTAGGCAATGCTTATTGGGTATATTGGTCTTGACAGACAAGGTGTTTGGACCGAATGCAACGTCGGACGAAGTTTATGAAGTAGCAGCTCGGCCTGTCATCAAAGCAGCAATGGAGGGAGTCAATGGTATGAAGAAACTGAGTTTCTTGACTTTTTTGACAATGCTTTGACTGCAATCCACGACTATCATTAAGCTAATAGAATTGACCACGGTTGATATATTGTGTGATTTTAATGGAGAAATTGCGGTTTTTGGGTGATCACTGATGTGAAAGTGTGATGAAAATGCAGGTACAGTATTCGCTTATGGTGTTACCAGCAGTGGGAAGACACACACTATGCATGTAAGTATGTGCTTCATAGTGCAATGTGTGAATGAGTAGCATATATATATATATATATAGTGTTAACCTAGGTGGAGATGGTATTGGCTATTTCAAGTGGGTATATTAACCCATTCATGAGGATCTATTTTTATTCTTGACTCTTCACTCTAATTTGAGGTTCAATTTGTTGTATCACTGGAAAGATATGGCAAATATTGGCATTTTAGATGGAAGTCGGATATTGTAATGTTGCTTTCAATATTTCTGTTATTGCTGTTGGAGTGCCTGGATTCTGGACAATGGACATGTTTATGTTTTCCATTTGGTGTTAACAACAATCTACAAAATGGGGCACCCGGGTGGGGGACGGGGGGATGTCAGATAGGCGAAATTATCTAGCAAAGTTTAGGTTCAGTCATTGAGAAGCAAAAGCATCTCCAACGCTTTTGCATGTTTCAAACCATGGCTTCAATCACTGCTTTGGGATCAGCAATGTGGGATATCATAATACGCAAAATAACTAGCAAAGTATGAGGATCTAATAGAAGATAGAGCTCTAAAGAATTTGCGTGACTTGTGAGAGTACAACTCAAATCATTGCATTTGAATGTGGCTCACTGGTGACATGAATAAATGACACGAAAGCAGTTTGAGGAGTTAGATTATAACAGTAGACAACAGTTTTCTCCATTGAAGTTCTTTCCAAATTCTCTTACATGTCTGAGCACATAATGCCCATGTTATATGTGATCATGCCCCCAAGTCTAGGAAACATTAGATAGAGCTTTCACTCAAGCTTATCTCATAACTGGAAGAGCCAAATACCAGTGTGGTTTTCGTAAAAGCATTTTTGTGACCCTCTATTTCCCCCTATATTTGTAATATCACCAAAATGTCTTGCTGTGCTTGGCATTGTCAGTGGTCCTATAGTTCGTGCTTTCATTTCTGAAGTGCACAATATTGAACTCGAGAGACAGTGAGATGACTGGTGGTTCTATCTTTGGACACATTTGTCATATATGACAATGTCATTTAATGCGAGCTGTGAATCTGGATTTTTGTATGGTCTTTGCTGTATAGGATCCGTCTGGAACTCCCGTGGCAATTTTATTTGTTTCTGATCATGTAATAACAGCATAGGTGCTAATTAACTTGAATAAGTTCATACACCGGCAAATTCCTTTAGTATCACTCTTAACTCTTTTCATTCCTTATTGTCAACAGGGGGATCAACATAGTCCTGGTATCATACCACTAGCAATCAAAGATGTCTTCAGCATTATCCAGGATGTAAGTACCTTCTAATAAGTTTGTCTTAAGAATAGCATTTAGCATTGGTTACTGATAGTTAAGTAACATGTTTGCCAAAATCCCTTCTATTATTTGCAGATAGACCTGTGAATTTGGGCGAGCGGGTTAAATACGGGTCAGGTTCAGTACGGGGTAGTTTTGTTTTTATTTAGGTTTCGGGTTTCGAAATCATGTTCATCTTTCGTGCGGGTTCAGGTCGGGTCAAACTTTGCCAGGTCTATGTAGAGTTAGGATGACTTCAGTCCCATTTGTTTTTCTCTGTTGGCGTCTTTCTTTATGAGTCTATGCTGGTTTTAGTTACTTTGTCTCAATAACTTTGTTCATGGTTCAGACTCCTGGACGAGAGTTCTTGCTTCGTGTATCCTACCTTGAGATTTACAATGAGGTCAGTAACCTTCTGATTCTGTTTCTATAGTTTTCACCTTAATCTGATTGGTTAGCCTCAGCTGTAAATGAACTATGAATGGTACTTTGGATTATAAATGATTTTCTGTCTATAGTTTAGTTCCCTGATTCTCAGTTCAGTATCTATGTCAGAGTAGTTGCGTGCTGCTATATCCATTTCTGACGTGATTATCGTATTCCCAGATTATAAACGATTTGCTCGATCCAACTGGTCAGAATTTGCGTGTAAGAGAGGACGCACAGGTCTGTGACAATGGCATTTATTCAGTAGTAGGTCCTTACTATTTGTTTGTCCATGGCAGAACTTAAGACTGACCATCGAAGATCCAATTGTACAGGGAACTTATGTTGAAGGTATAAAGGAAGAGGTTGTTCTATCTCCAGGGCATGTGCTTTCTTTTATTGCTGCTGGGGAAGGTATGTTTTATTTAGTTTTAAATTATGTCATATGAACCTTGTCTTGTGTATTCTATGGTTCTATTTGTTTGCTTTCCAAAGTTGACACCTTAGTTCTATATATGGGCAGAGCATCGTCACGTGGGTTCTAATAACTTTAACTTATTCAGTAGCAGGAGTCACACCATCTTTACATTGGTAAAGTTTAGCACTCAATTCTCTGTTGCTCTGGAACATTTTCCACCTATTGGTTTTGTGACATGCTTTTTCTGATGCTATACTTTCAGATGATAGAAAGCAGTGCCCATGGTGATGAATATGATGGGGTGACTTTCTCTCAGTTGGTATGGTCTTAGTCTAACATTGCCGACCATGATTGTTATTCTATCATTTTGACGTGCAACATTCATATAATGGTATACATATATTTTCTTTGTATTCAGAATTTGATTGATTTGGCCGGATCTGAGAGCTCGAAAACTGAAACGACTGGATTAAGAAGAAAAGAGGGATCATACATCAATAAAAGTCTTTTGACCCTTGGAACTGTATGTTGTTCGATACATCTTGATTGTCAATTGAATCAGATTCATGGTAGAACTACATTACCAATTCATTATTTGGATTTGAGAAATTAAGCTTGAATTACCCCTCTCTATCAGGGAACAACAACCTAGCAAGTATTTTAATTCTGTGTTTTCCATGTGAAGGTGATTGGAAAATTGAGCGAGGGAAAAGCATCTCATATTCCTTACAGAGATTCTAAGCTTACCCGCCTTCTTCAGTCTTCTCTCAGCGGCCGGGGACATGTCTCGGTGAGTTTTTATTTTTTATTTTTTCAATAATGCTTGGATAGCTGCAATAATTCTAGTTGTAGTGGAAGTGGCATGTTCTGGGGCTAAGGGAAAGGAGTACACAACAAAGTTTTGTGTCTTTTGCTGTTGAGTGAATTTTGAAAGTTACCAAAGAGGGAAACTAGTTCAGAGTCAGTTTTATTTTATCCTTTTAAATTTTGGTAGCCATTTGCTGGCTTGCTGCTGTAGACATAGTGCTGTGAGTTACGACAACTAGAGCTCTTTTATTTGAATATCTATGTTTTGGTGGCCTTTCATTTTCTATTAATCACTCTCTTTTGATAGCTGTTCTTTTTTTTTTTTTTTGGACGCGTGCACATGTGTTTTGTAACATAGTTCCTGCAATAAATCCTATATTTCCTGTATACTCATTGCTCGCTTGTTTTTGTTATGGAATATGAACGTCTACAGCTTATATGCACTGTAACTCCAGCATCTAGTAGCATGGAGGAGACTCATAATACTTTAAAATTCGCCAGCAGGGCCAAGCGTGTAGAGATATACGCATCACGGAACAAGGTTGTTTCTTGTCCTGTATATAACCTAATATTTAATCAATTCTATTGTTCACGGTGGTCACTAATATCTTTATAAATATTACTCTCTAGATTATTGATGAAAGATCCTTGATTAAGAAATATCAACGAGAAATTTCAAACCTTAAGCAAGAACTTGACCAGCTAAGGAGAGGAATGCTAGTAGGCATCAGTCATGAGGAGATATTGACGTTAAAGCAACAGGTTTGTGCCAGAAGATTAGTCGATGTCCCAGTGTCTGTTTTTTATTGGCATTTAAGACAACTTGAAGTAGGTATAAGCTATTTTTCCGTGTATTTGTTTATTTCTATTCTAGTTGGAAGAAGGCCAAACTAAAATGCAATCACGGTTGGAGGAAGAAGAGGAAGCTAAAGCAGCTCTTATGAGTAGGATACAACGGCTGACCAAATTGATACTTGTTTCCTCCAAAAATAGCATCCCTGCATATTTGGGTGAGGTTGCTGGTCACCAAAGGGTTTATCCTGATGATGTAAGTTTCAATTAAGCAGACCATGTTTTTATGTACTGATAACTGGTATTGAGAGGTTGTTTAACATCCTTGTCTTTAACCCATTGTGATTGCTATTCTTTTCCAACTGTACATTGCCTCCTTTTTGTCAATTGTTGCTGCACGGAAAAGGAAAATGAAAGCTGTGTGTACTTCAGGAGTGCGCAAAGTACACTTTAATTGTAAAGAAGATGAATATTTGTGTTCTCAGATTTTCTCTTTCCCCCCCTTTTTGGTCAGAAATCAGAAGTTCTGAAAGATGGTCACTTGATTGGAGATGCTGAAAGTAGTGATTCTCCAACATCAGCACTTTCAGGCCTTATTGGTGCTTCTAACCACAAAAGATCTTCCAGCAAGTGGAATGATGTGCTCTCTGCAGGCAGCAGCATGGTCACAGACCCAAATCATGCTGAACTCACAAGTGGTTCAAAACTAACAACTGTATGCACCTTTTTCCCCGTATAGCCCATTTAATTTGTAGATGAAACAAACGATGCTTTCATTCGTCAACATTTACCAACAATCTCTAACCCAGGGCATTTATTGCACTAAGATTCTTACGTGTATGGCCCTTCGCTTGGACTTCAGGATATGTCTGATGAGATGGACCTTCTTGTGGAGCAAGTGAAAATGCTTGCTGGAGAACTTGCTTTCAGTACAAGTACACTCAAACGTTTGGTAGAGCAATCTGCAGATGATCCAGATGCCTCAAAGGAACAAGTATGGTCCTCATGTATTTTTATCTTATTCTGTATCATATGTAATGAAAAACAGATAATTAATGCATTCAGAACGGTAGTTTGGTCTGCTACTCTGGTACCTTTTTGCAACAATTGCGTTTCCATAAGCAATCACAAGCTGCGAGTACCAAACATTGGAATACAATTTGCTATGTGACAGGTTCATTGTTTAGAATACATGTCTTATGCTTAAGCATGTTGTCATGGTTTCCTGATTGCAGATCCAAAATTTGGAACTTGAGATCCAAGAGAAAAGGAAGCAGATGAGGCTTCTAGAACAGCGCATCATCCAGAGTGGTGAGGCTTCAGTGGCTAATGCATCATTAATCGATATGCAGCAGGTATTTATCTTCTGAACTTACCGGTATTCTTATCTTATATTTTGGTATGATTTATCAATATTGATTTCTGATTTATCTCCTTGTTATGCAACAGACTGTCACAAAATTAATGACTGAGTGCAGCCAAAAGGGATTTCAATTAGAGGTGTGTGTTCACACATTCTTTATTTATAGACACTCATACTTCGATTGACAAAAACTCTCTACTTGAGTGCAATGATTGACAACCTAGTCCATTTAGCATTCTGCAAAAATTGAATATCAATCAACAAGCCCCGGGTTTTTTTGGTACATATCTCACAAATCTCGTTTTGATTCCAGATAAAAGCAGCAGATAGCCGGGTTCTTCAGGAACAACTTCAAAATAAGGTGAAAAAATCTGTTCTGTCAGTGGGCATTTGTCATTCTCTTTCGTGCTTGAACTGTTTTCTGAACTAATGTTGTTCCCTTGCTGTATAGTGTGCGGAGAACAAGGAGCTACAGGAGCGAATAAATTTGCTGGAAAAACAGCTGGCTTCTGTTTCTGGTGATAAAATGTCCGCAACTTGCGCCCAAGGAGTGACTGATGAGCATACCGAAGAGTTGAAAAAGAAAATCCAATCACAGGTTATTTACTGTTCTTAAATCCATTGTTTACTTCGAATAATATAATAAACGTTAGACATTCTGTCTTCTCATTGGTCTTGGATGGATGAGAAATCACGCCTCTTTAGACTTTGATACTTGAAGATCTAATGACCTCTTGGATGGATGAGAAATCACAGGTTATTTACTGTTCTTAAATCCATTGTTTACTTTGAATAACATAATAAACGTTAGTCATTCTGTCTTCTCATGGGTCTTGGATGGATGAGAAATCACGCCTCTTTAGACTTTGATATTTGAAGATCTAATGACCTCTTTCTTCTTGCTTTCAATTGGTCTGCTCTCATCATAATATCAGACAAATCTTCAAATATTCAATCGGTCAGATAAGATTTATTTGTTGAATGATTTTATGCCGCCTCACTTGCATCCTTTTTACCTTTCTAATCTATTGATGTGCTATGTATTGGAATTTGGAACGGGTATTCTGAACTGAATTATTTGAGCTTGTCATTAACATTATTTTGACCTTATTCAACTAATTATGAACTTATTTTTAAAACTATTTGCAGGAAATGGAAAATGAGAAACTAAAGCTCGAACATGTTCAGCTGTTAGAAGAAAACAGTGGATTGCGTGTGCAGAATCAAAAGCTGTCAGAAGAAGCTTCTTATGCAAAAGAACTTGCTTCTGCTGCTGCTGTTGAACTCAAGACTTTGGCTACTGAAGTAACTAGAATTTCATTGCAGAACACAAAACTAGAAAAAGAACTGCAGGCTGCTCGTGAATTTGCTCAGTCTCGAGGTGCTCAAACTGCCAATGGTGGTGGCCGTAAATATAGCGATCCTATGAAGCCTGGAAGAAAAGGTCGATTGTCTGCTCGAGTCAATGATGTTCCTGGTGGGCCCTACGATGATTTTGACACTTATAACTTGGAAATTGAAGACCTCAGGATGGAGCTTCAGGCGAGGAAACAGAGAGAGGCGGCTCTTGAAGCTGCTCTAGCCGAAAAGGCGTTTGTGGAAGATGAGTACAGGAAAAAGGTGGAGGAGGCAAAGAAACGAGAGGAAGCCCTTGAAAATGATTTAGCAAATATGTGGGTGCTTGTTGCTAAGTTGAAGAAAGAGGGAGGAACCAATCCTGAGCCCAAAGTTGATGAAAGGCAAACTGATGGAGATATGTTGAATGAAAACAAGGCAACTGATGTTAATAAAAACGGCTTCCTGAAAGGCACGCAGTCTTTAGAAATCACAACAAAACCTGCCCAAGATGCTCCTCGTGAAGAACCTTTGGTTGCTCGGTTGAAGGTAAATTTCTCGCATATTTCCTTGATTTAAGGCTATGTTTCCTCGGTGGATATATAGAAGTTGGGTAAGGTTGGGTAGGTTTGAGTAGTTTATGTAAAAGTAGGTAAAAAGTTGTTTTAGGAGTAGAAAAGTTTATTAAGTTTAGGCAGAAAAAGTAGAATTGGATGGGAGTAGGTTGAAAAATTGTGTGTAGTTTACCCTTGCAAAGAGCAGGACCCAAGTACAGGAGTAGGAAATGGCATTGTGGCTTTGAAGTGATTTTGTTAGACCTGGCTCAGATACCCTTGTGAGGCTCTAATACCGGTTGTTAGGATCGAGGTAAAAGATAGCCTAGTATTTGCAGTGGAAGAAATAATTATCAAGATGTATAAATTGAGAAGAAATATAACAAAATCAGCAATTAAAATATAGAGAGTATAAAGACACACGATTTACGTGGAAACCCAAATCGGGAAAAAACCACGGACGGCAACGGAGCAATAATCCACTAGTATAAGGGGAGAGATTACAAGAGAGATCCCAAGGGGCTATATAACGCAAGGGGATCGATGGCCAGATCACAAGGGGTTAATAGCACAGCGGGAATATACTGAAGACAAACTTACTCTCTAAAGGACTCTCACAACCCTAGGGATGGGGTAGAGGTGAAGAATGCTCTCAATGTGTGTTTATCGTATGCTGTAGGTGTATAGGTTGATAACAACCTATATTTATAGGAAAAACTCCCTATAAACCTAACTTGACTCCCACTCTAATTAGATTTAGAATCTAATACAAATAGGAAACCTAACATAATAAGGAAATCTAAATAATATCCTAATACAATTAGGAACTAATAATTGTGGGATCAAACTAGATTTTGGGCCATAAAACCCAACAGATTTGTATGAAACTTGTTAGATTGGTTGTGATGGTTGATAGTTTGTAAATTGTGAGTGAAAGATTGGGAGAAAAAAGAAAAGTCCCTTTTATATTATGCAAAGACATAGGAAAGGATCAGATCTTTCTCTTTTGATCCTTCATGGAGTCAAGAGGCTTGATCATTCCTAGAGGAATATTTGTCAAATTATGGAGGGACTGAGTGATATGAGGCAAATAATTTCCCTAATGATAGCGATATTCTATCATGCTTGGGCCTTGTTTTTTAAAATATTACAAAACAGTGACCTAAGGACTACTTCATATCTTCAGGCGAGGATGCAGGAGATGAAGGAGAAGGAGAAATACATTGGCAATGGTGATGTGAACTCTCATCTTTGCAAAGTTTGTTTCGAGTCATCTACAGCTGCAATCCTTCTCCCTTGCAGACATTTTTGCTGTAAGTTAATAATACCTCGAAGAATATTAGTACTTTCACTTTGCTATTAAGTTATGTTGACCTATTCCGCAAAAAAAAAAAAGGTTATGTTGACCTATGTTGTTACATCTTTTACAGTATGTAAGCCTTGTTCTCTAGCTTGTTCGGAGTGTCCAATATGCCGCACAAGTATAGCTGACAGAATTTTTGCCTTCACATCATGACAACTCGCGTTCTGCCCTTGATTTCAAGGTATCTTTTATTTGGTGTAGAGGTAGCAGAATTTAGCCAGTGTTTCGTTTATGTGAAATAATGGACTTGAGCCCAATTCAACCCAAAAGCTAGCTTAGCTTGGGGTTGAATTGGGCTCAAGTCCATTATTTCACATGGTATCAGAGCCAAGGTCATTGATGTTGGGGCCGCGCCCGCAGTTGTCTGCGCCTCGTGGTGAGGGGGGGTGTTGAGTTGTCTCACATCGGCCTTTGACACCCATATTGTGGTGTTTATAATGGCTTGGGTGTCTCAACCTCCTAAGCTAGCTTTTGGGGTTGAATTGGGGTCAAGTCCATTATTCCACAGTTTCCCTAACCAAATGGCCAAACAACAAACCTTATGTGGGTCCCACTTACACAAGACCTAAAGATATTTACTTATTTGGATGTAGACAGGCCCTCTCAATGGCCAAACCCCGAGCAAAATCAAATCCGACAAGGAAACTTTGTTGTGCCCATGACAACTCCCACCATAGGTCCCGTTTTTACTGGGGTCAGGGAAGATTCAAATATACGCAGTCTTCCCTCAGCACACAAAACTGTGTTAGACAGATTTCGAAGGACCCACAAAATTGATTCTCTCTTTTTTTATGGAAGACCCACAAATTTTTTACGGAAACTTATGAAGCGTTTGGTTGATAAATTTTCTTGGGACAACTTGTCAACTTGGAAAGTTAACCAGATTTCTCTATGTTTGGTTGAGCTTAACAGATGAGAAAATTTTAATGTGGGACTCAGTATTTCACACTCAAACCGAAAAATTCTTCCACCCATTGTTCGTCAGATTTTCTCAACAGCCTCATTCACACGCTCAATTGTTACCAGAAACTAGACATTTTCGATGTTTATTTGGCAATGTGCTGATGTATCGTTAGAAGCTGAATGTTTTTGATGTTTCTCCATGTAGGGCCAGTCTACATTCCCATACTTTGCGGACTTGTTATCAACTACGAATGGATGATATGATGCATATTCGTTCAATAGGTGAGAACCTGTATGTATTTCTCCGAGTATACTGATCTGTTTCTTTCTTCTCCCTTGGACTTTCGCTCTTTTCGCTATAAGAAGCTGTAAAATAAGAACTCCAAATCGAAAGGCGAAGATCAAAGGTAAGAGGAGGAGAGATCATATATATTAAGTAGTTACAAACAGCTGCATGTTGGTGGTTTTGAAATACTATATGCAGCAGAGTATTGTGATGTATATCCTCTTCATTGTTATTTGTATAGAACAGACCAATATTATCTTTCCTAAGGGAGTATATTATTTAGATCATATCAAGCTATTACAGCATGTATACTTGACCTTCCAACTGGGAAATATAAAATTTTTGGAAACCAGGGAAGTAGGGAACTGTTTCCCAACCTTGTGATCAGTGTCTCCTTAGTTATAGTTTTTTCAACCAACTGATATTTGGATCCCTGAATAAAGACTCGAGTTCTAGTCTTTTCAGGATCTGTTTGGGAGTCCAAGTTGTATTAAAAAGTCATTCTATTATTATTTAGGACGCGTTTGGTGCAAGTGAAAAATGAAAATGGTTTCCCTTATAAAATGAGTTTCCAGGAAAATAAGATATAAAGTGATATTTTCATTTGTTTGGGCTAGATGAGAAAGAAAAAGGAAGAGAGAGAAAGAGGTAGGTGGGAAATGAATTGTTTCCTGTAAAGGTAAGAGTGAACGCAAGGAACTTGGCTGTGAGAGCCGAGAAGTAGGATGAACTAGGAAATTGAATTTTCTTATACTTGGACAGTTGGACCTAAGAAGATAGTTTACAAAGGAAGGAGGGGAAATGATTTTCACTAAAAATGATTATCCTCATATTTTGGCTACCAAACCCCTCAAATTGTTGAAAATCATTTTTGTTTCCCGACAAACACACCCTTACTGAAAATGGTCATCCTACAAGAAATATGTATTAGGATAAATTTACGTAACAAGGTCTCATACTATTTACATGAAATAGTCTCGTACTATGAAATTGTCTCATACTAGAATTTGCATTTAAGTTATAACAAGTTAAATATGCACATATATTAATTTCAAAGTGAAATATGATTTAAGATGGTTAATAATGACATTGGTCAGTTTCAGTATAGCAAGAACGCATCCATCAAATTAGTTCAGGCTTGGCCCATCTTCCACGCCAGATTGGCAAATTTTCCAGAACAGAAAACTCATGCTAGTAGAATGAACAATTACGATGAGAAAATACTTACTTTTAAACCTACTTCATCTCAAATGCAAGAAATTAAATCTTACTCATACTTTCACTAATCTACTGACAAAGGCATAAATTGAAATGGAGAAAGACAAAAATATTGCATTTGAAAGCCTAAGTTCGACATTAGAATTAAAGATGATATACAATTGCAAGTTGTTGTCTTCGTTTGTTTGCCTCTTTTTGTTTCCAAACCCAATTATGGGCAAAAAAAAGTTCCCATTCAGATTTTCTGATAATGGGACTTCCATTTTCCTTTCTTTCTTTTTCCATTTTTCTTTTTCAATATTTTTTTGAAGAAGCCAAAAAACAAGGGTTATTGAGCCCAATGGATGATCCATAAAGTAAATGGACCATAAAATTTCAAGTAAGACTATCAGGTTCCAATTTGTGAGAAATATCCATTTATAAAATATTTTTTTGTATTGTGCATGATTTCCAGGTAAGTTTGATACTTAATACATCCAAAAAAATATTTAAAAAAATTAAAATTAATATTTCTCACAAATTAGAACCTCATTATCTTATTTGAAATTTTATGATTCAATTACTTCATGACCACTTCTAGGGGTCAATAACCCAAAAAACAAAGTTCATTTATGGGCTCCCATAAATGAAATTATGAGAATGTCCTGAGGAAGATAGGAGGAAGATGGGATGAGGGCACATGTGGGCCCTCATTATAAAACTCCCATATTCTTGAATAATCTTCTGAACCAAATGGACTCATCACTTCTTCCACTTGCCCCTCATTAACTACTCTTGTATTTGTACAATCAAATGTCTGACCAAAAAGAAAACCAAGAATATGTCAAAATTAGCATTTTAATAAGATATAACCAATTGGTAGAATATAAATCATTTGTGCAAAATTTTTGCATCCAAAATTTTAGATATATGTAATTATATATGTGTCGTATTTTTTTACGAAATTATACACTAGCTATTCATAAATGATTGTAGTCTTTGATAAATTTACATGATAAAGCACATATTTTTTTAACAAATTTGAATCAGGGTATAGTTTTTTCTTGTTCCAAGACATTATAAATAAAGAAGAGTCCAAGTATAAGCGAATTGACATACAAACAACTTGTTACGTGAGTTGTAACTTTTTGACTTATTATTTTAGGCAATAACATTTCTATAAATTAGATCAAATAGTGACAATTTTTTTTTATGATTTTGTAGTAATAGGACCAATCTAAGAGACAATAAGGTGGATTACTTAATAATTGGTGGCTAGATATGTCTTGTCTTATTTATAGATGATAAATTGGATAATGATAAATAAATGTATAGTTAGTTAGTCGACATGTATAGTTTCATTAATCATTGGATTCACCTCCTACCATCTTCATTCTTTCACCTAATTTAGTTAAGTAGCTATTCAGGTTCCTCATCATTTGTCGCACTGAAAATTGTATAGTCAGTTTGTAGAAATTCGACTATAAATTTATATTATATATATATATATATGATTTGTTAAATAAAATGGTATCATTAAATTTATAAAAAAAATTCATAAAAATATAATTTTATAATTTTTTTGAAAATATATTATTAAAAATAATGATAAAAATTTTGCATTAAAGACAATGAAAAATTAGGAAAGACTACTATTAAAAAATGGAGGGAGTAGCTTCAAATTTCTAGGGCCCCTCGATTTGGGATGACCCTACCAATAATCAATTGTGATGACTTAATGACTCAACTGATAAACCATGTCCTAATTAGGTAGTGATAAGTGACAACTAATAATTAAGACACAAGACCTAATAATGTTCTATCAACAAATTTATGTACTATTTGTGCAATATACGCTTATACAACAAGAAAAAAAAAAACTATCTTTTCGATAACTTTTACTTGTAATTATCAAGAAACAAACTATATATACTCTTTTAGGGTTTGAATGTACCACTTTAAATCAAAATTTAAGTTGGGTTACCTATTAATCACGTGACTCACGAATTTGAAATAATAATCAAGACAGAGTTGAGCTAACTCATTTTATTTGTTTGATTAATATGTTACTTAATTACGAGTTGATTTGATTTGAATTAATTAAATCATAATGCATTGTCTACTTTGGTTGTGAGTTGTCAAGTTTTAGTTAAAACTCAATAGGATTAATCAATTAATTACGAATCAATTCTAAAATTAGGGAAATTAATTAAGAAACAAAACAAGCAGAAAAAAAGAGGTGGTTGATTGCAAACCTTACAAAGATTATGATCCGAAGCAGAAGAATGATCAGGTAATAAATCCTCTAGTCTCCACTCGGGCAAGGTCTCTAGATAACCTGAAATTGTATCACTTGTCGACATCGAACCCTCTTGATTAATTTGATTATAATTTATCGTCGTTGGTGCTGTTGTTGTTAATGGGTTCGTGTTACTGCTATTAGAAGTATATGAATATTGACTAAACATATCATTATCATAACTCGGGACATTATTAATAACCGAAGTCATTCGGTCCGAGTTTGGATCAGAAGAGGTAGATGAGGAGGGACAAGAAGCATTATTAGGGTATGGGTAAGATGAAGATGAGAGTTTGACTCCAGTTAGTAGAAATCTACAGTGGTTTTTTGTATGTTCATTTGTTTTGTGTATAGGGATGTCACATTCTCTGCATAGAATTGCCCTGTCTTCTCTGCAAAATAAAAATGCTCTTCTCTCCTGTATAAACAAAATGTTTATTCACATAATTAGTCCATAAACTAGCTCAAATCTAACATTTCATAATATATCAATTAGTAGAGTTAAATATTGACACATAAATGATTGAATTTTTCGATAAGGTATAAATGACTAATCGATTGACCTATCTACAGTTAAGACCTCGATCTTCTGGTACACCTTAGCAGGGGCGGAGCTAGAGGGGACGTGGTGGGGGCCACAACATCCCCTATGCTCCAGAAGGCTATATGTAGTGATTTCTATATTCTGATGTATAATTAATCTCACAATTGGATAGTAGTTGCATGGAAAGAAGATAGTAGACTATATGTATATGCATTTTTTGGTCACAAGTTCGAACTTAAAGAGGCTCAATTTTGGTTCCTTTGACATTTGTGGCGATTTTTGTACTTGAAAAGTAAATCAGTTTGTTTTTCCATTTATCTAACTTTCTATTATTTTCTTTCTTTTAATTTTTTATTTTGTAATTTAATTCACCCTTGGTATGAATTATAATATTTATCTAATTTTTGTTTCCTATGGATATTTTTTTACCTCACTTTATACTATATAAAGTACTAAAGTTATAAATAATTTAATATATTTTTAATTTCAAGAAAAAGTTTTAATATATTTTTAAAGATACATACTTTTATAAACTTATGTTTTCCTATTTTATCTTTATATTTCATTACGAGCTCTTTTAAAATGTTCCTTCTTTAGGTCTGTCAGAATCAGACTCTTTATACATTTTCTGTGGATAGGGAAAATTGCTTATATCTAAATCACCCTAGACATTGCTTTAGTAAGACTATTTGGAGTACGTCGTCGTTGTTCTATATTTCATTGTTGGCTTAAAAGTTTAATTAATATCTTTTCTACTAGATTGAGCGTAAAAGAACTATAAAAGAGCTTGGATAAAAGTTCAATAAACAAGTAAAATAAATAATTTGATGATTAAATTTATGGTAAAGTTGACAACAATATTAATAACCGGTGCCCTTAATAAATATTTTTTGGCTCCAACCCGCACCTTAGAATCAAATAATACTCCGTCCATTTTTATTTTATCTATCATTATATTTAAGTTTCATATAAGATTTTTATAAAAAATATAATATATATTATACTTGAGTATTTTTATTTTTCCTTCATAACTTTTTTTTAAAATTTTCACATGTAACCTTCGTAACTTTCATATGCCCACCTGGATTTTCAATATTACACTAGCCTATATATCATATATGACTCACCGATGATTGATCCCCAACTCTTTTTTCTTATTTTTCCTTTTTTATGATGAATCAAACCACTGAATGAACAACTAGTAAACTAAAAAAAAAAAGAGTTAGAAGAATATAATTCATACTTGGCAGATGTCACAAAGAGGAGGAGCATGGCCGGAAAAAGAAGGTTCTAGAAGAGAGAATCGAAGGTGTTTGCCGGCGAGTTTGTTAGCATGGTGCACTTTTTTATCACAACCACCGCACAGCGCCGCCTCATCCGCCGTGCAAAACACCGCTGCCTCCGCCTTCTCACACACATCACACTGTATCTTCATCTCTCTCTCTTTCTCTCTCTCTCTCTCTAGAATTAACCAAGATAGAATTGATAGCTCAGAATATGGGAGTGATAAGTGATAAGAACACAAGATAGAATGAAGTATATATATATATATATATATATATATATATATATATATATATATATATATATATATTATATTTTATGATATATATATGTATATATATATATATATTATATATATATATATGTATATATATATATATATTATATATATATATATATAGAAGAAGAAGAAGAAGAAATTTAGAGGAAAAGGAAAAATAAAACAGAGGGGTTGTTTATCTATCTGTATGGGCAAAAGGCAGGAAAATATGTAGTTGTGGTCAGAGATCGAAAATGAGAGAACATAACATGCCTTTCACTATCTAGTTAATTAATATTTATTTTATTTTCTATTTTTTTAACCTTGTTTTCTGAGATTTGGAAATCTAAAGAGGAAGACCGCGTTTGTATATTATATGATCCTATGGAATTTTATTTTTGGAGGGTATGGGGAACTTCTCTCCATCTGCATTTATTCATCTGGGTGTCCCCCACTTTGGACCATAATAATACAACCGTATATTGGATTCAGTATTTTATGGGCCGTAATACTAAAATTTAGCTGAATTTTATATAGGCTCTGTTTGGCAAACAACTGATAGTTGTTGGTTGTTGGCTGTTGGCTGATTGCATTGGCTGATTGTTTTTGGTTGTTTGGAAACGTTGTGATTGATAAAATTAGCTGTATCTAAAATTTTTTTTGCTAAAATTTCATTTATACCCTTTATCACTAATATGATAAATATGCATCAAATATTTATCTTTTCTCATTTTAGATATTATATTTCAATTTATACATGAGATCATAATAGATACTAAAAATAATATGGCCTGTATACTAGTATTTTTTTTAAAAAATTTATTGAACTAATAAATGCAATGTATGTCTTACTTTGAATTATTCACACCCTTTTTACTAGCAATATTATTATATGATTAGGAATTTCTAATATAAGTTTTCATCAACTAATAACATACCAAACAAAGAAAGAAGATCCTGTCAAATAAAACATAGAAAAAGGAAGGCCAAATAAAATGTCAAACTCATAGCAAAATGTCATGTAAATATTAGTTTAGGATGGCATATGATGTAAATTTAGACAACTTTTGGACAAAATGGTATTTTCCACAATCAGCCATTTACAATAGGCTACTCCCCTCAGCCTATTGAAAGATGGCTTATTGGAACCAATAAGCTAATAGAATGGGTTGTTTACCAAACACCCCAACAACCTATTTCATCCCCTAATAAGCCAACTTTTGCAATAAGCCAATGAATAGGCTGTTTACCAAACATGGCCATAGTTCATAATAATGTATATCCAAAAAATTAATTAGTTGTACTCAAGAAATCACCGTAGCTCGGTTTGGTCTACTAGTTCCCTCTATCCTGTCTAAGGTAATAACAAATGCAAAATGATAAACATTTAGATATAGGATAGTCAATAATCATCATGTATTTCATCTAAATCACCCATAAAGTTAAATGTAAGTATTTTAAAATCATTATAAAAATATATTTCATTAATTTGAGGATTATTACAATGAACTAATGAGGTTTTTACCCCTTAACTTTTTGAGAAAGTAGGATTTTACCCTCCAGGTTTTGGAAATTATGTTTACCCTACCTCAAGTTTAAACTATAATTATTTTACCCCTTTTCCGGTGGAAGACAAAACTACCCTTGTAGAAAGGTGTAAAAAAATTTGATATGACCCTAAGTCCCTAATTAAAAGTAACAAAAGACATATTTACCCCTCCCGAAAAGAATAACAAAGTGTCGCCTCTCCTTTCATCGTCGTCAAGGTTGTCCTGCTCGAAACATCGGATGAATCAAAGAATGGAAACTCAGATGTTGAATGAAGATAAGGAAGGGTGGGATGAGTTTAATTAGTCACGTGTGCAAATGAATTTTTAAATGGAGGAATTTGGTCAATTCACATTAATGTAAACATTAACTTCATCCGAAAAGGATGCATTTAATCTTTAATACAAAGATAAGGTGAGAATTTATTACTTAATTTAAAGTTGAGGTAGTGTAAACCTAATTTCCGAAACCTGGGGGAGGTAAAATCCTACTTTCTCAAAACTTAAAAGAGTAAAAACATAATTAGTTCTTATTACAACTTATAAACAATATAAAATTAATTATGTATTTATCTTTTTTCATAAATATAAAATTATGCATAAAATGTATAATTTTTACTATGATTGATAAAATTAGGCTATTATTTATATTTTTGACCTAACTAACAAGTATTATACTCTTATAGTTGATAAATATATATAATTATTAGAGGAAATATCATTAAACCTTATAAAAAAAGTGAAACATGGATAATTCAAAATGACTATTAACCATCTTGAGTCAAGATGTGTATCATGGTCCAATACCAAATACAAAGGACTTCTTTTGGAGATCGATCAAGGTAATATTAATGAGCACAATGATATATATTGTCTTGGTCGAACTTACTGTTTAAATGTTTTAATATTTTATATTTTTGGACGCTTATAATTTTTTAATGGTTATGATTAATTACTAATTATAAGAAATTTACTAAATGTCGGTTGCATTAAAAAATATAAATGATATTATTATTAAATCAACTTTAAGAGTTAGGCATATTTTTTATTTTTTTATAAATTCAAAAAATTATGCATAAAAGTATATATAATTTTATACAATCTATATGCAGTATTATAGTTATAGGATTCGATTATAAATTTTTCCAATTTGATAAATAATAATTTAGGTATAATAATAAGGCAAGACATTTAATATGAATCTTGCTTCAAGATTTATATTATTTTTAAAATAATGAATATATAACAGAAATATGTGGAATATTATCAGTATTATTTTTTTAACGTGAAAATGAAGTGAATATTTTGGGCATTTTCAAAGTGACCCTTTTAGCTAGCTTAGCCCATCATGGCATAATAATAATAATAATAATAATAATAATAATAATAATAATAATAATATGATTTTATTTGAAGAGTTATAGATAGAACTGATAGGTTGTGAGGCATGACAACTCATTCTTGTCACTTTTAGTTTTTCTTTGTATTTTAAAAATGTGTTTGATGGTGATGTGTGTATAGGGGTGGGTTGATAAAGATGGGAATGGCCTTGTGGGACACTAAAGGGTATTGTAATTAAAACTTTATTATATTTATATATAGAGGGAGAGGAAGATACTACCTCCGTTCCAAAATGTCTGTCAATTGACTAAATTTTGACCGTTAATTATTCTCAAATTACAATGACGACAATTTCATATTATAATTCATTGTAATTTTTAGCAATGTATCTTTCTGATGACGATATTTTCATATCATAACTCATTATAATTTTTGAATAATGATTGGTCAAACTTTCGTCAAATAACGAATACTTTGGAACCGAGGTAATATTTGCAAAAAAAAAAAAAGGAAAGAAGATAACAAATTAAATGTGCATGAACTAGTGGAGTTGTGAGAATATTGCGAGAAAGGAACAAGTAGATCAAGTAATAAATCCATGTACACGTACAATTACACAACTAGAAAAAGTACATTGGGCAAGTCAGCTAATTTGATGTTTAATAACTTTTATATATCTTATGCATGTATTCAAAACCACACTAACAAAATTAATATTAATAGATAAATACATGGGATGCATGAAAATTATATATAAATACCATATCAAGAGCAAAATTATATTGATATTGAAAAATGTAACTTATATTTACTGAACATATTGAAAATTATATATATTGTGTTTTTGGAATCCAAAATATATTCTTCCTCAAATATATAATAAATTATTGTCCCCTTTTATTTAATTATTAATCTTTTTTTCTCATTTTATATTATTTTTAATCATATATTAGTTACCGTTTTTATTTTAATCATAATATTAATTGAATAAAATATCGAAAGTTAATTTAGTTAAATATATTGAAATAATTTTCTATTAACAATCTCATGTATTTTTGCAACATTGAGTTTATCTCAACCCTCCTAAATGGCAGTTGTAAAATGTTAGGTCAGGTACTCTCTAGCAAGAAATACTTCATAGTCGATGTCACTTGTTAGGTTCATGTAGTTCAAGACTACAAACAACAATCCCAAGCAAACAAAGAAGTAAAAAAGATCGACGGGTGGATTTAACGTGGAAATATTGAAAATAGGGAAAAGACCATGAACAATTTGTATAATTAGAGAGACTTTACAACTAATGTGTTACAATGGATATTCACACAATTTACAAGGATAATTCTAAACTCTATTAAAATATTCATCATAATTCTCAACCATATGTTCTCACTTTCTATAGAGCTCTTTAGGAGACAGTTGCTTCGAAATCCCTTATGGGTACTCTTCGGGAGACACTCAGTGCTTTCTCTGTAAGAGGGACATTTTATATGGTTCTATTTGGTAACTAGTGTTGGGTTGAATGTGGAGACTAATTTGGGTTGGTCTCTATTTCTTGGGGAGCAAGGTAGATGAGTTTGAGTGGGAATCAAGTTGTTGATTTGTTAGCCACTGCTTTTTTGTAATTCCTTTGTCGCAAGGACTCTATTAACCCTAATTGTGTTAGCCTTGTATTATAAATAGAGCCTAGGTGCTAGGTTTATTTGTATCGCAATTTATAGTGTTTCATCTCACCACAAGAGATTGACCTGTAATCTCTATGTTCCTGAGGGAGTTGTGTGAGGCTCAACTGTGAGTGTTGAGTTCTCAGGTTGTAACTCTAGGAAGACCGTGAGAGATTGTGGAGGTCCAGGAATCTCTGAAACACTATTGTAATCCTCTGGTAGTGCATCATTCGTGGTTTTTTTTTTCCCGGTTTGGGTTTTTCCACGCTAATTCCTTATGTCGAATCTTTATTATTTTTTTACCCTTTATTATTGTTTGTTTGCTAACAACGCCCTGAGAATCCTAACAACTAGTTGGTAGTTAATACCTGATAGCTGTTTGGGTTAATTATTTGACTTAATTGTTTGGATTAGCTGATAGTATGAAAAATGTTTGGTAAAATAGTTGTTCGTGAAAAATTACCTTAAAAACCTTATTCAAGTAGCTTTTCAAAGACTAGTTTACTGGGTCCAAAAGGTTAATATGAACAGTCATTTACTAAACACCTAAGGTAGATTTTTGAGTTTGATAAAAAAAAAAAAAACTAAAAGTGTCCAAAAAGCTAAAAGTTACCTCAAAAATCTTGTTACCAAACACCCCCTAGACCTTTTTAGAGCTTGAATATTTATAGGAAGACTAACCATGATCACTAAGCTATAAAAGGAAATAGCCATTGAACTAAATTATAAATCTAACTTAATAAGGAAACCTTCATAATTTCCTAATATAATTAGTAACCAAAATAGATGATCAACTTAGATGATTTTACTATACAATGTATAAAAATAGAAGATTTTATTAATACCTCAATTAAAAACCTAAACCTGTAATTTGTCCAGATTAGCGTTAGCAAAATTTTATCCTAGTCAAAAACTTGAATTTGTACTATTCGAAAAATATTTGTAAGTTGGATCCAAACCTGACCTAACATTCAGACATAATTAACATTTTTCTTTTTCTTATTATTTGAATTTGATTTTAACTCGAATTTAGTACGATCTAAATTGTCTCATCCAAATATAATGGACCGAAACTTCAATTTCTCGTCCAAACACCCATGTAATCAAATTTAACCAACTCAAATTTAACCCGCGCCGGTGAGGTAGAGACCCAAGTTTTGAGAATCCTTGGGCGGTATTGTCAAATATTTAGAGCTTTTGGGATTGATTGCTGCATGTTAGCCACCTTTGCTATGCATTTGTATTGTCATGCTTTTCCATGTGTTTGAAGTCAGAAAGAATGAATTATACTATTATTGAGGCAAGAGACGAACAAAACTTGCCTTTTTGGTGCCGACATTAATTCTTAACTACTCATATAATATAATTTTTAACATTGATGAATTTTCATATAATACTTTTTTAATAATTATAATATTGTATTATTTGTACAATATTATTTTGTTACTAATATAATATTAGTAATTTTTATCTAATAAATTATTATATATATTAAGAAATTTATAGTCAAAATTATTTAAATTTAATGATACAATTCAACCTCAAATTGATTTTTCCATGCATGCTCCGAAATCTCTGCCTATTTTAATCATTGACTTTGACCATTACAAAATGTTCTGTTTTTCCTGTTTATTTTTTAAATATCTTATTATTTTATTGACTTGTACATTATTTTGTTATTTGAATGAGTTATTTTCAAGTTAGGATGGTTAGATTTAGATAAATTAGGATGAGTTAGGATAATTTATGATATTTTTTGGGGAAATTGTATTTTTGGAGTGTGTTTTTTTGGAGAATTATGTTTGATTGAGATAAGTTGGGATAAGTTAGGAGAGTTAGAACCAACTAACAAAAGAACAAGAATGTGATCCCTTACAGTAGATGGATATTGTGCGTAATAATACTGACGATAATCATAAATATTTATTAATATTAAATTTGCTAAGAACTACTAAAACTCTATTTTCAGATATTATTTATTCAAAATTTTGAAAACATTATATTCATCAAAATTTTCGATTTTATAGAACTTAAAATTGACGATAGTAGTTAAAATTTTGAAAATTCTGTTATTTTTCTCATTACAAACACAACACCATAGTAAATATTAGCGTTCGGTAAGCTAGCGTTTTGAAGAGCGTTTAGCGTTTTAAGGAACATTTAATGAAACAAAGTTAACGTTTAGCGTTTGGAGAGTATTTCATATTTTTCTGTCAAAAAAATATTCTTTGAAAATTTTATCTTTGGAAATTATTGATATCTTTTTATGTCAATTCACATTAGTCTGTTAATTCAACCGCTAAATTTACCGAACACAATTCTCCACAACAAGAAAAATATGTTTGGGCAACAAATTTAGAGTAATTTGGGCAATAAAAAATTAATATTGCATTAATTTAAAATAGACAACCAAATAATTTTGTGGTTAAATACATTATATGTGGCAACAAAACTTTTTTTTGTTGCAATTGATATAGTTTGAGCAACAATTTAAAGAAAAATGATTGCCAAAAGTTATTAAGGCAACAAAAAAATTTGGTTGCCTACCACAACTAACTTGTGTTACCATTTTTACTAATTTGTAGCCTGAACTTTGTACTTCAAGGATAAAACTACCAAATCGTGACAATTTGTTTTTATAACACCATGTTAAAGGGTAACAAAAATTGGACTAAGGCAACACATTTTTTTTTGTTGCCCAAAGTAACTTTTCTTGTTGTGCTCATTTGAATAATCATCCGTTATCTGCTACTTAAACTGTTATTATCCACTACATAAATCTATATCCGCAATCTAAAACACTAATTTTGCACAATAGGACCATATATATCTATGAATCAAACTAAATTTTTTTTTTTATGGGGGCAAAATCTTTTAGAAAATTCTAAGTTTTACTAAATAATTGGTTTGTATGTATCTTGGCACTGTCGACCAGATTTCCACAAGTTAAAGAATGCATTAATTAAAAATATTTCTTGTTGAAAATTAGTGGGGAATTAGGAAGTCCAGATGCATGCATGCAAATGCAAGAGACCTTGGAGAATATGAATCTGTAGTAGGTGGTTTAATGGGACAAAAAATACCTTTTTGGGTACAATTATCTATGACATATGATTGGTTAAAAAATAAAATTAGTTCATAATTGGTGAGTATGATTGAATAAATTAGGAACTCCATATTTCGAGAATAGATCTAGGGGTGAAGTTTGATCTTTTTAATATATAAGAAAGCTTGTTGATTGGTTAACCAAATTGCTTATGCTGAATATTCTAAAGCTATTTGCCAATATGTCTTGTCAATTTGTACATGTGCATGATTAAATGGTTTTATGGATAAGTTTAAATATATCATTAATAATTTAGAGAGGAAGATACGGTCATTGTTCTTTGATTTTATGTCAACGATGCCAGATTGCTATTGGTTGTAAGAAATTTCGGTTCACTTGATCAGAAGCAAAACTAGCACAACGTAGTTTACTACGGGGTAACCTAATTTTTGGTGAAATATTTTTCTGATATCTCAATTTTTAAAAATTAATTTTGCGGTATCCTAATTTTTAGAATTAGAAATAATTAGGTGAATTTTCGGCCAATGATTTGAATTCACCGGTGAGTTTTAGGCGAGAATTTGATTAAGTGTTTTTGTGGACGAAAATGTCCTTTGTTTTTGTGGACGAAAATGATTTGAATCAATCGAAGTTTCGCCGGAAATTCACCTAGTAATTTCTAATCCTAAAGTAAGGGTACCCCAAAATTAGTTTTGAAAAGTTAGGGTACCAAAAAATTGTTTCTTCAAAAGTTAGGGTACCTCTAAGTAATTTTTTGAAACTAGCATCTTAGATTAAGGAGGCCAAAATATTAAATATTAATAAGGAAAATTGCAAAATGTCCAACTAAAAAATACATTGATATTTCATATTATAAACTAATCAATATAACTTTTAATAATGATTTTTTAAAAAATTGTTTAACTTTATGAAAGAAAACGAAATATACCATTCCTTTTTATATTTTATACTATAACTAAAAGGTTTGAGCAAAATGTCTACTGAAAGTTGAATTAATGACCATAACTTTTACTAATTGCAACGATTAAAAAATAGGGACAATGTGTATGAGATAACCATTGAACTCTTAACTTCTCATGTTATATTAAGATAATATTAACATTGCTACAAAGTACACCGATTGTACATAAATACACAACGTGTATAATAATTATAGTAATTTTGGGCCTTAACATAGCCTCGTTCCTCTACTCGATGTGCGTGTATGTGTTAGTTTAATGAAAATAATAGTAATTAGTATTTAAAATTCGTAAGATAAACAAAATAATCTCAGTTTCTTAATCATACACTCTGATAATTAATTGTGCATTTGGCCAATTCTTTCGTTATTAAAGTATATAAAAATGAAATGGATATATGTATTCCTATCATACGTTTCTAAAACCTAATAGTCAAAACAAAACGATCACGGTGAGTAATATAAGAAAATTCTTAAAGAAAATTCTTTATAAATAGAGATTGGAGGTGGGCTAAAGGTTGACAACAAGAATAAGACAAGCTAACACATTTTCTTGTGTAGGTGCTTTGATCATTGATTGTGATCTAACAAAATCTTTTCGACCCATGAAAATATTAGTTTCACATTCAACAATCAATATCTTTTTCGAGAAGACAATCAAATGGTGAATTAGTTTTCTAAATTAGAGAGCACTCTTTCAATTTTTATTTTTATAAAAAAAGTCCTAAAAGGCACCACATTATTCAATTAATATAATAGTATAGTACATATCATTTTAGACTGAGGCAAGAATGACCTCAGGTCTTTCCCCCAACCAAATTCTTTCAAAAGAATCATAGGGTTGTAGGCAAGTGGAGAAAATAACAACACAATTCCCACCTCTTCAAACATAATTCCAAGAAATATAATGAAAATTACAACTTCACTCTCTAATTTTATCAAAAATAATTTATAGCCTCCCTCTCCTCTTCTCCCAAGAAACCCTAGCCTCCACCTCCCTCTCTATCTTGTTGGAGGGGTTGTCATCGATCCTTTCAGTAGATGGTAAGCCCCGTTTTTGTTTATTTTCTTTGTTAATTGAGAGTTTAATTTTAGTTTTATTCTAATAAAGTCAATCTTTTTAAAATTCACAACAATTGTGTTCCCTTTTTCTGCTGAAAATCCTCGAAACCAAACTCCAACGGTTCCTGTGGCTGTTGGTAGATCGTGCGAGCCAGATTGTTTTCATCTATGTGAAGCCGGATTGCTTCCGAATACGTGAAGCCGAATTGCTTCCGACTATGTGAAGCGGTTGGTTGCCGGTCAACGGCGTAAGTATAGACTAGCTGCAGGCTTCTGCGGTGTGAGTCTCAAAGGTTGGTTGGAAAATGAAGAAGGTATGGAAAGTCGAAGGAAACTGCATTGACATTATGCAAAGGTTACGAAGCAACGTCACTCGTAGGAACAACGGAACACTTTTCCATTATATTCCCATTTTTTTAAGCATGCCATCTATATTGAGTTTCAAAATATAAGTATAATATCAATAAATGACTTTAAGAAAAATGTCAAATATATCATTGATTAAAAAGCTTGGAGAATAAGACAGATTCTTGGTCTTGACTCTATGAATGTTGATCATAGGACATGACACAAATTTTATTTATTTTTTTTGCTAATTTGACATGTATTTGATTTATAACTTAAAAAATTTGTATATTAACTAGTTTGAAAAAAAGCTAGTAGTTGATATTCTAGGCATAGCTTTTGGCTTTGTTTAGCAAATAGTTGTTGGTTGTTGACTGTTAGTTGTTTGCATTTGTTATTTACTATTAGCTATTTTGGATTGGTTGTTTGATTTGGCGGTTAGCTGTTTTCATTTGTTATTTCATTTATACCCTTTTATAAATAATGCTTATAGGTTGATATGTATGTAAATTTAGATAACTTTCGGGCTAAATGGTTTTGTCCACAATAAGTCATTTCTATAGGTTACTCTACTTAATCAGCCTATTGGAAAATGACAGATTGGGACCAAACGACCAACAAAATAGGTTATTTACCAAACACACAAACAACCCATTCGACACCTCAATAAGCCAACTTTGTTGTTGAATAAACGACTCGTTACCAAACAATACCTTTCTTTATAAATATTCATATCACAACTTCTAAAACCTCCTATTAGTCAAACCAAAATTATCACAGTGAAAAATTTAAGAAAATTCAAGATCAAGAGAAATTGGGGGTGGTTTAAAGGATGGCAAAAAGATTGAGACAAGCAACACTTTTGCAAGTAGATGCTTTGATCATTGATTGTCATCTAACATAATCTTTTTGATCAACCAGAATATTGAACTAATTATTATTTGTCCCAACAAGCCTCCAAATAAATTTTAAATAGAATAAAAGGAAAAAGATAAGAAAATGTTGAAGAGATGAGGCCCATCATGAACTATTTATTATACGCAAGCACAAATAAGCAATTAAGTTGGGCTTTATCGCATGTTCTTGGGCTTAGTAAACCTGCTAAATAGCCCAAATTATTATCATGAGGCATGAGCATGCTTGCGTTTTCTTTGTTGGATGTTTATGGGCTTCGGTAAGCAATCAACATGGAGGATAATGAGGATCAAGGGGGAATTAATTTATGAGAGAGAAGGGACCTAACAGTATTGACGTAATATGTTAAGTGGACAATCAAATTGTTTAATGTTTTTTTCAATTGTTTTACCTCTTTCTCTTGGATTCCTACTTAGAATATCTACAAAGCGAATTATGGTTCGCCTTTGCGGATATCCATAAATATGTACAAAGACAAATAGTGGTTCACCTTGGGAGACATTCAGAAAATACACCCTTCTGCTCTCTTTTTCTTTGCCAAAAATAGGACGGAATGTCCCATAAATAAATTACTGTAAAATAGTATCAACCCACAACTATTTGTAAAAATATAAAACCCTTAAAATAATTACTCTCTCCGTTTTTATTTATCTATCATCTAAGAAATTGTGTTAAAAAATTTGACCGTTAATATTTTGATTTGTATAATGATTGATCATACAAAATTGATAGCATTAAATCCGTAATAAAAAAATAATATTAAAAAAGTATAATAGTATATTTAAAAAAAAATTTATATTAGAAGTTAATGTTGAAAATTAACATTGAAAATTATAAATAATATAAATTGTAAATGATAAATGAAAAAGAACGATGGACTACATGTAAAATTAATTACATCAGAATACTATGATCCATTCGTATTTTGGTAGGGAAACGGGGGCCGCTTAAAGCAAAACAAGAACATAGGACAGACTTTTCATCCAAAAACAAAAAAAACAAAAAAACAAAAAAACAAAAAAAACACAAAAAAAAGAACCTGGGAAAGACGAAAAAACACTGAATTGAATCACTTTCGAATTACTATCTCCCAATTGCACCCTGAAAAGTGAAAATCGAAATGCAAAACCCTTCTCCCCCAATTTCTCCTTCCTAATTTCATCACCATCACCTCTCCAGTCTCTTCAATTCCATTCTGTCCTGCTGAATTGGCGATTCTGGCTGCAAAATTCCGGTTTATTTGATCTTCACGCATCACATCCGAGGTTTAAATTTTAATCTGATTCTCCATTTCTTGCTCTAATTTTCGTCGATTATGGCGTTCTTGTTCATGTCGATCTATTGTTTTCAGTTTTTCGTAATTTTTCTGCTTGGCTCAGCTACTTAATCGCTAATTATGTGCATTTGATCTGCTTAATGCACTGGCTTTGCATTGGTATTGCCCTCATTCGATTAAATTGGATGTTGCTGTAGTCGTTATCGTGAGTTTATCGTGTTGATTAGTGGCAATTGGGAAGTAATGCAGTTGATAGGGTTTTGTGTCTCTGTATGAATTTCATTTTTTCTAAATTTTGTTTGAATTGTTGCGGTAATTAGTTTGACAGAGGCTTTGATTGGTCTGCAGACATAGGGCTCTTGGAAATTTTTTGAGCAATGTTGACTAAATTTGAGACAAAGAGTAATAGAGTTAAAGGACTTAGTTTCCACAGTAAGAGGCCATGGATCCTGGCCAGTCTTCACAGTGGGGTGATTCAGCTATGGGACTACAGAATGGGTACCCTAATTGATCGGTTCGATGAACATGAAGGCCCTGTACGTGGCGTTCACTTCCATAAATCTCAGCCCTTGTTTGTGTCAGGAGGTATGTAATGAATCTAATGAACCTCTCATTGATGCTGACATTGCCTACATTTGCTTTTGGAAGTTCAATGCCTCTTGATTTGTTATGATTCTTAATGCTGTTTGGTAGTTCTTTTATTTGTGTTATGTAAGGAAAGTTTCTGGTTGAGCTTGACGATTCAATGTTTGGGCATGTTTGGAGATTCTGTAATCAGTAAAGATTCAGTTACATAAATCTGTTGGGGAGGATTGGGATATGTTTGCTTTAAATTTGGCGTTGCACTGTGTTCAAGACTTCCTAGTTGATGTCTAGGCATGAAGCTCCTATGGAACCTGGTGACTTGTGACATAATTGGCCTTTGCTCGATATTTATTCTGAAAGTTTGTGGTATTCTTATCATAGTTAACAAGTGATTTCATTTACTTCTTAGTATAGCGTATTTTATGACTGGCAGTTTGGTGACTTGACTGAAGCTAGTAGGATGCTTTTTCATACTAAAAACCATGAAAGCAGGCTTAATTCTTGTATATTGATGTGGACAGATTGGTTCCCTGTAGAATTTGCAGTAATAGCCTTGATATTGTGGTTTTGCAGTTTTGTTTGTGAGTCAGTTATATCCTGAACAATGACATTTGGAGTTTGGTGTTTATCCAGGTGATGACTACAAGATTAAAGTTTGGAACTATAAATTGCACAGGTGTCTTTTTACGCTTCTTGGACACCTTGATTATATTCGTACTGTGCAGTTCCACCATGAGTACCCATGGATTGTGAGTGCCAGTGATGACCAGACTATTCGAGTATGGAACTGGCAGTCACGAACATGTATCTCTGTCTTGACAGGGCACAATCATTATGTGATGTGTGCCTCGTTCCACCCTAAGGAAGACCTTGTTGTGTCAGCCTCGCTCGATCAGACTGTTCGAGTTTGGGACATCGCATCTCTAAGGAAGAAAAGTGTGTCTCCTGCGGATGACATAATGCGGTTGAGTCAGATGAACGCTGATCTTTTTGGAGGAGTTGATGCCGTGGTGAAGTATGTCTTGGAAGGTCATGACCGGGGGGTTAACTGGGCTGCTTTCCATCCTACTCTTCCTTTGATAGTATCTGGAGCCGATGACCGCCAAGTGAAATTGTGGCGTATGAATGGTAAGTCTGTTATGCATCTGGATTTGCAAGTTGCTTTTGAGTGTGAGGGACATGGACTTTACTGCCTGTGTTATATAGGCCATCCCATAGCATGCCAGCATGTAACATTAGGCCTAGCCCAAATGACCTGAAAGTCCAAGTAAACCAAACCAAACCAAACTAACTAAACCCTTACATTGGCTAATGAAACTTTGTTTTGGGCAGAAAATGTACAAAATTTTTCTTTAAAACATAGGAGCTATTTTGATGGACCATCATTTTCAAAGCTGTGCCCCCATGTTTCAAATGCAAATCCAAACCAATACTCCTGAATCCTGCCTCAGGGGGAGGTATGGAGGGGTTGGATGTGGCAGTCTCACCCCTAAGTTTTCCAATTTGGAGAGCCCGGTTTCAATTGACGCAACATTTAAAAATTGTTAGCTACCTACCGCTCCATGGAAAATAAGCACGGGAGGTCTTTAAAGTTGTGCTCCCATGTTCGTGGTTTAAATTGTAGCCCATCATCAAGAATGTTATTTTGAAATTTGCAACTTGGTTTTGCCTACTTTTTTTGATGTCAGAATGGCTATAATTGTCTGTTGTGAATGAGCAAGTACTTGTCTGAATCTGATTTCCAATTTGCAGTTCTTGACCTTTAAAATCTGTTGTTTCCTTAAAATAGGGGTATTAGCGCCTCCATTGGTTACATTTGTTTGACTCTACCCCCATGGCTAGTTTTGCTTTTCCTTCTTGTGCCTTGGAACTGCTGTTCACTTTTTTGCTTTATTGAATTTAATGTCAAGCTTGAAATATTGATTGATGAAGGATGACATGTTGCATACTTTTGATACCTTTATCAATGTCAAATGGAGTAAAGGGGAGGAAGACTCTAGGTGTTGTACATAATCAATATTTACCAAAGGTAAGTGGTTATAATGTATAGTTAGCTATGGTAACTGAAGAGTTGTTGGCTCCAATTCTTCATTCCCTTCAACCAAAGTAATTGATGAACCAACTCATGTTGCAATCTGATGAAAAAAAAAATTACATAACGTCTTGTATTCGACTGCAATACAGCTAAAGAGGTTTGGCAGTGATTTCCTGCATTAAATTGTATGCTTGAAAATTTGAGAGGCTTATCAAACCTGGGAAAATTTTAACTCAAAACTGTAGCCTTAAAATGGAAGCAAAAACGAGTAACTTAATAAGAATTACTGCTGGTGCTTCAAGCCTTTAATTTGCTCCCTTGTCGGAATGATTAAGGGCTTGTTTGGAGAGAAAAGTGGAATGGGTTGGGTATGGAATTAGAATCCTAGGGGGTTGGGTATGAAATTAGAACCCTTAAATGAAAGTGTTTGGTGAGCAGTGGAATGGAATCAAAGCTATAGTTATAGTACTTATTATTATATTATTATTATTATTATTATTATCATTATTATGACAATAATAAAATTATAATAATTAATAATTATAATTAAAATTATTATTATTAATTAATAATTATAATAATAATTATTATTAAATAATAATTAATAATTTTAATTATTATAATTATAATTATATTAATTATTAATAATTCTTATTATAATTCTTATTATTATTATTATAATTATTATTATGATTATTATTAACTATTATAATTATTATAATTATTGTTATTAATTATTAATAATTATAATTATAATTATTATTAATTATTAATTATATTTATTATTATAATAATTATTAATTATTATAATAATAAATATAAATAATAATTAATAATAATTATTATTAATTATTAATAATTATAATTATTATTATAATTACTAATAATTATTAATATTTACATTTATAATTATAATTATTAGTAATAATAATAATAATAATAATAATAATAATAATTATTATTATTATTATTATTATTGTTGTTGTTGTTGTTGTTGTTGTTGTTGTGAAAGAAAAGGGATAGCCTATTGCCCCCACATTTGGGAGGGTTCTAATCCCCCTATTTGGGAGGGATAGCAAATCCCCTGGGATTGCAATTCCATTCTAGAAACTGCTCTCCAAACAGAAAAAATAGGAACTAGAACCCATTCCTGGTCAATTCCATTCCTGTTTTGTTCACCAAGCAGGCCCTAAGATGCTTGTGAGGAATTATTGCAAGAGTGGGATTTTATTTATTTATTGGGGCGGGGTATGAATAAGTTATAAGCCTTTTGAGCAACCACTAAAGTCCACTACATTGTTGAAAGAAGAGGAAGCACTTGTAAATGCCATGCTTATCTACTGATGATTGTTCAATCTTGATATGTTCTCAATTATGTTTTGTTATGCCATTTGCTAAATTTTTTGTTGACAAGCTCTTCCATTTGGATTGCGTCCTTGCAGACACCAAGGCTTGGGAAGTGGACACATTGAGGGGGCACATGAATAATGTCTCCTGTGTCATGTTCCATGCCAAGCAGGATATTATAGTTTCAAATTCAGAGGACAAAAGTATTCGTGTATGGGATGCAACAAAGCGAACTGGAATTCAGACATTCCGTCGGGAGCATGATAGGTTTTGGATCCTTGCAGCTCATCCTGAGATGAATCTGCTTGCTGCTGGTCATGACAGTGGGATGATTGTCTTCAAATTGGAGAGGGAACGACCTGCATTTTGTGTAATTGGTGATACAATGTTCTACGTTAAGGACCGTTTCTTGCGATTTTATGAATTTTCTGCTCAACGAGATACACAAGTAATCTCCATTCGACGGCCTGGCTCAGCAAGCTTGAATCAGGGCCCACGAACTCTATCTTATAGTCCCACGGAGAATGCCGTCCTCATATGTTCTGACGCTGATGGTGGATCCTACGAGCTCTATTTCGTGCCCAAGGAAGTGTTTGGTAGAAGTGATTTGGTACCAGATGCAAAAAAGGGAGCTGGAGGATCTGCTGTTTTTTATGCCCGTAATCGGTTTGCTGTCCTTGACAAAAGCAGCAATAAAGTGTTGTCAAAGAACCTGAAGAATGAGACTATCAAAAAGACCGACCTTCCTATCCCTACAGATGCAATCTTCTATGCTGGGACAGGTAATCTTCTATGTAGGGCAGAGGATAGAGTTGCAATTTTTGATCTTCAACAAAAGATTGTTTTAGGGGAACTTCAAACGCCTTTTGCCAAGTATATTGTGTGGTCAAATGACATGGAGAATGTTGCCTTGCTTAGCAAGCATGCTATCGTAATTGCCAGTAAAAGGCTCGTGCATCATTGCACTCTTCATGAAACAATTCGTGTTAAAAGCGGAGCCTGGGATGATAACGGTGTTTTTATATACACAACTTTAAATCACATCAAGTATTGCCTTCCGAATGGGGACAGTGGCATAATTAAAACTCTGGAAATTCCAATCTACATCACCAAAATTTCTGGGAATACAATCTTCTGCTTGGACCGTGATGGGAAGAGCAGGACCATAGTTATTGATGCGACCGAGTATATCTTCAAGCTCTCTCTGATGAGGAAGAGGTATGACCATGTAATGAACATGATAAGGAGCTCCCAACTCGTGGGACAAGCGGTTATAGCTTATTTACAGCAGAAGGGATTCCCTGAAGTTGCTCTACATTTTGTGAAAGATGAGAAGACCCGTTTCAATTTAGCACTGGAGAGTGGGAACATCCAAATTGCAGTTGCTTCAGCAAAGGAAATCGACGAAAAAGATCACTGGTACAGATTGGGTTTGGAGGCTCTGCGCCAGGGTAATGCTGGCATTGTAGAATATGCTTACCAAAGGACCAAAAACTTCGAGAGGCTTTCTTTCCTCTATCTGGTCACAGGGAACACCGAAAAGTTAACCAAAATGTTGAAAATTGCAGAGGTGAAGAACGAAATTATGGGCCAATTCCACAACGCCCTCTACTTAGGTGATGTGCATGAGCGTGTCAAGATTCTGGAGAATGCCGGGCATTTGCCTCTTGCTTACATCACAGCATCAGTTCATGGACTGCACGATGTTGCTGAGAGGCTAGCTGAGGAGCTAGGAGAAAATGTTCCCTCTTTGCCTGAAGGTAAGAAACCGTCCCTTCTGATTCCTCCTGCACCTATTACATGCGGAGGAGATTGGCCCTTGTTGAGAGTGACAAGGGGGATCTTTGATGGGGGGCTCGATAGTGTCACTCGGGGTGCTCCTGAAGATGAAGAGGATGTTGATGAAGGTGCTTGGGGCGAAGAACTAGACATTAATGATGTCGAGAATATTGAAGATAGAGACATTATTGCTGCAGAAGCTTTGGATGATGCAGAAATGGCTGAAAATGATGAAGAGGGAGGATGGGATGGCCTTGATGATTTAGGTCTTCCCTTGGAGGAAGAATCTCCAAAGGCTTCTACCGGTGCGCGATCTTCAATTTTTGTGGCTCCAACTCCAGGATTACCAGTAAGCCAAATCTGGATTCAGAAGTCATCTCTTGCAGCTGAGCATGCAGCAGCTGGAAACTTTGACACAGCAATGAGGTTGCTAAATCGGCAACTTGGGATAAAAAATTTCGCTCCTTTGAAAGCAATGTTCCTCGATCTTCATGCCGGGAGCCATTCCTATCTACGCGCACTTTCATCTGCACCTGTGATACCGTTGGCTATGGAGTGCGGCTGGACCGAGTCTTCTAGCCCTAATGTCCGGGGACCACCAGCTTTAGTGTTCAATTTCTCCCAATTGGAAGAAAAACTCAAGGCCGGTTACAAGTCCACCACAGCAGGTAAATTGTCTGAAGCTCTTAGGACTTTTGTCGGCATTTTACACACCATTCCTCTGATAGTTGTTGAGTCTAGAAGAGAAGTGGATGAAGTCAAAGAACTGGTTGTCATAGTGAAAGAGTATGTGTTGGGTCTCAAGATGGAGCTCAAGAGAAGAGAATTGAAAGATGACCCGGTCCGTCAGCAAGAGTTAGCTGCTTATTTCACCCACTGTAATCTTCAAATGCCGCATTTGAGGCTCGCGTTGCAAAATGCAATGACAGTTTGTTACAAGGCAAAGAACCTGAGCACAGCCGCCAGCTTTGCCAGGCGGCTCTTGGAGACAAACCCGACAAACGAGCAGCAAGCTAAGCTGGCCCGGCAGGTGGTTCAGGCAGCCGAAAAGAACATGAGTGACTCGGTCGAACTGAACTATGACTTCAGGAACCCGTTTGTGGTATGTGGGGCCACTTATGTCCCAATATACCGGGGTCAGAAGGATGTGATTTGTCCATATTGTGGTGCCCGGTTTGTGCCGAGCCAGGAGGGACAAATCTGTGCTGTTTGTGAACTTGCTGTGATCGGGGCAGATGCTTCTGGGTTGCTCTGTTCGCCTTCTCAGATAATAAGATGATCCATTCGTAGAGTGGATCAAAAGTGCGTCTGTGAATGTTGTTCATCTGACAGTTTTTTATCACTAGGGATTTGGACGAGAGAAGTGTGGTACTTCAGGAAGCTGCTTTCTGATTTGATCAGCAGATATATATATATATATGTGGCCTTCAACTTTGTCCCTTTTGTTTAGATGTCGATGAATTGAGATGTAATAATCTTTGGGAATTTTGATTTTTTGTCATTATATTAGGTAAAAGGGTTCTTGGTAAACTGGTTAATTAGTTGTGGGTATAATAGGTACAAGAAACAACTTTATATACACAAGGTTAGCAGGTTGTTTTGCAGACAGTCTCTTGTTTTTACAACCCGTTAATTTTGTTTGTAATAATGCTTTCATTCTAAAGTCCCAGTACCAAATATTGAACAAAATGTTCCTCCAAAAAAAAAAATGAACAAAATGAAGCACAAGAGCAAATCTCGACTTTTCCTCCCCACCCTCTCCCATTCTACAAAGGTTAATAAAGAAAACTGAAAATTTTCCTTCTACATACACCTGTTTTTTTTATTTTTTTTGTTTTGTTTTGTTTTTTTTTTAAAGATAATTAGTTGAAAAGGTCCGTGCAAGGCACGGGGGTAGTATATGCTTAACTCAAACTTTAAACTCTAAGACTGTGTTCGGCAGTAACGTTTGGGGTAGCGTTTAGCGTCTTGACCTAGTCAAAACTCTAATTGCATAAATATTAGTGTTCGGTAAGCTAGCGTTTTGAGGAGCGTTTTGTGAAACGCTAATAAAGTTAACGTTTAGTGTTTAGGATATAGCGTTTCATATTTTCGGTCAAAAAATACCTTTTGAAAATTTTATCTTTTAAAATTATTGATATCCTTTTATGTCAATTCATAATAATCTGTTAATTCAACCGCTAAATTTACCGAACACAATTTTCATTTGAACAGTTATCCACTATTCGCTACTTAAACCGCTATCCGCTACGTAAACCGCTATCCGTTGCATAAACCTCTATCCGCTACCTAAAACGCTAGTTTTGCCGAACAGGGCCTAAATCATTGCATACTCCTTTAATCTAGTATTGTACCATAAATTTGACATCAACAATCCGTTATCTTCTTTAGCATACCGGTACCAAAAGAACAAGAAGCAGGGGATCACGAATCTGACAATTGAATAGCATCCGCTGTAGCATAGGAGATTGAATTAGAGCTTCCTGCTTCACCTAGTTTGGTTCCGTCATACGCTTTGCCCTTAGCTTTACTCCGTAGAAGAGCATAGAGACCACATATGACCAGAATGGATCCTATTCCTATAACATTGTCAATAGGGCAGAAGAGATGAAGCATTTAACAAAAAGATTATGCATAAGAGAAAGAGAAAAAGGAAATACATATATTTAGGAGGTACATCTATAATTGTATTCAATACATTGAAAAATGATGTGAATTTTGGCTTCCTAAAGTGAGATTAGGTTAATTTTGGATTATAGTAAATTTAGTAATATTCTTTCCATCCCATAATGGCAGTCCTTTCTGCTGTCTTCTTTTCTTCTTTTTTTTTTGACAATTTCCTTGTCCTTTAATCAAGAGGAACAATAGGAGCAGACTAATGATTTGAACTGAACTACAGGTTTGGTGGCCGATAATCACACATATTTAGGACAATCAATTCTAGTCAGTTGAAAATAGGAAGTTTGCAGTCATTTTTCAATGAAGAGGCCAAAGACTTCAATTTTAAATGCACATTCATTAGGTTATGAAGGACAATTGAAAAAAGAAAAAAAGAAACAATAAGAAAACAACTAACCTTCCAAAATATAATTGTTCATGAAAAAAAAAGTACATCCATACAGATTCAAGAGTTCAAAATTCTCCATATTTCAATTAAAGCACTCTCTATCATTGAAGATACTAATGATAGGTTTCTTAGGTGGATAATAGATTAATGCTCTAATAAATTTACAAAATTAAAGCATTAATGTATGGAACTACTACCTCCGTCCCAAAATGTTTGTCAAAATAACTTAATTCTTATGTCCGAATTTGTTTGTCACTTTCACAATTTCAATGATTGTAATTTCATTTTTGCCCCCAAATTAATCTTTATTATCACCTTTTTATAATTCCAACAACTATTATATCACTAAATATAGGGGTAATTTGGGTAAGGTTCTAAATTTCACCCCAATTCCAAAGTTTATTTAGTTTGCTATATTAGTTGGAATAACAAAGAAATTGGGATTAGATGTAGTAATTTCTAAAATTATTATGATTATGATTCATGATTCAAATTTTTCCAATGATCAATTCAGCAGGAGACAATGTTAATTTCATACATTAAGTATTTGTTATCTATTTCTATTTTCATTTTTACTTAGGCTTTGTTCTTTTATACGATACGATGGGGTGCGTTACCACAACTCATCATATTATTTAATATTTTTTTAACACTGCAACACTTTACCACAATCATCACCAATTACTATTTCCGCATTTTAACAACCACTTAAAAGAACAAAAAAACTATTCTATAATTCATGAATTATTTTAACCAAGCGTGGGTTCAATTTTTTTGAAATTGTAATCAACCCAATCTCTCTTTTTTTTAAAAAGTTTTTCTGTGTTCGCGATGAGATGAACAGGGAATAAGAAAACAAAATCCAACAAGTGAAGTGAACGAAACAAGTCGACCTGTCCATTCAGTTTCCAGAGGAGCTGTCATCAGCATCACCAGGCAGTAATTTGCAATGCAGGATCCTCCATCACTGTTAGTATACACCAGGCTGTAATAGCATCAGCCAAAAAAGATAGAAAACACACATTGATGACAATTGTAGACTATACACCATACTTGACTCAAAATTTTCACCAACAACCAGTACATCAAATCTGATCACAAACAAATAAAAATTCTTTCCACTTTTCCCTGGAAATCAAACAAAGCACCCCATCATCTAAAAGCCAAACAGAAAACACTCCAAACAACACAATAACACTATATATTTCAAAAGGTCGGTCGGTCAGACTATATATTTCAAAATTGTACGTGACATTATATCCAAGCTTCAATATGTGTAGAACATGACGAGGCCTTCTAGCTGTAAAATTAAAAAATTCCTGCGCAAATTAACAGTTTTCAGCAACTACATCATTAACATCATACATAACAGTTCATGAAATGCAAATTTAAGGGACAACGCCATCAAAATTAGAGTTAGAAGCTACATGAAAAAGAAGAAAGGAGTGGAATTGAAGGAAAGGAAAACAGAAAGAAGAGAGAATCAGAAGGAGAGAGAAGAAGATTGATGGTGTCGACGAGGAAAACAGAAGGCAAGGTCACAACCTGACAGACGAAAAAAAATCATAATAAATCAATCTTAACCGGTGAAAATTGGATAAAAGAAATCGGCAACATACTTAAAGTTAACTATCAGATTGAAACAAATCGAGAAAAGGAAGGAATCAATACCTGAAAATTGTGACGAACAGGTCAAATTAAGAGCAGACTGAAGATGAAATTTGGCGAAAATAACTTGAGTATATTGAGGAAATTGCAGTTAGAATAGGGAACCCAGAGAAAAGACAGGCGAAAGAGATGAAGAAATTCTGGATTGGCATGAGCAAAAGATATGGAGGAATGCTCCTGTAAAACAGCTGTACTCCAAAAATTACAAGGGAGACACTTTTCAACTTGAGCAAAGGGTGGATCTGTTTTTAACAGCCCAATAAATAAGCTAACCTTTTACTATATAGTAAAGGAAAGGAAAGGAAAGGATATCCACATACACCTGTTTGGAACCTCTCAAGAACATGAACTGAAAGCACAAGAAGATATATCAAGTGCACCCTCCAAAACAGTTAGAAACATGCAGTTTGCTGTAGAACATTAATTCCATCCCCATTTTTCAATCTTTGGAACATGAAGCACACACACAGCCACAACGAGGTAATTGGTACTCCAATTTCTCCAAAGGATTTTCAATTTCACAATGCTTTCAAAAAATGCTTTTTCTTTGTGATCTTCTGGGAATCAGCTTCATGCTGCCTACATCTGAACCTCTCTATACCCCGCAAAAGTGGGACCCACTCTGACATTTGTTGTTGTTGGAATATGAAGCACACAAGGCACGGTTGGCTCTTCCCTCGAGACTCGCATCCGATGTATGAATGAATTCATAGTTTCAATGTCTAATCGCTATCCCAATTTTCATCCTTCCGTTGTTTGGAACTCTGTTGTCCACCATCTTCCTTTGACGAATCATAATACGGCCCTCCACCAATGCCACTGTAATCATCGTCCACTCCTCGTAAAGTACTCAAGTCATCATCCTCATCCGAAACAAACGATTCAAACGGTGGGACTTCCGAATCACTCAAATCCCCTTCATCTTGGGATTCACCCCGTCCCCACTTCCTATTGTTGCCTTCTCTAACATTTCTACCAACCGGGTCCACCCTGTCTTTTGTGTCCTGTTTTCTGGTTACCTCTCTAATAAACTTGGTACTACTGTCATCTTCATCATCAGAATCACCACTATCAAATTCAGAACTTTCTGCACTATTGTCTTCTTTATTCATCTTCTTCCTTGGTTGTCTTGGCAAGTCTTCTTCAGAATCGGAGTCCAACATTATGTCATCAAGATCACTCCATGTATTCTCTGACTCGGACTCCGCTTGAGCTATCTTTCCTCTATTTCTCTCTGGCTCCCATCTTTCAACTCTTGGTGACGGGCGCTTAGAAAGATGTTTATTTGGATCATATGACCGCTTTTCATCTTCGTGACTAAATTCCCATAAATCAGTTCCATCAGATTCTTCAAAATTTCGCCGAGACCATTTATTTCTCTCTGGCTCCCGTCTTTCAGGGCGCTTATTAGAACGGCGTTCATTTGAATGCAAACGACTTTCATCTTCATGACTAAGTTCCCACAAATCACTTCCATCAGATTCATCTCCATCTCCATCTTCATCATCCTCACTATCTGGAACCCTTTGTCTACCACGATGCCCATTATTATTGTTCCAACCCCGGGCCCTGCCTTGAATCTCATCATCAGAGTCATCATCACCTCTATAATGACCGGGTTTAAATCTTGCACCCGACGACTCTTCCCTGTTCCTATATCTAATCCTTCCCATCTCTTCTTTTTCAGCAGCCTCCTCTTGGTCCCACTCCTTATCAGCAGCCTCCTCTATCTCGGCTATGAATTTGTCAAGCTCTTCCTGGTCACTGTCCTCCCCTGGCTCAGATAACCCTAATTTTTGCTGAGGCTCTTTGTTCATCGGCTCCTCCTCCTCCTCCCCTAAATGCAATGTGAAAGGGGCTCCTTCCTTCTTGTCCAACGCATTAAAGAACGTTGATGCCACTTTGTGGAGGCTCGCCATCGCAACAGGGTCGTCAGGATTTATGCCCTTTTTGCGCAGCTGCTGCTCGATTTTCTTTATGTTTAGCTTCTGAGATTCAAGAGCTTGTTCAAATCTGGCTTTGAAAAGAGCCTGCATTTCCAAGCGACGCCACAGCATTAATTACCATCAGGTCTGATAAACGGGCCATTCAATTCGGGTATGGGTCAGATTAAGTTTTGGGTTGGGTTACTTTCGGGTCAATCGATGTTTCAGTTATGTTTGGTTTTGGGTCAGGTGATTTTCGGTTCTAGTGAACTTTTTTTAAAGGTGAAGCTTTTCGGATGTCGGTTCAGGTCTCGGTTCAGGTCTCGGGTCAGCCTTGCCAGGTTTAATTACCCGTGGAAGATGCCAATGAAGAGGGGGGATGAATAACATGACAACGTCAAAAAAAAGAAGAAAAGAAAAGAAAATATGTCAGTCCTTCAGACCCAGCACATTACAATAGTTACCACCAAACTGACTTTTCCTATGCATGCGCCAGCACTCATGGGTATAAGCAAAAATGAGATTGCATTGAGATTGAAGTCAACAGTAGACAATCGTCAATCAGACACTAAAAACAGTAATCCAGTTTATTCAAATTGTTCCACAACGCAAGTATATGAAAGCCAATTCAGGACTCTTCAGGAAGTCTACTCAACCACATCAGCCGATATGCTTAGGGACAAAGATGGTTATAAAAGGCTACTCACTAATTTCTAACTCAACCAGGTAATACTGCGGCAAACTCGAAATTAGGGAAACAAAGGATGCAACACAAGTTAAGTAGACACACCTTCCTTTTCGTAAGAGTGTTGATAGGAATTAGATTTTGAGGTTGCCTGTAGTTCCGTCCACGGAACATGATGATGGTTTTCACATTATGTATGTTAATCACAATTCCGCCACTGAGCTTTGCGAGCATTGTTGCCATCTCCTTGATCCTTTCCTTGGGGAAATTGTCACAGCAAACTTGAACGGTTTCGTGGAACTTCCAGTGAAGATGCATGTTTTGGACAACTCCTCCAAAGACCCCACGGACACCAACCGGCACATAGTTTTTGTTCCTGAAACCAATCTTTTTATAAGCCTGAAGCTGCTCCGGTGTGAACAGCTCTGGGTCGTGTCTAGATGGAGGCAACTCGGGCAGCTCATATTTCTTTAGCTTTTGCAGAAGTAATGCCACTTTCTTCTTTGCCTATACCATCAGAAAAAAGAACAGATCATGAGACCACATTCAGGCATTCAGCTGATACAATTAAGTACTATCACGGAAACCTTTTAGGTTCTATACGGCAGCAGTGTTTGGGGCAGCGCTTAGCGTTTTGACCAAGTCAAGACACTAATTGGACAAATATTAGTGTTCATAGCGTTTCAAGTATCATTTAGCATTTCAAATAGTGCTTTTTGAAAGTTAACGTTAAATGTTCGGAGTGTTGTTTCATATTTTTTGGTCAAAACTACCCATTGAAAATTTTATCTTTCGAAATTTATCTATTTTTTGTGTCAATTCACATTAACCAGCCAAATCAACCGATAAATTTGCTGAACGCAATTTTTACTTGAACTGTTATCTGCTACCTAAACCGGTAGTTTTGCTGAGCATGTCGTTAACAACCTAGTGAAGTCAAAAACTATGTTCTATGCACACAATCAGCTTGAACTTGAGCCACAAAATCGCATCAACCAGTGCCACTATTTCTTCTGCTCGCAAAGTAACATGCTTTATGAACCTGTGACAACCTCAAGCCACAGGCTCGAGACCAGTCGCGAGGACTCAGATTCAATACAAATTGTGTGCTGAGTTGGATATAGCGAGTATTGGTATCCAATTCAGAACTGGACAACCTTCAAAGATCTAAAGCTTTATTCATATTGCCAAATGTAAAATATTACACAAATCTTGAGCATTAACAAATGCTGGCGTTCATCAACCAGAATAATAAGCAATGTCATCATAAAAGTGCTAAGGAGAACTGTCACACATTCATACTACAGCAAACAATCCAAATAAAGCAACAACAAATTAGCAATAGCAAAAGCAACCACATAAGGATTACAGGGTGGCAAGCAAAACAAACAACACTATAGAATCAAACATTAACACCATCATAAAGAACTACTACAAAACTAATCACTGAAATGAAATTGAGGGGAACTAACAAATAGGCATCAAAATCATCAAATTCAAAGGTATATGAAGTGGGGAAAATCAGAATTACCCTTCGAAGATTATAAATGAGACGCTCTTCTTCCGTCATAATCTTCTTCTTCAACTTCTGGGCACGACGAATCTCCCTTAGGGTTTTACCGGACTCTCTTTGCATCCTCTTCTCCACTTTGCTCCTCATCGATGGCCGCTTCGATGTCGACATCCACCGCCGGCCGCCATAATCGAAACCCCACGAACACGAAATCGGAGAATAAGCGTCGAAAATCGAAGCAGTTGGTTGAATTCTCAAACTGGGTTGGAAAAATGCGAGGTTTCTTTGAGAATACAGATTGTAATTTGGAGGGTTAGGGTTGGAGTTGGGGATGAGAAGAGATGAAAGGGTTTTGAGGGATTGGGGATTTCTTCGGAGATTTCTAAGCATTTTAATCAAATTGAAGCTCTTGTAGTCCTTGTTTGATCGTTGTTTGTCAATGGAGATGTAGAAATCAGTGTTGATTGAGAGCTGATTTTGAGTAGCTACGCATAAACTTCTTCCTCCATGGGAGTGGCCGCTGGGGAGGGGACTGGGGTTTACAAGGGTTTAACATTCCCCCCCAATATTTCAGGTTATTACTTCCTCGGTCTCATTTTACTCAACTATTTTTTATTTTTCTTTTGACTTCTAATTATTTATTATTTTATATTTTTAATATCACTTTGTTGATTTTATTTCTACATTTTTCATTCTCATAATTTATTTTCTCAATTTAAGTCATTTTATATATTTTTTCTTGAAATTTACTAGTTATTTAAATTTCCTCTGAATTTTAAAATAATAAATAAATAAATATGGACGGACGGACGGACGGAGTAACTAATAATACTAGAGTTGGCTAATAGGTCAGGTCGAGTAGGGTTCGTGTTCGTCTCAAACTTAAACGAGTTCAAAATCTTCCAACTTGAACCTAACCCATTTATTAAACGGATTGGAAATTGAAACCATTTACCTTTAAATTTTAAACGGATTGACCTTATTTTGACCTGTTTGCCCATTTAAGAAAACGTGTTAGAATAAAGTTACCAATTTACCCATTTAACCATTTACTCACTTATACAAAATAATTCATTGTGGGATAGAAATAATGACATATCATACCCAACAATTTTCGTGGTAATATAATTCGAATTATATATAAAGAAATGTCTTTTAATTCATAGTCAAAGATAAATATAAGTTAAAATTACAAGTTTTACGTATATTTCAAAGAGTATTAACTGTAACTTTCACCTAAGTTTATTGATAAACGGTATAATTGGATAATAATTATGGAGTAAATGACTTGATCCATGTGACAAGCCTAATTAAATAGGTTAAGTAGTTATTTTTTCGTGTCGAAAATTCTGACCTGAACCTAACCCGTTTAATTAAACGGGTTTACTGTGTCAACCCATTTAATTAAACGGGTTGAAAATTTCTACATAAACCTGTTTAATATCGTGTTAGGTTCAGGTCAGTAATCGTGTTGGGTCAGCTTTTCCCAGTTCTAAATAATACCACAGTACAAAGTACCATTTACTCGCAAGCGTCAAGTCAATCACAATATTATTGGGGCAATTATAACGTGTATCGGTTCATCAATATTTTCGAAAACTTAGAAAATTGGATTCAATTTTAAAATTTTCCAATATTTTCACAAGAATGATAAAAAAATGGATAATATCATTTTGTTCTCATAATATTTTAATAATTTCAAAAAGAATATGACTGCAATTATGGAAAATAACATTCTATTTTTATTTTTCAGCATTTTTCAAAAAAATAATTAAAACCATGGATAAAATAATAATTTTTAGTATTTTTAGAAAATCATATAATACTACGATGCACGGTTGATGTGACTTAAAATAATTGAAATAATACTTATATCATCATTGTCTAGCGAATTAAATTCACTATACTAACTAGGGATGACAATGGTCGTGGAATCCTCATACCAGCCAAAGCTCTACCCCGCTTTGGGGAAGAATCATCGCTCTTGATGGGGTCGGCAATGATGATGGGACAATGTTTTGAATCCCGATGTGGGGTTGGGGGCTTGGGGCGCGGATCCCGCCCTCATTTCCCGCTGAGGAAAGTTGTCCCACATCTCCTTGCAATCTCCTCTTCAATTTCTATTAAAATTCATAAATACCCTTCATACATTAAAATTGTCTATATAATTTAGAGGAGTTTGTAGTTTTAGCTACTCAAAAACTCTAAGTGTATATAAATAATTTACTCTCCCTAACTGCAATTTCTCACTTTTACTCCCTAATTATCCTGGACTTACCACCATCTTCCGACTGAAATTGGGTATCCCCTATCCAACACAAATGGGGATAGAGGAAGAGTTTATCCCCCCCCCCCCCCCAACGAATAACGGGGCGGAATGTGGAGCCGGGGGCAAGTGTAAGACGGGGTGGGGTATATACCCCCACGCCTAACCGCCCCATTGCCATCCTTATCAGAAACAACTCGCTCCAAACAAGTGAAAATAGCTCAAATCAAGCCCAAAGCAATGGAGGTTAAAATGAGGAAAGGACTAAACTGCCTCATCTGGCCAAAATGTGGAGGTGCACAAGGCCCATTTAGACTTCAACCCAACTTCACTGGCAATGTTGGTTGTGTTGTTCAACCAAATTGGACTCTACACTAACAAGGCCCATTTAGACTTCAACCCAACTTATTCTTCAGGGATTAGTAAAGCCTAACGTGTCGCCAAGGAGTGACCCAATTTTTTTATTTTTATGACCGGAACAAAATAAATTGATACTCCTCTTAAAAATGGCATCTAAACGCCACATACTTATCATCTAAAATTATTTTATTTTATAAAGCATAAATTTTATTTAATTTCACTAAAAAATTGGTACAAAACAAGATCCTACGTGTTATTGGGGTATCAAATAAGTTGTTAGGGTATTTAGGCCCTGTTTTTTTTCATGTGATCAGACTGCAAGATAATCTGCATTCTGTCAACTCACCACATTTTACCATAAATCATTACTTTTTTCTCTCCTCACTTTTCTCCTCTACTTTTTACATTTTCTCTCCTCATCTACCCCACATACCAATAACCTACCACAATTCCACCATACCCACCACAATTTCACCACACCACACCACACCATATCGCAAAAATACCGCAAAAAAGAACAGGGCCTTAGTAAACAACAAATTTTATTAGCTGTTTGGATCATTGTAAAAAGACTCTTTAATTCAAAAATTATTTAAATTTATATATATATCATCTCAAAAATATTATTTATAAAAGAAATTTTAATAAATGATTTTTTAAAAACTATTAATATTACCAAACACATATTTTTCAAACATTCAATATAAACGGTCAATCAAACATGCAATAATAAACAACCAACTGTAAACATACAACGAGGCCAAAGATTATCCCAAAAGAAAACCTAAAGAAAAAAGGGAAAAAAAGACCGATAGGTGAGAGAATATTCGTGGAAGATTTACACCACAAAGGAAAATACAAGTTAAAAACCATCGTAACCGTACACGTGGACCAATCATCTTTCCCCGAACACGTAAAAATGACAGACGTGTGCAGCAGTTGTACATTTTCCTTTTCTTTTTTTCTTATCAGTTGCTTCTCACTTTGCACAATTCAAAAGTTAAAGATATATTCCAACTGCTGCACTCCATTGATTTCTCCTTCCTATCAACAATCACAACTACAGCAAGCAACAAAGAAAGAGAGAGAAAGCAAGACGAAAGCTTCCTTTAGAGAGAGAAAACTCAATCTCAACTCAAAAATGGCGAACCAACAATCTTTGGTCTCGATCTCTGCTACCAACGACGAGTTATGCAACTGGGAACTCATCAATCAGTCCGATTACGATGACGACGATGAAAGCAGCAGCATCTACGACATCGAGTTCATCGATCTCCTCGATTCTCTCTCCTCATCTTCCGATCAAGAACAAGATGGCGCCACCGAGATGAACAATCGCGATGAAGATAGTGACGTTACGATGGGATCATCTCCTCCGATCCGTAGATTTGACGAGATCAGTTATGCTAGGGTTGTTCAATTAGGTCAGAATCTCGGCGTTTCTAGTGATAATTTCAGCAGTTTCGGGGCGAATTTAGGGCACAGTTCATGTCGGCGTGATTATTATTACGATGACGGGTTGAGAAATATCCATGATTATCATCACGAAGACGATCACGATGATGATGATCATGATGAGGAGAGCGATGATGATGGCGGATATGATGTCGATGATGAATTAGTGCCATGGGAAGTCAAGGATCGAGTCGGAAGACAGAGGATGAGGAAATTGGGGAAAAGAGCTTTTGCGAAGATGACGAAATCGAAGAAATCTGCGTACATCTACACAAGGCCTGGATGTGTTCGTGGTAAGCATGGTTTGGGATTGAAAGCTTATTAAAGATATGATCAAAACTTGATCAAATCTGGGCTTGAATTGTCTTTCTCTATCGATCGGTATGTATATGTCATTAGGCGAATGATTTGATCTAGTTTTATTTCGTCTAATTGCTAGATCTAGTTCTCAGTTGTTAGTTGATTTCTGTTAATGACTAGCTTAATCATTCAAAAAAATGTAAATTTGTGATTTGATTTAGGTATCTGTGGTTGTTGTTATGGTATGGAATATGGACCGTACTCATCGTGGTTCTTGTAAATTCTTGATTTAATCAAAAAGACTGTTATTATGTTTGTATATGTGTTGTCTTTTATGGTTTCCATTTCCGTGTTATTGAGATATTCTTATGGATAACTTTGATGGATTTGAATCCAAAGGACTTGGTTTTTCTTTTTTCAATTATTCAAAATCACAAATGCTGAAAAGTTGTATGTAGAAGCAAAGTTGGCCCCTTAAAAAACCACACCTAGCAAGACAAACCCGATACCAGAACAAATTCGAATGGCTGATCCGATCTTTAACCAAAACTTGAAACTGATCGGAACCGTAATCCGAAAAGTGATCCGTTTAAGATATACATCCAAATGACTCAAATTAAATCAGAACTCAATCGAAAAAAACCCTTACCTAACCTGACCCAAAGTTTAACCCGCACTCGAGCTAACTTGAACTGATTCACCCGAATTGCCCGGTTTAGTAGAAACAGCTAGGTAACAATAGAATAAGACAGTTGACATTGACACAGCACCCGTTTAATTAGAGTTGTTCTCATAGACTTGCCATGTTACTTGGATTTGATAAAATGAAGTTTGAATGAATTGGATTGGATTGGATTGGATTGAATTGGATAAGTTATGGTATTTTTTTTTGGAAATTGTGTTTTTAGAGATGATGTTTTTTTGAGGAATTGTCAATTGTGTAAGGTTTGGATTATATTGAATTGGAAAGAGATATCAATGCAAAGAACATGGTGTTGTTTATTATGCTTGTACTTGTATATGTGTTCTATTTTATAGTTTTCATTTTCGAGTTATTGGAATATTCTTGTCAGTAAATTCGATATGTAAAAAGAGGGGAATTTTATGCGTGCTTATTTAAAACCGCCTATATTTAAATTGTAGACTACTTGGGATGAAATTTTCATTTAGATAAGGTTGGGTGACACGAATTTCGTCCAAAAATATTTTTTATATGTCTTACCTTCATCAAATTGGTATTTGTTATAACTTTTGACATTATTTTTTTAATAGTAAGTATTAATTATAAAAAGTTTAAAATACGTAGGTCGTGTCTGTTGACACAAATAATACCCTAATTGAATTAGCTCCTGTTAAACTTGTTTCTAAATATTTTTTTAATATAAAAAATAATGGATAAAATTATAGTTTTAATATATAATAATATAGGTTTAATGGTAGGGTAAGTCACTTAAAAGATGCTTTGCTGCAAGACTAATATCATTTTATAATTTGGTCTTTTGTTTGTCTTTGAATTTGGTCACCTGTGGGTAGGTTTTTGTTTGTCTTTGAATGGATGAATATTTGTGAAAGTTTGAATTTGCACAAATTACAGATGGGGAAGTGTGTGAACAGAGCTTGTAATAAGTGAGAGGCCATAATGTTGTGGAATTTGTTATCTTGATGAGTTTACGATCTTGTTTGTATCATATTATCAGTGTGTATGTATTGTTTATTTTACCTTTTTTTTCATTTTTTTTTTACTGTTTAGCTGTTATAAATAATATGTAAAATTTTAAATTTTCATGGAATTGAATAATAAAAATAAAACTTTGAAAAAAAACAAGTGCCACGTGATGATGGTGAGATTTGATCTTTTCCCCTATTTTTGGAGTATATAATAATGAGTGGCTTTTTTTGGAGCATGTATTTCTTTTGGCATTATTGAATTTGGTTGGACTTTGGTGAAGCATACATTTTGTGGATTTTGGGTTCATGCTGAAGTTTTAATCTTACTTATGGTGCGACTGGTTGTTTTCCGGGAAAAACTTTCTAAGAAAAAACTTTCTCGGGAAAGACTTTCCCTGGCTCCCCCTTGGGAAACTTTTTAATGGGTTTGTGAGGGAAAGTATGGGTCCCACATCAAAACTTTTCCGGAAAAGTTTCTCAATCAAATATGGGTAAGTTTTTCAACTCGGGAAAGTTGAGTTTCTCAACCAAACGCCCCCTTATTTCAGGGTCTCTTTCTTGCAATTATACATATAGAGTCTTAATCAACCGGTTCCTTATAAGCAAAAATTAGGCGTGATTTTAAAATGATTTGATCATTTGCACATGGACCCGCTGGTGAAGGAAAATTGCACCACTTTTAAAATGAAAAGAGATGAATTGACTCAACAAAGGAGACTCAGGAGTGAATATCAACCTATCGCCCAACCATCACCACCCAATCAAAGTCTATGCTCATGTTGTTTTATTCTGTGCGATTATTTTTACCTAACATGACCCTGTTCTTTGGTTAGATTGGATATAACTCTCTCAACTTATTCAAACTTATCTAAACCTATCCAAATCTAATACAATTCCCCCAAAAAGCATTCACTCTAAAAACACAATTCCTAAGAAAAACATCATAACTTATCCCAACTTATCCAAACTTATACCAACTTATCCATCCAAACTTAAAAACAACTCAACCAATGAACAGGATCATAATCTAACCTAATCTAATCTTAATACCTAACCTCAACATCAATCTCAAGAAATCCAAATTTTATTTAGAAAAAATATTTACTCTTCCACTAACTTACCTATCCTAAACTTATTCCTAGCATAATTAATCTAACTTAACATTTCCTAACTTTTCCTAACTTGATCTTACGTGTCCAAAGAACAACCCATGTATGGCCCTCGATCTCTTTCCGAGCATATGTAAGTTAGTTAGTAAGAAATGTATGTAACTTAGGCCCCGTTCTTTTGTGCGTTGCGTTTCCGTTGCGGTTAGTTGCGGTAGATTGCGGTAAGTTGCAGTGGAAATAGTAAAAAGGTAATGGTAATTTGCGGTATGTTGTGGTAGGTTGCGGTAACTTGCATTGCGGTTTGTTAGAGAAAAGTGAGTAGCAAGGTAACAGCGGAAGCGAATAATAGAATCGAAAACGAGATGACGGATATTACGACAAAATTTAGGAACGAAAAATAAGCGATAAAATCAAACACCAGAATTACGTGGGAAACCGAAGAACTCGGAGAAAAACCCACGGACGGCGACAGCCAGAAAATAATCCACTATGAGAAAGGAGGAGTACAACCTGATCACTATCACAGGGTGTGATGCGATCCACAAAGGAGATTACAATAACAATCTCTCAACACTCAACTCACAATCTCTCAGGATACACTGGGAAAAATATTGGTGAGACCCCTTTCTCTCTCAATATTTTCTCTCTCTCTAGCTCTCTGTGTTTACCGATGTGTTTTTGGTGGAGAAACATGCACCCTATTTATAGGGAGAACTCCCTATCACCTAACTTGACTCCCACTCCAAATAGATTTAGAATCTTATACAATTAGGAAACCCAACACAATAAGGAAACCTAAATAATATCCTAATACAATTAGGAAACAAATAATAGTGAGATCAAGAGATTTGGTGATTTTAGGACACTTTCCTAACAAACTCCACCTTGGACTAAAATCAACGAATCATCGGTCCAGATAAACATCTTGACTGTCGCCATCAACACGCCCCTCCGCAGGGCATGGCCCCGCAGGGCTCTCACATGCTTAGAACACCAACTAAGTCCAAACAATATTCGAACTTAGCTATAGATAGAGGCTTGGTTAACATGTCTGCAGGATTATCAGAAGTATGAACCTTCTTCACCACGATCTCTCCTGCAGCAACTGTATCTCTGATGAAGTGATACCTGACGCTTATATGCTTGGTCTTTGAATGATAAGTGTCATTCTTTGTTAGATGTATAGCACTCTGACTGTCTGAATAAACCACAGTCTCGCCCTATGGTACTCCAAGCTCCATGACCAATCCCCTCAACCAAATGGCCTCATTCACTCCTTCCGTTGCAGCAATATATTCAGCCTCTGTAGTAGACATGGCTGCTATAGATTGAAGTGAAGCTTTCCAAGATATTGCTCCTCCACACATGACGAACACATACCCTGAAATTGAGCGTCTCCTATCCAGATCTCCACCATAATCAAGATCAACATAACCTGCAACATCAGACGTTGCAGCACTACCTCTATCATACAGGATGCCCTTCTCCAAAGTACCCTTCACATAGCGAAGGATCCACTTCACTCCTTCCCAATGCTCCTTCCCTGGATTCTGCATATATCTACTCACCATACTAACTGCGTGGGACAGGTCAAGTCTAGTACACACCATAGCATACATCAAACTACCGACTGCACCAGCATAGGGAATATTAGACATCCTCCTTACCTCCAAATCAGATTTAGGACAGTTCTCACCAGACAACTTGAAGTGTGCAGCTAAAGGAGTTGAAAGCGCTACGCTTTCTCATGTTGAATCTATCCAACACCTTCTCCGGATATTTCTTACGAGACAGAACGGCTTCCCCGCCTTTCTATCCCTTTGGATCTCCATACCCAAAATCTTCTTCGCCTCGAGGTCTTTCATCTCAAACTCCTGGTTGAGTTGAGATTTCAGCTTCTTTATTAGTGACATGTCCCTGGAGGCAATCAACATGTCATCCACATACAATAATAAATAAATGAAAGACCTTTCTTCAAATTGCCTGTAGTACACACAATTATCATAGTGACTTCTTGTGTACCCTTGCCCTACCATAAAGGTATCAAACCTTTTGTACCACTGCCTGGATGCCTGTTTAAGTCCATACAAGGACTTCCTTAATCTGCATACTTGTTCCTGTTTACCAGGAACGATGAAACCCTCTGGTTGCCTCATATATATTTCCTCCTCCAACTCGCCATGGAGGAAAGCTGTCTTGACATCAAGTTGCTCGAACTCCAAATCAAATAGAGCAACAAAGGCAAGCAAGGTACGGATCGACGTATGCCTCACGACTGGCGAGAATACTTCGTTGTAGTCGATTCCTTCTTTCTGGTTGCAACCCCTTACCACTAATCTGGCCTTCCACCTTGCACTTTCTACACCAGGGATACCTTCCTTTCTCTTGTACACCCACTTCAGCGAAGAGCTCGTCGCCCTTTAGGCAACTCACATAGCTCCCATGTATGATTTTTCTGCAGACTCTCCATCTCCTCTTGCATAGCTCCTATCCAATTTGAGGCATTCGGACAAGAGATGGCCTCCTGATAGGTAGAAGGTTCGGCACCTTCGAGTCTCCTCTGCAACACTCGGCACATAAGCAATCATAGCATCATCTTCTTGAGATATCGCTGGTCTCCCGATCTCCCTCCGGGACGATCTCTAGCATGCATGGTTGTTCCTCCACCGAGGAACATTCGTCTCAATCTCGGCTCATCAACTGAGTTGGTTCAGGAGCATCGATGGTTGCTCGATTGCGAGTTCCAAAGACTCCACTGAGCACGCTCCACCTCGAACACCATTCTTCCTGCATCCTTCTCCTGATTTCATGCATCATCAGAAGTACCGGTAGATTCCATTCCAGATAACATAGCAGTTTCATTAAAGGTTACATCTCTAGACTGAATAACTTTCATCAAATCAGGACACCACATTCTATATCCCTTAGACTCAGACCCATAACCTAGAAAACATGCATTTAACAGCCTTGGGAGACAGCTTCCCATCATTCACATGGACATATACAGGACATCCAAAAATTCTCAAATTAGAATAATTAACTGGATTACCTGTCCATACTTCCTTTGGAATCTGGTATTCGATAGAGGCATGAGGTGATCTGTTCAGCAGGTAGCAGGCAGTAGATATCACCTCTGCCCAGAACGATTTGTTCTTCCAAGGCCCTGCATTCGAGAGCATGCAGCGTGCTTTCTCCAGGAGTGTCATGTTGATTCTCTCGGCTACCCCGTTTTGCTGAGGCTTACCCACCAAGGTTCGATGCCTCGCAATCCCATGCTCCTCGCATTGACATGAATTCAGAATCAACAAACTCCAACCCATTGTCAGTCCTGAGTTTCTTGATTTTCCTGCCTGTCTAGTTCTCCACCAAAGCTTTGAACTTCTTGAAATATGAGAATGTCTCATTCTTGTGCCGCAGGAAATAAACCCAAGTCTTCCTCGAGAAGTCATCCACGAATGTCAACATGTAGCGCTTGCCACCCAGTGATGGCACTCTAGCAGGACCCCATAAATCTGAATGAATATAATCAAGGATCCCTGCTGTTGTATGTTTAGCCCTTGAAAAGCTAACCCTCTTCTGTTTCCCGTAGACACAGTGATCGCAAAACTCCAACTTGCCGATCTTTGCGCCTTCAAGGTATCCCTTCTTGCTCAACATTGACATTCTCTTCTCGCCCATGTGGCCTAGTCTCATGTGCCACAGTTTTGTGCTGTCGGACTCATCAAGATTTAGGACTGCCGCTACAGATCCTGTCACTGTAGACCCCTGCAGGATGTATAGACTGCCCTTCCTGATTCCCTTCATAAGAACCATGAAACCCCTGCACACTTTCAAAACACTATCTTCTCCTTTGTACCTGCAGCCGTTAGCTTCAAGAGTACCCAAAGAAATTAAATTTCGAGTCATGTTAGAGATATGACGAACCTCCTTGAGAGTTCTAACGATGCCATCATGAGTCTTGATTTTGATGCTACCGATTCCTGTAACCTTGCAGTCTGTGTCGTTACCCATGACTACGACCCCGGTGTCAACATTCTCATAAGACTCGAACCAGTCCTTATGAGAACACATATGATAGGTGCACCCCGTGTCAAGAACCCACTCATCTCTAGCTATCCTACTCGATGTGGTAGCCAAGGCATCATCCGTAACTACAAACCCATCACCATCTGACTCAGACTCTACCCAGTTTGAGGTACCAGGTTTGGTGTGATTATCCTTACTCTCCTACTTCTGGTCTCTCTGTTTTGCCCAACAGTCTTTCTCTATATGCCCCATCTTACTACAGTAGTTACACTTCTTATTCCTGTGAGGATTCCTAGACTTTGAATGGTGTTTAGACCTCCCTCTAGACCCGTTTCCCTTACGTTCAGTATTTCTACCCCTTACAACCATAGCATCACCACCCTGGTCATCACCATCGGTATCAAGTTTCTCCTTAGACAGTAAACTAGCCTTTACTTCACTAAGGATAAGGTCACCACGATTCCCATACAACATGATTTCCTTAAATTGTTTATGTGATGCAGGTAGGGACATAATTAAATGAAAAGCCTTATCCTCATCAGTGTGTTTTATATTCATTGATTCCAATTCAGTAATAATAGAATCAAATTCACTAACATGTGCCTGGATAGAAGTACCTTGGGGCATCTTCAGCCTGTAGAATTTCTCCTTCATTTGGTACTTGTTTGCACGACTCTTCGACATGTACATCTCTTCCAGTTTGGTCCAGAGCTCCCGAGGTTTCTCGATATGCATCACCTCTCTCTGAAGTGCTTCGTCAAGCACAACTGAATCCCTGCCAGAGTCTTATCTTCAAGTTTCTTTCACTCCCTTGGAGTCAGATTCCCCTTGATATCCTTCTGGAGTTTTTTGAATTCATCATCGCTCATTGTCGCATCAGTCTTCGTGTCGGGATACTCAATCACATCCCATAACCCGTGCTGAATCAAGACCGCCTTCATCTGCAGTCTCCACATATAAAACTCCTCGTTCCATCAAATTTTGGAATATCGCACTTCATGATTGAAGCCATCTCCACCTTGCTCTGATACCACTTGTTAGAGAAAAGTGAGTAGCAAGGTAACAGCAGAAGCGAATAATAGAATCGAAAACGAGATGTCGGATATTACGACAAAATTTAGGAACGAAAAATAAGCGATAAAATCAAACACCAGAATTACGTGGGGAACCGAAGAACTCGGAGAAAAACCCACGGACGGCGACAGCCAGAAAATAATCCACTATGAGAAAGGAGGAGTACAACCTGATTACTATCACATGGTGTGATGCGATCCACAAAGGAGATTACAATAATAATCTCTCAACACTCAACTCACAATCTCTCAGGATACACTGGGGAAAATATTGGTGAGACCCCTTTCTCTCTCAGTATTTTCTCTCTCTCTAGCTCTCTGTGTTTACCGATGTGTTTTTGGTGGAGAAACATGCACCCTATTTATAGGGAGAACTCCCTATAACCTAACTTGACTCCCACTCCAAATAGATTTAGAATCTAATACAATTAGGAAACCCAACACAATAAGGAAACCTAAATAATATCCTAATACAATTAGGAAACAAATAATAGTGAGATCAAGAGATTTGGTGATTTTAGGACACTTTCCTAACATGGTTAGTTGCGTTTAACGCACAAAAGCACGGTGCCTTAAATTATGATGCGTTTGGGTAGTCAAAGACCCTGAGAAATGATCAACCTTTCTAAGTTGATCGACTTATTTTGTTTATATATGGATTTAGGTTGACTTAAAGAAAAACTTTAAGGGAGCCTAACATTTCCTACATTTTCCTAGAAAAATTTCTATTAGGAAGGAGTTAAGGGAAATTTTTCCCGGGGAAATCTTTATCATGGAAAATTTTCCTCGGAAAAATTTTCTCTAGGATTCTTGCCAAACGCTTGCTTAGTAAAATAGTACTACCTCCGTTCTTTTTTAACTGTCACCTAGGAAATTGTGTTAAAAACTTTGACCGTCAATATCTTAATTTGTATGATTCATCGTACAAAATTGATGTCATTAGATTCGTAATAAAAAAATACTATTAAAAAAGTATAATATTATAAATTTTTATAAAAATTCTATATTAAAAATTATTAATTAAAGATTGACATTAAAAACCGTAAATGACAGATAAAAAAGAACGGAGGGAGTAAGTTGGTATGTAGGTAAGGTTAAAATATATTATATTTTATTCTTTTTACGTAAAGGTAAGGAAAGTAGGTTAGAGTAGTATAGGTAAAATTGATAAAGTTAGTAGGCATAGTTATTAAAATCCCGATCCTGATCTACGATCTTACGATTTTATGATCCAAAATTCTCGATATGATTCTACTATCTACACACGATCCACGATCCTGCATGGGTTAATTCCGATCCTAACTACCCCATGGATTCTAGTCATGATCCCGATTTTAACAACCTTATTAGTAGGTTAAAGTTATATGGGATAAACATAACTTACATTCAGAAAGAACATCATAATACTCTCAGGAACACATACCAAAACCAATATTTTAAAATCCCGCCTAAGCAAGGACTTGGAGAACACATATTTTATGTAATTTATAGGCGCTAATAAATGTAATGTATTTGAAGAGGTTGGACAATACCACAATATACAATTTCTTCATATTACTACTTTTTTGCCTTTTTGGAGTGTAGGATTTTTGGTAGAATCTTAAGCTAAATCTTAGGTGCATAATGTTGATGTAAAATCGGTGTAGGATGGGAATTTACTCGGGTATTCAAGTGAGTCGAAGGCATACCTTCTCTCCTTCGACTTATATAACTGCGGTATATAGTCTGCAGGATAAAACACTTGCCTTGTAGAAACTTAGACTCTTACTCTCATGTCAACCTTAGAGATTGTGGCCACCAAAAACCAAGGAGATGGGATTCTCGTTGGAATGAATATGATGGGTCCTATGTCACAAACTTGTAAATGGCATTCAGACTTGACACCATTTGACAACCCCTTGAAATGGCATCATATCCACCCTATTTATAAGCCATGAAGAGGCACTTGGATAGGGTGGATATGGATGAGATTTAGCATTGTCATAAGGATAAGATTAAGGATAAGATATCCTTGTCATCTTTGGATAATATAGATACTAAAATAATTAATTCATTATTATCCACTCATCAAATGTATGAAAACATGCTTAAACTATCCATGCATAAAACTGACTAAATATTATCAAAGTTACCTCCTTACTTGATAATACATGCATGTGTTACCCTTAATAGGGCTAATTAGGTCCCGAAAAGTCTACCCGACTTTTCCTTATACCCAATATCCTATCTTATGAGTTAACTTAGATAAAACCAAGTCACTAAACTTATCATACACTTGAAATTATCCAACAATCCCCCGCCATTTCGAGTGTATGGAATTATTAACCAATATTCCAACACCCCCGCCATTTGTGACATATCATAAACACACAACTCAGAAGATAGGATATTGGGTATAAGGAAAAGTCGGGTAGACTTTTCGGGACCTAATTAGCCCTATTAAGGGTAACACATGCATGTGTTATCAAGTAAGGAGGTAACTTTGATAATATTTAGTCACTAAACTTATTATACACTTGAAATTATCCAACACATAATTGTCAAAAACAAATACTAGGATGGTTTGTACACAAGACTCATCCCAAAATAGTTATCATATAAAATATTTTGTAATGTAGTATTATCCAACACCTTCAAATTATAACATATTAGCAACCAAAACCATATATTATAAGTTGAAAATTCAATCATAGATGATTTTTTTTTTTTTACTATGGTAGTTACAAATTTCATACCATTAATTTGTTTAAAATAATTTCCTCTGTTTAAAAGTTTATCTCGTAATAAATAAGGTTAATTGTTGTAATAAGTTACCTTGATCGGCCGCATGACACATGGTGATTAACTATCGGTTGGTTCGCACCCTAGCCTCCTCAGCTCACATTCTTTCTCTTTAGAAAACCTTAACCCTTCTTTTGATAGGGTTGTTATCGGTCCTTCTTATCGATGTAAGTTCTAATTTGATTGATTTCTATTTCGATTATTAGTTTGATTTTAGTTTACAGAAATACACAAATAAAAGTTTTGGTTTTGCGTTTTTGCAAAACAAATAACCGCGATTAGTAGCAAAGTATGATTTTAAAGTAGATGTTAAATTTTTTTCGAGAGTGTTTACTAGGGATGGCAATGGGACGGGGCGGGTGCGGGGGGTATATTTCCCGTCCCCATCCCCGCACGGGCAACCCACCCCCATCCCCGCCTCATTATTCATCGCGGGGGAAAAATCTTCCCCATCCCCATACCTAGCGGGTAACCCAAACCCAATGGGGTACCAGCAGGAATGAAACTAAAACCAAAACTAAGACAATTATGGGGTGAAAATGAAGAATTAAGGTGAAAGAGAATAAATTATTTATATAAGCTTAGAGTTTTTGATTAATTAAAATTACAAATTGCCCGAAGTTATACATATAACTTTAATGTAGAAAGGGTATTTATGTATTTTAAAATAAAATGAGGACGGGGATGAAAAATATGTGGTGGGTAATGTTCTTGAGTAGGGAAACAGGGGCGGGGTTGGGGAAAATTTGTCCCCATCCCCGCCCCATCCGATCCCCACGGGATTTAATTCTTCGCCCCATCCCCATCCTCATTGGGAGTGCAAATTTTTCCCCAGAGTGGAGCGGGGCCTTGACGAATACGGGGATTCCACGCCCCACTGCCATTCCTAGTGTTTACTTCAAATTTCAAAAAACGGTTAATCGCATTTCAATGCAGGTAACTAACAGTTTCAATTTGATTTTGACTTCTAAATTCCACTTGTGGTTAAAGGCAAAATACAGTCGAAATTTAAGATTAAAAATCCGTAAACTGAAAATACGGTTAATCGACTACCCACCCCATAATGCATGCTATGCGTGGCTACTGATATTGATGAGAGATGTGACATTAATCGAATGATGCTTTTGAGGATTGTCATTTGTCATCACGTTTGGAGCATACCAACGAACACTATGACTAGACCTGACAATTCTTGACCCGACCTGGAAATCCGACCCGCAAAAAGTGGGTTTTGAGCACGAAATTCTGACCCGGGACCCGAAAATGACCCGACCCAAAGAACCCGGTAAAAAGCGGGTCAGGTCGGGTCAGGTTTGGGTCGACCCGTTGTGTCAGACACTTTAATTTTAAGTGTTTTGTCTACTTTGACCTTGTGCAAAAAAATGGGTCCATTCCATGAAAATTAAGGCCCAAAAGTAAAATATTGAGTGGTTTTGGAAAGTTATGCGTAGAGAGAGATATACAAAATGAAATAATCAAATAACAAATGGCCAAAACAAAACCCTAACACTGTCACTCACTCACTCTTTTAGTGAACCCTCAAACTCCTGCGGTCCCTCATCTCTCTCTCTTTCAGTAAAATAGTGTATTATTGTCAAATGTCAAAGTTCAGTGCATTATTGTCCAATACACCAAAAGTTTGGTATATTAGCATCCCAAAACCCTATATATTTCATAAGTATTTTTATTCGTGATTGTTGACGTAAACCGCATAATACTTGTAGACTTGAAGATTGTTAAATTTTGTCCATTAGGTGTATATTAATATGTCAATACAACTATGACATATCATGGTGGTCGAACTTGGAATGGAATGATACATTACATAGGCGTCTTTGACTAATTATAATCAATTTTATCAGTCGTAAGGGACTGAGAAAAAGGCCGGTCATGACCCGTAAACCCGACCCAAACCGCACGAAACCGGAATACACCCGACCCGTATTTACCCGAACTCGAAATACACTCGACCCGTATTTACCCGAACCCGATATACGACCGACCCGTAACCCGCCCGCCCGCCCGTATTGACAAGTCTAATTATGACTATGGAAAATGTTGGGTTTTTATTTCTATGGGCTGGATATAATGTCGGCCCACATTGGGCCTAATTACATGTGTGTGATTAATGTCCTCAAACACTTGGATCCGACAAGTTGGGCCCGCCCGATTTGACATGGAATCTCCTCATTTGGATCTTGGTTTCTTGGCCGATACTATTTTGGGTCACGCGGACATCATAACATTATATGCTTACCATTGTGCCAAATTAATAGGACAATAAATGGCAAATTTGTCTCCTAGAAAGCATCATGATTTATTATATTTAAGATTGACAGAAATTTAGGTTTGGAATATTTTAGATTCAAATTATTCAAATAAGATTGTGGATAGGTTAAGATCAAGTGAAAACAATAAGAATACAAAAACATTATGTCTTGATTTCGGTTGTAATCTATTATTGATATTAAATGTCGAATGAAAAAAACTACAACTAAACCATTTTACGATTTTTGATCCAGAAAATATTTAAATAGGTCAATTTTCAAACAACCTACTTATATTTTATGTCTCAATTGTTGTGGTATTATGAATACAAGACATGGAGCAAGAAGCCAAGGTGTTATGATAGATTATTATACATTAATGTTGTGTTTGACATGGAGCAAGACATGTAATTTTTATAAAAGTTTGACAACCTATATTTCTTATAGGATGTCACGCTTGAGTCCTATGTTTTGATTTTGAATGGATATGTTCCTTAATCTCAATTGTATGAAAAAGTAATAGGTCAAATCGAATACTCTTTCCATTATTTATTATATATCTATTATTATGAGGTATGTTTAATTATTTTTTGTAAAATTTTATCATTAATGATTCAATATATATAATGATAAAAATATGAAGTTAATCACATCATTTATCATGTAAAATGTTTTCATAGTCAAGTAAACTTTAGATATACAACATGTTATCAATGATCAAAATAGTGCATTGAAGATTATAAAAAAATAAAAGTGATTGAGGTTGTGGAACGGAGGAAATATATGATAAATTCGTAGAATAATTAAGGTGGATACCAAAATCTTCTTCAGTTCTTGCAACCAAGTTGTTATGAGTCATTAGTACCAATTTCCACCATATTTGCACAATGCAAAAGGAATATGATTAATAATAATTTGATTGCAAGAACAGAGGAAGAGTTATTATGAGAATCATATTCTTCAGTTCTTTGCAACCACCATATTCGACCGAATTAGAAATATTACTTTTTCCTATTTTCTTGCCAAGTATATATTATATAGGACTGTCTCATGTTAAAATAACGTAAGACGGGGTGCCACGTCAGATTTCAGAAAAATGAGGCCACTCTCTTGATTCGCGTGTGTGGTATACTCTCCCTATATAAAGTCTATAATTTCTCTCTCATCCTATTGTCAAACACTAACAATTAGAGCAAATTAGAAATCGCATCCGCGCGAAGATCGTCGGCCGATTGACCTCGGATAACGTCGTCGTCTCGGGTAAGTAAGCCTTGCTACGTATATTCGATTATGGATGTCGGGATTATATGTCAGTGTTAAACGTGTGGATATTTGAATTAGTGACTATTCTTCGAATTCGTGAATTTTCAGAGGATCACAAAGAATCAAGAACCACTTTCAAAGGAGGAAAAAAACTCAATGCGACACAAGCAAATGATGATGTGAATGACTCCATAGTTATTGAGGAAATTGGAACCAAAACACCAAAAAAATTGATTTAATATATTAGTATACATGTTAAATCTACGATATTTTTATATGACTATTTAAACGTGGTGGGTTTACTTTTTAGGTTTAGTAGATGAGAACTATTGCAATTTTTGTTTGGTTAAGAATAATATTTGGTGGAATGCCGTTCTTGATCACTTACGTGTAACTATTTACAATAGTTTGTATGACTATATTATTATATTGGTTAAACTTAGATATTTCGTCACACCAAGGACACAATATTAGTCATTGCATGATAGAAAATTAGTCACACGTAAATATTGACCGTAATTTTGTCTCACCTAGGACACAATATTAGTCATTGCATGATAGAAAAATGACGGCTAATACGAGTGACTATTTATAATAGTGTGTATGACTATATTAGTATATTGGTTGAACTTACTAAGGATACAATATTAGTCATTGCATGATAGATTATTAGTCATGCATAAAAATTATAAATTTAAAGATTTCCGAAAAAAATATATGTTTAAATTCGGATAATTTGAAGATTACGGATTATTCGAAGATTATTTCCGAAAATAAATTTGAAAAATATACAAGATATACTGACCACACTCTGGGAAATAAATATAAGTTTGAATTTGAAAATTTCGAAAATAAATATTTGCTTAAATTTTGGAAGATTTCGAAAAAAAATACGTTTTAATGTATATTTTGGTAATTTAGTTTATTTCCATAATTGAAATTACCTCTTGCATATAGATAGGTTTCCCAAAAAAATATTTTTTAAACGTATATCTAGGATCCAAATTTGTCATATTTGTTAGATAATTTAGTTTTGGTAATTTGGAGATTTGGATAAATATTAGTCATATATAAATATTATAAAAATTTGAAGATTCGGATTATTTGAAGATTATTTCCGAAAATAAGTTTAAAAATATATAAGATATATTGACCAAACTTTGGAAAATAAATGTAAGTGCCAAAAATATACGTTTCAATTTAAAGTTTCCGAAAATAAATACACGTTTAAATTTGGCTATTTTTACGTAATCTTTTCTGACTATTTTTAAAAGCTTTTATACGTTTAAAAGCATTTATACATTCATATTTGGGTAGATTTCCATATATATATATATATATATATATATATATATAAGTTTAAACGTAATCATGTGTGATTATTAATAATAGTGTGTATAACTCTATTATTATATTGGTTAAACTTAGATATCTCAACATATCAAGGACACAATATTAGTCATTGTATTATAGAAAATTAGTCACGCATAAATATTGACCGTAATCTTGTCTCACCCAGGACACAATATTAGTCATTGCATGATTAAAAAAAATGATGGCTAATACGTGTGACTATTTATAATAGTATATATGACTATATTAGTATATTGGTTGAACTTACTGAGGACACAATATTAGTCATTGCATGATAGATTATTAGTCACGCATAAACATTATAAATTTGAAGATTCTGAAAAAAAATATATGTTTAAATTCAGATAATTTGAAGATTACAGATTATTCGAGGATTGTTTCCGAAAATAAGTTTCAAAATATATAAGATATATTGACCATACTCTGGGAAATAAATATAAGTTTGAATTTGAAAATTTCGAAAATAAATATTTGCTTAAATTTTGGAAGATTTCGAAAAAAATTCGTTTAAATGTATATTTTGGTAATTTAATTTATTTCCATAATTGAAATTACCAAAACTTGTATATAGATAGATTTTCCAAAAAAAAAATATTTTTTAAACGTATATCTAGGCTCCAAAAATTGGTCATCATTGAGGCGAATATTAGTCGCGGGCATTCTAATATTTATGTGACTACTATTATTATAAATGTATATGTGATCATTGGTCACATATATGCTAAGAATTGAGATATCGTAATATTTGTTGCCCTAAAAATTTAAATTAGTCACCTATATTTTAGCACACTTGACAGATCTGTTGTGATTTGTTTCCGAATTCGAGATACCATAATATTAGTCACCACTGACTGGTTTCTTAGTTACCTATAAATATACAATTTGCAAAAGGTATTTAGGGAATTCGTCCATTGAAAACGTGTGCGTTATTTACGGATAAAAAATATTCACCTAATATATGTTATTCCTTTTTTAAATTTAATTAATTTAATTAAAGAGAGTGATTTTACTCTCCTAATTATTCTTGTGCTTTCTTTTTGACAAAACTTGCCACGTAGGATGTCTCACGATATTTTATCGTGAGACGGTCTTATACTAGAATTTGCGCTTCTTGGCTAATTATACTCGTTACATATGGCCTTTTATTCCTTTATTAAGATCCAAATTCTTTGAAGGAGTAACCCTTAAATCAATTGTCTAACAAAACGTCACTTATATTTAAGCATTACCTTCTCTTTTCTCTTTCGCCTATAAGTGACTTTCGACTTTCCCAGACCCAAGGAGCTGAGAGCCCACAAAATCAGTATGCAAGTTAGGTTCACAATCAACATACCAGGTATCCACAAAGTCGAGAGTACGGTCAATATCACAATTTGATTGCCACCATCCCATTAACCTTTCATGTTTAAGCTGATTCTTCTTGATAAGACAATCTCTATTAGACGTCTCCAAATTCTTTGAAGGAGTAACCCTTAAATCGATTGTCCAACAAAACGTTACTTACATTTAAGTATTACCTTCTCTTTTCTCTTTCACCTATAAGTGACTTTCGACTTTCCCAGACCCAAGAAGCTGAGAGCCCACAAAATCAGTATGAAAGTTAGGTTCACAATTAACATAACAGGAACCATCCACAGAGTCGAGATCTAGTATGGTCAATATCATCCCATTAACCTCTTTACGTTTAAGCCGATTCTTCTTGATAAGACAATTTCTATAAGACGTCTGCAGTGCAGACATATAGCCGTAGCATTAAGAGATGAGTGTTACACACGTGGATTCTATCTTTATCTTTTATATCCAATTAATAACATTAATTCTAACTAACCTAATATGACACGATTAATGAGCGGGTTCCAAGAAGATGAAGATTAGGGTAATTAAGAAGGAAGTAATAGAATAGTAATCCTGAATCAGAAGCAGCATGTGCAGATAATGATCAACACACACAATGCGGGACAACTATTCCTATTCCTATTCCTATTAAAGTTGCTTTCCTAATTATTTAATTTAAATTAGTACGGATTACTACTTAATTATCATCCTAACTCAGGTTTACTTGTCAATTATGGAGCCTGGCACCTGTCTACTTATAATTCATTTTCAATCAAAGAACTACGTAGATATTATTGTTTAATATTATGTTTCTAATAGCACAAATTATATTAAATAAAGTAATTCAAAATTTATTTTTTCTGGTGAGCAATGAAGTTCAAATTTTATGAATGCAAAAAAAAATTATAATAGAGGAACGATGTCCTATACTACTAAAAATTCATTTATTTACAATCAATAACCTATAATAGATACTAATATCCTAGTAATTTAACCCCCAATTAATAAAAATTTAAAAAATAGTCGTTCAATATATTTCCCTTTAACTAATATTAGTTATATTTTATGAGTTGTGACATTATTTTTTAGTAGCAAGTATTAATTATTATCATAAGAAGCTTGAGATTCATAGGTCACGTAAATGAACACAAATGATACCCTAATAGAATTATCCCCTTCCGTTAAACTTATTTTAAGTATTTTCTAATATAAAAAATAATGGGTAAAAGTGTAACTTTATGTAATTTATATATGATATCATAGTTATAAAATTCAATCATATCATTTTATTTTATTTTAATATATAATAATATAATTTTAATGACAGGAAAGACACTTAAAACATGTCTTGCTACAAGACTCATATTATTTTCACTAATCGAAATAGTGCATGTCAGTATATATGAAGGCCATGGTGATAAATTAATTTTTTTCCTTTTTATAGTTAGAAAAGCATGAAAAAGGATATAACTAAATTGGAATAATGTAATTCAGGTAAATTGATAATAAATTTATCAATTAATGTTATAATTTAGCAACAGTTCTCTCACTCACGAGTGGCTTTGGTGGCTCATATGTTAAGAAGATGGCAGGTATTATACTGCGGAGAGCTTGGATCCAAAGATTAGGCAGTAACCTAGCTAGTTTGAAAAGAGACAATACTTTCTTAAAAAAAAAGAAAAAGAAAAAGAAAAAAGCAAAAAGGAAATAGACAATACTTCTTTTTTTTTTAAGACAACATTATCTCTAGTTTAATTGAAAATACATTTTAATGGAACAATGAAAGGCCCCAAAGAAAGTTGAGATTTTTAACTTAACTCATACATTTTAATGGAACTATAACATTTTGATTCACGTTTTAGATAATCATACATTTCAAAATTTAATTGAAATAATTTAAACATGGTGTTAGAGTGCAATTTCGACTTTTTTGATCGAATTGATGATAGTCTCCCTGAAGAAGGAAAGAAAGGAGCATGACTTGTAGAATAGCAAGTACATAGTAGTGTGAGAGTGGTAATCATAACTGACATGAAGTGAGATTCTTAAGATGCTATTTTTATTTTTGTTTTTTTTTTAATTTTTTGCGCTATATGTTTTATGCTGTAACATTTTTTTTTGATAATACTCCTATACTTTTTACACTGAGCTGACACTTGACTTTACTTGTACACTTTCCAACCCTTATGGTTTTTAATGATTGGAAAAAACAATGGTATAGAGAATTTAATTTCCCCTTTTGATCCGGAATCGAATAGCAAGCACCAAGATTTAAGTATAAGGATTAACAATTAAACTAGGGTTTAGGAAAACTCAATATTAGAATTCAAGAACAACATCAATTTTTAGGGTTTTGATGCATTATCAACAAAAACAACAACAACAATGAATATATGAACAAGGATAAAGATTGGTCATCACCTTGAACTCAAGCCTTTCATGGATGTTTAAAGGAGAACCACCAACAAGTCAAAGAGAGACCCAATAGACTTCACCAAGATTAGCATAAAGAAACACCAACTAATCCCTAAAGAAGCTGTTGGGATTCACCCATGAGTAAATGTCCCACATCGGAAAAGTAAAGAGAAAGGAAGTTACTCCTCTTAACACCAATTGGTTTTAAAATGGAACCTCACTTAACTTGTATACCATGGGCCTCGGTTGAAGTGGGTTCCCCCTGGATCCCTCAACAAGTGGTATCAGAGTCGATGGTTCGTTCGGCTGGGCGCATGCAAGGTGCGGGAAGATCACCATGGACAGAAGCAGGGACCATGGCGTGTGCGCAGCTGGGTCTCCTGAATGCGTAGAGTGGTGCCATGAGACTCTGTAGAGTAAGGTGCGGCTATGATGAGCTCCTGATGGTGACTTGAAACCTTGGCAAAAAGAGGCTTCCGATCAAGGGGGAGAGACTTATGTGTGAATGGGGAGATTGTTGGGATTCACCCATGAGTAAATATTCCACATCGGAAAAGTAAAGAGAAAGGACATGATATATAAATCAAGTGGGTTACTTCTCTTAACACCAATTGGTTTTAAGATGGAACCTCACTTAACTTGTGTACCATGGGCCTCGGTTGAAGTGGGCTCCCCCATTGGATCCCTCAACAGAAGCCACTCCCAATCACCACCATTAATGAATAAAGAAGAGGAAGATTTGAGGAGGGTTTTCAAATACCCAACAAGATTTTCATTCTTGAAAATGTTTAAAATGTTCATTAGTAGTACAAAAGATGGGGGAGAGGATTTAAATATGAGAGGGGGAAATTGGGGAAGAAACATAACAAGAGGAGGGGAGAAACTCACGCAAATTGACTAAAATAGCATGAGGCGCGACCAACGCCTGGGGAGGCACAACCAGCTCCTCATGCAGAAACTTGGCACGGAGAAAACATTGGAGGCTCAACCAGTGCCTGTCGGTGTCTGCTGACTTTCAACGTGTATAATTTTTTTGTTTTAACTCTGACTTATGCGTATAATATATCGACAGAAAGCTCTCAATGTACTATGAGCTCGCTGAATTTGGTGGTCAACAAAGGTATATTGAATAAGTTATAATCAAAAGAGTGAAGATATGTCTTTTCTTATTGCTCAAAAATATGATATTCTTCAACTTACTCCTCTTGACTTGGTCTTGTTTCCTCATGACTTCTTCGTAGCCTCCTTGGGGTTAGTTTTCCAGGCTTGATTTAATTTTCCATGGTTCCATCCCGACCCTTGTATAATGACCAAAACACCACTTGGCAGGATTCCGACCTTGACTTGACTCCTCCGGCCTAACATTGAATCTAACAGCTCCGTTCTTGTTTTCGTGGGTGATTTTTCGGGCTTGAGCGTTGAAAAATTAGTTGGTTCACCATAAGACTTCTTCGATATGAGGCTAAGTTCCCCAAGGCATTTGAAAATCTTAGGATTGGTCCATTAGTCTAGTGAAGCCCTAAGTACCCCCTTGATCCTTATAGATCACCTTTTTATTTTAAAAGTATTCAAGAAGGATATTTTTTCAGTCCATTTGAAAAATCAATGACTAAAATCTTACAAAAGGGACCAACCACTTGTTGGCTGTTGCCAAGCTAATCTCCCTGAAGTGATTACTAAAGTAGGCTCCCTCCTGAAAAAGACTCAAATAGTTATAATTTTTGTAAGAGTGCTGTTTTGATTTTGAAGTAGCAAAATTCATTAAGAGTGTGTTTGGTAGGGGGGAAAACATTTTTTTGGAAAATATTTTCCCAATTTTCTAGTGTTTGGTACAAAAAAAAGTTTAGAAAATCATTTCCAAATAAAATCATTTTCATCTAAAGGAAGGAAATTGACTTCCTTTGATCAACCTAGAAAAATCTTTTTCCACCATTGATTGTTGGATCGATTTTTACTACTAACCCTAACTGAAATTTGAGGCCGAAATTTAACATTAACAGTTTTGTTCGAAATTTTTTAACACATAAAAAAACCTCAAATATAAATTTTTAGCTCAAAATATTTTTATTTGATAACATTTATCTCGATATACATCAAATCAGAAGTTTTTGCCCTAAAACTGACTGAAACTTTTAAAAATTCAAACTGAACCGTTTGAATCGAAACTTTATGATTTAATAGCATGAACTAAGAAAAGCTCAAATATAAATTTTGAGCTCCAAATATTTTCATTTGTAACATATATTGCCACTTTTATCGACATTTTTTTTGCGGTTAAATATGACTGAAATTTAAGAGCAAAATTCAATTTTCTCAGTTTGTCACGAAGCTTTACAATACGATAGAAATGATTAAAAAAGCTCAAATATGAATTTTGAGCTCCAAATATTTTCATTTGTAATATATAGCGCCACTTTTGTCGACATTTTTTTGCGGTTAAATATGACTGAAACTTAAAAGCAAAATTCAATTTTATCGGTTTGTCACGAAACTTTATAACACGATATAAATGATTAAGAAAAGCTCAAATATGAATTTTGAGCTCCAAATATTTTCATTTGTAACGTATAACGCTACGTATATCGATATAAATGATCATTTTCCGAAAAATAATTTATCTTCTACCAAACAAGGGCAAATTTGGCATGGAAGACCATTTTCCTTGGAAAACCATTTCTTATGGAAAACAATTTCCTCAGAAATCATTTTCTTCTCAACCAAACACACCCTAAATATGAATTATTTTCCATCGTCATTGTTTTAATCAAGTGTATTAAACAAACATCTAGGAAACCCTTCTTTTCAAGGGTTTTATGTGAAGCATCGTCACATATAATAAGAGATAGCGATCTATGAAAACTAGTATGAAAGTACAGGAATTGAAAGTCCAAACTAAGCCAACCAATCAACAACTCTATTTCCTTAATGTTAAATATGCAAAATGTGAACCTTTTGACATAAGTAAGCATGAAATGTCTTGGACCAACATGAAGATCTCTTAGGAATATGAAAAAGTTCCTTCATAACACTGATGAAGACTAAATTATCTCCTTCAATCTCTAAATTCAAATGCCCACCAGAACCGCATCTTGAATCTCATTCCTTATAGCAGTTGTTTTCGCAACAAGAATTGAAACATCTCCCAAATTGAATGATGACGCCAGGCCATCACAACCTGAAACTGGAAATCTCTAATGATGTAACCCCTTGCTGACTTATATCAAAATTTAGAACCATCAAAACAACTATATTTGATGTGTGTATATAGTTTAACATAAATTGCTTTGTTTATGGTGGCTATTATGTTCTAAGAAGAAAAATTATGTATCTATCTATAGGAGAGTAGAAATCTGTTGAATTGACAAGGCAACATATTTTACACCAGTAGGTAGTATGTATCATGTATGTATCTATAATCTATCTGAAATTTATGAATAGTGCTCCTATTATTAACTACAGTTGGCACTTAGCAGTACTTCTTCCAACACTGGGAAGCTATTGACAGCAGGAACTGTTCCTAGGTAGGACAAAATATCCAAGTGGGATTCGTATATCTGTAGACTGTATGTAATTCATCATATTTTTAGGGCAAAATACCTGAATTTTAGCAAAAATTAAACTATTCATAATCAGCAAATCACAAAACCTTAGAAGTTAGAACAACGATAAAAATCTGAACAACATTAAAATCTTCCAAACATTATGCTATTATACTATTTACGCCATGTTCTTTAGAGTGATAGGATTCAGGTAGATAAAGTAAGATTGGTAAGAAAAGAAAAGGTAAGCAAATAATTTTGGTTTGAATGTTTTTCAGGGATTGGGTAAGGTAGGTTAGATAAAATAAGGAAATGATGAAATAAACCTAACTAATTATCATTCTAAAGAACATACACTACAAGAAAAAGGTCTTGTTTCCATGCTTGTATACCCACGCATATTTATGAAGAAAGTGAGCATTTTCTACTCCTTCATTCTTTCATGCAAACTAAGAGTGGTAAGACATTAAACACATTTAATTTATAAGTGTGGCGACATGTTATAAGAGCCCTACCATGCTTATTAAGTGGAGTGATTGTTGATTCTAAATGAAACTCTTCTTTCCACGCATAATAAGCGCTGTAGACTACTATTAATTTTTTTAATTATAATTTTTCAAATACTTTTTCTAGAAAAATATTTAAAAAATTATAATTATAATTTTTTTAATATTATCGATCAATTAGTTAAAGATACATAAAAGATTAAAAAAAGAAGTCAAGTGGTATTTGTGTATATATGATATTAGATTAATTTCAAGAATCAAATGTCTAAAACATATTTTAAAAATTATAATTATAATTTTTTTTAAATATATCCATCTATTAGTTAAAGCCAAAATAGAAGATAAAAAAGAAAGTCAAGTGATATTTGTTTATATATAGTATTAAATTAATTAGTACAATCAAATAATCTTTGATACTCAAGTAGTTAGCGAAGGAAAATGACTTCTCCACGCTTAACAAGCATGCCTAATAATTCCCCATGCATATCCTTTGCACGCTAACTTAATTGTGGCAAGGGATGTCTCCACACATATAAACGCGAATATTGACTATTTTAAACGTGAAAGATAGCTTCTTTTCTCGTAGTGAGACTCTTAATTCTAAGAAAATATATTAGAATATTTTCATTTTCTAGTAGTAGTAAAGGTTGGTTAATTAAACAACAACAATAAACCCATTATGGCCTTGTTTGTGCAGGCTTGAGGAGAGACAAACTTAGACCTTTCCCAATACATACTCCAAGCAATGAATAGTTGCATTAAATACAATTGAAAAACACAGACATAAGGAAATTAAAATACAAGAAACACATAAAAAAGGCAAAACAAAATTTTCTACCCGCAATCTCCCACCTCCTCACCGATTACCTTAATCTCGATTCGTCAAAGAGAAGAGGGGACAATATTAATCTTTTCATATTTTCAAACAGGAGCATCTACGCCTTTCTTATTGGCTGAGATAAATAATGGATTATGCTATAATCAGTGTACACAAATTCCATAATTTTTTAAGCACATTGAATTATTATAAAGTTACTTAAATTAAACCATTTTTATTTGAGGTCACTTAAACCAATCCTATACTCACTCCCTTTTATATTAATTGTTTTCAATATCTTTCTTTTATTTAAAAATTTTATATAACATATTTTATCAAAAAATTATAACATGATACTTTTATATAATAAAACATTATATATATTGAAAAATTAATAACATATAAATAATAATTAATATGGAATAGAGCTTGAAGAAGTATAAGAAGATGATAATCCCAACTTTAATTAATTTCAACGTCTCTCTTTCAATTCTTCAGCATCACGGACAGTTCTCTTCTTCACCTCACCCCCTCGCACTTCGTAGGGTCAAGAAAAAGAGACTTTTTCCGGGAATACAGGACAAATTAAACCAAACAAATTAAGACCCTCAATCACCCCAAAAATAAAGGGAAAAAAAAAAGAATTAAAACTTTCTAGAGAGAGAAAGAGAGTGACTGAAAACAGAGCCCAAAATTAGCTACTCCTTTACTAGCTTAGCTGTGGTTATCTTGATCGATAAATAAATACTGGTATTACCACCTGACTCCACTACTACTACCTCCGTCCCAAATTGTTTGTCCATCTACCTAACTCCCTTATCCTAAAATGTTTGTCCATTTTATAATTTCAATGATTATAATTCCTATTATACCCTTAATAAATACTCTTTTGTTTCTTTTTTATTTTTATTCACTTGAAAAAAATAAAGGCAATTCTGTTACATTACATATTTTTCACCCCATTTTCCATGAACATCAGACAGTACTACTACTATTTTACCCTACCTTCTGCTTCTCTTTGGAGACTGTGTATTTTCCCCCCTTTTTCTAAGCTTCCTTGAATTAATCCTCCTCTTCAATTAATCTTCTTCATTTAGTTTCTCTCTCTAATTTCTCCCTCTACACCCAGTCAAAACCAGCCTTGACCTTCATGATCATCATCATCAATCATGCTCTAGTGACTATTTAGATCATGATTGACAATTGAAAGATCTCCTTTGTCCCCCACCATAAACATAACCCTCCAAACAAACCCTTCATTTTTCTATACCATTTATATAAACAAAAATCACCAATTCCTTTTTTCTAAAAAAAAGTCTTTGTATATATATATAAGACCTAAAGGAAAAGAAAAGAAAAGAAAACATCCCATATGCTCAAATAGTACACACAAACCCCTAATTAAATACACCATTAGATCCTCTTCAAATTCTAATAATCTCCCACGCCACTACTACTTCAATATAAAATGTCTTCAGTTGTTGCTACACAAAACCTCAGATTATCTCACACTTCTAATTAATCAAATTTTAATCATATATATAATTACGTACCAAAAAAGAGAAAAAAAAAACAGACAAAAGTGATACTGATGATTAAAGATCAATGAGATCGTCGACGGGAAGCAGTGGAAGCGGCGGCGGTGCTGGCGGAGGCGGCGGCGGAGGAGGAGGCGGAGGAAGCGGCGGAGGGGGGACGACCAGCTGCCAAGACTGTGGGAACAAAGCGAAGAGAGACTGTCAACATATGAGGTGTAGGACGTGTTGCAAGAGCCGAGGGTTTCAGTGTGCTACTCACGTGAAGAGCACGTGGGTTCCGGTGGCTCGCCGCCGTCAGAGACAGCAGCTGCACCACCACCACCACCAGCTTCTACTTCCGGCGGCTGCGGCGTCGGATTTCCACGGCCACCAGCTGGGTTTGCCGCTTTCTCTCTCTAGAAGTACAGCTAGTACTACTGCAAGCCTCTACCACCACCACCGTAGCCCTTCATCAGGTAATTAAGTAAATAATCATCACAATTAGCAAAATTTTTATGTTTTGGGTGATATTGATTTGGGTTCTTTGTGTTTTGCTGTGATAAGTATATGAAATATCTGCTGGTTTTGTACTGATCTCTTTATATGGTAGTACTTTCTAGTTTCTTCAATTGTACTGTTGTTAGTAAACCCTAATTATTGTACCTTCTTCTACTATCTCTCTCAGTCTCTCTACTGTTGCCTTTCTTTCTATCTTTCTTTGGCTGCCCTTCTAGTTTTACCTTTTTTTAGGGGAGAAAATTTGATAGATAAGGACATTCATATCATTTTCATCTCTCTCAAATTGAAGAAAAAGTTATATCCTTTTCATCAATTGTAACATCCAATACACATAGATCTTTGATGTTTTGTCTTTTTTTTTTTTTGGGTGTATATATGATGTTGTACTTCACTACAACCCTTTCTTAAAGAAAAAAGAATCACAAGAACAATTCATTTCATTCTATATTCCCAATTTGAACTCACTGTTCATTGTCACTGTTCCCTCAAAACCCTAATTTCATCCTCCTCTAAAATAACTTTCTCCAAGGAAAAATCTGCTAATCACTCCCACTCACAAAGCCTAATAGCAGGTCTATGGTGCTTCATTTGGTATGATCTGCATGGTGTTGTTAATTACACCATTAGGTTTCTTTCTTTTTTGGAATAAAATTCTTATTTTTGTTTATTTTGGGAGGAATTTGTTTGATTTTGGGTGCTAAATGCCAAATTATACCCTATGAAGCACCTCCCTAGTTCCTTCACATGCACAATTTGAACAAGTCAAATATGGGTAACAAATTGATATGTTTATAACAAATTGATGTACTATTTGTGACAAATTTTATAACAATATTAATATGTTTTGTAACAAATTGATGTACTATTTGTGACAAATTTTATAACAATAATATGTTTATGGTGAATTTCGTAAAAAAAAAAAGTGAATTTAGGGGTTAAATTGGTCTTAATTTGCAGGGATGGAAGGAGCCGGGAGTTTCCCGGCGGAGGTGAACTCACTAGCCACTTTCCGATGCATAAGGGTCATGAGTTCGGAGGACAATGTGGTGGACCAATACGCCTACCAAACCTCAATCAACATTGGAGGGCATATTTTCAAGGGTATTCTCTACGATCAGGGCCCCACCACCAGTTGCACTGCAGCCGGTGGTGGTGGTGAGACATCCTCGGCCGCCACGAGTGACACCCCACACCACCAGTTTGATATAGCTGCCGCCATCCCCACCACCACGGCTGCCGCATTGAACCCTCTTCTTCCTACAACGGTCAATAATTCGAGTGGTGGTGCGAATTTACTCTACCCTTCTCCTTCTTCCTTGTATTCTTCTGCCCCCCAATTCAATGCCTTCTTGCCTGGTATGCAATTCTTCCCATATCCGAGGCCTTGAAATTTTATTTGTTCTTTAAGACCGGCAAAATGAGATGCAAATTAACGTAGGAGATCCTTCTCTCACTTGAGTATTCCTACGTTGTCATCATGCAAAACTAAAGAAAGTTCGGCCGTCAGATGTATTATAAGTTCGAACAACCAAACTACCGGTGAAGTAACCCTGCAAAACTAAAGAAAGTTCGGCCATCAGATGTATTATAAGTCCGAACAACCAAATTAACGGTGAAGTAACCCTGATATATAGCAACGTAGGGGATCCTTTCTTTAAGGTATTATCCGTATATCATCATTATGCAGAACTAAAGAAAGTTCAAATGCCAGATATATTATAATTGGTCCGAACATCCAAAATATTGGTGAAGTAACCATCGTTAGCCAACCAATCTGCTGCTTTGTAATTTGCTTCTCTGTAACCATCCAAGGCCTTGATTAATTAGTTAGGGTTAGTTTTAGTTAATTAAGCTAGTTTCTTAGTTTTGATGCAAAAATGTGCATGTTTTTGCAAATATTATTGGTTGTTCTTGTCAGCACATAACAATGGAGGACATACCCAATTTGTTAATAATTTCAATGGTTGAATTATTTGATCTTGTCTCTCTTTTGTCTTCTTCATGATTAATCCTTTTTTCGTTAGCTTTAATTATTTTTATTAATTAATCATGTTTTTGTAATCTTTGTCCCTTGAATTTAATATGTGTATGGCTTTGCTGGGTGTTGGATTTCAATTTGCAGTAGTATCCTTTAATTTGTCTTTTCCTTTAATTTCAGTACCTAATTAATGATGAGTGTGCTAATCTCTGGTTATTGTGTTTGTTTATCAAGCCCTAAGCATACTTTTGGCCTCTTATCTGTTTGTTTGCCGGCTTAAGTTAATGCAAAATTAGTACTTGATTAAATATATAATCAAGATTTGAGGGTGATTAGATTATTAACCAGCTTTTGTTTGGTTCCTCCTTCATGCATGCATGGCCTGTCTCAATTTTGATAATTAAAGTTAAGTATCATTACGCGGCGCTTTCCCATTCATACACATGTATGTGTACAAATATAGAAGCATATTGATTAATTTAGTTAATTGTTATATAATCTGGATGTATTAATTTTTGAATGAGATAATGTGACAAACAAGCTAGTTTTCTTAATTAAGCTGTATCTTTATTCAACTTTTTTCTGCTCCTTTTTTTTTTCTCCAATGCCTGGATATAGATTCAAGTAGGAAAATCATGTTATTTTCTTGGAGAAAATTTGAGCTTACAACTTCTGCTTTATTTGCCCTTTTCTTTCTCCTCATTAAGGTTGATAACATCGATTTGGTAGAATTATGTTTGGGAACGGATCCAGTGATCATGAGAAGAGTGACAAGATGGGAAGATGAGAAGAGAAAACCACAATTTTTAATTTTATATCTGACTGTGTATGTTCATGGATATTAGGGGGTGTGATTATAAATATTAAAGAGTGTGATCATTGATATATATTAGGGAGTGTGATCATGAAATCTATGACCACATACGTACATTCCTTAATATTCATAATCACACAACGGCGCATGTAAAATCAAGGGTTGTAATTTTCTCTTCACACCTTCCTATGAATCTTACCCCAACATTCTTCTCACCGGATCCGTTCCCATTATGTTTTCTTTAGTGGTTGATGGTGAAAGGTGTAGAAATAAGTTTTATGTTCTATCATCAGCCCTCAAACTAGACTAGTAGTTGTTGTCAATTGTTCCATTGAATTTTCAAATTAAACTTTATTTCACTTGTATGTAAAGTGGAGTAAAATAATATTAGACAGGTTTGAATAGATTTGGATATGTTTAGGTAAAAGTAGGTAGAAGTATGTAATGGTTTTTTTAAGATATAGGAAATTTAGTTAGATTTAGCTAAATCTAGGTAGAAAAGAATATGTAAACTTAGATTGTAAGTAATTTTATCCATGGGAAATGTTTGTCCATTAAATAATTGTGAAGTTAACATCATTAACATAATCTCTTGAGCACTAATATGGATAGATATGTACTTACATGACTCTTGCCTTGCACCTAGATCCAACCAAGTATAGTATATGTCTCACATTGAACATGTAAATAGCATCATGATCATTAGCTATTTGTCTAACTTACCATTTACCAAGGAGAGTTCGCTCTAGCCCTTGTAACTGGAGGGGCGGCAATATAGATATTAAATTAGGTTTAACTGAAACATAACCATGAAAGTAAATTTACAAGGAGTTTCTAAAAGAATTGTAATATACATAAATAATATTGTGATCGCCAGAATTTGAACCTTGTGTAATGATAAACATTGAACTCCCATCTAATTACTAGCCAAAGCACTAGGCTCTTGGTTGTTTATGTTATTACTTGCTTAATATGTAGATGAATACTTACTATGACCTCATATGTATGTTCTGGCATGATATGTATCACTAATTCTCTATTAACCAGCTTGTTCTAGCTAGCTTCTCAGGAAAATTTACATATACCCTCTTCAGGTTTATGATGTTTATAAATTCAGTTAACATTTACCCACTATAAGTGTATGAATCAATTTCATTAAGCTACTTTTCCGGTAAATTTAACAACTTTGTCGGTAACTGTACTGTGCGATATGTGATGAAATTTGTTCGGTAAAATTATCGTCATTTTAACAAATAAATTTCATCACAAATTACACATTCACCGAAAAAATTGATAAATTTACCGAAAATGTAGCGGAATGAAATAGATTCAAACTTTAGGGTTAGTAAATATTAACTTAAAACTTGAACTTATATGCATAAGACACTTCAGTTAGATATATATTTGTAGATGTCTTATATACTCTTATTATTGTGCTTGAAATTGTAAACCTATTTGAATGCCTTTTAATTATATTAATTATTTGAGCTCAGTAACTTGAACCCCTCCCCTCAGGGGGAAAAAAAAAAAACTCTTCTATGTTCAATAAGGATTCAGGTACCAATTAAATGGTTGCATGTATCCCAAATACCTATTGAAATTTTTCAGTGCAATTGATTGATTGATTTAATTTTTTAAATAAAAGGGTACTACAAGTTAGGCCTATATATGACCTTATTTATATATGTCTCCCTACATTTTCCTTCTTTCTTGTTAGGCACCTTTGAGAAGTGCAAAGTATACATAATTTATTAGTTATTTTTATAAAGTTTGAAAGTTAGAGCTAGGGAATATTATTGCAATGACATGAGCTATAAACTCAAAGTGTATGTCCTAGTTTTATTTTTTATTTTAATTAATTAATTAATTTATTTATTTATTTGTAAGTAGCTCAATACAAGTAAGAGGGTAGGTGGGCATCTTGTACCTGTTTTGTTGGGCAGTACACTGACTTTATGTACCATAAAATACAAAAGAAAAAGCACTCATTGTACACCATAATTAAGTATGCCCTAGATTTTTAAATTCTCTATGTGTTCCTCCTAAAGGGCCTTTAATTTCATGATACTTTAAAATATTTAGGGAGAATATATCCTTTGTACTTAAGAAGCAATGGAATTTTGCAATATGTGAGTTTTATTAGTTTTTAATTCCTTTTGTTTCTTTTTGGGTATATATTACATTTGTGCAAAGCTATGCCCTTTTCTCTGAGGAAAGTGACGTCTTTTTGAAGGTGTATTCATGCATTTAGGATGTTGGGAAAAGTCAGGAAAATTGGATTCTAATAATCTCTAAATTAACCATTTTTATTATAATAATCCCTACTTTTTTTATTTTAATGGTCCCAAGAAATTAAAATTGTGTTTTAATAGGTACCCCCAACGAGTATATATCCTAAATATCATGGATTTTGGCTCGCGTTTACCCCAAAATTTAGCACAACACTTCCCCAAAAAATTAATTTTTTTTCTAATTTTTCCTTTTTTATTTCTTAAAAAATCATAATAATTGTTCGAATTTTTAATAAAATAATTGAAAAACTCTTTTAGTAATTACACTTCATAATATTTCTGAGGGCACGAATGGAAAAAAAATGGTTATAGAATTAGTACTACTAAAATATAATTTTAATTTTTTTTGGATCAATGAACTAAATACAAAAAAATAGAGATTATTATAATACAAATGACTAAAATAGAAATTATTAAAATCCAATTTTTCAAAAGGTAATCATATACACATCTTTACACAACGTACCATCAATAGGGTGGATATTATAATCATAATAAGTATAATTCAGAATTATAATTTTGCATAACTTAATGATGATGTATCATGTGATATGATCTTAAAGGCAGCATCTGATGTGATCTTGATTCCTGGGTATAATATAATTACATATATTTACTTATGTGGAATGGATGATGCTTAATAATTGCTAATCACACGCTTAAGAAACTTAGGACAATGAATCAAATATCTTTTATATCCTTTAGGCCCTGTTTCTTTTCTGTGGTTGACAAACTGCGGTGTCACAACATAACGCAATTTGCCATAATACACCACATTTTACCGCAAATCATTACTTTTCTTTTTCCTCTACTTTTTACATTCTATCTCCTCACCTACCCCACATACCAATAACCTACCACAATTTCACCACACCCCACCACAATTCCACCACACCTCACCACACCATTCCGCAAAATACCGCATAAAAGAACAGGGCCTTAATTTAATTAATTGAGGCACCTCCTTTTATCATATCGCACATTCCTTATTAGCTGAAGGGCGGCCTTCGTAGGAGCTTTCCTTTAGTAACTGCAATTAGTGCAATGTATTTTGATTAATGAACTAGCAAGTTGACATTCCCTTAGGTTTGAAATATTTATTCTTCACTATTTAATTATACTACAAAGTAGAATTTTACTTTATAGTGCATATATTAAAGAAAATATATATATATAGAGAGAGAATATATATATATATATATATATATATATATATATATATATATATATAGGGAACTGATCATATGAGCATGGGTCTTTTGTGAGCATGTGAGCATGATTGGATTTCTGGTGGACATCAAATATTATTGTCGTGGACATCCATTATGAAAAGTGGATATCACGTATTATTTTCGTGGACATTAAGTATCATGGTTAGATATCAGCATTTGATCCCCGCCAAGCAAAATCTTTATTTCCCTTTGCATACTTAATGTCCACAGAAACAATACTTGATGTCTATCTTTCATACTTGATGTCCACAAAAACACCACTTGATGTCCGCTAAATATCCAGCCATGCTCACCAAAGAGCCATGCTCATATGATCAGTTCCCTATATATATATATATATATATATATATATATATATATATATATATATATATATATATATATATTAAATTGTACTCCCTCTTTCCCATATTATTTTTCACCTTAACTAATTTTCTTTTTTCCCATAATACTCCCTCCTTCCCATATTATTTGACACATTAGACATGATTTAGAAAACTAAAAAAACTTTCGTACTATATTAATTATCTCTCATTGGAAATGTAAAATTGTTGAATAAAATGGTGAATAAAAAAGGGAAAAGGTGAATAAAAAGGGAAAATGGATGAAAAAGATGTACTACCTCCGTTTATTTTTAAGTGTCGCCTAGGTAATTGTGTCAAAAACTTGGACTGTTAATATCTTAATTTGTATAATGATTCATCAAACAAAATTAATATCATTAGATTCGTTATAAAAAGTACTGTTGAAAAAGTATAATATCGAATTTTTCTATAAACATATTATGTGAGAAATCGTTGATTAAAAATGAACCTCAAAAAGCGTGAAAGACAGATAAAAAAACGGAGGGAGTAACTAATAATGTTTTAACACGTAAAGGTTATTCTACAATTTCAATAATACATTAATTACTTTAACTAACTTTCTTTTTTCTCATAATATCTGTCACTTTATAAACGGAGGGAGTAACTAATCATAAGTAAGTTAACCTTTGATTGGCTATGTTTTAACACGTAAAGGTTATCAAGGGACTATTGAGATTCGAACTTAAGATATTCCGTAAAAAAAAAACTCTAATATTATATTTGAAATCATCTTAACTAAAATTTTTCTAAAATAATAACTAAAAATTAATTAATATATTTATACTATTAACAAAAAGTCATAAACTCTAATATTATATGTGAATTTAAACCATTGTGAAAATAGTGACATGTTATACTAAAAAACTAAAAGGAATATCATATAATAAAGCTATGGCCTATGGGCAATAATTGGTCTTATATCATGTTAGGACTAAGGGAGTGCATATGAGAATGCTGACATTAGTTACTCTCTCTATTTCATATTATTTATTTTTTAAATTTATGTTTTATAGTGATGAAATGTCACAATAAATACTAAGGTGTTATATTTTGATATATTTATGTTTATTTTTTATGAATGGGAAGAGAGAAATAGAAGTGAGGGAAATGAGAATTACTAGAGTGAAAGCATATAAAGGAATAGATAATTATTAGGAAAAATGTGCTAATTTATATATTAAAAAGTATAAAGTAATAAATATTGTAAGAAAAATAATTAAAATGAAAAATGTTGTAAAAATAGAAAATTCACTTGTCTTTTTCCTCCCTCATTGCTTACAATGATAGTTGTTTAATTACACCAACCGTATATCAAATTAATATTTCTTATAATTTTTATACAAATTTTTTTGATAGCAAGCATTAATATTTATCATTTATAAGAAGCTTTGGATGCATTGTCTATGTCAATGAGCACAAATGATACCCTGATCGAATAATCCTATCAGTTAGTCATGTTTTACACTTTTTTTGAAACATAAAAGATATGATAATGGATAAAGTATAACTTCATACAATTTATATATGACATTATAGTTATAGAATTCAATTATATATACTTTTATTTCAATTTAATATATCAATATTATAATATGATTTTAATAATAAGGTAGAATATTAAAAGATATATTGCTCCAAAATTCATATCATTTTGTTACACTCATCTACTGCATATTGATGATAAAGTTGAATATGATGATTCTCATAAAGAAGAATATATATATATATATATATATATATATATATATATATATATATATATATATATATATATATATTTATTAGTAGTGGGGTAACTATTTGCAAAATTAGAGATATGACTATGAAATGACCTAGAGTGCTCCATCCACTCCTATAATCCTATATAAATGGTAAACCTAACCTATGTATTGCTCTTTTGCTTGATTGTGATGCTATTGGAAAATTATTTTCACGTTTAGCATTACTAACATACCTTATTATTTGTCGTTATAAATTTTGTATAATTAATTTGTATAAGCTTTGATTATTAATTTTTGACATATATAGTAATTTACAATGTGAAATTATGATCACTAGATTTATAATAAAATATATTTTCACATAATTATCGATAAAATATGTCAAATAAAATATTAAAATCAGTGAAAAATTAAAGGTGACAAATAAATTAAAAGAATATATTATTGATTAGGTGAATCTTTTTAAATTAATTGATTAATATGCTCAACATTATAACTTGATCATATTACATATATTTGATGGTGTTCTATCAGGCAACATGCTTATCATGATTTGGAACTTATATTGATGTAACATTAAGCTCACATTTGCATAGACATATCCTTATAACCCACTAGGCTACACTAGTCCAAAACCCTAAGTTGAAAAGCTAAAAGTGGCCAAACTAGCTTCCATTCAAACCCTAACTTTGATGGAAACAGAAAATCCCATGTATATAAGTCCAAATCTCCCTAATTCTTCCAATTAATTAGGTAAAATAGCAATAAAACCTAATTAATCTCTATTATATCACTTACTTTCAAAAGGCCTTTACCTAAACATATATAATGGCATGCATGACTTTCCAAAATTGTGGAAAGTGTTCACTTTTTGAACAGCAATGTGGACCAACAACATGCAACATGGGGTGGGGATTCCTGCCAGTTAAGTTCCAGTATTTTCAGCCAATCACTCCTTAGAAATTAAGGTTCCAAATTATACATCATTTGTAAATATTGTGCCCTACTTTTATATGTATTGTTATTGTGGGGAAGTATTTGGTTTTGTGCAAATAAAACCCAACAAATTGTCAGAGAAAAAGAGTGCGGACTTTTTTCCACAGTGCTGAGGATTTTGTGCCTTAGATTTTGGGGGATTTTTTCTGTTCAAAGTTCAAAGTTGACAATAATCATTAGGACTCTGAATTTTATTTAAGAATTTTTCCACATTACTATGCATTTACAGTAGCATTGCCTCTATTTCATATTAATTTCACTTTATTGCACGACTAGTATGATCTCTAATATTATTTTTTGGTTAATATATATATATATATAATTTATTAACAATTATAAATATTATACTTTTAAGATAATATTTTTCGTTACGAATCAAATTAATGGTAGTAATTTTATATGACAAGTCATTGTATATATTGAAAAATTAATGGAAAAATTTTTGAAATTTGACTGTATAATTTTCAAAAATGACAAAATATAGAACAGAGATAATATAATATTTCATTGCCAAAGAATATTTTCTTAGACATGATAATATTTTAAAGGTAAACATCAACAAATTTAACAGGTTGGAGAGTAAGAGATAAATAATAAACTGCTAAATAACAAACATCATCCATTACGCTCAAGATTTCACTACTAAAAAATTGTCACATTGCGACGGAAATTGCGACGGAAAATTCCGTCACTCGGTCCATATTAAAATTAAGGCTGAGATGGCAAAAAAAATGAACCCTGCGACGGAATTGCTCCGCTCGCTCGGCCCATTTTTTTTAAAAAATTTTTATACCGACTACTTCTTGGTTTGAGGCACGGGAACTCCCACCAATTCTCAAACCCTAAACCAAACTCTCCTCTCCCCCGCCCCTCTCTCCTGCGCCCACCAGCCTCCAAGCGGCGAACCACCATCGTCGCTAGCCCTCTCCGCCGACCCCAACATCCGCCAAGCCCAGACCCGCTGCTCTTCTCTCTCTCTCTCCCTGACACCAACGCCGATCTCCACCAAGCCCAACCCCAACACCTGCAACTTTCCTCGACGCACGACCTTCGCTTGAGCCCACGACGCTACTCTTCTTCCCTCATTTAGACCTTAGCATCAGCAGTAGCTGTTTGGGCTCGGAAACACCAACAACACTCGATTTTGGGTTAAAGCTGCAAATAGCCAGGTTAAATTTATGAAAATTTAACTTCTTACTTTTGGTTTTCGATTCATGAAATTAGGGTTCTTAGATTTTATTCGTTTAAAGTTTTGTGTTTATAGTTCAAATTCGATTTTGCTTGGCTTCACATTTTTGAGATTAATTTTGGCTTCGATTCATGAAATTAGGGTGTATTAGAGTTTCCAGGTAGTAAGTTCGATTGGCTTCACATTGTTGAGATCAATTTCATGCTTTCTAAATTAGATTGATCAAGGTGAATGATGAAAAAAAAAAGTTGCCGATTTGCTCACAACCCTGCAAATGAATATGCAATATGTTTTCTGTTTCGCAAGGGACATGGCCACGTTTTGAAATAATAAGAACAAACATTGCCTAGAACTGAGATTTCACGCACTTTCAGTTCTTGACTGAAAGTTGTTTATAATTGTTTACAAGAGTTGAACCAGGGAGTTGTAAATTTGGGAAGAACTTGAAAGATGTATATACAATAAGCTAATGGAAGATACACTAGTAGAATTGGCCCTAAAAAGCGTCTGGTATAAGCGTCTGAAATGGGGTTTAACAGACGTCTAAATGGTTTTGGCGTCTGATTTTGACGGACGCCAAAACATATAACGCCTTTTTTAAAAGGCGTCTGTAAATGGCGTCTGTTTAAATCAGACGCTTAATTATTGGCGTCTGCTATTAAACAGACGCCAAATACAGACGCTGACTTTACCGGGAACGAGGCATATGTCAGACAGAAATGGCGTCTGTTTTGGGAGTAACAGACGCCAAATTGCAGATAAAATGGCGTCTGTTTAGACCAAAACAGACGCCATTATTATTATCCAGAAATAAAAAAAAAAAGTGAGATATTGTAAAACCAATTTAATAATTACATTATATAATATATTTTATGGGGTCAAATTATATTAATTGAGTGAAAAAAATATTTTTTTGATATAAATGATATATATGTCAAATTTATGCATGTACAATTTTCATATATAGAGGCTTTCAATTTATAGAAATAACAACATATATATAAATTGTATATATATATATACAATTTATAGAAATAATAACATGAAAATGGTAATGAATATATCTTTAATAGTGTGTTAATTTTTACACAAATTTAATACATTAAACGAGTTGAAGAAAATATATAATACAACTTTAATAATGTTGATTTTTATAACTAATAGGAAAAAATAAAAACTAAATTACAAATAATATATATCTTCAATATTTTTCAATCTTCATTCTTGAAAGTTCATTCTTGTATCTTCAATCTTCAATCTCCAATGTTAAATCTTCTCTTGTAAAATTTCCATTCCTTCAATGTGGCATGGATTGGATTTTTGGTGGTGTGGATGAGAGTGGATTGAAAGAAGATGAGAGGAGATGAGAGAAATGAAATGGAGATGTGGGAGAGGGAAAAAGTCGGAGGGAAATTTGAGCGTGGGTTCATATATATTAGCAAAAATGGCGTCTGTTTTGGTTGCCAAACAGACGCCATTTATGTGCTATTGGCGTCTGTTTTGCATCCAAACAGACGCCATTTTTAACTGTATTTAATAATGAAAATGGCGCGGCTAGCTATGTATATATATATATATATAATAAATATTAATAATAATATTATTATTATTAATATGATAAATTTATTAGCACTATTGTTATTATTATCCTTAATATTATAATTTTTATTAACACTATTATTATTATTACTATTCTTAATATAATAATTTTTATTAACACTATTATTATTATTATTATTATTATTATTATTATTATTCTTAATATTTATTATAACAATTAATTACGCGCGTATGTATGTATTCATATTTTAGTTATAGTTAATTAGTAGTTATTATTGTTAATTCGAATTTTTATAAGTGATAGGGATATATATCATATCTAGGTAGATAATTTAATGTAATTAATCATGTGTATTTACGTGATATTATATATATGTTAATTAAGTTAATTAATTTGTACGTATATATGTGCGAAATTAAAACATAAAAAAAAATGTCGATCGCTGTTTGGATCCAACTTACAATCTAAGTACTTATGTACACATAATGAATAAAAAGTTTAAATGTTCATATATATAATTAAAAATACTATCAAAATAATTAATCTTGAGCGGCGCCGGCATCGTCATCAGTTTCGCTTTCCTCCCCATCGTGATTATCCCCACCCTGATTGTGACCTTGGGTCAATTCGTCGACGCTGTGGAAAAGGTATTGGCTTCCTGTGGTACAACGACAATTTGGAACGATATAAAAAACAATCAAAATAAAATAGGTAATTATTAGTACGTGTAAGTAATTTAATGTTGTGAGTATGGATAAAAAAGGTTTACCTGGGTAAGCGAACAACGATTCTTCGGGAGTAATGGTGGGCTGTGGTTGTGGGGGTTGAGAGACAGGGGTCGGACGAGAAGTGCGGCGGCGGGGCGGCGGTGGAGGAGGCTGCCCAGTGAATGGCGCTTGACTTCCAGATGAAGATCCAGCGAGGAAAGTGGCTTGCCAGCTATCAGGTGCTGGCTGCTGCTGGTACGATCTTTGCATTTGCATCATTTGTAGCATTTGCATTTGTTGCATTTGCATTTGTCTCGCTTGTGTCGCCATTGCTTCGTCTAATCTTCTCTGGAAATCTTCCTCCATTCTGCGCCGTTCTTCTTCGTTTTTTTGCCTTTCTTGCTCGAGTTGACGCTGCAACTCTCTGTTCATCTCCGTAATAGTGGCTCGGACGTCGAAGCTATCGGAGTCCTTACGACGTCGTGGCCGTCTCCTCGATGTGATATGGGGGAACTGCGCTTTCATAGCTTCCCCCACCATCCCCATGCCTATGACGTGTCCCCGGCTTTGTAGTTGTTTGTCAAGCCAGAACTCGTCTTCAGACATGATGGGAGTAACTGGTTGACCGTCCTCCCACTGCTTTGCCGCCATCTCCCTTTTGTATGATTCATAATCGTTCTGCATCGTCTCCTGGTGGATACATAGAAAGAGTAATTGAAATAAGCGAATTAAAGTTAATGTTCGTACGTATATATGTACGTATATATAATAACTTAAACGTTGTGGATGAAGGTACTTACCCCAAGCTGCTTGAACACTCCATCGTACCGCGACGGTTCGCTTCACATGGGTCGCTTCGAATTGCTCCCATAAAGTAGGGTCTTTTCCATCGTTTTTTTCTTTCTGTACGTAAGTGCATATATGTACAAACGTTAAATTGTACGTTAAATCAAACATATGTGAGACGTATATAAATAAAGTCGTAATTAATTAACTTACCAATTTATGTTTGACGATGCCGAACGAAACTGGGCCCCTTGTGTGCGATGGTGGACCTTTATCTTCGTTCATCTTCCTTGCCCGGCTCATATTCTTCGATTTTTCAGCGAATTTGGGATCTTGCCATAGAGCAATGAATTTGTCCCAAATTTCGTCGTCGACAATCCATTTTGGCTTACCTCTTCCTGCCAGCCAACGCTTTTTTGATTTGCCGATAGTGTCGGCATACTGTTTTCGAGCCCATTCTGCCCTGATAACCCTCCTATTCGGTTCAAACCTCTGGTACATCCAACGGCGATGTGGGGGCCAATCCATAATGTACGTGAATCTATTATTCAAGCCCACCATGAACTTAATTAACAATAAACATTGTGTTATTCAATAACATACTTGATTACATATTATCAAAATCATCCAAACTCAAAACATGAGTATTATGGCAGCAACAACCAATCTATGTCACCAGGCAAGAGGATCCTGTTATTATCCAAGCAGAATGTGTTTGTTAACTGTTAATCTATGGCTGAAAAAGACTTTCATGAGTCGTACCGACTCTCCTTTGTTTGTCTGAGTCCCAAAAAATAGCGCAATCTCAGCATTGAAATTGCACGAGGTTTATATAGTGCTCTAGGAGTTAGAAGCGTATCAGATTCGGTACAATGCAGTGTTTCCATTGTGCAGCCTGGTGGGCAGCAAGACAAGGCGGGTCTGAAAGAGAAGCTTATAGTAAAGGGTTTAATAGAAATCGTGTTGGGCTTTCTTGCATGTAAGATTCATAGGTCCATCAAAGCATTGAATGTGCAACATCGTGCCTAAACTTTGATGGACATATGAATCTTACATGCAAGAAAGCCCAACACGATTTCTATTAAACCCTTTACTATTAGCTTCTCTTTCAGACCCGCCTTGTCTTGCTGCCCACCAGGCTGCACAATGGAAACACTGCATTGTACCGATACGCTTCTAACTCCTAGAGCACTATATAAACCTCGTGCAATTTCAATGCTGAGATTGCGCTATTTTTTGGGACCCAGACAAATAAAGGAGAGTCGACATGACTCATGAAAACCCCTTTCAGCCATAGATTATCAGGTCACAACACACACTCTCCTTGCACACTAACAGGATCCAAACTCGACCTCTTTTTACGACATATATATTCTCACTAAGATATTACAAATATAAATTATCCTACTTAAAACCCTAAACTACCATCGTAAAAAACATATTCACTAATTATGTAGCTACTGGTTGTTGAGTACTTAAGTAAGTTTAAATGGATGTACGTGACATAATTATTTACATAATTTATGTCTTTATTTGGCGTTATGAGTAATTAAGTTAGCAATTAGGTTGGATTAACAACAAATTTGTGCTACCAACTTTAAAGGCTAACTCACTTACTAATAACAACCAAAATCATCCAAACTCAACATCCTTTTATGACAACTAATACATATATATATATATAACCTACTTGGAATACTAAACCAACGTAATCCTCTTTGCTAATTAACATACCAATTAACCAATATGCTTGTTCCATGACGTAGTTTCAAATGATTTTGAAGCATGCTAAACAACATTTCAAAAGTTGAGGATGATGATATTCCCCAACTTTTCAATTTGTTGATTGACGTCAAAATACATTGAATTTCATGGAATATGTTGGTACATTACCCTAAGCGAGCCATACATTACCTAACCATTAATGATCGATTACCCTAACCCTAAACAAACTATATATTCATACTTAATTACGTACGTACAGTACTAAACAAACTATTCATACTTAATTATTCACTACGTACGTATAAATTATTAATTGGTTAATCAAAGAGTAATTTTTTTATACCCTAAACTTAATTATTAACTAAACAACTTAAATTATAAATTCAAAAAATAAAAATTAACCTAAATGTATTCATAATTGAAATCATGTTACGTATATACACATTACCTAATTACTTAAATCGTTAATGCAATTTCTAAAAATCATCCTAAAATATAACACATTTGCACTCAATCGAAACACATTATAATTTCCCACGTTATATAACATATTTCACACATACTAATTAACTTAAACATATTTTACATGCATTGTTACATATATTTTTTTTCCACACTATATATAATTACTCATATTTAGATTTACCACGAAACATATAAAATTCAATATTGTGCTCAACCTAAACATAATTATACTTCTCAACATTATAAATTAAAACTAAAACTAATTCAATAACTCAAACCTAAACTAAAACATACATGCAATTAGTTAAACTACTACAAAACACAAAAACAATATTTAAATTGAACAAATCAACATTACACACCATAATTTCACACTTAAAATTCTAATTCAACATCCAAAATATATTACAATTCATAGAAATTAACTAAAACAACTCAAATTTTTCAACTTATATGCATAAACTACTATTAAACTGAACATAACCAAAACAAACATACAAATATTCATATAATTCGTTTTTCATCAAATATAATTTATAATTTACTCACTTTTCACAATATTAATCATATTATAATAGATCTGAAACAAAACAAACTGAAAAATTACCTGATTTACGTTGAAGCGGCGCCGACTATTTCTTCAAACTCCCGCTTTCTCTCTTCCTCCTTCGACGATAACTATGGCGGAATTGAAACTGTGATTTTTTTTACCAATTTAAACAACATTGGCGTCTGTTATTCAGCTTAACAGACGCCGATTAAGGGTAATAAATTACCCAGCAGTCGAGGTGGAGAAATACTGGGAAATTGTTTTCTTTTTTTTTAAATTGGGCCAAAATGGCGTCTGTTTAGCTGCTAAGCAGACGCCAAATAAAAAAGGCGTCTGTTTAGGCAACTAACAGACGCCGAATTGGGCACAATTTAAAAAAAAGGAAAGGTGTAAATAGCCGTTATCAAATTAACATTATACCATATTCAATGTCAGACAAATCGTGCATTGCATAAGCAGACGCCGATTTGGAATTTTCTTTTTTTTTTTAAATTCTTTAACTTCAATTTGGCGACTGATAGTGTAAAACCCCGAAAAAATCCAAACATGTTGACCATGACGTCGTTAGTTTATTATGTTTGACTTCGTGTTTTATTATTATTCGTTTGTGTTTATTTATGCTAACGCTTGAGCTCGTAGGACCGTTGAGGGGCTAACAAGGGTAGAATAGTAATTTCCGCTGGTTAATATTATTATGTGAATAATTACGTGAATATTATTTGCTATGTGATTATATGATTATTAGTATTAATATTATTATTACTATTATTAGAATTATTAGGTTTTTAGAAAAAAAAATCAGTTTTTAATTGTTAAATGGGTTGGATTAGATTGGGTAATTTGGGCCTAATTAAGTGGGTAGTATATAAACCCCTTTCTCCCCTCTCAAACCCTAAAAACCCTAAACTCCCTAAACCAAACCCTAGCTCTCAACCTCTCTCTCTCCCTCCCTGCTCCCTCTCTCGCCCCACTCCACCACTGTGTCACCACCGCCGGCGCCGCCGCTTCCATCGCCGGAAAACACCACCGCAACCAAGCCTCCTCCCTTTTCTTCCCTCTCTTTTTCCCTCTTTCTTCCTCTCGACCTCCCCGCCTCTCGCCCCTGCCCAGCCGCGCCACCAGACGTGCCGCCACCGACGCCACCAGCACCGTCGTCACCACCCGTCGCCACCCTCGCCGGTAACCACCGTGCCTTCCCTCTTCTCTCTCTTTTTCTCTCTTTTCTCTCCCGCGCTTAACTCGTTCGTTCGCCGCCCTCATCGCGGCCGCGACCACTGGTGTCGCCGTCTGCCAAACCACGAGCGACCCTCGCCTGCCCCGACGTCGCCGGAACCGTCCAGTCGAAGAAAAAGTCCTCGAGGCGCGCTGCTTCTTTGTCATCGTTCCGACGTCGACCGAACCCCACGACTCAAGCGACGCCGCCAGCGACGACACTCCCTCCGACCGTCGCACACCGCCGTCGACGCCTGCCCAGAACCACCGAGACCCTACGTAAACCCTAACCCTAACCCTAACCTAGTTTTGTTTAATCTGATTCTTGTTTTTTCTTTTCTTGTTTTTATTATTGTTAATCTGATTTTTAATTGTAATTATTATTGTTATAAATATTCTGTTTTATAATTATTGTATTATTAGTGTTGTAATTAGGGAAATTAATTGTAATTATTTTCTTGTTGTAATTTTGTGTAATTTTTTCTAATTGTTATTGTAACGCCCCGGAAATTCAATTATAAAAAGTCAAAGTCAAACTAACGTTAACAGACGAAACTTAGCGGAGGACTTCAAATTTAGTTTGGGTGTCATTGCCGTATCCCCGAAGGAATACAAGGCGAGAAAGAAAAACACAACTGTCTGCTAACGGTAACTACTAACAACTCAAAACAAAACTTTAAGACATCATAACGAAAACAAAATAAAAGATTCAAGGACTTCTAGACTCGTCGTCCTCACTTCTAATTCCCGTTCCCAGCATTTAGATCTTCACCTGAAAACAAAACATTTCAAAAATGAGGGGGAAATCTCAATAATGTCTACCCCTAACGTTTAAAACAGTTTAAGTTCATTTCAATTCCTTTTGGGGAGAGGGAACAAGTCAAAACATTTCGCAAACCTTTAACCCTTAACTGTTTTTCTCAACCCAACCAAATCATATTTTATTATGCGGGCGGGATACCACATCCCTTAAAGTAACAAATATCATACCGGATCCCAGATCCTCTGCCTACCACAGGCTACGACCAGGGTCCCAGACCCTTTGCCTACCACAGCTCGACCCGAATATCAAGAGTTCACATTTCGCCTACCACGAGCTCGACCAGTCCCTGCACCCTTTGCCTACCACAGCTGACCAAAATATCAAGAGTTCACATTTCCGCCTACCACAAAGTACGACCAGGTCCCCGACCCTTTTCCTACCACAAAGTTACGACCAAGTAAACCCGCAATGTTTCACTTGAATTATTAGTATCTTATGCAAAACTCAACTCACAACTCTCAAGTCAAACCCAACCCGAGTTATCAAAACCATTAACAAAACTTGAATAAAAGACCATCCAATTTCTTGACTCAAATAAACCAAGGTCACAATCGAAACAAAAGATTATCAAAGCAGATGGTCGTATTTCCACAAAAGTCCCCTTTCGATGCAATTCTCAAAATAGATTATAAAACATCAAAACACATTTAAAGAGCATCCGATGGGGATTAGAGCATAGACAATTACCGAATAACGTCACGATGCGGAATAAGGAGAACACACTTGAGCTCACTATCGTCACGCACTAACTCGGGCGTGAGGGATTTCCGGCGGTTAGGGCGGTGCTGAGCGGTCGCTAGCGTCAGTGATGGTGGTCCGAACGATCGGGCGATACACGAGTGGCGGCGATCGCGAGTGGCACCGCGAAAGCGCGACAGAGCAACACTCGATCGGCGCGCCACGTCTCCGGTGGCGGCGCGCGTGGTGGTCGGTCGTCGGCTCTTGGCGTCGTGGCGGCGGCAATGACGGTGGCGCGGTGATGGTGCGTCGACCGGAATTGAGCAGGGGTAGGGAGTGCGAAAACAAACGGCGGGAGAAGAAAGAAAGGAGGGCGGGAAGAAGAAGAAGGGAAATCCGGTTATCATGCGAACTCCGACGTCGAGCGGCGACGCGATGGTCTTGGTGGGGTCGAGGTGGCAGCATGGATGGCGGCGCGCAGCGCGACCTAGCAAGAATCGAGCGGAGGAGAGCGAGTGAGTGCGCACGAGAAAGAGAGGTGGAAGAGCGGTGGTTCTTTGGGCTCGGGCGGCGCCGTTGATTGGAGGACGGCAGAGAGAAAAGAATCACTGTGTGTGTGTTGTGTTTGTGAGTTTCTTTGTAGGTTTAACTAATCTAATACCCTCTAATCTCCTCCTCTTAACAGTTAGTGATTCTAATCCAACTCTAACAACCTCCCTAATCGACTACTAACTCAAATCTTAACCAACTCTATCTCAACTAAACCCCTATTACTACTGATATAATATATAATACTGATAATACTACTAATCCCCACATAACAATATCACTCCCATGATTCTTCACGTAAAAGGCATAGTAATTAATAATAATAATAATAATAATAATAATAATAATATAATCACATAGCAATTAATATTCACGTAATTAATCACATAACTCAATAATATTAATAGTAATACTACTAATAAAAAGAGTAAAACCAATAATACTAAACCCATGAAATTACCGATATACCCTTGTTAGTCTCTCACGATCCTACGAGCTCAAGCGTTAGCATAAATAAACACGAGCAGTAATAATAACAACGAAGTCAAACATAATATACTAACGACGTCACGATCAACATCTTTGGATTTTTGGTTTTACATCATTACCTTCTTAAAAGAAGTTTCGTCCTCGAAACTTAAACTTAACCCTAACGGTCCGGTAAGGAAACTAACGGTTTCATTCCTCCTAAAACTCAAGGTTTTACATCATTACCTTCTTAAAAGAAGTTTCGTCCTCGAAACTTAAACTTAACACCAACGGCCTGCCAGACGGAACTAACGGCGGCTTTAACCAAAAACTCGGGGTTTTACATTATTACCCTCTTTTAAAGAGTTTCGTCCTCGAAACTCGACGCATCTTATGTGTCGAATATGTGTGGATGCCTCGATCCTATATCCTCCATGGCTTCCGAGATGTCTTCAGTTGTGGCATATACCATTTCACTGGAGGGACGTCTGTGAATCAACTTCTCTCAGCAATCTAGAATATCCTGCGGTTGTTCCCTATAGGTCTGGTCCACTTAGCCTTCGAATTTTCATCGGAGGTCTTCTGGTTTTAGGCCCTCCTCGGGGCTGTAGTCCGTACCCACCTCGGGTTTTCAAGTCTTTAACAGAAGCTTGGGTCAGGTACTCATAGCGACGACGACGATATACAACCCAACATATGAAAAATAAAATAATCAAGCACGCACTTGCAATATATAAGAAATCCAAGAAACAGACAAACATTCCATACCCCCATCCTACACTCATCACTCCGAACGTAGCATCCTAAGGTATAACTAAACCTAAGGGACACTTAGGAGCTACCAGGTCGCAACCCAGAGCTCTGATACCATTCTGTAATGCCCCGGAAATTCAATCATAAAAAGTCAAAGTCAAACTAACGTTAACAGACGAAACTTAGCGGAGGACTTCAAATTTAGTTTGGGCGTCACTGCCGTATCCCCGAAGGAATACAAGGCGAGAAAGGAAAACACAACTGTCTGCTAACGGTAACTACTAACAACTCAAAACAAAACTTTAAGACATCATAACGAAAACAAAATAAAAGATTCAAGGACTTCTAGACTCGTCGTCCTCACTTCTAATTCCCGTTCCCAGCATTTAGATCTTCACCTGAAAACAAAACATTTCAAAAATGAGGGGGAAATCTCAATAATGTCTACCCCTAACGTTTAAAACAGTTTAAGTTCATTTCAATTCCTTTTGGGAAGAGGGAACAAGTCAAAACATTTCGCAAACCTTTAACCCTTAACTGTTTTTCTCAACCCAACCAAATCATATTTTATTATGCGGGCGGGATACCACATCCCTTAAAGTAACAAATATCATACCGATCCCGGATCCTCTGCCTACCACAGTTACGACCGTGGTCCTGCACTTTGCCTACCACAGCTACGACTGTGGTCCTGCACTTTGCCTACCACAAAGCTACGACTGCAATATCAAGAGTTCACATTTCCGCCTACCACAGGCTACGACCAGGGTCCCATACCCTTTGCCTACCACAGGCTACGACCAAAATATCAAGAGTTCACATTTCCGCCTACCACGAGCTCGACCGTGGTCCTGCACTTTGCCTACCACAGGCTACGACCAAAATATCAAGAGTTCACATTTCCGCCTACCACAGGCTACGACCAGGGTCCCTGACCCTTTTCCTACCACAGGCTACGACCAAGTAAACCCGCTTAATGTTTCACTTGAATTATTAGTATCTTATGCAAAACTCAACTCACAACTCTCAAGTCAAACCCAATCCAGGTTATCAAAACCATTAACAAAACTTCGAATAAAAGACCATCCAATTTCTTGACTCAAATAAACCAAGGTCACAATCGAAACAAAAGATTATCAAAATAGATGGTCGTATTTCCACAAAAGTCCCCTTTCGGGATGCAATTCTCAAAATAGATTATAAAACATCAAAACACATTTAAAGAGCATCCCGATGGGGATTAGAGCATAGACAATTACCTGAATAACGTCACAGTACAGCAATAAGGAGAACACACTTGAGCTCACTATCGTCACGCACTAACTCGGGCGTGAGGGATTTCCGGCGGTTAGGGCGGTGCTGAGCGGTCGCTAGCGTCAGTGATGGTGGTCCGAATAAATGAGCAAGAATACACGAGTGGCGCAGTATGAGGGCACCGCAGCGGCGAAACAGAGCAACACTCGACTGGGCGGCGCCACGTCTCCGGTAGGCAGCGACCGCGTTGTGGTGGTCGGTGCGTCGGCTCTTGACGTCGGCGAAGCAGCAACAGCGACGGTGGCGCGGTGATGGTGCGTCAGAGACCGGAATTGAACAGGGGTAGGAGCGAAACAAACGAGCGGGAGAAGAAAGAAAGGAGAGGCGGGAAGAAGAAGAAGGAAATCCGGCGGTTATTGCCGAACTCCGACGTCTGAGCAAGGCCGCGATGGTCTTGGTGGGGTGCGAGGTGGCAAGATCATCGGCGCGACGCGCGACCTAGCAAGAATCGAGCGGAGGAGAGCGAGAGTGAGTGCGCGAGAAAGAGAGGTGGAAGAGCGGTGGTTCTTTGGGCTCGGCGGCGCGCCGTTGATTGGAGGGGACGGCAGAGAGAAAAGAATCACGGTGTGTGTGTGTTGTGTTTGTGAGTTTGCTGTAGGTTTAACTAATCTAATAACCTCTAATCTCCCTCCTCTTAACAGATTAGTGATTCTAATCCAACTCTAACAACCTCCCTAATCGACTACTAACTCAAATCTTAACCAACTCTATCTCAACTAAACCCCTATTACTACTGATATAATATATAATACTGATAATACTACTAATCCCCACATAACAATATCACTCCCATGATTCTTCACGTAAAAGGCATAGTAATTAATAATAATAATAATAATAATAATATAATCACATAGCAATTAATATTCACGTAATTAATCACATAACTCAATAATATTAATAGTAATACTACTAATAAAAAGAGTAAAACCAATAATACTAAACCCATGAAATTACCGATATACCCTTGTTAGTCTCTCACGATCCTACGAGCTCAAGCGTTAGCATAAATAAACACGAACGAGTAATAATAACAACGAAGTCAAACATAATATACTAACGACGTCACAGTCAACATCTTTGGATTTTTCGGGGTTTTACATCATTACCTTCTTAAAAGAAGTTTCGTCCTCGAAACTTAAACTTAACCCTAACGGTCCGGTAAGGAAACTAACGGTTTCATTCCTCCTAAAACTCAAGGTTTTACATCATTACCTTCTTAAAAGAAGTTTCGTCCTCGAAACTTAAACTTAACACCAACGGCCTGCCAGACGGAACTAACGGCGGCTTTAACCAAAAACTCGGGGTTTTACATTATTACCCTCTTTTAAAGAGTTTCGTCCTCGAAACTCGACGCATCTTATGTGTCGAATATGTGTGGATGCCTCGATCCTATATCCTCCATGGCTTCCGAGATGTCTTCAGTTGTGGCATATACCATTTCACTGGAAGGACGTCTGTGAATCAACTTCTCTCAGCAATCTAGAATATCCTGCGGTTGTTCCCTATAGGTCTGGTCCACTTAGCCTTCGAATTTTCATCGGAGGTCTTCTGGTTTTAGGCCCTCCTCGGGGCTGTAGTCCGTACCCACCTCGGGTTTTCAAGTCTTTAACAGAAGCTTGGGTCAGGTACTCATAGCGACGACGACGATATACAACCCAACATATGAAAAATAAAATAATCAAGCACGCACTTGCAATATATAAGAAATCCAAGAAACAGACAAACATTCCATACCCCCATCCTACACTCATCACTCCGAACGTAGCATCCTAAGGTATAACTAAACCTAAGGGACACTTAGGAGCTACCAGGTCGCAACCCAGAGCTCTGATACCATTCTGTAACGCCCCGGAAATTCAATCATAAAAAGTCAAAGTCAAACTAACGTTAACAGACGAAACTTAGCGGAGGACTTCAAATTTAGTTTGGGCGTCACTGCCGTATCCCCGAAGGAATACAAGGCGAGAAAGGAAAACACAACTGTCTGCTAACGGTAACTACTAACAACTCAAAACAAAACTTTAAGACATCATAACGAAAACAAAATAAAAGATTCAAGGACTTCTAGACTCGTCGTCCTCACTTCTAATTCCCGTTCCCAGCATTTAGATCTTCACCTGAAAACAAAACATTTCAAAAATGAGGGGGAAATCTCAATAATGTCTACCCCTAACGTTTAAAACAGTTTAAGTTCATTTCAATTCCTTTTGGGGAGAGGGAACAAGTCAAAACATTTCGCAAACCTTTAACCTTTGTTTCCTCAACCCAACCAAATCATATTTTATTATGCGGGCGGGATACCACATCCCTTAAAGTAACAAATATCATACCGGATCCCAGATCCTCTGCCTACCACAGGCTACGACCAGGGTCCCAGACCCTTTGCCTACCACAGGCTACGACCAGAATATCAAGAGTTCACATTTCCGCCTACCACAGGCTACGACCAGGGTCCCAGACCCTTTGCCTACCACAGGCTACGACCAAAATATCAAGAGTTCACATTTCCGCCTACCACAGTTACGACTGTGGTCCCTGCACTTTGCCTACCACAGGCTACGACCAAAATATCAAGAGTTCACATTTCCGCCTACCACAGGCTACGACCAGGGTCCCTGACCCTTTTCCTACCACAGGCTACGACCAAGTAAACCCGCTTAATGTTTCACTTGAATTATTAGTATCTTATGCAAAACTCAACTCACAACTCTCAAGTCAAACCCAACCCAGGTTATCAAAACCATTAACAAAACTTCGAATAAAAGACCATCCAATTTCTTGACTCAAATAAACCAAGGTCACAATCGAAACAAAAGATTATCAAAATAGATGGTCGTATTTCCACAAAAGTCCCCTTTCGGGATGCAATTCTCAAAATAGATTATAAAACATCAAAACACATTTAAAGAGCATCCCGATGGGGATTAGAGCATAGACAATTACGAATAACGTCACGATGCAAGAATAAGGAGAACACACTTGAGCTCACTATCGCCACGCACTAACTCGGGCGTGAGGATTTCCGGTTAGAGGCGGTCTTTGGCGATCGCTAGCGTCGATGATGGTGGTCGAACGATCGGGCGATAACACGAGTGGCGGCACCGCAGGCACCGCGGCGAACAGAGCAACACTCATTGGCGGCGCCACGACTCCGGTAAGCGGCGACGCGTTGTGGTGGTCGGTCGTCGGCTCTTGGCGTCGTGGCGACAAGCGGCGGTGGCGCGGTGATGGTGCGTCGAGACCGGAATTGAACAGGGTAGGAGTGCGAAAACAAGCGAGCGGGAGAAGAAAGAAAGGAGAGGCGGGAAGAAGAAGAAGAAATCCGGCGGTTATTGCGCGAACTCCGACGTCTGGCGGCGGCGCGATGGTCTTGGTGGGTGCGAGGTGGCAAAGATGTTGTGGCGCGACGCGGCGACCTAGCAAGAATCGAGCGGAGGAGGCGAGTGAGTGCGCGAGAAAGAGAGGGTGGAAGAGCGGTGGTTCTTTGGGCTCGGGCGGCGTGCGGTTGATTGGAGGGGCGCGAGAGAAAGAATCACGGTGTGTGTGTGTTGTGTTTGTGAGTTTCTTTGTAGGTTTAACTAATCTAATAACCTCTAATCTCCTCCTCCTCTTAACATTAGTGATTCTAATCCAACTCTAACAACCTCCTAATCGACTACTAACTCAAATCTTAACCAACTCTATCTCAACTAAACCCCTATTACTACTGATATAATATATAATACTGATAATACTACTAATCCCCACATAACAATATCACTCCCATGATTCTTCACGTAATAGGCATAGTAATTAATAATAATAATAATAATAATATAATCACATAGCAATTAATATTCACGTAATTAATCACATAACTCAATAATATTAATAGTAATACTACTAATAAAAAGAGTAAAACCAATAATACTAAACCCATGAAATTACCGATATACCCTTGTTAGTCTCTCACGATCCTACGAGCTCAAGCGTTAGCATAAATAAACACGAACGAGTAATAATAACAACGAAGTCAAACATAATATACTAACGACGTCACAGTCAACATCTTTGGATTTTTCGGGGTTTTACATCATTACCTTCTTAAAAGAAGTTTCGTCCTCGAAAATTAAACTTAACAATAACGGACAGGTAAGTAAAATAACGGTTTCATTCCTCCTAAAACTCAAGGTTTTACATCATTACCTTCTTAAAAGAAGTTTCGTCCTCGAAACTTAAACTTAACACCAACGGCCTGCCAGACGGAACTAACGGCGGCTTTAACCAAAAACTCGGGGTTTTACATTATTACCCTCTTTTAAAGAGTTTCGTCCTCGAAACTCGACGCATCTTATGTGTCGAATATGTGTGGATGCCTCGATCCTATATCCTCCATGGCTTCCGAGATGTCTTCAGTTGTGGCATATACCATTTCACTGGAAGGACGCGTGAATCAACTTCTCTCAGCAATCTAGAATATCCTGCGGTTGTTCCCTATAGGTCTGGTCCACTTAGCCTTCGAATTTTCATCGGAGGTCTTCTGGTTTTAGGCCCTCCTCGGGGCTGTAGTCCGTACCCACCTCGGGTTTTCAAGTCTTTAACAGAAGCTTGGGTCAGGTACTCATAGCGACGACGACGATATACAACCCAACATATGAAAAATAAAATAATCAAGCACGCACTTGCAATATATAAGAAATCCAAGAAAGCACAAACATTCCATACCCCATCCTACACTCATCACTCGAACGTAGCATCCTAAGGTATAACTAAACCTAAGGGACACTTAGGATCTACAGTCGCAACCTGAGCTCGATACCATTACAGAACGCCCGGAAATTCAATCATAAAAGTCAAAGTCAAACTAACGTTATGAGAAACTTAGCGGAGGACTTCAAATTTAGTTTGGCGTCACTGCGTATCCCGAAGGAATACAAGGCGAGAAAGGAAAACACAACTGTCTCGCTAACGGTAACTACTAACAACTCAAAACAAAACTTTAAGACATCATAACGAAAACAAAATAAAAGATTCAAGGACTTCTAGACTGTCGTCCTCACTTCTAATTCTCGTTCCCAGCATTTAGATCTTCACCTGAAAACAAAACATTGCAAAAATGAGGGGGAAATCTCAATAATGTCTACCCCTAACGTTTAAAACAGTTTAAGTTCATTTCAATTCCTTTTGGGGAGAGGGAACAAGTCAAAACATTTCGCAAACCTTTAACCCTTAACTGTTTTTCTCAACCCAACCAAATCATATTTTATTATGCGGGCGGGATACCACATCCCTTAAAGTAACAAATATCATACCGGATCCCAGATCCTCTGCCTACCACAGGCTACGACCAGGGTCCCAGACCCTTTGCCTACCACAGGCTACGACCGGTCCTGCACTTTGCCTACCACGACCGACACTAATATCAAGAGTTCACATTTCCGCCTACCACGAAGCTACGACCGTGGTCCTGACCCTTTGCCTACCACAGGCTACGACCAAAATATCAAGAGTTCACATTTCCGCCTACCACAGGCTACGACCAGGGTCCCAGACCCTTTGCCTACCACAGGCTACGACCAAAATATCAAGAGTTCACATTTCCGCCTACCACAGGCTACGACCAGGGTCCCTGACCCTTTTCCTACCACAGGCTACGACCAAGTAAACCCGCTTAATGTTTCACTTGAATTATTAGTATCTTATGCAAAACTCAACTCACAACTCTCAAGTCAAACCCAACCCAGGTTATCAAAACCATTAACAAAACTTCGAATAAAAGACCATCCAATTTCTTGACTCAAATAAACCAAGGTCACAATCGAAACAAAAGATTATCAAAACAGATGGTCGTATTTCCACAAAAGTCCCCTTTCGGGATGCAATTCTCAAAATAGATTATAAAACATCAAAACACATTTAAAGAGCATCCCGATGGGGATTAGAGCATAGACAATTACCTGAATAACGTCACAGTACAGCAATAAGGAGAACACACTTGAGCTCACTATCGTCACGCACTAACTCGGGCGTGAGGGATTTCCGGCGGTTAGGGCGGTCTTGGCCGCTAAGCGTCGATGATGGTGGTCCAACGATCGGAGCGAACACGAGTGGCGCAGCGGCGAGGCACCGCAGCGGCGAAACAGAGCAACACTCGACTGGGCGGCGCCACGACTCCGGTAGGCAGCGACCGCGTTGTGGTGGTCGGTGCGTCGGCTCTTGACGTCGGCGAAGCAGCAACAGCGACGGTGGCGCGGTGATGGTGCGTCAGAGACCGGAATTGAACAGGGGTAGGGAGTGCGAAAACAAACGAGCGGGAGAAGAAAGAAAGGAGAGGGCCGGGGAAGAAGAAGAAGGGGAAATCCGGCGGTTATTGCGCCGAACTCCGACGTCTGAGCAGCGACCGCGATGGTCTTGGTGGGGTGCGAGGTGACAGCAGTGACTGGCGGCGCGACGCGGCGCGACCTAGCAAGAATCGAACGGAGGGAGAGCGAGAGTGAGTGCGCACGAGAAAGAGAGGGTGGAAGAGCGGTGGTTGCTGGGCTCGGGGCGGCGGCGGCGCGCCGTTGATTGGAGGGGACGGCAGAGAGAAAAGAATCACGGTGTGTGTGTGTTGTGTTTGTGAGTTTGCTGTAGGTTTAACTAATCTAATACCCTCTAATCTCCCTCCTCTTAACAGATTAGTGATTCTAATCCAACTCTAACAACCTCCCTAATCGACTACTAACTCAAATCTTAACCAACTCTATCTCAACTAAACCCCTATTACTACTGATATAATATATAATACTGATAATACTACTAATCCCCACATAACAATATCACTCCCATGATTCTTCACGTAAAAGGCATAGTAATTAATAATAATAATAATAATAATAATAATAATAATAATAATAATAATATAATCACATAGAAATTAATATTCACGTAATTAATCACATAACTCAATAATATTAATAGTAATACTACTAATAAAAAGAGTAAAACCAATAATACTAAACCCATGAAATTACCGATATACCCTTGTTAGTCTCTCACGATCCTACGAGCTCAAGCGTTATCATAAATAAACACGAACGAGTAATAATAACAACGAAGTCAAACATAATATACTAACGACGTCACAGTCAACATCTTTAGATTTTTCGGGGTTTTACAGTTATGTGTAATTTTATGTTATAAATTGTAATTAGATTTAGGTTGTAATAGTTGATTATTAGGGTTGAAAGTGATTCTTTAGTATTCGTTATATTCTTTACATGAATCGTTAAACCACGATATTATTGTATGTACGAACTTGGAAATTTATTACTTAGGTTATTTTCTTGAATGTTTAGTTGGTTAATCGTTAAGTCTTTTATTGTTTCCTAGGAATTAATCTTGTTAAAGTTTGTTAAATAAATTAGGTTGATTCTTGTTATTAAAACCCTAGGTTCTTGATTAGTAGTTTAATGTTACTAAGTTCTTTATGATTCTTGTACATGAAAACCTAAGTCTTCTTGATTCTTGTAAATTAGTTAGGTTTCTTGTTCATTAAGTTAAATACCATGTTCTTTTATTTCTTAGGGTTCTTTCTTGTTTAATTCATGTTTAATTTTGCCTAAATAAGTTAGGTTGAGTTTATGTTTATTAGTTCTTGGTTCTTGAGTTAATCTTGTTTAAAAGAAATTAGTTTGTTTAGGATTCTTGATTAGAAGTTTAAATGTTTATATGTTCTTTATAGGTTATTCACATGTTCCTAAGGTTCTTGTTTATTGGTTAAGAAATTCATGTTTAGGATAGCGTTAATATTTCATGCATGATTAGTACAAGGTTAGTTTAGAATTTATGTACATGAGGTATGCCATGTTAGTGTATGATATTTTATACATGTTTTAGGATTAGATTAAATTATTAAAGTTGATTTCATGTGTTGTAATTTGATTCTTATGATGGGAAGGTTGATTGTTGGACCTAAGTTAAGTTGGGCTTATATCCTAGACCCTAGTTACTGTTTTGAGCCCAAATTAGAACCCCGAGACCGTTTGGTAAAAGTTAGAACCGAAATAACAAATTAATTGATTACCGTTAACGGGACAGTTTTGTTAGTGTCTAAAGATCGGGTTTCCACGGCTAGTGTAGTTATCTTTTGACCAAACCCTTTGGACTGGAGGTTCCCTTAGATGTTAGGAACCATAGGAATTTTGCGGATCGAACGTTTGATTTTTATAACCCGAGTTATAGTCTTTTTACCGGAACCTGTCAGATCTGGACCAATTGGGAAGATGGGTATTTTTTGAGTCCTTTGGGACTGAGTTGGGCTTAACCATCAACATAGAAGTTTTAGTAGACATCCTGAGGTTTCCGAAAAGTCCAGAACCAGACCCATAGGATGTCGGGAAGTCGAGTTGTGACCCGTTTTATGTGAATGTTATAATCTGTCCTCTGTTTGCTTTTATTTATAAAGAATTGTTGAGTGAAATTAATGTGTGATCATGTTATGTGCTATCTTAGAGATGTTAAGTGTAATTTCGTAAATGTTAGGAACCTAAGTGTTCCTAGGGGAAGGGTTAGGTAGTTAATAGATAATTCTAACTTCGTTAGAACGCGTTTTGATTAGATAATTACTTTTATTCTAGGCCCGAGTTAGTGCGAGACGTTAGTGAGCTCAAGTGTGTTCTTCTAATTGCTGTGCTGTGAAGTATATCAGGTAATCGTCTATGCCCTAATCCCCACCGGGATGCTCTTTAAATGTGTTTTGATGTTTTATAATCTATTTTTGAGAATTGCATCCCGAAAGGGGACCTTTGTGGAAATACGACCATCTGTTTTGATAATCTTTTTGATTCGTTGTGATCTTGGTTTATTTGAGTTGAGAAATTAGATGGTCTTTTATTCAAAGTTTGTTAATGGTTTTGATAACTTGGGATGGTTTGACTTGAGGGTTGTGAGTCGAGTTTGAATATTGTTTAAATAATTCAAGTGGAAACGTTAAGCGGGTTTGAGGATAACTGGGATAACTGTGCGAGTGTAACAACTGCGTGGTTATGGACCAGGAGATCAGGGCTTCCTTCCCTGATATAGGATAGTGTTTTTGATGCCTTTGGTAGGCGATATTCTTGATGCCTTTGGTAGGCGATGTTTATGCCTTTGGTAGGCGACGTTCTTGATGCCTTTGGTAGGCGATGTTTATGCCTTTGGTAGGCGATGTTCTTGATGCCTTTGGTAGGCGATTTTACTTTAAGGGATTTGGTATCCCGCCCGCAAATTAAAATATGGATTGGATGGGTTGAGGAAAACAGTTAAGGGTTAAAGGTTTGTAAAATGTTTGGTTTGATCCCTCTCCCCAAAATGAATTGAAATGAACTTAAACTGTTTTAAACGTTAGGGGTAGACATTATTGAGATTTCCCCCTCATTTTCTGAAATGTTTTGATTTCAGGTGAAGATCTAAATGCTGGGGACGGGAGTTAGAAGTGAGGACGACGAGTCTAGAAGTCCTTGAACCTTTTATATTGTTTTCGTTATGAGTTCTTAAAGTTTGTTTTGAGTTGTTAGTAGTTATCGTTAGCAGACAGTTGTGTTTTCCTTTCTCGCCTTGTATTCCTTCGAATACTGGCGGACGCCAAACTAAATTTGAAGTCTTCCGCTAAGTTTTGTCTGTTAACGTTAGTTTGACTTTGACTTTTATATTGAATTTCCGGGCGTTACTGTAATGGTATCGAGCTGCAGGTTGCGACCTAGTAGCTCCTCAGAGTCCTTTAGGTTTAGATGGACCCTAGGAAGCTAAGTTCGGAGTGATGAGCGTAGGATGGGGGAAAATGGTTCCATGCTTTCCTTGAATATGTTGTTTGATTATATCATCGTATTTTTATGTGTAATGCTCTAACCTTGTAGGATGGCACAACGCACACCGTCACCAAGACTTCACGCCGTGCTTTCACCGTTACACACCCATTCCTCCAGGTGGGTATTTGGGAACCCACATGCTGAATTTTTACGATGAGATCAAACGATACAACAAGGATGTCCCGAACTCCGCTGCGTGACAACGTGGAAGCCAGTGCTAACGCTTCCGCCACCTTACGAGATGATCCCTGGTGGGGCCATACTGTACTGTCATTGCTGCCACCCCTGCTTCCGGAGGAGAGGTACCCACACCCGTGCTGTTGGTGTCAGAGGTACCGGGTGGAGTCGGAGCATCGAATCCCGGGGGTCTTTTCTAAGATCACCCGGATCGGGATGCGCCGAGTGGAGAGGGTCCAGGTGAACCCAGCCCCTGCACCAGCTGAGGATCATGAGGATGACCTCAAGAAGATCCGAGGAGGACCCGCCGAGACAAAGACCTGAGATTCCGAGCCCGAGGTAACCTCAAGGGTTACGGCTGCACCCGCCGTTGAGCCCGAGCATGATATTCCACCCGAGGAGGAGGATGAGGTGGACCGGGAAACAGGAGAAGACCCCGAGGAGGGCTCAGGGGATGAGACGAGTGATCCTGAGTGGACTCCAGTCTCAGCGAGGAAGAACCCTCGATGCAGGAGAATCATCTGAGTGGGATGGCTACTATGTGTTGAGTGTTGATGTATAGTTGTTATGTTGATATTTTGTTAAACTGTGAAATAATCTGAATATTGACTTGTTGTTCTTTTGGAAGTATTATACATGATTACATTGGTATATGGAAATATTGTTTTGTGGCCTTGCCAAATGTGATGAGAATTCATGAAATAAACTGTTGACATAAGAAATTACTTGGTGAAATAGAATTACGTTTTCGTATTGTTTAGCACCCTATGAGAAGACCGGACCAAGTAGCTATCTTTAGTATGTTGTTGGGACTATGGATTGGAAACCCTTTAAATAGACTAAATCAACCCTTTGAATCAGGATGTCGGACGTGAACGGTACTCAACCTAACCATGGTACTCGGGAACGTACACCAGCTGTGACCGAACAGCGCCCTCAAACTGCAACTGAACTGCGCCAACGCCTGGCCCATTTGATACCAGGGTCGAGTACAGCAACACCGGGGAACGACCTTGCTAGCATGCTAATGATTGAGATGCTCGGCAAGCACGAGGACCTACTGAGGAAAGTGGTGGATCGACAAGGAGGAGGGAGGGAAGATGACCCCTCCGCTCTTCTCCAAAGGTTTAATAGCTTCAACCCGCCCACTTACACAGGGGTAGCTGACCCCAAAGTCTTTGAAGATTGGGTTAGAGAAATTGAGAAGATTTTCGACACCACACACTGTCCTGAGGAGTTAAGGGTGGACTTTGCTGCTTACCACCTGAAGGAAGAGGCCGATTTGTGGTGGGCCAGTGTGAAGGAAATAAGGATCAACCGGTTTCGACCGAACCGCTTCAAGATTGTGCTAAGGGATCGATTTTACCCAATTTCCCTCCAGAAGGCAAAAGAAAAAGAATTTATGAATCTGCGCCAAGGGGAAACTAGCGTGCTTGCCTACTCTGCAAAGTTCACTGAACTATCTCGTTTTGCATCTGCTTTGGTAGCCACCGAGCAGCTAAGGATGGACCGCTTCTGGGATGGACTGAATTGTAAGATCCAGGATCGCATGTCGTCACGGGAGTTCACGTCTTACCAGAATATGCTGAACGTTGCCCTCACTGTAGAGAGGGTGATGCATGACATGGAACGACAGTTAGGCATACAAGGGCAAAAGAGGAAAGAACCACCCCGCTTTAATCCACCTCAACATTTCCAGGAGAAGAGGTTCCGCCCTAGCAACTGGCAGGGAAATCAGTCTTCGGGGCGTAGGCCGTCGAATACTCCAATCTGCAAGGTTTGTGGTCGACCAGGCCATTATCCACGGGATTGTAGAGTAAGGAACGTGCGAGGAGGATGTTTCAACTGCGGAAGTTTCCAACATCAGGTACGTCAGTGCCCTCAGCAGCCGACAGGGGGCCGAAATGGAGGGAACAATGGAAGCAACGGAAATAATGGGAACAATGGGAATTGGAGAGCCCCACAGACAACATATCAAAATCGGGAAGGCTATAATGGGAACCAAAGGCCACAACAAGAAACCAAGGTGGATCCGTGGAAATCGAATAACCGAGGAGGCCAAACAAACCCGCCTCGTCATGGCCGCAACGAACGAGGAGGACGAGTATACGTAATGAGGAAAGAAGAGGTGAGAACGAGCGGACGTTGTGACGGGTACCTTCTCTCTCCACCTCTACACTATATCTGCTTTGTTTGATTCGTGCTAGTCATTCTTTTGTTGGACGAGCTATAGTAGAGAAGGCTAAGATGAAACCCTCGGAGAATAGTAAGCCTATATCGGTAGCCCTACCTACCGGGGATACCATTAGTTGTGGAGAGTTATATGGTGGATGCCCTATAGTGATAGCAGGACAGGAGTTTGAGGCTGACCTTTATATGTTTGACTTAATGGAGTTCGACGTCATTTTGGGGATGGACTGGTTAGCAAAATATAGAGCTCAGATAGATTGTTATAAGCAAAAGGTGACCTTAATGGGACCAAACGGAAAGAAGGTAGTGCATTGGAGTGATAGGCACCTTCATAGTGTACAGATCATCTCTGCTCTCAAGGCTCAAAAGTTGTTAGGCCAAGGTTGCGAAGGGTTTCTATGCAACGTAATCGACACCAAGGCGGAGGAGCTTACGATTGAGAATATCCCGGTAGTGCGGGAGTATTCTGATGTATTTCCGGAGGAGATCTCAGGTCTGCCTCCAATCAGGGAGGTAGATTTCTGCGTCGATTTGGAGCCCGGGGCCGCACCTGTTTCAAAAGCCCCATATCGCATGGCGCCCGTAGAGCTTAAGGAGTTGAAGACTCAGCTGGATGAGCTGTTGGAAAAGGGGTATATCCGACCCAGCACGTCACCATGGGGAGCACCTGTGCTGTTCGTGAAGAAGAAGGATGGTAGCATGAGGTTGTGCATCGATTACCGGGAGTTGAACAAGATTACCGTCAAAAATCGTTATCCTCTACCTCGTATTGATGATCTTTTTGACCAGTTGCGAGGAGCGACAATGTTTTCTAAGATAGACCTGAGGTCAGGTTATCACCAGTTACGAATTCGCGAGGAAGATATCTCTAAAACCGCATTCCGAACTCGGTATGGTCATTATGAGTTCGTGGTAATGCCTTTTGGGCTTACAAACGCCCCAGCCGCCTTCATGGATTTGATGAACAGAGTGTTCGAGCCGTTCCTGGATAAGTTTGTAGTGGTGTTCATCGACGACATATTGGTATACTCAGGAACACGAGAGGAGCATGCGAATCATCTGAGAGAAGTATTGACGACTCTACGGAGCAACAAGCTTTATGCGAAGTTTAAGAAGTGTGAGTTTTGGTTGGAACAAGTAGCGTTCTTAGGACATGTGGTGTCTAAGGAAGGAGTGGCAGTAGACCCTCAAAAGGTGGAGGCCATCACCAAGTGGCCGACACCAAAGAATGCCACGGAGGTTAGGAGTTTTCTGGGTTTGGCAGGGTATTATAGGAAGTTCATACAAGATTTCTCGAAAATCGCCACCCCGTTGACCAATTTGACTCGGAAGTCAATAAAGTTCGCATGGTCGGAAAAATGTGAGCAAGCATTCCAGGAGCTGAAGAAGAGGCTTACCTCGGCCCCTATTCTTGCTTTACCTCAAGGGAACGAAGGTTTTGTCATCTACAGTGACGCATCACATGGTGGATTAGGTTGTGTGCTCATGCAGGATGGGAAGGTAATTGCATATGCATCCAGCAATCAAGACGCATGAAAAGAATTACCCCACTCATGACACAGGTTAGCGGCAGATGGTTTTGCGCTTAAGATTTGGAGGCATTATCTTTATGGAGTACACTGCGAGATATTCACAGACCATCAGAGCTTAAAGTACCTTTTCACACATAAGGAGTTGAACCTCAGGCAGACAAGATGGTTAGAGTTTCTGAAGGATTACGATGTGAATTTTCAATATCATCCCGGGAAGGCAAATGTAGTGGCTGATGCCCTGAGTAGAAGACCGTATCCTGCTATAAACCACTTGATGCCGCACGAGTTGTGCGAGGAGTTTAGGAGATTGGAGATTAATGTGGTAACACCTGGGAGGAAAGCTGTATTGAATGCCATGGAATTACAACCTACTCTAATGGAGGAGATCAAGAGAACTCAAGAACTGGACTTACAGCTTGCAAAGATAGGGGAGGAAGTTGTGCAAGGGAAAGCCCCTGGTTTTGTGATTCACGAAGACGGTACATTACGGTTTCATAACCGCATCTGTGTACCCAATATGGAGGAGCTGAAAAGGAGGATTCTAGAAGAGGGACACAATACGCCATATTCGGCATCCAGGGAAATAAGTTGTACAAGGATCTTAAGCGGATGTTACGGTGGAGTAATATGAAACAAGAAGTGGCGGACTTTGTGGAGTGCCTTACTTGCCCGGTAGTCAAGGCAGAGCATCAACGACCGTAGGACTTCTGCAACCGTTAGACGTCCCCGAGTGGAAATGGGATTCGATATCAATGGATTTTGTGATAGGTCTACCAAGGACCGTGAAACACAATGCAATATGGGTGATTGTAGATCGTTTGACCAAGTCAGCTCATTTCCTAGCCATCGCCAACAATTGGTCCCTAGATCAGCTAGCTCAAGCCTACGTAAGGGAGATTGTAAGGTTACACGGAGTACCCAGTTCTATAGTCTCAGACAGAGACACCAGATTTCAGTCTGGTTTTCGGAAAAAGTTACAAGAGGCGTTTGGCACAAAGCTCAATTTCAGCAGCGCTTTTCACCCAGCTACAGATGGGCAGACAGAGAGGACCATCCAAACCCTCGAAGATATGCTGCGAGCATGCGCTTTAGATTTCAAAGACTCGTGGGATGACGAGTTGACTCTCATTGAGTTCTCATACAACAACAGCTACCATGCTAGCATAGGGATGTCACCCTTCGAGGCTTTGTATGGAAGGAGATGTAGAACTCCCCTATGTTGGCAGGACATCGACGAAGCTCTAACGATTGGACCGGACCTAATACAGGCCACTACTCAGAAGGTTCGAATCATTCAAGACAAGATGAAGGCAGCACAAAGTCGACAAAAGAGTTATGCTGATAGAAGGAGAAGACCTTTGGAGTTCGAAGTAGGAGAATATGTATTTTTACGGGTTTCACCCACGAAGGGGGTTATGAGATTCGGCCAGTCGGGGAAGTTGACACCAAGGTTTATCGGGCCATACCCAATTTTGGAACGTATCGGAGAAGTCGCCTACAAGTTACACGGGAGAACTCCCAGAGTGCACAATGTCTTCCATGTGTCACAACTCAGAAATATCTTAGGACCGACCCATGTGATTGATCCCGAGCCGCTTCAGCTGCAAGAAGATCTGAGCTATGAAGAGCAGCCGCTAGAGATATTGGACCGTAGAGAAAAGCAGCTTAGGAGGAAAGTAGTTCCCTTGGTAAAAGTACGATGGGCAAACCATACCACAACAGAAGCAACCTGGGAAACAGAGGACGAGATGAGGAAGAAGTACCCTCACTTGTTCCAAGCCTAAGGCGCGTCAAGTTTCGGGGACGAAACTTCTTTTAAGAAGGTAATGATGTAAAACCTCGAATTTTAGGAGGAATGAAACCGTTAGTTTTCCTTACCGGACCGTTAGGGTTAAGTTTAAGTTTAAGTTTCGAGGACGAAACTTCTTTTAAGAAGGTAATGATGTAAAACCCCGAAAAAATCCAAACATGTTGACCGTGACGTCGTTAGTTTATTATGTTTGACTTCGTGTTTTATTATTATTCGTTTGTGTTTATTTATGCTAACGCTTGAGCTCGTAGGACCGTTGAGGGGCTAACAAGGGTAGAATAGTAATTTCCGCTGGTTAATATTATTATGTGAATAATTACGTGAATATTATTTGCTATGTGATTATATGATTATTAGTATTAATATTATTATTACTATTATTAGAATTATTAGGTTTTTAGAAAAAAAAATCAGTTTTTAATTGTTAAATGGGTTGGATTAGATTGGGTAATTTGGGCCTAATTAAGTGAGTAGTATATAAACCCCTTTCTCCCCTCTCAAACCCTAAAAACCCTAAACTCCCTAAACCAAACCCTAGCTCTCAACCTCTCTCTCTCCCTCCTGCTCCTCTCGCGCCAAAGACCACCACTGTGTCACCACCACGGCGCCGCTTCCATCGCCGAAAACACCACCGCAACCAAGCCTCCTCCCTTTTCTTCCCTCTTTTTCCCTCTTTCTTCCTCTCGACCTCCCGCCTACCAAGGTGACGTGCCGCCACCGACGCCACCAAAGACTGCCGTCACCACCCGTCGCCACCCTCGCCGGTAACGACCGTTCCTTCCCTCTTCTCTCTCTTTTTCTCTCTTTTCTCTCCCTTGCGCTAACTCCGTTCGTTTCGCTGCCCTCATCGTCGGCCGCCGCGACCCTGGGTGTCGCCGTCGCTGCCCGACCACCAGGCGACCCTCGCCCTGCCGCCTCGACGTCGCCGGAACCGTCCAGTCGAAGAAAAAGTCCTCGAGATCGCCGCCGTCTGGCCGACGCCGACTTCCGATGACTCCCGACGACGCCCTGACCGCCCGACGCCGACACTCCCTCCGACCGTCGCACACCGCCGTCGACGCCTGCCCAGAACCACCGAGACCCTACGTAAACCCTAACCCTAACCCTAACCTAGTTTTGTTTAATCTGATTCTTGTTTTTTCTTTTCTTTTTCCTTTTTCTTTTCTTGTTTTTATTATTGTTAATCTGATTTTTAATTGTAATTATTATTGTTATAAATATTCTGTTTTATAATTATTGTATTATTAGTGTTGTAATTAGGGAAATTAATTGTAATTATTTTCTTGTTGTAATTTTGTGTAATTTTTTCTAATTGTTATGTATAATTTTATGTTATAAATTGTAATTAGATTTAGGTTGTAATAGTTGATTATTAGGGTTGAAAGTGATTCTTTAGTATTCGTTATATTCTTTACATGAATCGTTAAACCACGATATTATTGTATGTACGAACTTGAAAATTTATTACTTAGGTTATTTTCTTGAATGTTTAGTTGGTTAATCGTTAAGTCTTTTATTGTTTCCTAGGAATTAATCTTGTTAAAGTTTGTTAAATAAATTAGGTTGATTCTTGTTATTAAAACCCTAGGTTCTTGATTAGTAGTTTAATGTTACTAAGTTCTTTATGATTCTTGTACATGAAAACCTAAGTCTTCTTGATTCTTGTAAATTAGTTAGGTTTCTTGTTCATTAAGTTAAATACCATGTTCTTTTATTTCTTAGGGTTCTTTCTTGTTTAATTCATGTTTAATTTTGCCTAAATAAGTTAGGTTGAGTTTATGTTTATTAGTTCTTGGTTCTTGAGTTAATCTTGTTTAAAAGAAATTAGTTTGTTTAGGATTCTTGATTAGAAGTTTAAATGTTTATATGTTCTTTATAGGTTATTCACATGTTCCTAAGGTTCTTGTTTATTGGTTAAGAAATTCATGTTTAGGATAGCGTTAATATTTCATGCATGATTAGTACAAGGTTAGTTTAGAATTTATGTACATGAGGTATGCCATGTTAGTGTATGATATTTTATACATGTTTTAGGATTAGATTAAATTATTAAAGTTGATTTCATGTGTTGTAATTTGATTCTTATGATGGGAAGGTTGATTGTTGGACCTAAGTTAAGTTGGGCTTATATCCTAGACCCTAGTTACTGTTTTGAGCCCAAATTAGAACCCCGAGACCGTTTGGTAAAAGTTAGAACCGAAATAACAAATTAATTGATTACCGTTAACGGGACAGTTTTGTTAGTGTCTAAAGATCGGGTTGCCACGGCTAGTGTAGTTATCTTTTGACCAAACCCTTTGGACTGGAGGTTCCCTTAGATGTTAGGAACCATAGGAATTTTGCGGATCGAACGTTTGATTTTTATAACCCGAGTTATAGTCTTTTTACCGGAACCTGTCAGATCTGGACCAATTGGGAAGATGGGTATTTTTTGAGTCCTTTGGGACTGAGTTGGGCTTAACCATCAACATAGAAGTTTTAGTAGACATCCTGAGGTTTCCGAAAAGTCCAGAACCAGACCCATAGGATGTCGGGAAGTCGAGTTGTGACCCGTTTTATGTGAATGTTATAATCTGTCCTCTGTTTGCTTTTATTTATAAAGAATTGTTGAGTGAAATTAATGTGTGATCATGTTATGTGCTATCTTAGAGATGTTAAGTGTAATTTCGTAAATGTTAGGAACCTAAGTGTTCCTAGGGGAAGGGTTAGGTAGTTAATAGATAATTCTAACTTCGTTAGAACGCGTTTTGATTAGATAATTACTTTTATTCTAGGCCCGAGTTAGTGCGAGACGTTAGTGAGCTCAAGTGTGTTCTTCTAATTGCTGTGCTGTGAAGTATATCAGGTAATCGTCTATGCCCTAATCCCCACCGGGATGCTCTTTAAATGTGTTTTGATGTTTTATAATCTATTTTTGAGAATTGCATCCCGAAAGGGGACCTTTGTGGAAATACGACCATCTGTTTTGATAATCTTTTTGATTCGTTGTGATCTTGGTTTATTTGAGTTGAGAAATTAGATGGTCTTTTATTCAAAGTTTGTTAATGGTTTTGATAACTTGGGATGGTTTGACTTGAGGGTTGTGAGTCGAGTTTGAATATTGTTTAAATAATTCAAGTGGAAACGTTAAGCGGGTTTCGGGGGATAACCTGTTGTGCAGGTGTAACAACCTGCAGGGTTATGGACCAGGAGATCAGGGCTTCCTTCCCTGATATAGGATAGTGTTTTTGATGCCTTTGGTAGGCGATATTCTTGATGCCTTTGGTAGGCGATGTTTATGCCTTTGGTAGGCGACGTTCTTGATGCCTTTGGTAGGCGATGTTTATGCCTTTGGTAGGCGATGTTCTTGATGCCTTTGGTAGGCGATTTTACTTTAAGGGATTTGGTATCCCGCCCGCAAATTAAAATATGGATTGGATGGGTTGAGGAAAATAGTTAAGGGTTAAAGGTTTGTAAAATGTTTGGTTTGATCCCTCTCCCCAAAATGAATTGAAATGAACTTAAACTGTTTTAAACGTTAGGGGTAGACATTATTGAGATTTCCCCCTCATTTTCTGAAATGTTTTGATTTCAGGTGAAGATCTAAATGCTGGGGACGGGAGTTAGAAGTGAGGACGACGAGTCTAGAAGTCCTTGAACCTTTTATATTGTTTTCGTTATGAGTTCTTAAAGTTTGTTTTGAGTTGTTAGTAGTTACCGTTAGCAGACAGTTGTGTTTTCCTTTCTCGCCTTGTATTCCTTCGGGAATACGGCAGTGACGCCCAAACTAAATTTGAAGTCTTCCGCTAAGTTTTGTCTGTTAACGTTAGTTTGACTTTGACTTTTTATATTGAATTTTTGGGGCGTTACAGATAGCTTAGCAGACGCCTATTTGCAGACGCCTATCGACCCCAATTCTACTAGTGATACTTGATTGACTCTTGATAGAACTTGGAAGATTTACATACAATAAGCTAATGAAAAAAGAGTCTGAGTGATATGACAATATGACATTGCCAGGTCTACATAAGCTTTCTTGTGCATTTGTGGTCACTACACTAGAAAGCTTTTGTTAGGAGGTCTAGTCAGTCTTTATTTAGTGGTTTGGTTTCTAGTATAATCCCATGGGGCTTGGGTGTGCCTTTAGATAACGCTTTTGCATTCTTCATACTGTAATTTGGTGAAATTGGTGTATAATTAGGAATATTTGCTGCTAGGGTTTTTCTTTTAAATTCTTTTTAGTCCCTTGAAAAGTATGTGCTTCAAAGTGATGTCCTTGCTTTGGGTTATGATGTTTGCAAGCTCTAGGTTTGGAGTTTGATTCTTGTTCCAAAGATTAATTTTCGGTCTTTAAGATGGGGTAAAAACCCCAATTGGTTCTGTATAAACTTTGTTGGTTGAAATTTTGGTTAATACCACATGAAATTTCATTTGGGCACTAGTCATGGTTTTTATGTGCTTCAATTGATGCAGTTTAGTTTAGAAACTAGATAGTATGAATAATAATGAAAGGTTTTACAAACTACATAATTTCAACATGTTTAACATGGTGAAAACTTCCATGCTAACCTGTTGCCCAATTCCACTCGTTGCATGAACTGCTTGACCCCCTTGAGCATTGTGTGTGTTTGAAGGTATTTTTGGTCCTGTGCAACATCAACTGTACCCCCCCCCCCCCACACACACACACAACAAACAAAATGAATGATCCAATTATGGGTAGCTAATTGATCTGTTTTGTGTTTCTCATTACATTTATGAGTATCAAGTAACAGCTATTTGAATTAGAAAACAATGCATATTTGGGTTTTATGGCTGGTGCAAGTAGTTTGCTTGTGACTCTGTAGTTGAGAATCTGCCTTGTTACTTACAAGAGTATACCTGGATGGGCCATTACGTTTGGGTAAGTTAGGAGGTCTTACTACACTATATAGTCATCTATCTTTGCAAGACTGAAAACTGATCCTGCTAACTTGTACTGCCTGGCCGGTTCTTGTCTTTTTCATCTTTCTTCCTTCTCCTTTTCCCCTTTTTGGTTGGGGCTGAGCAGGGGAAATGATTGTATATGACTTGTGAAGAATAAATTTAGAACAATTCATGTGTGATTTTTTTATCATAAATATATTTTTTTTCTTTTTAGAAGTTATATTTAACTCCTTAATTACAATAGCTAAAGGTCATTTATCATTGTTGTATCTTATACAGGAGTTCATCAGGTATCTGATGATGAGGTTGAAGCTCCAGATGTTCAGAGGGGACCAAGATGTGTGTATACATCCAGAGAGTTGTTTATAAAAGATGGGGATGTAAATCTGCAAATGCCAAACATAGTTGCTGCTTAAGGGGATCAACATAGGCATGTTAAGTCTTTCAGCTGTCTACTTTGGGCCATTTCTAGCATTATTTTGAGCAACAATGTCTAGCATTATTGAAGCTTTATGCCTTCAACTTTGTCACTTCAATTTGTTAGAATTTATGAAGGATTTTTACTTGTATTTTTATATACTTATTTAAATAGAATTGTCTCAAATTAATATGTACTTTTATGTGTGTGGGTATATATAAATATATATATATATAATTAAAAAAAATTAAATTGTAGCAAATATATATATATATATATATATATTCTACAATTTAATTAAATTGTAGCAAAAAAAATTAAATTGTAACAAGAAAATTAAATTGTAGCAAAAAGAACCTCGAGAAAACAATGTAGGAGGATTTTTTTTTAAAAAAAAAAATTCTTGCTACGGAAAAATTCAGTCGCAAGTTCCGTCGCAAGATATATTTTTGATTTTTAATTTTTTTTAAAAATGTTTGTGGGACTTTGCGACAGAACCAAATTCCGTCGCAAGGTCCGTCACAAGTTCCGTCACAAGGTCCGTCGCAACGGCCTTGCGGCGAGGCTTTTTGCGACGGAAAAAATTCCGTCGCAAGGTCCGTCGCTCGGCCCTGAAATTCCGTTGTAACTTTGTAATTTTCCATCGCAAATTCCGTCGCAATATGGTAAGTTTTTAGTAGTGTTTGCACCTCTGGAAAAGGTTTTTGTTTTAGCTAAGAATTGAACCTTAATAGAAAGCATGAAAGATATATTGTAGATTAGTAGGTGGTTGTCACTTGGATCTTGAGTACGATCTCTTTAGTTACCAAGAGAGTATTTATGAATTTTCTTATCTTTGTGTAAAAACTATACATGTTATATTGAGAAAAATGTTATAATTAGATTTTATATGAATAATACCATGTAAAAATTGTATAAAATTTAAGCACGTACCCTGGATAGTTGTCTAAGATTATTTTTCGGCTTAGATTTGTAATGGACTAAAGTAAAATATCTCGCTAAATCTCTTCTGCCTTTTTTTTTCCAATGTAACTATAGATAGTGAAAGATTTCTAAATCTTGGGTTAATTGGAACTAAATCCCCTAAATTATAAATTTAGGGATTAGACTTTAATTTACATCTGATCCCTCCATACCCTATGTAGGCAGAATTTCGGAATATTGGTTTTAGTTTTGGTGTTTTATAAATTGTATAAAATTATATTTTTATACATAATTTCTTAAATTTATACAAAAAAAAAGAGAGTAAAATATGTCTAAGAGATGTGGTTAACTTGTATATTTTGTATGTATTTATTGGCGTAACCAACGGATACTAAGCCCTATATAATTGATAATTAGCCATAACTATTAAAAAATGATGCAAAACATCATATTAAATATTAACTAAAGAAAAGAAAACTCTTAAAAATTAGTGTCTCAGCCTCTCAGGTCAATACTCATATCTTCATCCCTGAACAATTTGATTGATATACTCCCCCAACATTTATTTACATGTTTCTTAAATTGATTTTTTTAATTTTCTCATTTCATATTATTCATCATTTTATAATCTCAATCAAATATTAATTATTATATCTCTTATTTTACCGATAGCTCATACTATTCATTGAATTATACACTAAAGGTTATTTTAATTAGACATATTTTGATTGTTTCTTACTAAAAAATGTGGAAAATGCATATGGGGAAAACTTTTTTGATCCCATCGTAGATTTCAATTTCAATCGTGAAATGAACCAAAAAGGGTACTGTAGTGTGTAAACTTTAGCAAAAAATTACTTAGGGGTACCCTAACTTTTGGTGAAATATTTTTACACTTCATTTTAAAAACTAATTTTGCAGTCACTAACTTTTAGAATTAGAAATAATTAGGTGAATTTTCTACCAATTATTTGAATTCAACGTGAGTTTTAGGCGGAAATTGATTAAGTGTTTTGTGGATGAAAATCCTTTGTTTTTGTGACGAAATGATTTGAATCAATCAGTTTCACCGGAAATTCACCTAGTAATTTCTAATCTTAAAAGTTAAGTCTGCAAAATTAGTTTGAAAGTTAAGTGCAAAAATTGTTTCTTCAAAAGTTAGGGTATCTCTAAGTAATTTTTTGAAACTGTAGTGGTCATGCACATAAAGAACAAACAGTGACAGATTCGCAATTGAGGCAGACAAGTTGCCATCCCAATTTTTGGGCGACTACCATTCGACATGTCAACTCAGGATAACTACGTTTTCTTCAAAAGAAGCTCACTTTCTAATAAAAGGGTCTGTTTTCTGATTTATTCAAAGAATTTTATAAATTAAATAAAAATGTTTTTCCCCATTGCACCAAGAAAAAGTTTTATCCAAACAATTAACCTTTAATTGGTGTATAATTGTCTTGTGACTTGTGAGGAGAAAAGTAGACATTTTGTTAAGTGATTTTAAGAAGAAAAGGCTTGAGCGTGAATTGAATTCACTGTCTTTAAGGAATTACTAATCTTAAATTCATGCGATGCACAATGTCCTTGAAAATACCCATGAATAGGTACAAAAAGTGCATTTATAAGGGTTAGAATGAGAATTATAGGAATTGGAAATGTAAAAATTAGGTAATTGGACAAATAAAAAGGGACAGAGAAATTAGTTAATTGGACAAATAAAAAGGGACAGAGGTAGTAGTTGGTTTAAAAGGGAAAAAGTTCATGAATAACCACTTGTCAGTACAGAGTAAATAGTACGAAACATTGATGAAACTGTTAAATGGAAAACACCATAATCTATTACATATATTCAAACAAAACAAAACAAACAAGAAGTCGCCACGTGTCACGCATATAAAAAATTAAAATTTTATTAAAAATTTAATTATTATATACCATTGATGTTCAAGAATTATAACCCCCATTAGTTTTTTTTCCTTTTCACATAAACAATAATAGAAAAGATAGTCAAAAACTACTATAACTGGTAAAATATTAAGTAGCAATGGAACCCCAGGGTATTAAATCTCATAATTGTAAATACCTCCCAGAATATTAATACCAGCAACAGTCCAAACCTACATTAAAATTATAGTAGTTAGTGGCCTATGGACTGCCACTATCCATTAACTGCAAATAACAAGAGAAAACAACAGTCAAAACTCAAACTCAAATGTCAAGGACACTTTTTATTCTCATAATAAATTACAAATAACAAATAATAAATCATAAATAATAAAGTAAATAACTCCAACATTCTTTTTTTTTTTTTTTTTGGCATACAGAGCAGCAACAGAACAAAGAAATACTAAAATTACTTCATCACTAGATCTGCTAACCAAGTAGGCGGATGACCGGCCCAATCCTGATTGCATTCTCTATGAACTCCCCACTGGGCCAATCGATGGGCTGCTTCATTTTGTGTCCTTCTAATCCATTTGATATCCACCACTCCAGCAGAAACCATCAAAATTCTGATATCCTCATAAAGAAGTTTCAGATGCCCTTTGGTTCCTCCATTCTGTAGGTTCCTCACCACATCCTGAGAATCACTCAAAAGCACAGCTCCCTTCACACCTGCCCTATCCGCCGCCTCGATGCTCCATTTCACCGCCGTGAGTTCCGCCATTTCCGGGGGACACCTTTGATTTCTGTAAGCACACGCCGCCCACTTGAAATTCCCTGCACCATCGCAGATGATGCAACCCAGTCCAATTAAACCTTTTTCTTCCGCCACTGCTGCATCGCACCAAATCTTAACATTCTCCTCATCCTCCTCCAACAGTTGATTCTCCTCCCTGAGTTGTCCCCGCCTGCCACCAATTTCTCCCACTGCGGTAGCCGCCATGCTCGCCCTCTCCGCCACCAGCCCATCATCTAAAAACCTCCGACCATGTATAAAATCATTTCTTCCCCACCATATGCTCCACAGGCCGTGTATCCATAGATGAAGTTTATTTTTCGCCACTTTCGCCTCAACCTTTTCCTTCCAATCCAGTGCATTTACCCCTTCTATTTGTAACACCTCTTGCAAATCGAGCTTCTTCCATACCTCCTTCACCCAGCTGTACCCTCGAAATACATGGTCAAGGTCCTCCCTATGTTTTCTGCAAATTCCACAAATTGTATCCTGCACACATTTCTTCGCTGCTAGGCTGGCCCTCGTTGGCAAGATGTTGCGCCAAAACCTCTGTACGAAATTCTTAACTCTTGGTTGTGCTTGCAATTTTCATATCTCTGCCCATGTCTTGCGTTCCCCATCCGAATTAGAAGGTGATGCCATTTTTGTGGATTGCAGCAAATGATAACCAGATCGAACCTCATACTCTCTGGATTTTGAGTGAAGCCAAATTGGGAAATCCCGACATCTTCTGGGGCTAAGGTAAATTGCAAATATCTCTCGTTCTCTTTCCTCCCCAAACAATTCCTGCACTAGCTCCTCATTCCATCTATTCTCATCTTGTAGAATCAGCTGATTTACTCTCCAAGACTCCTTCCCTGCTGGAGCTTGACCTAGAAATTGTCTAGTCCCTTTTGGCATCCAGTTGTCCCCCCAAACCAGAATATCATCTCCATTTCCCACCACCCATCCTATTCCTCTTACTAGCAAATCTCTTCCTGCTAGAAGGCTCTTCCACACATAACTTGCCCCGTAGCATTCTTTAGCTTGGAGCACCCCAGTTCGAGGATAGTATTTGGCTTTTAGGATCTGTGCCACCAATGAACCCGGATTCGTTAAAATTCGCCAGACCTGTCTCGCCAGTAGGGCATTGTTGAAGTCCTCCAAATTTCGAAAACCCATTCCACCGTATTGTTTCCCCCAGCACATCTTGTCCCAAGAGACCCAGTGGATTCCCCTTTTGTCGGAATTGTCTCCCCGCCAAAAGCCACTGATAATGCTTCGTAAGTCATCGCAGAGCGTTGCTTGAATCCTGAACACACTCATAACATTAGGGGTGTTCATCAGTCCGCGACTGGACCGACCTGGACTGGATCGAATTGGACCAAAGACCGAACTAAGGATTGGGTCGGACCGAGGACTGGACCGGACTTTGTTCGGTCCGGTACTGTACCGACCGAAAAAAGTTCGGTCCGGTACTGGACCGACTGAGATGGACCGAATAAGGGCTGTTACCCAACATGGACTGTTCTAATACAAACATTTTTCCCAACATGGACCGGATAAGTACTGGCCATTACCTAACATGCAACTTGCAAAAACCCCTTCATTATTTAACCAAAAACAAACATTTTTCCACATTTCATTTCCAATATAAATTAAACAAAACAAAAAAAAAAAAAACTAGCCGGAGAACCCTAGCCGTACGCAGTGTCTAAGCGGGACTTAGAAATGGGTTATGAAACGGAAAACAAGAGATGTGGATTGTTTTTTGTATTTGCAATTCGTACCGATTTCAAAATGGGAAAAAAAGGTGTAGATTCAATTCCTACCGATTTCAGGAGTAAAGTGATTGAGGAACCCAGATGGAGAACTGCTATGTCGAATCAAGTTAGACGACGTCGGACCCCCGGAATTCATCCCGTCGTCGTTCTGCACGCTTCCGGCGTACGATCTGAGCAACGACAGCGTGTTCTTTGACTGAATCAACTCACCGGGCGGCGCCGCCGAGTTGTCGAAGTACTGGCCGAAGTTCTGAGTCGGTCGGCCGGCTATGACTGAGTCTGACTGGCTGAGAGTCGAGCGAGGTGTCGAGGTCTGAGAGTGAGAGTGAGAGTTTGAGAGAGTGAGAGCTGAGAGACTGAGACTGAGGTGCTGAAGATTTTTGAGTTTGAAAATAGAAATGAATTGAAACAGAAGACCATGAGAGGCACTGTGAGAAAAAACCCCAAGTCTTTTAGTCATTCGGTCCTCGGTCCACACATCGGTCTTTTGGTTCGGTCCAGGGATTGGACCGAAGACCGAACTTCCATATTTCTTGGACCGAGGACTGGATCGAACTATATTCGGTCTAGTCAGTCCAGTCCTCGGTCCAGTCCGGTCCAGTCCATTTTTTGGTCCGGACTAGACTATGAACACCCGTACATAGCGTAGGACGGTATTGTTTGCAACACTGCTTTGACTAGAACTTCCCTTCCTGCTTGTGACAAAGTTCTTTCCTTCCAACCCTTCACCCTGCACCAGATTTTATTCTTCAGATTTTCGAAAATAACTCTCTTTGATCTCCCTAAGCATAGTGGCAATCCCAGCTACTTTTTTTCTGTCTCCATTTCTTTCATACCTAGTATCTGCAGGATTTGGTGCTTCTTTTCCACCTCAATATTCCGGCTAAACATCACTTCCGATTTTTCAACATTTATCTTTTGACCGGACATGGTTTCAAATCTTTCCAAAACTTTCTTCATTCTACGTCCTTCCTCCACTCCCGCTTTCACAAAATCAAGCTATCATCTGCAAATAGCAGATGCGAAACCTCTAGCGCCCTCCTACATATCCTTATCCCCTTTAGGTCTCCTCTATGACATTCTTCGCTGATCAACGATGACAAACCCTCTGACACTAGGAGGAAAAGGTAGGGTGAGAGTGGATCACCCTGCCTAAGCCCCCGCTCCGGTATAACCTTTCTAATGATCTACCCGTTAACGTTGAAGGAAAAAGTCACTGTAGTTACACACTTCATCACCAAGCAGATCCATTGATCCGGAAAACCCATCCGCCGCAGTACATGTTCTAAAAAAGGCCACTCCACCCTATCATAGGCCTTGCTCATATCGTGCTTGCTGCCATCCAACCCTTTTTCCCTGTTTTTTTCTTTTCCATAAAGTGGAAATTTCGTATGCCACTATTATGTTGTCAAAAATGAGTCTCCCAGGAACAAAGGCTGACTGCTTTGCGTCCACTAACTTGTCGAGGCACTTCTTTAAACGATTTGCCACAACCTTTGAAATTAGCTTGTACGTCACATTGCATAGGCTAATCGGCCTCAACTCTTTCATGCTCCGTGGCTGTTTTGAAGTTGGTATCAGCGAAATGATCGTGTGATTCAGATCCTTCGGCATATTTCCCCCATTTAGGACTCCCAATACCACATCGCCCACCTCCTGACCCACTAAATCCCTCCTGACCCACTAAATCCCAATATGTTTGAAAAAAGAGGGCGCACATATCGTCCGGTCCGGGAGCTTTTGTTGGTCCCATCTGATCTAGGGCATCCTTCATTTCCTCTCTCGTGAACGACCTTATAAGCATAGCCTTGTCCACCTCCTCCAGCTTCCCTCCTATGTCAGTGAGCCCCTCAATTTGTTCCCCTGAATGAAGAGAGTGAAAAATATCTGAAAAATATTCCACTACCACTCTCTCCACCTCCTTTTGTCCAGTCACCATGTTTCCTTCTTGATCTTCGATCGCCCGGATTGCATTTTTCTTTCTTCGCTAAGTCACCCTCGCATGAAAATAAGTAGTATTCCTATCCCCCTCTTTAAGGGCCATATGATGTGTTCTTTGCGCCCAGTAAATTTCATTCAGCCTATCCGTCTCCAACAACTCCTCCTCCACCATCTTGAGCTCCTGAGTGCTTTGTTGGTTGCCTTCTTTCTTGTAAATATCCTCCAGCCTAGCCCGGAGTTCTCTTGCCTTCTTATGTATCACCCCATACTTCTATCTGCTCCAATTTCTGAAATGAATTCCACATTTCATCATCCTTTCAGTTAAATTTTGGTCAGGATCTCCACTTTCCTCCCATGCCTTCACCACCACATCTCTGAACTCCTCATCATGAGTCCAATATGCTTCAAATTTCGCCCCTCTATCTCCACTCCGACGTCCCTCCCACCTTTTTTCCGTGTCTAGAAAGACCGGGAGATGATCAGACCCTTCCCACACTACACACTGGGCCCACGTATCTGGCCAGTATTCATTCCATTCCTCATTACACAAGAAACGGTCTAATCTTTCTTCAATAGCCTCTGCCGCTTCTCGCCTATTATTCCACGTGTATTTGTACCCTTGGTTTCCTATGTCTCGGAGTCTGCATAAGCTCATAACATCCTGAAATTGTGCTGCTGTGTGAAAGTCAAAACCATCACCCCCACGCTTCTCATCCGGAAAAAGAAGACCGTTGAAATCACCAAACACCGACCAAGGTAAAATGTTGCCAGCCCCTAAAAATTTCATCAAATTCCATTTTCTCTCATTCATAACCCTCTCTGACCAGCCATAGATACCAGTCACTCTACACACACCACCCTCCCCATCTACCCAAGCATCAATGTGATTTGAGGAATATGAACTCCAACATTCAAAATACACACAAATTTCATGATTTTTTTTTGTTTTATGTAAGTTAATGCACTCAATTTTACTTTCATCTTCTGCGTCATTCGTGATTTATTTTATTATTAACAGTATATTTTCATATATCCCTATGAAACATTACGCTTAAATTCTAATACTAGCATAGGAGAACATAGGCAATTTTATATCTTATAAGCTTCATTTTCAAGTCCAGAATCAACATACAATAGAAGAAACTCTCAAAAACAAATCGCTCTACTGCCAAACTTATAAACATATCATTTCCATCTACTAGGTTACCTATGTATTAACTTTAATAAAATATACTACTCAAAATTATCAAATTTATGTTTATCAAAACTCATTCAATTGTACTAATTCAAAGCTTATTTTGAGAACGAGAAATATCTAAAACTACTATTTGTGGCTTAGTATTGTAATGTATGTAGATTAATATATCCATTTGTGTTCCCTCAAAAAAAATTCATCTGTATAATATGATGAGAAGGTTTATGATATAATAATCACTTTATTATAGTACAATCATCAAAATGGTAATATTTGACACAATAGCAAAAAAAAAAAAAAAAAACAATACTCAGGAGGATAAGAACAACGACGAACATCAAGCACAACACAATAAAATAAAAACTACAATTCCATGAAAGAAACTTAATTACATATGATTTTCTATTTTAAATCATGGATATTAAATATGTTTTAGTACAACAAACTTTTTGTTTACTGAACATATCTAAGATGTGCTTGACAAAATAAAAAAGGGAAATAAACTTTAAATAAAAAAAATAAAAAACCGACCAATAAGACAAATTAACCCATGCATCGCATGGGTACAAACACTAGTAAATTGTTCAAACAAAACATGTATTGGTATCTGTTGAAATAGAAAATTTCCTAAATTGCCAACTAACGTTGACCACGACGAAGTTCATGATGCACCTAAACTCAGCATTTATCCGCTCAGCATTTAGCTTAGGTATATTAATAGATATAGATTGTTATTATTATTATTATTATTATTATTATTATTACTATTATTATTATTGCTTTGTAGAAAATTTTGACTGGCCAATTCCCCTACAGTCACTCCCGTGACTCTACTTCGTGGGATCCACAATGATTTCTATTATAATATATAGATTTGCACCAAAATAATTTAATTCAGAGTCCAAAGCAGTCAAAGATTAGTGATACTTTCTGTTATTTTTAATTTTAAAATAAAATTCGGATTGAAAATTAAAAAAAATTGAAAATAGAAAAAAAATATAATTTTTTACATTGTGATTGACCAATTCCCCTACAGTCACTCCCGTGGCTCTATTTCGTGGGGCCCACAATAATTTCTATTATAATATATAGATTATTATTATTATTATTATTATTATTATTATTATTATTACTACTACTACTACTACTACTACTATTATTATTGCTTTGTACGAAAATTTTGACTGGCCAATTCCCCTACAGTCACTCCCGTGACTCTATTTCGTGGGACCCACAATGATTTCTATTATAATATACAGATTTGTACCAAAATAATTTAATTCAGAGTCCAAAGCAGTCAAGGATTAGTGATACTTTCTGTTTTTTTAATTTTAAAATATATAAAATTCGAATTGAAAATAAAAAGTTGAAAATAGAAAAAAAATATAATTTTTTACGTTGTGATTGGCCTATTCTCCTACAGTCACTCCCGTGGCTTTAATTCGTGGGACCCACAATGATTTCTATTATAATATATAGATTTGCCCTCTATCACTCAGATGCTCTCTAGATTAGCAAATATTTCTCCAGGATTAATCAAGCCTTGTGAAAACTCAGTTGAGCAAAATCTGAGAATTCCCTGTTATCTCTGTGAATAAATAACGTAAAGGAAGAGGGAGAAAGAGAGAGAGGTTGTCAGTTGGCTTAAGCAGTTTTACAGATAAAACTATATAAAAGTGCTTCCTATTATCCAGGAAACAGATTTTTAGATAATTAATTATTTATTTAAATTAAATCAAATAAATAATAAAACAAAAACTATATAGTGTAGTTGAGTCCACTATATGTTCCATGTTCCGGCACCGCGCTCAAAATGCCAAGTTCCACTTAATAAGCCGCCAAAAGCCGACAACCTACACGCGCGCGCGCGTGTGCGGTTCAATGCGGAGCATTGAACCTTAGTACCACCACTAGCTCCATAATAGCTCATTAGCTAATTATTAGCACGAGTAGTACTATCACTTATAAACTAGTGAAAAGTCTCTTCTACTATCAATGTGGGATTTTTCACCTTCCACTACCAATATGAGACGTTTCACCTTCCACTCTCTTTACTATCAAATAGCAAAACTATCAACAATCCCCCACTAGTTTTTTATTTGATCGGTATCTTCCTTCAAACTTGGGTTATGAATACAAAAAGGTATCTTTCGATTTAAATCTTTAATTAAGTGTAAGTATTTCAAATTAAATTTTAACAAAGTGCTAGGTGACTAATTGTTTAAACCAGCACTCTCACATGAAATTGGAAATACCACAAACATAACCTCAATTTCTATTTACATGAGAATTAGATTGCTTTAGCACTATTATGGTCATGTGCTCATCCTGGATTCATGAATAATTACAAGAATGACCCCTCAATATTCTTGCTAGAGGCGGCACCACCTCCTTATTCATATAGGCGAAATCTTCTAAACATGTCCTTGCCACTTGGACTAAGTTTTCATTAAGAGCTATGCTCATCCTCCTTAGTTGTAGCAGTTGTGCACTAAATCCTTCCCTTAGTGCCATAAGTTATATAGAAACTTGTTATTACCCATTAAACTTTATATTTAGTTTTCACTAAAGTAAAGTTCGGTTCTTATCACTACTTAACTTCAAAGAAGGGTTTCAAACCCATTCTCGTTGCGGTACCTTTCGCCACATCCCTTGACAAACCCTTTGTTAAAGGATCTGCCAAGTTGTTGCAAGACTTAACATATATAATGGAAATAATTCGATCCATAATGAGTTGTCTTACATATTCATCATGCCTTAAGCTAATATGTCTAGATTTACCATTACACACCTTGTTGTATGCTCTAGACATTGTAGCTTCACTATCACAGTACAAGGAAATAGATGGTATCGGTTGTGGCCACAACTCTATATCCAATAGGAAATTCCTAAGCTATTCAGCTTCCTTTCCTGTTGCAGCTAAGGCTATAAACTCAGCCTCCATAGTTGAATGAGAGATGCAAGTTTGTTTCTTTGACGCCCAACTAATAGCGCCCCCACCAAAGGTGCATATCCAACCTGTTGTGGATTTGTTGTCACTTGCACAAGTGATCCAACTTGCATTTGTATAACCTTCTAATACTTCAGGAAAATTTTGATAGAAAATTCCCAAATCCTTAGTTATCATTAAGTAACCAAGTACTCTAGCTATGGCCTTCCAATGCATAGTATTAGGTTTACTTGTGTACTTTGATAGCTTGCACACAGCAAAAGCAATATAAGGTCTTGTGCAATGCATAACATACATCAAACTTCCAATGACACTTGCATACTCAACTTGTGCCACTGACCTACCTTCATTTTCAACTAGCTTCATGCTAGTGTCAAAAGGTGTATTTGCCTCTTTTATCCCAAAATGTTTGAATTCATCTAGTATCTTGGATACATAATGGGATTGATTTAAAACATAGCCCCCATTATGCTTCCTCACCTTAACACCTAAGATGGCGTCAACCTCATTCAAGTCTTTCATCTTGAACTTTGAAGACATACACTTCTTGGTCTCTTCAATTCCTATCATGTTTGTGCCAAAAATTAATAAGTCATCAATATAAAGACAAATGATAACTCCATAGTTTTGAGTAAACTTGGAGTAAGTACACTTGTCAGCGTTGTTATGTATGAAACCATTAGCAAGAATCGCCTCATCAAATTTCTCATGCCATTGTTTAGGTGCTTGTTTTAATCCATACAATGACTTATTAATTTGCACACTTTCCTCTCATTTTCCGAAAGAACAAATCCTTCGGGTTGTTCCATGTAGATATCTTCATTGAGATCACCATTTAGAAAGACTGTTTTAACATCCATTTTATGTATATACAGTCCATGTATTAATGCTAAAGCCATCAATGTCCTAATGGAGGAAATCCTTGCTACAAGGGCATAGGTATCAAAATAATCTATTCCCCCTTTTTGAGTAAAACCTTTGGCTACAAGTCTAGCCTTAAAGGTGTGTACAGACCCATCTGTATTCCTTTTCCTCTTAAAAACCCATTTGCATTTAATGGGTTTAGACCCAAGAGGCAAATCAGTGAGAACCCAAGTATTATTGGATAATATTGAGTTCATCTCATCATCTATTGCCTCTTTCCAAAAACTTGAATCTCTAGAAGTCATTGCCTCACTATAAGTTTTTGGATCCTCTTCTTCTTCAATATGAAGAATCATGGGAATTTTATTAGTGACCTTATTCCTATCTCCTTTCACTAAGAACAATGTCACTTGGAAAGAGATGGAATCTGGCCCTAAGTTTTTCTCCTTCCTAACTCTTTGACTCCTCCTAGGCTCTATAGGGGAATCACAAGATTTGTTTTTAGTTCCCGATGTTTCAGGAACGTCCTCCTGTGGCAAAGATTGTGCCACATCAGTGCTTGTAGTATGCTCAACAGGATCAACACAAAGTCTATCCTCTAAAAACTCAACATCCCTTGTCTCTACAATGACATTAGATTGTAAATCCAACAGTCTGTATGCCTATGAGTTTTGAGCATATCCTACAAATACACTCCTTCCACCTCGAGCTCCTAATTTTGTCCTTTGATATCAGGAACTCTGTAAAAGGCTAGACACCCCCACACTTTAAAATAATTTAAATTAGGTTATCTACCTTTCCATATCTCATATGGAGATATTTTCCTTTTCCTAGATGGAATTCTGTTGTGGATATGACATGCTATAAGTAGAGCCTCTCCCCACAAATTTAATGGCAATTTAGAATTCAGAAGCGTAGAGTTAACCATTTCTCCTAAGCTACGATTCTTCCTTTCTGCGAACCCATGGGGAGTATAAGGGGCTGATTTTTGATGTATAATTATTATTCACAATAATCATCAAATTCAGTAGGAAAATGATGGAGGTCCTCCATCAAACATCCAAAGTCCAACACCAAGTGATCAAGAGCCAGCATCAAGAGAAGCAACGACCTCACCATCTTCAGCATCCAACACTGACATCCAGGAGTGTTTCATGATGGTCCAACAGGTCATGAGGTCGTCCGGTAGCAACAACATCAACATCCACAACAACAGTCAACCAATGAGGTTATTTCTCAAATCCATATCTTTGGATTGAGGTCCTCACCCATGTTTGAAGACTTCACTTTAGAGCTGTTGAGGACATTCCAACTCAGTCGAGATATTTTGCCAGTTCTGAGGTCCTCTTTGAAGACATCACTTCTGGACTGTTGAGGATATTCGAGTTCTATGAGGTGATACTGCATTGAGGTCCTCCATGAAGACTCACTTCCGAGCTGTTGAGGCCATTTCCAGCTTGTGAGGTGATATAACCGTTTGTAATAAAGAAAACGCGTTTGTTAGAGTTTATTTCATTTTATTTTTATATTATCCAGTTTGTAATGAGCCTTAATTAGCTTACTAAGTTAGTTAAGTAGCTTAATGTCGGATTAGGAAAGTTTCTTGAGCAAGGGGAAACCCTTAATCATCTAGCTCAACCCTAGCTTTATATACTTTGTAATCGGCAGCTTGTGAGGATCATCTATCAGTGAATTTAATAGCATTTTGAGTGCCTTGATTGAGCCTTTTGTTTGTGAGTGACGTTAAACTCTCATTTTGGTTAATTCTACTACAGTAGCAAGGATTTGGCAATCCTTGTGGTGGGTGTAGAGCTTGATAATCTCGATGGTGGTGTGCCTGTATCCATTGAGGTCATCCAGTCCATTGCCCTTGAAGTTCTAGCTGTGGTGGGCCTGTATCAGCTCGAGCCTCAAGACTATCTTCGGTTACTGTTTGTTTGTAGGTTTGTCCATCCGATCATCATTTCAACATCATCCATTTCATTCATTTATGCTTTGGTGTTTGTGCTCTGTTTTGAGGAGGTTATAGTTGTTTCTCTGTGTTGAGGACTGTTTTGGGTGAATTTGTGTTTGATTCTATATTGTGAGACCAGATTGCATGTGTTATGTGTTAATGTGGTGTACTGTGAGGTCAATACTCTGATCTTAGGACCTTGCATACATCATAATTGGTATCAGAGCTGAGTTTCATCTTGGAGGAAGGTCTGTTTGTGTAATTTGTGTAGGGAGAAGGAGGAATTGGAGGGGAAACTGAAATTTGTGAGTGATCAGTTGCAATATTATATGAGGTTGCATAGAAATAGGCTTAATGGAGAATTTGATGTGGAATTTGAAGAAGAAGAAGAAGAGGAGAACCCTTTTAGTGAAACTGGGAGAGGAGGCAGAGGACCTAGGTATCACAGAAGAAGGAGGTATGTAAGAAGGTCACCTAGGAGTAGTGGAGGAGAATCTGGGAGTAGGAGTACAAGAGAAGAAAGGAGGGAAGATAGAAAAGTTGAGAAGTTGGATTTCAAAATAGATATTCCTAAGTTTGGAGGGGAGTTAGATTCTGATGTGTTCTTGGATTGGTTACAAACTGTGGAGAGGGTGTTTGATTTGAGGGAGTTGTCTGATGAGAACAAGGTGAAGTTAGTTGCATTAAAATTGAAGAAATATGCATCTACATGGTGGAATAACTTGCAAAGGAGGAGAGAGGAGATAGATGAGCCTAAGGTCAGTACATGGGTCGAAATGAGGCAGAAGCTCAAGGAGAAGTTCTTACCTGAAAGTTACATGAAGGACAATTATTTCAAGCTTCAACACTTGGTCCAAGTCAGCAAATTTGTTGAGGACTACACCAAGGAGTTTGAACATCTGCTGTGGAAATGTAACATGAAGGAGAATGAAGTTCAGACCTATGTGAGGTATCTTGCAGGATTGAATGAAAACATCAAGAATGTTGTTGAGCTACAGGTGTATCATTCACTTGATGAGCTGAGTTCTTTGGCTCATAAGGTGGAACAGCAAAAGAAGGCCCAAAGGAAGAAGTATGGAAGCAAGTACCCAGCCAAAGCCTATCCTCAATCCAAATCATATCATTATCACAAATCCTATAACCCACCTCAAAGAACCTATTTATCCCCACAACCACAAACCAGATATCCAGCCCCTAAACCACCTCAAACACAATCCCAAAATCCCCCACAAAGAACCCCAGTCCCTACTAATCGACCATTCCCTGAGAGGAAATGTTTTAGATGTCAAGGTCTTGGACATCTAGCTTCAGAATGTCCAAACAGAAGAGCATTGACCTTAGTAGAATATCAAGCAGCATTGTTTGTTGAACCTGAGTCAGTTGTTGAGGAGGAACAGTTAGATGAACCTGAAGGAGATCCTGTGTATGATGAAGAGGAAGTTGAGGCCAGACCAGATGAAGGTGAAATGTTGGTGATCAGGAGGATCCTTAGCAGCACAACAGTTGATGAAGAAGCTGAGCAGAGGGAGAATATTTTTCACATTCGATGCACTGTTCATGGGAAGATATGTTCCTTGATTATTGATGGAGGCGGTATGCAATGCGACCTCACGGACTATGGTGAAAAGCTGAATTTGCAAACTGTCCTCATCCAAAGACCTTACACCATCCGATTGGAGTCAAAGCAAAGGTATCAAAATTTCATCCAGATGCCTTGTGAATTTTTCAATTGGTTATGTTTACAAAGATGAAGTGTGGTGTGATGTTATACCTATGGATGCATGTCATTTATTGTTGGGAAGACCTTGGTTGTTTGATAGATCTGTTAACCATGATGGAAGAGCCAATACATATTCCCTTAACCTAAACCACAAAAAAATTGTCCTCACCCCACTTAAACCACCCAGCTCACAAAAAGAACCCAAAACCTCATTGTTGATCCCTTGATGTGATCTTACCAGCTGAACATCATGAGTTCTGTGAACAGAAGGAGTTTCTTTTGCTTAACCTCGATGAAGAACCAGTCTCACAAAATGAACCAACCCCACAAAATAGCCATCCATTATTCCAACCCATCCTCAACTAGTACATACATGTTTTTCCAGAAGAAATGCCATCAGGTTTACCCCCTAAAAGAGACATCCAGCATAAAATTGACCTTGTGATGATGTGGTTGGTGGATTCTGGAAATTGGCTCATTTATGGAAGGTAATGATGTGGGGATAAGTGGACATGGAAAATAGGTTTCGAGACTCCCTTTGTTGAATAGGAAGTTATTTGGCATGGGGGGTTTTTGTGGGGCTGTTTTGTGGGTTAAGGACAGTGGTGGTTTGAGTGGAGTGGTGATAGTAGGATTAATAACGAACCAATGTTGGTAAGGAATGTGCATAACAGTGCTTGACTGTATGGAGGGCCTCAAAACAGAACAGTTGACAGTTTGAGCAAAAGGATATGCGACATAGATGCTTCTCTTGCTAAATTTGGTGAAGGTATGACACGATAATGTTCCCCCTAGCACAACTTCCACAATAAACATCCAAGGCATACTTCCCAATATAGAACATATGATCAAGCCTTAACAACATTCCACACGAATCCACAATAAGCATCATCAAAGCTCACAAAATCAAGATAATATGACTCCACTTCTATTCCACTATCTTGACTCAACCAAAGTTGTATAATCACGATAACCTTCTCAACACAACACCAAAGCACATGAAATTTCACAAAATATGCATTCATGAAACTCCCAATTGACCAAAATATTCGCAAGTATGCTTCACTCATGCCCAACAAAATAATGTAGTAAGAAAATTCTTGAAATCCCATACCTTGACCAAAATATTGAACTCCAATCAACTTGAAAAGAATCAAGGCCGGAAAATCAACATCACCAGTAAAAACAATGAGCTCCTCCACTGAGTTTGTTTGTGGCTTGATACTCCATTCATCATACTTTGATCTCCTTCGCTTCCACCTCTTTCGCTTTGGTCTTCTTATCACCTCCAAGTTCACCCATAGTAGTGACCTTGAAATAAACCAACTCAACATTGAAGCCACTGGAAGCTTCATTCTCCATTCTCATCACGAACTGAGGTTCTGATTCTGACAATGTCATTGGCTAATAGAACCCTAAGGTCGTTGGCTGTGTCAAGGACAGATAGTCCTTAACCTCCTCATCATAGACAGGATCCTCCAAAGGTTCATTTACACACTCTTCTTCATCAAGATCATCTACTTCCTCATCATATCTAGGATCTCTACCTCCTCTCCCGGATCCACTAAAGGGATTTTCCTCTTCTTCTTTCTCCTCTTCTTCCTCCTCTAACCCCTTATAATATTCTTCATCTGCATACTCATCAAAACTAGGAGGGTGATTAAAATCAACCTCGTGTTCATCCTTGTGTTCTTCCTCTTGAATCAAAGGTGGTTTAAATGACTTCATGAAATCATAAATAAATTCACACAAATTTATCTTCAATTGTAACATCTTGATCTCACGCCTCAATCTCCTTAATCTCCTTTCCTCCTTCAAAATTTGCTTACTCTTTCGAGATGAAGATTTGTTGAAGGTCATGGCTGGTGGGGTTTTTTTTTTTTGTGGCTATGTGTTTGGGCTGATTTGGGATGTGTTTAGGCTCAAGGGAATCAAAACTCACTAACCAAGATGGTAGCAAGCTCTGTAACCTCCTGAGGTGTTCTGCTACTTCCCAACATCACAAACAACACCAATATACTCCCCCCAAGATGAAACTCAGCTCTGATACCAAGTTGATGTATGCAAGGTCGCTAGGATCAGAGTGATGACCTCACAGACACCAAACGGACACATACACACTGGAATCTGGGACCTCACAATGGATAATCGAATGGAAACAGCTCCAAAACAGGGGATAATCAACCAGAATCGAATGGATGAAATGGGTGAGGTGTGAAATAAGATCGGATGAGCAAGAACAACACGAATAACCTCCTCCAAGATAGAACTCGGTTCACCACGCACCAAATGACATCAAATGGATTGTAATGGATAATGAGGGATGGGAAAAACAGAAAATGAAAGATAGGCTTGAGCTCAAGCTGATACAGGCACACCACAGCTAGAACACAAGGGCAATGGACTCGATTACCTCAACGGATACAGGCACACCACCATTGAAGTCACCAAGCTCTACACCCACCACAAGGATTGCCAAATCCTTGATTCTGTAGTAGAATTAACCAAATTTGAGAGTTTAACGTCACTCACAAACAAGAGGCTCAATAAGGCACTCAAATCTCATATTTCATATCATTAAGTTGTTCAATACAATGACCTCACAGTGGGTATATATAAACCCAGCTGAGATATCTAATTAGGAGTTTCTTGAGCAAAAAGAAAACGTCCTAATCTTGCTTAATTAAACTAATTACATCAAAATAAGATAAAATGTAACTAACTTATGAAGCTTCTAGAACAATAATAATGAGGGCTAATAAAAGCGTCACACATGGCATCTTCATGAAGCTTCTAGAACAATTGGAAGGCTCTAGAAACATCACACATGGTGTTTTCTTGTTGGAGCAACATTCCTCACGTGGGCAAGGCTGGATAATCACCTCATGAGCTGGAAGGACCTCAACAGCTCGAAAGTGATGTCTTCATAAGGGCCTCAATGACAAACACCTCACTGAATTGGAAAGACCTCAACAACTCAGGAAGTGAAGTCAACAAGGTGCAAATAGTCTTCCTCCAGTAAGGAACGTCCTTGGACGTCCAAATTCTCAGCAGACTCAATATGGAGGTCCTCATACGTATATTCAGATTGCATTGAAAATTAATGACCTCCAATAAGTAGAAGATGACGCAACCCAAGTGAAAAGACCAAAAGGACTTTGCTGAAACACCAAAAGACAACCTGATCCCGAATGAGGTCCTCATGCACGTACCCAAGTTGCAATAGTTGTGCGGAGTGCAAACGACCTCCAAATGGATCAACCTTTGGCATTTAGAATGTCTTAGTAACATACTTCCTTGACCTCCAAAGAGAAGAGAAACACAAACCAAGTTGAAAAGAACAATCAACTCCAGATAAACGTCCTCAATGCATGTCCAGATTGAAATAGTTCTGTGGAACCCAAATAACATTCGAACCATGTAAGCTTCGACATTATGAATGACCTCCAAGGGACCAAATGTGAGTGAGGCCTCAATTATGAAGTGTTGAGACAATAAGGATGGCCTCACATCAGGTGGATGACCTTTGATATAGTCAAGGACCTTCTGGGATTCATTGATGGCCTCAAAGCATGTTGACACCAAATGAGGTTGTGAGGGCTGAACTCCATCAGACACCCTCTTGTCTCATGCTGAATTTGCTTTCAATAGAGCACCATCAAAGGCAACTGGCCTTTCCCCATTCCAGGTTGTCTATGGTAGAAATCCTATAACTCCATTGGATTTATCCCCACTAACAAATTCTGTGAGGTTTAGTTATGAAGCAGGTAAACATGTAGAGGACATCAAGAAGCTTCATCAGCAAGTCAGGGAGAAAAACATCAAGTATTCTGAGCAAGTTTCTACATCAACAAACAAGCATAGGAGGAAGATGATTTTCAAGCCAAGAGATTTAGTGTGGATTTATCTAAGGAAGGATAGATTTCCAAGCAAGACGAAGGGAAAGTTGACACCAAGAGTAGATGGACCTTTTGAAGTGCTAGAGAGGATTGGAGATAATGCTTACAAGTTAGACCTTTCTGAAGACTATGGAGGCAGTGCTACATTCAACGTTGCAGATTTGAGGCCTTATTTTCCAGAGCATGAAGACCTTCCAAGTTTGAGGACAAACTTTCCTCAACCTGGGGAGGATGATGGAGGTCCTCCATCAAACATCCAAAGTCCAACACCAAATGATCAGGAGCCAGCATCAGGAGCAGCAACGACCTCACCATCTTCAGCATCCAACACTGACATCCAGGAGTGTTTCATGATGGTCCAACAGGTCATGAGGTCGTCCGGTAGCAACAACATCAGCATCCACAACAACAGTCAACCAGTGAGGTTATTTCTCAATTCCATATCTTTGGATTGAGGTCCTCACCCATGTTTGAAGACTTCACTTTAGAACTGTTGAGGACATTCCAGCTCAGTAGAGATATTTTGCCAGTTCTGAGGTCCTCTTTGAAGACATCACTTCTGGATTGTTGAGGATATTCCAGTTCTATGAGGTGATACTGCATTGAGGTCCTCCATGAAGACTCACTTCCGAGCTGTTGAGGCCATTTCCAGCTTGTGAGGTGATATAACCGTTTGTAATAAAGAAAACGCGTTTGTTAGAGTTTATTTCATTTTATTTTTATATTATCCAGTTTGTAATGAACCTTAATTAGCTTACTAAGTTAGTTAAGTAGCTTAATGCCGGATTAGGAAAGTTTCTTGAGCAAGGGGAAACCCTTAATCATCTAGCTCAACCCTAGCTTTATATACTTTGTAATCGGCAGCTTGTGAGGATCATCTATCCGTGAATTTAATAGCATTTTGAGTGCCTTGATTGAGCCTATTGTTTGTGAGTGATGTTAAACTCTCATTTTGGTTAATGCTACTACAGTAGCAAGGATTTGCCAATCCTTGTGGTGGGTGTAGAGCTTGATAATCTCGATGGTGGTGTGTCTGTATCCGTTGAGATCATCCAGTCCATTGCCCTTGAAGTTCTAGCTGTGGTGGGCATGTATCAGCTCGAGCCTCAAGACTATCTTTGGTTACTGTTTGTTTGTAAGTTTGTCCATCCGATCATCATTTCAACATCATCCATTTGTGCTTTGGTGTTTGTGCTCTGTTTTGAGGAGGTTATAGTTGTTTCTCTGTGTTGAGGGCTGTTTTGGGTGAATTTGTGTTTGATTCTATATTGTGAGACCAGATTGTGTGTGTTATGTGCTAATGTGGTGTACTGTGAGGTCAATACTCTGATCTTAGGACCTTGCATACATCAGAAAATATTCCCCCCTGTCATTGTGAAGAACCTTAATCTTCTTTCCTTTTTGGTTTTCTACTTCAGCCTTATAGTGTTTGAACAAATCAAACGCCTCATCCTTATGTTTCATTAAATACACATAAGTGTATCTTGAACAATCATCAATAAAAGTTATAAAATAATGTTTACCTCCTCTAGTTAGCATGCCATTAAATTCACATATATCATAATGAACTAAATCAAGAATTTCAGTTTTCCTTTCTACCTTGGGAAAGGGTTTCCTAGTGATTTAAATCAAGAATTTCAGATTTGGGTAGGGTCAAAAGCAATTTTTTGTTGGACACTTGGACAATTGCTACACCACCTGTTATCAAACTCTACACTTCATGGGTCACAAAGCGGTATAAAAAGGTTCATATTGGTCTTAAGCCCAAATCTATGATGAAGTAAACATATGAAATAATCCAATATGATGTGATAACAACCTAGGAAGAGAACAACATAAGGAAAGCACCCGTAAAAAACCAAAGCACTACAGAAATTGACGATCAATCAAATTCAGATTTAAATAAATCTACTAATCTAGGTTTAAATTGTTAGAAACACAACGTGGTGGAGATTTGGAGTTCCTAGATTAAATTGCCACTAAACTTGTCGAAAAAATAAAAAATGCCGCTGAATTTATTATTATTTTTTTCCCAAAATGCCAGTTAACCTAATGTTTAGTTCTAGTTTGCCACTTTATCTTGCTACTCCCTGTTAAATATCAACCACTTAATTTAACTTAATTGTGAGAGATTATTAAGTGGGGGGGGGGGGGGAGTGGGTGTTTACACAATGGTTTCCCCTTCTTTTGTTCATTCCCTCCATTCCACCCCTCCCTCTTCATATAGTTGTTGCTCCTCCATCAGCAAACGTGGACCCCTGCCAAGGAGGCCTAAACGACGGCAGTGCTGCTGAACGTCAATTGAAGAGAAGATCGATGGACGGAAGTCTACCGACGAAAAACTTGGTAACGACGTAAAGCAGAGGTATAATGGCTCTTTCAATGAATGTGAAAATTTGTTGTTGCTAAGTATTTGAATGTGTGTGTGTGTGTGTGTGTGTGTGTGTGTGCGTGTTATAAAGTTGATGAATTTGCATAGCATGAACTGTAAGGCCACTGCTTCTTGTTTATGGGAAGGGTTAGGGTTTTGGTTGGTAAATTAAGTTGAGAGGGAATGTATTGTATGTTTTTTTTTTCTCTATTGCTAGGTAAGTAATGGTCATCAACGATAGTATGTTTGGTTTTGTTTGTTTGATTTGACATTTAGAATGGGGAAGTTGCGTATATTCCATGGAGGGGAGTTTAGACATGAAGGGTGTTTGATGTACTGTTGGAGTGAATCTTTTGAGGTTGATGTTGACCTAAATCTTTTGAGTGTGGATGATTAATTGGTAGGGATTGTGATGGGTTTGGGTTATACGAAAGAGAAAATTAAGAAAATGTTTTTCAACAAACCTGGACGGCCATTTGGGGAAGGTTTAGTTACTTTGGATGGGGATAAATGAGCTAGGGAGTTGAGTGCCTTAGTTAGTAGTTGTTAATGTATGTAGGCTTTATGTTGAGCATATTGTGGATAATGTAGATGAACCTGAATACTTGATGGTGAGAAGGGTGTTGAGGATGATGGCGACGATGGTGTTGAGTGTGATGGTGACACTAATTTAGAGATTGAGTCTGATGTGGAAGATGAGGAGTTAGAGTTGATTAAGAAAAAGAAGAATAAGATGAAGCCGGATATCCTAGATGAGAGGAAAACAATGGAGGAGAATGCGAATGACAATGTTAATGAATAGGCAAAGGAGGAAGCAACTAAGGGTAGGGATCTACTAGATGAGAGGTATAATGACTCTGAATTTGCAAGTAGTCCAGACACTGAGTCTGAGGATGGCAATAAGGGAAAGAAAATAAGGAGAAAAAGAAAGAAGAAAGATCATAACCATAAATATAACCCTAACAATCCTAAAAGCCTCCTAAGTGGGATGGCCTTTCCCTTAAAGAATGACTTGGTGAAGGCAGCGGGGGACTACAGGGTTTTGCGAGGATATAATTTGAAAGGTTCGAAGAGTGACAAGAGTAGGTATCAACTAGAATGCAAAGTTGAAGGTTATGAATCGAGGTTGTAGTCCTCAAAAGTTGGGAAGGAGGAGACCTTCTAGATAAAAACCCTTGATAAATAACACGCATGTATTCCTTTTAGTTTTATGACTGGTCAGAGATGCATGAGTATGACTTGGATGGCAGAACACTACAAGAATCGTTTTAGGATTAATCCCTCACGCAGGGCTAGAAACTTGCATGAGATTGTAAAGTTGGAGTTAATTTACAAAGCAACTTTAATTTGTCAATGTGTGCAAGGGAAAGGAGAAAAACTTTGGCATCCATTTGCGAGGATTACAAGACTCAGTGTGGACAGCTCATAGACTATCTGTAGGAATTTCAAAAGAAAAATCCAGGCACGACAATAAATATGAAGACCTTCTGAAGTCAGACAAGAGAGCATATGTTTAAATATGTCTACATATGTCTAGGGGCTTTGAAGAAAGGAATGCTTGAGGGTTGTAGAAAGGTTATAAGCTTGGATGTATGTTTTCTTAAGGGTCCATGAGACGCTCAAGTATTTCTGGCTGTGGGGAGGGATGGTAATGATCATATGTATCTAGTTGCTTGGGGGTTGCTAAGAGTGAAACCAAGTGTGAGGGTGGTTTCTGGATCAATTGGGAATGGACTTGCAGATGACAGATCGGTTAGCTTGGACAGTCATTTCTGACCAGCTAAACGTTTGTCCTTTTCACTTTATGTTTTTACTGTTTTTTTTTCAAATATATTATCCATTATTTATCTTATTTTATTGGATTATTGGACGCCAATAATACCAACTTTGGGGGTATTGGAGTCTAATAATATAAACTATTTTCTTGGACACTAGTAGTACCAACTATCAACTTATTTTCCTCCAACAGTACACGATCGAGTTGTTATAGTTTTGACTCATCGAAAAGATGACGTGGCTCCATGATGTGTGACATGGAAGGCGTAGGTTGGGTAGAAAATGTTGACGTGGACATTACCATGCCTTCCATGTCACATATTATGGAACCACATCATCTTCTCGGTGAGTTAAAACCATAACAAGTCGACGGTGTACTATTAAAGGAAAATAGGTCAATAATTCGTACTACTAGTGTCTAAGAAAATAGTTTATATTATTAATATCCAATACCCCAAAAGTTGGTATTATTGATGTCCAAAAACCCTATTTTATTTATGGAAACTTGAAGGGTTTGGTGGACAATGTGAAGAAATACCTCCCTGGAGCAGAGCACAGGATGTGTGCTAGGCATGTATATGCCAACTTGAGGAAGAATTACAAGGGTGAGTCGTACAATAAAATTATTCTGGAGCATAGCAAAGTCAACCATAGAACCACACTTGAAGAAATGTGTTGAAGAACTCAAACGCTTAAATCCAGAAGCTTGGGAGAGCTTAGTGGACAAGTGTAACAATGGTTTTGTAAGACCTCGGTTTTGTCGTTCTCTCTCAGGGAGCAAGGGGCCTTGGTCATAGAATCTAGGTCAATGGTCGGGATGAGATTGCTAAGGTAAGGATATCTGTTTGAAGGGGTCACAAAGCGAGAAACAAAACTAAGGTCGGTCAAGGAAAGGAAATGGGCTTCGGAGGTTTCTCGGGATGCAAACGAGAACAAGGAGATAGGTTTCGCAACAAGAAAGCAACAAGGAACGAAATCAAGTGGCAATTCCGTTAGAAAATACCCACCGAGCTTCCTCTTTCGACGATAGTCCGGATTAACTTCCCCAAAGTCCACCATGGACCCGGAGAGTTAATGAAACGGAATTCCCTAGTTAGCCTCTATTCACTCGTGAGTAGGGTACTAACTATCCTAATTCCAACCTTCCAACTCAAGTGTTGAATGTGTTCGGGGATTTTCGGATCCAAATACATCCCACTTAAGGGAAGGAATGGAGTGGGAAATTGATTCCCCAACTAATTACTCCCTATAGTTGCTAACCCATGCCTAATTACCCATTCGCACCCTTAATTACCTCCTAACCCATAGGGTTTCTAGCCACTAATCATGATACTAACTAAACTAACAACACCCAAACCAAACCTAAACATGATTTCTAACATCCAACAACCAAGAACAAGCAAAATAATCAAAATAGCAAGTAAGAAATTAAAGAACAAGCAAAGTAATTAATAAAAGAGTTAAGGGAAGAGAAAACTTATCAAAATGTTGTAGATGAACAAGAGAAAGCAATGAAAAGATGATCCAACAATCTCTCAATTTTTGAATCCTCAAATCTTCAATAACAAACACAAATCTCCAAAACCCTACATTAATCTCTCACTAATCTCTCTCTAATATAAGCTGAATGTAAGGTCTAAGTAGCTAAAAGATAACCTAAGATCTCCCCCTCAGATAATCGTCAAAAGGGATATATATACAAGGCAAAACAGTTGGGCAAAACGTCGTCGCACAAGCCGAAAACACGCGCAGAACATAGGGAGACCGTAGGTACGGTCTAGAAGACCATAGGTACCGTCTCTTTGCTGTCCTGGGGAGGTAGCGGGTGCCACCAGGAGGGTGGCGGGCGTTACCCTGCGAAAACTGCAGGCGATTTTCTCCTTCGATCGACCGTAGGCACGGTATCCACTGACCGCAGGTACGGTCTTCCTCGGCCCAGCTGAGGTAGATGGTGCCACCAATAAGGTGGCGGGGGCTACCCTACGAAATATGCCTTGGCGATTCTGAGCTTCGAGAGACAGCAGCCAGGGGTAGCGGGTGCCATGCCCAGGGTGGCGGGGGCTACCCTGTTTGTCTTCTTCCCTTTGTTCCTTCCTTCTTTCCAAGGCATGTAACGCCCGCTACGAGGATCATAGCGGGTGTTACCCCACTGATTTACACCAAATGAAGGGAAAGTGGTCTCGGGTCAACTCCACCTCGGCTCTCGGTCCGGCTCGGCTCGGGAAATCACCAAAAATGCTCTAAAATGGCCCGTTTTACCTCGTTTTTGTGTAAAACCCCAAAACCTACAAAATAACAAAAAACATACTAAAAAGCCATGAAAATAAACACGAAACGAGTCAAAAGCCTAAGAATTAAGGCGTTATTTAGACACAAAATTGGGTCTAAACAACAAGCGGGTGGAGCACTTTTGCAGGTGTTATTTCAATTTTCATGTAAAGTGTGACTTAGTGGACAACAATATGGTGAAGATCTTCAATGCATTCATTATGGAAGCAAGGTATATGCCTATTGTTTCAATGCTTAAAGCATTTTTCAAGTGTGTCATGAAAAGGATTGCTGAGAAGAATGCTTGGGCCTTTCAGTTACAAACTCCAATGGCTCTTAGAATTAAGGGGAAAAAATTGGACTAAAGATTGATAAATCAAGGTATTAGGGAGTGACTAAGGTTGCCTATGGTTTGTTTAGTGTATTTGATGTATATAGTGAGGAGTATGATGTTAATTTGCAAGCAAGGACATGTACTTGCAATGCTTGGGACCTTGGTGGCATTCATTGCCCTTACTCAATTGTTGTCATGAGAGATGATAGATTAGACCCATCACACTTTATGCATGACTGTTATGAAACAATCAATCTAAGGACCACATACTCTCATACTTTGATGTCGTTCAATGGTCTTGATTTATTGGAAAAAGTACATGGGTATGTTGTTTCATGCCCATACTTCAAACCGAAAAAGAAAATTACCTTAAAGTGCAAGAGAACTCCTAAGGTAGGTGATAATGTAAGGGGCAAAGTGAGCAAGAATAGGAGAAAAATGCATTGTTCTATACGTGGTGATGAGGGACATAACAAGGCAAGATGTACACAAGGCACTTCATCCATTTAGGTATGTATAATATTGTCTTGTTTAGATTATTTCCTCTCTTTGGCATGTTAATTCTCACACATTTTCATTTTTTTTTTCAAAGGCACATAATGTGAGAAAAAGGAAGCAACCAATAACTACTTATCCACAAGGTGTACCCTCTGCTTCTATCCCTGCTGCTACTATTCCTGCTGCATGTTTTCCATCTGCTGGACCAACTACTGTTGTTAGTGCACATCCACAAGGTGCTGCTACTAGGTGGCTACATATATCAAGAGGACATGAAAGGAACAAGCTACCTGTAAGGAGACCTCAAGCACAGCCTGTTGTTTGCCCATTTCTCTAGCCAACCATTCACTTGCATCCCTCCATAACCAATTCCAATGAGAGTCCAATGAAACACACTACCAGCCTCCAACCATGAAGAAGATGTGCATTGATGATGCTGATGTTTTGTGTTATGATTGTCAATATTTTGATGTGTTTATGACATTAACACACTACATTCATGTACAACTTTTGGGTAAGGATTACCATTTTGAGAAGAGGAATATGTTAATGTACACTTTCGGGAGTGTTACTGTGTTTCAATGCATATGATAGGATTTAGAGATGACAATGGATCAGAGGCGGATTAGAGGTGAGTATCTTCACTTTCGCTCCAATTAATAATCGGAGGAGGAGTGAACCTCCACCTCCGATTGTAATCAGAGGTGGAGGTCCTTGAATTGTAATGGAAGGTCCAATTAGTATTTGAACTACTCATTTTTCTTATTTTTCTCCTTTTTTTTTGGTAACATTTTTGTTTGTAATTTAATATATCATATTCATTACATAGTAAAAGAATAAAATATCAACAACAAGCCTAAACAGTTTTTTATGTAACCACAAATATATAATGTAAAACATTTTCGGGGCATTACATATAATAACACAACCGAAATATAACATATCAAAAAAAGTCTCTCAATCATCAAAATACTGGCAATATACCATTTCTTGAAAAAAAAACAAAGCTTCAAATTATTCCATCAATTCTCCAATTCGACCAGAATTATAATTTTTCAGATTTAGTATATATTTATTATTTTAATCGAATCTAATCATATCGCTCCAATTATAATCGGAGTCAGACTTTTTTTTAATCAGAGTCGGATTCAGATTTCCTTTTGTTGGACTTAGATCAGATTTTCTGCTTCGGATCAGAGCGGATTTGCTTCAAATTCAGATCTAGCTGCCATTCCTAATAGGATTGAGTGAGTTATGTCATGAACTCACCTCTACCACCAAACTCAGATGACATTATATACCTACTACATATTCCTTCTTCTATTTAATGCTCATCTCATTTGCCTCATTATTTATGGAATCTGTTTAACCTTTCAATTCACCTTTCAATTCATGCATTATTTGCCAATTTATGTCACTCCATTTTGGTACACTTTTTGTGATTGCTTAAATTGAAACATAAGCATAAACAGAGAAATACAACCATTGTTATAATCCAAGGAAACTTTTTTATTCATTAAATCATCAACTATATAAATACATAGCTACATTACATAGTTGCATTTGCATACATATATCCCATACAGTTAACTACTACCCAACCTACCCAACAAAATGCCATTAAACCGTAAAACCATGGGAGCTCAAAAAATAGAGCACAAACATACATCATCAAGACCATGGCAAACAACCACCAACTAGTACATGAACCAACCTACATTGTCAATTAGCCACCAATTTTGTGGTTTGATAGCAGAAAATTCAATATTTACTTCAATCACTGGTGAGCTACTTCAACGTATAATAGCCACACCCCAAAAAATTGCCTAACGACCTACTTCGGCTTTCACTTCTTTGAACCTGCACCCATCCCTTGCCAATTAACCCGCACGACTGACAAATACCTCCACTAGAGCAACCATCAGAGCAGTTACGGCAAGTCAACACATCATCGTTGTTGGTGGGGAGATCGTTTCTGTTGCTAGCCATTTTCGATGAGTTACGATTTCGAAATTTCGGAAGTGAAGAAAGAAAAACGAGGAGGAAGAAGATCAAGGAACGCGATTAGGGTTTATGAAGAAGAGGATGATGGTGATGGTATGAGAGAGTGATGATGTGTTTAAATGGAAGGGAGGTGGGTGGGATTAATAATAAGGGGTAATAATTACCCATTAAAGTGTCTAATCACCCATTTAATTTCATCTAATCTGTTGCCAATTCACAAAATGACATTAACTACACATCTCCAACAGTACAATGTCACTTTACGACCAAAAAAAAATTTGGGTGATAATTTCAACAGTTTTGACAAATTTATTGACGTTTTATTCTGAACACTCAAAAAATCAAAATATTTGATTTCTTTTATCTTATAGGTGGGGCCGACAGGACAAAAGGTGTGATATGTTGAAGTCATGTGAAAAAGAGTCACAAATTTGATTCTTTGAAGGTGTTAGCCCTTTTAATTTTTGAATAGTTGGTTTCCCATGAAGAAAAGACAAAATCAAAGGCTATAGTCTAAAAGAAGAAGATAAGAAACACATATATACTATTGGATTGTTAAATTATCAGCCCAACGAGAAAGGCCCAAACGTGTGTTCTATAACCCAACAAATATCATAAATTCACCATTTTGGGCCAAGAGAAAAGTTTATGCCAAATTCATGTCAATTCATTAAATATTTGACACCCAACTGTTTCAATCACTCAAAGTCGTGTACACGGCTGACTATCGATGAAGCATTTGTAGAATTGTAGCAGACATAAAATTATTGCCGAATGAAAAAAATGTCAAATCAAAAATAAATTAAGTTTTATTCGATTAATTATAAGTTGTTAGGTATTAAATTGATCTTGGTGACCCATTCAGTCAAAATTATAAATGAAAATTAAATTCAATTGTTGTAAATTTTCATAGTATTATTCAAGACAAATATATGATTAATGTAATAAATTTAATGAACATTATTACACCAAATATACACTGTAATTTTTGGCCATATCTTCCATGACAATATATATTACATGCACCCGGGACATGTGCTCCAGATATTTGGGAGGAAACCATTATAATAATAAAAGTGAACAACTTAATATATATGGATGGATAATCGTATATCAGGAGTGCATGTTCTGGGTGCACCGAATAAATTGCATATATATATATATATATATATGAACAATAAATTGCACTTGCACGGGTATTACTCAGTATTTAGCAGTTCCCTTTTTTTTTTTTTTTTTGGAGCAGTCTCCCTTTTTAGTGACCCATCAAAGAGCTGAACTGCTGAACCCAGAAATGGTAGATAATCTGGGAAATCCTCCTGATTCCTCAACTTTGATTTTGGGGTTAGAAATTTGTTGAAACGCCGTGATAACAAACGCAGAAGGCCAGAAGCCAGGATAAAGACCACAAATTTACATTGTCAGCAAACAACCTAAAACCCTACCTCATTCAATTCAACCACCTCCTAAACGGTTAAACCCTCGTTTCCTTCCGCAAAAAAGTTGAATGTGAACACCATCTGACTGATGAATGTGAACACCATCTGACTGGATTTGCATTCAATTTATTAGCAAAAAGTTTGATGCATTTGTTGAAAATCAGTGCTGACTGCTGACCCTTTGCATGGGTTCCATTATTCACTCAATTCCAAATGAAACCCCCCATTTTCTGCCAGTAAAACCCACACCCACATCATGATTTACAGCATTCTTTTCTGTGTCTGTTTTTGAATTCCAAGGGATTCTTCTCCTTGTTTCAAAGATCATTTTTTTCTCTCGTTCCTGTGTTTGTTTAGAATCTGACATGGCCAATGGCGAGAATCAGCTCATTGCTAAACTCCAAGATGCTGGAAACAAGCTTATGCGACCCCCATCTTCCATTCCTGAACTTCTAAACATGCTTCATGTAAGACCCATTTGCTCAATTTTCAGTCTTTTTTACCTAGGATGTTCTGGTTTACTGTTGTTGTCTGTTGTTATGTTCATCATGATGTTTGTAGTCTTTGATCGTTTTTTCTGGGTTGGGTTGATGTTTTTTCCAATGCAATTTTCTGATTCTGTGATGTTCTTTTAGTAGCCATTGAAAATACTCGAGTTGCTGTAGTTGTAGATTGTTGTATTCTCTTTTTTGTTTCTTTTCTTCCTCTAAATGTTTCTGTGATAGGTTGTGGATCAAATGTGCCATTGATTTCTGGCTCCTGGGTCCTAGGGCACTTGCTGCATAGGAGATGTGTATGAATTCTTTCTTTGAAATGGTGATATCATGCTGCCCTGGCGTCAATTGAGGATATTTATATCGTGTAATCGTAAAATGATGCCATTTTGTATTCGAAATTGTAGATGGTCATCCTTAGTATTCTGGACAGTATTGTAGGTCTCATCAACTACATGTAGTCCATAAATCAGTAGGACAACTCGAGATGATCATTGATCACTCTGCCCCCAAAACCAATATGATCATGAGGTGGATTGGTAGGATGCGGAATTGTAAATTTTTGATTGGTACATTGGTCTCATCAACTATGTGTTGTCGACTTTTGTTTTGTCTCCCGGTGTCGAGTTTAGCTTCCATGTTCTTTGCACTCGTCAACCATCATTGTATTTTCTGTCTTGACATGTGAGAACTAATGTTGAAAATTCCATCTTCTAGGATGCGGAGGTCCTCCTGAAAAAAGTCGGGCAATCACCATCCCAGCAAATGAAAGAGGCCCTTTTCCCATCCATGAAGGCTCTAATTGCAGACGAGCTTCTTCGGAGCTCACATGAGGATGTGAGGATCAGCGTTGCTGCTTGCCTGAGTCAACTCATGCGAATATCAGCACCCATTGCACCGTATAATGATCAAATAATGAAAGTAGGAACATGTATAATGTTTCTCCTGTTTTAAGTTATTAAACTTATGATTTACTTCCATTTCAGTAACTCTTGTGTTCTTCCCTAACTGCAGGATATTTTTGTGCTGATAATTGCATCTTTTGATAAACTTTCAAGCCTTTACGGACGCTGGTACTCCAAGGCAGTTGTAATTTTGGCCACCGTTGCAAAGCTCCGAGCATGCTTAATGATGCCGGATCTTGACTGTGATCCACTAATTTCAAAATTGTTCCAAATGTTCCTGAAAACCATCAGGTGAATCTTTTCTCTTTTCCTAACCCAGTTTGTCCTGTTTATTTGCATTGAATTGTTGTGTTTCCTATTTTGTATGACTCTTTTGGATGGTAAAAAAATAAAGTTGTTATGCATACAAAAATCGATCTGAGATCATATTGCTCAATCTGGTTACTGTGATGCATGGACTAACCTGTTTCATTTTTATCAAATTCAAGACCCAACCACCCTCATGCCGTGTTCTTAGCTATGGAAACAACCATGAGTGTGCTGATAAAGGAAAGTGATGTTGTTTCCCAGGAACTTGTTAAGATCCTACTGGCTAGCATCAGAAAAGACAACCGGGTACATTCCTTTGATTCACTGTGTTAAAATTCTTGTTATTTATCTGTTTTGGACATTCTACTAAATCTTTATGATACAATGCTTTTGTTCCAGAATGCCTCACCCGCATCCTGGACACCTGGTGCTAAAGTCATGGAAGAATGTTCAGAAAAATTGAAACCACATATAATAGAAACAGTGGTTTCAATGGGCTGCTCCCTAGAGGATTTTGCGCCTCTTCTTTGTTCGATTTGCAACGTTGAGGTCGAAGCTAAGACTTTGAGGTGCCTTCATGGTGATTCTGCTGACCATTTGGTATGTCTTCAAATTTTGGTGGAGTTGAGAGTAGGAGATGAATATTGCAATGAGTAAACTAAGTTTTACAAGACTGTTGAAGTTGTTCTTGCCAAAATGTACATGCTGCTAAGTTTCAATAAAAAAATCAGACCCTAGACTAAGAGGTGGCATCGATACTAACAATTGCCACAAAGAAAATTGGTCTTGATAGAATGAAGCCAAGAAAAATAAAAAAAAGAATAAACCCCATATCATCGAACTCTTTAAACTGTGTTAGTATGCCAAAATTCTGAAGCTTTGAATTTCACTAGCATTATATATGTTCATGAGCAGGAGACAAGCAATGTCTCAGCTGGTAGGAGTCCCTCTGCGGAGCATGTCCAATCTTTGAGGGCAGTAGAGTGTAGTAATGACAATGCAGAGACCGGGACAAATGGTAACTCCTTTGATGAAGGAGCTAAGACTAGAAGTACTGCATCGAAAAGGAGATGGAAGCCAAATTCCCGTTATTTTGGTGAAGGTTATGAAATTTGGTCTGGAAAGAGGAAGGAAGCATCAGTTGTGAGTCCTCGTTGACATGCCAAGAAAACTTCTGCATCAAAGAAGGGAAGACTGTCAAACAAGGTACCCATTATCCTGCAACAACTGATGTATCATTTCTTATTATACTATGTCATTTCAGTTCAGTTGCCCTTTATTAACGGCATCTTTTTGCTCCTAAAGATCGGCAAATGTCCATCAATAGACGGCGGGGTTCTGCAGGATGGCACTGCTTCGGAATCTCCCAAGTCCAAAGCCTCCCTTGATGTGAAAAACTACAAGGAAGATCTCATTGGCTGTAGGGTTAAAGTTTTGTGGCCCCTTGATCGCAGGTAAACACATTACTAGTACTGGAGTAACAGATGGAATTTGGTCATTCTAAATAACAAAGTAATGTATACTGGAGTCATTGTTCGCTTTTCTTCATCTTATTACATAGTCATTTGAGTTTTCGTGTGAAGAGAAATGTAATGGGGAATTGACCATAGTCTACAATATTCTCTTATACTTGTTGAGCCGCCACATATTATGCTATATGGGCAACCAAGCTATACATGGGGAAGAATACTGTCGTCTGTTTTCTTGACGCATTTATGCTATGAAAAATCCCTTCTTTCTGGACTACTTTAGTACTTTACTTCACACTTATTTAATGACTATGTCACAGATATTATGAAGGCATCATCTCATCATACGACTCATCAACCAAAATACACAAAGTAAGATGTTTTCTTTGACCGTTAAAACTGTCAATTCATCATGGAAATTCCTTCCTAGCCCCCAAGTAAGCCATTCAACCTGTATTGAACCATTGTATCTTTGGGGTATGACTTCCTTTTCGTCTCAATGTCTGGTTTCATTCCTGCTTCATTACGCATACTGGTATGACTACAATATCAAACCTGTCGTTTTTAGTGCGTCGCCTTCGGACTACAACTTGTGGGCATCCATGAGTTAGAATGGTGTTCATTTTGTCATCTAATTTGCTGGTTTTTCTTTCTCAAGGTTTGAAAAATCGATTTCAATTTCGCTAAGCAATATTGATTTGACTCTACTCTTGTGTGATTGGCTTTGGGGGTTTGATTTTTAAACAATCTTTGCATGACTTCATAGTTTTTCTCTGTTCAGCCCACTGATAAACACAACTTGAATTCTCCTTAGGAGACTTTCCTCTTGTTTTCCTCATTTCTAGATCCCTTGACTAATACAAACCAAACAAACTATCTAGGTAGACCTATCACATATTTTTCTTTAAGCCACTCAAATGAAAATAGGAGAGAGACCTTAGGAAAAATTAAAGAAAAGAAAAAATTTCATATATGCTGGGTCTACCTATGTAGATAAATATGAGACAACCTAATAATTTACCCTCTTTTTTTAATTAATGGAGCGTTTGATTGAGAAACTTCCCTGGGAAAGTTTAACTTTTTCAAACTGACAAACTTTCCCATGTTTGATTTTCCATAATATATAGGAAAGTTTGATGAGGGGTCCGTTATTTCTCTCATAACCTCAGGAAAAAGTTTCCCAAGGGGAGCTAGGGAAAACCTTTCCTGGGAAACTACCATAACTTTCTCATGTTTAGTTTTCCACTTGTCGGTTACACTAAACACGGTTTGGCTTGGCTGGCTTGCAGGTGGACTACGACGATGAAGATGAGGAGTTTCTAAACCTGCGAAAGGAAAGTTGGAAATTCATAGACAACGAGCTTGCACCTGAAACCTGACAACGTATTCGTGACAGGAAAATTTTGTCCCAGATTGTTGTTTTTGCATCTCTTATATCTAGATTAGGGCTTACATGATTCGGTAGGCCATATATATCACAAATTCTTTTCTTTATTCTTTTGAGGGGTATTTGTGAAATAATAGACTTGAGCCCAATTCAACCCCAAAAGCTAGTTTAGGAGGTTGAGGCACCCAAGCCATTATAAACACCACAATATGGGTGTCAAAGGCCGATGTGGGACAACTCAACACCAACATCAAATATGGATTAGCCATTCAACCCCAAAAGCTAGCTTGAATCGCTGCTCATTATTTCACAGTATTCGATCTCTTAGAAATGGGCTAAATCTAATTGTAATTATGACTCCAAAAGCTCCAATTCTCTTTATTGTACATTGCTAATGATTTTTGGTGTAAAATTTGTCCGTCATAGATGGGTTCTGCTTATCCTAGTTATGTTTTTTTTGTTAATGTCAAGTTTAATTTGCTTAAATTTTTGCTATAGAACTCCTCACTCCCAATATTGGTCTTGCTTGCCTTCAGCAGGTGTAGAAAAATCCAGATTGAAATGGTCTTATCTTTACAAACACTCACAAAAGATTTAATTAAATATGAAACAATCAATACAACGTGATTCTTGCTTTCCCTCAACGAAAATCTTCCCACTCATTAATGGTATGATGTAACCAGATATCCAACCCGAATGACCCATATTATAAAATATCTTCGAAACTTTCCGTCAAATGAAGAAAGTATATAAATTTAAGGGAACCGATCACATGAACATGACACTTTATGATCATATGACCATAGATGAACAAGTATTGTTTTTGAGGACATCAAGTATTATTTTAGGGAACATCAAATTTGTATGCTGAATTGATGTCTCCTTGATGTTGACCAAGCAAATTTGATGTCTCCTAAAACAATACTACGTGATGTTATAAAAAACAATACTTAATATTTATCTATGCTAACATGCTCACCAAAATGTCAAGTTTATGTGATCGGTTCCCATATTTAAAAACTTAAGCTACAACAAATTTATCACACATATTCTTGATATTAAAAATAAAGTACATGATCTAATAATATCATGTGTAATGCATGTGTCAAATACCAGTATTATCTACTTTTTTTCTTGTGGCATAAACTTGGTCAAATGTGTGAATCATACTTATAATAAGGTAGCTTATGAAAGAAAAGAATGAGCAGCACAAGTAATGTCGATGAACACAAGACATTTGCCTTGCCCTATTGAATGGGATCATTGTATTGTTGTGTCATGTAGTAGTGAATGTGGGTGTTTTTCTGCTTCCGTTTTTGTGTACTTATACTTTGCGCACACGTATTGTCTGGGCTTTATCAGTTAGCTACTCTCCACAAAATCAAAAGTAGGTGAGGAACTCGACATGAATTAACAGAATGTACAATCCTAATTAATCTGATGCAAAGTGCTTTAACTTGGTGAGCAAATATGAGAAAACATTTCAACTTTCTGAATATGGTGAATGGGAAGATTTTGATCGTGTTTAATTGTGCTTAGACCCTGTTTTTTTGTGCGGTTAGTAAGATGCAGAAATGGTATGATGTAGTGAAATTGTAGAAAGTGCGCTAAAGTGTGGAATGATATAGTAAAAATGTATGGAAAGTGTGGCTAATGTGGTAAGTGAGCAAAGAGAATATGAAAAGTAGAGGAGAAAAGTGTGATATATTGATAATGATTGTGATAAAGTGTGGTATAAAGTAATAAAGTGTAAAAGAATATTGAGTGATATGATGAGTTTTGATACTGCATCACACCGGGCCACACCATATAAAAGAACAAAGCCTTAGTGAATGGGATGATTTGGATCTAGGGTAATTATTTTAGTTTAAACCCAAGTAGTCTTAAACACATGCCATATATGGGATGTAATAAAATAAAATGAATATTTTAATTCAAAAAAATTAGACGGTAGACTACAAATTAGAAAGAACAAAAATTCTCTTCATTAATATTTTGGTGATACTTTGAGTAATTTATTTATTGATACTGTCAACTCTCCATACCTGTTCTTTTATGCGTTAACGCATTCAAACGCAACGCAACTTATCGCAACCCTATCGCAATATAACGTATGTTACCATTACTTTTTAACTATTTCCACCACAACTTAACGCAACTCAAACGCAAACGCAAACGCAACGCAAACGCAACGCACAAAAGAACGGGGAGGTTTTTTTTTACTAAACTTAGAAAATAACAAACCAATCCATCTATATTTTGCAAAGTTCAATTCTTTGCCTCTCATAGTCTCATGACAACATGGGCTTATATGAGGGGAAAAAATCAGACTTCCTAAAACCCCCAGCTGATGTACATTCATGATTTTGAGAACTCATGCTTGTAGTTGTAGGTCTGTAATCATTTAGGGGGTTTTTTGCATTTTGGACCCCGAACTTTAGGGGTATTTATATTCTGAACCTTTGGTTTTCAAAATTAACTTTTTAGACCCTAAAATTTGTAGGCTTAATAAAAAAGGACCTTAAAGTTTGTGGGCTGAAAAAAAAGGCCCCTGTCTCATTCTTTGTTTTCCTCCCATGTTTAAATTTATTTCCCGATTGACGTCAAACTTTAGGACTATGGTTAAAGCTAATGTTGAAGCTATAATACACCTCTCTTATTCATGTCGGGGCTACTTAGACCCCTGAGTACATGGTTTTAAGTAATTCCAACATGAATAAGAGAGGTTTGTTATAACTTTAATATCAGTTTTAACCTCAGTCTTGAAGTTTGATGTCAATCGGGAGAGAAATTCATACATGGAAAGAAAAAGAAAAATGGGAAATGGGCTTTTTTTTCAGCTCACAAACTTTAGGGTCCTTTCTTTTCATACTACAAACTTTAGGGTCCAAAAAGTTAACGTTGAAAACCAAGGGTTCAGAATATAAATACCCCTAAAATTCAGGGTCCAAAATGCAAAAAACCCATCATTTAAGCTCTGTTCTTTTATGCAACTGGCTGGCTACAGTGTTACAACATACCGCACCTTACCACAACCCATCACAACCTACTAATCCACCACAATTTACCACAATCCACCACAATCAACTTTTTCAAATATATTTCATGTTACTTTTGTCAATTACTTTTTCACATTTACCAACACAATTTACAATTATTAAAAACAAAACCCACTACACATTACCACAATCCACCACAACTTTTCCAAACCCACTAAATTCCACCACAATTTCATCACACTGCACCGCGTCATACTACAGTTAGCCGTATAGAAAAACAGGTCCTTAACCAATGAAGGCCACCAAAAATTTTTAACAAATTATCGTTACTCAAAAAATTTGTATATGATACATAGGTGGATGAGGCTTGTATATCATCTTTCAAATATGTTGGTTGATTAACTTATATATATATATACATTTACGTGGTGTATATTAAATAGATAACAAGGAATTTAATAAGTTCTTTCTCGGGAAACCACTATTAGAGGTTAGGGGGTTTTGGGGTGATATAACCAGTGACTCCATAATTAGTAGCCCGGGGGCTGGGGGATTGACTTGAAAAACTCAAGAAGAGAGATTGGACAAAATTCTAATCGCTTCTACACTAAAATATAGCGATTCTACTCTACAGAATACATAGATTGATGAAGCTTGTATATCATCTTTGAAATAGCACACAAACAACCACAAATTATAATCTGCAAGTCTATGATGCATCATTTATGATTTTTTTCCTTATTTTAAAGTTTTTCATGTTAAAATTATGTCTTTATTTGTTATTTTATTTTCTATTTCATTGTTGGACTTCACTTGATAAGCCGCCCTATTAGTTGGTCTAGACTACGTGCCAAAGAAGATCAAACTCTTTGTACACTTGACTCACCTTTCCGTTTTGGTGATTAAGAGCAAGTAAAAGCCCAATATTGATTCAATATTGACCCAGACTCATTCTTATATATCTAGAAGTAGAATGCAATCAACGATTGTAGACGTACAGGTACGTGCCGGTTGATTTTTCTAAACCATTTTATAATGCCAAAATTTTTACCCCAAAGGTATTGTTTACTTGAAAATTCACCCCACTTAACAGTGTTGATTATTATAATCAACATTATCCTGACAAAAAAAATATCACTTCCATAAATTAATTATCACATTTCAAATTTAAGTTATTAACTGCGGTTATCACAGAAGAAGAACATCCCGAACAACGAACTAGGCTTTTTAATTTCAGACATTCTAGCGGTAACTAATACTCCCTTCATTTTTATTTATCTGTTGTCTAGAAAATTGTGTTAAAAACTTTGACCGTTAATATATTAATTTGTATCATGATTCATCATACAAAATTGAGGTCGTCATTAGATTCATAATGAAAAATATTATTAAAAAGTATTATATTATAATTTTTTATAAAAATTAAATTTTATATTAAAAATTATTGATTAAAAATTGACATTGAAAACCGTAAATGACAGATAAAAAAGAATAGAGGAAGTAGTTTTGAGTTTTGTGCCTTTTCGCATGCCAGTTCGCTCATCTTCAACCGTATGGTCTAAGATGTCGGATTTGGTTAGATGAAGGACCAGATATTATCTACGATTTGGCTGCTGAAGACTTTTGTAGTTCGATTGAGAATTAATGCAATTAATTCTGTTTCCGTCAATTAAAAAAAATAAAAATAACAACCACGATGATAATACCTTCATTCTTTTTTTCATCTAAACTTTTAACCAAGGGTGTGTTACATAGAGAAGAAAATTATTTTCTGGAAATGATTTTCCCATTTTCTGGTGTTTGGTGACTGAAAAATATAGAAAATTATTTTCGAGAAAATCATTTTTCTCATCCTTTTGTAAATTATTTTTTTAACTCCGATCTTTTAAAACCGTTATCTCTCTTCATCACTTTCTCTCATATACCCATTTTAATCTCTCTCTATCTCTCTATTATTTCTCTCTCTCATACACTGATTTTAATATCTTTCTCTCCTTATTGCTGAAAATCGTTTTCCAGAAAAACTATTTTTTTGTATATCGAACACATGAAAATTCAAATGAAAATTTATTTTTTGAGAAAATCTTTTTACATAAAAAAACCATTTTCCTAGAAAACGGTTTTCCTTTGCACGAATTAAACACACCCTAACTTGATTTTCTTATGTCATTTTATCTTTCATTTTACAATTCCAACAACATATTATTAATTACTAATATTCTTTTTATTACAGTTAGCATTCATTATATCAACCTCAAATTTTAATTTTGATTAAATATATTTAATTAATTTTCTCACTAATTTTCCTATGAATTTTTGTGGCATTATTTTCCCTCACCTGACCTACCACCATCAAAAGACATAAAAAGAAAGGAGGAAGTAATAATAATAGTGATTCAAATTAAATTTTAATTTAATTAATAAAAGAAGGTTTTGATAGTCTAAATCAAATTATTCGTGTGAACAATCAATTGTTAGTTTACAGTGTCATATTTCCTGAGACAATTTACATGTTATAGTTAACCAAAATGAAAGGAAAATAAGATTAACCTTGATCGTTTATGTCGTTATAAGCCTATGAACATCTTGAATTGTTTATGATGACTACTAGAGTCAGCAGTGAATTCACACCCTAAAATCTTAGCACAAAGATAGTTTGCTAGACATGGAATGATTGCTAGACATGGAATGATAAAGAAACTGAGAGCAGGGAGGCTATGATTATCATATCATTATCAGAATATCGGTATGTTAACCTAATTTAGCCTAGGCTTATATATGTATAGGCGGCTAGTCCCTTTGATTAAACCTTATTAGGTATTAGACCCCAATAAATGTGGTCGTACATGAAGCCCACATTTCAATACGTACAAAATTTTGAAACGATACATATCGTACACCGATTTTATATTCACACTACTAGAATTTAGGGCAATTGGCGTAAGGAAAAAGCGACTATATTGGGTCTAAACAGACATCATTTACCAATTGGCGTCAGATTTAACCATAAAAGAAATAAATAAAAACCATCCAAAAATGAAAGATGTTGCAATCTACTATAAAAAAAGAAGTAAAAATGCTTGAAGTCTTAATGTGTTAATTAATCAAAAAATTAGATACACCTTTTAAATGCTGTGCTAATTCTTTTAAATCTAATTTATGATGAGTATGGAGCACCCTTTTTTTGTCTGGAGACCAGGTATGGAGCCCTCTCTTACTAGTTCTCCTATATTTTTCTAGTCCTTTTTTTCCATTTGAACAGGGCACTCGTATATAATAATATAATATTACTAAGTTGTGAATGGAATAATTTTCCACGCATCTTCTATATTTATAAGAGTTAATTAAAACCTAAATTCTCATTTAAAAATCAAGAATCAAAATAAGTTTCTAATTATTTAAATAAAAATAATAATTATAGTAGTACTTCCCCTATTGTATAGAAAAGGGCGTACGATTTAATATTTTCTTTTCTTTCATGATTGATTAATTTTAAATTGGACAAAGTTAAGACAAAAATTAACTTAATCCAATAATTCAATAGTAACAATAAATTTAAAATCCATTTGAAAAACACATTCCCATTTGATTAACTTCGAATGCTACGAATCCAAATATTGAAAATGATCAAAAAAAGATTTCGTTTGCTCCATGGCCATCACCCCTTTCCCTTTCACTAACCAAATACACAAACAGATATACGTGTTTATTTTTTATTTTTTTATGTTTCCCTCTTTTCTTATCCTTTCCCCCTTTTTTTCAATTATTACTTTTCTTTTATTAATTTCTATTTATTTATTTATTTTGGGACCAAGGGTGGTAGGTAAGAACAGCTGAATATCACACATCTTCCCCCTATAAATACTCAACATATGCCCATCATTTTTCTTAGCTTTCAATTCATAAAGCTCAACAAGTCTCCTTTGGCTCTCCATCAAACCAAGGAAGAACAAAACTCACTCATAAACTCACAAACTCACAAAATACTTCATCAACTAGACCTAATTACAAGATTACGAAAATGCCCTCGGACGCTCCGATCATCGGTAACGGGCAGACGGTCTGCGTGACCGGAGCCGGTGGGTTTATCGCCTCGTGGATCGTCAAGCTCCTCCTCGAAAGAGGCTACACCGTCAAGGGGACCGTTAGGAATCCAGGTCAGCAAGTTTTTATAATTCACTGTTTCTCGAAATTATTGTATATATATTGTTTTGCTTACATGCATTTACGTATTAATTGATGAATGAATGAAGAGATTTTTTGTTTAGTTTGTTTGAAGCGTAAGATTATTCATTATAGTAATTAATTAGTTAGAATTTGATCAAGCCAAAAACAGAAAATATCCCATTATATATTAGAAGGATATTAAATATTTACTGAGTGTCCTGTCCAATTTAATAAAACAATCATACTATCCATTAAAAGCAAATTAAATAATCGGTTATACATTGAAAGATTATCTTTTTCAAATATATACAATGGTAGCTATTATTAAATGGATACCCCTAATTTCAATGTCTGAATCCACTACTTACAGATGATCCAAAGAATGGGCACTTGAGGGAGTTGGAAGGAGCAAAAGAAAGGCTGATATTATGCAAAGCAGATCTTCTTGATTTTGAAAGCTTGAAGGTCGCCATTAGTGGCTGCGATGGTGTTTTCCACACTGCCTCTCCTGTAACTGATGATCCGGTAATTAAATTTAATTCTCTCCACCAACCTTTTTTTTATTTCTTTTTTATTATTGGTTATTTTTGCATGCATAATTTGAAGACAGTTATTTTTTTTATTTAGTCTCAAATTTCCAAATGAAAGATTTTGTGGGTTTGACACGTTGGGGGGAAGAAGGGGGAGGGGGTCCTAATGTTAGGTGAGAGGATTATTTAACCTAAAAGTAAGTTACTAAGTTAGATATATATTGACCTATTTCATACTACTAGTATTAGGTCTCCAGCTATTTTTACTATAATAAAAATTATTCTAGGATTTCTATTAAGGGAAATACAAAATTTTCGGTCAAAGGAATTACTGTCCATTGAATTGCTACAATTTGAAAAGGATTAGTTGGAATCAACCATTTTTGTGGGACAAAAATCGTTATAATATTTTTGGAAATGAATACTATGACAAACATGGTTATTTTCTTTATCAGTATATAATCAGTTTTGATCTCATATCACCTGCATCTTTAACTAATAATATGTATTTTTGCCGTAAAAAACATGATATGTATATATTTTGAGAAACGTATGTAAATACATGTCATCGTCTAGATTTTTAAAATAGAGATTATGTTATATTGGAAACTCGTTTTGGATTTCTTTTGTTTGTTCTCTACAAGTAGGAGAATAAAAACAAGACAATCGACCTCAAAAATAAGAAAAAGAAAAGAAAATTGCAAAAGTATTATTAATAATATCTTTTCTTTTGCAAAAAAAAAAGGAGCAAATGGTGGAACCAGCAGTAAACGGAACGAAGTATGTGATAATGGCAGCAGCAGAGGCAAATGTGCGGCGCGTGGTATTCACGTCGTCAATCGGGGCGGTGTACATGGACCCCAACCGGAACCCAGAGAAGGTCGTGGATGAAAGTTGCTGGAGTGATCTCGAATTTTGCAAAAACACCAAGGTTTCTTTCCATTTTTAATTTCTTTATTTCCCGCCACATGTGCTATATATCTTTTCAACTTTTTTAGTTTGAAAATGAATGAACGAATGAATAAATAAATAAATCAATTATTGACATACGAGAAACTTCGGTGCTCAATTATATGACTTCCAAATCCTATGATGCTAGTGTATTGCACCTTTATGTTAGTCCGATATTAAAATTATAAGGCTCTAGTTTCTTAATATATATAATGATTTATTATATAAATTTTTTATAATTATCATTCTTATAATATAAAGTCATAAGTTTTGATAAAATGTTATGTAAAAAAATACTTGGTCAAAAAAAGCTATATATATAAATTATTTAATATCTTTTTTTAAATTCACAAGGGCATTTTCAAACATTTGAGCATATAAATATTAATATTATAAGCAATTATGAAAGTTCCTTGTCAACCGAAGGAAAATGAGGGGAAACTCGTGAAAATATATGTAACTCAATTTAAGAAGAAATAATTTCAAAGAAGACTTCAAAGAACATTAGGTAACGAAGTCTCCATTTTATTTGATTTCTTTTATACTGTACTGATCGATAACTTGTAGTAAGTAAAAAGACACATAAATTAAAGTCAAACATAAAAGGGCCGTAAAATGAGAAACATAACATGTACGCATGAATGATTGCTAGACTCCAAAACAAATCAAGATCAGAGTAAGATTGTGTAAGCACATAACATGCAATGCATACTGACCAAAGTTTTACTACTTTTTGTTGATCATCTAATCTTCGTTCCTTAATTTGAGCAATCAAAGCAGGAATTCTGCCTAACTAATTTCTATTCCTGTAATAGTGTTTCATTTAATTTGGGTTGGATAATTATTATGGATATTAATCATACTCCCTTTTTACAATAACCGTTTTCAAGACATCATGGTGAAATTTATATTATTATTAATAGGGTTTTTGGATGCTAATATACTGAACTTTTGGGGTATTGGACAATAATAAACTGAACTTTGATCTTGGACAATAATACACTGTATTTTGGAGGTGTTGAACAATAATGCACTTAGTATGATTTTGGCAATGGCTAATTTGGTCTCAATCCTATGTAGCGGGTGGAAGAGATGAATTGGTCCAGAAATATTTGTCTTCTCGGTTTGTCACGTAAGATTGTCACCAAGTTTGACACCGTCGAAATTGTCTCGAGTGCATTATTGTCCAACATCCCGCAAAGTTCAGTGCATTATTGTCCAAGGTCAAAGTTCAGTGCATTATTGTCCAATACCCCAAAAGTTCAGTATATTAACGTCCAAAAATCCTTATTAATATATCTTCAACAAGGTTACAAATGTATGCTTTTTTGAAATAGGTTATATAATATATTTAACTAACAGTATACGTAATTTTATATAGTAAATCAATATATATATTTAGATAAGTTAGACAAAAGTATTATATAAGAAATTATTATTCAAACACAACGTATATCTAAACGATGGGATCATGATTTGACAATTTTTATTTATACATGTTTCATGCACCCAATAATTTAGGAACCTATTCGTTATAAAAATCTAGCGTAGATTAGTCCGTGTGTGTACGTGTGCGCTGTGATCTGACTTATTGTGTTACACTTATGAAGATTCTTTTGAGTTTTGAGATTTTTGAATCTTCTTGAATAAGAGTGTGCCACTACAATTTAACTATGTCAATATCAATTAAAATTTTGATATTGATATGACGGTTGATCCGCCATATATTTATCTTTGCAGAACTGGTATTGTTACGGAAAAACTGTGGCGGAACAAGCCGCGTGGGAGGTAGCGAAGGAGAAAGGGGTGGACCTAGTGGTAGTGTCCCCAGTACTTGTGTTGGGTCCAATCTTGCAATCAAGTGTGAATGCAAGCATAATACACATCCTAAAGTACTTGACAGGGTCAGCCAAGACATATGCAAACTCAGTCCAAGCATATGTGCATGTTAAAGATGTGGCTTTGGCTCACATTTTGGTGTTTGAGACTCCTAGTGCCTCAGGCAGGTACTTGTGTGCTGAAAGTGTGCTTCATCGTGGAGAAGTTTGTGAGATTTTGGCCAAGTTTTTCCCTGAGTATCCTGTTCCTACCAAGTAAGTCCACTCTTAACTAACACTTCATTGTGACTGACTTTAATGTTATCGCAAATTTTAGTATAAGACCGTTTCATTTAAATTTATCTTGAGACAGATCGGTCACGTATAAGATGACTTTTTAACACCTTACTGTGACTAATAAATGGTATTAGAATGAGTTTTTTATACGAATATAACTAATAATTTACCGAGGGATGACTAATTTTATTGAAGTCGTGTGCCCTAAATAAATTATTAGTCACCTCAACATTTATAGAAAATCACTAGAAAATCATACATCTTGCGATAAATTTTTGATGAGACGGTATTACATAAGATTTATTGCAATGCTATATATAATCTTGCATGAATGGTTACGTAGATTTTTGCGTAGTTGAGTGTTGGTCATGGTGATATATTTGTTTGGTTGTTAATCGAGAGAGAAAGCTAGCTGCTCTCAATAATGGAAGGTGATGCAAGTCAAAGAGAACAGTATTTGTGATTGAAACTTATAAAAATATATGGTACTAAGTTGAAATAATTGAACTGTCATTGCTCCTTAAGTAAACTTCACTTTCAGTTCATAGTGAAATTAAAACAAAATTTGCTCACCTACTATTCTTTTGTTTTGTCATACTCTAATCTATAATCCTTTTTAAAACTTTAAGCAGAATCTTGAGTTTTTTACTTTTTTATTGATGACATGACACACTTGAACTAATGATTCTCCACAAGTCACACTTCATTAAAGAAAAAAATACTAAGGAATCTATTCCATTATTTTTAGGGCTTGTTCCTTTCCACACATAAATAAGTTTGGATAAAACTAAATAAATTTGGCTAAATTGAATTAAGATTTTCAACTTATTCAAATTTCTATAACCATATTTGCGGCGAAAACACTTTTAATGAATATAATTTGTACTATCGTTTGGAGACAAATTAATATACATTTGTTTCTTCCAACACCACCATGTATCCAATTTCCCCTTGTAACATTCTTCACTTCCAAAACCAAATGTCAAATTTTATTTCTAAATTTCGGCCCATCACTCAAAATAGTACCAGTTACGCAGTTATTTTATTCAGTTACAAGTAACTTTTTCTTCAAGAGAATGATCTAGAATTCTTACCTTAGTTTTTCTATTTGTTAAAATATAAATTTAAAACATATTATCTATGAAACCCATAATAGAGCATGACATACATTCATTCAGAACACAATCCCCGAATCCAATGAGTGAAGGAAGGTCAATAATTGAGAAAATCTTCAAGAGTGGATTTTACTTTTGTTTTTTTTAAAAATATATTTTTCACCCTATTTTTCGAAAAAACGTGGTAAGTGGATGATTACACTAGCATTGCATCAGGGTGACATACATAAAATTTGTTGAGGAGTTTCTGTTGGGGATGACAGTGGAGGAGCAAGTGGGTGAGAGAGAGAATCAACTCACCTACTACCAAATTTGTTGGGATATTATGATTTAGTGTCACACTATCAGACTAACACTATTGTTAGTGATGATTATTATTACCATTACAAAAACGGGTGGGCCCTGCCCGATTCACATCCGACCAAACCCCGGATCCACTTATTAATAATATTCAATCATCATCCTCATGAATCATATGTTAGGACACTTGGACCAATTACATTCACCTCATCAGTCCTAATCAGTCATCAATCAGTCGTACTTGCCAAAATTTCATTAAACCGAAGGGAAAAAAGTTGGGTCCAAACTTGATTTTGATATAAATTGAATGTTCCCCTGCAATATTTCTATTTTTCTATTATCAAATTTCGATTTTGACTTAAATTATGTTCCGTTTAAATTGTCCAACTTTATTTGTTCCAAAATAAATTGAGTCTAGACATTAATTTTTTATTTGAATTTATTATTGATCGGATTTAACCAATTCAAATTTATTCAGACCTACATTATCCGAGTTTGTTTACCCCGAAATAAACTGAATTCAAACATCAATTTCTTATTTGAATTTAATATTAATTGAATTTAATCGATTTGAATTTGTCCTACTCAAATTTTTACCCACACGAAAATGATAGTGCTTTCTTCAAAATATAAAAATAAAAGAAAAAGCACACTGTTGAACACTAGTATTTTTGAGATTCAGTCTAAATTGGGTGGCCTATTGGGCCTAGTGTTAATAAGCATAGAAAAGTGGAAAGTTGGGCCCACATCAAAACAGTAGTTTTGCACTTTTGCTACCCCAAACTTGTGGGCGAGAATAAAAGATATAGAAAAAAGATAATGGAAATAATTATTGTTAGTGTTGAAAATTTTATCGTGAAAACTAATAATAAATTATAAATAAATTAAAAGGTGACTTAATTCTTTACTTCTCTCCCTTCTTTTTTCCATTTTTTTATTGGTCCCCTTTTGTCTTGTTTGATTTGTTGCATTGTGCAAATCTCGAATGATTATCATTATTTGAATTTAGTTCATACGTTCCCGCCAAGCAACATGTTGAGTTTTTATAATTACATTAGTATATATTAAGTTTCCCCATTATTTAAATTAGTTGTCCTATTTTAGTAGAATGTAAATCATAACTAGTGGTAGAGGTAGAGAAATTTATGGAATGATTGGCTCTAAATTATTCCTAGGAAAGTTATTCAATTTTTCTAAATTGACAATTATTTCATCTTTGGTTTTCAAAATAGATGGGAAAGTTTTAGTGCGGGACCCACTATTTTCACTTTAAACTAAGTAAACAGTTTCCTAAAGTGACCTTAGGAAAGTCTTTCTTAAGAAAGTTTTTTTTTTCAGGAAACTGTCCAACACACCATTAATGTATCAATGTTATTAATCAATAAAGGGAATTGGAATGTGATGCAGGTGTTCTGATGAGGTGAATCCAAGAGCAAAGCCGTACAAGTTCTCAAACCAAAAGCTCAAGGACTTAGGATTGGAGTTCACACCGGTGAAACAATGCTTGTATGATACTGTCAAGAGTCTACAGGAGAAGGGTCATCTTCCTCTTCCTGCCCAACATGATCAAGAACCAATTTACATTCAATAAGCTCGAAATGTCTTATTCCTATAATAAAGATTTCGTCTTTGTGAAATTATTTATATTTGGGACTGAGTTGCGCTCGTAGTAGTCAAGCAATGTACAACTTTGATGTAAGATTTAGAAAGCATATTATGCTTGTCTATTTGAAGTATGATAGTATAGTATCGATTTTCATGCATAGTTGTGAAAAACTATGGTTTGGTTGGTTCCCAAAGCTTTACTTGGCTTTGGTGAATGGTCATTTTCATCCGAACAATCTCATGTTGACGGATTTGTAACTTGGTTGTATGATATTGTGGTGGCTTATATTAGACTTGGTTAGATGCGTAAACTACAAATTACATTTGCAATAAAAAATACAAATCAACTAGTTAATAAAATAGCTTTCTTAATCATAATAATTTTTAAGGATGTACGTAGTTGTTTACTCAATGTTATCTTCATTTCCTTTCCCAGCAAATGAAGTTGAGTTTTAAAGTATGTGGCTCTGCCCTTTTGGTTGTTCTTGGGACCATGAAAGCAAAACTCCAACAAAAAAAATGAATATGTTTAAGGTAGTTGGCTAGCATTAAGGGTCCATTGAGTATTAAAAATATGAGAAGGGTTTCTCCACACTCAATAATTTCGGATAAATAAACCAAAAAAAAATGAGAAGGAAGTGTTTCTTTTCACAAGATAACGCCCAATCAAATCATATTTCAAGATGTTACAAGACTCTCTAAAATCTTGCAGGAACAATACTTTTTTGATGATAGAATGACCAGACTTTGCTACACAGTCTGTTGCTGCGTTTCCTTCACGGTACACACCCAACACACACACGAGAGAGAGAGAGAGAGAGAGAGAGAGAGAGGGGTATCAAGTCCCCTCAAATGAAAGAAACTTGATTCCCTTGCATGTGAATATGAAGTTCCATTCCTACAATTCTTAACGATTACACATACTAAAGGGGCCTAAGTTCATAACTCCATTCTATTGCAAACCCTAATCAATAAATCAACTTAGTAAATAGTATCCTTTCTACAACAAGAATGTCCAGAGTATAATCCCTCAGAAAAGGGGCCTGAAAAGAATGAAAGGAGCATCCTAATTGAGAAATGAAAACAATATTCCTGAACTTTTTTTGTGCCCAGAGTTCACCTTCAGAAAAGTTCATGAATATTCTTCTCATTTTGAAGCAAAAGTTCCATTACTCAACATCTGGGTTTGTCCTTCTTTGAGGCAGCTGCATGCTGACAATGTCTTCCCGAGGAATCTGGGGTTCTTCTTGCATTGTCAATGACAGAAGATGCGACCTTTCCTTGTTTTTCCGAATGACAAGATACGCAATTGCAGCCAAGTACATCAGAAGCCCTGAAAACCCAAATATACCGGCAAATATGACAGAAACCAGTCTCAACTTGCTGTGCAGAAGGAGTTTGATGAAGCTGCTCGCGATGAAGTAGATGTTGATGGACATAATCAAGAAGCCAATCACCCAAGTGACTGCAGAAATCTGCACATCAATTGCCCGAATTAGAAGAGTTCATTGGGGCTAGTTACAAAACCAGTTTTGTCTATGATATTAAGATCATTTAGCTGCAGCAACTATTACATTTAAGACATGGTAACTGATACTTTCGACCATTGTATCTCGCCGTGACTGTCAGCAGCGGGTGTCAGAAAACTATTCGACTAGAATATTCGGTTTAGTCTACTCGGAAAGATCCGGATTTTCGTCTGAATTTTGACATTTGACCGAAAATTCAGACACAACTTTTCCATGTTTCTACTGTCCGAACAAGATTTTTGCCTGAACTTATGCTAGTCCAAATTGTCCGACCGGAAAAATACCAAAGAAAAAGGGTATCAGACATCAAGTTTTCGTCCAATGTCCAACTCGTCTAAGACCCGAACTAAAATTTTTTGACAACCCTTGTGCAGATTTTCAAAAGGCCGAGAAACTTACTGCGAAAGAGTTGGCATGGGCACCCATCTTAGTTTTGCTGCTGGTGAACTTCAGAAGAGGAATGAGAGCAAAGGGTAGCTCGAATGATAAGATCATCTGCAATGGCATGTAAGCAACCTCAGCCGGGGTCAGAGTTTAGATACTACCTCGTCACAATATTTGTCATTCTATTGCATTTGAAAGCCTTTCAGAGACCAACTTTGCTGATTCTATGACATGTTAGATATAAATAGACAGGGAGGATTGTACCGAAGCAATAATGATCAGCTGTCCAGCTCCGGAAGAGCCGCCGATAAGTGCAACAATTAAACTGGGAATAATAGCCAAGCATCTAGTTAACAAATTTCTTATCCACGGCTCCATCTGTAAATCAAGGAAACCCTGGAAAATGAAATGTCTGTTAATAAAGGCATCTAAAGATCAATACAGTAGGGATATAGACTTGAAAAAACATAAGCCTATGTTACTCCGACTCTTCATTTTCCTTGTCGTACCTGTGTCGGACCCTTGATACCCGGACAAGGGAATGACTCTCAACACTTCAAATTACAATGAAAATGTATAAAATTTCTTCAAAATAGCCGAGTTCGACACCCGTATCTGTGTCCGATATGGAGACGCATACCCGAGTCCGAGTAACATAAACATAAACGACTCCTATACCCAAACCATTAGTCCGTTAAGCAGGGATATATCAGTATTTTAATACCTGCATGACATATTGGCCAGCATAGGTTCCTGTAATTGTAGAGCTCTGACCAGAAGCAAGTAAAGCTATTGCAAAAAGCTTCGAACTCCAATTGCCCAAGACATTCTGTGAACAACAAGCATACAAATGAAGTCATTTTATGAAACGGTGTCATGACTGGGAAATAGTGGAATATGGATTTAGCATACCCGGAGTAGAAAAGATGCCGCGTTGAGGTCCAAATCTTTGCAGCTTTTCTGATCATCTGGGTTCAAGTTTGAGGAATTGCAAACTGCACCACTGACAGCTATGACGGATACATTGATGAGGAATGCAATTGTGAGGGCGATTCCACTTTCTATCAGATAGTATCTACAAGCCTCCTGCAAAATGCAATTACACAATGTTAGGCTTTTTTGAATCAAATAATCAAACCTTTGGTGCAATTCGGATATGATGAACTGACCTTTGGAATTTGGATTCGATGAACTATATTTAACATCCAATTAAATTGAATGAACTTTCACCGATTTCAACTCATCGGGAAAGTTACTTGCGGTGGTGATCAAGTTGTTTTTTGCTTTACTTTTCACCTTTTAAATAGTTTCCATCAGCAATCACCTTTCCCAGGTCACTTTCTGACGAGTTGAAATCAAGGAAAGTTCATTCAATCTGATAGGATGTAAGTATAGTTCATCGAATTCAAATTTCAAAGGTCAGTTTGTCGTGTCCAAATTGTCTCAAAGGTCGGATTATTTAATTCCAAAAGTCCATGTTATAGTGTGTTGAACAACATGAGCTAAAATGGTCTAAGCTCTAAATTTCAGTATTGGCTAAAGGAAAACATAGGCCAAGTTTGCATCCAGTGTTCAACAAGAAAATGCCCTTGCTAAGCAATATAGGTCAGGGCTAGGAAAGTAGAAAATCAACAAAAGGTAAGGAACATCTAACTTCTAGACAAGAATTCTTTACCAGATACAAATCTCTAATCAAATTTAATTGAAAAAAATTGAATGTACCAAGTTTCGATGAACTAAAAAGTTAGAATACTCAATTCTTTTCCTCAAAAAAAAAAAAGGAATACTCAATTGTAGAAGGGGATCCAAGTCATGACACAAAGGGGCAAATGGAAAATCCTAATCATGTATAAAGGAATGTCCACCGTCCGAAACCGGCATACTATTCATGATATCCAGCCATCATGGGCCAATCAGACACGTTTTGTTAGGACAAGTCACAACACATGGGTGCACAAATACACATGCACACAAAGAGAGAGAGAAAGAGACCAAAAAAAAATTGTCTATATCAGTAAATGATGAACTACATCAAGTAAGATTACCTTGATACCACCGACAGAACGCGGAATTTTTCTGGACAATACCAATGCTGAATGGAGGAAGAGATTGTGACTGCATAAGTCGCATAGTTTTAAGCTCAGAGATAGTATAATATGTAGTAATGTACTAATGCACAAGGAACAAATAAAATAGGTTCCTTTGGATATAGAAGAAACTCACGGCATGACCATTGCACCAAGTAATGAAATGGCAAGACCAGTTGCACCGTCTCCTTTGAGTTGGGGAACAAAAAGTCCATAGAGGACTTCTGAAGCCCGGGGTTTGGCATATCCAAGCTCCCCGAAAAAGCATGCGGCCATGGTAAAAACCAAAAAAGCAATCAAAAACTCAAGTTTGCGCACCTGAAAAGTTTCAGATGAAAACTAAAGTCAGATTCATTTTTCATAATAACATCGTGTCCAAAAGAAGCTAAAGGATTCGTTATCACACCCCATATTGCTGTAACGCCAGCAGCACCAGTGTGCTGAGTCCAGTAAGAAGAACACCAGCCCATACAGGAATTTTGAAAAGCATGTTCAGTGCAAAAGCTGTTCCAATAACTAGAAACATAAAGAAACACTAAAGTTAAAAAAAAACGGCTATCAATAACTCAAATGCGATAAAAACTTATCACACAATGCAATCAACGAGAAAAAAGGAAAAACAAACGCAGAAAATGATAGATCATATACGGCATGTATGTATCAGACACTTCAAGTGCGCTGTCAGAGTTTGTAAAGGTAATTATTGAACTTATGAGTGACGACTGATGACTGTCACTTCATTAGTAATATCTACTTTAATAAACAGTAAGCTGTTAGGTCATATTTGTCATTCTTCTAGATTTGGTAGTCCCATAGGAGCATGAAGTTAAGAAAAACGATGATACTGTATCTTCATCAGTAGAAAGCCCTCAAAGCCCACTCTAATGGAGTTCAAGTGCGTGTAAGGTAGTTTCACACTCGTGAAAAAGATGGAACGGTTCAAGAATAGTAAAAGAACAGGCGCAATAGCAATAAAGCAGCTAAGTAGCTAACAAAGGAGCTTCTTCTAGGAAAGCCACTAGCCAATATGGGAAGAAGAGGGATTGACACATTGTAAGAACAAGAAGCCCTTTTCACCTAATATTTGCATAGTGATTTCAAAAGGCTTTACAGTGCCCAAACTGAAGTGAACAGCAAAGACCTACCTGGTAACATGTAATTTGTCAAATGTATGATGCAATTATAGATAGATAACACCTAGTAGAACGTGCCACATTACCGACTTAAGAGTGATATTAAAGGAGACTCCTACCTTCAGGAATGTCACAGGCAACTATTGCGATTTCAGCTAGAATCCATAAGATAAAATTTGGCACCTTGGGATATTCAAATCTACAATGTTCCGCCAAATGCTTCCCTGCACAGAATAGCCGCATGAAAAAGAAGCATAGAAAGATAACAGATGCTGGATACTAGAGGGCATAAAAATAAAGAATGCACCTGTAACCACCCCCAGATTAGCGGCCATAGACTGAATGATGAGCGCAGCACATGAAGCGACCAATATGATCCAAAGTAACTGAAACAGGACAAAATTTTAGGAGAGATGCTTTGATGATGCAGAGTATCATCAAGTGGTTGGCACAGGAATAACGAACATAAAGGGGCAGGTCAAAGAACATAGTGATCCTATTATACTTAGCCCTGAGAGGTTTCCAAAAACAGGAGCACCAAAAACAAAACGCAAACTGGATTCACGCTTAAATGAGTTTTATCTCTAGATTGTTTATAACCAATATATCGCTTACAAGGTTGCACAACTTAAGACTACAGCAACCAAGTACCGCACAATGTGGATCCGATCGGACAATGTTTAAAGTGAACCTACTATACTCAACCTTGAGAGGTTTCAAAAAAGGGGTAATTTTTAAGTTTGATGGACTGACATAATTACTCCTACAGCAGACGGTATGAGATTATGAAGCTACAAGGGTGAAAACAATTGAAAAGGCAAAGATACACACCTCATACTTATACTGTGCTCCAGACTGGAGGTCCGTTTCAACTGCATATAGTCAAACAAATTGAAGAAGTTGGAAGAATAATCACTTTGTTATAATCAGAACAAAAAGGAGAGGTGTGATTGAAGTCTCACAGTTCCCAGGATCTATATATGCAATGGAAACAAGAAATCCAGGGCCCATGTATGAAAAGAAGTTCTTCCAGCTTTTCTTCTGCAAACACACACAAAATGTCAGAATCGACAACAGCGGTTCAGATCCACACTGACTAATACAAAATATACCATCTAAACACCTTCAGGTAGGACAATTTGATTGTTTCAAAACAAGTATTCGTCATACGATATGGGAAAAATAAACTAATCATAGCATTCCCATGTATTGAAGCAAGATTTGCCTGTATAACACAAGTGAGTCTAAAACTATAGACTTCACAGTTGACAACTCCTTTAACTTGAGCAGAAACACTTCAAATGCTCTTGCCCACAAAAGCATGTTTGCTTATATAAACTTCAGAAGATCACAAACACAATAATAGTTTCAATGACATGTTGAAATGAAATGTTCACAATCTTTCAGACAAAAAGAAAAGAACCCAATATAACACTTCAATTAAAAGGTCATAAATTTAAAATCACTGATCAATTCTGCAAGTATCATCCATCCAGGATACATAGCTTATAATCAAAACTTAATCATCGCAAAACACATTCTCACAAAATTCCTCCCAAATCCCAATTCATGCAAATCAAGGAATCGATTCCCAGTTCAACAAAAACAACCAAGTTTGCCAACTTTTGATACATCCATACGTCAGTAATGTCACATTGGCTATGCCAACTACTACATTTGAAGGAACTGGGGGAAGAACTTACGTCAGAAACAATAATTTGGTCCTTGTCAATATTATCGATCAATCTTTCTCCCGCGTGATTCCCGCTTGCATTTCCATTGCCAGAGCCAACAATGAATTGGGGCTGTTCAGAATTTGCCCCTCTTCCAGCCATTTCGTTCTGCCCTCTTCTGCTGTGTTGTGTCTATACCCTCTTAAAACCCAGAAATTTCACCCTCTGGAAACGATCCCAAAACACAAAAGGGTTCAACTTTGAGAGTTGAATTCGATGAAATTCAGCAAACAAAATTCAATCAGCAACCAAATAGGAGCATCATCGATAACAATAAACAAGACGTTCGGGGGAGATTAACCTTAACGAAATGAGAGAGAAAGAGAGAGAGAGAGAGAGAGAGAGAGGAGGAAGAATAGAGAAGGGAGAAATGACAAATGAGTGCATCAGTGGCTCACTGCTTGAAGCAACTTCTAAGATGTTACTCCGCTGCAAAAGGAATTGTGACTTGTAAAAAAACAAAACTAAAAAACCCTTTGGAGTTAGTGATTCTCTTACCAGAGGGAGTGGGCCTTTCGGACAAGCGTCAATGGATAGGGCATGTAATGTAACCCCACCACCCCCAAATCTAAGTAGGACCCAGTCGCTCACTCTCCTGGGCCGACCAGTGTCGAGTTCAATTTTGAAGTCGGGCATTGCTTAATGTCGTCACCCTTTTTACTAATGTCATCTCCCTAAATGACTATTTTATTCCTATTCTTTTTCACTCCTCTCTCACTCCTCTCCATCATCTTCACAAACTCTCTCTAAAATTCTCTCTAAAATTGTTTTAAATTTTATAAATTTCAATGGAAGATGATAAATCAAGTGAAGAAAATGAGGTTAATTTGTAAAATTTACATTAATAATTGCTAATAATAAAAGTTAAAAAAAGGGTGTCGGACGACAGTCACGGTGGTGCCGCCGCACAGTCCAAGCGGCCGCGGCCGCGGTTTTGCCGCGATCGGCGTGCGGCATCGCCGCCGCAATCGGTCAAAAAACTGCGCGACATCTGGTCCAGAAATTTTTTTGGAACTGGTTCAACACGGACCGTGTTGGATCAATTCGGACCGTGTCGAAAAATATTGACATTCTGGACACCAACACGGGTCGTGTGACGTCAGACACGGTCCGTGTTGGGTCCAGTTTTCATAATTAAGATTATTTTGTTGTTGTTTGGGGAAATTAATGAATGTGGTATTGTTTGCAGGTTCATTTGGAGGACTTTGGTGGAGACAGCGTTAATTATTCAACGTATTTTGTGACGCAAAATGTTTTCGAGACTATAGAAGCAGTGCAAGATTAAGCCAATGGAATAGCTGGGGGAATTGGATTTAGGTTTGTACGGTCTTCGTACAATAGAAAAGATGTAGAGAGTCCGAAAAAGTGTTTACTTGAAGTGTTGAAGGTACGGTAAATATCGTGGGAAACTGAATGATCTCGATGATGCGACTCGTCGGAGTACGTCGACGAAGGCGTGTCAATGTAAGTTTGTCATTGTTGCGTGGACTCGCAATGAAACGGAATGGCGAGTTCGTGTTTGCGATGGTGACCGGGGAAACACAATCATGGCTTCATCGTGTACGAGGAAGGGCATCGTCACGGACACCCATTGACTTCTGACATGAAAGATCATGTCCGTGAAATGACCAACACGGGGTGCACACCGACCACGATACAAACATCGCTGAAGATTAAGTTCCCTGCTTCTAAAATAAACGTAAAGCAAGTATACAACGAGCGGGCAAAGATGCGCACCGAGGAAATGGATGGTAGGACGCATGCCCAACATTGTCTGTACATGGCGAAAGTCGGCGGGTACGTCTCATTTGTTGATTATGATGATGATGGCGAGCTTCGTCAGGTTTTTTTATGTCACCCTTACTCGTTGAAGTTGCTACGTACGTACCCGCATGTCATTCTCATTGACACTACGTACAAGACAAACAAGGCAAAGTGGCCTTTATGTGAGCTGGTAGGCGTGACACCCAGTAACCGCAACTTCCAGATTGCTTACTCGTTCATGCGAGACGAGAAGATGGAATCATATGAGTGGCTGATGTGGAGGATGCATGAATTGTTGGGTCCTAATGTTATTCCATCCGTGTTTGTGACGGACAAGCAGGATGCTTTGTTAGGTGTTATTGCCAAGGTTTACCCAAACGTGCACCAACTGTTGTGCGTGTGGCATATTGGGAATGATGTGGAGAACAAAGTAAACAACCTTATTGGGGGCAAGAAGCTTGGACTCGGGCTTCATTTCAGACATCATTTCTGGAACAACATTGTACATGCGAAGACTGTTGGAGAGTTCAACAGGAAGTGGAACGACGTCGTTAGCGCGTGGATTGGGCAAAACAAACAGATAGTTGAGTATCTTACTGGGACGTGGTTGAATAATAAGGAAAAATTTGTTTGTGCTTTTACCGACAATGTCCCTCACATGGGGAACACAATGACTTCTAGAGTTGAGAGCCAGCATTCTTCACTGAAGTATTATATCGGCAGTTCTAGAGGCACCTTCGATCGTGTGTTTGCGAAGATTCATAAACACTTGGTGAATCAACATACTGAGATTAAGAGGGAGCTTGAACAGTCTAGGAGCACGCACAGGAATTTTGGTAATTGTCATTTCTTTAAGAATATGCACAGGCATATATCTCATCACGCATTGGACCTGTTGTCGTTGGAGCTCAATAGGATGTTGTCGATGAGGTATGGCGGAGGCTGCGACTTGTGCGATCACAAGGTGCCGAGAACCCACCTCCTCCCGTGCGCGTGTTCTATGGTGGAAATTTACGAAACGGGAGCGCCAATTCAGCTTACACGGATAAACATGTTTTGGAGACAACTCACAGTAACTGGCGATGGTGAAACTCCTGGCTCAAATGATGTTCCATCAGGTACGGACTTGGAAGAATTTGAGCACCTCGTTAAACTGGTTCGGGGGAGTGATCCAGCAGTTTTGGAGGATGTTTTGGAGTGTTTGGTATAGTGATGTTCTTGGACTGACTTGGGATGGATGAGGGGTTTATATAATAGTTATAAGGGATGGACTTGGCTGAGTAGAGAGAGAATGAGGAAGATTGTGTGAGATTTGGAGTGTAAGATCAAACAAAATAGAGCAAATATTTGGTTGGATTGTGTTGGATCTTCTAGCCCCTAGGTGCAATGATGCTTCTAGTTTAGCAAGTTGTAGATAAAACCATGGGATGTATATTTGGTGAGGATGAGTGGCTTTGGTTTTGCTTTTAATTGGTATTCTACACCTACATGCTTCCTCTAGAACTCTACTAACAATAATTCATTTCCTTTAATCTTTTTAATGGGTAATGAGCTGAATTTTCTTGTGTTCTTTTTTTCCATAAGTGACATCACGTTAGGGGATTACTACAAAGAATTTTGCTAATTAAAAACATACAACTTTCTTTGGTAGATAAAACTCCCGAAATTTCATTTTCATAATTTATGTGCTTCATAATTTTTGAACCACAAAGGCACGTATATCTTGGCATAATTGTCATGTTGTATGAATAAATATTACTAAAAGGTATCCTTATTTGACCCTTGTCATATAGTACCGGTCCTTTTATGTTATTTCATGGACCCGGGTTTTCATAGGTAATCTCATAGAAATTTTCCCGATGACGACTAATACTTATAATCAAATTTTATAATAAGAAAATATTATGTGGGTGTTACAAGGGCAATACAAAATCAGTTCAATTATTAAATACGACAACATTAAGTTTAGGGTACATGCACAACAATGAAATTGAAAAATACACTCTACTCCTCCCGCTCATCATCTTGCTGCTCGAGGACCTCGATATGCATCCGACGGCACCAACGCTCGTGCATGTCGACCATCTCATCATACCACCCACGATTAATTATCGTTGTCTCACCGTTCTGTTGGAACTGATGCCTCCCTCGCTGCACTAGTGAGGCCTAGTCATAGGTCCACTTTTATAAAAATAAAACACAAAATAATGCGGTTAGACCAATCATGATATCCACCATCCCATAAACAAATCAGTTAAACAAAATATTAAATTATGCTGAGGGTTTTAGGGTACCTGTTCGAGTGATGGATGATCATCGGCTGTCGATTGGCTGGCAGAGGCGTTGTTTATAAAAAATTTGTGTGAATGTGCCGCAAACCAATCGTTGTAAGCAACATTCGCTTCCCACGGCACATGTTTTGTGCGGGGCACATCACTCACTAATATTTTGTTGTTAATCGGAAACCCCGCCCAGTCAACGCTGACTGTTAGCATCCACAAATTCCACTTTGTACAACCTCTTCGCCGGTCGTTCAGCGCTTTTCGGTACGACCAATCTACGGGGGATATGCTTTAGGTGCCCTAACTGGCGGACGACGCGATCAGGCATGTACAACTCAGTGAAGTCGTATGCACAAATGGCGCCCTCGTACAACGTCCTTTTGCATGACTTGTATGGGGCAGGTCCGTATGGGGCCCAAGTCACACGATCCGGCGTCAACGCATCCAAGGAGGCCGTCAACGCTCGGAGGCGCTGTTCCGAACTCGGCAGGCGGTTGGGGAACCACCTGCTCAAAGCATTGTAAGATTCATAGGTCCATCAAAGCATTGAATTAGCAGCATCGTGCCTTACTTTGATTGACCTATGAATCCTACATGCAAGAAAGCCCAACACGATTTCTATTAGACCCTTCACTACAAGCATCTCTTTCAAACCCATTTTGTCTTGCTGCCTACTAGGCTGCATAATAGAAACACCGCATTGTACCGAATCTAAGACGCTTCTAACTCCCAAAGCACTATAGACCTCGCGCAATTTCACTGCTGACATTGCGCTACTTTTTGGGAACCAAACAAATAAAGAAGAAGTCGGTACGACTCATGAAAGTCTTGTTCAGCCATAGATTAACAATTAACAAATACACTCTCCTTGGACACTAACAGGACCCAAAACTCAACCTCTTTTTATGACACACACAACTAAGATACTAGAACTATACCTTAACATACTTACTAGTTACTACCCTAAACTACCATCACAAATAACCTATTTACTTACGTAGCAACTGGTTGTTGAGTACTTAAGTTATTAAATGGATGTGACATAACTATTTATATAATTTATGTCTTCATTTGGAGTTATGAGTAGTTAAGTTAGCAATTAAGTTGGATTTGGAACAAATTACCCCTACCAACTTTAAAGGCCAACTCACTTACTAATAACAACCAAAATCATTCAAATTCAACCTCCTTTTAACACAGCTACATATAAACTACTCGGAATACCCTAAATCCTAAACTTAATCCTCTAAACTAACATCACAATTAACCAATTTACTTGTTCCATGACGTAGTTTCAAATACTTTTGAAGTATGCTAACCAACAATTCTAAAGTTGAGGATGATACTCCACAACTTTTCAAATTGTACAATGAATGTCATGGAAAATGTACTTGGTTACATTAACCTAAACCCTAATACTAACTAACCTAACCCTAAACCCTAAACTATTCCTAATTTCTGGAACGTACGTACACTAAACAATTTTTCCACATATACACTACCCTCACTCATACTGATCTATGCATACTCATAATAAACAAACAAATTTTCAAACACTAACTCATACAAATTCTACTAATGTTACTAACAATCCTATTATTTATTATTAATAAAAAACAACAAATCTACAATGATATATTATTAATATTAATATTATTGACAATAATAATTACAATATGATATAAACAATTAATCATATAACACACTTACAATATAATCAAAATATACAGATAATAATTATTATTATTAACAAATGCTTAACTCACACATTAATTAATTAAATTTTTAATATTAACAATAATATACATATAATAATTATTATTACAAATCACTAACAATAATATTAATAATAACAATATTAATGTTTATTTACTAACAATAATAATAATAATAATATTTAATATTAATTTATTAATATTATTAATTAAAAAAAATAAAAAAATAAGACGGGCCTGCTGCCGTGCAAAAATTACGGCCGACGGCGGCCAGTTGCCGCGCAAAAATCACGGCAACCAGCAGCCGGTGCCGCGCGCCGATCTCGGCAAGGCCGCGCGTGGTGTGTTTGATCTTGCCAAAATTCGAGGAAATGCTGGTGTTTTGGCCCGAAACCTACAAATTTTCATCAAAAACAACAACACTGAGCGTAATAGAAAAATTTGGATATAAATCCAGATTCGCAATTAAAATCATCCCTAATCCACTATTAAAATCCCCTAAGATTTAGTCACAATAAGCACTTATCAACGATTCAGAGATGAGAGTATAAAGAGTGCTTCTTTGCAAACTATAACTCTTGAGGAGGTTAGAGAGGCACTGAAGATAATGAAGACAAATAAAGTAGCGGGCCTTGATGGTATACCAATGGGGTTTTGGAAGTGCTTAGGAGAGGCCAATATCATTGGTTTACGGAACTGTTCAACAATACCTTTTGTACGGGTAGAATGCTTGATGAATGGAGAAGTAGTATAGTTGTTCCTTTGTACAAGAACATGTGGGATGCTCAATGTTGCAACAATTATAGAAGGATTAAACTCTTAAGTCACACCATGAAGATTTGGGAGCGGGTGATTGGGGGGAGGTTAAGGAAGGAAGTTGGCATGTCAGAGAATCAATTTGGGTTCATGCCTGGGAGATTAACTACAAAAGTCATTCATCTTTTACAATTCATTATGGAGCAATATCGAAAGCGGAAGAAGGATCTATATATGGTTTTCATCGATTTAAAGAAGGCTTATGATAGGGTACAGAGGGCAGTTTTGTGGGAGTGCATTAAGGCAAACGGGGCGTTGTATCCTTATTTCCTTATATTCAAGCCATTGTCAGGAATTCAATGGGGGTCAACAAGCGCTTTCCTTGTGGACATAGGTAAGAATCAAGGGTTCGCTCTAGTCCATTTCTTTTTAATTTGGTGATGGATGTGTTGACTAATTAAGGACATTCAGGATAAGTTGTCGTGGTGTATGCTTTTTGCTGACGATATAGTAGTGATTGATAAGTTGAGTGAGAGATAAAATGAAAAGGTCGATCTCCTTCATGATACCTTGGAGTCTAGGGGTTTTAGACTGAGTAGATCGAAGATATAGTGCATGAGGTGTGATTTTAGTGGGTTAATCGAGAAGAAAATAATGAAGCTATTACTGTGGGATAGGTGGTCATCCCAATAGTGGATAAGTTTTGGTACTTAGGCTCTATTTTGGAAAGCGATGGGGATATTAGCCAGGATGTAATGCATGAGATTAAGGCTGGTTGAAAAAATTGAAAGGCACCTCAGTAGTGTTGTTTGATAAGAAGAGACTGCGTAAGCTTAAAGGTAAGGTTTATCGGATGGTTATCAGACATGTGATGTTCTACGGTTCAGAGTGTTGGGCAATCAAGAAATCATATTTTCAAAGATTAAATGTTGCGGAAATGAGGATGACTCGATAGATTTGTAGGTACACTAAGTTGGATAAGATTAAGAACGGTGTGTGTCACAATGAGTTGGGGATGACCTCTATTGAAGACAAGCTACGATTGAAGATTGAGATTTTTGATCATGTGCTTAGGAGAAGTGAGGTTATTTGACACGATTTAAAGCAAGTAGGCTTAGTGGAAGACATGGCAGTTGATATGAGCTTATAGCAGGCTAGGAGTAAGGTAGTCAAATGAGAGGGTTGAGAGGTTGACTGTAGCTTGTACCTTTTCCGACATCTCTTGGGCGTTTCTTGTGTTTGTGTTTTTCAGGTACTTACAACTCTTCGACTTAACTTCACTCTACTTGGAACACTCAGGTATTACGTTTAATTTCTTTTATTTATGTTATCTTGGCTTCTCTAGTTGTTTTCAAATTGGTTTTCAAAATGATTTTTTCCTCACTTTTGAAAGGGCTTTGTCTATTGGGTCCATCGGGATCATCCTCTTCATGCACTTCCATTAGCTGGGTCAATACTAGGGAGTGTTGTTGTTATATGTTATTATATCATTTACCCTTACGTTTGGTGTGTAAAAACAATGAAGGTTAAGGAGGGTATAAACTATAAAGAGGTAAACTCCATAATCCACACTCCATCACTCCATCTTACTCTCTTCCTAAGGGTAAGTAAAAGTAAAGATCCTTACTAATATCAGCCCCCCTGTTAGGATCGAAGAGCATTCAAGCAAACACAAACAATAGGAAATAATAGCGGAAAAGAAATCAGAAATTGACACCAGATGTTTAACGTGGAAAAAACCCTAAGCCGGAAAAAAACCACGGAATCGATGCATCAGTAATAGGAGGATTACAATTACACAGGTTGTATTTCTCTCTATCTCTCTTGATGATTGAGGGGGAAGATTTGACCCTTTCACCCCTATATATATTAGTGGTACAAGAGAAATTAGGTTATAATAATAAGGAAAGCTGCTGCAGAAAGGAAACATCCGCAAAAAAGGAAACATCTGCAAAAAGGAAATATCCGCAAAAAAGGAAACATCTGCAAAAAGGAAATATGGACCTTGGATGAGGTGCTTTTCTTCTTTTCCTTTATTTCCCACTTGGTCTCCACATACAACACCCCCCACCAAAAATAAAAAATCAAAATCTATTCCCATGCAGACCCTAAGTACAAATGGATTTCAACAAATCTAATTTGGACCAAAGTCACAATCATTTTCAATTCCCTAATTTATAATGGGGAACCCAAGTTGTAGTATAACTGATCGTATAAAATTATTTTGGAATCTACCAAGTTTATTTATAACTAAACCAGTCCAGATCCGACTTAACATTGATTTGAAAGTTATCATACCTAAACTAAAGCAAGCTGACATGTACCCAACCCGACCTTGAGCTAGTGTAGCACACTCGCAGTAGACTCAAATCAGACTTCAATCGAACCAAACTCATATTCAACCTGAATATGGCTATATCGCAATGACCCTTCTAGAACTTCAGCTGAACAGAACTAGAACCATACTGGACCTAAAATTGTTCTAAAATGAGCCCAAACTAAACATAGACCTGACTTGTACTCGATCCGAACGACCTGTTTGTCAAGTCTAGGACAAATTTAGGCATTTAGGTTGTGTTCGACAATAATGTTTAACGTTTTGACTCAGCTAAAACTCTAATTGCATAAATATTGACTTTTGGTAAGTTAGAGTTTGAGTAGTGTTTAGCGTTTTAAATAATGTTTCTGAAAACGTAAATAAAGTTAACATTTAGCGTATGGGGTAACGTTTCATATTTTTTGGCCAAAAAATACCCTCTCAATTTTGTCTTTGGAAATTATATATATCAATTAACATTAATAAGCTAACTTAACCGCTAAATTTAACGAATACAATTCTCATTTGAACCATCATCGGTTATCAGCTATTTAAACGACTATCCGCGAGCTAAATCGGTATGCACTCCATAAAACACTATCCGCTAGCTAAATCACTATGCACTACGTAAAGTACTAACTGCGCTATATAAAACGCTAATTTCGCCGAACAGGTAAATTACACAGAATTTGCAGAAGCTAGACAAAATTCACAAAAAGGATTTGTAAATCATTTCTGATATTGATTGATTCTATTTCTAAATTCGTCCTTGATTTGACAATGATTTACTGCTCTCTCTTAATTCTTGATTATAGGATCGAAATTGACTCATTAATCTTGAATGTCCGTAATTGTTCTCAAGATGTTTACTTTTTAAACTTAACCAACCAAGTCTGGGTGGTGTAGTCGGTTATCACGCTAGTCTCACACACTAGAGGTCCCCGGTTCGAACCCGGGCTCAGACAATTTTAAAATTCACTAAATTAGCTTTTTATATAGCGGACTGGGCCTAGATGGGCAATGTGCTAGTTTGGTTTGGTCCATTAACTAAGCATGTTGGATCGGGCCATGATTGTGCCACTAATGAAACAAGTGGAATCAGACTTTTCACAGTAGGTCAAAACATCTCATTCTTAACTGACTCAAAACTCAAATGATCTTAATATTTTTTTTAAAAGCAAATGACAAAGAACAACACATACTGTTATACATGATCATTGGAAAAGCCATACATATCAATTAGGATTAAGGCTAAACAATCTTTGAGACCCTTCTCCAACCAAATTCCATTACTTGAACTATAAGGGTATGAGTTACTCTATTCCCTACTTGGAGAACATGATTTCAAGAAATATAATTAAAATTTTTAGTTAATTTGAAAATTTCATGAACAATTTGACCTATGCTATTGCTACTCTTGAACCCGCTGTTGAGCTTCTGTATGAGAGGAAGACAATCTCCTACTAACAATGATATGAAGTGTGTGTCCCAAGCTATCTTTGAACAGACACGCCTTAGTCTCTCCGATTTTTGCCAAGGAGAAGTTGTGGTAACATGAGATTCTTAAAAATGAACTTAAGTATGTGAATTTAGGTCAGATCCTAAACTTCCTAGGCCCATGCACTATCATATGTAATTATGACCAAACAAAGTTTTTTTAAGGCAAAATCTCAAAGAAGAATTGTCTACCATCATTTCTTCAAAACTTCCACAAAATATTAAATCGTAATGGAACCACGCGGACATTTTGATGGATGCCCTTATTTTTTTATTTGTAAAGCTTATTAACGATTACCCTGTCATTAATTGAGTACACTAATCTACTTATTTTTTTTAAAAAATAATAATAAGATAAAAGTAGCGACACATTAATTCTAAATTTATCTCTACTGAATCTCACTCAAGCAACTAATATTGTATATTGTACTCCCTCCATTTTTTTATCTGTCATTTACGTTTTTCAAGGTCAATGTTTAGTCAATAATTTCTCATATAAGATTTTTATAAAAAATAATAATATACTCTTCTAATAGTATTTTTTTTATTATGAATATAATAATATTAATTTTGTATGATAAATATTATATAAATTAAGATATTGACAGTCAAAATTTTTGACACAATTTTCTAAGTGACACATAAGATGAAGTATATATATATATATATATATATATATATATATATATATATATATATATAAGAAACCAATAATGATATCCTGTGTTGATGGGGTGAAATTTGATAAATGATACAAGGTTGAATGGACGTTGTAAGTAGTATTCTTGATAAGGTACACAAAATGGTTCGGACGTGTTACTCTACATAGCATATTACACGTATTATAAGCCTAAGAGGCTGAGATTTTATGCACTACAGTGGTCGACCACCCCAAATGTTGAAGTGTACAAAATTTTGGACTACCTTTTTCGTTAATGCCAATGGAATTGCAATAATACTTGCACTTTTTGCCATATGTCTCAATTTTAGATGCTCATTAACTATGGGCCTATGGCCATCAATACCCAATTGTTTTCATGGCCGAAATCCCATTTGATTACACAAATACACTCTTGTCCATTGAAAATTTTCCATATGTCTTGTGTTTAACTCTTAAATTTATAGGCGCATATAAAAACAAGCATTAAATTATTTGCTTTTTTATGGTTGGCAATCGAAATAATTTTTCAACCAACAAAATTGTTCGAGATTTTTCCCAAAAAAGTATTATTTTAGTAATATTTTGAGATGGAAATCTTGATGTATGTCTTTTCCATTATTGAAAGTTGGAATTGAAACATGTTCAAGGATTTATAATAAAGTTCTGGAAACTACATAAAACAACAATGTGACAACCAAATAAAAAAATACACACGAGTGAAAAGACAAACAAAACATAAACAACTTAGGATTAATAAATCTTTTATTTTTGTATACTTTTCTCTTCATTATTTATCCTTAAACAGTTTTGTAGCAGTCTTTTGTTTGCCATTTTATACTTTGGTTGCTCACTTAGATCACTTATATTTTCATATCATTTCTCAATAAGAATTGAGAGCGTCTTTTAAAATTGGATAAGTTTAAGTAAAAGTTACAACAAAATAATCATAGGCGGATTTGTAGGTACTTTAGGGGTGATCTGTAGGTACTTTAGGGGTGTCCACGGACGCCCTTAGCTAAAGAAAAATTTGTTATTCTCTAATATTATTCGGAAGAAATTTTCTTAATTGGAGCAAATAGACACCGTAAAAAAGTCATAAAAAATAATAGGGGTGTCCAATTAGTAGCAACCCAAAAACCCTAAAATATTATTCCTCCATCCTAAATAAATTGTCCAAATTTGACTAATTAGGTCAAAATACCGTTAATTATCAAATTATATGATGAGTTATTATACAAGACTACCACTATTAAATTTGTGATGAAAAATATTTTTACCTGAATACAATATTATTAGAGTTGCTAAGATAAAACATGAAAAAGTAGCGGTCAAAGTGTTGCATCGAAGACCGTGAAAAAGTAAACTGAACAAATTAATTGGGACGAAGGGAGTACCAAATTATTTTTTTTATAAACAAAAAGTGTAAGTTGAATTGGGTAATTGGGTATTAATATAAGTTTAAGATATAAATATCTAGTTAATGTGAAATTTCAATTTATTTGGTGGGCATATTTAATTATTTATATGATGATATGAAATTTTGTTAAGTTTGTGAATATGTCATTTAATATTTATTTTTATTGTTATTTTATTTATATTTTATTATTTTATTTTTCAAAAGTGTTTATGTAATAACAGATATATTGAACACCCCTATGTTTAATGTCTAGATCTTCTACTGAAAATAACAATAACAATAAACTCACTCAAATATTATAAACCACCTAAATATTATAAACTCACTTATAAAATGGACAAATTTGAATTAAGTAAACAGTTAATGACTCACCTAAATAACGTACATTGCCTTACTATAGGTTCTCTCCTTGAAATATACATCAAAGTTATACATATCTCAAATATAAACTATGAACAAGCGAAGTTTAAAGGTCAAGTTAACAAATATGATGTGTGCAGTGATATGTCCTAATATAAATTAAGCCTTCAAATCAAACTTTATCATTTTGTCTTGCTTTGATTTGAGATAACTCATGTGAGAATTAATTAATAAGGGAAACTATTAACAATTTTGGTAGTACTTGGATTGTACAGATAATCAATTGAAAGGAATTTTAATTGGCCAAAGCACAAAAAGTTCCATTCTTAAAAAGAGGATAAATGGAGCATGTCACATCATAAGTTCACAACCAATAAGGTATTGCCAATATAAAAAGTGTAAGCTAGAAGCCAAAACTAACATTATACAAAAGGACATATGCACATGTTGAATCACAGCAAATTGATTCACCTAATCGCATGCTAATCTCACTTAGGGCTGCTTAAACCACCCTTAATTAACAAGGCAGCAGCTATTTAATTACTTTTCCCCTTGCCAAGTAGTGCTGTCGGATGCTGTCTGGCCCGGAAAAAACCACTTACGGTGATAGATTTTTTTGTTCGAATTTCGACTGAAAATTCAAACACAATATTTTTCATTCTTTTATTGACCGAGTCTGACATTGATCCGAGTCTAAACTTATCCGAAGAAACAAAGTACCGAATACGAACATTCCGTCCCACGTCTAATTTATCCGGACCCAAGATGACCCGAATCCGAACTTTAGACGGCCCTACTGCCAAGCCCACACAATGTCCTTAAGTGCCGGCCTAACATCCTCCTCACAAAACCTGACATACTCAAGCGTGTCCCCGGAGCACTTGGAGAACTCCACCACGGCCACGTCAGCCGCCACCTCGAACACCTCAAGCTCCACCTTGAGCCGCCCCTTGCGGCCCTCGGACCGCCCCTCCATCTTCACCCTAAACTCCTTGGAACTCACTTGAAACTTCAACTTCCTAGCCAGCCCTTCAATCCGAGCCACCACGGCCGAAGCAGAGCACTTCGACGTGAACATGGACCCAGGCCTCTTATCACCACTCGCAAACAAGCTCGACAGATCGAACCCGGATGACATCGACGAAATCAGCTCGAAAGCATTGTAGAACCGAGGAGACGACAACGATTTCGACAACACCGGTTCGTGTGGGATGTCCAGGGCTAGGGTTGTCGGGCTAGGGCTTTTGAAACCCTTGAGGAACCACGGCTGCCGCATGATCCCCTCTATGGTTAACCTCTTTTTAGGGTCGACGACGAGGAGTTTCGTCACGAGTCGACTCGGCTCGAAGGGGAACCAAGTGGGGAACTTGTAATCCGCCTTGAACATTTGTTGGTACATCTTCATCACATTCTCATCTTGAAAAGGCAAAAACCCCGAAATTAGGACGTACAAAATCACCCCACACGACCAAATATCCGCCTTCGCCCCATCATACCCTCTTTTCCTAACAACCTCCGGGGCAACATACGCCGGCGTCCCACACATGGTGTGCAACAACCCATCATTCCTCGAATGCTCCGGCAAAGCAGAGAGCCCGAAATCGGTCACTTTCAAATCCCCATTCTCATCCAATAAGAGATTCTCAGGCTTCAAGTCGCGGTGCGCAACACCGCGACTATGGCAATAATCGACGGCGCTGATGAGCTGTTGGAAGTACTTCCGAGCGAGTTCTTCGCTCAGCCTACCCTTGGCCACCTTGGCGAACAATTCGCCTCCCTTGACATACTCCATGACAAAGTAGATCCTACCACGCGTCGCCATGACTTCCTTGAGCTCGACAACATTAGGGTGTCGAACCAGCCTCATGATGGAGATCTCCCGCTTGATCTGCTCCATCATCCCGGCCTTTTCGACCTTATCTTTGTTGACGATCTTGATCGCCACGGTTTGTTTTGTGAGGGTGTTTTGGGCGGAGTAGACCTTGGCGAAGGTGCCTTGGCCTAGAAGACTCCCCATTTTGTACTTGCCGAAGATTGTGTTCTTAGTATGGGGAGATGGTGGGAATTCGCACTCATCAATGAATTCATCGTGTGTGTGTGTATGTGTATATGTATGTGTATGTTGGTCCATTGACACTTGAAAAAAGAACTATCTATGTTGCTAGATAGAATACTTTCGAGGTGGAGTAATAAGGTGTATATATAAGAATTGAATTGTTGGTCCAAAAGGGTGAGAAATGTGTGGCAGATTAATTGATTAGGGTTAGCACTAATTAACAGTTGAAGGATGAAGTTGGACTAGTAGTTGAAGAAGGGAAAAAAGGGTGATATGATTGACATATGAGAAGTATTATTCAGAGAGAGGGGATATGGTTGAGGGAGGATTGGAGGAAGGGAGCATTGACAGTGAAATATTTGGAGACAAAAAGCGATTATAAATAAATTGAGTGGGGTGCAAGGTTAAGGCAAGGAAATCCTTTGGTTCTTCAAGAATCCGGATTCAGTAATTATATTATTTTAAAAAAATTAATTATGTATTTTTTGATAGGAAAGGATTAATTATTATAAGTATGGAATGCATATTTTAAAACTTGTTAATTGGTGAAGTGAGGATTTTATTGAGAGTGTATTAATCAATTCAAATGAATACAGGCTATACAGCTAGCATAACTGTAGTAGGTACAGAGGAGATAAGAATTCTATTTTTTTTTTAATTAAAATGGGTATAAGAGGATAGTCAATTAGAAGTTGGCTTAAAATAATACTACCTTTATGAAAGGAATTGAATTAAGAAAAATGTATGAAAAAATCAACTTTAATGTCTTTGGCACTTTTTGCTAATAATTCTTTGGTTTATATTCAGTGTATACTGTGTACTGTATTGTGAAAATATATCATCGATTCATCATAACCGATAAGTTTTGTATAAGACTATTGTATCCTGAATTTATTATTAAACTCATATTCTTTTGTGATGTTTCTATGAATAAAAAGTGCAATTATTTATTTCCGTGATTTTGATCAAAGTGATATATATATCGATAAATTATTAGTCTTATTTGTATTAAAGTCATTTTAGTATAAGTTATTGGTCATTTTGGTCACTTGATTAGTTCAGTAGTCTCATCATAATTTAAGTTGAGATAATCTCATCCTAAAATCTGTGCACTATAATTATGTCTCAGAAAGATAAGTTTGCACTATATAAATGGAAGATCTCAAAAATTAAATTTTATTTAAATCTTTAGGATTTATTGATAATAATAATAATAATAATAATAATAATAATAATAATAATAATAATAATAATAATAATAGTTGATTATTATTACTAATACTACTATTATTATTATTTTAATTTCTTTATCAAATTACTCGGAGGTACCCCAATATTTGGGAAAACTATTTTTTGGTACCCCAACTTTTCAAAACTCATTTTGAGGTACCCTTACTTTTTGGGTTAGTAATTATTTGGTGCTTTTCCGGCTATCAATTTTATTAAGTGACCGAAATACCCTTATTCTTCTTCTTTAAGGGTATTTCTTAAAAAAAGGAAGAATAAAGGTATTTCGGTCACTTAATTAAATTGATGACCGAAAAAGTACCTAATAATTTCTAACTCAAAAAGTAAAAGTACCCCAAAATTAGTTTTGAAAAGTTGGGGTACCTGAAAAATATTTCACCAAAAGTTAGGGTACCTCCGATTAATTTTTTGAAAATCATTTATCACAATGTAGCTAGGTAGGCATGTATCATGTTACATGTTTCATGAATCATGATGTTTGTGCTCGACTGGGAGTTGGATTATGGACACCCACTTTTGTTTGGAACAAACCTGTAATGACTACTAATATAATTGGAATTAACACAATTTTTTTTTTAAAAAATTATGCACAAATGAGAAAGAAACACTTAAAAGAAGGATATGGATAAAAGATTGATCAATAATTTCATAGCACTTTTTCAGACTAGAGAGGAGCTGTAAGCCTGTAACTGGAACTGTTGCTTTTTTATTGGTCGAATGGGAGATTAAATAATGTCCTTAGCAATTAACATATAATTGGGCGTCATTTATCTTGAATGGATTTATTTTGAATGGATAAAACTTTAACCTTATAATAGATTACTAGCTCCTTCTGTTCGAAATTAATTGACTCTTTGACTAAATTTTGACCGTTAATTACTTACAAATTAAAATGAATTACAATATGAAATTACCATCCTTAAAAAAATACTTTACTAAAATTACAATGGAACTAATTTCATATCGTAACTCATTGTAATTTATATATAATTAACGGTCAAAATTTAGTCAAGGTGTTAATTAATTTGGGAAGGAGGGAGTACAACACTAACAATTAATTATTTTTAGAATGTTAAAACATGTATAATAAGTGTATAAAACAGGTAGATATAGGTGAATTGAACGTGTAAAAAGCGTGAATCCATCTTTTATGAAGGCCGTTGAATAATAATAGCGTTTTTTGACCTCGCCGAATTATAATGTTTAATATGTGTTTAATATACAAACTATTCGTTTTAAAAGGGGAAAAGTAAGAATTATTGACATAAAAAATCAATATAATAATAAGAATTTATCAGTGTTTCTGAATATATAGCTACTATATAACCATATTTTTACACAATGTATCATATTTTATGCATTTAATTTTCGTATCATGTTTTACTAACATGACTATAAAGTTTTCTTTATAGAAGAAGAGAAGTTAATTATGAATGATAAGTGATATGATTCTACATCAAAAGTTGAGTAGTTTACATTTACTTTACTTAAGATTTATTATAATAAATTTATATATCTCCTCTTTAGAAAATATTTTTTACTCTACCTGATCAATAGTGATATAGATTAATTACGATAATAATCGAAAAATGTGATATGAAAATAGAGAAGACGATTTTCAACTTATTTATGTACATAGAAAGGTCAAGTTTCACCTATTATGTTTTCCTTTATTTAACAAGATGAAGTTTATCCTCATGTGGATGGAGGCTTGATGCAATCACAAATCAATTGAATATGATTTGTATGTCTATCTACCATTCTACTTATCAACGGAAACTTGGTGAGCTTTATTTTATTATGTATCCATTAATTTATGACATTGCATTATCAAAAACCCCACTGTCACCGTTCACCGCTCTGTATTTTTTCCTGTCTATTGGAGCACGAACTTTATTGGAATTTTATAGCATTATTATACGACAATAACAGTTTCATTTTATATTAGAGCAATTTTAATATTAAGTCACTTTGTTTATCGATAATGATATGACAATTTGAATTGAGTAAATTAATTTATCAATTTTTTAATAATTGAGTAGCTTGATCAATTTCTTAGTTATTTTATTGGAGTATCAATTATTATTGGGTCTCAAACCATCTACTTAAATTTTTTTTTAAAAAAATAGTTTCACATGATATCAGAGACAGACGGATGAACAAGAGGTCTCAGATTTAAATATCAAACACCTTTTATATTTATTTGCGTAAAGTAAATTAAACCTTTGGTTCCACTATTTATGGAAAAATATTTAAAATGACTTACCCAATACAATTTATTATTTACAAGTTACAACCAAGCACTTGAGCACTTTTGATCAAAGTATATGGCCAGATTCACTCTGCCGGTGGCTGCGAGAATTGAAGAAATCGTCCACCCTAAACTAAAATAATGCATGCTAGCCGTGCATGATCGACGTATAATTAATTGGCTTTTAATTTGCATGCATGCACCAAAAAAATATTTGCATGAGGTCTTCACCCAAATAAAGGGTTGGGAAACTATCTCCTCATATATATATATATATATATCACTATATGTAATACTTTTTCGAACTACACGAGTAGTTGAGCAAAAAGCACATTTATTTTTTTATGTCTTAGGGCAAAATTATATGTACAAATCCAATTATATTACAGTAATATTTATTGATGTAGATTGATAAACAATAAACTATTTGTACAAGTTGGACATTAATTGATGAAGCAAGTTGATTTTTTTTTTCCCCATAACAGAAGGCTCCAACTCCATACAATAAGGACCTTAAACAGTTAAACTCAAGTTTTTCCTCTAAAAATTGGGTCAGATATTTGTCTAATGTAATATTATTTTCTGAAATGAGAACTAAGGAAACCAAAAACATCCCATGCTGGAAATATAGAGGTTGGAAAAGTTTCCAGTCACGTCAAATTTAAAGGAGGCAAAGACGCAAAGTAATATAGAAAATAGATTGAATGATACATATATAGAAGACTAAAGTATTTTAAAGGTGTTAGAGTATAAAATTATTAATAGACCTTTAACTATTAGTTTAAATTTTTGGTTAAGATGGTTATACATGTACTAGAGCTAGACGGATAAATAAGAGGTCTCAAGTTTGAATCCCAGTACCCCCACATTCATTTGCGCGAGGAGGCGTGTTAAAGTGTAAAATTATTACTATTCCCGTACAAAAGGATATTACAGTTTTGTGTTGGCCTAGCTTATTAGCTTTAAATAGAATGAAAAATGATACGAGTCTTCTGACAAAATATTTTTAAGTGTCTTGCCTTATCATTAAAACTATATTAATATATATTAAGTTAAAATACAATGATATGACTGAATTCAATAACTATAATATTACATATAAATTGCATAAAGTTATACTTTTATCTATTATTTTTTATATTTAAAAAAGTGCTTAAAATATGTAAGGGATTGATTTGATTAGGATATCATTTTTGTTCATTGACGCAACCTACGCATCTCAAACCTCTTATAATTGATAATTAATACATACTATTATAAAAGTAGTGTAAAAAATATAAGAAATATCAATTTGGTGAAAGGTAACACACCTAAAAAGTGTCTTGAGGCAAAACACGTATCATCACCCTATGGTATCTGCCCTACGTACAATTGTATGTGTAACACTCGGCCCCTCCTGGGCTGTGGACATTATCGATAACCGCTTCAAGGATCGCTGACTGACCCACAAATCACCATGTGTCTCTTTAATATGCATGTTTCGTCCTCATTCACACGTTGCTGAAAACTTTCTAGGAGGTCACTCGTCCTGAACTACTCCCAGTCAAGTATATTAACTGAGGAGTTCTCAACGGATAAGATTCCTAAAAGAAAGGTGCACCCACCTTAGTGATGTACGTAGTATTTCAATTCCTTTAAGCCACAAATAATCTTATATCAAGGGTATTACAGTATGTAATTACTATTATTAGTATTTCATAAAATTACTTTTTTCTAAACTCAACTTTATTCTAACCTTTCCAGTAACAGAGATAAATAATTAGATGGAGAAATTGGATAAAATATTTCCTTCTTATAGTTTTCTGAGATGGAGAAATCGGAAAATAAAATAAAAAACAAATTGTTGGACAATTAAAACAAAGATATTGTACTTGTTGATTGAGATGCATTTCTTCAATTCAGATAGAATTCGGACTTGCAGTTTTTATCTGAATGCCAGATTTGTCCGGCCTGATTAACTTGACCCCAAATATTTGCCACCCTTAAATGCCTTAATACATAGTATGGCCTTTTCTTTGCTTGAGGGGCCAAAAAGAGAGAGAGAAAGCATTAACTATGATTTTTTTTTTCTAATTATTATAGTCAAAAGATTTAAAAGTTCACAAAGTACAATAAACTACAAAATAAAACAGTAAACAACCAACTCCAAAAGAAAAATGCTACAACCAAACACTGCTAAACGTAAATAGCACCGCAAGGATGTTCACACCCACGACAGCCAAAAAACCTTCACAACTCAATCACATTGTTAAAAGATCAATAACTTCAGTTTAGTGGTTCATCAAGAACTCGTACACCTATATCATTGTCAATAATCACAACTCTTCAATCTATTTTAGCATCAATATCATCAAGACTATCAACTTTCAAACTATTAGCACGTCTATATCATTGTCAAAATTTCAGCCCTTCAATATATCTCAGCATCAATATCACCCATGATACATACATATACCATAACATAATAAAAAGTGATTACAACGAGTAGTTAGTCATTATACATTATTATTTCGTATATGTTCTGCATGTCCACTCTACTAATACTACTACTTAACCTTATGTTTACGGAATTTATTAGTGTTGCCTCCATAAATATCTTCATTAGATGCATTAATTATTCTATAAAATACTAATCCAAGTGAACTGGGAACAGGACATGCTTTGATTCTGCGGAGTAATTTTTATTATTAGTTAATTACTAATGATATCACCAATTTTGTATTTTGTTGATTACTTTTTAACTCTTGTGCTTATCAGTTCAGCAGCATTTGTTGATCCACGATATTTATTTTCTTTTATAATAAAAAAGGTAGAAATTTAAGTACTACTTAGTTATTTATAGAAAAAGGAACAATGCATTAGGTAGATGATATTTCCAAAAACTACAACTAAGCGCTATCCAAATCTTATGACTTCACTAACCAGATCAAAACAATGTACTTTAAAGAACAGCCTGGACTCCATCTTTATTAAACTTAGATAAGGATAAACTACAGTAGTTACAAATCACGGAAAGGTAGAGAAGAATTAATATGATCTTTTATTTTATTTATTAGAATGCATGATTTATTATTAGCTAAAACTTTAAATGATACCACAGAGTTTGATTTACTTCGAAAAGAAATGATCGTTGAAGGCACTAGAAAACTGAAATGTCTAGCTAAATTGTCCGACTTTTTTAATTTTATTAATGTTTTGTTGCAGATAATCAGAAATAATGGACTTGTTCAATTCAACCCAAAAGCCTAAATTTTTAGAGAGACACCTGCCCATTATAAACACCACAATATGAGTGTCAGGCCGATGTGAGACAACTCAACACGCCTCACCACGAGGCGCAGACAATCATGCGCGCCCAACATCAATGACCCGCTCGATATACCATGTGAAATAATGGACTTGAGCCCAATTCAACCCCAAAAGCTAGCTTAGGAGGTTGAGGCACCCAAGCCATTATAAACACCACAGTATGTGTGTCAAAGGCCGATGTGGGACAACTCAACAACAACATCACGAATCTACAACTTCTTGCAGCTGCAACTTACAAACACTCGTGACTCAGGCTATATTACTGGTTTACATGGTTATGGAGATGTTGATAGAACTTTGATTGCTCAGTTAAAGGATGACTTTAAAAGCGAAAATATTACAATGAAGATCATATAAATAATGATGAACCATGATAGCTGATAGTTGTAATTGCAGCAGTGAAGCCATATCTGATTTTCATTTGAATATATAGCTTCAACCACCCGATTTTTATGGATAGAAAATCTTACAAAGCCTGCCTAGTGACACCCCCTCCCTAACAAACAACACAAAATGTGTAATGTTGATGTTGAGGCGTCTTCAGATCGATAATTCAATTAAAGCCATTGCCAGACAGAAAATGAAGAAAATCTTACGCTAAAAACCAAATATAGCTTCATAAGACAAACTACAAGAAGAATTGTCCGTTCAAGGAGGAACAAAAGTCAGATCAAGAAGTGACAACCCAAGTTGGCTAACGAGAACTGTCAGGAAACCGCGATTGGACTTGAGGGAAGCTATGATTCTTCCGACAGGTTGGTTGTTGGCAAAGTTGTGGAGGTTAGCAAAGACATAAGATTCTTGATTCTTGAAAACTAATGACTTAAAAGGAGCGATAAGATATTTTGTGAGAAAGTTGCATATGGAAATAAAAGCTTGGCGAACAACTCCTCGAATAATTCGTACGTCGTTTAGTCGTAGAGTTGTGTTGTAGTTGAGCATTAGGAGATTAAGGTTCTTTTACTGTTATTGCTTTGTATTATTTCTCCTTTCGCTGGTTGTTTCTTTATATTGTTTTTGTATTTGTACTATTTAACCTTTTTGACTTTTAATAATCGAAAAAAATTACTAAGAGTGTATTCATTTTGAGATTTTAATGTAGTATTTGTGAATGTTAGTTGTTCTGCTACTAACTTTGCCAGAATATCATGAATTGCTACAAAATGCTCCCTTATATTTTAGGGTGTATTCTGTTGGGGGATCCAAGGCAGGGAGCCCACTTCAATCGAGGCATATGATACACAAATTAAATGAGGTTCCATCTTTAAACTAATTGGTGTTAAGAGGAGTAACCCACTTGACTTATATACCATGTCTGTTCTCTTTACTTTTTCAATGTGGGACATTTTTACTTATGGGTTAATCCCAACAATCTCCCCCTTCACACGTGAGTTTCTCTCCCTTGATCGGAAGCCTCTTTTTACCAAGATTTCAAGTCATCATCAGGAGCTCATCATAGTCGTACCTTACTCTACAGAGCCACATCCTACTCCACCTGAGTCTCATGCCACCACTCTGCGCTTTCAGGAGACCCAGCCGCGTACGCGCTATGGTCCCTGCTCCTGTCCATGGTGATCTTCTCGCACCTTGCGTGCGCCCAGCCGAACGAATCATCGGCTCTGATACCATTTGTTGGGGGATCCAAGGCGGGGAGCCCACTTCAACCGAGACCCATAGTACACAAGTTAAATGAGGTTCCATCTTAAAACCAATTGGTGTTAAGAGGAGTAGCCCACTTAACTTATATACCATGTCCTTTTTCTTTACTTTTTCGACGTGAGACATTTTTACTTATGGGTGAATCTCAACATATTCTTTTAAGGACAATGATACACTTCTTAATTCAAGATGGTTAATAACCATCTTGAATTGTCTATATTCCACATTTTTTTATCTTTTAATAATATTTTTCTAATAATTATGTATATTTATCAACTATAAGAGTATAATACTTATTAGCTTGGTCAAAAAATATAAACAATAGCTAGCTTTATCAATCATAGTAGAAAATGCACATTTTATGCATAATTTTATATTTTTGAAAAAATATAAACAAATAAATATTTTTATATTGTTTATAGGTTATAATAACCCTCAAAATAATGAAACATACCTTTATAAAGATTTAAATATACTTACATTTAACTTTATCAGTGATTTCTTACATCAAGATATGAGATGATTAAGAACCATCTTGCATCAAGATATTTATCGTTTTACTTCTTTTAATTTATTATAAGTATTCAATAATCAATATTTAGCATTTGAACATCAATCGGTACTCCTTAACATCAATCAACATTAGATTAATAATGATACACATTCATTCATGTTTTCGAGTTATATTTTTAGCTCCAATCAACACTAAGTTACTTATGATAAAACAAACCTTTTAAATACTTCCAACTGCACATAATTGTAAGATAAATGCTCCAAAGTATCATGACTATTGTCAAACGCCACACCTTTTCTTCCTAATTGTTTATAGCTTTATCTAACTTTTTATGTTCCATCATTTGTAATTTTACAATTCAGTTTGATATTTTATCAGTTACTGATTTTTTAAAACTATGTTTACCTCTTTATATCACTATTTTTATCATTCAAAAATCATTTACTTGAAGTAAGGGTGGTTTCTCAATAGATATAATTTATCTACCTTAACTTTCAATTTTTTAAAATAATTTTTCCAGTCCTTTAAGACGACAGTTTTCAGGAACAGCACTCATTGCTAAAACCTGAGTTGAGGCAAAATACAAAGAAAAACTAGTTGGGCTGACGGTCCTCCGTTGTTTCAATGAGAAGGTCTATTTCTTGTTTCAATTAGTATCTGAATCAAACAAATTGGGCTTGAGCATACTTGCAATGTCTCTAGGTTGTCCAAATAATATGGGTTACTGACCACCAAGGACAGCCCACTAACCTTTTTGATCCTAAACTCCCCTCAAGATCACGAGGTCTCAAATTGCAATTAAATATGGGACCAAGCTGATGACTAGAATGCAGGCCAAATGTATACTTATTAATTTTTTTTTATTTTGCTGCCAGTTTTGTAGAATTTGCTGCCAAAAAAAAAAAAAAAAAAAACACTCCACCTCAATCTACCCAAGGACGAGGAAAGATAGGGTTCAATGTAAAGAGGAGGAGGAGGAGGAGGAAGAAGAAGAAGAAGAAGAAGAAGAAGAAGAAGAAGAAGAAGAAGAACTTGACTCTAAAACCTATTAACATTAATAATGTACTAATTCTACGGAACCTCTTCTTCTTCCACTTCTTCTTCTTCTTCAATTCCGTCATATATGGAATCCGTGGATATTAATATGGTAATCCATGGATATTAATGTGGTAATCCATAGTTGCGTTTTGTTCATTATGGAGTACCCTTGATGAATACATCAATAAATTAAGGATTATTGGACAACAATAATGTGAACTTTAGCGGTATTGACCTATAATAATACCAACAATTTTGTTGGACATTAGTAGTATCAACTATAGACCTATTTTTCATTAATAGTACATCATCTAGTTGGTAGGTTTCTCACTAAAATGATGATGTCGCCTTATTATGTGAGGCTATAACAAGTTGAAATAACATTAACGGGCACATTTTTTGTTAATTAAGTAACATTAACCAACTTATAAGCTAAACAATAATGTAAAAATAAAATTTTAATTGTTTTTAGCTAAATTGGTCAACATTGCTTAATTTGCAAGAAAAAGTGACAATTATTTTTTCCACTTGCTCCGCCCTCCAACTCAGACAATTAGGCGACATGTCTTCTTTTCGTCAAGTTAAACACCTGCTAATTCGATGTCATACGTACTATTGGCAGATAAAAGGTCTATAAATGGTACTGCTAGTGTCCTATAAAATTGTTGGTATTATTATTGTCCAAAACCCCCAAAGTTGGTGTTATCGTTATCCAATAATCCTTGAAAATTTGATAGCTTTAAGGGATTGTTTGGTTCACCAATTCAGGAATGGAATGGAATGAAACTTGATTCCTGAAAAAAAAAAGGAATGGAACTTGATACTTGAAATCAGTTGTTTGGTGTAGTTAAAGAATGGAATCAGTACCCAGTTCATGTCGTTTGGTACAGTAATTAAATGGAATCAACCCTTAATTTATTTAAATATTATAATTTTTTAATATTTTAAAAATTGAAATTTCTTTAATATTAAGTATTTGAATTACCATTAATTATAACATTCTTGTAATAATTTTTTTTTATCTGTCACTTACGTTTTTCAATGTCAATCTTTAATCAATAATTCCTCATATAAGATTTTTTTAAAAAATATAATATTATACATTTCTAAAGTATTTTGTATTACAAATCTAACGACATTAATTTTATATAATGAATCATTATATAAATTAAAATACTAACAGTCAAAATTTTCTGGCGAGGTTTGTTCTTCAGACGGCAATGACAATACTATATATGAGGGAGAAGGGTTAGGGTTCTTGGTAGGAGGTAGAGATGTATATTGATGGCAAGAAAAATATTAGGGGGTGTGAGAATATTATGATAATATTTTTTTTTTCTATCTTTGTATTATTTTTGGGAATTAGATCTCATTCCCCCCAAATATGAGAGGTATGGGATTCCTCTCAAAAGGGAGGAACTTGAAACCCTTGAGTATCAAGTCCCAAACACTAAAAGGCTTAAACAAACATAAAAATTGGGAACTTGATACCCAAAGATATCTAATTCCATTCCCTTTCTTCCAACCAAACAGGCCCTAAAGAATGTGTGACAAGTTTGAAAAAAATAAGGTTATAATGTTGACCAAACATAAACATTAGATGGTGCAATTAATCATGCACATTAATATACTCTTGTATTAAGTGGCAAAGCCAGAAATTAAAGCTTTGGGTGTCAAGACGAAAAAAAATAATAAAAAAAATTAATCAGGTTATATTTAATGCAAATTTTAAAAACATATTACAATCCAAATAATATAATTTTAAATGTCACAAAGTTTAATATTAATTATGGAAATATTAGCGAGAGGTCATATCTTGATAATAATATAATAAGCAATGTTTAATGAGTGATGTTATAATAAATTTTTACTATGAATGTGACCAATAATTTATCGATGGATGGTGATTAAAAAAATTATCATTGGATGAATTTGTTTAAAGTCACCTCAAATAAATTATTAGCCACCCTTATCATGACCTTATATTCATAAAAATATTCCCACAAAGTATTATGTTTCACGATAAGTTAACTAATAATTATTCAATCAAATTGACGATAAATAACATATCAATTCAAAAGAGAATATAATTATGAACTAAATTTATATTACCTCAAACTAAAATATTAAATATCATACAGTGAGCAGAAAACTAAAGTGAAAATAAAAAAGGAAAAAGAACAAAGAAACTGATATTTGCCTAATATAGGCTTGAAAAATGATAGAAAATTTATTCAATGTAACCCCAAATCAAACAATGAATCACCTTGCGCACAAGGGTATCTAGGCAATGATACCCAACACCATAAGTTGTAGTAACCCTAAAAATAATGAAACATACCTTTAGAATGATTTAAATACAATTACATTTCACTTTATTAGTGATTTAGAATAAATATAAGATGGTTAAGAGTCATGTCAAGATGTTTATTATTTTTATTCAGACTGTTTCTCCATTCAATTTTGACTTTTCAAAAACCCTGAAGGGTCATTTAACCGCCCTTGACTCAATGTGGCCATGCGCCTACTTGTATTCATAACTTTTCAAGTTTTCTTGGTCAGTGAGACCAATATATTGACATACTCAATAGGTTGTCCAACAGCAATATGTTCCTGAACCTTGTTTTTGAACCTGATAAACAAGTCATCAATTATGGCCTCACCAAATGCATTCGTTAAGAGGGTCTCGAACAACGCTCTTACACTCTCAACAAGGAACTTGGCTTGAATATCCCAGTCATGTGTTCTATAAATGTTCCAGTCAACTATAAATGTTTCCAGTTTGGTCACACCAAATGAACCTTCTTCCTCTACTAATTCCCTCACCTCTTCTGCACTCGCTCCATACAAAGGAATGTTGAACCTGTCTAGTTCGTCACCTTCGATTATACCCTATTTGACATGCATATTTATATTATTAATTAAGAATATGTTTACAAATTATTTTTTATTTATATTTTTCATATGTATTTAAGCATGGATTGTTACCTCTAAAACCATGTCATGGAGGGCGAAGCCGAGTAGCTCGTGCAGTGGATGAGGGACAACGCTCCGGAAGCTACCGAGGAATACCAAGACCATGCAGCCACCAGAGACAACCTCCTCCGCACGTGAGCTCAAAAACAAAGTGAAGTCTGTCTTGAATTGGGAATAATACGTCTTTTGTACTTCTGGAGGGCTTGTTTTGGCTGTGCATATATTTCCCTTGTTCAATGCTACACCATCATCACTCACCAGATCTTTTGGAACCTATTAATGGTGCATGCATGCACCCATATTATGATAATGATCAATCTTTTTAATGAATGAAATGTATCATAGAGTTTTCGGTAATGAATGATTTCTAAATCTCGAATATCTGAGTACTAGTCGGGGAATTCAACTACCTTGGAAAGCCAATGAAGGGCATAGCAGGAGTACACAAAATGAAGGAACGTACTGATTAGGGAAGGCTCGTCCATAAAATGACCTAGGAGTTGCTGACACAAAACATCCAAAATCGTGTCCCTTCTCTTGGTAAAAACTCGGGAGGAAGCTGAATAATGTGTTGAAATCATTTCCCAGAAGATCATTAAGAAAAACACCAAACTAAGGGGCTTTGCAGTTCGTATTTCTACAAATGTCGTCGATGAATGTTAATGATTTGGGTGACTACAACAAGTGCATTGGACCCTGAGGAGCAACCCATGTCTGCAATCATGAAGCAGGCTGGTTTAACCCTGTGGAAAACATCCTTTACGCTTGCTTCTAGGACTGTCTTTGACTGTATTGTTGCATTCCTCTGTGCCAGAAATCAAAATAATGAACATTATTTCAAATCAAGACTGTTTTGGAAAACTAGACAAAATTTGACATATCAGAATACCTGAACGAGGGAGTTGTTCGCGTAACTATCTTGTCCAAGTCCTCCTTTCATGTGAAGTAGCTTTTCAACCTCCATTTCTTTCCTTTGATTTTATAAATTGGGGAACGTCTAAGATGCCTTGTTTGAGTTCATTCAATCTGGAGCCTTTGTGGAGGGCCATTACTATTTATAATGATTTTGCCACCTTCGCATTTGGAACATTTAATTTCTATTAAATAAGTTTGAGTTTAACTAATAAATTGAATGAGGTGGAATACGTGAATCCCTAATAAGAGAGTTAAAATTAATGTCTTTATTTAACTAGCTTTCCAATGGATGGTGAGTATGATTTTGGCTCATATTAATTAAAAAAGTAAGTGGGTCTTAATTTTTTTTTTCGAAAAGTTAGGACAACATCCCATTATTTAATTAGCACAAAAGGTGCCAGTGGGCATAGGCCCATTACAAACCAAACAAAGCCAGTGGGTCTTTAACAAAAGGTCATGACTCATGAATAACAACCCAACTGAAAAATGCTATAGTCCTACAACCAAATTGACCAAGTGAAACATATCCCTAAATTCTCTTTTCCATCAACATTCAGTTAATATTTTCGATTCAGCCTGCCTCCATAGCCACTTCATGCATCCATTCTCTGTCTCCATTCTCTGTCTCATTTTGAAGTTTCACATATCAACAAAGCCAACGACATGCGAGTGTCTTAATAATATCACTAATTTGGTTATATTGATAAAAAAATAAGATGGAAGAGAAAGAAAAAAAGAAAAAACTGCAATATTTGTGTGATAACTTCACTGTCAATTTTGCGAGTCAAGTCTCTTTCTCACTACTGGAATACCCTACATAACCTCATTTCATGCTCATTCCATATTATATAAGCAGTGAGCAAATTTAAACTCGCCGTTGGAGATGATCCAGAACCATATCTTCCTAAATTCACATGTTCAAAGAGCTACCCCAAAGCGCCAAGTGAAAACTAGAGCACACGCTATGGTGAACATGAGTTATATTCACTGGATGAGATACAGAGTTAGACTCTCCATATATATGAACTTTTTTTCCAATTATGAGCCTGAGCTTGGTTAAAATAATTAAAAAAAGGTGTAGGTCTCACATTTAATAATTTAAATACATTGCAATCAAAATTTAAAAAAAGGAAAAAACTATCAAGAATCTCGTCTTTGTCCTTGCGCGCTGAGCGAATTATTCTCACCGCCAACAATCGTTCTCGCCGATGTACTACCTTTCTCGTCCTCGCCCACGCCACATCAGTGCGAGGTCACTGTCAAACTCGTTGCTGCAGATGCTCTAACAACCTCATCTAGCAAAATAGTTTATAGGTCTCATATCTTTTTTATAAAAAAAAATAGAATGATCAAAAATAAAGGAAAGGAAAAAATATATATAATTATACTATCTTGCTAAATAATCTTGAAATTACCTAATAATTTAGCTTAAATGGAGTACATACTCCAAAGACGAATTTTAACAAGTGACATATAATTGGTATAGTTAATTGACATGTCATTATCTCAACACCTACTTTATACATAAACGTGGTAGACCAAAAATTTATGTAATGGTATAAAGATTTGATGAGCACATGAAAGCTATAGGAAAATTGGACATGAATTATCTAATCGTTGACATGATTTGACGAGAACATGCCAACCTTTTTTATTGGATGTAAATTAGAGTTGAGAGAAATTGACCCGATATGATTATCGACTCGAAATCGCATGAAGTTAAATGGGTTTGGGTTTAGATTTTTAACCTGTTTAGTTAAATGGGTTGACACGAAAAACACGTTTAAATAATTGGGTTAGGTTTGAGTTGAGAATATCAATACAAAAAATGATACATTAAACCCGTTTAGTAATTGGGTTAGTGAGAAAACCGACACGAAAAATGATACATTTAACCCATTTAAGTAAGATGATGTTTTTACTTTTGATTGGGCTTGTTATGGATTGTTTAGAATAGCTTTAACTTTGGTTATGCCAAATATTAAAGAAGCCCTAAATAAATGAGTAAGTAGATAATAAATATAAATGGTCAAAAACCCTACATTTGGTCTTCCTAAGTTAACGGTCATAATATAAATATATGTCTATTAAACGGTAAATAGGTTGCTCAAAACTGACTCGTTTAACTCATTTAGTTACATGGGTTAGATTCAGGTCGACCCGTTTATTTGATAAACGGTTCAGGTCAATGAATTCCAACCTGTTTATTAAATGTGTAGGTTTCAAGTTTGGAGTTCTTCAACCCTTTTAACTTCAATACGAATATGAACCTGACACGATACGACCTGTTACCCTGATCTAATGTAAATTGTATGATTTAAAATGTGTTTTTCCTAAATGACTTTTACCAAAAAGTTTGAACTTTGATCCTTTGGATATCTAGTTTGGACAATAATTTTAGATAAACCATTAAACTTTGTTTGGCAAGTCGATGCTTAAATGCCCAAAATCATTATTATGAACAGTTAGAAAAAGTAGAAGATCAAGGCTGTGGGAAAGAAAAAAATTGAGTTGTGGGATGACCACTGTGTTGAAAGCGATTACGGCTCGACCTTAGTGCCAATCGAAAAAAGTCGGTCGCTCCCCAAGGTTAACTCAGTAAGCCCTGAGAAAACTTGTTTGCCTAGGGAAAAGAAAAGAAGAGAGGGGAAGATGATCGTGTAGTTCTGTATATTCAAACAACAACCCTAAGTACCAATTTATAGAGAGGAACAAAGCTGATGATAAGGAAACTGAAGAGACAAACATCTTAATGATAGGCGAGAATCAAACAACAATAAAGAGGCAAGCAGAAGACAAGGAAGGAAAATCTGGAACGATATCAATTCGGTTAAAAATGTAAAGACTAGCACTTAATGATGTAAAAAATATCGTACCGGATCAAAACGCGACAACCCGCAACCCGCGGCATGCGGCACGCGCCCGGACTGGATGGACAACGGCGGTGGCGGCGCGCATGCATGTGGATGCTCAAACCAAGAGCTCTCCTCCATAAAACTCACCTTTAAGCCAATACACCAACTCATAGAAAAAGGGGAATATTTGAACCCATTCAAAACATCACAACTCTTCCTATGTGGGACAAAGAAGGGATACAAAAGAATGAAAAAAGGCCTTGTAGCCATTACCACTTCACCTCGATATCTAACAATCCCCCACTAATGGCATATAAGGAAATATGAAAGGAAAAGAAAGGAAACTGGGCAAAAACGGGTCAAATACTTAGGCATCAATATCTTTTGATTTGAATTGACACATTAGTGGAGTGAGACAACAATCAACAATCTGACAAGTGGACTAAGCCTTGAATTTGAAAGAGTTTGATTGAGACCCCCACAACACATATCAACCCTATAGAAAACCATAATCCCCGATAGAAATATTTGCGCCTTTATGGCCATGCGCACACCTTGGGACTCATAAGTGCTCTAGAGAGATAGCCTTAATCTCTCATAGAAGGCGGCCAAACCTTCACATTTACGTAGGTAATTCCATCAACTCTATTTCAACATAGACCACCACAAATGTGACTATGGAATTATTTAGAGCAAAATAGTTCAATCTCACATTCTACAATAGGTAAATCCATCAGTGCGTCTCCTAAGCACAACCTCGCCCCCCCTCCCCCAACAATGGGCGTAGATTCATTAAGAGCATACACTCAACCTTAAAGCAATACCTAGCTAGAATGTTCCTCAGGTGGAGGAACAACCATGCATTGCTAGAGATCGTCCCAGGAGGGAGATCAGGAGACCAGCGCGATATACTGAAGAAGATGATGTTATGATTGCTTATGCGCTGAGTGTTGCAGAGGAGACTCCTGAAGGTGTTGAACCTTCTACCTATTCGGAGGCCATCTCTTGTCTGAATGCCTCAAACTGGATAGGAGCTATGCAAGAGGAGATGGAGAGCCTGCAGAAAAATCATACATAGGAGCTATGTGAGTTGCTTAAAGGGCGACGAGCTCTTACTGTGAAGTGGGTGTACAAGAGAAAGGAAGGTATCCCTGATGTAGAAAGTGCAAGGTGAAAGGCCAGGTTAGTGGTAAGGGGTTGCAACCAGAAAGAAGGAATCGACTACAACGAAGTATTCTTGCCAGTCGTGAGGCATACTTCGATCCGCAGCTTGCTTGCGTTTGTTGATCTATTTGATTTGGAGTTGGAGCAACTTGATGTCAAGACAGCTTTCCTCCATGGAGAGTTGGAGGAGGAAATATATATGAGGCAGCTAGAGGGTTTCATCATTCCTGGTAAGCAGGAACAGGTATGCAGATTGAGGAAGTCCTTGTATGGACTTAAACAGGCACCCATGCAGTGGTATAAAAGGTTTTATACCTTTATGGTAGGGCAAGGGTACACAAGAAGTCACTATGATAACTGTGTGTACTACAGGCAATTTGAAGAAAGGTCGTTCATTTATTTATTATTGTATGTGGATGACATGTTGATTGCCTCCACGGACATGTCACCAATAAAGAAGCTGAAATCCCAACTCAACCAGGAGTTTGAGATGAAAGACCTGGGAGCGGCGAAGAAGATTTTGGGTATGGAGATCCAAAGGGATAGAAAGGCAGGGAAGTTGTTCCTGTCTCAGAAGAAATATCTTGAGAAGGTGTTGGACAGATTCAACATGAGAAACTGTAAAGCAGTTTCAACTCCGTTAGCTGCACACTTCAAGTTGTCTGGTGAGAACTGTCCTAAATCTGATTTGGAGGTAAGGAGGATGTCTAATATTCCCTATGCTAGTGCAGTTAGTAGTTTGATGTATGCTATGGTGTGCACTAGACCTGACCTGTCCCATGCAGTTTGTGTGGTGAGTAGATATATGCAGAATCCGGGGAAGGAGCATTGGAAAGTAGTGAAGTGGATCCTTCGCTATGTGAAGGGTACTTTGGAGAAGGGCATCCTGTATGATAGAGCCAGTGCTGCAACGTCTGATGTTGCAGGTTATGTTGATGCTGATTATGGTGGAGATCTGGATAGGAGACGCTCAATTTTAGGGTATGTGTTCGTCATGTGTGGAGGAGCAATATCTTGGAAAGCTTCACTTCAGTCTATAGCAGCCCTTTCAACAACTGAGGCTGAATATATTGCTGCAACGGAAGGAGTGAAGGAGGTCATCTGGTTGAGGGGATTGGTCATGGAGCTTGGAGTACCATAGGGCGAGACCATGGTTTATTCAGACAGTCAGAGTGCTATACATCTGACAAAGAATGACACTTATCATTCGAAGACCAAGCATATAAGCATCAGGTATCACTTCATCAGAGATACAGTTGCCACGGGAGAGATTGTGGTGAAGAAGGTGCATACTTCTAATAATCCTACAGACATGTTAACCAAGCCTCTATCTATAGCTAAGTTCGAACATTGTTTGGACTTAGTTGGTGTTTCGAGCATGTGAGAGCCCTACGGGGCCACGCCCTGCGGAGGAGCGTGTTGATGGCGACAGTCAAGACGTTTATTCTGGACCAATATCTCGGATCATGGTCTAAGGTGGAGATTGTTGGGTTTGTGTGGCCCATTGGATCTGCGGGTTCCAGATTGAGGGAGGAAGTTTGGGGCACCACTAACGTCAGAAGATACGCTATCAGCGCCCCTCGCATAAGACTCAAGGAGTTCGACGTTACTAGTGTCGAAATGGACGCCACCAGCGCCGAAGTCGCCCATTGCCAGCGTCTTGTTCAGGAGACGCTACCAGGGGGTGTCTTGGCGCCACTAGGGGGTATTGTCCCACCACCCAGCGCCTCTATTACGGAATCGAAGGCATTGAAGACGCTGGTCCCCGGGACTTACACGCTGCCAGCGTGTTACACAGAAGCTAGAAAGTTGTTGTGCGACGGCCACTGCGAAGCTGTCTTGACCGATTTTTGGCGGAAGTTCTTGTTTTTTATTCGTTAGGTTATTTATTTTAACCAAGTTTCCTTCCCTCTCCACTATTATATATTTGGTATATGTTTCTCCACCAAAACACATCGGTAAACACAGAGAGCTAGAGAGAGAGAGAAAATATTGAGAGAGAAAGGGATCTCACCAATATTTTCCCCAGTGTATCCTGAGAGATTGTATGTTGAGTGTTGAGAGATTGTTATTCTAATCTCCTTTGTGGATCGTATCACATCCTGTGATAGTGATCATGTTGTACTCCTCCTTTTTCATAGTGGATTATTTTCTGGCTGTCGCCGTCCGTGGGTTTTTCTTCGAGTTCTTCGGTTTCCCACGTAATTCTGGTGTTTGATTTTATCGCTTATTTTCGTTCCTAAATTGTGTCGTAATATTCGTCATCTCGTTTTCGATTCTATTATTTACTTTCGCTGTTACCTTGTTACTCACTTTTCTCTAACATCTATGTTCTTCATTTTAGATCTCTACGATGTTCTACTCTTCTCCTTCACCTCACTTCGGGATTCAAATTGTTTAGCCTTTCACTTTGGTTCTCGATTTACCTTTCTCTGAGAAGTTCTTGCATATGGATTTGTTTCAAATACTGCTTGATTTGGGCTGCTTTCTTGACCGAGGCTTGCTTGCGTCCGGACACTACACTTCGGATTGCTCTTCTCCGATCTGGCTAGGTTGAGATTCTTGAGTTCTGCTTTGACCTGCTCTACATCGCTAAGGGTGGTTTTCGTTGGGCGATGGATGTTTGTGGGTGGGTCGCAAGGTTTTCTCTTTCTCTTTTTCTTGTAGATAAGGTTTTTGCTTGGCCGCCATGGCCTACTGTAGGTAGGCACAAGGTATGTCAAACTCCCCTGTTCTCCCCCATCTTCTTTGATTTCTAGGTTACCCTATTCTTGTCTTTGCCATAGTTTAATCTATTGCATCTGCTTGCTTATAATTCTAGGTTTTGTTTTTCTTTTGCTTTTTTTGTATTTTACCCCAATTTCTATTACTCCCCTCCCATTTGGATCTAATTTATGGTTTTCGGACTTTAGGATTGTTGACCGTAACTTGGACAATCTCTCCTTCAATATTTCTCTTAAGATTATACTGGTTAGTTGTTGTTCTATCGTTTGATTATCTACCCAGTCCCCTCTTCTAAAGTTTCAATCCAATTTGTTGTTTCTTTTTTATATTGTTGGTTGCTTTTTCCCTTGGGTTTTAACTCTCCTAAGTGGGTTTTGTTTGTCTCTTTTATTGGGGGACCTAAGCTCTTTCCCCCTCCCTTGGTTTCTCTAATTGTAATTTGATTAATTTTATCAATATTCTTGCTATTCTAATTTCTATCTTAATTTCTTACAATTATATGATACATTTCCTTTTCTTTCTTGTTGTCTCTCTGACTGGGTTTCATTTTGCAGGACCTAGCTCAAATCTTCAAGTTTCAATTAAGTACAAGCCCTGTTTAATTTCAGTCGTGAGTGGGGAACTTAGTTTTAGATTACGAAAAATTGCTATTAAGTGCAATAATTTAATCTTAATGGCTTCTAGTTGTTTATCTCCAATTGTTATTCAACTATATCTGCTCCTTTTTCATTTTGATAGTTAATCTGCTTCTCAATTTATGGTCTTGGTTTTTAAATAAGAAATTTGTAACAAATGTCAATCTATATAGTATTGTCATGTTTGTTAAATCTTCGTTTTTGGCGTGGAGCCATTCTCTCTAGGCTGCGGAAGCCTTAACCATGGGTCACCCTCTATTGTACTTGATCTTATTTGGGTGCGGAACCATTTTTAGAGATTGCGGAAGCGTTTCTTAAATATATTTTTAATAAAAATTACAAGCGGGAATATTCAAAGCGCTAAAGAAGCCCTGCTTCCTCGCTCATTACTTCACATTCCACAACACTTCTCCTATACTTTTTAATTTTATTTTTATAATCTATTTATTTTACATTAAGCTTTATTACGTATTAGTTACTTGTATTTTTTTAAAGACCTATAACTTTTAAAGTAGTCTTCTCTCTCCTTACCTCTCTGATTGTATCAAACTTTTACACAACCACACAGTTCTCTTCTGTATCTCGCTCTACTTTATTTTTGCCCGTTCTCCTTGTTAGGAGGCTCATAAATTATGCTTGCATGATCTCTATTGTATTTTTATTTATTGGTGTGGAGCCACCTTGAGCTCTTGGCTGTTGAAGCCAATATTAATGATTACCTTAAATCTCGATGAAAATAATTGTCTGGAATGTACAAGGGGCCAAAAAAGGCCTCCTTAAAAGCGAAATAAATTATACTTGTATTTGTCAAACAATCAATCCTGACCTTGTCTTTCTTATAAAGCAATGGTCAATTTCGAAAATACAAATAAAATCCTACCACGTTTAGGATTCGATAATTTTACTTTTATCCCGCCAATTAAGAACTCTGGAGGGATTCGGTGCCTCTGGAACTCTCAATCAATAAATCTCAATGTTATATCTTCCTCTCATAGATTTATTCACTGTGAAACTATCGATAAACTGTTGAACAACAGATTCCTTACTACGACTTGTTATGGGCTTGCCTAGGAAAAAGATAAAGATTTGTTATGGGCTAGCCTTTTGAGTCTTGCAAATTCTATCGACCTTCCATGGTGTTTCTTGGGAGATTTCAACGAGCTTCTTTGTCCTGATGATAAACAAGGAAGCGCTCCTCCTTCCCCCAAACGATTTGAAAGATTAAACAACTTCCTTTATAGCACCCATTACCTTGATGCTACTACCTCAGGTAGGCGATATATATACTTGGAAAATTTTTTGCAAAGGTAATCTTGTCTATGAAAAGTTAGATCATGTACTAATATCTCCCACTTGCGAAGCTCTCTATAGTAATTATAGCATTACTAATGGGTCATTCTTTATTTCAGATCACTCTTATGTCCTTAATACTTCCCCTGTCATGATTAGGATTAAAGAGAAGCCTTTCAAATACCACCACTTCTGGAGTTCCTACTTGGATTCTCACAATATTATTAGGAAACACTGGGACCCTCGCGTTCAAGGCTCTCCAATAGACCTGTCAATACAGGCGGGGGACGGGTTACGGGTCGATCGTATATCGGGTTCGGGTAAATACGGGTCGGGTGTATTCCGGTTTCGGGCGGTTTGGGTCGAGTTTACGGGTCATGACCGCCCTTTTTCTCAGTCACTTACAACTAATAAAATTGATTATAATTAGTCAAAGACGCCTGTGTAATGTACCATTCCATTCCAAGTTCGACCACCACGATATGTCACAGTTGTATAGACATATTAATATACACCTAAGGAACAAAATTTGGTAATCTTCAAGTCTACAAGTATTATGCGGTTTACGTCAACAATCCACGAATAACAATACTTATGAAATATATAGGGTTTTGAGATGCTAATATACTAAACTTTTGGGGTGTTGGACAATAATGCACTGAACTTTGACCTTGGACAATAATACACTATTTTACTGAAAGAGAGGAGAGAGGCAGGACTACAGGAGTTTGAGGGTTCACTGAAATAGTGAGTGAGTGACAGTGTTAGGGTTTTGTTTTGGTCATTTGTTATTTGATTATTTCATTTTATGTTTCTCTCTACGCATAGCTTTCTAAAGCCACCTAATATTTTACTTTTGGGCCTTAATTTTCATAAAATGGGCCCATTTTTTTTGCACAAGGCCAAAGTAGACAAAACACTTAAAATTAAAGTGTCTGACGCAATGGGTCGACCCAGACCTGACCCGACCTAACCCGTTTTTTACCAGGTTCTTTGAGCTGGGTCATTTTCGGGTCCCGGGTCGAAATTTCGTGTTCAAAACCCACTTTTTGCGGGTCGGTTTGGGTCGGGTTTCCGGGTCGGGTCGAGAATTGCCAGGTCTACTCTCCAATGTTTCGTCTTGCAAAAAATCTTCCTAATACAAAAAAAGCTCTTAAAGTTTGGTCCAAAGCCACCTTTGGCAACTATAAAACCAAAATCCAGAAAAATATTGATATGCTACAATCTGTTGAGAATAATCTAATCGCAAACCCAAACAGCGTAGGACTTAATAATTGGCACTACCGCCTGCTTAGGCAGAGGGAATGCCTCCATCTTTTCAATAAGAAGTTTTGGGGTTCGCTCCATCGCAAAGAATGGCTTGTCAACGACGACTGAGGTTCTAGGTTTTTCCACCTAACCATGAGATCCAGGAAAGCAAGAACCTCCATATCAGCCATAAAAAAAAAATGAGCTTGGGAGCTGGACTAATTGTTCTAATGACATTAAAAGTATCTTCATCAAGGTCTTTGAGAAACGTTTTAAAACTGAGGTCGATCCTGGGAGAGCTACTCCTCTCGATCTTACTGCCAGTGTCTTTGAAGCTGACAATGCTTCTCTTATTAGAGAAGTATCTAAAGAGGAGATTGAAAAGGCTATCTTTCAACAAGACAAATATAAGGCCCCCGACCCAAAATATAAGGCCCCCGACTCGAATGGTTTTGGCATTGCCTTCTATCAATGTTACTGGAATCTTTTCAAAAAAAATGTTTGTATGGCCGTCAAATCTTTTTTTTCACAGAAGGTAAACTCCTAAAACAATTCAATCATACTCTCATCACCCTTATCCCTAAAGTAGAAAACCCAGCTACCCCTTCACAATTCATACCGATTAGCTTATGCAACAGTTTTTTATAAAATCATCTCAAAAATACTAGCCAATCGTCTTCGTCCTATTTTAAATAAGATTGTGGACCCTGTGCAGTCCGGATTTATCCTGGGTATATCCATCCATTATAACATTCTTGTTTCCCATGAAGTAATGCATAAATTTAAAAACATGAAAGGTAAGTAAGGTTGGGTCGCCTTCAAACTCGATCTTGAAAAAGCGCTTGACGTATAGAATGGGACTTCCTATTTCAAACCCTCAAAGAATTGGGCTTTCACCCTCAATGGATCTATTGGATTAAGGAGTGTGTTACAACCGTCTCCTACTCCATTTTAATCAATGGCGAAGTCTGTGGCTTTTTCAAGCATTCTTGAGGCATCCGATAAGGAGACCCTCTATCCCCATATTTGTTCATAATTTGTATGGAGGTTTTTACTTGTTACTTAAGAACCTTCTCTCCTTCCCACGTGCAAACATCGGCTTCAAAATTTATCATCATTCTGACACTATCCCTTGCCTCTTATTTGCTGATGACAGTCTCCTTTTCTATAAAGTCAATGTCTCTGCTTCTACATATCTTAAATATATTCTTTCAAGGTTTAGCTTTCTCTCTGATCAACTTATTAATTATCATAAATCCTCCCTTATATTTTCGGATATTGTGAGCTCCAGGGACAAACACCAGATCTCTGGCATTCTTAATATCACTAGGAGTAATGGGATGGACAAGTATTTGGGTTGTCCTATCTTCAGGGGCACTGCTTTCTCTGGCCTCATAAACAAATCCATGAATAAGCTCCAATCTTGAAGTCAAAATTTATCTCCAAAGCTGGTAGAGTTGCCCTTATTTAATCAAATCTCGAATTAATATCGACACCATACAGTGTTTTAAACTCCTTATCTCAATTGCCAGAAAGATGGACTCAATAAACAGAAACTTCTTCTGGAAAGACCTTGTCTCGAATAAAGGTCTCCCTATGGTATCTTGGGATAAAATCTGTCGACCCAAAAAGCTTGGAGGCTTGGGCCTCCGTAAAATCGAGGCTATCAATAGTGCCTTTCTCAGCAAGCTCACATGGAAATATTTACATGGTTCGGGGCTTTGGGTGGATGTTATCCGCTCTAAATATCCTATTTCTGAGAATTTCTTCAATCGCAAGTCCAACGAAAAGGACTCCTGGGCTTGAAAATCCACCCTATACAACCATAGCATTTTTCTTATGGGGCTCCGTTGGATTGTTGGCAATAGAAATTCCATCAACTTCTGGACCGACAACTGGTGTGGCTCTTCCACACTTATGGACTTAAACAACATAACTAATAGTGAGGATGTTGACCTCTCCCTTAAAGTGTCATATTTTATTAAGCCAAACAAAACTTGGAATATAGAGTTGTTAAGCTTTATGGTTAACGATGAATCAATTTAGCTTATTAAATCTATTCCCATTCCTCTCTTTGATTCTAATGATACCTGTTGTTGGGGACTCTCAAGCTCTGGTAACTTCACTACTAAGTCTGCCACTTGGCTTATGCTTGGTGTGGATCTGAAGACCCCCCTCCCCTTGGGAGTTTAATTGGATCTGGAATCTTAATATTCAACCTAAGCAGAAAACCTTTCTCTAGCTTATTTGTCATCAAGCCTTACCCTCAAGAGGCGCTCTTGCCAGAAGAGGTATTCCTCTTGACAAAACCTTCCCAGCCTGCAATCATCGTTGGGAAGACCAAGATCATATCCTTTTAAATTGCCCTGTGGCTAAAGTTACCTTGGTTGCTCTCACTCATACCTCGATCCCTGAATGGCCCAATTCTTGCGATCCACCATCTTGGAGGTCTTCTCGAGGCTTCGTCAGAGTATGCTTCTTTCTGCTATTGATAGAACAGTGGCTCTCTTGTGGAGTATTTGGAAATCCAAAAATGAGCTATCTTTCACAATATTAGACCCAATCCTGTTGGGTCTCTCATTAGGGCTAAGAAGCTAACGCTGAATGGAGAATCAGATACAAACTAGATAACTATCTTCATGACTCCAGGTTGGATGTCGGGCGCCCTATTTGCTCTGGGAGACCCTATTGGGTCTCATGGAAAACCCCTCTATCAATGTAATGAAATTAAATAGATGGAGCTAAATCAAATTCGGGTTCGATGGAGGGATTCGTTATTCGTGATTGGAAGGGGAGTTGTATCTCTTGTCAATCCTTCAACCTAGGAAAGGCGTCGATTCTTGTTGCTGAAACGACGGCTATGCGCAATGGCATTAGGGATGCTCTATTAAGAGGAATTAAAAGAATCATCGTGGAGGGTGATAATAAAATTGTTGTTGATGCAGTTCGTGGACTTTGTGATATCCCTTGGACAATCAAGAAGCTCATGGAAGATATTAGATTTTTGCTTCAAGGATTTGCCTTCTCGTCAGTTTCTCACATTTTTCGGGAGTCTAATAGAGCAGCAGATTGGTTGACTAAACCTGGGCTTCACCAGGCTTCTTTAATAAGCTGGAATTCAGCCTTGAACAGGGATCTATCTTGTATCATTCTAGAAGATAGGTTAGACAGAACCCTTGAGAGAAGGGTTGCCTAACGTCTGTACTTACCTTTGGGAAAAAAATGAAACCTAAATCAGAAAACAACTAAGAGTGGTAATAAATACCCACTATAAAAGAGAATATAAATATTTCAAAACCATCAACTGTCAAGCATAGAAAGAGATCAAATGTATTACAAATCACTCTTGTGATATCGTCACAATTCTGTCTCATGAATATTAACGTAGAAGATGTGGAACAAATACCATATTTCCAGCATCTTGGGGGAGTTTTAAACCACTCGCGTACATTAACCAAGGCGAATAAAGACATAGTTATATCAATAAAAATCATATAAATCTACATTAACTTCCTCTACAAGTGGAACTAGGTTTAAGAAATCTATTACGGTTACAAAATATAAACCTAAATATAATTAGGGAAAAATAGCTTGCTAATACAATTTAGGGTCCAAATATTTTTTTTTTTGGAAAAAAGGTGCCAAATAATAAGTAAAAATATTTAAATTATTTTGAATACTAACTCAACAAATACCCTTATTGTTATCAGCATTTACAAAAGTTAGTATAGTGTCTTGCATGACAAATTGGGGTATAGTCTAAATCCCTATGGCGTGAGACAAAGACTATTAACTACTTAAACACAATGTTGAAATAGAATTAGACAAGATAATGAAATAGTTAAACCTTTCAGTACACCTAAGGAGAGAATAAAATAATAGGAAAAACAAGAGACTAATATGTTCTTTGGTTATGTTGGATATAATTCTTCCAACTTATCCTAACTTATCCAAACCTATCCAAACCTAATATAATTCCCCAAAAAAGAATTCACTCTTAAAACACAATTCTCCAAAAAAGCATTCTAACTTATCCCAACTTATCCTAATTTATCCAAACTTAACCATCCAAACTTGAAAATAACATAACCAAAGAACAGGGCCTAAACTGTCCTACCAAACTGAAAAGACCACATAGCCACCTAATTAAGCAAAAAAGTGACACCATGTCCTCTCAAGGATTGATCGTTCTCTGCCAGCTTAGGTCCTGTTTTTAGCTTGGTAGGAATATCCTTGTCTAACTTAATCTAACATTATCTTACATTGCCTTACCATCCAAAAAAACATGACTTACTTTTAAATAATTTATATTTAAAATCCTTTATTCAAACTAACCAAATTTATTTAAAAGTAAAAAAGAAACAGATGATGTGACATTTACTTATCACCATTGCTTTCCTTACCTAATCTTGTTAACCTAACCTAACCTAACCTAACCTAACCTTAACCTACCCAACATAATGCTACATCCTTAAACAACAACTCCTTAGTTTCATCCCTATCAATCATATCGAAAAACCAAAGCAAAACAAAATTATGTACGTACAAATTTGTCCATGGTTCAAATTGATATGATAATATTACGAAAAAGGCTTATTATTGACTAGAGTTCAGTAATCTAAAATATGTTTTTTTAAAGAGGTAAGTACACAAGTTGGAGAGGGCTAGCGATGTCTTCTGATAATAAATCGGTCCGCCTATTAAAAAAAAGATATTATTAACCCATGATTATTTATGTTGCTCTATATTTCTGCTGACGCTAATGAGTGTCCCAATTTTGATAACCAGTTAAGATCTGCATTTGCATCTTTATAAATATGGGTGAATTTAACCTTAGGATAACGAGCCAGAAGAAGTCTAATATCATAGATGAGACCGTTGAGGCCTTGATATGCCAAAGTACTACGAACACATCTTTTAGGGCTTGAAGAATTACCAAATTGTCTAGTACTTCAATCATAATGTTTGTAAAATCTGCAAAACATGCATTGGGCCTCCTGAAGCCCATCCCCTAGGGCCCTGCCTTCTACAACAATGATTGGCACATCCCTAAATGGTCCCTCGTAATGCCACGTGAACCGGGTTCGAGGAAGGGTCTTACTAGTTACTACAAAGGTATTATGTAGGTAAATTTTATTTTGAATTTTTGTAAAAGGCTACTTTTAGAGATTACTCCGGCCCTATTCTTTGGATGAGTTATTTTCAAGTTAAGATAATTAGGTTATGATAAATTAGGATATTTTTTGGAAAAATTGAGTTTTTAGAGTGAATGTTTTTTTAGGAAATTATGTTAAGTTAGGATAAGTTAGATTTAACCTGACAAAAGAACAGGGCCGAATTAGTTTGACCTTGTTTATTTATTAAAATTTTTGGTGAGTAATTGACTAGTATATATAAGATTGAATTAAAAAAAAAAGATAGAATAAAGTGAGAAAGGATGAAAGATATGGAATAATTTTATCCAGCAGGGTCAGAAAAGAGAAGCTAATAGTGAGCTTGATGGAAAAGACCATGGTATACGGGTTCATTTGATATTTCCCTATATGAGCTTGGGCAGCTTGGTCTCCTTATCTCAACCATTGAACCTGACAGGAGGTGACTCTACTAACACCGACTCTCCAATGCTTATTAAGAAGACGATTATTTCCACTGTGGAAAAAGAGACAAAAAAGAGAGGGAGAAGTTGAGATTTTGTCGGAGAATGACAGTCTCGATGACATTGAAGTTGAGATTTTGTCGGAGAACGAAGGAAGCCGATTATTAGCAACGCTATTGGTGTGTGAATCCTTGTGACCCAAAAAGCTAAATTCATTGATCTTCTTCTTTTTGCGGTGTATTGGTTTTATTTGACTGGGCACATGCTAAAATCCTTGTTGTTATGTTATTTTATTTAGCTGTTTGGTTGTAACATTCTTCTTTTAGTGGTGGTTGTTTACTGTTTTGTATGCCGGTTGTTGTACTTTTTGTACTTTTAGTGTTGTGGCTTCTAATAATCGAAAAAAAGAGGGGGAAGTTGTAATTTATTAGTCATCGTTAAAAGTACAATTAAAAATGGTTTCTGTCCAAATAAGAAAGTTGCCAAATGCCAACCATTGGGGTCCAAACTCTGAATAAAGGCTTTTTTTTCCTTTTTCTTTTTGAGTGCAGAGATATTATAGGTAAAGTAAGATAAATTTAGTTAAAAAAAGTACAGGTAAAGTAATAAATTTAAGTAAATGTCATATTATTTATCTTTTTAATTTTAATAAATTTTGTAGATTGAATAAAGAAATTTAAATATAAACTAACTAAAAGTTAAATCATGTTCTTTTAGGCCTTGTTCTTTTATGTGGTGGGATCGTTTGCGGTTTTATACTGCACCGTAAATTTTGATTTTCCACCACAACTCACCATAACTTTCCATCTCCCTTTTTATTAGAACTGAAAAATTTTCAAATAAAAAAATCCAAACTTTCACTTTATTTCCACTTATCATTATTTTCAAATTAAAATATATCAACCCACCTTCCATTATTTCCACTACAACTTTCCACATTCCACCACAATTTTCCACATTCCACCATACCGCAACCAACTACACCGTAAAAAAGAATGGGGCCTTAGATGGTAATGTAAAATAAAATATTATAAGACTAGATAAGGTAAAGTAAAACTTTACCTTATAAATGAACAAGAGCCAAATTTATTGACATTTCGTGCTTATGGTCTAACTAGTTTTTCATTAACATATGTAGCTAGTAGATTTAGATAAGGGTATTAAATGTATCAATTTTTAACGTAAGTTAAACTGACTTGATTTAGACTCATTTAAACTTTCATGGTGCTAGCAAAGACACTGTTTTGTATTATTAGCTTTGTGGACAATATCTGTTTGGGTTATTGATGATGAAGGATGACCCCAAAGCTAAATTAACCATGAAGTTAGGTAAGGACCATGAAGTTCCAAATTATAATTTTTTTTTTTGGTTTCATTTCCCCTCTTCGGTCATCATCAGCTACGCCACCACCACCCCATTACCCCCAGGGTGCCACTTCGGCGAAAACCACCGCCACTAGCACCACCATGTCCCTTTTTCTCTCCGTTTGCCCCCTTCCCCTCCCCTCTCCATTCCTCCTCCACCACCCCTTCACCATTGTCACTCTCAACGCCACCTTCGCCCACTAGCACTGTGATGGAAACCACCTCCAACCACTCTCAGCACCAGCGACCCGACGCCCAGAACACCCCTTTCTCTCTTTTCGAGCCCGACTTTTAATTTGGCCCCTATCTCGACGCAACACAGAGGAGGAGCAACCTCAATTCCAGATGCGTCTGTTCCGAATGTCTATAAAGGCGAACCATGGTTCACCTTTATGTACTTGTGTGTGTGTGTGTGTGTGTGTGTGTATATATATATATATATATATATATATATATATATATATATATATATATATATATATAGGAAAATTGGAGTATAATAATCCCAACTTTAATTTACAAATTGGACAGCAACAATCCCTACTTTTGGTTTGTATTCTGGGTGGTCCAAAAAAAAAATTATATTGTAGTGGTACCAAATTCACCACCACATTCTTTTTTTTTCATGCTTACCTTATATTATTTTTGTTTTTTGCGTTCTTGGCCCCAGAAAGAAAATGAAGTATAGTTACTAAAATATTTTTTAAATTATTTTTTTGAAAATCTAACAATTATTATGGTTTTTTAAAAGAAATAAAATTTAAAAAATTGTAAAAAATCAAAAAAGAATAAAAAAATTGTGAGAATGTCGTAAATTCATTAAAAATCGTGGTAAAGTGTTATACTAAGTTTTGAATCAAATGCAACACAAAAACTATGATATTTAGTGTATACTCTCGATGATGTCCACTACAATACAATTTTATTTTTTTTGGACCACCATAATACAAATCGAAAGTAGGGATTATTACTGTCCAATTCGCAAAAGTTGGAATTATTAGAATCCAATTTTCATATATATATATATATATATCCTAAGCTTAAGATCTTCAGTTTGATTAAGATATTATGTGGAACTAGTGGTAGATCCATACATTCAATTTAGGGGTGTCCAATGTACTTGTTATTGTATAAGTGTTTTAAAAAATAAAATAACAAAATTTAAATAAATAACAATAAAATTAAAATTAAATATTAAATGATATATTCACAAGCTTAACAAATTTTCACATCATCATATAAATAAGTTCACCAAATAAATTGAAATTTCACACTAACTAGATATTTATATCTTAAACTTGTATTCATCCCCAATTCGTTGACTTACACTTTTTGTTTACAAAAAAATAATTTGGTATTCCCTCCGTCCCAATTAATTTGTCAAGTTTACTTTTTCACAGTCTTCGATGAAACATTTTGACCGCTAATTTTCACGTTTTATCTTAACAAGACTAATAATATTGTATTCAGGTAAAAATATTTTTCATTACAAATCTAATAGTGGTAGATTGGTAGTCTTGTATAATAACTCAACATATAATTTGATAAATCAATGGTCAAAATTTAAAAATTTTGACCTAATTAGTCAAACTTGGACAAATATTTTGGACGGGGGAGTAATAGTTTAAGGGTTTTTGGGTTGTGCTAAATTGGACACCCCAATTATGTTTTTGGGGACTTTTTTTATGGTGTCCACTTGCTTTAATTAAGAAAATTCTTTCCGAATAATATTAGAGAATCCCAAATTTTTGCTTGGTTAAGGGTACGTGTTCGTGGACATCCCTACACTACCCAGGGATCCGCCCATGTGTGGAACCATCTCAATCAAAAGTTCAAGCTAATGGTTGCATGCTCAATGATAAGTTTTATAGTCTAACAGCCTTGTTTGACATTTTCTGTTTGTTTTTTTTTTTGTACTCTCCATGTGTTTTTGTTTGTCAAGGATGTCTAATTCATGTACTTAACTACTGGTTGCTTGCGGTACACATGTATAATATTTTCTTGTTCTCTAACTCTCTTGTTCCCTTGGTTTCCAAGCAATTTCTCCAATGATTTTTGAAATGTTTTTTTAAATTTTGAAAAGTGTTTTTTAGGTCTATCGAAATTAGTCTCTTCATATATTTTTATATATAAAAGGATGATTGTTTACCCAATGTTTCCCTCCAAATCCCACGTTTTAAGCAGACTACATTAGGAATTTTTGTTTTTGTAATTTTTACAGTATTAAAATTTGAAGGTTTAGAAATGCGTTAGAAATTGTAGGAGGAGATAGCAAGAGGCCACTTTGCTTCTACCAGAAATCTTATGTGATATAATGACCAAAGTCGACCTAACTCAAAATGTGAGTCAATTCCCTTGGGTTGGAATTAAGGGTGAGCGGGACCGGGATCCTGTAATTTCGGAGTCGGTCCATCCGGTTGTGCAAGGACCAAAGTTCTTTCGGTCGGTTGTGGCCGGAGGAAAGATTACTTTCCCGCTACCATTCTCACTGACCGGAAATCAACTAAATTTTTAGTCCCGGTTTCTTAAATTATTTTCACTAATTATTTGATTTATTTTCATTGAAAACCAACAAAAATTTATAAGTTTTCACTAATTTCATAAATTTGGGTGCCGATTTGTTTATATAGCCACTTTTTCTTATATTAAAAATACGCAATATCTAATACATAATAATTTTTCCGGAAAAAATATGTTAAGGTCGAAATATTAATAAATAAAATAAATTTAAAGACTGAACACAAATTTAATTAAATAAATTTATCAATCTTTAATTATGAAGTTACTTGATTTGCTTTATATATATATATATATATATATATATATATATATATAAATAAACCGGGAATCGAGATTGGGACCGGGAAATGAGGTTAAGTCTCACTCCGATCCCGTTGTTGACCAAAACTTTATTTTTAGTTCCACTCCCGATCCCGCTCTCACCGGGAACGAGATTTTGGGATCGAAAACGGGACGGGACTGGGATTCCCGGAAAATTTGCTCACCCCAACTTGGAATGTCTATTGCTATTTGCCAATCAAGGATGGACAATATTTTCATTGGACCTCCAATGTCTGTCTCTATGTGTTTCATGCACCATTCAGTTCAGATAAGGAAAAAAGACAGCACGTGTTTAGAAGGAAGACTAAGAATTGAATAAATTCCCTTTAGCTATTGATGTGAAATGTTTCTTCATTTAATTTATTAAGGCACTAATTTGAAATAAATAACTAAATAAATTATCACTAATTTTCTTCTTCAAAACATACTGTAATAATAGTCTAATTAATTGGATGTAGACATTAGTTGTACCAATAGCGTTTTTTGTCCCTTTCTTCAAAAATTAATTGGATGTAGACATTAATTACTAGCTACCAGTCATTCGTATTGTTTACGTTAATACGACAAGTCCTATAAAAATAAAAAAAATAGATACATTCACGTTTCAAGAAAATTAAACCCTGTTTCAAAATATTTATCCATTATTTAATTTGTGGTTGTCCCAAAATAATGTTCATTTACTTAAAATGAAAAATTTATTTTATTAAAATTACTAAAATACTTTTAGTTTAAATTTTTCAAAAGTATTTAAATAAGAGAAGAAAAAGTATAAAAAGAATTAAAATTTAAAACTATGTGTACTCTGGGTATTTTGTGAGAGAATTGAGAGATTGAGTTGTTAATTTTTCTTAAAGGTAATTGGAAAAAAAAATAATCTAAATTTTGGAGGTATTGAAAAAAATTCGGACTTAAAATTTTATTATGGATGAGTTAAATTTTAAACCTCATTACTTTTAACATTTACCACTTAGTTAAACTCGTCCGAAAAGTAACGTGATGTTGGCGATATTACACACGAATATCGCCACCACTATATCACTTTTCGGACGAGTTTGACTAGGTGGTGGATGTTAAACAATAATAAGATTAAAATTCAGCTCATCCACAAAAATGTTATAAATTTGGATTATTTTTTTCTTATAGCCAAAATTTGGATCATTTTTTTCCAATTTTCCTTTTTTAAATGTGTGCCAAATTGAGGACAAGTATTTTAAGAGGGAGGGAGTACATTTTGTAACTTAATTATTCATTTAGCTTATTTTAATGATCTACAACGTGATGCGCGTGTTTGGAATCAGCGTATGATTTGCGTATGATGGATACCAAGGAGTGATGAGAATATGAGATCAACATTATGTTAGAATATCATGTGGGAAAAGATTCATGTCCAATATTGCAATCCACCTGCAATCTTTAGGCCCCGTATGCAGTGAGATCATTTGCGGTTCCAAATCATACCGTAAATTTATGTTTTCTATCATAATTTACTATAACTTTCCATTTCCCTTTTTTATTTAAAATGAAAATTGGCATGCATGCCATCTGGGGTTTCTCTTATTTTCTCCCTCCTTCTTTTCTTCAAATAAAAAATCAAAACTTTTACTTTATACCAACCAACCATCTATTATTTCCACTACAACTTTTTCACTTTTAATATAAAAAATCAAAACTTTCACTTTATACCAACCCACCTTCCATGATTTCACCACAACTTTCCACCTTATCTTCTACCACACCATAACTAACCGCACTGCAACCACACCGTAAAAAAAGAAAATGGACAACCTTAATTTTTTTCAAGTGGTTAGTTAAGTGGTTGCATAGGTAAATTTTGGTAAAATGTTGTTAAATGTGGAAATTTTGATAAAGTGTTTTTAAGGTTTTTGGATAAATGTTGGAGAAATATTTATAATTTTTCACTATTTTTAATAAAGTATAAGAAATAAGACAAGTCACATCAGTCATATAATTTGTTAAACATAGGAATTTCTAGATGTATATTATATGTAAAGTGGATAAGGTGAGAATATTATTGTGGTAAAGTTGATAAAATGTACTACCTCCGTCCCATAATAGTTGTCACTTTAACCAACTTTTTTTGTCCCAAAATACTTGTCATTTTACAATTTCAATGCAACTTTTTCCAACTAACTCCCTTTTATATTATTTTTTAGGCACAAAAATAGAAAAAGTAGGAGAGAGAAGTATATACAAACAATTTAATACTAATATTTCATCACTTTCAATACTCAACTAGCTTCTTTTATGTATTCTCTACCATAGTTGAATTTATTTTCAACTATGGTAGTTGAAATGTACAATTATCCTTAATTTTGATAAAAAATAAAAATAATATATGTATTCACCATAGGACTTGTTACAAGAAGTAAATCTATATATTAAAGTTATAATTTTTTACAAAATTGAATATTTTAAAGGAAATTCCACCATAGTTGACTTTTTTTCAACTATCATAGTTGAAAAGTAAAAAGACCATTAATTTACCATAAAAATTCAAAATCAATGTAGGTTGATCAAAATAACTTGATACAATAATTAACCATGTTTATGAGGATATAAACTTTTTAAAAAATATGATTTATTTTTGATAAATGAATGCTATAAAATTTTCAACTACCATAGTTGAAAATAAATTCAACTATGGTAGAATTTTCATTCTTTTATTGGTTTTCTCAATTTTTGATTAATAGACAAATAACATGGGACGGAGGTGGTAGATAGTACAGATAAATTTACCCTTATTACATAAAAGAACAAGACTATATAACAATATTAATACATTAAGGCTTATATTTTCTTGAGTGTTACCATAAAGTACTGAAAGATTTGGGCCCCGTTCTGTTATACGGTTGGTTGCGGTGCGGTGGGAAAGAAATGTGGTGGATTGTTGTGGGTTGGTAAAAGTTGTTGTGGATTGGGGAAAATTGTGGTGGATTATGGTAGTGTAAACACAAATTTCGAGTCTAAAATAAATAAAGACAGAAAATTGAGAAACAAATTAATTTTTATTAATATTTTAATGTATGCGGGTACAATCTCTATATTAAATACAATAAAGTAGTCCTCTTATTCAATCTCCTGAAATTTGGGTTAGCCGAGGGCGCGGACGCTTAATCTCGATCTCGAATGCAAGTCTAGCTGAAGGATTCTTGTAGTAGTTATTGAGCTGAAGGTTTTGAGCGTTGATCTCTTTGATGCTTGGTAGCCGGAGGTTGCTCAAAGTCTAACCGTCTGCAGGCTGACTGTTGGTTGCAATTCTTCAAGTTCTTGGATGCGAGGGCTTGAGTGCTTTATCTCGATCGATGAACTAGACGAAGAAGACGACTGCAGTCTTTGATGCTAAAAACAAAAGTTGTTGAACTAGCCGACGTTAGTCTTTGTCGCTTATAGCTGGAGAGCGTCTGTAGTTCGATCTTTTGAAGGCTTTGCAGATCTTGCTGAAGAACTCTGAAGCAGTTCTCGATCTTGACACGGTAGAGGTTTGAAGACTCGATCTTGAGCTTTTGCAGACTTCGATCTTTGGCGCTTGGTAGCTGTAGACTGCTGACAGTTTGATCTTCTGAAGCCTCTGGAGTGCAGAATGTCAAATGTCATCGGGGGTAGACTGTAGAGTGTGTTGAAAATGAGGGAGATGACCCCTATTTATAGGCTCTGCAGGCCTAAGGTTGCCTAGGGTTTGAGTTGGCTTTGGGCTTGGGCCCAAGTTAATTAATTATTCCTTTAACTTTAAATAAAGAAATAATTAATATTTTCTGCATCATCTTTGACACGTGTCATGATATTATTGGCCAGGATGCATTTCCATTTAAAATTCAATTAAATGGACCGTCGTAATTAATTTAACATGCAGCGAATAATAATTGGCCGAATTAATTTAATTTATTGTCTACGTGTCATTTTTTAATTGGTCGATAAATTTTTTGCCTCCTACAAGTGGGTTGGGAAAAGTTTTAACTTTTAATAAAAAAAATAATTAAAATTGAAAAAGTAGATTGTGGTGGGTTGTGGTAGATTGTGGTGGAATATGGAAAGTTGTGGTGCCTTGTGGAATAGCCATCAACCAGCCGCATAAAAGAACGGGGCTTAGCCCTACGTTTGTTGCATGAATAATATTTTTAAGTTGATCAAGAATAAAACCAATGAGCTCTTAGCTAGTATCCACTACATTATAGTATCCCATAGACCACAAGATCAATTTCTAGGAATAACAATAAGCATACATATCTAGTTTCCCCTATCCCCTTTTCATTATCACACAACTATTCTCTCTAACATGACTACCAAAACCATTTCAATTTCAACTGTCCAATTAACTATATTTTATTGATTTTTATGCTTTTTGTATAAATGGACTTACATTTTGAAATGGAGAGAGTAGTACATGGTGAAAATATGAAAACAAATATTATAATAATAACTATTTACCAAGTATTCCCGAAAACTTCAGCAATATATATATAAGATTATATATTGGTAGAAATTTGGATACAAAAGATATTATTATAATAAATTTTTGAAGCAGGTAATAATGAGTGAAAATATATTATTAAAAAATTTAAGTACAACAGTTAAATTGCCTTGTATCACATCATAATTTTAACATAATAATATTCTAATGAAAATTACATGCATTGGCAAAGGTTTTCTAAAATGTACAACAACAAGAAGTTGTTGTGATCCCGTTAATGTGAAGTTTGAGTGGATTTAAATATAAATAATTTTCTCTCATATGTATTAATGCATGAAGAGGTTAATTCCGGTAAATCAATCCAAAAAAACCTTTCGAAACAACAAATGAAAACTTATTAGAAAAACATTTGAAAAAAACACCCTCCTACAACTAAGGGCATAAAAGCGAAAAGACAAAGATTAGTTCATACCTATCTACTTCAGAAAATGAGATTTGTTTATTTGTAAATTAAAAAAAGGAAAATTAGATTCTAATAATCCTTACTTTCAGTTTTTTTATGTCAATAATCTTTACTTTGTTTTTGTATTCAGATGGTAAAATAATAATAATAATAATAATAATAATAATAATAATAATAATTGTATTCTACTGGTACCAAACTTATCTCCACATTTTTTATATTTTTTTCATACCTATCCCATATTAGTTTTATTTTTTTCATTCACCCCCAAAAAATGTTATGAAGTGTAGTTACTAAAAAAATTCAAATTATTCTTTTAGAATTCGAGCAATTTATTATGATTTTTTTAAGGAAAATTAAAAAATTAAAAAACTTGTGACAAGTGTTAAATTCAATAAAAGTCGTTGGAAAGAAATATGTTAAGTTTTGAATCAAATGCAGGTCATATTTATGATATTTAAAGTATATATCTCGTGGTGTCTCACTAGAACATAATTTTTATTTTTCTAGACCACTGGAATTCAATCATAGAATAAAAATTACTGATATATAAAAGCTGAAAATGAAAATTATTATAATTCAATTTGTCGGTTATAAAAATCTATATTGTAAATTTAATAATAAACTTCAAGTCAGTCGTAATAGTTGACGAAACCTGATTGGTTTCCGTCCAAGGAGTTGTTGACACTGTCTGTGTCCACTAACTTGTAATACTGACTTCATCCATGGAGGGGTTTGTTTGTCATAATATCCTTGCATGTGTGATACGTGAATGCATTCAAATTGTGGCCGACATATTGAATGTTACTACAGCTTAATTTAATCACAATAAGAAATATTTCTAATCGAATTGTTGCACGACTCAAGTATAAATAATGATATATATATATATATATATATTTATATATATATATATATATATATATATATATATACACACTTCATTCTAATATACAATCACAATGATTTGAAAGTTTGCTTAAAATGGCTCATTGAGTAGATGGATTAGGTGAAACGAAAGTCGGAGATAAAGTTAAAGACAATTTTCGGTGTGATTGATCAGGTTTTGGGTTGTAATCCAAAACCAACGTATCTAATAGCAGCTAAATTGTCGACATATTTTAAACTTCGGGTTAATTATCGACAGCTAAATTGTTTAAGTTGGATTATTATAATCTAAAAAGCTAATATTAAAGGGAATTCTCAAAATTATTAAGGTAACAGGGTACAACAAATAATCATTCAATTTAACTACTCCAATCTTGTAATACTCTTTTTGTTTAGGGTTTTCATGTTGGATCATAATCCGATGATGAGTTTTTTTTTTTTGAAAGAAAAGGTGAAAACCGCCCCGATTATTCATTATCACCAACGTTCAGCCCTTCTGAGGTAACAATCTGAGCAACCTCATTCGGGTAAGACTTACACCAAAAGCAGCTAAGAGACTTTCCAACCGCCAATTGTGCAAGAGAATGTGCTAAGCTATTACAGTTTGTTTTGACAAAACTAAACGAAACATATTCAAAAGAGGATAACAAAGAATAGCAGCCATTGATGATCCTTCTTGTCGAGGGGGTAACACCCTGCTGACTCTTGAAGCCTTCTATCACCAGCTTACAGTCTGACTCTATCACTATCTTTCGGAGACCTCTATCTCTGGCCACTTGCAAACCCCATTTAACTGCTCCCGCTTCCATTTCTTCCACACCCCAAGCCACTTCCCTCCACCTCGTTGCTGAGCAATTAACCTGCCCCTTGTAATCCCTTGCCACAAGACCCTAGCCTCCTCGTCCATGCTTGTCCACAGCTGCGTCTACATTAATTTTCCACCAGCCTACTTTCGGTCGTCTCCAATCTAATGTAATCTGAGATGTTGCCGGCAGGTGGTCCAAATTAGATTGATCACATGACATGGTGAATCTGTTTTGCAAATCCAGTGCACTGGTGGCCGCCTCAAAAGGGTCACTCTTATTCTTGTCAAACAACCACTTGTTGCGTGCTTTCCAGATCGCCCAAACTAAAGTCACCAATATACCACATCTCTCTTTGTCCATCTTCTTCAAATGATCATCAATCCACACTCCTACATCCATATGATGTCTGTTTTCCACGTGCAAACGTAAGACACTGCACTTCCAGAATAACCGAGCCCACCTACAGTCCAAGAACACATGATTATTGTTCTCCAATTCTTCTCCACACATACTGCACATTGGGTCAATGTCCGCCTCTCTCTTTATCAAATTGACTTTTGTTGGTAGCGAGTCGTTCTTTGCACGCCAAACACAGTGTTTGATTCTCGGTGCGGCCAACATGTTCCATAACAGTTTGCCATCTTTCTAACTTGTTCTCGAATGCGACCCACTTCCTCCCCTTACCAAGGAATCTAGTTCTCTGGCCAAAGTGTATGCTGTTTTCACAGAAACATTGCCATCATGTGTCAGTCTCCAAACAATCACATCTTGCTCCGGGATGTCACTAATTGGAATAGATTGTATTTCCTTTACTGTGCTTGGATCGAAACAAAGGTCCAGTATCTCTTTCCTCTATATCCTCCTTTCTTGGTCTATGAGCTCAAAGACCTTTGCGTCCCCATCAAGGACCTTCGGTTGGGTATGTACTAGGCCATTCATTGAGCGAGGAAGCCATTTATCCGACCAGATTTTAACATTCTTCCCATCCCCTATGTTCCAAAGATGTCCCTCCTTTACTATATGTCTAGCACCAAAAATGCTCCTCCAAGCGAAGCTCGGTTGATAGCCCAGAGCAGCATCCCAGAAGGTCCCCTTTGGGTAGTACTTGGCCTTTATAACCCGTGCAGCTAATGAATTTGGACACTGGATAAGCCGCCATGCTTGTTTCGCCAAAAGAGCTTTGTTGAAACAGTGGAATTTGGGAAACCCCAGGCTACCTTCAGCTTTTGTTTGACACATTTTCTCCCACGACACCCAGTTGATCCCTCGAGAATCATCCGTTTTCCCCCACCAAAAATTTCTGCAGGCACCCTCAAGGTCTGAACAAATGGAGACCGGCAACTCGAAACATTGCATTACAAACGTTGGGATCGCTTGAATAACAGCTTTGATCAACACCTCCTTACCTGCCTTCGATAAAATTTTTTCCTTCCACCCTTTCAGCTTCTTGCAAACCCTCTCCTGGATCATTTAAAACACAACCTTTTTTTATCTCCCAATGAACGTTGGCATGCCCAAATATCGGCCATGAGTCTCAACAGATTTAAAACCAAGTCTCTGTTGTAGCATATGCCTCGTTTGGCCGCCACATTACGGCCATAAGAAACTTCCGATTTTTCTACATTTATCATTTGACCAGATGCCCGTTCATATTTGTTCAAAATATCCAGCACCTGTAATGCCTCCTCCTCTGTGGCCCGAACAAATAACAAGTTGTCGTCGGCAAAGAACAAGTGGGAGACAGTTGGAGCAGTACGAGCCACTTTCATCTCATGAATTAGTCCCCTTTCCTCCCTATCCCGAATTAGGGCTGAGAAGCCTTCAGCGCAAATAAGAAAGAGATAGGGTGATAATGGGTCGCCTTGCAGAAGTCCTCTATGAGGTTTAATACCGTTTGAAGGCTTGCCATTAATAAGAACTTGATAGGTCACCGAAGATACACATCTCATAATCAGACCTACAAACTGATCATCAAAGCCCATACTCTTCATCATTTGCTCAATAAAACACCATTCGACCCTGTCATACGCCTTACTCATATCGAGTTTTAGCGCCATATGACCCTTCTTCACATGTTTTGGCCTCTTTTTTAGATAGTGGAAGTGCTCGAAAGCCACAAGAATATTGTCAGTGATCAGTCTGCCCGGGACAAAGGCACTATGGGATTCATGTATAATGTGGGGTAGAACACTTTTCATCCTGTTTGCAATGGTTTTTGAAATAAGCTTGTACACGAGATTGCACAGACTTATAGGTCGAAAGTCCTTGGTGGTTGAAGGAGCTTTCACCTTTGGGATTAATGTCACAAAGGTGTGATTGACGGTTCCCGGATTCACTCCATCATTAAGGACACTTAAAATAAAAGACACAACATCATTTCCAACTAAATGCCAAAACTTTTGGTAAAAAAGAGCAGGCATACCGTCAGGGCCCGGGGCTTTTGTCGGGTGCATTTGTCGAAGGATTGGTAGACCTCCTCTCCCGTGTACGGTCTCTTCAGCATGGCGTTCATCTCCTCGGAGACAGAGGGCATAATCAGGCTTGTAACCGGATTGGTGTCAATAGCCTCCTGAGCAGCGAATATGTGTTCAAAATACCTCACAAATACATTTTCAATTTCTTCCTCCCCCTGCTTCCACTCCCCAGCTTCATCCTTGATAGTTACAATACTGTTCCTTCTCCTTCTTTGATTTGCCTCCTCATGGAAAAAGCTTGTGTTTCTATCTCCTCCTTCATCCAGTTTTGCCTACTCCATTGTGCCCAATATTGTTCCTCTATCTCCTCATTAGATTCAAGCATCAACGTTAGAGTTCTCAGTTTCTCCAAGTTCGCCTTCGTCGGATCTCTCCGTTGGGTTTCTTCGATCTGCAATTTGAGGTCCTTTGTCTCCTCCCTGAGAAGCCGTATATCAATGCCCAGATGCTATCTGGCTTGCATACACACCCCATTAAGTTTTGTAGGAAGGTCCATTTGAGCCCTCTCCTTCCATGCCGCTTCAATAACCTGTTGGCATCTATCATCCAGAAGCCAGGCTTTGTCAAAGAGACAAGGCTTAGCTTTTTTTCGTGTTCTCCAGTGGCTCGGGATATGCTCAAGACTTTGTAAAATGATCGGCAGGTGATCCGATCGCCTCTTGTAAAGGTGAGTGTTCCGGTTCCACAAGAAAGTCCGTCTCCAAGCCTCATTTTCCACGAACCTGTCAAGGCGTTCTTGTATGTTCTCCTCATCTTCCCGACCATTTGTCCATGTAAAAGGATGGCCATCATACCCTAGGTCCCCCAGGCCACAATTAGCTAACACTCCACGGAAGCCATCCAGCACCCTTAAAGAAGTTCCCGCTCCTCCTCGTTTCTCTTCTTGTGATAGGAGACAGTTAAAGTCTCCCCCACAGCACCAGGGCTCTTCATTCCGAGAGTATAAGATTCGTAACAGATCCCAAGTCTTCTCTTTCTCCTCCTCCTTCGGGAACCCGTAAATTCCGGTGAATCGCCATTCTCTCCCCCTTGTGTCACTGACTTGAGCTATGTCGATGTGGTTAGGAGACATAGACAACAAATCAATTTCCATGTCACTCTTCCAAAAGATTGCAAGACCTCCACTTCTTCCTCTACCTTCTCCCATACAGCTTACAAATATACCATTCATTAAACCCACTCGATTCTTAACTTGCCTCATCTCATGCTCCTTTAGTTTTTTCTCACAAAGGAACACCGCATCAGGATCTTCTTCAAAAAGGAGTCGTCGTAACCCCTTAACTGCACGTGGGTTCCCAAGCCCACGACAGTTCCAAGATAGTATTTTCATTGTTCTTCGCGGGACTAATTCCCGGTCTCCGCTACTGAGAGAGAAAATAAACTATCTGCATGGCATTGTTCCCTACGTGCCCTCTTCCCCACATCAATTTACATGCCATCTGTCTCTTCAAGGCCCCGCTTCATTCCTGTGTGCACTTCTTCCAGCCTATTCTCTTTATCACGTTTCTGCCTACGCCATCGCCCTTGTCTGCTATGGGTTGAGGAGACAGAGACCTTTGACCCAACATCCTCATTTTCTGGAATCATTATACCTTGCCCCCCACCCTTTCCAATTGTATTGATCTCAATATCCCGCTGGGTTTGTAAGTTGCTGTCCCTCTCTCCTTCCTTCCTGTCATCTACACTCACCTTACCGAGACCCACCATCACCTCTTCCACACTCGGCGTTCCCCGATCATCCTCTTCCATCTTCTTCCCTGGCTCCTTTTTAGGTGGGAAAACTAGTTTCCTAGCCACCCCACTGCCCTCCTTAGTTAGGTCAGGTGAAACCCATCCTCGCTTTGGCATCCATGGAGACGCCTTCATCCATTCTCCATATCGAGGTTCAGAATCATCCTCATTATCCTTTCGCTGTCTGCAGTCTCGCTCATTATGTCCTAACCTTCCACAATGATAACATATTGTTGGTAATCTCTCATACTTCACCCGGAGATTGATGAGGTCACCCTTTTTTGTTGTCACCGGAATATTGTTCGGGAACGGATCACGCAAGTCCATCAAAGCACGGAAACGAAGAGATTTTTCCCAACCACATCCATCCGCTTCATCAATCTTGATCAAGATTCCCAGGTGATCTGCAAGAGCCTTGATGTTCTTCTCATTCCTACCCTTAAAGGGTGGGTCATAAACCCTAACCCAAAACGGGGTGCGTGTGAGAGTTTCCATAGCCCTAGATGGTTGAATCTCTCCTTCGATTTCCTTGAGGCAGACCACAGCCTTGTCAAAAATCCATGGTTGACCTTCCAAGATCTTGGTTTTATCCCTCCAATGGAAGAATTGGAAAAGAAATAAGTTATCTGCCACTTCCTTTATCTCCACACCGTGTCCCAAGTTCCAAATTTTTTCCAATGTGCTCATGAAGGCTAACTTATTGAATTTCCTTTCTGTCCATAGCCTCCCAATCAAACATAGGGATATTTTCTTCATCAGACAGGTCATCCTCCCATATAACGGGCGCCTTCTCCTTCCTCCTCGATGCTTCTCCTTGCTTTTGATCAGCCATTCCTTCCTCAGATCAATCCCGATCGCCGGAGTACCGACACAAAGTCGCGGCCCTGCCGTCGACAAACCCTAGAACTCTAGGACGTAAACTCTCATTGAGGAAACCCTAGGAGAGATGGATGATGAGTTTATATGTAAACGAATATACATCACAATAACTATCATTGTTTATAGTTCGACTAAAAGTGATCCAATAAGTATATATATTGGACTTTAATGTATCAGACGAGATGTGGGCTCTAATGTGTTGATGCCGGTGACTTATTATTATTTCATCATGGGCGGAATAATAATAGGTCAAAACCCTAAGGGGTTTACTATTATATATGTTGTTATGGTCCTCAAGTCACACACGGTTATTTTCTCCCCGATATCCCATCGTTAGTGAGAGAGAGTTTTATCTATGAGTTCTCTTTTGAGTGGGTGTTGATCTGGAAGACCTAATCATGTCGCTAGGAGAGAACTAACAACTATAATGGATTCAATTATTCCGATTTATGTTTATGTTCTATTGATTCGACATATTGAATTCGGGGTTTACAACGATTGTTATAATTATGATTAATCCCTACAAGTGGTATCAGAGCAGTCTCCATGTTGAATCTTTAGAATAATTAAGGTTAATCTGATGTAAATTATTTTGCCCAGTTCGTTTTTCGTTCTTCCGCTGTCGTCATAACTGTAGGCTTCAGGGTTGGTTCAATTCGATCTCTTTTGGCGATATTTCTTTAGGGATTTTGTTTGTTGCATCCTAAAGTATCTATCTACAAAGTTAATTGAATTTTTATTGCATATTTTGGGAGAAATTTGCATTTTAGGGTTCGTTTAAGTCGTTCTAATCGATTCAATTGGGCACGTTTGGATGTTTATTCTCCCAAATTGATTGAGGGCTTTTGATAGACTCATAATTTAGTGAATTTACATGATTTTTGCTTATTTTTTATGGATTGAAATTGTGTGACAACTTTCGTGCCTTGTTGTTCTTGACTCCATAAACCCTAATGTTCGACACCTTGCATTCAGTTGGGGTTGAATTCGGTTGTTTTGTTCCAAATTGATGTATGAGTGTTGTTAGAATCATGATTAATCATGTTTATATGTAATCAATTTAACTATTCATTGATTAATTTCGGGATTGCTTTATTTGGCTATGAACCCTAATTTTTCCAGTTTTAATTATGCGAAATTGGGCTACTTTCGTTGCCTGTATGCTGAAATTATGTTAGGGCTTTTGATTCTCACATGGTTAGTCATGTTTATGTGTCTTCAATTTGGAGTTTCATGATTTAATTTTTTTGGGCATTCTTGAAGTCACAATTTGGCTTTTTTTGGGTTTAATTTGCTAATTGATAATTAATCTGTGTTGATTATGTTAAATTGGTTTAGAGATTTTGCTGTGTATATATTGAATATGTTTGTGCATAATTAATTTGAATTTTCATGAACTTTTTCTACTTAACGAAATTCAGGTTGAATTTTGTCGTTCAGGCAGTTTAATTTTCGGCCCTCTTATACTCCTTAAGAAGAGATTTATGGTTGTTCATGAATATAAGGTTGCTTGATAAATTTTTTCTTCATTTTTCATGAAGTTTATTTATCATAGTTTATGGTTTTTATTTATCGTTCATGCTAATTGCTATGTAATTTCGGTGCTTTTCACATTAAAGGTTGTGAACTTGTGATATTGGGATACATAGCAACGTGACTATAGAGCATGTGTTGCATGTTGTTAAATGCATCGTTTTAGAATAATTTTAAGTTTGAATAATGCGGTCTTGTAGGACCCCGGGAAAAGCGAACACTTTCTCCGTGATGCGCTACTTAATGATCGGGAGCCGACTAAGGTTGCTTAATCCTTAAATAAGGATATTTTTTTATTTTCAAAATTCATTTTCGGGGTGGTGAAATTTTATTTATTTTACAAATCCATTTTTTTTAATTATTTAAACACTTGAAATTACACCAAAAATATATTAAATATAACTTAAAATTGGTCCAAACAGCAAATTCAGGCCCAAAAGAAAGCAACCGGACCGCCAAGAGCTGTCAAAACTCGCGCGGGTTTTGACAGTCCTTGGACTGGGCCGTCCGCTTTCCTGGGTCAGAGAAAGTGGGTCAGAAACCATAAAACGTGTGCGGGTTTTACCGTTTCATGGCCCATTTTCTCTCGGTTTAAACCTTGAATGTGATGAATGAGAAATGTTAAGTCATGTTTAATTGTTTTTAGTGTAAATTCAAATGTTAAATAATTAAACGGATTATAAAAAGGATAAAAGAGTCGCCAACCGATCTAAGGAAATCGACAAACCGTAAAAATAATAAAAATAACTCCGGTCTACGAAACCCGATTCTAAGCTCGGGGGTAAGGCTACGAACTCAAGAATTATAAGAATTCTTGAATTCGCCCGTTAGAAAACGGACTCTACTAAAATCGACATTAAATGAAAAAGAGCGAGGAGAAGTTTAATTGATTTCGAAACTTTATATTCTTAACATGCATTATAAAACAAGATTTTTATTTACAAAATATGCACAAGTAAAGAAGATGAAATATGAATTACATAATTAAGATAACAATAATGAAAGAAACGTAAAGGCGAACCTCGTTGGTTTAGGAGCCCGAATGCGCCGTTCGAAAATCTTGACCTTGCCTTGACTTGGTGAAATGGAAGGATGAGTATGAGAATGGTAGTAGGATAGTATGTGAGTGATGATTTTGGTAGAGCTAGGGAATGGTAATATGAATATGAATGTAATAGAGAGAGTTTTGAGAGAGTGGATGTAGGATTATGATAATAGTAGAGTAAGGGTAGAATAATGGTGTAAGTTGGTGATAATTGGTGAAGAATGAATGGAATGGAGGGGGGTATTTATAGGTGGTGAAGGGTAGGTTTAGGAGGGAAATGAAGGGAAAATCAAGGGGACACATCCCCATGATCATGCCATGCAAATCACGTAGTCAAGCCAAGAGGGTCAACCCACATGATGCTAATATCATGGGATAATGATCAAAAATGATTTTTCGCGCCGGATTATAAAATATAAAACCCGCGCAGGTTTTACATCATGTATACGCGGATCGCTGACGTCGGCATGGCCAAAACGGCGCGTTTTGGCGAAGATAACCTGCGCGGGTTTTGAACCCTGGGCCGGGGCGCGCCTTGGGGTCTGTCCTGGTTCTTGGCCGCCCTCTTCAAATAAAACCCGTGCGGGTTTTCTTTCTGGACTGGGCCGCTTCTTTTTGTTGCTTTGCTTGCTTTGTTTATTGAAACGATAATCCATTTTGGTATCGGTCCAAATTTTTATTGATAAATCGGGTGCAAATCCCGGTGTCTACAGAGAGCCCCCACTTTGATCGAGTCCGAATAGGACGAAGGTCAAAGTAGACAACGTCTGTCGATCTTTGGCGGTGCTCTTTTATGGCGGCTGGCCGATGTCGCTGGGGACTATGTCGTCGGTAACATTTAGGTGGCAACCGTTGGACGACTGCTGCTGAAGATGTCGTTGGAGACCTTTGAGTAGAATCCGTTGCACGACTGATGCTGATGAAGAGGTCGTCGGTAACCTTTAGATTGTAACCGTTGGATGACTGATGCTGAGAATGTCGTTGGAGACCTTTGAGTGGAATCCGTTGCACGACTGATGCTGATGAAGAGGTCGTCGGTAACCTTTAGATGGTAACCGTTGGACGACTGATGCTGAGAATGTCGTTGGAGTCCTTTATGTGGAACCTGTTTGAACGATTGCTGCTGACGACATCGTTGAAGGCCTTTAGGTGGCGACCGTTGGACGACTGTCGTTGATGACATCGGTGGAGGCCTTTAGGTGGCAACCGTTTGATGACTGTCGTTGTTGGTGCTCTTTTGCATGGCAACTGGATGACAGATGGTCCCTTTTTAGCGGCGACCCGATGATGGTGCTCTTTTGTACGGCAACCTGACGATGGATGGTCCCTTTCAGCAGCGATCGGATGATGGTGCTCTTTTGTGTGGCAACCTGAAAATTATCAGAAAAGTAAGTATTAGTTTCCGCAAAAACGCAAATGGGTTCAGATTTTTACCTAAATGTTGGGGGCCCTTGGGCTGTTGAGAGATGCTGGGCCGCATGATCTTGGGCCGCTTGAAATAGATTTTTTCTTTTTGCTGGTAGAAAACCCGTGCGGGTTTCGTTATCTTCACTGGGCTGTAACCTTTGTTCTCATTACCTTTCAGCCACGATGGTCTGTCTTCAGGAAAATGACTAAAGAGTGGAGTACTATGTTGAAGCATGTCAACCGGTCATTCACTGGCTCAGGCAGATATCGCGGGAATACCGCCGGAAGAGCTGACATGGAGGTCGATGCGGAGTCTGTTCCTCGGGAACCACCTCGACGCTCTACTGCGGGAGTTCCTCGTACTGAGCCCTCGCGTCGTTCTTCGGCAGGGGAATATTCTTCCCGGGGCCGATCACGGGAGGAGGTTGGTGGGTCCTCTCGTCCTACCCTAGCAGTTGTGCCGGAGGGTCGTGGTAAAGGCATCATGGTTGAGGGTCATCATTCAATTGGGTCCCATTGTAGCGGATCTGGTAACAGAGGCCGTCGCCCTGTGGATGAAGACATGGCTCAGATGTCCTTAGAGGAGCATCTTGGCCAAGGGGGGTCACATCACAGCGTTGGGTATGGTGGCGATACCCAGCCTCATTCCTATTGGGTGGAGGATGCTTCAGAGTCGAGTGCTACCAACCGGCCTTCTCATTCTCGTCGCACTCCAGCTTCAGTGCGTTCTGGTCGTTGTGGTCGAGAGATTGTGGTGAGGGACCATGACTCAGGTGCATCCGTAGGGTACCCTGGCAGTCAGGCCCTGTTAGATGGCCAGTCCCGGCTCCTGGAATGGGTCCTTCATGGCCTGCGGGTACGCAAGAGTAGTATGCACCCCAACACTCTTGGCTAGGAGGATCTACCTCTTTTGGTTGGCCAACCCCCGGTTACGGAACTGGTCCCGTATGGCCTACCCCTTCTGTTGAGTGGCGTGTTCCTGATCATTCATGGCTAGCTGGTTCACAGAATCATTCCATATCATCACCGTCGAGCGTGCATCCTTCCGAAGTTCCCTTGTATGGGCCACCGCAGACGGCTCCTGGTTCTGACTACTATTCCTGGGACACTTATTTTGGTACAGCTGGTGCCTCTAACACTGGGACTTCTCATGCTGGTGCCGACCCGGTTGAGGACAGCGGCGATTCGGGCTCCCTGTGGTGATCAAACCGATGACAAGCAGGACTCTATGCATTTTTAGACTTTTGTTATGTAAGGCTAATTTGTACTACTTTTCTTTTATATTATTTTTTTTATCTTAATGCAAGACCTTTATGCATTTTGTTTCTTGTTTTATATGCAAGACTTGGTGGATGAACAATTTTATTCTATTAATGCATTTCTGAACGACTTTCTATATGACGGGATTAATCCCAACTTAATCTCGCTTCCCCAAAAAGAAAAGAAAATAAAAGAAAACGAAAACTTAAGTGTCAGATTAAACTCGAGCAAAAAATTTCAGAACTGAGCATCATTGGGTTAGGATCCGAAACATTAAAATACACAAACGGGCCAATTTGATTCCATGGCCCAAATACAATCAAAAGCGATTGGGCTGAATTGCGGAAAGGCGGCCCATATCAGCTGAAAGCCCGCGCGGGCTTTCTTTTCAGCAGGCCCTGGCCTTGGGCTTGGGCGAGCGCGTGCGCGTGCGCGTGCGTGGACTTGGGAACATCAAAACCCGCGCGGGTTTTGATTTTATTTCCCTTTTATTTGCTAGCCGTTGCAAAATGGCTAAAATCATGGGATATGGAGGGCAACGGCTATGTAATCGTTGCTGGTCGTTTTCTCCATTTTTTATCATGCTTGAAGGTGTATAAATACCTCATATAATCATCACTCCTCATCATCACTTCAAAGTCTTCTACACATATTCTCCTAAAAACACAAAGAACATCCTCCTGATTCTCATGGCTTTCGAGAAGAAACTTGTGACTTGGATGAGCACCTTATCCAAAGAAGAGAAGAAAGAGCTCGGTAGATACAAGTTAACGAGCCTGATGAGTCTTCGTCAAGTGAGGATTAATCACGACTTTCTTCGTGCGGCGGAGACTTTCTGGGATCCGAAGATGCATGTCTTTCGCTTCACGTGGAAGGAGTTGTGTCCGCTTCCGGAGGAATGGTCCTCAATCTTAGGGACAAATCACTTTGCTCGGCCGACGTCGCCTCCAACACCAATGGACATCCCCAAGCAATACAAGGAGCTCTTATGTCTTCCGTCTCGGGTTATCGGAAGTGCAATATTCGGTGAAAAGGTACACTTCCAAACCATAGTTGAATATTTTCAATCGCCCGATATCTTGGAGTATGGCCCTGTGATACGAGTGCGAGTGCTCGTATTATGTCTTCTCAGCGAGTTTTGCTTTTATCACGGCGGCAAAAGAACCGGACCGGCGAACTTGATCCAAATCGTCGATGACATGTCCCGAGGCTACAGTCCCGTGCCCCTAATGTTAGCGGAAACCATGATGGGCTTGGATGATCCAAATCCAGAACATGACTTTCGAGGGAGTCCGCTGCTACTTCAGGTATTTCATTCCTCCTTTTTGCCACTGTCTGACTTTTCTGTCTCTACTGTTTACAAAACCCGCGTGGGTTTTCTGCTTTTTTTTTTTTAGTTTGGGAGAATTGGTATGCAATCTAACCCTGGCTAACTGTTGGACAGATCTGGTTAATGGAGCATTTGGGCCTCATTGAAGAGCCCCGGACTTCATCGGCGTTGGCGAACTATTGTCAGAGAAAGAGGATGTACACCGACCTCCACTCTGTAATGGAATGGATTGCTTTCTTAAAGGAGCCTCGGGAGATCTCATGGTGGATCGAATGGTGGCACATTTCTGAATATGTGACCCATGATTTCCGCAATGCTTATGTGTGTCTTGCCGGCTTGACGCATATGACTTTTTATTTTCCGGCGCGAGTGAAGCGTCAAATGGGTCGAAAGCAGGATATTCCCGAGCTTCTGTGTGAAACTCCCGATCAATTCAAGCTTCGAAGTTCGATGATTGAGTCATGGCTGAAGTATTGGGAAAGAAGACCAACTCTCAAATCCCTGCCAAAGGTACGTGTGTCTCACATTGCCGACGCTGGTTATCATGGATGGCTGATTGCTGCTATTGAATCTCGCCGTGCTGGGGAAACGAGATGAAGGCAAGCATCAGTGAAGGAAAGGCTGGGTCCTCGTACATCGGTAAAGGACCGCCTAGGCGCAAGAGACTTAGTGAAAGATAGACTGGGTCCGAGGGTTGAGGCACGAAAACCAGGGTAGGCGGGCCTATAAGCCCAAGGACAAAGAGAAAGCTCCTAACGGACCTAGAGACATGGAGACTGACCATGAGACAACTGGCGAAGTAGAGAAGGTGAAACAAGATTAGAAGATGGATGTAGTGAAGGAACTGAAACTGCTTTGCCAGAATAATCTTTTATTTAATTATGTCTTTCAAATTTTCTTATGTTACAAATAATGCACTTGTATTTTCACTTAATAAAGGAGAAATATTTGTTCACAAATATTGTGTTCTTGCAAACTTTATTTTCCTTAAGTACATGAGCATTCATTAAATATATCCCAAGTGTCTGAAAATTGGCTTTCCAGTTGCTTGGTCGTATTAAGCATAGTATCGCTTGAGTTGATCCAAATTTGTGGGTTGAATTATATCTTCTCCATCCATGGTAGCAAGCTGAGCTGCTCCTCCCGGCAAAATATCCTTAATCATGTAAGGACCCTTCCAATTAGGCGCAAACTTTCCCCTTGGATCCTGTATAGGTGCCCTCATCTCCTTAAGCACCAAATCGCCTACTCGAAGCGAACGACTTTTCACCTTCTTATTAAAAGCTCGAGTGATTCTACTTTGGTATACTTGCATATTATGTAATGCTCTCAATCGCTTTTCATCCATCAACATCAGCTCCTCGAACCTTGCCCTAGCCCATTCTGCTTCTGGCAACTGACTTTCAGCCACTATCCGTAACGAAGGGATCACTACTTCAATTGGTAAGACTGCCTCCATCCCATATACCAAGGAATACGGTGTTGCCCCCGTAGCAGTTCGTATAGAGGTTCGGTATCCCCATAGTGCAAATGCTAATTTATCTGGCCAATCCTTGTAAGTGACAACCATCTTCTTGATAATCCCCGACACTGTCTTATTGGCCGCTTCCACAGCTCCATTGGCTTGAGGTCGGTACGGCGAAGACCGATGATGCTCGATTTTGTAAGTGGCGAGCAAAGCTTCTACCTCCTTCCGAAAATGGCTTCCATTATCACTAATGATCTCATGAGGCACTCCGTATCGACATATGATGTTTTGAAGGATGAATTTGGCCACGTGTTTGGATGTGAGTTTGGCAAACGAGGCTGCCTCTACCCATTTAGTAAAATAATCGATGGCGACCAATATGTACTCATGTCCTCCTGTTTCGGTTGGGTGTATCTTGCCAATGATGTCAGTACCCCATACCGAGAATGGCCATGGAGATGTCAAAGTAGTCAGGTATGACGAGGGTTGATGCTGTAGGTTAGCATATTCTTGGCATTTATGGCACTTCCGAACGAACTCTAAGCAATCTGCCTCCATAGTGGACCAATAGTAACCAGCCCTTTGAATTTTCTTTGCTAACATTCGTCCATTCATGTATGGACCGCACTCTCCTCCGTATACAGTAGTCATGATCTCCTTGGCACTCTTAGCATCGATGCATAGCAAATTAATGCACGTAGGTGATTTCTTGTAGAGTCGATCTTGGATCAAGCAGTATTGTGCTGCTAGGGACCTGACCGCTCGCTGTCCTCGAGCATCCAACTCAGCTGGATATTCTCCTTTCCGCAGAAAGTTGTATATGTCATGGAACCATTCCTCAGTTTCTTCTTCTTGTGCTTCCAGGTGGCAAACATATGCCGGTTCAGACTGTCGTTCCACTACTACTGGAAATTGAAGCGTGCCTGATGGTATGGATATCATCGAAGACAACTTGGCTAAAGCGTCAGCTAACTCATTGTGATCCCTGGAGAGGTACTGGAAACTGATTTGCTCAAATTGGTCAGCAAGTCCCAAGAGCTTCTGTTGATAGGCCATGAGACATTCATTCCGACCCTTCCATGTATTTTTAGCCTGATTAATGATGAGGCTAGAATCCCCAAAGACTTTTACATGGCGTATGCCTAAAGCCAAGGCAGCTTGCAAACCCTAGATACATGCTTCATATTCTGCAGCATTGTTAGTAGCATCAAAGTCCAACTTCACTGATATGTGCCCCTTCTGGAGAGATCAATAAAACTCCCACTTCGCAGTCCATCTGGTTAGAAGCTCCGTCGAAATACATTTCCTATGTTATTTCGTCAATGAAAAATACATCCTCATCTGGGAATTCCAAGTGAGTGATTGGGGGTTCTTGTGATGGTAAAGCAGCCAGGAAATCTGAAACAACTCGTCCCTTGATGGACTTCTGAGGCAAGTACAGAAGATTGAACTCTGAAAGTATGACCATCCATCAAGCAATGCGGTTGTTGATGGTAGGTTGCTCCATGATAAACTTAATGGGATTATTCTCAGCTATAACATATACGGTATGTGAAAGCATTTAATGTCTTAACTTCTTGGTGGCCCATACTAGCGCAAGAGCCATTTTCTCTATGTCTGCATATCGACTTTCGTAGTCCAAGAATTTCTTGCTCAAGTAGTAGATGGCGCTCTCTTGACCTTTAACCTTCTGAACTAGCATAGCCCCCATTGCAAAGCTAGTCACGATAAGGTAAAGGAGTAGAGGCTCATCTGGTACCGGCGACATGAGGACTGGAGGATATTGCAAATATTCCTTGATTTTGTCGAAGGCTGCTTGACGTTGATCGTCCCATTCTATTTTGCTTCATTTCTTTAGTTTCTTGAACAAAGGTTCACACGTCATGGTAAGCTTTGAGATGAACCTGCTGATATATTGGACTCGTTCTAGAAAACCTCTTATCTCTTTTTCTGTCCTAGGTGGCTGCAACTCTTAGATAGCCTTTATCTTCGAAGGGTCAACTTCAATGCCTCGTTGGCTAACCACATAGCCTAGCAGCTTCCCAGAGGTGACACCGAAGGTGCACTTTGCTGGGTTGAGCCGCATTTTGTATCTGCGAAGTCGGAGGAAAAACTTGCGAAGGTTAGGAATGTGCCCTTCCCTTATTTTGGACTTTACGATCATGTCATCCACATAAACCTCTACCTCTATATGCATCATATCATGAAGTACGGTGTTGGCTGTCCGTTGGTATGTTGCCCCATCATTTTTGAGACCAAAAGGTATAACCACATAACAGTATGTTCCCCATGGTATAGTGAATGAGGTTTTCTCCATGTCTTCTTCCGCCATTTTGATTTGGTTATAACCCGCATATCCATCCATAAAGGATAGTAGCTCATGTCCGCAAGTGTTATCCACTAATACGTCGATATGTGGTAATGGGAAACTATCCTTGGGACTGGCTTTGTTGAGGTCTCGAAAATCTACGCACATGCGCACCTTCCCATCTTTCTTGGGTACTGGGACAATGTTAGCAATCCACTCGGGGTATTGGACTGCTTTAATGAACTTAGCGTTAAGCTGCTTGATCACCTCTTCCTCGATCTTCTTAGCCCATTCAGGCTTGATCCTTCTAGCCTTTTGTCGAACCGGCTTCGCATTAGGAAGTAAAGGTATAGTATGTTCCGCAATTTCCCTGTCAATCCCAGGCATGTCCTCATAGGACCATGCAAATACATCCACAAATTCCTTGAGAAGCTCCGTGAATGCTACCCGTTCTTCTGCTGTGAGCGAGCTACCTAACTTCAATTCCCAAGGTTGTTTTTCTGTGCCCACATCTATGGTGATGGTGTCTTCCAACACCGCCATTTTATGCTCATGTTCATTAGAAAATTCTTTCAAGGGTTCATTAAATTCCATATTATTATTGGCGCAGCAGCTCAGGGAAGAGGGGAAAGAAGAATCAGAGTAAGCAGAAAGGTTCTTCTTATTGAATGCAGAAAGGAATACATCGCCAGCAAACTCAAGACCAGACTCACTTGACTCTAAACCATTAAAACTTGACTTTATGTCCTTAGGAACAGACTCTCCTACAGATAAAGCAAAATTATTCTCCTCAGCGTCGACCCACGAGACCGCCTTAACTCCTCCGTCTTCAGCAATCATGAGACTTGGATCAAAGCTTGGGTTAGACAGCGCAACGACAACAACATCAACTTCAGACTTCTCTGGGACAGCTTCTTGTCCAAATAGCATGCCAAAAATGTTGCTCCCAGCAAGACGAGTCCATTCCAATGGAGGCTGTTTGTCCCGAGCGGGAACAAAGACAGTAACCATATTAATGGAGCAATTTTTGAAGACTTCTAATCCAGCGAATTGAACTCCTTTGTTCTTCAGATGGAATGGCTCAGGAAACCCATAGTAGGGGAAGTCATCACCTTCCCTAACAAACTGTCCATTCAGAGTGAGTGGATAAGGCTTCATCTGGAATAAAGTGGGAGGATTGTCCATTCTCTTCTGTTCAACGATAGCCATTTTAGCGAATCTGACCTCCTTCCCGGTTGGTTTATACCCTAAGCCAAATCTTCCCTTTTGCTTAAAGGTCTTGAATACAGGAGGGATTTTATTCTTCGGATTCATCCCTAGCGGCATTCCAGGGAAATATCCTTGTTTCTTGAGCATAGCATGTACCTTGGGATTTGAGTAGGGATCGAAGTCAAAAGGTGTTTTATCCTTGCTCATCATTGCCACGAGCTCAAAATTGTGGAGTTCTTCGTCCATCGAGTTGTGCTCCACCTCAAGAGTTGACTGTTTAGGAGTGAAAACAGCATTGATAGATTCTCCTGAGATAGTGATCACTTGGCCTTGAACCAACATTTTCACCTTCTGATGTAAGGTGGATGCTATAGCATTACACTCGTGAAGCCATGGCCTCCCTATTAGCAAATTGAAAGAGGCCGGAATCTCTAGTACCACGAGCTCCACATTCCGAGTGACGCTATCGGTAGTAATGGGCAACACCACAGATCCGACAGACTTCCAGGGTGAATTGTCATAAACCCTGAGTTGTACACCATTTTGAGCCAAGTGTTGTTGTTGTACTCCCAATTTTTGTGCCGTCCTCCAAGGGCACACGTTTACAGTCGAACCGTTGTCCACCAAAACCAGTGGGATAGTTTTGTTGGAACATTGCACACGGTATAGGGCTTTGTTGTGAGATGCCCCTCCCTGAGGTAGATCTTCAATCCCAAAGGTGATCATCTCTTGCTGGGTAGCCACATGAGCAACCAAAGTTTCAGGAGTTGTTGTAGGTGATACCGTGAGTGTTGTAAGGGCATCCAACATCTTTTGCCTATGAGCATGTGAAGTGCATATGAATTTCCATATGGTGACCTCAGCCCTAGTCTTTTTGAGTTGAGAAAGAAGAGGGTCTTCAGGAGAGGTCTGATTGTCATCACCAGTTGTTGGTATAGGGTTAGGAATGGCCACTGGGATGGTGGTATTCCTGTTATTGTTGTGACGGCCAGACCGATAAGGAATGCTACGTCATTTGGTTTATCTTTCTCCATCCATTCTGTCTCAGAATGCTCGTGCTCATCATCCTGTTCACGATCCCAAATACCATGGATGAATAGACCTTCGGGGAACCCAACTATATATCTCGGGGACAGGTTGCCCTGTTTCTACAATCAAAGCAGAGGGTTCGAAGCTGAAATCCCCACATAAAATAACATTTGCATGCTCTGGCATAGGATTACTTTGATTGTTTGGTTTCTTAGCGGCTTTCGGAATTGGTATCGTCCAAACCCTTATAATATCTTCTATCTTGTTCCTTAAAGTCCAACATTTCTCAGTGTCAGGCCTCGGCAACGGTGATAGCGGCAAAATTGGTTGGCGTCCCAATTTCTGCCCTTGATCTCTGGCTCTTCTTTCGGTAAGGGCAAAACCAGAATACCCTTCTTGACTAGACGGTCGAGAGCCTGAGAGTAAGGAACGTCCAATGGTGTATATGTCTCATATTTCGGTACGTAAGGCCCCATGCACTGGATAGAGTTAGTCTCCATAATTTTAGGAGGGTGGCTAGCTGCACTAGTAGCCCTCCTGTTGGAGCTGGACCCTTTCTATACAGGCGAAGTTGTCTTATCATTGTGCATGGCTTCTAATTGGACACAGATGTCCTTCAAGTAATCAAAATCTTTGACGACATGATACCCTAAGTGCTTGGATAGGGTGCTCTTGAGTCCTTGCTTAAAGGTAGATAACTGTAGACGAAGAGGAATTGTCTCGTTGATGTGGGACAATTTCGTATGCCACCTCTCAAAGTAATCCATTAAGGACTCATCATCCCGCTGCTTCATGGCGGTTAGATCATCCACTGTAGCTTGTTTCTTCTGGATGCGTGTGTAGTGGTGGATGAAAGACTTGAACAATTCAGTCCAGTTGGCTTTGATTTGGGGTGACAGAGCGTGATACCATACTTTCGCTTCTCCATCTAGAGTGGATGGGAAGATAGTAGAGTATAGGTCAGCATCAATTCGATTTAAGGGTGCCAACCTCATGAACTCCTCCACATGATGAATAGGGTTCTCAGAAGGTTTGAACCTAATATTCGGCACTTCAACTTTGTCAGCTATCTTCAAAGTTGGCTGAACAGGTAATGGAACCTCTAAGTACTTGTCAGCAAAAGCTGGAACAGAGCTCATTGTCTTGGTGAGGCTTTCTAACTTCTGCTCAAGAGCTTTAACAGCGGGATCCCTTGTAGACTTTTCAGGTGTGTTAACCTTAGCCTTAGATATCCCCGTTCCTCCAAAATCTGGGGATATCTTGATGATTTCAGGATCAGATTCATATCCATGCATTTCTTCATCATCTTCTTTAGCATTCAACCCTAACTTGGTGTTGATCTTAGTGATGGCTTGCAGCATGCCATCCATCACCTGTTGTTGTTCATTCAGCCTTTTGCCCATCTTCTATTCCTGCTCTAGGGAATTAGCGAAGACCAGACCCTGCATCTTAGTGTAGAGCTCGTCCAAGTGCTTCGTGATGTTAGCTTCAGTGCTTTGGACCGGGATCTCTTAGAATTGCTCTCCAGACATGGTGTTGTCGCTAGTTGCAGATGGATCGCAATGTGGGTTCGAAACCAAACGACCAGTTCGCGGATCTCGAATGCGGGCTCGGAGTCGATCACCAATGATGCCTGCATGGAAATTCAAAGTTAGAACACTCAATGACATACTCTGACACGTACTGCCCGATACATGCATGCCCTAGGAGACCTATATGATCCTAACTGACTCGACACATATATGCTAACACAAGAGACTCACCCACTTTCTGGGAGTGAATGACCTAACTCTATATGGACCTATGGACAAAACATTATAAAGGGCCACACAAAGCCAAACATAGCGAGTGGGTCATAAACCGATATGCTCCAGTTAGTGTTTCTCAATTCGAATGGGCCTAATCCACAGGCCGACCGTTTTAAGGAGAATCTGTAACTCAGCCTAATAATTCAGACACCTCAAGCCATAATGACTATTATGCGGACTAGAATAATGTTTCAACAAAACTGACGACCCAACTCTTTTTTTTTACCTCTTTTATTGCTTTTTTTTTAGTCGAGGAAAATGGATATTATAAAGGATTGAACAAAGTCAACAATAAGCGAGTCGTAATTAATTTATGGGCCTAATCAATAAATCCAATATGGTTGGGCCTAACAACGGGCCGGCAAAAAATGCGGTGGATTTATTAATTAAATCAATAAGTTAATTTACTCAAGCCTAGTGACTATTATGCAATCTAAAATGCTATCCATTTACTTTGTTGGACTTTTAATTAATTTTTTGGTCCTTTGTTAAGAGAATTTTGTAAAGAGCCATATAATATCATCAAAAGTGAGTCGATTTTTATTTGTTAATTAAAATAATCACCTTTTAAGCATAAATGGGCCCTTCCACTTGGGCTAACCATGATGCATTTTGGGTTAATTATTTTAATTAATAATTAATCATTTTCTCAACCCGATGAATTTTATATGGACTAAAACAATACCTCTAAACTAGGGTCGACTCTAAAAGAAAAGGAAAAGGGAAGGGATAGCACATAGCATATAGCATACAACATGAGGGAATACCCTAAACCAAGGTTCTATGTTCATGGATTTTTCTATGGTTGGATTACATGGTCTACCGCACGTTTTCATCTTCGTACCCCATACCTTTAGGTAAGGAGTGTGAGGTATTGCTCAAAGAACTTCAAGGAAGCCCTTTGAGTGTAACGCGGGGAGAGGAGAGACCAAATGCTTGGCGATGTAGAGTGCATCACACAAGTAGTGGCCTACCCTCTCTCGAGGGAATCACCTAGGTATAACTTAACCGTCGCCTTTGTGCTAACGTGTCAAAAGACGTGATTAGTGGCCCGGTATGCAAAGGATGCCCAAAAAGAATCATAAAATTGCGAAACAAATCAACTTCTCCCTTTTACAATTTCAATTTAATTCGATTTTTTCAAGTTTTACCCTCTTTTTAAGTTTAAGTCCCCAGTGGAGTCGCCAATTTGTAGGACCCCGGAAAAGCGAACACTTTTCTCCGTGATGCGTTACTTAATGATCGGGAGCCGACTAAGGTTGCTTAATCCTTAAATAAGGATATTTTTTATCTTCGAAATTCATTTTCGGGGTGGTGAAATTTTATTTATTTTACCAATCCATTTTTTTATTATTTAAACACTTGAAATTACACCAAAAATATATTAAATATAACTTAAAATTGGCCCAAACAGCAAATTCAGACCCAAAAGAAAGCAACCGGACCGCCAAGAACTGTCAAAACCTGCGCGGGTTTTGACAGTCCTTGGACTGGGCCATCCGCTTTCCTGGGCCAGAGACAGTGGGTCAGAAACCATAAAACCTGTGCGGGATTTACCGTTTCATGGCCCATTTTCTCTCGGTTTAAACCTTGAATGTGATGAATGAGAAATGTTAAGTCATGTTTAATTATTTTTAGTGTAAATTCAAATGTTAAATAATTAAACGGATTATAAAAAGGATAAAAGAGTCGCCAGCCGATTTAAGGAAATCGACAAACCATAAAAATAATAAAAATAACTCCGGTCTACGAAACCCGATTCTAAGCTCGGGGGTAAGGCTACGAACTCAAGAATTATAAGAATTCTTGAATTCGCCCATTAGAAAACGGATTCTACTAAAATCGACATTAAATGAAAAAGAGCGAGGAGAAATTTAATTGATTTCAAAACTTTATATTCTTAACATGCATTATAAAACAAGATTTTTATTTACAAAATATGCACAAGTAAAGAAGATGAAATATGAATTACATAATTAAGATAACAATAATGAAAGAAACGTAAAGGCGAACCTCGTTGGTTTAGGAGCCCGAATGCGCCGTTCGAAGATCTTGACATTGCCTTGACTTGGTGAAATGGAAGGATGAGTATGAGAATGGTAGTACGATAGTATGTAAGTGATGATTTTGGTAGAGTTAGGGAATGGTAATATGAATATGAATGTAATAGAGAGAGTTTTGAGAGAGTGGATGTAGGATTATGATAATAGTAGAGTAAGGGTAGAATAATGGTGTAAGTTGGTGATAATTGGTGAAGAATGAATGGAATGGAGGGGGGTATTTATAGGTGGTGAAGGGTAGGTTTAGGAGGGAAATGAAGGGAAAATCAAGGGGACACATCCCCATGATCATGTCATGCAAATCACGTAGTCAAGCCAAGAGGGTCAACCCACATGATGCTAATATCATGGGATAATGATCAAAAATGATTTTTCGCGCCGGATTATAAAATATAAAACCCGCGCAGGTTTTACATCATGTATACGCGGATCGCTGACGTCGGCATGGCCAAAACGGCGCGTTTTGGCGGAGATAACCCGCGCGGGTTTTGATCCCTGGGCCGGGGCGCGCCTTGAGGCCTGTCCTGGTTCTGGGCCGCCCTCTTCAAATAAAACCCGTGCGGGTTTTCTTTCTGGACTGGGCCGCTTCTTTTTGTTGTTTTGCTTGCTTTGCTTATTGAAACGATGATCCATTTTGGTATCGGTCCAAATTTTTATTGATGAATCGGGTGCAAATCCCGTTGTCTACAGGTCTAAAGTTATTTTATATTTACGATGAATTAATTAAAACAACATGTCACCTAAGTGACTACTCTTGTTGAAATTAATTTATGTTGAATATAAAAGGAGTGTTCATGCAAGATTATTAATGTTGTTTCGGCCCAAAGGAAGATCAATGTTGATATATTAGATGAAATATTGTGGTTGTAAACATGTGATAATTTTTTGGTTTACGTGTAATTGTTGAATCAACCCGAAGGAAGATTCATTATTCGACATGTTTTTTTTATTATTAGTGTTTGATGGTTACACCAAGATAACAATAAGAAGTTAATATTGTCATCCAAAGATGGAATATTGATGGAAACCTGATATTTTGGGATGGGATGCGACTCTATTTGAACTTACTATTATTATCAAGATTATTGTTTTGGGTAAGCATGTACTGAATGTTTACTTGTTCTCTGAGTCATCTACCTCTAATCATGCTAACATCACCGCCAACATTAACTCTATTCCTATGCTGAATGGTTCAAACTTCAAGTCATGGAAAGAAAATCTCTTTATTGTTCTCGGCGTCATGGATCTTGACCTTGCCTTAAGGATTGACAGTCCTGCTCCTGTAACTGATGAGAGTTCCTCTCATCAAAGGCGGGAGCTTGAGAGGCGGCAAAGGTCAGATCGCATGACTTTGATGATCATGAAGAAAGCCATTCCAGAAGCATTCAGGGGCATTGTATCTGAAAAGATAACTACGACTAAGGGTTTCCTTGATGAGATTGAAACGAGGTTTGCCAAGAACAAAAAGGCTGAAATTAGAGTGCTCTTGGAAAAACAAGTTTCAATAAGGTATAAAGGCAATGAAAACATAAGGGAGTACATTATGGAAATGTCTCATCTAGTTTCAAAACTAAAGGCACTTAAACTTGACCTCTCCGAGGACTTGTTAGTGTATTTGATTTGATATCTCTTCTATCAAGTTTTAACCAGTTTAAGGTGAGTTACAACTGTCAGCAAGGGACTTGGTTTCCGAATCAGCTCATCTCACATTGTGTTCAGGAAGAGGAAATGTTGAAACTAGAAAAGACTGAAATTGCTCACCTTACCTTGACCTCTAATTCCAAGAGGAAAAGGGTAAAGGGTAAAGAAGTTGCAGATAAGGCACTCAAAAGAAGCAGCAGAAGCAGAAATCAGCTAATGCTGACAATACGGGCTGCTTCTTTTGTGGTGGTGCGGTCCATAAGAAGAAGGAATGTACCCAATATCATGCCCGGCGTGCTAAGAAAAGTATGTTTCTTAGTTTGGTTTGTTCTGAGGTTAATTTAGCTTCGGTTTTTACACACACTTGGTGGGTTGATTCTGGTGCAACAATTCACATAAGTGTGTCTCTGCAGGGTTGCCTAAGCTGGCGAAAACCAAGTGATGTTGAAAGATACATCTATGTGGGGGATGGCAAGTCAGTTCAAGTATAGGAAATTGATAAGTTTAGATTATTGTTAAAGACTGGTTTTTATTTGGATCTTGATGAAACATTTGTAGTGCCGTCTTTTAGGTGGAATTTGGTTTCTGTTTGTTCATTAGACAAAACATAAGGTTGCGTCTGTTCATTTGGAAACAGATTAAAGTTGTTTCATGATTCAAAATTAGATGGAACTAGTTCTTTATCTGATAACAATAGTTTATACAAACTTGACATAGTTGCTTCTTATAATGAAATTATGCATGTAAGTAGTCGAGGCATAAAGAGGAAATTACTTAATGAGAATTCTGGTGCCCTATGGCATAAAAGATTGGGTCATATCTCCAAGAGGAGAATAGAGAGACTTATGTTTGATGGAATTCTTGAACCCTTAACTTTCACAGACATAGATGTTGTGTTGATTGTATAAAGGGAAAATAAACCAACCAAAGGAGATTTGAAGCAAATAGAACTACAGACGTCTTAGAACTTATACATACGGGCATTTGTTGGCCTTTTCCAAATCCTTCTTGGAATGGCCAACAATACTTTATAATGTTCATAGATGAGTATTCTAGATATTGCTACATATATCTCATTCATGACAAATCACATTCACTGGACGAGTTCAAAAACTACAAGGCTAAAGTTGAAAACCAACTTGGCCAATGGATTAAAAGTGTCAGATCTGACCGTGGTGGTGAATACTATGGTAGATATGACGGTTTAGGTGAACAACATTCAGGACCTTTTGCAAAATTCCTAGAGGAGTTTGGTATCGTCCCTCAGTACACTATGTCGGGTTCACCCACTATGAATGGCGTTGTTGAAAGGCGAAACATGACTCTTAAGGATATGGTGAGGACTATGATTAATCATTCTACCTTACCAGAGTCACTCTAGGGTGATGCACTAAAGACTACAGCTTATATCCTTAACAGAGTTTCAATAAAGGCAACTACTAAAACTTCTTATGAACTTTGGACTGGCAAGAAGTCGAGTCTTAATCGTTCTCATGTTTGACGTTGTCTAGCTTAGGCATGACCTTATAGGTCGAATGAAAGGAAACTGGACCCAAGGACAATTAGTTGTTACTTTGTTGGCTACGCTAAAAGGTCCAGGGGGTTTAAGTTTTATGATCCCAAGGTTAAGTCCTTTTTTGAGAAGATTAATGTTCAGTTCTTAGAGGATGTCGAGTTTGTGGGGGAGATTCAATTCGAAATGTTGTCTTTGAAGAAGAATGTCTTCACATTCCTACTGGTGTCATTAGCATTGATCGGAGTTTTATACCTGATCTTGCTTCTGACACACCTCAAGACAATGATGAAGAACATTCTGCCCTTGAGGTTGTTCCTGAAGAACAAATCTCTTACTCCTCAAGAACCTGTGCCATTAAGAAGATCCACTAGAGTGAGGAGAAGTGCATTGTCTGATGACTACATTGTATTTCTCCATGAACATAAGGTGAACATTAGTTCGATGGTAATTCGAACCAATGAAAGTTTTGATTCTCAAGAGTGGATAGATGTCATGAACGACAAGATTAAGTCATTGATGGAGGAAGATGACCCAGTCAACTTCCGTCAAGCCGTGGAAAGTGTAAATTCTCATAAATGGTTGGAAGCTATGAATGAGAAGATGCGATCCATGAAGGACAATGACGTATGGGATCTCGTCCCATTTCCGGACGGTGTGTGAAACCCATTAGTAATAAGTGGATATTTAAAACCAAAAGGGATTCAAATGGTAATGTGGAGAGATATAAGGCTCGTCTTTTTGTGCAAGGATTTACACAATATAAAGGCATCGATTATGAAGAGACTTTCTCTTCGGTTTCTACGAAAGACTATTTAATGATCATAATGGCATTAGTCGCGCATTTTGATCTTGAGTTACATCATATGGATGTGAAAACAACATTTCTCATTGGCAACATTGATGAAACAATATACATGAAGCAACTAGAAAACTTTGTGGTTGGAGACCCAAAGCGTATGGTTCACAAGCTTAAGAAATCCATCTATCGGCTTAAACAAGCATCTCGCCAATGGTATTTAAAGTTCCACCAAGTTATTCTCTCGTTTGATTTTGAGATAAATTTGCTTGATGAATGTATATACCATAGGTTCAGTGGGAGTAAGTATATTTTCTTGGTTTTGTATGTTGATGACATATTGCTTGCCAGCAATGATATAGGCTTATTGCACGAAACCAAGAGATTTCTATCAAAGAACTTTGAGATGAAAGATCTTGGGGACACCTATTTTGTATTAAGTATCAAGGTACATCGGGATCGCTCTCGAGGTATCCTTGGATTGTCACAAAAGAGTTATATTAAAAAGGTACTTAAAAGATTTAGCATGCAAAATTACAAACCAGGAGACACCCCTGTTGCTAAGGGAGACAAGTTTAGTCTCACACAGTTCCCTAAGAGTGATTTTGAGACAATGGAAATGGAAAACATTCCCTATGCATCAGTAGTAGGAAGCCGAATGTATGCACAAGTCTGCACTCGTCCAGACATAGCATACATCACAGGAATGTTGGAGCGGTACTTAAGTACTTATCGGAGGTCAGATCAACTTGAGGTCATTGGGTACACTGACTCCAACTTTGCTGGATGTAAGGATAGCATGAAGTCAACCTCCGGATACATTTATCTGTTGGCTGGAGGAGTTATCTCTTGGAAGAGTGCCAAACAATCCATTACGACATCTTCCACTATGGCAGCAGAGTTTATCGCTTGCTATGAGGCATAGAATCATAGGATATGGTTGCATAATTTTGTCACTGGACTGCGTGTAATGGACACTATTCAGAGACCACTTAAGGTTTTTTGTGACAATAAGTCTGCAGTCTTGTTTTCCAACAATAACAAGAGTTAGAGAAATGTCAAAATTTGTGGCCCTCAAATTCTTAGTTGTTAAAGAAAGAGTTCAGAGTGGGGAATTGTTGATTGAGCATATTGATACAAACTCTATGGATGTGGATCCGCTTACTAAGGGGTTACCACCCGTCAAGTTCCATGAGCATATTGCTCATATGGGTGTTACATCATCTTTTGAAGATGTTATGTTTTAGTAGGAGTTTGTAATTTGGATGCTTATTTTGACATTAGATTTTGGTTCTTCACAGTTGTGATGATGTTTTCTACAGAAATAAAGTTATATTGATGTCTCTTTTTACACTCTGTTTTATTTTGGATACAGTACGATCTCAATAAAGTTTAATGTGGACCACATGGAAATAGTCATGTTAAGATCATACTGCATGATATTTCCATGCTACACATCTACATATTGATCCATGTCATTCTTTGGTGTTAATGTATGTGGTTATTGATGAGTCGAATTACGATAATTGTAATGAAGGCCTCTTTGATCCTATGTTGACATTATTGATGGACGGGAATGTTTGGATACAACGTGATGTTGACAGTAGAGTTGAGCCCAATACTTTGGTTTACTGTGTAAGTATATTCATAAGGTTTTACATATAGCTCAAGTGGGAGATTGTTGGATCATAACCCGACAATGAGCTTATATATAAACGAATATACATCACAATAACTGTCATTGTTTATAGCCCGACTCAAAGTGATCCAATAAGTATATATATTGGGCTTTAATGTATCAGGCGAGATGTGAGCTCTAATGTGTGGATACCGGTGACTTAGTATTATTATTCCATGATGGGCGGAATAATAATGGGTCAAAACCCTAAGGGTTTTACTATTATATATATGGTTAAGATCCCCAAGTCTCACACACGGTTATTTCTCCCTGATATCCCATCGTTAGTGAGAGAGAGTTTTCTCTGTGAGTTCTCTTTTGAGTGGGTGTTGATCTGGAAGACCTAACCACGTCGCTAGAAGAGGACTAATAACTACAATGGATTCAGGTATTCTGGTTTATGTTTATGTTATATTGATTCGGCATATTGAATTCAAGGTTTACAACGATTGTTATAATTATGATTAATCCCTACATATCAATCTTGACAAGTTTTCTATTATTTACTAGTCATCGACAAATGGGATCTTTAGAATTGTTGTGTCGTTGCTTCTACTTAGACTATGTTCTTTAGTTTTGTAAGATCATCCTTGGCACACAGAATTAAATTGTGAGTTAATTTAGGAATTCCTCAAAAGCATCAACTAACACTTCAATTGAAACATTTCCATCCACAAAATTACTTAATACTACCTCCATCCCATTTTCTTTATCAAAATAACCACCTTTAAAATAATGCTGTAGACACCAAATTTTGTACCAGGTACAAGTGTACAAATCAAGCACAATAAGAAAAGAGGCTAGAATGAAAGCAAATCCAATGGACCTTCCTCAATCAAAAGCTATCGGGTCAACCCACCACAAAAAAACCTTCATTTTTCAGCCTTTCCGCGTACATGTGCCCACCATTTTGAATCCCATTTTTTCCACAAGTATCGTTAGCCCTATTTATTTTGATGAGAGTAAATTACACATCCTAAGCTTTCCGACGCCTTTTGAATCGCCTAAATCGGAGTCCGGATGAAGAAATTATGGTCGTTCGAAGTTGACTTAGCCAGTTACAAAGGCTAAGCGCCCTACACCAACTCCCAGGCCCATGAACCAAGCCCAGAATGCGACCCGGCCCAGAAAAGCTCCCGTAGGCCGCTTGACCTACGCAGAGAGAAGCGGCCCGCTTTCGTTCGCCGCGTCACCGATCCTTGTCTTCTTCTACCATAGGCCGCTTAGCCTTTGCATAATATTCAAAAATGGCGCCAGAATCAACATCATCCACATCCCTTGATCATAGCCTCGGAGATTGAGCTTGTTGACTAAGAAATTGCCATAGGCCGTGTGACCTATGAGGTTGCATGGTGAGGCATGATTTTGGATCATGTCTCTCACCCTTCCATCTTGATCCTTCAACTCTCCACCTATAAATACCTCATCATTCAACCCTCATTTCATGAACAACTTCCATCATCTAATCCTCCATACACTCACTCTCTATCATCTCTATATTACCATCCATACTCCCTCTTTAATCCTCTCATATAACCATCATTATTATCACCTTACTATCATCCACACATCACCTTTCTAGCCATCCTTACATTCATTCTTTCATCCAAGCAATAAACCGAGGCCAAGTCAAGGGACCGATCTTCTTTTCCACTTTATCTATCTAGCAAGGTTTGCTCATCTTTGTTATTGTATTTAATCATGTAATTCATGCTTCAATTTCTTACTTGTACATATTTTGTAAAGAAAACATCTTGTTTAAATATTGCATGATCAAGAATATAACGTTGTGAAATTTATTAAACTTCTCCCCGCTCATTTCATTTCAAGTTCGATTTTATTAGAGTCTGTTTTCAAACAGGCGGATTCGAGAATTATTTTAATTTTCGAATTCGTAGCCTTACCCCCAGACTTAGAATTCGGGTTCGTAGATCGGAGTTATTTCTTTATTTTAGTTTGTCGATTCCCTTAAATCGACTGGCGACTCTTTCTCTTTTATAAACTTTTTTTATTATTAAAAATACACGTTATTACAAAAAAAAATAATAATTATTAATGATTTTACACTTCATTTTATAGATTAAGGAACCGACCAAGAGAAAAAGGCCTGAAAAATGGCATAGGCCGCCTGACCTTTGCCATTTTCTACCCATTTTCCCTTGGGCTGAGGACGAACAGGCCCATCCAAGGAATCGTCAAAGGTCAAGCGGCCTATGACTCTCCTAGGTGGGCCTCGTCTTTCCTCTTCAGCCCGAGTTTATGGATGGATTAAGTGTAAATCATTAATATATTTTGTGTAATTTCGAGTATTTTCATAATTTAAATAGGTTCATAAATGAATATAGTTTCATCACCACGAAAATGATTTTCATAAAGTAAAAATATCTTTATTTAAGGATTAAGCATCCTTAGCCAGCTCCCGATCACCTAAGTAGCGCATCCGAAACCGATTTTCTAAACGGGGATTTTCCGGGTCCTACAAATGCACATTGAACATTCGGGTAAAAAAATTTTGTGACTTGTCAATATTATCCCTAAATTAATTGAGATTGATAGTTGTTGAAATTATAAAAGGTGATAAATAAAGTTATTTATTAGGGATAAAAAGGAATGACATTTGTTGGAATTGTAAAAATGACAAAGAAACCGGGACAATGAAGTTAGTTACAGTGACAAACATTTTGGGAAGGAGGTAGTAGTATATTTCCCACCCCATGAAGTACCGGGAAGAAAGCAATCTCTAGGAATGCTTAGTAACAAGCTCTTTAGGGTAGTTTTTAGCTTTTTGGACATTATTAGCTTTTTGACTAAGCTTAAAAAAGCTACATGCATGAGATGTTTGGTAAGTAGTTTTCATATTAGCTTTTTGTACCTAATAAGCTAGTTTTTAAAAAGTTACTTAAGCTTTTTGATGTAGCTTTTCACAAACAACTACTTTACTAAATACTTTTCCTACAATCAACTAAGTCAATTAAATAACTAAGTCAAACAATTAACTCAAACAACTATCAACTATCGCTTAACAACTAACAACTATCAGCTGATTGCCAAATAGGGTTTGGAGCTAGCCACAAATGTACCAACATTCTCCCATTCGTCCCAAAAGAATATATGCACACTACGCTTTTCGGACACATAATTAATCTATGAGTAATTTACATACGTTCTACTTTAGGTTCGTTGTAATAATTTTTAGACGCTTCATTTTTGGGAAGTAATTTTTGTCCTACCTCAACAATGGTTGTAAATGTTAATTGTGGTAAAATTCGGCAAAAGTGTGTCTGAAAAATTGATAAGACAATTTTACCCCTATGTATGTATATTAAAAGACAAATCTGACCTTATTCGTGTAAACTAAAAGACAATTATATCCTTTATGTTAATTTAGTAGAAAAAACCTTCAATTCTCTAATTGTTTAGCATCTCCTTTCATCCATCGTCTTCTCTAAAGTCAACAAGAACCTTTCCCCCGTCATAAACCCTTATCAAACTTGTGATTCACTCATGGAGATTGAAAATGGTGAGTAAATTTTCTAAACGCCAGATAAAATAGAATGAAGGGAGTATTAATATTACTTCTTCTTTCCCAAATATTTGTCTAGTCAAAATTCTAATTTATGAACCAATATATCTTTCGGTTTGCATTAAGTTAGCTTTCTTGAAAATGTGAAAATGAGAGAAAGTGAAGAAAGGGGGAGCGGAAAGAAAAATGAGTAATTAATAGGGATACATATGGTAAATTTGGAATTAACTTATTGTTAAAATTGTAAAGTGAAGGATATGATAAGGAAAAAAAATTAATTAAAATGGCAAATTGAATGTAAATGAAGGAATATTGAGTGGGGAAAATAGTATCACAAAGTGTGATCAATTTAATGACTCTTAGATTCATACATCTAAAACTACATAAGTAAATTGTAGTTACTAAATTTGGTTCAAATTCTTTATCCTTCTAATTATTTGTACAAGACTAGGATATGTTGGTAATTGGGGAAAAGTTTGTGAGTTGTCAAAACTCTCTTTAAAATCCTATGAATGTAATTTGAAATAACTTTATTTATTAGGAGTAAAATGAAAATAAGTATCAGAATTATAAAAGTGAATAAAAAGGAATAAAAAGGTTGATTATTATCACAAATAATAAGCGCCAAGGGAGTATATTGTTTCAGTGTTAGCTTTATACATGAACTCCTGCACGGATCCACCAAAAACAAAAAAAAATAAAGAAAATGTAAGAAATATTTAATGGTGTGTTTAGTAGTTTTTTAGGAAAGATTTTTATGAAAAAACCTTTCTTATCTCCCCCTAAGATATTTATTGAATACGAAAGTAAAATATAGATTACATATAAAAACTTTTTCATTCATTAAAAACAATAAAACATTGAAAAGTTAACTAATTTTAAAGGAAAAATTTTCCCATCAAAGACAACCTTATTGTTTCAATATATTCTTGAGATTAATGGTTGACTTCCATAATCAATATGTTGAGATAAATTAATACGAGGGTATTGACCAATTCAATAACATAAGTTTTCAACAATTTAAAATTTCTTTATGATGATTGACTTTGATAAAACCTACTAATTAATTAAGAGGCAAAAAACATAGGGTTAAATGATATATTCAGATAGCAAGTTGATGAAAATAATATGAAAGAGGGAGGTCTTCTGAACCATTCACACCGACCTTTAATTACCTCCTTTTATTCAAAAAGAATTTCCAAGCCCATGCTTACGTATAAGCCAAGTCTCCGCCAACCAGTTTAGTTTGGTCTATAGATATAAGCTTGGCTTGGACTTTGTTTCAAATAACAAAATTTAATCCCACGAATCAAATTATGTAAGACTCTCTACCTCAGGGACCGTTTGATAAGAATCACAGGAAAAACAAATTTTATTAAAAGTTTTCCATCAGAAAAGTTTTATCGGAAAAAGATTTTTCCTTTAGCCCCCTTAAAAATTAGGGGAAATTTTCCTTATGAAAATATAGTAAAATGATGGGTCTTTCATAATTTTTTTTCTAAAATCAATCTACAATCAAATATGGGGAAAATAAATCAGCCTGAGAAAATTCACCATTTTTCAGAATTTTTGACCAACCAAACGTAGCCTTTAGCCTTAATTAATTAGATTGGTTTACTTTTACTCCCTCCATTTCATTTTAATTGTCTTAATTTTAATTTTCACAGTCTACAATGTCACTCTTTGATTGATAATTTCTTACATAATATATTATTAATAACTGTAACATTACACTTTTATGATAGTATTTTTTTTTACAAATCTAATGATAATAATTTTATATAGAAACTAATTGTATATATTGAGAAATTTATAATCAAAATTTTTAAAATTTGACTACACAATTTTTAAAGATAAGAATGAATATGCAATGGAGGGAGTACCTCTTTGGTAAGCTGGTTTGACCTTCAAGAATTCAACTACACACGTGCAAATTCACATATTCAATTCTTTGAATAGATTTCCCAGTCAACCCACTGTTTATTTTCTGAAGTTTACTTTAATCTCTTGGTCAAATCTAGTTATCCTTGACATTTCTTGATGCCGGTCCTAATCAACCTCAAACCCCCCTATAATGAGTAATGACAATGTATTATGACTACCAAAATATATTTGACTTTTATTGTTTGGAATTGGGCACCGTTCTTTAATACAGTGGAATTCGGTGCGGTGGGTTGCGGTAAGTTGCGGTGAAAAATAATAAATGAGTGTTGATATTAGTGAATAGGTAAATAGTAGATTGCGGTGAGTTGCGGTAGATTGTGGTAGGTTGCAGTAAATTGCGACGCGGTAAATTGCGGTACCGCATAAAAGAACAGTGCCCGAATATTTTGATTTCATTTTAACAACACTAATTTAATTTTAACTATGTAAAATGATAAGAATCTTAAGTTAAGATGATTAATAATCATCTTGAATTTCACCTTAAATCACTCAAAAAAATTAAATATAATGATATTTAATTCATTATAAAGATATATTTTACTACTTCAAGGGTTATTATGACTTATAAGTTATATAAAAATATAGATTTATTTATATTTTTTCATAAACATAAAACTATGCATAAAATATACATTATCTAATATAGTTGATAAAATAAGGCTGTTATTTTTATTTGTTGACCTAACTAATAAGTGTTATCATCTTATAATTGATAAATATATATAATTATTAAAAAAATATAAATAAAAGTTAGAAAAATATGAATTATGGACAATTCAAGATATTTATTAATCATCTTGATGCAAGATCATGCGTGTCATTGTCCATATAACTATACTTAACGCCTGTGCCTTTTTTTTTCTGTTTTGATGTTTTTGCTTTTTTGGTATTTCTTTTTCTTATTGTTGTTAGGGTTCTATTCTTTTTGGTAAATCGGAGTTTGAGTAGGGTATTATGATTTATATTCTTTTCGGCATTTTTGACTTTGAACAATCGCAAATAAGAAAAGAAAAAAGATTACCCTTTGGTCCCATATACTTCCTCATGAATTAGATGTCTTTTTTTTAGGTCGTATATCAACAATCTCCCAATATATTACAATCTTACAACATTAAATAAGTCAAAACCATGGTTAAAAGAAACACATTTAAAGCTCTTTGGCATCAAAACTTCGTACAATCGCTTTAACTTCACATTATACACCTTCCTTGTTCGATTTATTAGATGACTCCGATTAATTCTATTTTTTTATGACAAAGTTCAGGAAATTTATTCCATATTCAAAATAACTTTACAAACATCTTCTATAATAAGACCCGAGATAAACTGAAGCTCATAATTCACCCAAGCTAGATTTAATAACCAAATCAATAGGTTGAAAATAGGTAAAAAATGAGCAACCTTATTTCTCGTCTTCCTAACATGAAAGACATAACAATAATCAAAATGCTCAGGTTAAACAAGAATATTGCTAACAAAAGAATCAACTTCAAAACAATTAATCTCGCATTTCTTCATCTTGGACATCAAATTTCTGGAGTCTCCTTCAAACATTATTTTCTTCCACGCAAATGCCCTGTTCTTTTATGCGGTGTGTTGCAGTATAGCGTGGTATGGTGTGGTGAAATTGTGGCGGGTATGGTGAAATTATGGTGGGTTATTGGTAAGTTGTAGTGGGTTTTTTGTATATATATAAATATTATATTGGTAATTGTGAAAAAGTAATTGGAAAAAGTGAGTAGAAATATTGTATTGTTTTTGGATAATTAAAAAAATGGTTGAAAAAGTATTGTACTAGAAAAAGTAAGTTGAGAAAGTATTGATTGAAAATTTATATTAAAGATATATAATAAATTTGAAAAAGTAATTTGTGGTGGGTTGAGGTGAATTGTGATGGAATGGTATGTTGTGGTAGATTGTGGCAAAATATAGTGAGTTATGACACCGCAGATTGTCAGCCGCATAAAAGAGCATGACCAAAGTTCCCAAGGTGTATTGAGACTTGAGAGCAAACCTTGGCACACAGAAGTATGCACCAGCTCTCCTTTAAAATTCCTGATAACCCACTAGATTATAAATATTATCCCCTCTGTTAATTGATTCCTTCATCAATTATTACAAAATCAAACTTAATAATTAATTAATCAAAACATTATAACGTGGTCTTATATTAAACAAAACTAGATCACGTCATGTCATGTCATGATGGATAGAGTTTGATGCCTTGTTCCTTTCATAACAGGACATTCCCATTTTTATAAAATTTATTTCATTAGTTTATCTATGTATATACTCCGTAGTATACGTAATCTTAATTAACAAATACAAGGAAAAGCGCCCCTTTAAACACGTTTAGCACCATACTTAATTAGCATTATTAAAAACAAAATAATAAACTAATACAAAAAGAAATCAAACAAAAAGAGAAAAAAAACACATGTACGTCATGCTCTGATTATTGTCAATTTATGAAGGAGAACAAGATGAGATTTTGATTGTTGAGTTTTATAATTAAGGAAACTAATAAGATTTGTTTTTTTTCCAGGCCAACTAATAAGATTATTTAATAACTAATGAATGTGTAATGATTATATTATTAATTGGGAGGCCATTTTAACTAATATAGGACTAATTCACATACTATCCCATATTTAATGCTTGTACTATCTCTGTCCCTTTTTAATTGTCCAATTACTTAATTTTTCCGTCCCTTTTTATTTGTCTAATTACCTAACTTTTACATTTTCAATAACTATAATACCCATTTTACCCCTAATAAATACACTTTTTACATATTTTCAAGGGTATTTTCAAGGATATTTTTGACAATGTATCAATCTTTTGCTCTATTCCCTATATTTCTTGGTTTTGTAAAAGTAGTTTTAGGGACAAATAATCAGGGACGGAGGTAGTACAAATTTACCAGACTTATTTAGGGCTTTAATATTATTCTTTAATTGATCGGTCAAAATTTATAAAGTTTGATTACATAATTTCCAAAGACGACAAATAATATGGAACGAAAGAACTGCGTCCTATTTTCCTATTTATAGAGTACATGATTTTTTTTACTTTCTATCATTTTTAAATTTCTACTTATTATTTTCTCCCGGTGCATTATTAAAAAGAATCAAAATATCATGTTGTCGACCCAGGAAAATTCTCGAAAGTGAAGTACTGCTCATATTTGACAATAGAGGTGTCTTAGTCTTTAGCTAGGAGATTCAAATTGAAATTTTATTTCATAACTTTTATTAATTTAAATTCTTCAAATAAAAACTCTGAATTTTATTTAATTTTCAAAAATAACTATTAACTCGGGAAGTGATAGAACGAAAAGAAAAAAGGGAATGGATTGAGAGATACCCGAGACCAAATCAAGGTCATATGACCAAACCACCATGCAAACTCGTATGGCGTTGGACAGAGACTCCCATATCTATCTCGAGGCTCTCTGAGCCAGAGTGAGGCCTCTAGGACACTGGCCCACTGCCCATATGGGCACGTATGACAATGGACCAAAGATCTTCAGTCTGCCACAAAGACACAAGACCAAATTCGAGGCATATGCCAAGTACATCGCCACAGTAACCTGTATGGCGTTAAACAGAGACCTAGGAGATCTATCTCTGAGCCACGAGGACACTCGGCCACCAGCTATTAGGACCCGCATAATAGTGCGCCTGAGGCCTTCATTTGTAACGTTTTTTTCGAAATATTAATTTTCTAAGTAACTGAAACTTTATCAAATTACAATAAAATTTAAGGGAGACAGATGAATCAAATTAAATAAATTATAGAGTTGGCAATTAATTTTTGGTGAGGATTAATAAATTTGAAACTATGCTTCATAAACTATGAACCATGAGATTCAGATCCAAGGTAAAGTTACGAATTCGAAAATAAATACCTTCAAATTGGCTCGTTCAATGAAGGAACTCTACTAAATCAGTTAATTTAAAGTAAATGAGTAGAAGTCGAGAACTAATTTAATTAGTTTTAACTACTTAGACCTTATTCTTTCAGAGTGTATGATGTTAGGAGGGTGGAATGTGGAAAATGTTGGAAAAGTTGTGTATGTGTCGGTAGGTAAGACAATGTTTGGAAAGTTAAGTCAAATCAGTCACATCACTTATTCAGTATATGAGATTTATAAATATATGTTATGTAAGATAGGTAAATAAGTATAAGTAGTGTGGGCAAGGTAGCACAAAGTAAAAAAAACGTAAGCATAAGGAATAAACAAGGACAACAAAAGCTGACATTAGAAGGAAGTGGAATAAAGAAGGAAAAGTTGTGTACATGCCGGTGACTCCGATTTAACAGTTTCTAACCTAGTCTACGCAGGTTTGAGTAAACCAAAAGTTGTCGCTCTCTTGGTGTTATTTCATTCATTCCACAGTTGCATCTAGATGTGTCTTTTAGACCTAAGTCAAATGACAACAGGACATGTCGAGAGCTGACATTAGAAGGAAGCGGAATAAAAAGGCTTGTTAAAATCTAAGTGGAGGAGGGTTATGGAAGCTACTCACAAGGCTAAGTTTACATCTAATGGAACTCCTAGAAAGTTCAAAGATTTTATAGATATAAACGCGGTGCTAGCTCGCAAGAGGATTATGGTGATAAAAGTCTGTGGTAGAAAGGCCATTGGTGCTGATCGTGCGGCCGACGAACACTACAAGATGGTTGCTACTAAGAAAGGAAAAAAAAATTTTGATTTTCTTCTCGAAGTGGTTCTGGTAGCATGTGTGAGATAATAGTTTGTATCTTTTTGCTCTTGGGTTATGTCTTATTGTCTTTTTTTGTTGTTTTATGTAGCATTTCTGTTGCAAATTTTAACCTTTACATAGCTTTTACTATTCAAAAAAGCATCAGTAACATTTTTTGTTTACTTCTTTCTCCGATTTTTTTCCCAAATCATTGCTTCATAGTTCATTATGTGTTTTTAGATCGTAATATACCTATTTTTTTGGGGTCTTAGATCGTAATATACTTACCTTTATTATTGGATACTAATATACCAACTTTTATACCAAGCTAATTTTAATGTACTTACCATAATTTTAATGGCGGTGAATCAATGTAAAGGATGATTTAAGTGAGCTTATAATATTGGTTCTTTATGGGTCTCAGGAAGTTTTCACTGTCTGCCACATTATCCTCGAGAGCAGTTCACTACCACTTAAATCATGTCAACTACATTAAAATCACTTAGGTATAAAGATGGGTATATTGATATCCAATAATAAATGTGAGTATATTACGATCCAATACCTCAAAAGGTGCGTATATTATGATCCAAAAATCTTCTTTAAATATTAATACATTCAACACTCTTATTTTATTATTTATATATAGCTGGTTGACTTATTAGTTCTATATAATAGTTTTCAATGCATTATTATATCTCCTTATAAAATTATTCTTTGGATTGGTACCTCTTTCCAATCCAATCCAATCAAACCAATCCAAACTTTACACAATTCTCCAAAAAAGTTTTCTCTCTAAAAACACAATTCTCAAAAAAAACATCACACCTTATCCAATATAATTCAATCCAACACATTTGATGGATTGGATTGGATTGGATTGGATAGATTATGATTTTTTTTGGGAAATTATGTTTTTAGATAGGAAACTTTTTTTGGAGAATTGTGTAAAGTTTAGATTGATTGGATTAAATTGGATTGGATTGGATTGGATTGGAAAGAGTTACCAATCCAAATAATAAATTATTTAATAAAATACAATCTAACGATGATGCAAGTTAACACACGTTGTACAATTTCATACGCGCAAAAAATACGCAGTTTACAGGGGAAGCACCATGAACAAGCTCAAAAGTTTTTTCAAAAAGTTTAAAAAGAGAGGGTTTGAATTTAACAAGGGTAGCAATTAGCAAATGATTAAAAAAAAGAAAAAACAAAAAGGTGGGTCAACAAGAGAAAGAAAAAGGAAAATAAGAGGTGGTGGCCCAGGTCAAGTTGAAGTTGTGCAAGTATATTCTGGCAACCGCGTAAATACAGCTTACATCCCTCTTCCCTTCTATCTTCTTCGTCATCATCATCAACTCATCATTATATGGGTTTATATTTATTTTAATCAATTAGCCCATTCTCTATAATTATATTATATATTTCTTGAAATAAAATTATCCACAAATCTAATTTTATATAAATAGTTACCGCTTAGCTTCATTAATGTAATAAAACTCCTATGTATAGGATGCAAATACTAACACACGATTAAAATAATATTCATTAATTTCTTATAAATAATATTCATTAGTTAGTCTTTCTTCCACCAAATTACTAATCAAATATATCAGTACAACTAATATAAAAAGAATATATATTAAAGTAAAATTTAAGAAATATTAACGTGTAAAAATCCCATAAAAAATATAGTAGTTCTATGGAATATAATTATAGATAAATAATTATTAAAAAATTAATATATTTTTATTTTGAAAATATGGTTTTAAACTTGACTCTTAATTTACATATTAAAATTTTGTTATAGTGTTTTCCCGCATATTGGTCATTGTAAAATAAGAATGTCACAAGTTATATAAATAAACTATATATATTATTCAAAAATTAGTATCAAATAATTATTTACACTAAAAAATTATATTATATTAAGATATTACAATTTTTTTAAAGATATTTTTCTAAAGTTATAATTTACTCTTAAAAATAAATTAGCTAAACTAATAAAAAAACTAGTTAATAATTATAATTTGAAGAGGTTGACTTGTCCATACATATACTCTATACATATCTTATGCATATGTATAATGGAGGGGTGTTAATGAACAGGAACAGGAGTCATTTGAATTGAAAAATAAAATGAATGGAAAGAAGGAAGTTTAAAATAAAGAAATGAAAAGGCAAAGTCAAGATAGAGTTGTGGATGGATGGATGATTCATTGATTCTGTGATTCATCATTCATCCCCTGTTAATAAACTATCCATAGTATGAAGGAGTAGAAAGAAAGTGATATTTTATTGGTCCAATCTCATTCTCAGGGGATGGATGGGTGGAAGGGAAGCCCAGGACGTCGGACGTGTGTGTCTTGACCCTTGACTTTGTCTGCTTTTGCTTTCAGAATCACAACACAACACAACACAACCCTATCTTTGTCTTTCTTTTTTCTTTTGCTTTTTAAATCACCGCTGCTGACTAGTTATGGCCTGTGTTGTCACGGGCTCATCACTCATCCTCATCCAATGTGAACTCCACACGGACTTAGGGTATTACTCAATATTTTTTCATATTTTACCATAATTTACTACTATAATCATTATTAATATATTTTTTCATTTTTCTCTCTCTTCATTTTTTTCTTTTATTTTTCACACTCGTTCTTCTCACCTATCATATCAACCATATTTTTCACACATTTCACCATATCATTCTACAGCGCATCACACTTCCTCAATTTCATCCCACCGCACCATTTCCGCATCTTACTAACCGCATAAAAGAATAAGGCCTTAAGACTCCAACTTTTCCTCTCATCTTATTCAAATATTTTTCTTTTATAATATAAACAGTATGATTCTTAATAATATTATATATATACTTTTTACAGTTTTTACTGATATTTTCTTATTAGGAAGCTAACACAAATAGTAATAGGATATTAACTTCACAAATAAATTCAGGTCTTGACCTGATCAATAGTTTAAACATTCTATATTCACAACAATAATCTAAATTTTAAGAGTGTTAAATTTAAATAGTATAGTATACATAGAGCTTCGAGCACTTTAACACGTATAATACAAAAGTTAAACAAACTTCGCTACAATGTCGATCATTTTACTACTTAAATCCAACACCCCTAATTCTCATATTAGTGTTTTTTATCACCGATTTTGTATTATTGTTTGTAGAAAAAATAAAAGAAGGATGTGGATGAGAATTTTCCAGATATACATGTGTGTTAAAGATTATCTTCACTCTTTAGACTTACTTGCGTTCTTTAAAGACTTAGTTTCGAACTTTCTAATAACTCTAGAAAGGTGCAATCAAAACCCTAAAGAAATGTGTATCAAGAAGGAATGAAGGTGAATGAAATGAAGTGCATGAAGGGGCACTAAATGAGATAGTATAGGATATATCAAGACATCTCTTAAAGTGGATAGTTGTCTTATCATCTAGATAATAATGATAATAATTAGTATTATTCATAGATAATGGCATATGATAATATGCACAAACTGTTTAAGCAATGCAAAACCAACAACTGGCACTGTTAGGATTGACACTGACCATACCAAGCCAGTATGGGCCTTCTTGCAAGCCAACATTGCTCCTGCAATCTTGATTTCTTATTTGTAGCTTAACAGTTAACACGGTCTTTATTGAGGACAACATGGTCCATATCGATTAGTCTGGTTTCTCCTTTCCTTACTCTCAGTTTCGTGTCATGGTTTTTTTTTTTTTTTTTTGGAGAGGGTAAGCAAAGTATAATTAAGCCGCCCTTCTCTCAAGGGTTCGACTTAACCTATCTTCAGATAAGATACAATAAAATTCCTTGTCTAAAGAATTGATGTTCCTAAAGTCTCGTGTCATGGGTTGTGTTGTCGTTAGTTAGTCTTGTTTGGCTTGGAAAGCCATCCCTTGGCTTTCCTTTGGTTTGTTCACACCATTTGGGAGTAATTGCCTTAGAAACTTTAACTTATAATACTACCAAACACTTATTTCTTGGAAAATATTTTTTTCCCTACTAGGAAAAGTTTCTAAAAAGGAGTACTTTATAGTGTTTTTTTTTTCAACTAGGGTAAATGGGATTAAATTGGCCCATCCTTTACAGGGTAAATGAAAAAGAGGGCTAATTCGCGGTTAGAAACCTCCTATCTCGGGATCAGTAACTAACCAAAAAAGACCAAAGTCTCCCAAAAAATGAGAACCTAAACAACTTAAAGTTAAAGTAACCTACCTACTAAAACGAAAACGAAAAAAAAATAAAAAACAACAAAAAAAGATACAGAACTCAAAACAAAACAAAAGGGATGAACTATCCTTTCAAGAAAGAGACCCAACGCACGACTCAACTTTTAAGAAGGTGAGTCGTCATTTTCACTAAAGACTGTGAAAGCTCCGCTGCTCTGCATTGACCAACTCAATAGTGAGAAAGATCGAAGATTCAAAGAGAGAACCGTAGCAATTTGTAACCTATAAACCTTCTGGAGTTTTGGCTTCCATGGAGTAAGCTCTAGAGATTAAACAAGCACAAAGAAAAGAACAAAAGAAGGAAACACTTGAAGTGGGTGAACACCAACTATGCTCTTCCCTTGAAAGAAAACAGCTTCCAGCATTAAGCTTAAAATCTTGAAAGAAAGCCATCAAAAGTAACATCTCCTGAACAATCATAAGAGAAAGGTGATTCTTGGACTTCCCTAAATCGGCTTCAGAATCGTCGCCGGGAGAGATACCGACACCACCCTCGGTCACCACCTATAGAGAGAGAACGATCGTAGACCAAAATATCGAACAAACCAAACTCGAGCAACAACACCAAGAATGAGACAAGGCGAAAGAACGGCGATCGGATCTCCATAGTTGGAGATGGTCAGAAACAGGGCCCAGAAACCAATCTTCAATTAAAGAGAAAGACGGAAGGCATAAAAGAAAAACCCCATGTAGAGCAATGATGGAGAATCAGAAGTGAAGAGGGGGTTGAGTGGGTGGGGGGGGGGGACTCTCATACCCAAAAAACTCACAAACACCCTCACTCAACAACCTATGGAACTCTAGAGAGACGGAAGAACCCCTCTCTGTGCTACACGAGTACTTTATGGTGTTTGGTTTATATTTAAAATCATAGAAATATTTGTAGAAAAATTATTTGAAATGTTCAAACTACCATTGTTTATTAATTTGTAAAAATAGTTTTCAAGGATATTTTGAAAGTTAAACTATAAATAATTTTCATTTCTCATGGTAAAAAAAAAAAAACTTTCCTAACTTCTATGTGGAAAAGTGTTTCTCATCTACCATAGGAAAATAATAAAAAATAATAAAGTTTGGTCGACTTGGGAAAATTGATTTACTTTTTCAGGAAACTCATATTATTTAAGGGCTACTACCGACATTTTTTTTACCGATAATTTGTTTATTTATTTACAATGATACATTGACCCATCGACTATGTCCCTCCTACAAGGTATAAATCCAACAAGTTTAAAGGGCGGGGCAAAGGAGTACAACATCATGATATCATGATGTTTACAAGGAGCATCTAAGGGTACCAATTAATAATTTTCACTAATGGAGTGTTTGGTTCATGGAGTTTCCTAGGAAAGTTTTTCAACTTTCCTAAATTTATCAAAATTTCCCATGTTTGGTTGCAAAATAAGAATAAGAAAGTTTTGTGGTGGGTCCCAATATTTTCCTATGTTAGATGGGAAAATGTTTCCGATGGAAGGGGTTGGGAAAGTTTGTTTCCCATGAGAAAGGGAAAGTATTTTAATCAAACTTCCCAAAGTACCCCCAAAAAACTATTTTATAAATTAAAAAAATGAGGGTAATTTAGACATTCCTACAAATTTTTCTACAAACTTTCCTATGATTTCAAGTGTAAACCAAACACTGTGAAATATTCTTTCCCATGAAAAATTTTCCCAGTAAAAACTTTCCTAGAGAAAACTTTCCCAGGAAATATTTTCCCGGGAAATAACCAAACACACCATAAAGAAATTGTGGTCATTGGAATTTCAATCCTGAGGAAGGTAAATTTGCTACTCTTACATCACTTGAGCTACAGGCTCATTGTACATTTTTACCAATAATAAGCCCCAATTATATCAATTTTTATTTAAAATGTGAGTTCAGTTTAAGTTTTTAATAAATAAAATTTGTTTCTTCGTACATAAGGCCCCGTTCTTTTATGCAGCTGGTTGGTTGCAGTTCCACACCGCCGCACCACAACTTTCCATATTCCACCATAACCCACCACAATCCACTACAACCCACCACAATCTAGCAACTCACTTACAATTATTTACTCCACAACATTCCACAATCCACCACAACCTTCCATATTCCACCACAATTTTCCCCAACCTAGCACAATTTTCAAATTTCCACCACACTGCACTGTAACCAACCGTATAAAAGAACGGGGCCTAAGAGTATTAGTTATTTGAAAGTTAAATTTCATATTTATGCTTTAGATCTACAACTATTCGTTTAAGATTTTTTATAGTAGGTGATGTTTGTCATTTTGTAAATGAAATCGTTTTATTTGGTTAAAAATTTAATATAATTTTTTATGTTTATTTTAATATAAAATTCGATTCTAATAATAGGCAAATGTTAAAATGGGAAGCCATATTAATCTTCCATAAAATTAATTTTTAAAATTTTATCACAATTAATCTTTTAACATTTATATTAATCTATTGTACGGAACTATTATAATATGACTGATCTAGAAAATAAGAAAATATGTAAAGCATGATTCTATAAATTTTTGAAAAAAATTACTAATAAAAGATAAGAATTAAATTGGAATATAAAAGGCAATCACAAACTTTAAAAATACTCGATTTGAAAAATTAATGCAAAAGAAACCATATGGAATATTGCTATCTTGGAATTTCTATTTTAATTTTATGGTTAGGCCGACCTTGAGTTTGACTCATTGACTCTTCAACAGTTCCAACCTACATTGACATTTATGTCCCCCTACCACCTCCCCTTGATTGGCACATTTTCAAAAGAGCCATTTTCTAAGCACTGACGCACTTTTGCAGTTGTGCACATCCATATTTAATTTAATTTATTCCCTCCGTCCCAATTAATTTGCCCAATTTTATTTTTTAGGTGAAAATTTTTAAATTTTAATCTTTAAGTTATCAAATTATATGTTGAACTATTATATAAGACTAACATTATTAAATTTGTGATGAAAAATAGTTTTATTTAAATATAACATTATTAATTTTGTGTAAATAAAATATAAAAAATTAATGGTCAAAGAATTATAGCGAACATCGTAAAAAAGCAAAGGGAACCAATTAATTGGGACGGAGGGAGTAATTTATTTATAATACGAAAATGATAAACATTTTGACATAAGATGACTCTTAACTATCTTGCATTTCTTCTAAATTACTAATAAAGTGAAATGTAAGTGTATTTAAATCATTCTAAAGGTATGTTTCATTATTTTTAGGGTTACTACAACTTATAAACAATTTAAAAATAATTATTTATTTATATTTATTTCATAAATATAAAACTATGTATAAAATGTGAATTTTTTACTATGATTGATAAAATTAGGCTATAATTATATTTTTCACCTAACTAATAAGTATTATATTATTATAATTGATAAATATATATAATTATTAAAAAAAATATTAATAAAAATTACAAAAATATAAAATATAAATAATTCAAGATGGTTAAGAACCATCTTGAGTCAAGATGGTTATCATAGTCCTTTATAATATTAATTGATTGAATCTCAAATCGTCTCCCCACCTTCCTCGAACTCCCTTTTTAGCCTCCGGCAATTGGGTGTGGTGGTAGTGAACCCCACCTTCCTCTTTCCTCGACCAGTCAATCCATCTTTCCGTCTCTCCACCCTATTTAAACCCCCCTTTCTCATTTCTTGACTCCCAGACTCAGAAATTCACCCCTTCTCTCTCCTCTCTCTCTCTCTGAATCCTTCTCTGGATTGAACGAACAAGTGATTCCGAATTGAATTGAAGAACAAGTTTTCTGCAACTACGCTTGAATTGAATTAAACTTGCGATTGAGAAATGGATTACTCGAGTTCACCATCGAATTGGCTGATGAGCTCTGCAGCATCTGCTTCCTTGGAATTGGAGCTCAGCAATGGCGGAAGCACTCTCCCGCTCTTCGATGATTCTCCTGTTCGTGAAAATGGCGTCTCTAAGAAGATTGATCTTCAGCAGAGTGGATCCTCCATTGAAGTCGCCAGCCAACTCTGGCCTAACAAAGACGAGGTATCTTAATCAGTCTTACATCATTGATTCATTATACATCTTGCTAACTATTTCCGATATATCTGAACTTATTTAGAAATCGTTTTTAAATCTGAGCAATGATATAGTTCAGAGAGTTGTTGATTGAAGATGATGAGGTTTCACTTCTTGCACGTTTCACTAATGATTTTTTAAATCTGATTAATAAAAAAGTTTGGAGAGTTGTTGATAGAAGACGACAAAGTATCGGATCGTACCTGATTGTCTGGAGATTTTCATTTTTCACATTTAAAAATCATTTCACACGAACTTCAGATTGCTATTTTCATTTGTGATTCTGTTTAAAGAGTTGTTGATTGATTATGACGATGAGTTTAACTTATTGTTAAAATTCGTTATGATAGGCGGGAACATTGGTGGAAGAGCTGAACAGAGTGAACGCAGAAAACAAGAGACTGACGGAAATGTTAACGGTTGTGTGTGAGAATTACAATGATTTGAAGAGGAAGTTGATGGATTACATAAGTAATGGTGCTACTACTGAGGCTGGCAATCTGAATAAGAAGAGGAAGACGGAGAATTTCTCTAACGGTAGCCAGAAAATTAACAGTAACGGGACTGTTGGAAACAACACTGTTGAGAGTACTTCTAGTGACGAAGAAGATTCTTATGGAAAGCCAAAGGAGTTGGAGACTGTCAAGGCCAAAATTACTAGGGTTGCTGTTCGAACCGAAGCTTCTGATTCCAGCTTGGTAAGTTCGTCTTCTTCATCGAGTTTTCGAAATCTTACTCGTATGATTATACATAGCATAACCAAATTCATCCGTGAATTGTTTTTAGTTAATAACTCTTTTTGTTGGATGATGCAGATACTTAAGGATGGATATCAATGGAGGAAATACGGACAGAAGGTGACCAGAGACAATCCTTGCCCTAGGGCTTACTTCAAGTGCTCATTTGCACCTGGTTGTCCCGTTAAAAAGAAGGTAATTAATCACTGAATCAAGTAACTCTAAATTTCCATTTTGGACACAAAATCAATAAAAATCCACCACATAGTAACGCCAACCTTAGACATCAAAATCAACTAAAAAACAATTGATGATAGATAAATAACAACCTACAGCATAAAGGATAGAGTGTTCGTGAAGATTTTGAACAAACATCAAAATCAACTGCACAACGATAAGGAGTAATACTAACGCCAACTTGTCTAAATTTGTCCCATATCTTAACAAAACCAATAAAATGGCACAGTATATGCGTCGGTCTCTAGAAAGTCAAATTCAATTGATGTTAATAGGTGAACAAATCATAAATGCAATTTGGATTTCAGCTAAATTTCCTCCTTCTACGAAATTCCTCAGGTCCAAAGAAGTCTCGATGACCAATCAATGCTGGTAGCGACATACGAAGGGGAGCACAACCATGCACCCCCAGCTCAGCCGGAGTCATCAGCACCGGGTTCGGGGGCGGCCCGGGCCCCGGTCCCAACCATCGGGTCTGCAGGGCCCACGGTAGCATTGGTCCAGGCTCAGCCCAAGCCCAAGGTCGAGCCCAACCACGAGACACCCATCCTGAGCTCCCAGCCCATCAGAATGATGAGCAGTCCAAGCACTTGTAGCCAGACCCAGGCCCAGATGATGAAGTTCAACTCATCGGAATTCCAGAAGCTTCTGGCGGAGCAGATGGCCTCCTCCTTGACAAAAGATCCCAACTTCACCGCCGCCCTAGCCGCCGCCATCTCTGGGCGGCTCGGGCACCGGAGCTCCAGTGATTGATTAGTGTCTTGTTTGGATTGGACCTGTCAATCGGAAAATCGGTTCGAGTTGGGTTTTCAGTTCGGGTCTCGGGTTACTTTTGACGGGTCTATAATTTGGATGGGTGATCCGTGGTTGGTTGGTTGTCACTCAATTGGCATGAGGATTGCATGGTTGGTGGAGGCTATAGGCTTGTCAAAGTGCAGCGTTTTGGACTGGAAACAACGAGAAAAAGTAAGATACAAAAGGTCGAAAATTCAAAAGGATTGGATTGAGGTAGTTGACATTGAACTTGTTCATCATTTGTCAGTAGGGACAATTTTTTGGATGCCAAATTTGAATTGGTAATTTGTACAGGGTTTGTTCGGTAGTGATTAGCTTAGGGTAGGGCAAAAATTTGCTTGTGAGTGAAAAAAAAAGGGTAATGCTATTTATCGCCCCCCTTTTTACTAATGTCGCCCCCCAAAAGACGATTTTGCCCTTTATATAATTCAACTCACCTTCTCTCTAAAACTCTCTCTCTCTCTCCTCTCTCTTTCTCTCTCTAAAATTCTGATTTATTTTAGAAATTAAACCTAAAATGTCAATAGAAGGTGGTAATTCAAGTGAAGAACAAGAGGTTAGTTTGTAAAATTTAAATTCTAAAAAAAAAAAATAGAATGAAAAATTTTTCCGGAAATGCACGGTTGCCGCGGTCATTTGGTGCATGCTGCCGCCATGCGGCGCTGCGGTAAATGCTTTCCGGAAAAATTTTTCGTTTTTTTTTTTAGTTTTTATAAAATGTTTATATTATTGTTTATGTAAAAAATATTATTTATTTATTTATGTTAATATTATTAATGTAATAAATGTCGTTAATTATAATTGTTATGTAAATTTTGTTAAAACATAATATCATAAATAAGATGTTTAGAAGTGTTGTTATTATTATTATATTATGTTAATTATGCTAATTTTTATTGTTAGTATTGTTATTTAAATAAAATTTTTATTAATATTTAATGTTATTAATTATAATTATTATGTTTAAATTATGTTAATTAATATTATTAAAACAAGTTGTTTATAAGTGTTGTTGATATTATTAACAATATTAGTAAATGTTGTTAAAAGTATTATTTATTTATTTAAAATAATATCATTATGGTAAATAATGTTGTTAATTGTTATTATTATGTTAATTATGTTACAATGTTTTTTTTAATAATATTATTATTATGATAATTAATATTAGAATTGTCTGTTATTTATTAATGTTGAAGCTACTAACATTATTATTAATTAGTATACCGATTATTAATAGTATATTAATAATTGTTTTTATTGTTTGTAGGTTTTTGGAGGACTTTGGCGGGACGCGTTGACATTCTCACATTTTGTAACGCAAAATGTGTTGAGTATTGAAGCGTTGCAGTTGGGCCAATGGAGTAGCTGCGACAATCGGTTTTAGGTTTGTGACGCTTCGCATGAGAAAAGATGCCGATAAGGTGTTATTTGAAGTCTTTGGAGTGCGGAAAGTATCGTGGCAAATTGAACGATCTAGATGATGCGGCTCGTCGGAGGACGCCAACGGCGTGCCAATGTAAATTCGCCATTGTTGCTTGGACTCGCAACGAACGGAATGGCAAGTTAGAGTGTGCGACGGTGGCCGGGAAGCACAATCATGCCTTCATCGTACGAGGAAGGGGCGTCATCGCCACGACATCCATTAACCTCTGAAATGAAAGAACATGTCCGGGATATGACCAACACGGGGCGACGATACAAACGTCGTTGAAGATTAGGTTCCCCGCATCTGCGATAAACGTGAAGCAAGTTTACAACGAGCGGGCAAAGATGCGCACTGAGGAATTGGATGGTAGGACGGCTGCGGGACAATGCTTGCGCATGGCGAAACTCGGCGGGTACGTCTCTTTTGTCGATTATGATGACGACGGCGAGCTTCGTCAGGTGTTTTTATGCCATCCTTACTCGTTGAAGTTGCTACGTACGTACCCAAATGTCATTCTCATTGACACAACATACCAAGACAAGGCAAAGTGGCCTTTATGTGAGCTCGTAGGCATGACACCGACGAACCGCAACTTCCAGATAGCTTACTCGTTCATGCGGGACGAGAAGATGGAATCTTATGAGTGGCTATTGTGGAGAGTGTATGAATTGTTGGGTACCGATTTAATTCCATCCGTGTTTGTGACGGACAAGCAGGATGCTTTGTTGGGGGCTGTCGCCAGGGTTTACCCAAATGTGCATCATCTTTTGTGCGTGTGGCATATTGCGAATGATGTGGAGATCAAAGTGAACGCCCCATCGGGGCAAGAAGCTCGGACTCGGGCTTCATTTCAGACATCATTTCTGGAATGGCCTTGTACATGCGAAGACAGTTGGAGATTTCAATGTCAAGTGGAAAGAGGTTGTTAACGCGTGGATCGGGCAAAACAAACCGATAATTGATTATCTTACGGAACGTGGGTGAGTCATAAGGAAAAATTTGTTTGTGCTTGGACCGACAACGTACCTCATACGGGAACATGCCACTTCAAGAGTTGAGCCGATTCATCACTAAAGTATTATATCGGCGATTCAGGCACCTTCGATCGTGTGTTTGCGAAGATTCACTTTCACTTGGAGAATCAACATACGGAGATTAAGAGGAGCTTGAGCGATCAAGGAGCACGCACAGGGAATTAGGTCGATCACATTTCTTTAGGAATTTGCACGGAAGAGTATCTCATCATGCGTTGGACCTTATGTCGTATGAGCTCAATAAGATGCTGGCGATGAGGTATGAAAATGAATGCTACTTATGCGATCACCTGGTGTCGAGGACCCACCTTCTCGTCGCGCGTGTTTTATGATGGAAGTTTACGAATCTGGAGAGCCAATTCCGCTGACACGGATAAATGTGTTTTGGAGACAACTGTCAGTGATTGGCGATGGTGAAGCTGCATGCTCAAATGATATTCCACCAGGTACAGACTTAGAACATTTTGAGGAACTGGCTAACCAGGTTCGGGAGAGTGACCCATCAGTTGTACGACACGTGAACAGTGTCCTCAATGGAAAGTTGAATCCCGACAGTGAGTATATTCCTGATCCGCAGACAAGCCCCCACGGCGGCAGATCAAGACATCAAAATCAACGCGACGCAATCCCGGTGCGTTTGAGTACGACGATCATCGGGACGGTAGCAAGACAACGACGAATTCGTCGAGGAAAAAGGAACCATTCTTCATCGTTGGGATTGGGTCAACAGGTTTGAGTATATTTATAGTTTTTGTTTGGTTTGCAATAGTGTGCATATTTTGTTGTTTATAAATTTATTTAATTTGTTTAGCAGTTATCAACCGGATGCGTCAAGAACCGCTCCGCTCGAGGACGCTTTGCCACATTTCATTCGCCATACGTCGTTGGATGGACGGATGTGGAAGCCGATGGAAACCGTGGGTTCGGGATGCGTGGCGAGGCGGTTACGGATCGTGAAAAGTGGTCAATCGCTAGGGTCTCAATGAGCGAGTTGCGGCGAATGAAAATGCATATGTTTCTGCGTTTTCTAACAGCAGGAGATTTTCCTTGAGACACATGCACGGATTTCTGGCCACTGGCCGGGCCACCCGTTCGAACATTGGATGTCGGCTCAAATGACTTATTTCCACGCGACAACGATGAATATGATGTGGGTCTTCTTGTCAACACCTCCTGGTCCACGATCGCAGACAGCTGAACTATGCATATCAATATTACCCATAAGAGGAGGGCCTAGACTTACGGGACCTGCGAAAGCTCAGGGAATTGTGCGATACAATAACCACTTCATGCTTATACATTTACGGATGACGCCCTCTGCCGATTCATATTGGATGGCGAAGCGACTAGAGACATAATCGCTGAGGGGGGATGAGCCTTTCCAGGCTCGTATTGATAGATGGCAGGCTATTAGGGCCGCTCAACGCCAATGATTGTTGTAGTTGTACCGTTGTATACATATACCCATTAAAAAAACAATAAAAACACAAATTTGAAAACTGACCGCATAATCAGGTAGTTAGTTCAACACAAAGCCACACTTAGTTTAGGGTACAATAAAAACAATGAAATTAAACAACACCATCTACTCATCATCATCATCGTCTTCCTCCTGGGGGACTTCAATGTGCATCTGATGGCACCAACGCCCGTGCAAATCGACCATCTCATCGTACCAAGCACGGTTAATTGTCGCTGTCTCATCGTCCGCTTGGAACTGATGCCTCCCCCGTTGAACTAATGAAGCCCATGTATAGGCCCACTTTTATAAAAAAAAAAATTACAAAAAAAATCGGTCAGATCAATAAAAAATACAACAAAAAATAAAACCACAAAATAATTGATTATGATGAGTGTTTTAGTGTACCTGTTCGTGTGTCGGAAGGTCATCCATTGTCGATTGGCTTGCGGAGGCATTGTTGTTCAAAAATTTGTGTGAATGGCCCGCATACCAGTCGTTGTAGGCGACATCCGACTCCCACGGCACTTGTTTCGTACGGGGCACATCACGCACTGACATTTTGTTGTTGATTGGAAACCCCGCCCAGTCAGCGCTGACGTTAGCCTCCACGAATTCTAGTTTGTAGGGGCCCTTCGCCGGTCGTTCAGCGCTGTTTGGGACTGATAATCGCCGTGGGATATGTTGTAGGTGCCCTAACTGCCGAACGACACGATCGGGCATGTACAGCTCAGTGATGTCGTATGCACGAATGCCTCCATTGTACAACGTCCTGGTACATGACTTGTACGGGGCAGGACCGTACGGGGCCCAACTCACACGATCCGGCGTCAACGCATCCAAGGAGGCCCTCAACTGTCGCAGGCGCTGTCCCGAACTTGGCTGGCGGATGGGGGACCACCTGCTCGCCCGAGGCCCATTAACAGGCTGCTCCGCGTGTGGCCTAAAATCAGGAAAGTACTCGTAGATCCAGGCCTGCAGCAGGGTCAAACACCCGGCCATCTTGGTATCCGCCTGCCGCCGCCATCCCTAGTGGCGGTAAAGGAACGCCAAGGTCACCGTCCCCCAAGCAATGCGATCAACGATAACATCAGTGCTAGGCCACGGATGCTGCCTAATTCTATCCCTCGATTTGTCCACAAGGATAGTGTTACCGAGCATGCTCAACAACCACGCCCGTATCCTATGGGGAATGGGAAACGGTCGTTAAACCGATCCTCAAATGGGAGTCACTATGCCACCCTTGTCATAAGTGCTATCAGCCTTCAGCTCCGCCATTGCTTTTTCAAAAATCACGGGCACGTACTGGTTAACGACTTCCCGAGGAAGTCCTTCAGGCATCAAGCCATCAACTGCAAGACCCAATATATGTTGCACATCATGCAACATGATCGTCATTTCACCAAAGGGAAGGTGAAATGTGTTTGTGTCGGGTTGCCACCTCTCAACGAACGCCGAGATCAACGCCGAGTCGATGTGATCGTACATCGCCGTGAGTTGGTTATTAGGATTCTTCCGGTGCGGCTGGCATTGAGTTCCAATCGTGCGTGTCGACCACAACTCCTCAACGCATTCTTCTTCGTCGGCAATCAAGGACAACACGAGGCGACGCCGCGACCCTCCCATATTACCCGAGCAATGTGACCTCCAAAGTCGGGTATCAATGAGGGAATTGCGGGTCCCCGAACGTTACCACCAATCTTCCAGAATTGTCGGCGCTCGCTTCCTCTTCGATATCATCGCTCTGGACCCACGTCACGATGCGAACCGCCCTGCCCACCCTTTCGAATTGGGGCAAACTTGCCGGATGCATCCCTCATCGGCATGAAACCTGATGGCCTGTAACCTGGCCCAGTAGTCGAAAAATTGGCGACGGAGGTCGGGATCATCTGCATCTCGGGCTCCCCTGTCTCATCGTCCCCCGACTAAGATGTTTTTGAGCCGCTAGACTCACCCATGGTTGAGTTGGTCAACGAAATCCATGGCCTGACTACCCGTGTCCTCGGGCTGGCCCCCCGCTGCATCCCCTGCATCCGTACCACGTCCAGCACGGCGAGTTGACGCAGTCACATTGCGTCTGTGGGGGTCCCCAGACTCACCCCCCCTCCAACCACTCACAAGTCGATTCGCCCGGTCCAGAAACCCGCGGCCCTTGCCCTTCCCTACCATTTTAGATCACCTGCAAAATGAAGACATACATAACAACCAAAATCATTTAAGTCGCAAGAATATGCGCAAATGGGTTAGCGTGTGTTGGTTACCTAAGTCGTGTCACGAGGCAAGAGGATCATGTTATTGTCCAAGGAGAGTGTGTTGTTTAACTGTTAATATATGGTTGAAAAAGACTTTCGTCACCGCATCGACTTCTCGTTTAATTGTTTGGTTCCCAAAAATAGCATCGCCGCCATGAAATACGAGGTCTACAGTGCTCTGGGAGTTAGAAGCATATCAGATTCGATACAATGTAATGTTTCTTGTTGTCCCACCAGGCTGCACAATAGAAACATTGCATTGTACCGAATCTGATACGCTTCTAACTCCCAGACCACCAGACTACCAATTTCATCACGACAAATGGCTACTTGGGGACCAAACAGATAAACAAGAGTTGATGCGGGCATTGATTAACCTTCTCAACCATACATTATCAGGTTACAACACACACTCTCCTTGGACACTAATATGACCCAAAACTCAACCTCTTTCTTTCACGTATACAACTAACATACAATAACTATACATTAACATAATTATTATCCTAACGTACCATCACAAAATAACCTATATATCCACTTACGTATCAACTGGTTGTTGAGTACTTAAGTTATTAAATGGATGTGACATAACTATTATGTCATCATTTGGAGTTATTAGTACATAAATTGACAATTAAGTTGGATTATGAATAAATTACCCATACCAACTATATACGCCAACTTACTTACAAATAACAACCAAAATCATCCAACCTCAACATCCTTCTAACACAACTACATATAAACTATTCGGAATATACACTAACCCATAAACTTAGCCCTACATCACAATTACCATTTTTTACTAAGCCAATTAATCACTAACATTAACACATGGTTAATCACTAAATAATATTAACGCATTAAATATTAACAACGAATCAATATCACTGATATTAATCACTACTAATTGTCATATTAACACATGCATAACATTAATATTGATATTAACAATATTAATTTTCATAACACAATATTAATAAAAATAATACAATTAATCACTAATAATTATCAAATTAACACATAATTAACTATAATATTCATAATAACAATATTAATAATTTTCATATTTAATAATAACAATATTAACTTTAATAAATATAATATTTAATTTTTATTTATTATTTAACAATAATCTAATAACAATTATTAACAATAATAATATTAATAGCAATTATTATCAATAACAATATTAATAAAAATAACAATAACAATATTAATAAACATAACAATAACAATATTAATAAATATAACAATAATAACAATTAATATTAATAAATAAAACAAAAACGAAAAAATTTAATTCGCACGATCGCCAAGCATGACGCACGGCAAGCCGCCGCGCCATATGTCACCTTTTTTTATATTTTTTTTTTGTTTTTTCGTTCAAAATTAAAATTTACAAAACATAAAACCATAAAATCAAACACAAATTCGAAACATACCTCAAATTCGTAGATTGAATCCCGGTATGAGGGTGGTTTGTGGTGGTTGATGGTTGAGAGCGTTTTTTAGAGAGATAAACTAGAGAGATAGTGGAGAGTGAAGTTATGAGGTTCAAGGGCGTGGGTTGGAAATATTATGCGAAAGGTGGGCGACAATAGTAAAAAGGTGGGCGATGAAAAGCAAGCGGGAAAAAAAAAGAGTAAATAGTTAGTAGGATGATTGATTAGAATGCCATCATTATTATTCTGAATTTCTCGTATATGCACAGATCGGAATAAGAATTTTCTCTCTAGTTTGATTGAAAGAAAAAGTTGCTGAACACCATGGTACCTTTATTGAATTTAGTATCATTTATCATCAACACATATAAGCAAAATGTTATTCGGTAAACCTAGTATTTGTACTAAGGTAAAAATCTATACATATTCTTTTCTGATAATTTTATAAATAGGAGTCTTCAAAATAAAGAAAAGATAAAAAAATTATATAAATATTGAGTGTATCTAATAATTTACCCATACAAGACAACTAAGAAAAATGTCAAATTTTCCTACCATCTACAAATATCATTGGAGTGGAGATTTGAGAAAAAAGAAGCCCCAAATGGAAAAAACTTACTTTCATATCACAATAACAGCCCTCCTCTTTTGTGCCGATGGTAGAGTGTGGATAATGGAATGGATTATGGAAGAATATTAATGAAAAGTGTGGTATAGTATGGTACGGCATGGTAAAATTTGTGGTAAGAATGATTGATGTGATATGTGATGAGAGAGAAAGTGAAAAGTAAAGGAGAAAAGTGAGGAGACAAAAGAGACAAAAGAAAAAGTTATAATTTTTGTGGTAAAGTGTGAAATTGTATGATATGGTATGGAAGGATTGTAATAAGTGTGGTCAAGTATGATAGATGCGGTGTGGAACCCCACAAAAGAACAGAGCCTAAATATTGCACTACTAATTTAAAAATATGTTTCACTACTTTGTTTTAGAAATATGAAAATTCATAACCAGCCAGCTATTGAATCACTCGATAAATACACACTTAAATTTTGATATTTGTTGGGAAAACCAAATTTTGCATGGATAAAACTTAATTACGATGGTTTGTCACAGAGGAGTGGCGGCTACATATATTCATTCTTAGAGATTACTTGGGGATATTGATTCGAGCAGGTTCTCATAAATTGACATCAGAGCCTATTCTTCTAGCAAACACTAGTAGAATTGGTGCCCAAAAATGTCTGGAATTGGCGTCTGATAAGGGTGTAAACAGAAGCCAAATTGGTTTTGGCGTCTGATTAAAACGGACGCCAAAACCTAGTACGCCTTTTTTAAAAAAGCGTCTATAATTGGCGTCTGTTTGAATCAGACGCCAAAATTATTGCAGACTACGAGGCCTGTGTCAGACCAAAATCGGCGTCTGTCAGGCATAAAACAGACGCCGTTTTTTATGCAGAAACGGCGTCTGTTTCATTCCAAACAGACGCCGATTTTGGGTTACAGAAAAAAAACGTGAATTTCATTCATGGAAATAATTAGAATAAATAGTATATTTTGAGTGTTCTAATTATAAAATAAATCGTAAAAATTAAATTTTTGTATTTGTAATTAAATTGTTTAATAAGAATTGTGGAGACATTAATAATGAAAATAATAATGAAAATAAATACATTTTATATAATAATAAATGATATATATTTGCAATTCATGAATGTGCAATTTCATATATACATACATATGTGTGTGTGTGTGTGTGTGTGTGTGTGTGTGTGTGTGTGTGTGTGTGTGTGTGTACATTTTGTAGAAATAACAACAATAAAATGATAATGAATATATATTTTAACAAATAAAAAAATATATAATACAACTTTATTAATGATGATTTTTACTAACTTAAATGATACAAACAAAATAAAAACCTAAATTACAATTAATATATGATTTCAATATTTTTCAATCTTGATATTTCAATCTTCAATCTTGTATCTTCAATCTTCACTCTCCGATGTTCAATCTTCAATTGTAAAATTTTCAATTCATCAATCTTGGATGGATTTGTGGTGTTTTGAAGGTTAGGGGAAATGAGAGAATTGATGAGAGAAGATAAGAGAAATGAAATGGAGATGGGTGGGAAAAAATTCGGAGGGAAGTTTGAGGGCTTTGGTTTATATAGTAGATAAAATGGCGTCTGCTTTTCCGCCAAATGACGCCATTTTCATCGTCGATCAATTGGGCGTCATGTTAGCGGAAAACAGACGCCATTTTTAAAAATTTTCGAGGCATGTGGGCGCGCTAATTTATTATTATTACTATTATTATTATTATTATTGATACTATTACTATTATATGTTCTTAATTTTAGTTATAACTAATTATGATGTATATATGTATATATTTTTTAGGTATAGTTAATTATTAATTATTATTATTGTTAATTATATTCTAATTTTTTCTAGGTAGATAATTTAATTTATATATATATGTTTCATTGTCGATTATGTTGTTAATTACAATTAATCTCATGTGTACGTACATGTTATTATATATATATATATATATATATATATATATATGTTAATTAAGTTAATTAATTTGTACCTATGTGCGCAAACATAATGAAAACAATTTCGATGTTTGGATTAAATAATGTACTAGCTAATAAGTACGAAAAACAATAAAGAAAACAAAAAACTTCTGGTCAATAAATAAAACAAAAAACTTCGGAAAGTGCTGTTACCAGAAAACGAAAAACAATAAATTAAATTTTACTTATTTTGGCGTCTGTTACACACAAACAGACGCCGATTTAAAATTTATTTTTTTTTTAAAATACTGTTTCTGGGATTTAGCGACTGACCAGTTAACAGACGCCATTTTACAGACGCTTAATGACCCCAATTCTACTAATGAAAGATCACTCTAGCATTAAAATTTGGTATTCGGAACACTATTCAGGTAGGTTTTAGTATAGTCTAGATTGACTTGAGTACTAATTTCATTCTCATTTAGGCAATTCAGGGAATTATTAAGGCGCCTTGACATATTGACATGGTAATAATGACCATCAAGACTTACACCCACCATTTTGAGGAACTTTCAGCTCATGATATCTTCCGAGAGGCTAGTATGGCATTAAGTTGGTCAACAAATTAACAAATGAGACTCTACACAAAAGTTGGAAATTTGGAAGCATAGTCCTGCAACTGAATTTTCTTTAATTTTATTTGATGGTTGATTGTAGTCAGGTGAGGACTGATGGTATGGTGATCAGCTTTGTTTTGGCTTGTTGTTATGTCTTATTTTGGATTTCTTTGGCGAGACTTGTTTAGTTGTTTCTCAACCACTTGGACCATACATGTATGCATCTCTCCACCACTTCAAGCTTCTTGTTTTCTTGATTTTTCAAATTAGTTTTCTCAATCGTTTTTCTTTCGGTTTTCTAGTATCTTTTGTTTTTTAAAGGTTTTTCGAAAAGCTATTTTGGATCTTTAGAAGTCAGCCTTTTCATACACACTTCAATGTATATATGGAGGAAGACTATCTACATCTGAAATTCTTAAACCGTGCTTAAATGTATTTTTTTGCAAATTTTTGTTGTTGATAATTTAGAAAGACAATTTGAGAGCGAATTCAAAAACAAAAATTATGAAATTGCCTTTATTTAGAATGAGCATATATATATATATATATATTAAGTCAAAACATAGTAAAGATGAAGAAGACAAACATAAATATTGCTCCAATTAGCCCCACAAGTCACAATTAGACCACAACACTAAAAGTACAGGAACGGTCAAAGAATCTCACCTCTTTTTTTGCTCTCATGCAAGTAGAATAATTATCAATTACATGTACGTAGGCCATATGTGATTACTTTCTTACTTCTACTTCCTTTTTTTCATTTTTGTTTTTACTTAGTGAACGTGTATGAAATGAAATAGGTAAATGTCAAGATAAACTTGAACTTGTCCACTTACATGCATGCAGACATGGTCATGAAAACAAATAATTTCTTTGGAAACTTTCTTCACAAGTCACAATTACGTATATATATGGGCGACAACTTTATCATATTTTTTGAAAGGGTATGATGATAATTATGCATTCTAGTTTGTCTTCAGTCATGAATCTTGTCATATACTCATATTTGATAAACAAAGCTTTGATCTAGTGGCAAGATTCTATGGCGGTTTTGAATTCAAAAACAGGTGCAGAATTTATGTGACTAATGTGAGTGGTTTGTAAAGTTATAAATTAAATATTTATATGTTAATTAAATTCAAATATGTTGTGTACGTACTTGTGTTTGTTATAAAATTCAATGTTAAAGTTGTCTATCCAGGAGTTATTTTTGTTATGATAAAAAGCTAGATGAATATTTATATTATCATGGTATCATATCGCGCTTACCGCAATTTACTATACTATGACTATGTTCTTTTCTGAGGTAGACAAACTGCGGTGCCACAGCATACCACAATTTACCGCAATCCACCGCATTTTACCGCAAATCATTACTTTTCTCTCTCCTCACTTTTCTCCTCTACTTTTTACATTCTCTTTCCTCACATACCCCACATATCAATAATCTACCACAATTCCACTACACCCAACCACAATTCCTCCACACCTCACCACACCATTCCGCAAAATACCGCATAAAAGAACAGGGCCTATATCAATAAACTAACACATCTTAATTACCATATCGTACCACATTTTACCATAATAACCATAATTTTCTCTCTCATCACTTTTTTTCTCTACTTCTTTTTACTTTTCTCTCTCCTCAATCCTCATCTATCACATCAATCATTCATAACACAAATTTTCCACAACCAACCACACCGTACCGCAACATACCATACTTTCTAAAATTTACCATACCATGATATTTATAATTAATTAAAGGTCAAAACTTAATTAAATAACAGATATTTTGATACGAAACTCCGCTCAACACCCTCTTCTAGAAAGGAGGGGAATAAATAGAAAAGATGGAAAACAAAGAAAAGAAAGGGTTATCCACACTTGAGTTTTTGGGTTGATAAGATGTTGGTTTGATGAATGGTGAATGATTGTCATTTGTCAACACGTTTACAGCCAATGGAAGTGTTGGGAACCCACGGCATAAAAGCACAAGTTTGCTCAACCACTTTCACTACGTGAGGTGAAAATAAAATTAGTAGTACAATTTACAAAGGGGCCTATATTCAATCAAGAAGCAGCCTATTGCTTGGAATCTTTGACCTTCCATATTTCCAATTCAATCAACTTATTTACTCCTCCGTATATTAAAAATTTAACCATTAATATCCCTTTAATTTGTAGAATGATTTATTATACAAAATTGATGTCATTCAATTTATAATGAAAATTATTATTAAAAAAGTATAATGCTATATTTTTTTATAAAAAATTTTTATATTGAAAATTATTGATTAAAAATTGACACTGAAAACCATAAACGACAGATAAAAAAATGAAAGGAGTATTAAGTAATCTCTACAACTACTACTGTTCGTGAGGTTTGAGAGATCGAGATTTAAGGCAAGTCTTTTCCCCCCCTCCCTCCATCTTCCACCACCCCAAGTGTACAAGAGTATATGAAGATGCTAATTTCAGTAAATATTAAAAATCTTTTGAAATCTGAAAACAAAAACATTTTAAAATTGTTTGGAAAACCAAGTAAAAGAGACTCATTGAGATCAGAAAGATAATTTTATACTTGGAGTTTCAATAATGAATAATTAAGCAAGTGAACTAAATGTACCTAAAAATACAAAGATAAGGAGAGTACAAGAAGCATAGAAAATGAAAAACGAGGCGTCTTACCAACAACCCAACGCCCCTGCCTCCCAATTATCCCTTACTTGCCAAACACTCAAGTCAAATGTCATGTCCTTTACTAAGGAAACATGTTTCGAATCACCTCTAATAATATTTCTGATAGACTTTCTAGGCGTCACACACCCATGGCCACGGCGTAATCTTTTTACATTTCTACTCTCTCGCAATTAATACTCAATAGAGGTCACACTAACTTATGGTGATACGCATTGTTCGTAATCTGGTCCAATTTAGTAAACCCACAAATCCACCGTACCGTGCCATCCTCATTTTTGCCATATTCAACCTTTAACAATCAAACCTTTTTGTAACTCAACACTCTGAACCATATGACATTGTTGGTCTGATTGTCACATGACACGATGTATCTTACTATTAAGATTCTTCAGTATCCTCTCATCGAACAATACTTCTAAAGTCGCCTTCCATGCACTTTTTCTAAACAGCCTTAATCTTATGCGTCATATTACTATTATCCCGTTACTTTTCAAAATAGATCCCAAGTCTCTCCTTATCAATTGAACATCTTATGCCATGTATTTGAAGTTATTTATAAGTTATATCTATGTTAAAGCATTAGTATAGTTCATTGCAAGAGTTGGGTCCCGCAATGTGTCGTTTCACATCGGACTCAACAATACTTGGAATCATTTCATACATTTTTCCTCTAATTAAAATAAAGTATTGAGTGTCCACATCAAAGTTGGAATATCAAACACGAGACATGCATAAATAAAAATAAAAACAAAAAGAAAATCCCAGAAGACGTGAATCCAATACTGACATGATGTTAACGTACATATTGATGTGTCGTTACTGGAAAAATGAGTAGATTATTTTTGTCCCGCAATGTGAACTGGTAGACCTTCGTAAGACACTCCATGAGCCACCGCAAAGTAATAACAATAATAATAATAATAATAATAATAATAATAATAATAATGATAGGAGAAGAAATGAGAAATGTAATAGAAAAATGAGAAAGAAACGTGAAAATTGTCAAAAAAAGCATGCAGCAAAATGAATACCAACGACGAAAGTGGGGGGAGAAAAACGGCATGTCGGCAAGTGGCTTCTTGTGGCTTGACCCGACTCCGACCCATTCGTTTAGTTTGGTTTGACCCAACTGGACTGCTTCCTTAGCTTCCTAGCTAGTGGGTAATATATACTTTAGTCCCCAGTCTGAGATGACTTAATTAGACTCATGACTTTTTCTCTCTTTCTTTATTCATCAGTGGAGTGGGGTCACACTCACACTCACACTCACACTCACACTTGCTGCCCATTGTACATATTTTCAATGGACAAATCAGAATTCTGGTCAAATAGTGAGGCACACCTGCTACTGCACAGCTAACATTATTAGGTTTGGTGATCAATTGGATTATTTAATTTGGGTTTTAATTGGGTTAACTTGGAATAATTTGCGATGGGATCAACAATTGTTTCGGGTTTGTTTGAACTGCAGAAAATAAGATGGAAAAAAAAATTGGGAGGAGCAAAAATTTGGGTAAAATAAATTTTTTTTTCTATTGTTTGATTTAAGTAAAAATTTGAAGGAAAATAAATGATTTTCCATTCAATTTTTTTCCTTATTTGGTTTAACGAAAAATACTTGGAAAAATAAAATTTGCATCGAAATTTATAAATATGAAACTTTCATTTGCTAGATCATACGATGTAATTTAGAGACAGAGAGTGACAGAGAGAGGGAGGGAGAGAAATATTAAAATAGGTATATGAGAAAGAGTGGTGGATAGAGAGAGATTAAAATTATGTTAATGAAAGAGAAATATTAAAATGAGTGCATGAGAGAGGGTTGAAGAAAAAGAAAGAAAGAAAAGAAAGGGAAAAAAGAGAAAGAGTAGGAGAGACGTCGAAATAGGTGTGTGAGAGTGAAAGAGAGAGAGGGAGAGAGATATTGAAATGGGTGAGAGAGAGAGAGAGAAAGAACAAGAAGACAGAGAGAGAGAATAAAATAGGTGATGAGAGAAAGTGGTGGAGAGAGAGAGAGAGAGAGAGAGAGAGAGGGTGCATGTGAGAGAGTAAGAAAGAAAGAGAGAAAGGAGAGGGGGAAGACTAAAATGAGTGCGTGAGAGAGAGTGAGAAAGAAAGAGAAAAAGAAAAGAGAGAGAGAGAGAGAGAGAGAGAGAGAGAGAGAGAGAGAGAGAGATTAAAATTTGTGTATAAAAGAGAGTTGGGTTAGAGAGAGAAATTAAAATAGGTGCATGAGAGATAGTTGGGGGGGAGAGAGAGAGAGAGAAATTAAAATGGGTTCGTGACAAAGAGTGGGAAAGAAAGAGAAAAAGAAGATAGATAGATAGAGAGAGAGAGAGAGAGAGAGAGAGAGAGAGAGATTAAAATGAATTCGTGAGAGAGAGATAGGGGAGAGAGAGATTAAAACAAGTGTGTGTGTGTGAGATATATATATATATATATATAAATGGGTGTATAAGAGAGAGTTGGGTGAGAGAGAGAAATTAAAATAGGTGCATGAGAGATAGTTGGGGGGGGGGGGAGAGAGAGAGAGAGAGAGAGAGAGATTAAAATGGGTTCATGACAGAGAGAGGGAAAGAACGAGAAAAAGAAGATATATATAGAGAGAGAGAGAGAGAGAGAGAATCAAACAGACAGAATAGAGAGAGAGAGAGAGAGAGAGAGAGGGTCGTGAGAGATGAATGACAGAACAGTTGACCTTTAGATTCAATTCTCCTAACTTTTCATTCATTTTTAAAGAGAAAATTTTTTATTCTTTACTATGCAAAATTTTCCATGCTCTTTTCTAACTATTTTTAGTGTCTTCAAAATGAAAAACCTCCCTTAATAAACAACACAAGCAAATATTACCATTTTACCAACCAAACAGACAAACATATCCTCGCCAATTTTGAACAATTATATCCACATGGATGTGTGGTTAACATAAGGTGCAATCCATGGTTATCAGTATCTGTTCACATCATGAGTTAAGGTTTACACATACTGATCAACATGGATTACGTACACCTCATGGTAAATACAAATCCACGACGTGAGTGGGGCCCGAAAAACCAAGGATGTGAAATTTATATGCTAGAACTTTGTACATCTGTATATCCAAAGAAATTACTTTCACCTTTCAATGAAGTGACCAATGATATATAATTAATTCGTTGATGTCTTCATCATGAGTAAGTTAGGATCGAAGAGCACTCAAGCAACCACAAACACTAGGAAGTAATAGCGGAAAAGAAATCAGAAATTGACACGAGAGGTTTAACGTGGAAGAAACCCAAAGCGAGAAAAAAACCACGGAATCGATGCACTAGTAATATGAGGATTACAATTACACATGTTGTGCTTCTCTCTATCTCACATTCTCACTTGATACGAGGGATTGATTCAATAAGGAGAAACTAGAGTCGAATATATATCCGACGGCAAAAGGAAAACTAGGTTACAATATAGCAACAACTTAAAGAACCCGCTGCCCATAACTTGGGCCTTAAGCCGCGAGCAGCCCAAAAAGAACGACGCGGCCAGGGGCAGCCAGGACGCGGGTAGCGCCCCATCCAACGCGACTGGTGCCTCCCCTTGTGGAGCTTCTGTCCGAGACGCGGGGCGCAACTTCACAGGCGCTAGCAGCGCCTAGTTGTCACAAGAGAGTCGCTTCGACGAAGACAGGCGCTAGTGGCACCGCAATTGACGCTGCCAGAGTCACCTGTTTTTCCTGTGACTAGAAGCACGGGTGGCGTCGACCCTCGGCGCTAGTAACGCCTAAAAGCGTTGGTGGCGCCTAAAGGCGCTGGTGGCGTCTCACTTCTTCGTCTCGCCTTCCTCCTCTTTTTCCCGTTTTGCTTTCTTCTTCTCCTCATTTGGTCTCCACACACAACAATCTCCCACTTGGAGACCAAAATCTCCAACATCCTCAACTTTCTCCACGAGTTCCCCTTGTGCACCAACCGACCTCTTTATCAGTCAAAGAGGCCTACTAAGGCCATATCGGGCCTCAATTTCCCAACATCCACTAGCTTATTCTTGATCCTGTAGACCCATTTTTTCAACAAGGCTTTATTCCCTACAGGCAACCTGATCAGCTTATCACATTACCTCAAAACTTTTCTACCATCCCATAACTTGTATCCAAAAGCGTCAGTCCCATAGCCAACCAAATAACACTATTTGGATTTCGGATCTAGCTTATCACACTTGTCAGGATCAACCATCACATAAGCAGTACAGTCAAAAGTACGAAGAAAGGAATAATCAACTTTCTTACCACTCCATACCTCCTCAGATACCTTCATATCTAATGGAACTAATAGACTCCAATTGATTATATATACTGTTGTGTTCACTGCTTCTGCCCACAAGTACTTGGGCAACCCAACGTGAATCCTCATACTCCTGACTCCCTCGTTCAAAGTCCGGTTCATCCTCTCTGCTATCCCATTCTACCTTGGTGTCCTGGGAACAATTCTCAATAATGTAATGTCGTTGTGTTCGCAGTATTTCAGGAGCTCCTCCTTTTCATACTCTTTTCCATTGTCCGTCCTCAAACACTTCACCTTTAATCCAGTCTGTGTCTCAACCCGTGCTTTCCACTTTAAGAAAACATCGAATACATCAGATTTATTTTTCATAAAATAAACCCATACCTTCCGACTATGATCATCAATGAGGTGACATAATATTGAGCGTCACTCATGGAGTTGATTGGCGCAGGCCCCCACACATCTGAATGCACCAACTCTAACCTCTCTAGTTTTGGTTTCCTGCCAGTTTTGATGAAATTGACCCTCTTCTGCTTACCGAGGACACAAATCTCACATAGCTCCATGTATAAAGTTTTTAGATCCTCCAAAACGCCCTTTGAAGCTAGAATCTTCATGCCCTTCTCACTCATGTGGCCAAGCCTGCAATGCCATAAACTAGAACAAGAAGGATTATCGACATTAGAAATTACATCAGCGTTATCCCTCGTGGAGTACAAAGTATCGGACTTCAATCCCTTCGCCACTACCATAGCACCCTTCACAATCTTCCATTTTCCTTTCCCGAACCTTGCGGTGTAGCCCATCTCATCAAGTTGATTCACTGAAATCAAATTCCTCTTAATATCGGGAACATATCTCACATCCTCCAACTTCTAAAGACCACCATTAGCAGTCTTAATAGTCACATATCCTCTACCTGTTATCTCATAACACTTGTCATTAGCAAGATACACCTTGTCAAAATTCCCACTCCTGAAATTACGAAATAATTCCCTATCGGAGGAAACATGAAAGGATGCACCAGTATCAACTATCCATGACTCATCAGGACCAGACACACTCAAATTTAGGGCTTCACAAAGGTCTTCCGTAGAGTTGATAGAGTCATAGTCATCATTGTTACCCTTCCCCTTCCTAGGCTTAGGGCAATCCCCTCTTATAATGACCATTGTCACCACAACCATAACACACAACTTCATTTATGTTTCTAGGCTTGCCTCTACCCCTGGAATTATTTGAATTCCTGTTGTTCTTCCTACCCCTGACACTTGAGATACTTCCCGAAGATTCACTACTAGAATTCTTCCTACGAAGGCCCTCATTGAGCAACACAGATTTGACCTCATCAAATTTTATCTCGTCACTATTCTTAGCACTATTGATGGTAGTTACAACTGTTTCCCAAGAGTTAGGCAAAGAAGACAACAATATGCAAGTTTTAACATTCTCAATAAAAATCATCTTTACTAAAGCAAGTTATAATAATATCTTAGTAATCTCGTTTATATGATCAACCACATCACCATCCTCGGACATCTTACAACTGGTTAATTTGCGGAACAAATATACCTGATTTGTTGCGCTTGGCTTCTCATACATCTCATAAAGTGCCTCCAACAATTCCTTCATAGTCTTTTTCCCCATGACGTTAAACCTGACGTTCCGAGCCAATGACATCTTGATCAGGGACACTGCATGTCGATCGAGCAGATCTTACTTGGCCTACTCCATGGCATCTGGCTTCTTTTCCAGCAATGGAACATGCAGTGATTTCGAATACTGCAGATCCTCAATCTGCAACTTCCAATAGGTGAAATCAGATCCATCAAATTTCTCAATTTCATACTTATCTCCCGACATTGTTTGAAAGTGAGTTCCCTTTCAGCAACCTGCAGGCTCTGATATCAGTTGTTAGGATCGAAGAGCACTCCAGCAACCACCAACAATAGGAAATAATAGCGGAAAAAAATCAAAAATTGACACCAGAGGTTTGACGTGGAAAAAAACCCAAAGTGAGAAAAAAACCACGGAATCGATGCACTAGTAATATGAGGATTACAATTACATAGGTTGTGTTTCTCTCTATCTCACTTGATACAAGGGATTGATTTAATAAGGAGAAACTAGAGCCGAATATATATCCGACGGTAAAAGGAAAACTAGGTTACAATATAGCAATAACCTAAAAAACACGCCGCCCAAAACTTGGGCCTTAAGACGCAAGCAACCCAAAAAGAACGACGCGGCCAGGGGGCCAGCCAGGACGTGGGTAGCGCCCCATCCGGCGCGACTGGTGCCTCCCCTTGTGGAGCTTCTGTCTGAGACGCGGGGCACGACTTCACAGGCGCTGGCAGCGCCTAGTTGTCAAAAGAGAGTCGCTTCGACGAAGACAGGCGCTAGTGGCGCCGCAATTGACGCTGCCAGCGTCACCTCTTTTTCTCGTGACTAGAGGCGCGAGTGGCATCGACCCTCGGCGCTGGTGGCGCCTAAAAGCGCATGTGGCGCCTAAAGGCGCTGGTGGCGTCTCACTTCTTCGTCTCGCCTTCCTCTTCGTATTCCCGTTTTGCTTCCTCCTTCTCCTCATTTGGTCTCCACACACAACAAGGTACTCCATAATAAACATAAACCATCGTGTATTTCTATAATAATATCCATGGATAACAGTATAACATATAATCACTAACTGGTAAGTGATTATTTTATAGTAATTATTAGGGCTCAAACATGTGTATTCCGTGCAATTAACGCTTTAAATTTTACAATTCTATACCGAATTCTGTGATTTCTTCACTTGGTTTTGGAGATCGGTATGTTTTGCAGGGTTCATTGAAAATCCACTTAAAAGCATGAAGAATTGGAGGAAAAGTGAAAAATGAGAAGAATTGAGAAAGAGATTTGAGAGATGAAAGAATTGAAGGATGAAAACGGCCCAGCTGCGTAGCCCAGCCCAACTTTGGGCGGAAAAGCAAGACGCTGCTCGCGCCCACCCTGATGCTGCCAGCGCCGTAAGAGAGAAACTTACGCTACCAACGTCCTGCCACGGAAAGCAAGGGCGAAGGGAACAGACGCGGCCAACGCCTCATGGAACGCTGCCAGCGCCTGGTGCCCTAGCCGACTATTATAAAAGCCTATCGCCCTGCCGCAGAGAAAGAGGAGATTTTTTGTCAAGAATTATACCACCGTTTCTTTACAATTTCTCTTAGTTTTAGTTTTTCCATAGTTTTAGTTTAGATTTTGGTAAAAGTGATTGAAGAGAAGAAGAAGATCGAATCGGGTGACACGAAGAGATCAACTCCGCCGCCTCGAACACTCGGTTATATCTATTTACATTATGTCTTTCAATTTGAATTCAGTTTTAGGATTTTAGTTTCTATTACTATGAGTAGCTAAGTCCCTTTGTTTGGGGGATAAACTTGATGTCTTTTGATTGATTATGAATGCAATCTCGATATGAAGTTATTTTTAATCATTTAATCTTCGTATATTGTATGTCATAGTAATTGGTTGATCACCTTTTGCTTGGTCTAGATTCTTAATATCGAAACGACAGTTTGTTATATTGAATTTGAATGAACGAAGATTGAATGGGTTCACCTTAGGGTCAAGTTATAATCGGTTCTTATCTTTGATTAGATTAAATAGCCATAAAATATGTGTTTAGTTTAATCACTGCTACTCACTTCTGATTCAAAAGATTGTTGTGATAGGCCTTAGAAAGATTATAGACCCGAATTCCTAACACTTCATCACACCGGGATTGTTGATTGGTTAGTTGACTGACTAGAGTGGACTCCCCCAAACTCCCTTAACTATTTGGTAGAACTCTAAAAACTATTGCTTTCTTAATTTGTAGTTTCAATTCACTATTTCATAACTATTTGACCGACCTAGCATCCTTTGTAATGAACTAGTTTATTGCGTAGTTGAACACAAGTCCCTGAGAGACGACCTTGATATACTACTCTAACCCGTACACTTACGGACAGCCCCTATCACTAACCATGGATGAAGTCAATGTACTAATTGTTATAGATTATCGAGTATTAAGGACTTTTAGAGTGTTTTATGCTATGGATTGATACTCTTGGTATTGTGCCACACATAGCTACTACATGTGTGTCATCAACCATCAACTATGAACTAGTGTTTTATTGATTTTACATGTACTTATCCAAGCCAATTACATTTTGTTTCAATAACGTTGCCAATGATATATTATTAATTTTTTGACGTCTAACGAATAAAAATAACCATGGATTACCATATTAATGTCCATGGATTACATATATAACAAACCATGGATGCATATATTAAATCATGTATGAAGAAGAAGAAAAAGAAGAAGAAGAAGAAGAAGAAGAAGAAGAAGAAGAAAAAGAAGTGGCATAGATACGTCTCTTTCAATTTTACTCTCAATCTTTCACCATTTCAAGTTGTAATCAGGGTCTAATACTAAATGCACCTATGAAACATTCAACCACAACGTAATTTCAACAATGGTGGTGCTCCCTTCCATTGATGAAAGGGAATCTAAAGAGATAAATAGGGATGGAAAAAAAAATAGGCAAGTCACTACAAGAAGGTCTGAAAAATAAGACCGGTTTGAACGGTCTTAGTTAGAGTTGAACAGTCGCCCCAGAGGGCGCGCGACCGTTCATTTGCGACCGTTCACTTCGGTCGTGTCTGAAGGGTCGTTTGAAGGGCTGGGCGACCGTTCAATTGAACGGTCGCATAATTTGTAACCGTTCAATTAAACGGTCATAAAATTTTCGACCATTAAATTGAACGGTCACAAATTTGCGACCGTTCAATTGAACGTTCACAAAATTTACGACCGTTCAATTATTGTGACCGTTCAATTGATCGAACGAACGCCTAGTTCCGAATCTTTTTTTTTCAATCAAAATTAATCGGAAAAATAACTCAATTACAATTCAACCCAGAAATTGAAACTAGATCCATAGCAAGGGAGAAGGGAAAAATGAACAGAAATCAAACAACTCAACATATTAAACCCAGAAACTTGAACATGAACATAAAAAATCGAATAAAACATCCGCAGAAAATCAAGACAAACTCAGAAACTAATCAAATAAGAAATAAGAAATGAAGAACAATCAACCAAGAGAATTTATTAAACTTTTGAAAGTATCAAAATTCAGATCTGATTACATGAACTTAAGATCTGAGATTACAAGATATTAAACAAAAAAATCTGAATTAAACATGTGAAATTAAATTTAATCTAAACCCTAAACCTAAAAACGAAATCTTTCACACCGTCTACACCTTCTTCGGTTTCTCTACTCCCTTTTTATACTTGAATTGCTCAATTCTTCCACAAAGCTCGATTGTTCGATCTCTTCCCTTGAACATTTAGATGGAGGCTCTCGATCTTGCTACTTTTGTGTTGCATGTCGAGCTTCATTTGACGAGAAAGAGAATGTGATGGAGATCGATTTGAGTGTTTAGGGGAATGAAGAAGAAGAAGAGTGAGAAAGAGTGGGAATCGGTGAGATGAAGGAGAATCGAGAAAGAGAGAGATGAGCAAATTAGGGAATAGGAAGAGGGAGTTTTACTCTAACATTTAATAACAAACGCGCGACCATTTAATGAACGGTCGCAAATTTTGTGACCATTCAATTGAACGATCGCAAAATTTGTGACCAGTCATTGACGGTCACAAAATTTGTGACCGTTCATTGAACGGACACAAATTTTACGATTCAAAATTTGTGACCATTGAATTGAACGGTCGTAAAATGAATGGTTGCTCGTTCAAAAAATGTGACCATTCAATGAACGGTCTTCTGATCTGGGCTTCCATCTTGTAGTGAGTGAAGCATGGACATAGACATGGACAAGGACATCGACATAGACATGGACATAGGCACTTCACCACACCACACCATAATCATTACCAATATATCTATTCATTTTTCTCTCTCATCATTTTTCTCCTCTACTTTTCACATTCTCTTTCCTCACCTACCCCATCTACCATAACTCACCACACTTCACCACACTTTTTCAAATTCTACACCGCACCATTACCACACTGAACCAACCGTATAAAAGAATGAAGCCTGAAACCTACAAGATCTATATCTTCAAGCTCCACTCTGACGTTGGTATCTCGAGCAAGGCCATGAGCATCATGAACAGCTTCATCAATGATATCTTTAAGAAGCTTGCTCAAGAGTCTTCCATACTCCCCTGCCCCTCTTTTTTCCAGGTGAAAATTTTGGGTAAGGTGAAATATTTGGACAGTAGAGATGAAAATAAAAAAATATATATATCTTTGTTACTTAGCATGACAAGTCAGCATTGCGGACCCCACGATTTACAACAAATTAGGACTTCATGATCCTACTGAGCTTTCTCCATCAATTTGCTTGATGGGCCGTCCCTTAAGGTTAATTACCCAATAAATAAACTAAGCCCAGCGTGAGCACGTGCAGCGTATCAAACCCTAATTTACAATGGCACAGAAATCATATGGAATAAAATGCATTGACTAACTAGAGACCCTTATAGAACCCCTAAACACACACACACACACACAGATATATATATATATATATATATATATATATATATATATATATATATATATATATACACACACACACACACATAGGAGTAAGTAACAAAGCTAAAATAAACTTCGTGGTACCCTACACTTTCTAGCCTTAGTAGCTAATACATGTGCAGGACTAACTCTCGACCTAGAAACTTTGACAATACTGAGAGAGTTGAAGCTTAAGGTCCAGCAAAGTTCAGTGTGTTGTGTAGAACAATGAACCACCTCTAGCGAATCCATATTTATTCGAACATTATCCTCGCCATTGGCAATGGCAGTGCGAAGACTACAAAGGTGACATTTCCCATCAGTGGGGCAACCACACAGCCTCAGCTTATCCCCCAACGGCAAGGCACCAGCCCCGCAAGACTACAGAAACATTTTCCATTTCAGGAGCAGGTGCAAGTGCGAGATCATTTTCTAAAAACGATGCTTGACATCAACATCCAAAGTCCCAACTTTCTGGTACATCAGGAAGCTGGAGCACGACTTGGTCGTGTAGCTACCATTCGGGTTAAGCCCCATTCAAGGGTGTCACCCTCCCAGGATCCTTCATTTCTAATGGGGGTCGCCAAAATTTGGCCCACTGTCTCTTCCTCAAAAACTTGTTGTAGGAGACCCTCATTCCAACACCGGCTCCTAGAACGCCACAGAGCGTTGACAAGGCGGTTACTTCAATCTTGCTCCAATCTCCCCGACTTGAAAGCCACTCTTTGCCCCTGAAGCTACCGATTATCTCATATCCGCACTCTGTCCCCTCTCCCTAGTCTCCATCTACAGGCCTTTCGCACTTTCTTGGCGGCCTGAACATGCCCTTGCCAAGCATAAGATGTTCCCTGGGGTAACTTATACTGCTCATCCAGTAAAAAGGGGGATCAACACCCATACATTGCTTGAAATACAAAGGAAACCAACAAATCAGCTTGCTCTTTCTGTCGCCAAGCATGTCGTATTAATAGAGCATCATTGAAGGACTCCGCATCCTGAATACCTAATCCACCCATCCCCTTCGGTAAGTGAAGCCTCTCCTGCCTAAGCCAAGCCATGGGTTTCTTATCAGAGGAGGTTATCCAGAAGAACCTCGATATACAAGCATTGATTTTCCACACCACCCTCATAGGAATTTCGTAAATGGCCATGGTATGTTAATGAAGGACATACAAGATTTCCTGAACCAGGACCAGTCTGGCCGTCCTATTTAATAATTTGGATTTCCACCCCTGCAGCACACGTTCAATCCTGTCCACTAGACCCTTGAAAATACTACATTTCCTTCTCCCGATAATAGGGGGACTTCCAAGTACCGATCCCATTCCCCCACAACCGGGCATCCAAAAATGACCTTGAGGCCCTCTATTTCATCACTCGAGAGGCCATTTGATATGATCAGAGATGACTTCTCCACACTAATAACATGTCCCGACATCCTGGTGAACCTGTCCAGTCTATTCTTAAGCTGAAGGAAGGAGCCGACTTCTGCCCGACAGAAAAACATCGAGCCATATACAAAAAACAGGTGGGAAATGGATATCCCCCATCGCCTACCCAAACGAAACCCCTCAAACCATCCTTGCTGCTCATCCCGAATTAGTCTATTTGATAACGTCTCCGAAACGAGCAAAAATAAGTATGGCGAGAGTGGGTCCCCCTGTCGAAGCCCCCATACCGGTGCAAACCATTCTGAGTTGTCACCATTCAAACATAGCGAGTACTACGTCGATGTCATGCACCATATAATCAAATTTACCCATCGTTACGGAAAACCAAAAGCTTCCAACACCTTGTGAAAGAAGGACCACCTAATCCTGTCGTAAGCTTTATTCATATCCACCTTTAGGGCCACATATTGCTTGCCTCGCTTCTTCCTCTTGATTGTGGATAACACCTCATGGGCAACAAGCACACTATTAGCGACCATTCGTCCCGGGATGAAAGCGTTTTGATAGGGGCTGATGAGGTTGGTCTGTTGGACATCAGAGGTCGCAGTCTATTAACAAGACATTTAGCCAGAATCCGGTACAGGACATTGCACAGGCTAATGGGACGGTAGTCCGTAACCTTTTCAGCTTGGGGCATTTTTTATTAAAATTATATTAGTCATATTCAGCTCCTTCGGGAAGCACCTTCAGTTTAAAGCATGGAGGATAGCCTCCGTAACTTCGCTACCCACATGTTCCCAACATAGTTGGTAGAACCCCAAGTGTTAATATTGTACGGCCCTGGCGCCTTGTCAGCCCCCATATGAAACACTGCATTTCTTAGATCATCTTGGGTAAAAGGGGCTATTAGCGTTGTCCTATCCGCCGCCGACAACTTGCGCTGGAGGTCACCCAGAAAAAGAGCACTATCCTCTTCTATCTCTGGACCCAATCTATCTTCATGAGAAAACAACTCCTAGAAGTACATTAAGAACTCTCTCTACACATCCGCTGGCTCATCCACCCAATCTCCATTCCGGTTCCGAACCGCAACCACAGTGTTCTGTCGATGTCGTTCCTTAACATGGTGAAAAAAGAATTTTTTTCATGTCATCTCCTTCTCAGAGCCATTCCAGTTTGGCTTGGCCTTTCCAATACGAGTTCGCCTCAAGAATAACCCTCTCCAGGTTTCCTTGTGCCCTCCAGAAGTTGGTAACTACTGTCGATTCCAGGCCCACCTCTTGGACACGCTATTGGGCCTCTACGGCCCGATCAGCCTCATTCAGCCGCTGAATTCGGTCTTATTCCAACCCATACACCATTCCTCGCAGTAATATCTCGACTCCTTTTGCTTAACCATAATCCTTCTCGTTGGGTTTCCACTGCCACCAGCAGCCTCCCAAATCTGTCCGATTTTCGCTCTAACTTCATCTATACGCAAACACCAGGGGTCGATCCTATAAAAACGCCTTCCTGTCCGGGTAGGCCTTGATATATACAATACAACTGGGCCATGGTCTGAGATTGAAATGGTAATTACTCTCATGGCTTGTTTGGTTCGCCTTCCTCAGGTACGCAACTATAGAGGTTTGCGCCTCCCCAAGACCCCTACAATTCCAAGCGATTACTCTCATGGCTGGAGTGGAGGCAGTTGCCAGGCCGCCTCCTTACCTTCAGTCTTGTTTATATCCCCCTCTTCATAAACATAGAGCACCCCCACTTCCTCCACTATTTGCCCTGTTCTTAGTCTCTTACCACCTGATGAAGTCCTCCACTTCACTAGAATTCTTCTAGTAGATTTGTCCCAGCTCCGGAAAGGACCTACTCTTCCTCTTCATCCTTTTCGCTACCATGTCCCTGTTCCAGAAGCGTAACTCGTCCCTATTCACTTCAGCCTCTTGCCGCTCCAACTATTTTTTGGTAACAGGGTGGTCAACAAAGCTTCCCTCCTGAGTCACGTTGGGTACCCCCTTACCCTTCTGAGCATTCCCTTCTAAGAAGAGAGGCCAGCCCCCTATCATGGCTGATCTCGTTGCCGATGGAGTAGAGCTAGTGTAGGAAGCCTCCCCCCTCCCCTCCCCCCCCCCCCCCAAATCTCCGGATGCTCTTCAGGATCCCACACTTCAGGTACGTCCTGTAGAGAAAGTTAGAAGGATGGTTTCCTTTGGTCTGGAGACTGTGAGTTGGCCTCCGTTTTTGCACCCCTATTTAAACAGGTGGAAGGTTCAGTCGAGGGTAGGTGGTATTTTAAATGCATTTGATTGAAAGGTGGGCCCAGAGGGGGGTGAACAGGGTGGTGGTGAGTCAAAGGTGAAATCAGAAACCAAGTTGGGCCCCTGGTCCCCACATCAACTGACAACCGGCCCAACTCCTTGTTGACACGAGTATTCTCCATAGCGGTTGCTTTTAGAGGCCACCTAGGGCCCCTTCTCTATGAAGGTTCCCTTCTTTCCTTTTTTGAAGGGATAGAAGAATCACCCGTACCTCACCTTTTGAGAGCCGACAAAAGCACCCCCTGCTCCCCCTCGTCCCCACGTGAAGGAATATTCAATTGAGCCTCCAGCCTTCCCTCTGCTTGTGCCTGTTGATTCCCCATGCAAACACGTCTGGCATATCCACCTCCTCAGAGCCTTCCCATTCAAACTACAACTCCCTTGCCGCACATTACATGCATCTTCGTTTTCCGGAGCACCCGGACTCCTTGGCTGCTGCTCTCTTGTACGTTCCCCTACTGCAGAGCCCCCTGATGAAGGATTGGCCCCTAGCTTCCTGTTGCCCATGGAGTCCGATTACTAGCCCCTGTTGGAAGCCCGAGGGGTGATCGTACCCCTTATCATCACTATTTTCACCCTCATCACCTCCTCCTCTGTCTGCTCCATCCCCATTAGACCCCCCCGTCCTCACCATTGCTCCCTTTATCCCATGTCCCAACATCACCCCTCAAGTTCTTCTTCATGAGGAATGGCTCCACCCATGGGAAAGCCACAAGCTTGTTCGTGTAGAGCAGTTCATGACCAAACATAAGTGGCTTCCCATAACCTCGCCTCGATCTGCTTCGCCGCTAGATAAGTATTCAACGGACAGTAAGATCGGTGTCCTACCTCTCTGCATTTTTTGCAAAAATTGAAAACTTTCTCATACATAAACCTAACCCAGAAGGGAATACCCCTATGATCAAGCACATACGCCCCCATAATAAAGGTAAAGATAAATCAACTAAAACTCTAACTCTAGGGCACCCATTTACCCATTTATTTCCCAAACCAGCCATATTCCAATACCTCCCCCAGGTCTCCCACTACCTGGGCTGCAACCACTCTATTCCTGTGCTTAAAAGGAAGTCCCTCCAATTATACCCACAAAGATGTATTATGGAAATCAAGACTTAGAGTGACCCCTTAAGCGCCACAATACTTTAGAACAAGCAAAAATGAACTTACAGTGACATTATGGACCCTAAGCAAACTGAACACGTCTGACATATTCGAACATTGGAAGGTGAACGTTCGACGATCCCTTACAGTGCACAATAACAACATCCTCCAACCCCCGAACCGCATTCACTCGATGCATGAGGTCATCAACGTCACATGCCCTTCTGTCGAGGAAATGTCCTAGGAAGGTGCGATTCCATGTATCAGAGAACGACGGCAGATTATAAGTGATCCTCGCCACCCCCCTCGTCGAGCATAAGAGCAGCCCTCTGGCTTCAAAGTTGAGTTTCGTCGGACGATGAAAAAGAAAAGACCGAGCCTATCATCTCTTTAGAGTTCGTTTTTTTTCCTTTTGTGAGGAGGTGTGTAAGTACCCATTATCCTTAGACAGCTCCCTTAAATAGTGAAACAAAACGACCTACCAACCAGAGTTAATTCAAGCTCATCATTTCCCTAATTTGCATAATTAAGGTCTGGGAGAATAGGTACAAACTAGCCCCAACCTAGCTGAAGTTAATATCCCTCGAGTTTCCATAAAGACTCCTTGCACGCCAACCACCACCTGGCCATCTTCATCGGCTGACGAAATCGACCACCAAGGTATGATTGACAGAAATCTACTTCAACAGATGGTGACGTCAATATATCGTACTCTTTTCCCTGGGAAAAGTCCACTCATGAACAGCCAACGACGACCGACACTCCCCACGACTGACGACCTTCCTGCAACCCACGACTGACGACCTTCCTGCAACCGCACTACATCGGCGGTTGACTCTGAACAGTTGGCAATTGAATGTCAGTGTGCTGAACACAATCACAGTTGACTGGAAAAACCAAGCAAAAACAAATGGCTAGTAAATTCCATCAACTACCTACACTCGTTTTGGTTCCAGAGAGTTCTCCCTCTGTCTCTGGTTTCTCTCTCTCTAAAAGAGTTGGCGTGATCAATCTCTCCGGAGGCAATGATGTGTGTCCAGGTAAAGTTGCACACATCGAATTCTCTCCATACCCCATGAAAGCAAAACCTACAAATGGGAGGAGTTGAATGTTTCAAAGTTTCTGCTACATTTCAGGAAATTACATGAATGCTGAACCAGGGAAACTGAGCAGAATCATGCAAATGGCAATTCATCAGGTTGAAGAGGAAAGAATACCAACACATACACAGCACTATACAAGGAGCCAGAAGCCCAGACATATCCACCTGCAAATACACCATTACAATACAACAAACCCCCTTTTCCCTAAACCCTATTCCAAGCCTAGAGTGTCCCCTTGTTCTGTTACCTTTGACTCACAATGCAGATTGGAGGGTGCTTAATAATTCACAATTTATACAACAAACCACCACCTAACCTATTTCCCTTAGTTGAAATCCGACCTAATAGATGAAATGACCAGTCTGTCCCTCAGAGCAGATGCTTATCTTGTCAAAGGTTCGAGCAAGCTCAAGGGTTATCATGTCTTCTGCCTTTTGATCGACAACTTCAGCCTTAGCCTTAGGATCCTCTTTCCCTACTACTCGCTCCTCAGCTGCAACGCATTCCTGGAACCTAAAGCACGTAATGAGATGATCGTTGGTTAAACCGGCTGCTTGCATGAATGAGTAGACCACAGTGGGACCCACCCCTCGGAACCCTCTTCTCACTAGATCCTTGCTTATCATGTCAGCTTTTGGAGTCTTCACTGGAACCTGACGTGGGTAACGAAACTTGTTCATTATGGGCTTCTGGTTTGTAAAGCCCCATATGTACTTGTCAAATGATCCAAACTCGTCTATTATCTGCATTGTCACCCAAAAAACAATGGTAACAGAATGAGCACTCACTTAAGATTCGCACACTAGGTATGATCTCCACATGAAACATCATGATGCATGAAAACCCTTTAAAATTACCCAATGATTCACATGACCCAGCATTTGATTAAAAGGAACAATTTAGAGGGGCGGAGGGAAGGTGAGACCCACAACAATCTTATCTAAGGACCAAGGTTATAAGTTACAACTGGCAAGCACCCATGAAAATCTCAAACATGGTTCCACACTGAAGGATAGATGGTCAGATGTCTTATCCAGCAGGGTAACGCTCGCAACAGCTCAGGTTCAAGACAAATCTGAAATGGTTGAATTAATCAATGTCAAAATTTAGACGATAAATTATTATCCATTACCTGGTTTATTTCGTGTCAGACTGGGCCGGACAGTTCGGGCGGACCTATATTAGGGTTAGGATTAGATTCGGACAGTAGAAAGAGAAATATTATGTCCAAAACTCAGTCAAATCGGACAATGTTAAAACTCAGACGAAAAATCTGTGACCGCACCCGGTCTTTTTCGGGTTGGGCATCGGGATTCGGGTTGAACAAAATTTTGCCGGCTCTCCTAGAGAGGGTTATTTTTCAACCTTATCTAAGAAGGCAATGCAAGAAATCAAATGCAAAGCTCAGATAATGGTGTCATTGTAAAACAAATAAACACCACATGAAAGCGCTCTAGATAGGGAAACAATTACTAAGCCAATTATTAAGCCTTCATGAAAGCACTCTAGATAAGGACCTTATTAAGCCTTCAATAATCAATACTTTGAGTACACGTAAATGCGTTCCATCCTTGACTGGTTGCACATCATGTACATGGAATGCAACGCATAATGCATTCCATTTCATAACAATGTCCCTAAGCTACATCCAGGCGTGGATATGCTAATTGAGCTCAAATCTCCTTGATTTTCCAAGAATCCAGGACAAAAAGGCAGCACAAAGGAGGATTAACTCAAAAAAACAAAAACAGGGAACCAAGTGAGAATTGAACAGCATGATATCACAACACATTTTATCGCAGATGCTATTCCCATTTTAAGTCCGGCTAACAACTCTGATACAACGTTAAAACCAATAGAAATAATCAATCTTTATTATGTCTGGGACTTCTGTAAAAGGCAATAGTGAGTCGCATGCACCAAGTACATCAATGTGCGGTTCTCAGAAAAAGGAAACTTAACCAGATGAATTGAGCCACTACTCAAGGTAACACACTGGCAAGAAGAACCCCATCTCTCTGTAACAAAAGTGCCTTTTTGAGCACCCCCCCCCCCCCCCCCCAAAAAAAAAAAAAAAAAAAAAAACATTTTCCCCTCTTGAATAGCAAGCTTCAACTACTGGTATGGCTGTATGACTGGCATGAATTCTTCAACATAGGCCATATATTTGGCAGTCTGTTATCCACTTAGTTCTACACAGCTGCCACCTCAAATATGAGAAATCATGACATCCTTAATACCTACTTGCTTTATTTGCATGGAAGGAAAAAAAGAGGAACATAACACAATTTTGTTCTCTTCCTCTGCCTTTTGTTTTGATGCTATAGAAAGACATTGGAAGAGTACAGAGGTAGGCATCATGTGTGACTTTAAAAAACAGCATTGCAGCCAAGTTGGTAATCTCCAAGCTCCAATATAAATGCATCCCAAAATGAACATGAAACTTGCTGACTATTATAACCAAATAATGGCTTTAGGAAAATGAGGATGAAAAAAATATTATTCTGCAGAAATCAGAATAATATACTAGACAATAAGGCAACTAAAATTGTCTAAAGCAGAAGCTAGGCCTACGCTACATCTTTACCATATGTGGTAGGTAATAGGCAGCTAGAGCCTGGAGCCCCATTTCAAGATGACCTAATCATCAGAATTGCAAACATGTAGACTCCCCTGAGCACACTAAGGGTCTGTTTATTAGAGGGGTAAGGTAAGGTTGGGTGCAGTAAGGTTGGATAAGTTTAGGTATAAGTTGAAAAGCCGAGAGTTAGAAAATATGGAAAGAATGGGTAAAGCTGGGTTGGGTTGGGTAAAGTGGGTAATAACCCACCTAAAGAACAAAGCCTAAGGCTTACAAATCTGAGAAACTCAACACCTCACTGAAAAATGAAGAAACTGGCAGATTAAGGGAAACCTAATAACTTTTTTTTTCTTTGGGGAGATTTATCAAATGGATCACATGTTAGAGTGTACAATATTAGAATTTCTGGAGACAGGGCTTTGTTTGGGGATATTACTTGACTTAAGAGTAGAGACAGACATAGAGAAGAGAATGCATGGACTTCAGTTTAATCTTCATTTACTTCCCCTTTCCTCATCTTTGGTGTATGAAAAACTCATCGATCTAATGGTTAATTTAAGATGCAAGGGAATGATTACATATGCTGCACAAATGATACCCCAACAAATGTAAGGATGCTTAGTGACCAATGGCATACCTTGCACACTACTCGTGCATTTTCAACAATATTCCGCAGTTTCAGCTCAGACAGTAGGGTACTTCCGGGACTTCCTGGCACACTAATCTTCTTCTCATTTAATTTAGAGACAGAAACTGGCTCAAAATCCACGAAGACTTCTCTGTAACCATATATGCAAACACCTTAGTAATAAGAAGCTTCAACAGCAGGTTCAATAATTTGAGCTTGTAATAAGCAAAGCTTAGAATGGAAGAAATTATCAAAAGCAGGGGGGACAGATACGCACCTAAAGAGATTCCTCTTATTGAGTATTGTAGGCCATGTTAGTTCAGCTAAAGCAACAGCAAGACTAAGCAGTTCAAACAGTTTGCTGCAATATAAACGGGCCAAATAAGCTAATAAGTGATGATGAGCAAAATCCATGAAAAGAATTCAAACACAAAATCAAGAAACTTCCACGACGTACTTGTCATCATGCACCGGAACTCCCCATTCTTCATCATGAAAAGTGGCATGTGATGGATCTTGTTCAGGACAAGGAACAACATTAGAACATTCATGAACATAAAACAATATCCAACAGTAGAAGGAATCATTTAATAGAAACTCATCAAAAAAAACAGCAAAATTTCTGTAGCAATCCCCTCTGACCCACACACATGCACGAGTCCTTTCCTCCTTATTTAATGATATTGTCCATTTTGAGGTCGCAAGCTCACTGAATATAAACCTTGTGAGGTAAAAAGGATAGGAAAACAATTCTAAATACCTTGGATAGTTCACAAAGGAAATTAAAGAGTAACCTGTTGGAAAGTTGTCAATCGCAATTTACATAAGTTGCAGAAAACTAGTAGACTTTGAAGGAAATGGCTATAAATAAAGTGAGGGAAGTGAAGAATCTAAAGTGTGTCTTAAGACACATGCATCATCCTCTGTTGGTCAATTGTCAGACCCCGTACGACCTTCCTCTTGAGAACTACAAGAGCACATCCATCTACGTAAGAAAAACAAACCTATAGGTCCAGGAAGGCACATCATCTACACAACCTGTGTTCTCAAATATTTCAAAGCCTAACTATGCTAATGGACTGGTTTCAACAACAAATCACAGACCACAGAAAGCAATTGATAGGTGTCTCTTGTAAATATATCAAGCCTGTAACATTCATGACACCAACTACATGACAACAATAAGTTTATCAGCAAAAATTTCAAAGTCAAAATTGATCCAACAAAGAACAAAAGGTTCATGAGAGCTCAATGCACAAATTTCATTCTCATGCTAATTAGTTTGCTTGATGAGTATAATATCTAGATATCTTCCACACACATCAATCACAATAAGCAGATCCAAAAATTGCCATCCATTGAATAAGCATAAGCTTTGGTGGGCCTCTACTCATAATCATGAGGCCCACATATGGGAGCACCTTAGACATGTCCTCATGGGAGAAAGGGGGGGGGGGTCACTTGACACGCTCGGCCTTATATACATAAGTTAAACTTTCTCCCGCTCAACCTTCACTATGACAAAGTTTCTCCACTTTTGACTATCGTCAAAGTTGGTTAATTTGTGTAAAAACTAGCCAGAAACTACATTATAAGAAACTTTACAATACTGAGTAATAGTAGACCAGATCAAATGTTTTCCTCAAGCAGCCCTCTATGTCATTTTCTGTAGACTAAATGGCAGTCTATGCTTTCAACTATTTGGTCCAACTGTAAAATTAGTCTGTTAGCAAATCAATTGCACCGCTTCCAGTAAAACAGATGATGTCATATAATGTCAGGATAATGTGACAGCCCAGCAGAAAATGTCGTTATTTTCGTCATAATGATTGACATTTCCAATAAAACAGATAACAACATAAACTAAACCTCTACTGACTCAGCAAAATAACACCAAAACAGAAATCTTCAACGTAAAACACCCATGTAGAATAATTGTTTCCTTAAAAACAATATCTGAAAAAAACTACATAGCATAAACAAGGATGAACCCAAATAAGAAGTAGGGGAAAAGCATATACCAGTATTAGAGGTAACCCAAGCACACCTTCTCTTCAATGGCGACCCATCAGGCTCAGTCATCAAGACTCCATCCTCAGCACCAACTCTATCACTCTTCTCGAATCTCTCAACCTTATTCACAACCTTATCCAACTTGCTAACCCCTTGTTTACTCCTATTCGTGAGACTACGGCTCCTCGTCACGATCCTCCCGGTGGAAGCTCGGCTGTGACAAGAATCCGTGGAAGCATCCGACGAACACGACGCATTCATCGACAAATTTCTCCGAAGTAGCTGGCTCCCATGCTGTCTAAGAATCGACGACGGCGCACTCAGATTCCTCATCGGAGGCGTAATCGCCGGCGACACTGATACTTGCACTTGCTTCTTATCCTTACTATGATGACCTTCCATCTCCGGCGACCTCTCGACTTTCCGATGAGGCTTCGTGGCCAGCTTCTCCGCCACCGTCCTGGCCTTGTTTCCTGCCGGAACAAGCACCGGACGCTCGTCGGAATCGGACAAATTCATAGATCTAACCCTAGGCCCACCCGACATTGACGAAATTCCTCAAGAAACAGTCCAAACCCGGCCGCAATCGAGAATTAGGAGCAGAGAAGGACTTGCATTGGTAGAATGAGAGCGGTAAGACGAAAAAAGAAGCGTGGAAGCTAGGGTTTATGAGGTAGGGTTTGGTAGGAAGCGGGAACGAAGAGGAAACCCTAGATTAAGGGCGGGAGGAAGCAGCATTGTGGGAAATTGAAGCCTGAAAGTGCGCAGTGAGAGTTGTTTTCTGCTTCGAGAGGTTGAGTATGGCGGAAGTATAGAGAGAGAGAGAGAGAGAGAGAGAGAGTAGAAGAGAAGGAAGGAAGCAAAGAAAGGAATTGGAAATGGAATGTATAGAGAGAGAGAAAGAGAGAGAGTTGTTGGGGTGGGTGTAGGGAAGTACAGTGAGGGGGGGGTGGCAAGTGAGAGTGAGCCACTTGACATGAATACATGATCAATACATGGAGCCCTTCTCTCTATATTGGGATGAAAAAGTAGGTGATGCTCCCACTATGGTTACTCCAAAAATTTTCATATGTATGTTTTGTTGAAAAAAATGATTGAAGAGTTTGCGTGATTTGGGTCAGGTTTAGGTTGGATCCATTTGGATTGGGTCAATTTGGGTGAACAATGTTTGAGTTGTATTGGATTTGGGTTGGTTGGGTTGATTTTTTGTCAAACAAGATTATTTTAAATAAATGAACAATTTTGGTGAAAAATAAATTCGAGTCAAGTCGGGTCGGGTTCTGGTCCATTTCGGGTTGATTATGTTTTGCATTTTTAGGCCTGAATTATCATATTCGAGTGGGTCATTCGAGTTGGGTCAGTTTTGCCAGGTCTATATGATAGTTTAGGGAAGAACATTAAAACTAGACTTGACAATCGGGTGAATCAGTTCAAGTTCGGGTTCGGGTCAGTTGACGGCCGATTCGAATTGCATCAGTTCAATCAACTCGATTCGAGTACGGATTCGGTAATTAACTTCAAATGAATTTTACTCAGATTGGTTCAGATGAAATTATTTCCGATTGGATTCAAGTGTGATTTGGGATCATTTGGGTGTAGATCTTAATCGAGTCTTTTTCGGGTTTGGATTGAGATCGGATCATCCATTCGAGTGTGGGTTCGTGTTTAATTTTTCGAGGTCTCGGTTTAGTTTTGTCAGGTCTAATTAAAGAATACCCAATTAAACAAAAGAATATTTTAGGATTGATTATTTTATTTTCGTCTTCCTTTCTCTTCCTCATTAATCCTTAAATAACTTCGCAACAATTCTTAAATAATCACAAATGAAGCATATATCGCGTCCAACTTTTGAAGCTTTGGGTGCCTCATCATCCAAACTATCATTGTAAGGTGCATTTCCAAATTCCAATGCCTGTATGATACTTTGGGGGCGTGTGCTTTCAGCCTTTCACAAACCTTTTTTTAGTTGTTTTACACATAAAAGACAAATAAAAAATAGATAAATGCTTGAAAGGAGTATAAATATAAAATTTAAAAGTAAAAGTTATGTAAAAAATAAATATAAAATAAATAATTGGTTGAATGGTATAAAATAAAGAACTTAAAACTTAAAAATGAATATGAAATAAATAAATGCTTGAAAAAATTATAAACATAAAATTTAAGAGTCATGTCAATAAATTTTAAATAGAATAATATCAATATATAACAAATATACATTTGTATGAGTGAAAACATCTGCTGAGAGATCTTTGAATGCAGTGGATCTCTCCTTGGAGAGACTGGATGAGGAGCCTCGTAGAGCGGCGAAGCTTGTGTGTCGGTTAAAGTTGTCTCGTAATGATCAGGAGACTGTGACTAGATGAGGAGCCTCGTAGAGATGATTTGCTGGAAATAAAAAGAAGAATCTTATTAGATAGCTGTTTTTTTTTTTTTTTTTTACTTTGTTATCGTCCTTTGTTGCGGTTTTGTGTTGTTCTTTGGTTGTTGGATTCTAGGTGTTCCGATGTTTTTGCGGTCTTGTAACATCTTTGATGCTTTCTTAACCTTGTGGCTTGCTAATTATCGAAAAAAAATTCAAATTTTCAATTAAATTGATTAATACTAAAGCTTTAATAAAAAAAGAATTAACATATTAAGTTTTTTTATTAGACTGAACTAAATATTTAAATCCAACAATTTTTTTTCTAACCGGCATAGGAAGAATCACAAAACACAACAATTTTATCATATATCATTGATTTATCACTCTCCGTTCTTCATTAAACTGCTAAACATATTAGTACAAAGCCACCTAATCTAATTAATGATCATCCAAAATGCTTTTGTTCGTGATAGGTTCATTAGTCGTCAATCGTCATACTTTAGTTGTCCTTTATATATTCAAGTCTGTCACGAGCATATTGGACAAGTTTGCAAACAATCATTGATATGTTTCGATCTAAATAGATAATGACAAATATGCTTACAATCTTGTACAATTTTCTTCCATGAGTTGCTTAAGAAAAAATGCCATATCTATTTAAAGGAAATTATAGATCATAAGATTCAGCGGCAGAAAATTAAAGTTTTGTTGGAATTCAGCAAAAAAAAAAAATGACATTTTCCTATCATAATATATCATATAAATATAACTTTTTTTTTTTGTAGATGAGGGGACAAAACTTCCAAATTTATTCAATAACTAGAACAATGTTACATTGTATATATTCCACGTGCCCGCATTCGGTCTACATGGAGAAGATATTGCTCCTCAGTTGGTGGTTCTTCAAGATAAACTATAGTAGGGTTCTCATTTTCTAGCACTTGCTTAGCAAGCTTGTCCGCCACTTGATTTGTGTCGCTGTAGCAAAGGAGCACGTCCACATTCCAATCTTCCATATTGAGCCAAAATTTACATTGGTTCACAATAGTATTGAGGCCCGCATGATTATAATTGCCCGGTTTTGTTATTATATGATGGGCCACCCTCGAATCTACCTTGAGGTCGAGCTGATTAATGCCTAGGCCTTTCGCAAGTTTGAGTCCTTCCACCACTGCATGGAGTTCTGCCATTAGTGCCGAGGTTACTCCCAAAAATTTTGTGAAGCCCCGAACCCAATTTCCTCCTGCACCTCGAATTACGCCGCCTGCACCGCCTAGTCTTGGGTCTCCTTTAGATACCCCATCCATACACAACTGAAAGCGGCTCAACCCCGACCCAACTCAATGAAGAATGTGCTCACTGGGATCATCCAGGAAATATTCGCTGGCCATTATTCGCCCCTCTCTTGCCATGAAAGCTTCCCGGACCCTTGTGATGTCCTCCAGTAGGTATTCTCCCATGTTTCTTGGGATGCTGCTTCACTGCCCAAATGTCCGATAATTCCGCCATATTCATATATTCCAAAGGATAACCGCGAAGGCTATCGGTTACCGATCTCCCCTTGATGTCGGTGTTAATCTGTTCCAGAACCAGTCCCTAAAAGACCAACATAGCTCACAGCCACCGAGGCCCGCATCCTCTATTTCCATCCAGATTTCTCTTGCTTTCAGACATTCCCAGAACATATGGTTCCGATCTTCCACCGCTGCTCCGCATTCAGTGCATCTGCAGATGTCGATCAAGCTGCGTTTGGTCCTATTCTCTTGCGTAAGAAGGTGGTCGTGACATAGAAGCCATAAGAAACTCGAATCTTCTGCGAAACATCCAAACGCCATATCTTCGTCCATTCCTTCGACTGTTCGACCACCTCTGGGCCTTGGATAATTTCGAGGGTAACCTTCAACTAGAAGTCACCAATCGACTATGATGCCTATAAGAAGTTGTCGGCCACCCCCTCCTCCGCTAACTCGAGTTCTGCTATTTTGAGAAGCATCGAGTTGGGTAGTCGGGCAGCAAAGTCGGCCCACTTCCATCCCGTGTTTCAGTCCCAGGAGTTAGCAACTGTCTTCAAGCTCTCTCCCTTGATGACCATCATCAGAGTTGCGTCGATTAGGGGTTGTGAATCTGCCCATTTATCAAGCCAAAAGCTTGTTGTGCGCTCGTCTCCAATTGAGACCATGGTGTCGTCGAGAAGAATTTTTGAGGTGTCTACCATACCTCTCCATAAATTGGATGCTTTATAATGGGGGGTAATATCTTTAATTGTCAAAGATTTTTTTATCTTGACAATACTTTCCTTGTAGCACTCTCGACCAAAGGCTATCTTTTTGAGTGAAAAATCTCCAACTTAGCTTAGTTAGGAAAGCCATATTAAGATCCCTCATAGAATATAATCTCAATCCTCCTCTTTGCCTAGTTTTAGTGACAAGCTTCCAATTTCCAAGGTAAATCTCTTTTTTCTCCATTTAAACCCCCCAAAGAAATTTCATAATCTTCCGATCAATATCATCACATATTGACCTTGGAATTTTTGTCTTTTGCATGTGTATGCCGGGATGGCGTTTATTGTCGATTTGATGAGAGTTATTTGGCCCTCTGGCGAAAGGCAACGGGCCTTCCAACTCGCAAGTCTTGCATCAACTCGATCCAAAAATCCATGATACATCACCCTAGTGACTCTCTTGTGGAGAGTGGGGACCCTAAGATATCTCCCTAGATCATCTGTTTCACCTATGTTGAGCGCTTTACAAATAATGCCGCGAACATCATGGAGGTGTTAAGGGAAAAATACACATTGGATTTATCCAGGCTTACCTTTTGCCCAGAGAAGGCGCAGAAATTATCCAAGCAATTTCTTACGATCTCTGCTTGTCCTCGAGAAGCTTCTACAAAGAGCATGACGTCATCGGCGAAGAAAAGGTTAGACACCTTAGGACCTCTCCGGCTAGTTGGAAATTCTTTCCACGCTCTTTTGTCGACCTTAATATTGATTAGCTGGGTCAGGCACTCCATGCATGCTACAAATAAATATAGGGAAAGGGGGTCTTCTTGTCGAATCCACCTTGTGTGCTTAAAACTTTTTGCGGCCTCACTGTTCCAAAAAAATGCTCATGCTACACGTTTCAACACACGCAATGATTGTTTCCACCATCATTCTCGGGAGTTGCATATCTATGAGAGTATCTCTTAGAAAACACCAATTTACCTTGTCATAGGCCTTTTCAAGGTCAAGTTTGATAGTCATCCATCCAGTTTTTCCTTTTTTTTTCTCCTCATTGCGTGGATAATTTCCTGCATGACTACGATGTTATCTCCATTCTATCCTGCATGACTACGATGTTATCTCCAATCTACCGCCCAGGAACAAAACTCAATTGGGTTAGGGAGGTGAGTTTCGCCATCATCGGTTTCAGCCTGTTAACAATACATTTAGTGATGGTTTTGTAGGCCACATTACATAAACTAATGGATCGCAGCTGTTTTACACGATGAGGGTTAGGCACTTTCGGAATCAGGGAGATGCGAGAATGATTGAGATGAGGAGGAAGCTTCCCTTTTTCCAGCGTATCCAAGACCAATCTACCAAGGGATGGCCCTACCTCTATCCAAAATCGTTGAAAGAAGAGAGCATGAAAGCCATTGGGACCAGGGGCTTTGTTTGGGTGCATTGAGAAGAGCGCATGCTTAATCTCTTGGATAGTGTATGGGCAACTTTAGGGCCTCCCTGTCTGTCGCATCTAACCTAGGGAACATTCCTTCCGGGGCTACTGCATTGTTGGTCGCTATGTCTTCGGTATAGAGTTTTACAAAATCGTCCTGAACATGTTCCTGGACTTTGTTCTCTTCTCTTATCCAGGTCCCCATATCATCCTGGATGGCTTCAACCCTGTTTTGTTTCCTCCTTATGATGGTGCTAAGGTGGAAGAACTTTGTGTTTCTGTCTCCATCTCAGATGTCCTCCATTCTAGATTTTTGGAACCAGAAGGTGTCGATTTGACTCAACACCTCATTTAGCTTAACTTTCAGGGCTCTTTCCAAGCTCGCTAAATGATTGATCCCCCCCGTTGCAACTTGTGTTGGACACCCCGAAATCTCGCCCACATGCGAGATTTTCTTTAAAACTGGTTGTCGAAAACTTCTTTATTCCATCTTGCAAGATCATCCGCGATGACACTTAACACTTCTACACAAGGTTTATCCTTACTCCACTTAGCTTCAATAAACCGTTTGAAATCTTTATGTTGGAGCCACGCAGCTTGAAATTGAACGGCTTAGGGCCCCTAGGTTTGGAGGACCCACGTAGGTCCAGGAGGATGAGGGCATGGTCCGAATAGTCGAACATGAGATGTTGCACCGTTGCATCGTATAGAGCTCTCGCCACCTAGATTGGTCAGGGCCCTAGCCAGTCGAGCATATTTCCTGGTTGCGATATTATTCCCTGTAAACCAAGTATGTTGCAGTCCAGAGAACCCCAAGTCCACAAGGCGATTGATGTTCCCCCAACTAGCGAACTTTAAGCTTCTCCTTGCAATGCTTCCGTCCCCATGATTTCGTTTGTCGAGGGTCATGGTGTCAATGAAATCCCCTATGAGAAGCCAATAATGGGTTGTTCTGGCGCCAAAGTCTTGCAGCTGACTCCGAAGGTCAACTCTAAGGTGCTTATGCGGACTGGCGTAAACCACCATTAGGATCTAGTCAATCGATAAATTCCTTGCACAAGAGTCGTGATATGTTGATTTGAGACTTCCAGAATAGTCAACTCTAACTCATCGTCATTCCACAAGATCCAGATATCGCCTTGGAAACCATACGCTTCAACTCAAAACCATTTCCTAAAGCCCGTTTTGCGACACACAATGTTGGCTCAATCTCCCTTAATATATGTTTCCAGGAGAGCCACCACATAAGGCCGATGAAGTTTCAGATGTTTTTTTAAAGTAAGCATGAACTCTTTATTACCCGCCCTTTGGACGTTCCAAATAAGAGTACGAAACTTGGGGATGGTTCTCCCACTCGAGGCGTGACCAAAGTTATGATTTCTTCGATTATCCATAAAATAATAAAGAAAAGAGGATCCCTCACTTGGATCTAGGACTCCATGGCATTACCTCTTCCTTCTGTCTTGTCATGGCCTCCAGAGCTCGGTGTGCCTTGAATTCCATGGACCAGTTCAAAAGGACCAGGGTAGTCCGTTGTTTCCGATGCACCCCTCCTTTCTGATTCTATTCGGGTTGGGAGCGGGATGTCTTCTTGACGCGCCCCTACTCTTTGTCCCCCCCCCCCCCCGGCGTCTAGGGGGCAAGGGTATGGTTTCCTATTTGTTGGAAGTTGTCCTTTGAGACTCCAAAGTTCGAGGTAATTCCATTCTCATTTCGTGGCTTCATAGGGGTCCTTATGCCTGTCCTCAATGGTTCCTTTCTTTGTTCCGACATCTTCACACCCGTCATCAAGTTCTTCATGTTTGTCCTTCCGGTCCCATGGTCCTTTTATTTGGTCGGTTTTCCTTTCCTATTCTCACTGCGGAGTTCCGTCTCGATTGTTCCTGTCCCTGAGGATGGGCATCTTCCATCAAATCGACCATCACATCATCTGATTCACCTTCCCATGGTGTATCATCGATCGTTTCTTCAGGTTCCACGATCCTAGCTTATTCTAGCCCTTGGTCGTCTGGGTGTTCTTCTTTTAGGTCTCCTAGGATGTCAAAACGAGATCCCGACTGGGGGGTGGTGTAACTATGCGGGGCAGGGGAGCGCCGCTCCTCTTCTTGTCTCCTCAAGGGTTCTCTTTGGGGGTTTGAAAATCTTGTCTCCATGCCTATTGCCACCTTGGGGAGGCTGAAGATTTGTTTCCTATGTCCTATCTGGGTTATTCTGATTAGGGGTTCTCTTCTTAGTGAATTTCTTGACTCTCATCCAACCTTCATATAACTTCGTTTCTTCTGGCGGTTTCTCCTGCGATTTCTCCATATGGGTATCGTCCGCCGAGGGGATGTTCTTTTTAGGGCAACCCTCTTCTTTATGTCCTTGTTTCCCACAGTGGAAACATATTAATTTTAGGCCTTCGTATTGGATTCTGTAAATACGTCCATTAAGACGAAACTTCGATAGCAGGGGTTTAGTTAGGTCAACTTCGACACGGAGCCTGGTGAACTTCCCTCATTCCACATTCTCAGTGGTCTCATCAAGTCTTACCACTTTCCCAATTTTGGAACCTATCTTTCGCACCAAAAAGTACTTATGAAAATATTCGACACTCAAGCTCGAGACTCTCACCCAAACAGCGAGGGTGGATATATAGTCTCCCTCTGGAGAGAAATTTGGGACCCATCTGCGGATCACCAAGTAGTTATCTCATATCATCCATGGCCCTCCAACTAGGACATGCTCATAATCTTCTAGGCAAGAGAATCTAGCCACATAGTAATCATTCCCAATGTCTAAGAATGAGAAATCCCCCCCTGAGGTTCCACTTTGATCGGAGAATGTTTTTAAGATGACCATAACCCACTCCTTTATCAAACAGTCTCACAATCAACGCATTCTTCTAAGGGGCTCTAATAGCTTTCTTTTCAGTCGTGGTTAGGGTAATGGTTGGGCAAAGGGGGTTATCCTGGTCTGGTTCAACATCATCGTCCGATAACATATCGTCTTCCATCTCATTCCACATGGCATTATTACTAACTTTATAGTTTAGATGAGGATTATTATTGCGAACATCATTCAAATAAGAGATCGTCCCTGGGTGTGTTGGTCCTTGATTTGTTTGTCTTCCATCGTCCCAATTTGCCTCCCTGTCGTCCCACGCACGTCGGCCATGGCTGCATCGGCGGCGTTCTTGGTCTCATGGGGATCACTTTCCGACGGGTTCCTTCCCCGTTCCCTTCGGACTGTCTTTGAGAAACAAGTGTCTTGGCCATTGTCATCAGGTGGGCAGCCGTTTCCAACCCCATCTCCGGTGAAAAAAGGCAGTTGGGATGGCGGCCGTCGGACGTAGTGAGGCGAGGAATAGGGGGTGCATGATTCATAGAGAGAGAATTAGGGTTTCTTATTAAATATAACTCTAAAATGAATAATGTACACATTGAAATGATATTGTAAATAGGTTAAAATATAATTATAAGCTTTAATTTTATCTGAATAATTATATGAATGAATGATAAGTGTTGCCATAAACATATAACTAGCAGTTTGTAACGCGCGTTGCTCGCTGTAAAATTAATTAGATAACTTAACATGATCTAATTTATAAGATTGATATATTTGTTAGGATTTTATTGTTCTTTGGTTTATGTTTGTTGTAGCAAACTGATACTTACATGTCTTTCATTACATCTATGCTGATAATTTAATATGTAGGTTGGACATCAATATATAGGATAACTTGTTGGATCTGGTTCACAACCTGAACGGTGGCTGGTTGAGACATGTGAGCACTTTTAAAGATTAATAAATTCGTAAATTCATACTCTGAAAGATCCCAAGATAAAATATCCCATGGAAACATCAAACAATATAAACCAAAAACCAATGACACAGCTTGAAACTGGGAAGAAAATTCCCTTTGAAAGGGTCTATTTGCTTGTCTGGTTGCAGATTCCTTTTGACAAATTCCCTCCATCCAAGTTCAACCCAAATGGACATGGCAATTCATTGGAGAAAATTGCAAGTTTTGGGCATATAAGAGGATGTTTGATTGCCCAAAAACTGGGAAGAAAACTCCAAAAAGTTGATTGTTGAAAAAAAACACACAACTTGAAAATTTGCAAAGTCTCAGGCATCTCAACAGTCAACACATCATGGATCTGAAGAAACAAAGCTAGGCATGAATACAGTGAAGGCACTTCCACCAACCCCACAACCACAAGTCATCTTTGAAAAACAAGAGGAAAAAATTGAGACAGAAAACATAGAAAATGAACTAGCATAAATTTTTTTTTTAAAAAAGAAGTTAAGAGTAGGTAAATAGGAGAACAAAAGCATAGGTGTAGAAAAATGAATAAATAGTAAAATTATTTTAAGAGAAATTGTCACCTTTATTCCCGCTATAATCATCCTAGAGCAATACATCTCCATTTGGCCTGAATGGTCCATTCTCAGAGAAAGTTCATGCTCCAACAAATGAACACCCAAGTCCTGCAATGCAGAAAAAAAATTTGAGAAAAAGATCAAATTTTGAGAAACGGAAGGATAAAAAAAATTAAAAGGGGGAAGGGTAACCTCCATTGAGCTAGAGAACAAGGGGTTTAGAATCAGGGTTAGATTCAGCTTCAGCAAAATGGTAAAAGAGATTTCTTTGATGCTTGAGACACAAACACAAACAAAAAAATATCAGAGTTAATTGTATGATTAACCTCTCAAGAACTATGGAGATCGGATCCATTATGTCATTTTTTGGAAAAATTGAAAAGGAAAGCAAGGAATTGCATAATTGCACAGACACATATACGCTAATAGCCAAAGAGGGATTAATAGAGAAACTGGGACTCATCAATTTTTACTTGACAGACCAAATTTAACTTGAAGGACTAAATAGAGACTCTAAATATTTTATCACATGATTTAGAAAATCATGTAAGTAAGCTCTTGTTGAAATATTCATGTCGTCAACAATTTAAGGCAATGGTTATAGCAGCTTGGGGGCAATGAGGATGCCCTGAATAACTTCTTGAAGAAAAAAAATTACCTATGCATTTCAAAATAAATTAAGATTGAAATCTACAATAGTGAGAGGCAATTTCATCTCAAAGCTCACAAAGTTTGACTTCAGTCTTCAAGCCAAATCATATATTAGAGTGAAAAGAATGAACCAATGATGACTTAAGTGGGAGCAAGTTCATATACATACTCCACACAGAATAATTTAAATCTTCCATTAATGAACATAATTGGCTTACCATTATTTTACCTTGTAGGTTACATGCAAAATAAGAAATGAAACAAAAATTACAAGAAGACTTTGATTTGAATTGAAGAAAAGGGAAAAAAAAAGCCACACATATATACTGCTCTGATTGGAGCCTCTTTGTCAGGCTTAGTTCTTGTATCTGAACTCCAATATTGAAACTTGGAAAATCAAAGTTAAAATGTCACCACCACGACGAATGAAATCTAGTTGGAGATTAATTCTGGTGAGCAAACTCAAATGACATGAGGAAATGACATCGATTAATTAATCAAATACAACAAATTCGAAAGAGAGAGATTCACAAATCCAAAAACCCATAATTAAGGTATCATTAATTCAAAGTTAACTCAAACCTTTCCAAAATTCAACATGCAAATATCCCAGATAATACATCAGCCAAAAGAACGAATCAATTTGGTATTCCTTTTTTTTATAATTTGCTAATGTTGAAAATTGATAAATTTCCTTGTAGAACTAAAGTGAAAAAAAATAGATATCAATTAGGCAAAGATATAACAAACCCGTGAGTATGGATGAACATTGGTCCCTTTCTTTACTCATCTGTCATGGTCATGTACTAATGTTCAGAAAGAGAAGGGGGTCAAACTGTAGCATCATAGGGCAAAGATTGTTAATTAGAAATCTCACGGCGAAGATTGTCAATTATCATACTCGATTATACATTTGAAAGTATAATAACTAAAAAAATAGACCACATCTGCACTCAAATTCGAAGGAAAATCACATAGTTGAAACTGGAAAATATATATACACCTCAAATTAAAAGAGAATAACACAATCAATTGCACATATTCAGAAGAAACATTAGATACTTACAAGAGTCTGCAATTGCCAATAATCAGAGTCAATTACCGCTTAAACACTGAAATGGAAAAGTGAACACATTAAACTGTAAATTAACAGAGAGAAATAGATTAGGCATATTTGAGAGTTCTCTGTTAATTTAAAATGAACAACACAACTCCACAATAGGTGTATTAAGTAAAAGATGTATTAAGCTCCACAAATTCCAATTTCCAAACTTTTCCATTTAAGATCAGTACAATCTGATACTCCTTTTGGCTGAATCGTAAAGAGATCCATGCATTTTAATATGAAAATATTGTAGTCCACGATGGGGTTGGAAATGACTTTATTATAACAAGCAAAAATAAAGGTCCAATTCAAGCCATAGAAATAAATATAGCAACATAGATGAACAGGAGAGGCATTCATTCCAAGGATTCTGCCATCTGTAAAACGTTACTAATTATTGGCTAAAAAAATTATTGAAAAAATAAAATCAGCGTGACACAATCAACACCCGAGTATTGGACACAGATTCCAACTTTAACCATCAACATTGAAATAAACAAAGATTGCACCCACATAATTCTAGCTCAATCAATACCCTATGGAACCAATACTTCAAACTTAAACATGAAATCATTTTTGCGAAAAAAATATTGCAACAGAGGAAAACTACTACATGACCTCAGAAAGAAAAACTCAATGCTGAAAAACATAATATAATTTTCACAATGAAATCAGATCAAAGTTCACCAACATATTCCCCATAATCTCAATTGGGGAGATAGTTGACAAGTGCCAATATTATTAAAGAATAAATGAAGTAACAATCGAGATTCCCAGAAATCTCTCTCGCCAACAGAGCCAAGACCTTCCAAATTGTATGTTTGTACAAGTACAAAGCAGGAAAACCAGATATGAAAAGGCCTTATTGACTAAAATCAGAGAGTAACAAAGCCTAAACAGTAGACACCTGAAATGTCGTTGTTTCGTTGATGCCTTGACTGCTTCTAATTAACTCAACAAATTATCATCAGCAAATCAGATTCTCTCTGTCATCTCCATCTTCCCTTCAATTCTATCAGTTAGCTCCCTAAGAATTTCTAAAAAAAATCCTAGTATGTCAATTGTACATAACCTAATTCCACTTTCGTCAAACCTATTTTAATTATCGCATTGAATTTTGTATAAATCAAGTCAATTTTGTCTAATTTCAAAAGTTTACCATTTAATTTGCATGTGCTTTGGATGATTTTGATTCTTAAATTAAAGTATTGGATTACAGAAATGGGGATAAATCTGAAGCCCAAATCATCTTTGTCCACAATTGTTGGGTTAGAGTAAATTATGTCTCAATATCAGGAAAAATCACAAATGATACATCCCAGTGAACTCAAAAGCATCCCAATGAAAGCAAAAAATTGTGATAAATGAACATTTGCATCCCTAAAAAGATAGAATTTGTGACATAAATAAGATTAACAAATCAAAGAAGGTGGAAATATCGTCTTCTAACCTTGGTAAGCAGTATTATTCCGTTGATACTTTAAGAGAGCATGACCTTGAACCTGATAAATTCAGATGAGGCAGGAGTAGATTTTGCAAATTAAATGGAAAGGGAGTCAATTGAAGACATCAACGAGGACGAGAAATGCCAACATTTCAAGATTATGAAAAAAAAATGGAAGATGGAGTTGCATGCAATTTAAGAATCAAGAATCAGAATTTGAAGACATAAAGTAAGAAAATGTAAATCGGTTTTGCATGCAATTTAAGAATCAAGAATCAGAATTTGAAGACATAGTAAGAAGATGTAAATCACAAGATTGAAATAACAACAGAAAATAGATTGAAAGAAATTATATTTCACCCCTGCTTCGCTGAAGATGTTTACCTTGAAACTCAAATCATCCTTCTTGAATGATCCAACCACGATAATACTGCTTATTGATTTGCATGCAAAAATTTAAAGAGGGGGATAAAACTTACAGAGATTGAGGGGGAGGGATGATGGAAGTTAGAAAGATGAGAGATGGAGTGATTTAATCCCAAATCTTGAAATAAAGTAGAACGTGCGTGGCTGCGTGCCACATAACAGAGATGAGGCCACCACAATTTGGGGGAAAATAACTCATTTCACTGTTCATTGGAACAATAACACATTTACTGTTCACTACAACAGTACTGTGAATAGTAATAGAGATTTTAGTATTTTAAGTATAGTGATATCAATGATTAGAGTGTAATTAGTTTGAATTTACCCAAATACATTAATCAATGTACCAAATATATGAAGTATTTGAAACACATACACACACAGGCACGTAAAACGATTAATGAATAGATTGAAAACATACTTGAATTTAAATATAATTTCTCTAATAATATAATAATAATATGAAATTTTAAAAATATAAGAGGCAAAACTGAAAATAGACATGAATTGAAGCATGATTTGCAAATTAATAATGATAATGATAATAATAGTAATAATAATATTAATAATCATTAAATTACTTAAAAGCTCATAGCAGCTAAATAAAACCATTTTTTGACAAATCGTAAAATGATAATGATGATAAAATAATAATGATGATGATAATGATTGTATAAAATATAAAAGATATAAAAGACAGATTATAACATAGATTAAAAATATAAGTTATGTACTTATATACTTTAAAAATACCATCTCCTTAAAAGCATATAATATTAAGAATGTCACAGTCTTTTTCACAATCATTTACTAAGGCCTTTGATAAGTCGGTTAGTAAAAAGTCTCTGAAATGAGGGCGATTTCCGGCGAAACGCCGACATGTGATGAGAGAGAGAAAACAACAGAGGAAGCAAACCAACTCAACCGATCAAACAAAAAGATGAAGAGATCTGGGGAAAATGGTGTGGAACCAGTTGAGGTGGAAGACTTAATGGAAGCGGATTCTGGTCTGGAATCGCCCAGAGTACCGAGTTCCCTGCCGGGGGGAAACCACAGCCACAACGTACCCTATGCTAGGGTAACACCCCAAAGGACTTTTAAGGATACTTTACAGCAAAACAACCTAAATCTGCACATTGAGAGTGCACCAACGACTGATTATGACAATTCCTATTGGGATCTTTTCGAAGATGACGAGCCACCAGAGGAGGGTGACCCCACATGCCCAACTATCCTCTTAACTGCCCATGAGAAACGCATGTGACGAGAACCGTGGAAACTTTCACTGATTGTCAAGCTCTTTGACAAAGGGATCAGTTACCTTCAACTTCAACGTCGTCTTCGAACAAAGTGGTCGATCAAAGGAGGTTTCTCCCTAATTGATTTAGGTATGGATTACTATGTAGCAAGATTCACTCAAAGAGATGACTATGAGCATGTGGTATTGGGAGAACCTTGGATGATTGGAGATAACTATCTGATAGTTCGTGAATGGCGACCCAACTTTGTACCAGAGGACGATAAAATAAAAAAAATTGCTCACCTGGGTTCGCATGCCACGTCTGAGTGTAGAGTATTTCCACAAGCATTTTTTGATGCAAAATATTAGAGAAAAGATAGGAAGGATGGTCCGGCTAGATAACACCACAGCAGCGGTGGAGCGAGGACAATTCACCAGGATGTGTGTTGAGGTGGATCTAACCAAACCACTCCTATCAAAATTCAGACTGCAAGGGAGAGTATGGCAAATCCAGTACGAAGGTCTTAGGATGATCTGCTTCAACTACGGTAGACAAGGTCGCAAAGAAGAGGAGTGCCCAGAAATCCATCAAGAGGGAAGCCAACAAGAACTACAGCCAAACATAATTCCCAGAGAAGATCCGGCACCTCTCGGGAATTCCCTATATGGGAGTTGGATGATGGTGAAGAAACCGGCCCGGAGAAGAACCCCGAAGCAAAACCCCAGTGCAGGCAAGGATCAAGGGGTTCTTGAATTATAGACAAGAACAGAAGGTCCTCGGAGAGACCGTCGCAGGAAACCGGAGACCTCAGAACCAAACCGAGCAGATGGAGGACCACAATTTCAGCAGGACTGGGGAAATGAACCGGACCAACATTTAGGTGGATCCCGGTTCAGGGCGCTGACCGAGCTGGATATGAATACGAATTTGGAAGAGAATCAGCAACCACCTATTTTGGCAAAAGCAAAAGAAAATACCTTCCAAAACAGCAGAAATCCGGATATGGAGAATGGTAACAATAAAGGAAATAGAGAGAAAGGAGGCAATCCTAAGGATAAGGAGAATATTCCTCTAGAAGATATAAGGTACAGACGAAATGAAGTGGGAAATCCAACTTGGAAAGAGGATCAATTCAGCGTATGACCCACCAGCCACAAAATCCAAGACCTGGGTCGGGCCCAGAAGGAAACCCACAGCGGAGTGACCCATCTCGTTATAGTGGAAACCTCACCCTTTTGAGGAAAGGCCAAGAGTTCCTGGACTCTAGGGGAGAGGCCCCCAGTCTTGGCCCTGCCAGCTAGTCTTTCAACCTCAATGCCCCCCCTTCTATCCAAAGCCCACCTTCCTTTGAACCAGAACCAGGTGATGGGCCCCTACCTCCCAACCCTTTAACCCCTGGCCTCCTAGGTAGGCGTAGCCAAGACCCCCTTGAGGATCTCGATGACCCATTGGTTAGCCCAGACAATGGGCACCTATACCACAAAGAACAGGACCAAATGGTCCGAGATTAACTATGGCCTGCCTTGGGCTCTTTCGAGGACAACCCTCTCTTTTAATGTTTATTTTATGGATAAAGATCACTCAAATTCAGCTGATTCGACGGAGAGGAGGCTCTCCAGGCATTGTCGTATTCTTTCCTGGAACGTTCAAGGGGCTGGAAAGAAAGAATTCTTAAGCGATTTCAAGGACATCTACCGCACCCATAAGCCAAATGTGGTGGCCATCTATGAAACTCACATTGGCGGAGGACGTGCTGATAACGTCTGCCGGAAGATGGGGCTGGATTCCTGGTATAGAGTAGACCCAAGGGGCTTTCAAGGTGGCATCTGGATCCTCTGGAACAGTACAGAGTTATCTCTGGATATTGTTCAGGACCATGATCAGTACATCACTTCCAGAATTAAGATAGGAAGAGATGATCCTTGGCTATTTACGACAGTTTATGCTAGCCCTCGTGAAGCGGAACGCCATGACCTTTGGGAAGCGATGCTGGAAACCAGCTCATCTTGCCAGGATTCGTGGCTTTTAGCTGGAGATTTTAACGATACGATTTCCCTCGAGGAAAGGAACCATGGGGGTTCAGACATGGCTAGACGATGGGACAACTTTAAGAGTTAGATCAATAATGTAGTCCTTATAGATCTTGGTTACGTGGGAGGCTGCTTCACTTGGGCTCGGGGCAACTCTGCAGACTATTGGAAAGGGGCGCGTTTGGATAGAGGGTTGTGCAACGCAACGTGGCGAACCCGTTTCCAGGAGGGTTACGTACGTCATATCCCTCGCCTATCTTCCGACCACTCTCCCTTGTTACTAGACACCAGAGGACAAGGAAGCTTCACGGTGAAGTCAACTCCGTTCAGATTCCAAGTGGCGTGGACTACTCATAGTTCTTACCCAGAGGTGATAAACCAAGCTTGGAGGAAAGAACTCCCTTTAGTTGTTGGCTTCCACCACGTCAAGGAAGATCTTAGCAAATGGAATAAAGAGACATTTGGAAATCTCTTTCACAGAAAGCGCAAGCTAGTGGCAAGGCTGAATGGTATCCAAAAGGCCCTTTCCACAGGACCCAACTCATTCCTTCTAGAGCTGGAAGCAAAATTGAAATGCGAGCTGGACGAAACCCTCTTTCAGATTGAGCTCCTGTGGTTCCAAAAAGCCAGGACGGAATACATCAGAGATGGGGACCGAAACACACGATTTTTCCACATATCCACCATTATCAAACGGAGGAAAAATCGCATCGAGGTCCTTTAAGACAACCAAGGTAATTGGATTTACCATCCTGAGGAGATTAAAGACATGGTCCTAAACCACTTCCAACAACTCTTCTCTGATGATCCGCCTGAAGAGGAACATATTAGGCTCCCTTCTGGGTGCTTCCCTTCTCTTAGTGAGGAGCACGAATCTAAACTGGCTACTCCTTTCAATTCAATGGACGTGCTGCAAGTAATTAAGGGTATGTCATCGTTCAAGGCGCCTGGCCCCGATGGTTTTCCAGCGTTTTTCTTCCAGCATCACTGGAATTTAGTGGGCCCTGCCTTAAGTGAGATGGTTCTGACAGTGTTGGATGGGGGTGAGGTACCTGATGGGTTAAACGATACCCTTATATCCCTTATACCCAAAGTAGACCAGCCGCATTCCGCCTCTCAATTTCGACCCATTGGACTTTGCAATGTAGCCTACAAAACTATCACAAAGTGTTTGGTGCATCGTCTCAAGTGTGTCCTTCCCCACCTAATTGCGCCAACTCAGGCTAGCTTTGTTCCAAAGCGTCAGATCATTGATAACATTATTCTCATGCAAGAAATCGTCCATGGAATGAAAAAGAAGAAAGGCCAAGTTGGTTGGATGGCTATCAAACTGGATCTAGAAAAGGCCTACGACCGCCTCAAATAGGATTTCATCGAGGAAACTCTACATGACATGGGGCTCCTGACGTCAATTGTAGAATGTATCATGAAGTGTGTCAGAACATGCTCACTTAGAGTCCTTTGGAATGGAGAACCCACGGCACGGTTCACTCCTAGTCGTGGTATACACCAAGGAGATCCCCTCTCACCTTATTTGTTTGTGGCGTGCGTAGAGCGCCTCAACCACTTAATTCAGGCGGAGGTGGAAAGTGGTAACTGGAAGGCCTTCCCAACCTGCAAAGATGCCTCCTACATATCCAATTTAATGTTCGCAGATGATATCATCTTGTTTACAGAAGCAACTCAAAGTCAAGCGGAAGTGGTGGCGCGCTACTTGGACGTGTTTTGCAAAGTGTCGGGGCAAAAAGTGAGTTTACATAAACGCTTTTATTGTTCTCTTGATACTAACAAGGCGGTTGCTGAGAGTATTGCAAACACCTTAGGAATGATACAAATGGAAGACCTTGGAAAGTATCTTGGAGTCCCGATAATCAAAGGAAGAGTAACGAAAGCCACTTATCAAAGCTTGATCCAAAGAGTGGACAATCGCCTTGCGGGTTGGAAGGCTCGTCTTCTAACAAAGGCCGGAAGAATCACTCTCATCAAATCCACTCTCATGGCGATTCCTACGTACGCAATGCAAACGGCTAAAATTCCGAGGTCCATCTGTGATGCCTTGGACAGGAAAATCAGGAAGTTCCTTTGGGGAAGCACAAATGTTCAGAGGAAAATCCATCTGGTCGCTTGGGTTGACCTCCTAAAGCCAAAAGATAAGGATGGTTTGGGATTGAAGTGCATGAGAGACCTAAATCAAGTCTTTTTGCTGAAATTGGGCTGGCGAGTTCTTGATGAGCCCGATAACCTCTGGGTTAGGGTTTTCCGGGGCAAGTACTTAAAAGATAATTCAATCCTCAATCCAAGTGCTAGCCTCGCCAAACCTTCTGACTCTCATATTTGGAGAAGCATTGTGGAAACCACCCCTACTCTTTAAAAGTGTGTCTCCATGGCAGTAGGTGATGGGCGTTTGATTCTATTCTGGCTAGATCCTTGGCTCTATGAGTTCCCCCTGGCGAACTTGGTCTTAGGACCACTCCCAACGACAAAAGTAACCAAAAAGGTAGCGAAGTATTGGAAGGAGGAGTCAGGCTGGCAGTGGGACGAGATTGCTGATCTCCTTCCCTTGGAAATTCTCCACAAATTGGCCAATACCTACCTGGCAAAGAGTAAGGAACAGGATTACCCGATCTGGAAGCCGGAAACCATCGGTGATTTTCACATAAAGTCGGCTATAGGAGCCTTGCATGCTCTGGAAAGTGATGACACCCACTCCTGGAAATGGATTTGGTCCGTTCCTACGATGCACAAGATTCAAGTTTTTATATGGTTGACAATGAAGAATGGAAATCTGACCAATGAAGTTCGCGTGAAAAGAGGATTAGCAGATGATCCCTACTGCCGAAGTTGTCACAGTGATGTGGAGGATATGGTGCACATTCTTAGGGAGTGCCCCCAAGCCCAATCAGTGTGGCAGGAACTGAAGCTGATTGGTTTCGCCCCAAGAACCACAATGCCCCCCTCAACGACTGGATCAAGTCCAATGTGATATACCCGGGGGCAGATGACTTGCATATTAGCATATTTTCTACAACCATTTGGTTCTTATGGAGATGGAGGAATAAGCGCTGTCTAAGCCCAAATTTCGATATTCCATCAACAAAAGGTTTTTTCATTCATGGAAAAGCTTTGGAGATAAAGAAATCCCTTGATATTCAGGCTAATATCCATGAACATCAGTTGAGTACCTACCAAGAAATTGTAATAATGTGGGAACCCCCACCTACTGGATGGGTCTTACTTAACACTGATGGCACTTTCTCGAATAACAACGGTGCTGGAGGGGGCGAAGTTCTTTAGAATGAGCATGGGAATTGACTGAAAGGCTTTAGCGAAAAAGTGCAGGCTTCGTCGGCCATGGAGGCAAAATTAGCGGCTGTCTGGCGAAGGCTGTGCATGGCCAAGGATTTACGTATTTCAAAGGTATGGCTAAAGGTGGATCCGGTGATGATAGTTAGTCTGCTAAAGGGAGATTCCCACAGAAACCGAAAACTCAGAGATAAGGTCAAGAGATGCAAGGACCTGATGGAGGAGGAGAACTGGGAGGTTTTAATTTCTCATACACACAGAGAGGCTAATGGAGTTGCAGACAATTTGGCCAAACTAGGTTACTCAAACCCTGTGATATTGTTTATTTTTCTAATCCGCCTGCTGAAGTTTGGGACTCCTTTCAATCAGACTGTACTAGGGCCAAATGGCTCCGAAAAGTTAGAGTTTAATAAAGTTTATTAGGGGCAACCTATTCTGCACCAAAAAAAAAAAAAATTAAGAATGTCACAAAAAGGCTTTTCTATTTTATCCTTATACGCTTTTAAGGAAGGTAATTGAAACAAAAATTCATGAAACGCCCATTAAAAAATTCATCAAACATTGCAGAGAAATGACGGTCTTACCCCTACATTAAATTACTTTTTTAAAAAATTACTAATCATAATCAATGTTATCCCATGCTCTCAATAAGTAATTAAGGGTATTTTAGTAATGATATACTTTACTTAAAAAAGTAATTACATACTTTTTTTTTCAAATTATAGTCCTACTTTAACAAATGTACTATTTCTAATGAAAAATGGAAATTCTAATAGAAACAGAGTCAATTAAATTAAAAAATTACTCCTATATATAAAACGCAGAAGGAAATTTAGGAAAAAAAATATTACACCAAAAAAAAAAAAAGGAAGACGGGAACTTATAAAAGAGAGGAAGTGGATATGATTCCCATGTGCTTGCAACGGTAGGCCCAACCCAGGCCCAGCGCTCCCGGGAGCCAACATTATATTATGCTTGCCCAATTTTTTTTTTTTTTACTTTAATTAATTTCAATTAATTAGTTAAAGCCCACAAAAAGAAAATTAAAAAAAAAGGGCAAAGCAAAACAAAAACGGTAAAAAGGAAATGTGCTGGGACTTTACCGTTGGATTGGAGCGGATCCGACGACTCACCCTTTACACAAATTCGACCGTTGTGTCATCCCCTACCTCGTTTAAATTTCTCTCGTCTGCCCCCATTCCTACATCGCAGAGGCCCATCGATTTCTAGAGAGAGAAACACACGAACGAGAGAGAGAAACACACGAACGAGAGAGAGAGAGAGATGGCGGCCAGAGCTGTTTTGCAGGAGCAACCCAGAGGTATTTCATTCATGGCCGTTAATTGATTCATTTAATTTTTACTTTTCTGGGTTTGATCGAAGATTTTGGTGAGTCAGAGAAGGTTTATGCGTAGATTTTATGTTTTTTCTTTCGATTTCTTTCGTAGTTTATGATATGCAAATCTTCCCCTGCATTTTTCTTCTTTACGTTGATTGATCTGGGTTGTCTTCTTCTGATCTTAGAACGACCAGAAAAGATTAGACTTGAACGTTGAAGAATCGATGCATGGTGCTTGATTTGAGCTTTCTTTAACTTGGATCCTGAATTTCTGTGTTTTTTTTCTGAAAATGGGCTCTTTCTTGTGATTATTCCACAATCCTAGAAAGATACAAATCAATCTTTTTCCCCTGAAATGAAAACTTCAGTCATTGATCTGATTTGGATGGAATCTAGTAGAAATGATTTTCTTAGAAAACAAATTATCGTTTGATACTTTCACCTATTTGGTACATAGGAAAATGATTTATCTTGTTTTTCCGGGTGTGAAATTAGGTGGAGTGCAGCAGAAGAATGCTCAAGGAGAAAGGAGGAACAGGACAGCCCTCGGCGACATTCAGAATGTGGTGACAGCAAGAGGAGTTGGTGGCAATGCCATCGGAAAACCCAGCCAGATTAACCGACCCCTCACCCGGAGCTTCTGCGCTCAGCTTCTTGCCAATGCACAGCAAGCTGCTGAGAAAAACAAGGTCTTGTCGAATTTCCCAAATCGAATCAAATTTCTCAGTTTTCGGGGTCTAAACACAGCCAATTTTGATCTGGTTGGTTGGTTTTGTGCAGAAACAAGGATGTCAAGTAGTGAATGTCAATGCCGGCCCAAGGCGTGTCGCAGTCCCCCAGAAGAAGCCCCTGCAAGAAAAGAAGAAGCCGGAACAAGTGATCGACATCGTAGAAACCCCATCTCGATCCGAACCCAACAAATCAGACCAGAAACAACACCCGTCGAATAATAACAAGAAGAAGAAATCTGCAACACTAACCTCATTTCTGACAGCCCGAAGCAAGGAAGCGTGCGGATTGTCCAAAAAGCCCCCCCAGGAAGCGGTCGTGGACATCGACGAGGGCAGCAAAGAGGACGAGCTCGCTGTGGTCGAGTACATTGAAGACATCTACAACTTCTACAAGGAATCCGAGGGCGAAACCCGAATTAGTGACTACATGGGGATGCAGCCGGATGTGAACGAGAAGATGAGGGCGATTCTTGTGGACTGGTTGATCGAGGTTCACTACAAGTTTGAGCTGCGACCCGAAACACTGTATCTGACAATCAACATCATCGACCGGTTCCTCTCGATGAAGGTGGTTCCAAGAAAGGAGCTTCAGTTGGTTGGCATTGGGTCCATGCTCATTGCCTGCAAGTATGAAGAAATCTGGGCTCCAGAGGTAGTACTAAGCAATTGACATAGTTTCACTTAGGGTTGTCAAAAAATTTGTCCCGGACAAAACCAGATGCCATCATAAATTTTACTATTATTTACTGAACCTGATATTGACCCGTATTTAGGCTTGTCGTAATTGTCCGACCCGATAAACCCAAGCATCGGACATCAAACCTGCAGTGACCTGAACCCGATTTTTTGACAACCCTAGTTTCACTTTCACTCACCTTATCTGGGTTTCTGCCATTGTAGCAAGTGGTACTAATTGAGATGATTCTTATCCACAGGTGAATGACTTTGTGCAGATATCGGACAAGGCGTATGTGCGAGAGCAAGTGCTGGGGATGGAGAAAGCAATCCTGGGGAAGCTGGAGTGGTACCTGACAGTGCCAACTCCATACATGTTCCTCACCAGATTTATAAAAGCTTCGATTCCAGCAGACTCCGAGACGGAGAATATGGTGTATTTCTTCGCTGAGCTCGGGATTATGAACTACACCACCACAATCAAGTACCCGCCATCGGTGCTGGCTGCTGCGAGCGTGTACACTGCACGGTGTACGCTGAACCAGAGCCCCTCCTGGACAGAGACACTCAGACACTACACTGGTTACTCAGAAGCACAACTTAAGTAAGAAACAGAGCATTTTCGGTATCAAAATTCAATCTTTTGTTCAAAAACGAAGTACTCATGTGTGGAAAACAATGTGCAGGGAGTGTTCTAAACTGTTGGTGAGCTTCCATTTGGCTGCACCAGATAACAGGCTCAGAGCAGTGTACAAGAAGTTTTCCAAGCCAGAAAGGGGTGCTGTAGCTCTTAGGACACCAGCCAAAAGCCTTTTGGCAGCCTCATTTTAGTGGAATGTTTGCAAGGATTAGTTGTAGTGTTCTACTTTGATGAGATCTCTCAGCTCATTTCTAGAGTAATAAGTTTCTAATGTTTGTTTTTACTGTCACATTCTTTCAACAATTTGATATGACTAGTAAAATGTCTGTGACTTTTTCTGAGTAAATAGAAGAAAGAATACCTTTTGTCCTTCCACCAAATTTGCCTCCTTGTAATCCCTAAATACATGCATGATTCCTTTGCTTGTGAAAGGACTCTTGCTATCAGACAAAAGATACTAACTTAAGTGTTAAAATTACTGGAAAATAAACAAAACAAGACAACTAGAGGTAACTGAATTGTGAGGGTTTCTTCTTCTTGGCTTTTTTCCCCAAATATAAACAATGATACAAGGTCAAAATTGTCCTTGTACTACTACTTCTACTATGTGAAAGCTTCCAAGGGCCATGTCAGCAGGAAAAATAAATTAAGTAATTCAAAAAATAAACAATGTGAGGCAGAAAACAAACAGATGGGGGTGTGCTAAATCCACTTATCCACTGCGCTTACTACACACCTCACAACCAAAGTGCTACCACTATAGCAACAACCTCACCAAAATGCTCCTTTCCACAAACAACTAAATTAGCTAAGCTTCAAAAACATGGCTACTACTCCTACTACTGCTCTGTTACCCAAGTACTTAACTCAATTACTCTCAACCCCTCCTTCTTCCTTTCCCAAATCAACCAACTTCACCACCAAATGCTCCTTTCTGAACTCACCAGAACAACCTCCTACACCAAAAAGATCAATCGTCGTACACTTAAAGAAGAAAAACCCATGGCTAGACCTGTTTGACGATGGGGAGGACCCGGATATGGAATACGGGTCGTTGTTTGCCGATGGGAAGCAGGAGGAAGACCCGAGGCCACCCGAGGATCCAAATAACCCGTACGGGTTCCTCAAGTTCCCGCCCGGGTTCGGAGTGGAGGTTGCATCATTGGCACTCAAGGTGAGAGGGGATGTCAGGAGGTGTTGCTGTGTCATCTCAGGAGGTGTGTATGAGAACTTGCTGTTTTTCCCAGCTATTCAGCTGCTCAAGGACAGGTATCCTGGAGTTCAGATTGATGTGATCACATCAGAAAGAGGGAAGCAGACCTATGAACTGAATAAGAATGTCAGGTTTGCATCTGTCTATGATCCTGATGATGAGTTCCCTGAGCCTGCTGAATATGTCGACATGATCGGTGTTCTTAAGGTTCGTGTCTCGATTTTCTGATGCAATGGTTAATGTTAGAGTATAAAACCACCATTGGGCTTTCAACCATTAGCTGAAAGCTTTTGGTTGAGATGATGTTTCATATGGTAGCAGAGTCAGACTGAGTAGCACGTGTCAGGTTTGAATCTTAGAAACCTAGTGTTTATTTGGGCAGGGTTAAAGTGGTTTTTGTAGCATCCAAGTTTCAAACCCAAGGGACATTCGCGTGAGGGGCTGTGTTAGAGTATATAAGCATCATCTTAAGTTTTTGGTTGAGATGGTTCCACAGTTAATCCTGAAAGTTTAGCAATTGCGTACTAATTAGACCTACCAAAACTAGCTTGTAAACAGCTATTTGATCTAGATGTCCCTGTGATAGAACAATACATTAGACAATCACATTTTGATCTGAAACCAGATTGAACCAACCTAAAAATCTGATTGTATGAGTATGAGAAAAATAAGCAAATAAGCAGTTTACAAAATAAACAGCTATTTGATCTAGATGTCTCTGAGATAGAACAATACATAAGGCAATCACATTTTGATCCGAAACCAAATTGAACCGACCTAAAAATCTAACTGTATGAGTTGCGAAATATAAGCAAGTAAACATACCGGAGCAGATTATGGGAAAAATAAGCAAATAAGCAGTTTACAAGTTGAAATTGTGTTGCAGAATAGGTACTATGATCTGGTGTTGTCCACAAAGCTAGCAGGACTAGGGCACGCGGCATTTTTGTTCATGACATCAGCCAGGGACAAAGTAAGCTACATTTACCCCGATGTAAATGCAGTAGGAGCAGGTTTGCTTCTTACTGAAACTTTCACAGCAGAGAGTATGAACCTTTCAGAGGGCGGATATAACATGTAAGCTTCTAGCAAACATAGGTTCCCTCATTCGTTATACGGTAATCTAATGGAAACTCATCCTTCCGTATTTTTTACCTCCGGTTTTAAAAGTGTTTGAAATTTGGGTTGTTAGGTACGATCAGATGGTTGAATGGTTAGGTAGACCGGCTAGGAATGTGCCACAACAGCCAGTTCCCCCCTTGAAAGTATCCATTGCACGAAAGCTTAAGGAAGTTGTGGAGGCCAAATACAAGAATGCAGGAGCAGAAAAGGGGAAATATGTAGTGATCCACGGCATTAAGTGTGACTCAAAGGCATCCATGCAGTCCAGAGGGGATACAGATAGCTTGCTTCCTCTTGAGCTATGGGCAAATATATCATGGGCGATAAGGTCAAGTTAATCAAAAACTTATCTATGTTGTTAGAACGCTAACTATGGCTACACTTCACCCTCTGTGTGATCCTAGTGTGTTGGTTGGTTTGCTTTGGTCATTACTTCTTTGCATTTTCTGACCATTACTGAATGAAGTTTCTGCTTGATAAAATTATCCTGCAATCAGGGGAGTTACTCCAGTCTTTGTGATTCCACATGAAAAAGTAAGGGAAGATGTCGAGGAAATTGTTGGAGAAGACACCAGCATTGTGCTTATAACCACCCCAGGCCAAGTAAGTTTTTTCCTCTTTTTCTCCTCCATTGAAGTGTAATCTTAAATTGAAAGCCATAAGTACCTGGTGACAATAGCTCCTTGTCTGTCGCCTCGTTCAAGCAACTGCGTCTAATTTTAGAACATTTAACCACCAGTTGGCAGCATTGATCAATGACTCTGTTGGGGTGATAGCAACCAATACAGCAGCCATCCAGCTGGCTCATGCAAGAGAAAAACCGAGGTTAGGGATAAATAAATAAACTCCAAAAAGATTACTTACAGAGCTCTATCTTCTACTCTCACCGCATAAACTGCATGCAAATGAATACTGTTTTTGATGCACTTTCTGTCTGCAGCATTGCCTTGTTTAGCTCAGAGCTCAAGGGAAGGATCTTTGTACCCAGTGCAGAGGAAAAGAATTGCAAAATCATTGCATCTAAGACGGGAAAATTGGAGGATATTGATGTTGAAGCTGTCAAAGATGCCATTCAAGTTTTTGCACCAGCAACCCCAGCTTTGGTGTAAATCGGACCACTGCAGCTTTTTCCCTGCGTCATATGCTTCTCATCCCTTGAACCCACAAACAGGGAGAGGGGTGGGGTTTGGGGTGAGGGGGCGTGGACTGTATTGTCTGTAAATGTATTAGTAATGACAGCAGCTGTAAATTCTACAACTCAAATGAGATGAAACAAATGCTGTTCATTTATATGATTCTCTGAGTCTAAAGAGTAGCAATTTGAAGTTACAGACTCCGTAAAAATGGAAACATGAGGCAGGAAAATGATGTTGAAACCAAATAAATCTATATCAGTCAGAACTCAGAAGATAACAAACAGTAGTAGAGTGACATCATGACAATCGAGAAACTTAAGTCAGATATAATGAGAGCTTTAGTTTCACCACAAACTAGTTTCCGTATTGGTGCTTGTAAACAATTTCTGTCACTATTTTGAAGTGTAGACAAGGGATGAAGTAAGAGCTCAGCTTGGCGGCCTGACAATGGCTCGAGTTGAAGGATCTTCCTTTGATTCCACATACATCATGAAAACATATCCGAGGCACCACAAAAGAATGTATTGGAAGGGCACCCATGAAAGGCAAGCCAAGAGACTCATAATGCTTCCAACATATTGAGGATCTTTGATGTAGCCAAAGGGGAAACGGGTAACCCAAGGAATGATCTTTCCAAAGCGAACACCATAGTAAGTTCCTGATTCACCAAGCAACTGGTATACCCTGCATTTGAAAAGACCATTAGGCCAGAGCTCGGCATACAGAACAACAAAACAGAAGACTTAGACTTGACTTCTACTTTCCCAACTACTCTTGCAAGAATCGATTGCTTGACTGGAATAATGGATTGTAACAAACTGTTTTTGTTACCATGAATTGTGAAAGAAAAAAATGAATCCAGGTGAGGACATGAATATACAATTGGAGACAGATCATATTAGTCAGTAGAAGGGTAAATTGTTTGCACATTTACGAATTTTTTTCTTTTTGTTTTGCCTTGGTCTCTTTATGATTGACAGCCTCCTTGCATAACCCTGTAAACATCATCTAGTCACAACTCAAACATTTCTTTTCTCTGGCTATCATTCTATCCCAAATAACATCCTAAGCCTCCAATGAATATTGAATACCCTGTGATACTTTGTCCTCTTCATCAATCCATCCATTAATCAAAAGGAAATCTTTGTACTAGATTCTTTTGTATATTGTTAAACACTTGCATTTGGTAGTTTCCCGGGAAAGGCTTTCCTAGGAAAAACTTTCCTGGGAAAAACTTTACCTAGCCTCCTTGGAAACTGTTTGATAAGGTTATAAGGGAAATAATAGTCCCACATTAAAATTTTCCTATATTTTACAGAGAACCAAACATGGAAAAGTTGACCAACTTTGCCCTGAAAGTTTCCCAACCAAATGCTGACTAATCAACAAGCTTAACAGGCCAATACCCTGTCATTCATCCAACCCATAGAGACCCAGTAAAATTCATGCATAAAAACCAAAAAACAAGAAATGGGCATTGCTCATTATCATTCACAACTCACCATAACAAACACACACACCCAAAAGCAACTGCAAAGAAGACATAGAAAGCCATGACATATACCTGAAGTTAAGGAATTGTCCAAGGAGGAAGAGGGGCCAGAAGTAGAGAGGAGGGGGCCAAAAGAGAGTGGACACAGAGAAAAGAGAGAGAAATTGAATGAGCTTCAGAAGATGAGCAACATAAGCCATTACTTTAGAAGGGTCCCTGCATTTGCCGCAGAGATCAACCCATGTTTGAGGGTATGTCCATAGCCAGTAGTAGAATGGGAATGGCAAAATCACCCCAATACATGCCCATATTGATATTGAAATCACCATCTTCTTCTTCTTCTTCGACCAGCAAGAATGCAAGATGTTTCTTCTCTGCAATTGGGGGATTTCGTCACAGAATCATTAGGGTTTCAGGAATTTCCGGGAAATGGCGTCCCATTTACACAATCGCGCGCTAATCCTCAGAGATTTTCTTCGGTGATTTTAGTCTTTGAATGCAGCCAAGAGTTGCGCCAAATTTATCATTATTCAAAGATAGGAATCGGAAAGTGACTTAGATTATAGCATTGTAGGACAGTGTCCGAGTTAGTTGAGTAATCGTACAAAGATACAGAGTTAAATTTGATAATCAGTCATTAGAATGGTCCGTTGAATGCAGATGGTACTGGTAATAACTTTCTTTAAAAAATTACTCCCCTTTTCATATTAATTATCATGATTTTGACTTTTACAATCTTCAATATCATTCTTTTATTGCTAATTTTGTAGATAATATATTATTAATTATTACAATATTATACTTTTATAATAGTATTTTTCATTGCAAATCTGATAATGATAATTTTATTTAACAACTCATTGTATATATTGAGAAATTTATTGTCAAAATTTTTAAAATTTTATTATACGATTTTCAAAAACAATAATTAATATGGGACGTAGGGAGTAGTATTTTTGAAACTGTTGGGTTGAATGTGGAGACCAATTTTGGGTTGGTCTCTATCTCTTGGGGAGCAAGGTAGAAGAGTTTGAGTGGGAATCAGATTGTTGATTTGTTCCACTTTCTTTTTGTAATTCCTTTGCTGTACGGACTCTATTAATCCTAAAATTGTGTCAACCTTGTACTATAAATAGAGCCTAGGTGCTAGGTTTATTTGTACAGCAATTGAGAGTGTTTCATCTTATACCACAAGAGATTGACCTGTAATCTCTGTGTCCCTGAGGGAGTTGTGTGAGGCTCATCTGTGAGTGTTGAGTTCTCAGGTTGTAACTCTGAGAGATTGTGGAGTGCAGGAATCTACAAACACTGTTGTAATCCTCTAATAGTGCATCGTTCGTGGTTTTTTTCCCGGTTTGGGTTTTTCCACGTTAATTCATTGTGTTGAATCTTTATTTATTTTTCGCCCTTATTATTGTTTGTCTGCTAACTACGTCCTGAGAATCCTAACAGAAACTCTTCTAAAATTGAAAGTTTAACTATTTTCTTTTGTTTTACAATTCTTTTCGCTATATAATTTCATTTGCAATAATATTATAAGGATGCTAATTTTGTCATTTGCAATAATATTATTTACTTACGGTCAATTAAGATTATTTATTTCAATTAGATCTTATTCATTTTGAATTTCTAGCAACGCATAAATTTATTAATAAATTAATTGAAAGGCATATAGCATATACAATGAATACAATAATCAAATATATAGAGCATTGTAGGCCTGTTCTTTTATGCAGTGCGGTTGGTTGCGATGTGATGAAATTTGAAAAAAATGTGGTGAAGTATGGTGGATTGTTGTTAGTTGTGGTGGGAGTTGTGGTAGGTGGAATAGGTGAGGAGAGAGAATGTAAAAAGTAGAGGAGAAAAGACATATAACATATACAATGCATACAATAATCAAATATATAGAGCATTGTAGGCCTGTTCTTTTATGCGGTGCGGTTGGTTCTGGTGTGATGAAATTTGAAAAAAATGTGGTGAAGCATGGTGGATTGTTATTAGTTGTGGTAGGTGGGATAGGTTAGGAGAGAGAATGTAAAAAGTAAAGGAGAAAAGTGAAGAGAGAGAAAAGTAAGAATATATTTTGGTAATGATTTGTGGTAAAGTGTGGTGGAGTGTGGTAGAATATTGAGTAGTGCGGTGTGGTCCGATACCGCACCGTGCGGTACCGCATAAAAGAACGGGCCTAAATCAGTATAAGTTTCTTAAACTCTTCTACTTACCCATGGCTCATACTTGGCAATTACTAATTACTATGCTTCAAATTAGAAAAATTAGCATCAATTGCACATCTGTGTTATGATCAATAATAAGGCATATAATTTTTTAACGAGTTTTTATAAATATAGTGGTGACGAATAATTTATTTGGGACAACTTTGATGAAAATCATCTGTTGATACATTATTAGTCATATTCGTATTAAAAAATCATTGTAATATCACATACTAGTTATAGTAAAATATTAAAAAAATTACCCTATAAGAAATCCATCTTACTGTAAGTTTAAATGTAGTCTCATTTTAGAGTTAATATATAGACTCCAAAAGCAATAATACCACTACTAAAGATCCATACAAAACAGAGTTAAAAGATGGAGATCCTTATTTTAAATCACTGGAATCGTGCAAAATATTTCTACCAAGTATGCAATTCACTGTAACTTTGGAGTTTGCAGATGAGACTTCTAAAAACACATGCTACAAAAATATGATATAACTTATAAGCAGCATGTGATGAATTGCACAGGCAATACATAACAAAATTGCACTACATAAGCCATAAACTTGTGCATTTCAGCTTGAACTTTTAAACGCAGCTGAGGTAGCAACCGAAGTACTTGACTACATTTATGGTTTCATAAAAACAAATAATGACATCACAGCTGTACCCTGGATATACATCCAACAGGACAAATTGATTACATTTTGAATTTTCCTTAGATTGATCTTGACAAAGACTCGCTCGGGGAAGAGAATGTGAGGTGAAGTATACATTTGGGAGATTGACCAGAAAATTGTTTGATATTAGCGCCTCCATTGAAATAATCTGATCTTTGAGGCTCTGCAGAAGTCATTCACAAACTGCAGGTAGTCACTATGCATGTGATACAATCTTTCGAGACGCAAGCACAGTTGTTGGGTTGGTAGCTCTCAACTTCTCCATTCAGAAGAAGACTCTGACTCTGTGTCTTCTTCCCACCAAGTAGATGTCTGCAATTTTTTTACCATATTATTTATAACTTCAGTATTCAGGGAAGGCGGTGAAAAGGGAGAACATGAGACATCATCAGATTCTTAGCCAAGGACAACGTCATGTCGGTACAAATGCCAGAAATTAGAAATTTCGTCCAACCTCATTACTAAATCAGTGAGACCCTAAAGAAATTCCAAAATGTCATGACTTTATCATTCGAATTTTGCCCCTGGGACAAAAGAATTTACTATTTTGTGAAAAGCATAACCTTGACCATCTTCCAAGCTCCCCACCAATGTTCAATTCTTGGTGGAAGCAAAAACATTTCCAAGAATTGTGGGCTTGATAGATCATGCTTGTTATGGCCAGTTTTGGTACTCACCCTTTGTCCCAGCCTTGTAAACCTTACCGGTGGTTAACCCTGGAATAGGTGCCTAGTGGGTGGGCCAAACTTCCCCGGTCTTCAGAAAAATAAAAGGCCTTGCCCTGAACACATGCATTTGGGGAAAATACCTGACTGCATGCGTTGTCTGAAGGGAACTTAAGACCAAACTCAAATTTTTGACATCTGTGACTGAGGCCAGGTTTGAGATTTTACAAGAAAGAACCAAAAGAAGACATGCATAACAAACCTTGTATCCTCGACGGAGAAATTCAAGGGAGCTGCCTTGTTCTTCCTGTAGGCCCAGTACCCTAAGAAGCTCTTCCTTGGTCTGAAACATAATCAAATGTAAGTATACCATGGTTGAGAGCTGATCATTCTGCATCTACCGTACTGAAGGTACACATGATTACTTACTTCACCAAGTGTGAAACGGCTTTCACTCTCTGCCACACAAACATAAGAACCATCTGCTTGCTTAAGCATCACCTGCCAAGGCCCTGTGCAGCAAATGTGAATTTAGTGGTCTACCAAGTAAACAATAGGGAGGGAAGAAGAGTGCTGTTAGCCAGCAAAGATTAGCTGAAGTCAACTCCGCACTTATCAGATTGATATAGTTTGTTAGGACATAGTTTTTAAATCCCATGTCACTGTGAAGGTCCACTGTTCCAGTAAAAAAAAAAAAAAAAAAAGAGAATTAGCTTCTTGTCAGTAGGCCAGTTAGACTGAGCAACTTGGTTGGGTTGGTTTGTTTTACTTCCTGAAATATATAGACGGATAGGATTCGGGTCGTTTTGTTGAAGTCCTGTAAGGGTATATTCAAGTACATTGTTTACTCTATAGTTGCTCCAATAAAAGTCATCTAGCCAACAAATCCTGTCAGGAAAGAGTGAAAGACTGAAAGAGCGCTCTTTGCATACACTATTAGTTGCTCCAATAAAAGTTTATCACGAATACAATCTACATTGTTGGGGGAAAAAAAAATTGCCAACAAATCTAGCCCAGAGCCACTTCACCCTTTTAGACCTTTCCTAGGTTCCCCCTCCCATTTTTATTTGCTGTACTGGATTGCCATTTGTGGCTCTTTTGATGTTAAAGTAAAATTTACGCAATTACTCCCACTCCTGAGTGCACATTCCTTCTTCAGCATCAACTATCACCCCTACCCAAGTAATAAAAAAACAGGAAGCTACCAATATTCATCACATGGTTATCATGCTTGTCATAAAACCACTCTTTGGCCAATCATTACCACTACAATGAAGGCCAATGGCAATTTCATAGCAATAGAAGCAAAGTATGGGCTTCTAGTTGCATATTTTAGCACTTTCAAAAATCCATGTCAATGCCTACCCCATGGGGGATGCTCAAAGAAACCTATATTATTAAAGTGAAAAGAACAAAAGGCAAAAGAGGTAAGGCAATAGAAAAGCATGGTAGGGCTGGAGCCACGGAAATGGGGGGGGGGGGGGGGGAGCAAATACACACACACAATAAAAGGACAAAGGAACTAAAGTAAATCAACTCAGCTCCAACAGTTTCTCTCGTCCCTGTTAGACACTATCCCCTCCAAAAAGACAAAAGATGATAGCAGGAGGACACGTTACTATGAGTCTAGTTCATGCACTTACCAGGATATTGACGAAATAGAGCTCCGCTATAATTCACAATATAAGGTGCCACGGGCACTGTCTTTCATGCATCAAGAGAAAATAAAAAGTAGGGTCAAATAAGGACAATGCTAATAACACAAGTTTAGGGCTGACCATTTGTGAGGGAAAAGCAAAGAAGAGATACCTTAGAGTACTCTCTTGTTCGTATGTAGAAGACAGGAATGAATTGAGAAAGAAAACGGTGGTGGAGATCCTTTCCAGGAAAGCCTAGAAGGCCTAGATCAGCACTGTGAAAAGTAAACTGTCATTGTTCAGTGCATCAAAGCACTTCATTAGACAATCGATTGAATAAAACTGGGACAAAAATAAGGATTACCGTAACGTATCAAGTTCAAGATTGAAGAGGAGAGTAGGTGTTGAGGAAGCAAATTTCTCCTGTTGAACAAAGATAAATCAGGACAAGCAAGGGATGGTTGGGGCAGTGGAGTGGGAGACGGGTGAGCAAAAGAAGAAATTTAAAATGAATCGTGAAGCCCAAGGATGACCACTGAAAGATTCATGCTGATGACCAGAGGCAAAGATAGCATGCGTAACATAGATGACAGTTATATTTTACACTGCTCTACAAAATTGTCACATTGCTCAAATATCAGAACATTTTCCTGATTATGTGACCAGCATTCACATCTATACAGCAATGTGCCTAATCTGTAATGCAAGTCCACCATGACATACAAAATGGAAGCTTTCTTGCTGAGGAAGGATCTTTCTGAGTTTCATGAAGCAACATAGCTATCTAAGCACAATGAAATCCATGCTGAGTCAAGATTAAAATCTTAGCCCTGAAGCTGCATTGTAAAACCAGAATAGGAACTGAACCAAATGCTGGCACTAGATTGAAATTTCATTGTTAATGATAGATAACTGGGTGAAAGCAGCAACAGTGCAAGAGTACTAATAGGTCAAAGTCATAGCAACAAGGTTTGCTGTGAAGTCGTGAACAAAAAGATTCCTGTTTGAAGCTTAACCCTAGCGGATATTTCCACTTCTACCAACATGGCATAAGGGAGTATATGTAAAGGTCCAGCCAGGGGCCAGTTACTTGAAACCCAACTTCCACAAAAGAACAAATACATAGACCCAGAAAAGATGCTCCGTAAATATACAAATTCGATGGAAATACGTTAATGGTCAAGTCATAAAGCCTCAGGCCTCAGCCTTTCCGAGAATATTTGAGAATATAACAGCCACAAATTTTCTTGATATGCAGAAGGCGATATTGCAGAGTAAAGGCATCATACCACGTACTTCTCTATCGAAGGAAGGTCTCGTGTACTACAGTTGAGGAATATGTAAAGGGATGGAGGTTCATCAGATTGCCAGCGGCCTGCATTTCAACAGAGTTAAATGTTTTTATTTTTCTAGAAAAATAAAAATTGAGTCTCATGTATTAATAAATCATCTGAGATGTGGGCAACAGAATTATAGATTACAATGGTTGTAAGACAAAGGCCCCATTTGATTGCAGATGTAACCTCCAACAGAAGAGAGAGATTTGGGGGGGGGGGGGGGACAACTACATCAATACCAATGAAAGAAAAAGCTAGGAGGATAAGATGCTGACAATTATCCCTAGGAAAGCAAGGACGAAAGATGTTGCTTTTTAATAAAGTTTAACAAATTAAAGTCATAATCTTTACAATTTACTTGGTTTTTTTTTTTTTTTGGATGAGTATTCGAAAGATGCATGACACAAAAAAATATCCACCCTAATTCTACAAACAATAAGAAAGGCGCATTAGATAGACACTAAGGGGAACCTAACATCTACAGAAGGAAACAATAACAAAAAAATATCACATCTTCAAACTCACATGCTTTATATTACCAACAATTTTTAATTTTTTTAAAAAGTCAAGATTTTCCCACCAATTGTACTTAACTTCAGTTTCCAACTATGTTAAACAAAAATAAAGCTTGAACAGTTGATAGGATATAGCTTTGTCTTCAAACATCTAATGATTTCGTTACTAACACCACCAAATGGCTAAAATGACATCTTCCAAACCCCTGAAACCCAACTATTCTTCATTCTTCTCCAAGCAACCACCACATCGTTGACTGATAGAATTCAAGTTGAACTCAATTACCACCCATAAGCTGTATACTGACATTACATGATCACAGATAGTATAGGGAAGAAATGAGGAAAAGCACATAAGACATAGTTGTTTTCTGTGTTCAAAGATTATTGGCTCTTATTCCAATGGATCCTCCTCGATTTTACACATATTATCCATAAGCTTCTCGAGCTTTTAGGTTCAGTATCCACACCTTTATCATAAAGCATGCCCATCATTACAACTATCATTTCAATACACAAAGAGGCTGAAGCTTCATATAAGATTCAACCCCTCAAATCTAGCAATTGAAGCCAAAAACGTACAAACATCACATAGTTGTTGTAAGAAACAGTTGCATGATCCTGTCCCTACTTTCCGTCCCAAACCCCCTCCAAACCAATCATTTTAAAGTGAAATGTTAAACCAACAGCCAGCAAGGGGCAACCCAACATACTGCCACTGTGTGACTAGTACAGGTAGCCCGGTCATATGTGATCCGGAACAAGCAACTAGGTGAGGGTAACAGGAACAGCAAGATTTGGATCCTTTTTGCAAACAATGCAATGTTCACTGACAATCCTATTCAAGTTTGTTTTAGTCAGTCTTTAATGGCAGAGCAATGTCACAAACTTAAGGTCAGTCACCTAGAGTTGCTATTGACAGCAAAAGTATGCCATAACAGAAACCATCATAACAGCTGTATAGAAATAAACAACACTTTCAACACTTTCAACACACACACACACACACACACACACACACACACACACACACACATATATATATATATACATCAAATAAAAAAAATGCATCAGAATACCAAGGAAGAAAAAAGTTATGCATTTTGTGGAGAGGTAAAAGGTGCAAGGACATAATTTACAGCTGAATACATAATACCACGCCTCTGCATCCAACATTTCAACTCACCTTCATTCTCATCTTCAAAATCAAAATCCAAGGTATTCCTGATAGATCTGAAGAAAGAAGTAACGGCACCACCAGGCACGTCATCCAAGGAAGCTATAGTGATCCCATCAACCTAGAAAGAAAACAATGATAAATTCAGCTCACGGTATTCGGCCTTAATGCTCTATTTTTTAAGGTATTCCTGGTGATAACAAAACAAAAGTTATGTACTTTCTCCAGAAATAATGATATCCACATGTTATTGATTCCTGGTTTCGCTGCCAAGTAATGTGCTTGTTTGAGTCTCATAATCAGTACTATAGACTCCAACTGAGATAGTGGGATCTAAAGAAACTCCAAATACAAACCTAAGTCAACAGGTACAACAGTTTGCACAGATAATTTCTCATGAAGAAGCATAACAGAAAGAATTCATGCTTTGAAAATAAAGGGTAATGTCACCATAATTTGTGAAAGAAATGCAACCCTGTTTCAACGGAAATTAAAGACTTTTAATTTATTTGGAGATGTAGAATGCAAGTAAACTTGTCCAATACTTTAGATCATCTACAAACCAGACTTGTTTACCATATTGTCAAACGCACTACACAACACATTGATTTTTATTTATTTTTTATAGGAAAAAGATGTATATTAATAATAGGATAAAAGAAGTAATGCTCAGCTAGCACCATACAAAGTTATATACATCCAAAAAACAAACTATCCACAAAATCTACCACCTCGAAAGAGGAAGAGCTAAACTTCCCATTCACCCAAAAGAAGAGAGACTTGACAAAATACCACACTATGCAATACATTGATCATATAAAACATTTTATAAGTGGATCCAAAATGAAAATAGGCCACCTATAATAAGTGACAGTGAACATATAATTAAAAAAGATCTCAAACATAAACTTCTATAGCTGGCTGGAACTGGCAAACTCACTCTTACTCATTTGGAGAAAAGCATAGTTAACTTGTATACAATATGTAGAAACATTAATATTATTGTGATTTGCACACAGTACAGATCATTCCGTTGGAGGCTAAACCTTTTACAAAGTATGAAAGTAGCCTTCCTCATTGGTTTATTACCTAACAATAACGGCACAGGCACAACAACCTTCCATAATGAATGCATTGCTATACAACATCAATTAAAGGAATGAAATTATACCGAGTCAAAAGCTGTTTTGAAGATCTGTGAGGCCCTGCGCTGATCAGGCTTATCAGGGAAAACCTAGCATTCCCAGTAATGAATAATTCAAAGTCCATATTTTAAAATTTAAACAAATGCTCCGAAATACATAAGCCCAAAAGCTGTCTTACAATGCAGGTTCTGAGCTGCATTTTCTCTTGAAGCTTCCTTGCCACTGTCAATGCCAGCTGAATATTCGCATCAATGAACTCATCTGAAGATCCCTTCACATATTAGGCAATTTTGACAATATCATGCAGGGCATTAACACATAATTATTCAATATAACAACAGAATGCATAACGAGTCCAGTTGCCACTCTTTGCTCCAAACTAAGATTAGATAGTAATCAAAGATCATTAGGCCACAAGTTATATGAAACAAAGTGCAATACCTTATAAGATGATATGTTACTGGGCAGGGGCCTGTGAATGCAACATATCAAAAACGAAAGGCAAAAACACACATGTCAGCCAAAATGCAAGCCATCAACAACAAGGAAAAGGACATTAGAGCTGGCACAAAGGCCAGGGATCCTAGAAGGATGCTAATTCAGTAACCCATCTACTTGTTTTTAATCATTCTTGACCCATGTATAGACCAATTGGTCATAACTGATGACTAAAATGTGTTTCAATTGCTAAGTTCTGAGACACCAACAGCACTTCCTTATTGTTATCCACAATTGAGAAGTAAATTTTTTAGACTCTTCATACCCTTTTCTTTCTGGTTTTAAACCATAATGCACAACTATGTTGAATTTGTTCATTTGAACTATGCAATATACAGATAAACAGCAAAATGCTAAACCTATGAAGCCACCACTTTTTTTTTTTTTTATACCAAAACAGCCCACAACGACCCAAATAAGCCGCGCAATTACAGTGTAGCTGGATTAGTCATGCAGTTCAAATTAACATAATATCGCCATGATCAAAACATAAATCAGCTGTTTAGAGAAGGGAAAAGAAGCAGCAAAGAACAATCAAAGCATGTAAATTATAAGACGGAGGGAAATGTTACGGAAAATCAATTTCAAGGCGGATTTTTCCTTCCTGAAGAGCAAAAGCGAGAGAATTAGCAGCATCAGTGACGAGAATTTCGTATGATTTGGGCCTGTAAACTGCGACGCCAGCCCTAGGGTCGTAAGTCGACGTCGAAGTAGAAGTCGATTGAGCGTCTTTGGCAGCACACTGAATTCGAAATGAAGGTGGAGAGAGATGACGAGTGCTGGGGACTGAAAACTGAGAAGAGAGAAAGCGAACAGGACGGCGATGCAGACAAGAAGATGATGACGCGGGTGATGAGAGGGAGAGGAAGTGGTGTAACGGAAGCGCCATTGGAGAACAGCTTGAAGCTTTCTCTCTCTAACGTCTGATTAGAGAGAGAAAGATGAAGGAAGATAAGGAAGTGGAAGGGAGAGAACAGTAGCTTGGTGAATGGTGATGCTACTTCAGATTCTGGCCAGTAAGCTTGCTGACGTGGACTCACCTTGCCTCAACCGCTTTTTCTCTCTTTTTTTTGTATTTCCCAAAAGATGTGTACTAGACTATTAGTTTATCTATTCTTTTAAATACTCGGTCCATCCCACATTAGTTGTTATAATTTTAATTTTTACGATTTTCGATATTATTTTTTAATTCATAGTTTTTTTTACATAATATGTTATTAATAATTACAATCTTATAATTGCAGTCTTATATTTTTATGATAGTATTTTTCGGTATGGTGGTAATTTTATACAACAACTCATTATATATATTGAGAAATTTATGGTCAAAAATTTTAAAATTTGACTGTACGATTTTTAAAGAAGACAATTAATATGGAAAGGAGGGAGTAATAGTTACTCTTTGTCATAAAAAAAAATTAATAAAACTTTGTTTTAATTTGATTGATGTTGAGGTTGTTTGATGTATGCCTAAATTTTATAATTAATAATTATTAAATACTACACTTGTCCTTAAATGAATATCAATTTGATTATTCACAAATTATAATGAGTTATAATATTAAATTACTACCGTCAGAAAGATATTGTACTAAAAATAACAATGGTGTTAATTTTATATCGTAACTCATTATAATTTGTAAGTAATCAACGATCAAAACTTAGTCAAATTGACACTTATTTAGGGACGAAGTGGGTATGTGATTATTAATTATTTATTACTAAATACTATTGTTTTGTAATTTTTATAACTTTTTTTTATTTTATATTTCATATTCATTTAATGAAAATAAAGTTCCAAAATATTATCTTTACAAAATATGCACATGATTTCTAACTTAATCATTTATTCTGAGGTTTGAAATTAAATATTTTTTGGAATGTTGTTAACAAATATTTGAAAGGGATCTACTAGGGTAGCAATGAGCCGAATCGAGCCTAAGTTTGGCATACTTAAAGTTCGGCTCATGAGCTATATTGTAGGCTCGATTTGACTTGAAAAGTTAAGCTCATGGCTTGGCTGCAAAGTGATTAAATGATGATATAAGATTGAAATCAATTAAGTCAAAAGTACAACCAAATGAGCTTGACTCACACACTATTGTGGATTGCCTTCCAACTTGGAGGTGGTGGGATCGGATCTCACTACTTACAAAATTCCTTGTGTGGAATTCTGCAAAGCTTTCAACCAGGCCTTGGATGTGGGTTACCCCCTTCCCTGGCTCGCTAAACCTTACTAAGCAAGTCGTGACATAGGGGCCTAGTGGGTGGGTCGAATTTACACGTGTAAAAAATAAATAAAACAAGTGAAAAGAACAATTACAAGATGAAAAATAAACTTTATAGCGATAATGAAAATAATATTACGCTTGTGGATTTATAACACATAAAAAAAATTATCTGTCAAAAGTATAAGTTTCAATTTATGTGAATGAATTTTTTTTTTTAAATTGTATCATCAAAACATAACATGTGTCGCCTAATTTTCTATGCTCAAAACTTACAGAATGTACCTTACTAGTGTAATTTAATTTCATACATGTAGTAGATTGCAAAATATGAGTTTTTGATTAAAATAATTTTAGTTGTTCTATTTGAGCATATGAGGAGTTGCAACAGCCAGAAGAGGATCTCGTCTGTGAATGGTCAAGTAGCCAGAACTCTCAGACATGTCTAACTCTTCGCCTTTCGCTCCACCTGGCAGTGCCCAATCAAACGAATGCATGAGATTTGCCAACACAAGCTCAACACTAGTGGAGGCAAACATTATCGCAGGGCAAATCCTCCTGCCAGCTCCAAAGGGTATGAGTTGGAAATGCTGCCCTTTAAAGTCTACTGTAGCAGCTGCAGTCAGAAACCTCTCTGGGTGGAACTCATTGGGATCTTCCCAAACGGAGGGATCTCTCTGAATTGCCCAAGCATTAATAATAAGTTGTGTCCTTGCGGCAATATCATATCCATTTACTTTGGCGTCCTCTCTCGATAATCGAGTTACCAGTAACGGAATTGGTGGATGTAGCCTCAGAGTCTCCTTGACCACTGCCTTCAAGTATTCCATTTTCTCTAAGTCAGCCTCATTTACACTTTCCTTCCCTTGGTTGAACCTTCTCACTTCGTCGTGCAATTTTCTTAACACTTTTGGATGCCTTAGGATCTCTGACATTGCCCATTCTATCAATGTGGTAGATGTATGTGTTCCAGCAGCAAATGCGTCCTGCACCATCCAGAAAACTACTTTATCATTATATCCATTCAAAAGGAACCAGGCACGACCTTGATATTTTTGGGGCATCAGGCAAGGCAACATAGTAGACCACTTTGTAGATTGGAGCCTTTTTAAAAGAATGTGTCAACATTTATATTAAACAACGATACTAAGAATTTAGTTAAAATGTGTACCTGCGAAAGAATTTTTTTCTGTGAAATTGATATAAAATGTGGCTCTTCTATGAAAATTTAGAAAGAAATATATCATTATTGTTGTCCCCGTCAAAATAGACATTTCCATAAATGTTCTTTTTTTTGTTTTGACAAAGTAAGATATGAACCTCTTTTTTTATCTTCTTATTCTTTTTACAACATTCTTTCCTTATTTTATTTACATATGGCCATGTTCTTTTCTGTGGTTGGCAAACTGCGGTGCCATAGCCTACCGCATTTTTTCAAAACCCACCACAAAATACCATTCTACCACAATTCACCACAACCCACCACAAATTACTTTTTCAAATTTATTATATATCTTTAATATAAATTTTCAATCAATACTTTTTCAACTCACTTTTTCCAATACAATACTATTTCAACCATTTTTTTAATCATTAAAAAATAATACTTATTTATATATATATACAAAAAACTCACCACAACATACCAATAACCCGCAACAATTACACTACAACCCGCCACAATTTCACCACACCATACCACGCCATACCGCAGAATACCGCATAAAAGAACATGGCAATATGTTGAGAATTTTAATACTACTATTTATATTATTGCTTGGGCCCTTAAACTAAGGCATTTAAAAAAAATCGTGGACCAAAGGCGGAACCATAACATTCTATTAAAGGAGACCATCCGAGACGTGATGCATAACACTAAAATAGCAAACATTCAAATTCTCAAGTTGTAAAACTATTTTACAACCCTTCGAATTATATTGTAAACTGTCATTTTTACTAATTCAAGTTTCAAGTAAACCCTTACTAAAAAGTACCTTTTTATTTATTTAAAATATTGATATTCTTAAGAGATTATTTTTTTCGCAAAAATAAAACTAATAATTGCATGACAAATATATTTTATCTTTACTTATGAACATTTAATAAAACTTTGGAAAATAATGTTTGCATATAATATAACAAAGTAAAAGAAATAATGAAGTTGCAACTTGCAGTTGCTATTATTTATGGTGTGTAATAAAAAAAAATATGTACAAAAAATGAAATAATATTACCTAGTTAAAATGGTATTAAAATAAAATGAAAAATATATCTGGTAAATAAATTAAGCAAAGGGCACTAGAAAGAAAATGATTTATGGACGAAAATTATAAACTTTTTGAGTAAAATTCAGGATAAACAAAAACAAACTGGAGATAGAGGGAGTCGACCCCCTAACATCAACAAGTTAAATAGAATAAAGTGTTAATGATAATCATTGTGATAAGTTTTCTAATATTATATAGTTTGAATACTTTTATAGTTGTTAGAAGTGGCCGAAGCCCCCTTCAGTCACCGTAATTCCGCCACTGCTGTGGGCCTCGGCGGTTGCCCCTCATGTCTACCCCAGAACCGACTATGAAGGAACAAGAATATATGGTTTAATTGTTATGCATATAGCTATTGACATTGTTATCTTATGCCTTCTGGCAGGTTTTGACAATGCATAAATCAAAAGTAATGGAAATATGCAAATTAAGTTGCAAATCATGTACGTACCAATATGACAGCCTTAATGCTTTCTCTTTCTAGAAGAAGGCCAACTGTTATCTTTCTGTACTTCGAGCATGACATCAATAAAGTCCTTGACCCTTTCTCTTTTCCCCGAGTTACAATCATCAACACCTTGATTAGCACTTGGAGTATCTACTACATGTTGGTCAAGGATTCGTTCAAGTTCTTCATCAACTGTATTTGCTACCTTATCCATCTTATCTTCCAAACCCTTCAATCTATCAATCCAACTCAACCATGGTACAAAATCCCCCGCCGCAAATTCACCCAGCATCTCTGTATACTTCATCATTAGCTCTGCAAAACTGGGACCATCGCTCCTCCCTTGTCCTCCTCCATACTTCCTCCCCAAGGTTGCTCGACACACCACATCATTCGTAACTGTAGCAAAAATCTCGGTTAGGTTGATTACCTGTCAGGGATAATATAAGAGCAGATTAATTCATTAGTGGCAGTAAAAATATAAGATGACGGTTGGATATCGAGAAAAATAAATGTAAGAATAAAGGGTACAAAGAATTTAACATGGAAACCCTAAACGGAGTAAAACCACAAGCATAGACGAATTTACTATCGGTAGAGAGTATAACGAACGATCATATCAACTTCACACAAACTCGCATAAATTCTCTCATCAAGTGGAATGTGAAATTTCTGAATACCTGAATATGCCTCGTCCCGTAGAAGGTACCCAAAGGTGAATGAACCCTACATTTATATGGAAGAATTCCTCTAAACCTACCTTGACCCCATTCCAAAGATGGTATCAAAAGATATTATCTCAAAATAATATCAAAGATAAATATTTCAAATAGAATTATAATATAATTAGGAAACAACCGATGTTATATTAAGAGATTAACTGATTTTAAGACACTTTCATAATATTACCACCGACGATGTTATTGATCTCCTGATGTTATCTACCATTAGGGCAGTCTCTTCTTCCCTGATGCCTCTAAAGGATCGTACTTTAGAAGCACTCAGAAGGCGCAACATGAATATGCTCTTCATCTGGCGCCAGTACTCTCCATAGTTAGCAGAAGCAACGTCCCTGCCATTGTAAAGGAGCTTGGTGGTAGCCATGGATTGGGGTCTGTCTGAGAATGTTACATCATGGGTCTTGAGTATCTCCCGAGCAGTATTTGCAGAAGAGACGATTAGGGTTGGTACACTGCCCAAGTGAAGCAACATTAGATCACCATATTTCTGGGACAAGGAGTGAAGAGAACGATGAGGAGCTTTGCCTAATTGGTGAAGGTTGCCTAGAATTGGCAGCTTTGGTGGGGAGGGAGGAAGGTTTTTCTGGGTTTTTGTGGTCAGCCATTTTCCAAGGAAAATCAAAGAAAGGATGACTGGGAAGAGGGTGATAAGAGGAGGTAGAAGAAGAAAATAGTCCATTGCTTCTTTCTTGCTTTGTTTCTAATGTTTACAGAATGTAATTAAGTAGCACAAATTATAAACATGCATATCCCATCCAATCATGATTGTTTTCTTATTAAGTTGCAACAATTTTGTGTACGTCGAGTCCTTGTTTCCAAGTTGGGTCGAATAACCATCACGAATTCTTGACATCTGGCTTAATGTGATTGCATTTTTGGATGGATACTCTTCCACAAGAATTGTTAACCGCAAACATTTATTGAACACTTATTGTTTTTGTCCTCCTCAACATGTGGAGTAGAATTGTATTGTACCATGTTTTTTCCGTGTCCCGCAAGTCAAAGACTCCTTTATTTGTACGCAAATATATGGTGGTGGATCCAAGTAGGTCCGCCATATATATATATATAGGCTAATCTTTTAAGTAATAAGTTTGTATAATGAATTGGTAAATTTTAAAAATATTGATAAATTTTGAATAATGTTGATAATTTATAATGAATTTTATAATAAATATTAACGAATTTCTTTTTAAAATTTAACATCATGGTGGATTTAGATAGATACTCCAAAATTACCGCATAAGAATTGATATTTGTATTGATTAGTTAGAATCTATACATGTTGTTCTATAATTAGTAATCTCAAATTAATAAGTGTCATCAGTATTGTCATTAGCCATCTTTAAATTTACTAGAACAATTTAAAAATAATATTTAAGCATATTTAAATTATTGTAAATGTATCTTCCATTATTTTGAAGATTATTACCATTCATAAAATATATAAAAATAATATTACAGTTATATTTTTTTCATAATATATCGAATTATGCATAAAATGTGCATCTTTTATGATTGATATTATTATATAGATTTTTTTGGGTAGCTAACAAATGTTATGCTTTTATTGTTGATAAACTAGTTCTTAATGACCCGTGCGATTGTTCGGTTGTAGAAATTCGAGTTTTAAATAGGGTTGTCGTATCCGTAGGGATGGTGTGTTAGGCAATAGGGAATTGGTTTGGTTGGGTTTCTTGGTCGAAAGCAATAAATAATGAAAAGCAATTAAACTAACCTAAGCATGAAGTGGTAACAAAAATCATTATGGAAATTACTAATACTAAAATCTATCTTAACAAATAACCGATTACAATGAATAATTCAATATTAAAGTAAACCATGAATTGAGTGCTGAAATTAAGAAAAGAAAACATGATCCTGAATTTCGCCGCTTCGTTTCTTGAACTTGAATCACACTAATCTCCCAAACAAACAAGAAATGTGTGATTTGAATTACTAAAACTACCCAAATCCTCACTTGAAAGGAGAATTCAGGGAACCTTAATCCTCCTCTTCACCAAAAACTGGAATTTGCGTTGAAACTAACACTAAAAAAAGTGAAATAGAGAGAACTGAAAATAATTGCTCATGAAAGCGAGAAGGAAACGTGTAATAACCCGAAGAAAATCACTTCCTTAATATGTATTTATTAGTTTAAATAATCAAGGTTAACAATAAATCACGAATAATTAAAGCGCATGTTCCATTTTTCTAACTCAGTGTATGTTTTGCAGGACTTGAACAGTGCAACAATCATCAACGGATCAGTTTAATTTTCTTTTCTTGATGAGTTTCTTCTGATAATTTTATAGTGATCGTGATCGATTATGAATTCTTCTACCGAGACCGATATATCAGGACCTTCTTGTACTCAAGTCAATTTAGGATTATAATTATGAGAAATTTCATGGAGGTGTATGGATATATTTATTTGGGTTACCAATAACATTTTTACGGATTAACAAATTTCGATAATTTGGAAAATTAGGGAGATATAAGTATAAGAGGGGAGAATTAAAATTGATAAAATTTTTCCCTAGTGGGCCTCATGGTAGTCGGCCAAGGTGAAGAAGAGGGAGGGGGCCTTTATCATTTTTGGGCCTTGATGATTATATATGTGGTTTAGGATGAATTTTATCATTTTGGAAGATAACTCAACTCAAAGCTCCCTCTTTCACTCTAGTCTTCACTCGGGTCCCTCACCGACCCCCCTCCCTGGGCCCCTGCTGCTTCCCTCTTCTGGCCGCCCCCACCAGCCATCGCTGGTGAATTTTTCGGCCGCCACATCCCCACCATCGCATCACCATCACCATCATTTTTCTTCACTACTTTCTCTTCTCCAAAAGGGTAATCAAATTCTTCTTTCTCCCTTCTCTTTCAAGGATGAATCAAGGGTATATCCTAAGTTTTTCCTCTTGTTAATTTTATGTTTTTCAGAAGAAAATGAAGGACTCTAAGAACTTTCAAGTGGAGACTATTAGGAGCTAAGAAAATCAAGTGGATTTTGGTAAGTACATGGAAGAAATTAATGTTCTATGACTTGAATAGGTATTATCTTGCTAGATTGTGCCATGCATGGAGTTTAAGAAGCTAAACTCACTGTGGGAGAATGGATTTTTAATTAAGGATTAGTGCATGTATATAGATTAGTCTTAGATCGATTAAGTAAATTAATGGTTTTTGATGACATGCATGTTGGGTTATGTATGGGGGGAGTTTAAAATACATGAGGTTTTGCTTTGCATGCACCTAATTTAGACTCCAAAGAAGGTTTTCTTGATGATTTTAATTCTGGAAATTTTCTCTTGTGATGGAAAAATATGTTTTAGGAAGTAATTAAGGAAAAATCATGTGGATAACCATGCATGCAAATGGTTTAATGAAGTTTTGTTGCAATCTGGTTGGTTTTGATATTTCCAGAGAATAAGTTCTGATTTTAGTTCACTATATGGCATGATTAGGTAGTATAAAGTTTTAGCTAACACCCGATTTTTGTAGCTCGTCGTTTCGATATGTATTTTGAAAGTTATGGCCAAAACCGTGAGATGACGTAAATATGGGAATATTACGTAGTCAGTTCAAAGATGTGTGTTTTTCGTAGGGTTAGAGTCTTCTTTGGTCTAAGTGCTGATGTAAAATTTGGAGGGGACACTTTAAGCTTTCCAGAAAGGTATAACTCATACTCATAAGACATCGGGAGTGAGAGTTATGAGTTCCCGACTCGAGGCTAATAGTCTGAGGTTACCCATGATGTGTTTTTGTGACTACCTATATTCTTGGCCATAATCCGACCCTTTTCCATGCTCAAATCAATTTGTGGTTAAAAGGAAATTTGATGTATGTATTACGAGCTTTCCATAGACACCTTACCCGTTCTGAACCGATATGTAGAGCTCGAGTTACGATTTTCCGAATAATTGAAGTTTGAATGGTTATTATTTTGGGCAGCTTGTAAAGATGTTAGTTTTTACCCTCTTCATCTGCATTTCTAGCTTTCATGGTCAACTACAAAGTTGGAGTGTGTAATCTGAGCTTTCCAGAAAGTCCTTTTATGCCGTGATCCAATATTTGAGGGATAAGATATGATCTTATGAGTATGCCTTAGAAACCGAGTTCGTTATTATTATTCTTAGAAAAATACATTAAGTTATACCTCCATGATACCACCTAAGTTAGGTCCTAATTCATGATTTCTTTTCTTTTAAAGTCCCTTTAAGCGATCATTGCACTACTGTTCAAGTCTCTATCCGTCCAGGCGTGTTTTTAAGCCTTCAGTTACGTATATTGCCTGACATTTTTTGTATGATGTTATAATTTAATCTTTTATGCTAAGTACTTAAATTATATATTTTCATTCGTGTTCATATGTAAATTCTCATGATTTGTGTTCAAAAGTTTATACAAGTTCTCATGGATTTTTTTTTAAGTACCCAAGGTTGACTTTTTAGGTTAATTTTACAGTTTATCATTCTCTTAAGTATGTATGTTAGGCATCATTTATGTTAGTGTAACGACCCGCCCTAAACCCGTGTTAATTAAGGCCATAATACCGATAATTATTAAAAGTACGCTGTTAAAAATTTTTTTCCCCTTTTCTCCTTTTCCGTTATTACAGAAGTTATTATTATTATTCATTCTTTTTATGCGCTACAGGTCTCGAGTAAGGCGATGGTTAAACGGGTTGATTTCTATGTTATCTCGGATTTAAAGTTATAAATATTATTACGAGTTTATGACTATTTTTGTGATAAGTTATAAAATTTATTTTATCGTTCTCAATTTTACGTGCGTAACCGAAGAAGGTTATATTAATTTTTAATTTCCGTTTCAATTACAATTTATATTATCCAACCTTCCTAAGTACATTCTATCGCCCGAATTATTTTATTAGGGTTATCTTACCAATTTATTTTATGTGGTTTAACACTAGTTAATTTTACCCAAATTATTTTCAAGTAATTTTATTTAATCATTTGCTAAACTATTTTGTCAAGTCTCATACCAATTAATTTTATTTAGTTGATACCAATTATTTTACCTAGTTAGTTTATATTACTAATTGTCTAAGTTAATTTCTAATCTAGAGAGTTGTTTATTTTAAGGGGTTTTATGTAGTTAAGAGGGGGAGGAGACTAAGTCTTTTAATTCATTTCATAAATCAAATTTTACACAACACCTCCTCCCTCCTCCTCTCTCCACGCCAGGCAGCCAAGCCCCCCCTCTATCCCTCTGTTCCGGCGCCGGCAGGCTCACCGGCGACCACCAAGTGGTGGCCGAGCCACCCCCTCCATCTCTTCTCTTGTTTTCTCCTCCAAGTTCTTCTCCAAGTGGTATAATTCTCAAACCCTAATTCTTTTCTTTATGCTCAAATCTAAAATCTCACTTCTAATTTGTGTTTTCTGGATGTTCTTCCATCTCCTTTATGATTTCTAAACATGGATTTAGGTTGTGGTTAAGTTGGATTAGTTAGGGTTTGAGTTGGAGAAGGATGCATGTATAGTTTGATTGGATTTTTGGATGAGTTCTTGCTAAGTTCTTGGTGAATGTTGAAATTCTTGCTTGCATGTGGTTTTGGATGAGAGATATGATGATTAAGGGACTGATTTGGGTTGTTTATTATGTTAATTAAGTTATTATATACATGGATGATATGAATTTAGTGTGGAAATGGGTGAAAGAGTGTTAATCCAAGTGTCATTTGAATTACTTATGTTACCTATGGTTGCATGTGAATTTTTATGGAAGAAAATGGGTATTTTCTGGGTTTATATTCTGGGAAATCATGAGTAATTAATGTTCAATTTGGACTTTAGGTTTGGATTAGTATAGGTTTAATGGCAAAAAGGATGCATTTAAGGAGAAATCCAGAGTTGGTTTGCTGCTGGTTGTAATCTGAAAATTCCGGGGGACTTAAAATGTGAGTTTAGCTCTGGTTCCTACTTTAAAAGATAGCCAAGGTTGTTAGCTAACCCTCGGCTTTTGAATTTCGGGATTCCGTTATGTATAGCCCGGGATAGGACCAAAACCGTGAAGGTGTGTTTTTATATACGTTTTCTGAGTCAGTAACTTCTTGCTAAGTTTTCATCAATTTAGAGATCTTATTGGCTTTAGTGGTAAACATAAAAGTTTTAGGTCGCTCTTCGAGCTTTCCAGAAACATAAGGTTTGCGTCCATACGATGTCGGGAGAGTGAGATATGGGGTTGTAAGTGTAGGACGTCGATAAAGTTTCTGCCCAGAATTTTGTTAATTAATTTCTATCTTTAAGGGTGCAAGGTGATGCCTAGAGAGCTCTCCTAAGATGGTAGCCATTATGATATTGTTAAATGGGTTGGATAGATATGCTAAAATGATTTAAGGCATTTTAGTGGTTGGAGTTTAGTTCCCAAAGGTTGCTCAAATTTTAGCAAAGCCATTGATCATTCGATAACCTTTCTCGTCGCTTGCCGACGTTCCCTTTTCATATACAAGGACCATATCTTTCCTCTTAAGTAAGCCTTCAATGATTCCTTTCCCGTTCAAACTAATTGCTAAAGTTGCTCGATGATTCATAACCTTTCCATCGATCCCATTCAAGTTTCAATAGGAGTTTCGCACTAAAGTTCCGAACCCCCCTTTTCCTTCTAAGCTTTCTGCTTCTGTCCGGCTATTTTCCGAGCCCTTCCCTTCATTTTTAGCCTTCGGGTCAGTTGACAAAGTTGTAGGGCGTGATTTTCCCTTTCCGAAAAGTACTTGGTTGCAAAAATCCGAGTTTTCTAGCTCAAGTTATAATCAAATTATCGATTTATCCAAAAACTGGAATTTCTATTTTCTCATTTCCTTTTAAGTTATCAAATTTTAAGTACTTTCATCCTAGCTTGTAAATGCAAGGACTTTATTTAAATTCTCAATTTTCTTATGCTCTTATTATAGTTTCGAAGTCGCCCAAACCGTCCCAAGCTCGAGGCACGTCGCTAGACTTTTTTACTACCCAAGGTACGCGAATTGTCCAACTTTTCGCTCCTTTTATCTTGTAATATTTTCATGGTCATGATAAGTTGTTCTTTAATGTTTATTTACCATTTTGAAGGGTCCCATTTTATGTATTCTTTGTGCTAGTTACTCTTAGGTGCTAGCTCTCTTTTTATATATGATACTCATGATCAGAGTGGGGACGACGGTAATACCTCCACCCTAGGTGTTCCGCTGCGCTAATCACAGGCTTGATGTGTGTGTTTTATGTTAATCTTGTGATTAAGGGTGTTGGGGGTGTTACAGTTGTGGTATCAGAGCGGAGTTATAAGAAGAGTTTGAGGAATTAGCATCTCTTAGGGAGTATGACATGTATGTGTAAAGTTTAGGTGTAAATGTGTTGTATGTGTGTGCTTTATGGATGGAAATTGGGGAACATGTGAATTGGTTGGATTGGATGTTGAGCATGAAGCTCCGAATGAATATATGAAGTGTATACATTTTCTTGCAGGTTTGAGGTTATGTAAAATTTGGGGATAGTCCAATTTATACGGGAAGTGCTGCCGAAATTTCTCCAGAAATTAGAAAGTTTAGTAGCGAATTTAAGAAAACCTAAGTACGGTTTGTAAGTAACTTAAAAGTCTGGTACGAGTGAAGCATGTTATGTGCATAAGTGTTTATGGAATATGCGGAGCTTGTTGAGTTAGTCCCTAAATGAGGTTTAAGTCGGTGGAGTCTTGGACCTTGCCTTACTTTCTTTTATTTACTTTAACAAGCTTACAATTTGTTAAGTCTTTTAAAACTTCGCTTTTATGTTATGTGTATAATGTAGATGGATGCTGATGGTAATCCCCTTCCCAATCCTTTCGCAATGTTCATGGAACCTTCGACAAATATTCAAGCTCACCTCCAGGCGTTGCAAGATGCCTTTGATGCTCATTGTACTGCTAATTCAAAATCGGAATATCATGATGACATATGCCGAGCTCGATGTTTGCTAGCTACTCTTCCTCACGAGAATCCGTGGGACGACATTAGGGATAGATACCGTCAGTTACTTCTTCGAGGTGAACCCGGTCGTCACGCCTAGTGCCTCAACTATGTCGGAGCCTGGAACCAAATTGCTATGGAAGCGGTCATCACGCAAACCGCTCAATCTTTGAGTTTACACGTCAGCAAGCTAGGGTCGTTCTTACATGAGATGCTCGCATTGCCCGCTCCCCCTAACGCAGGAATAACTCCACCTCACGTTTTCTCTCCACCGGCGGACGAAGTACGGCTCCACTTTACGCCTCTTATCACGGGACGTCCTATCATGCCGATCTCGCCATCCCGCCGTGAGTCTACGCCCTCGGAGCAAGAGCCCGAGGAAGAAGAAGACCCAAGTATGGACCTGGATGAGGAGGAGGTAGGCCAAGGGCCTGATCATGATAGAGACCGCGGCAGGGAGACACCTTCCCATGTGGTTCCAATAGCGAGGAACCTTGAGAGGGCAAATTCGGGGCTCAGAATCCGCCGAACAAAGCGCAAGAGTACTCGCCCTTTGAGGCTATGTCGCGTAAAGGAGCCAGGGGAGCAGGAGGGGTCTAACTCCCGTGTTTGAAGAAATACTAACCGATTTTTTTTGTGCAGGGATAGCTAGGAAGCTAACCTTATTTTAGCTAGTTGACAAAATTAGTTGTGATTGGCCATATCTTTTGTCTTAAGGTCATCAAGTGTTCTTAGTCAAACTATGCTAATTTTTGGGACCCTCCCTATGTTATTGGGTGAAGGGAGGCAGTGTATGTATTTTGAATTGTTAATTTGCGTACTTGTTGGGACATATTTCGATATTGATTGTAACAAGGATGCCCGTGAAGAAAGAAAAGGGATCCAAATTTTTTTTTCTTTAATGTTTATCGATGGGTATGCTAGTATTATTGTTTAAGGTTTGAGGCCCTAAGTATTTGGGAAGTCTTGTGAAGCGTTGTTATCTTTGTTTATATGAGCATGTGCATGTGCGAAAATGTATGATGGGGTTTTTGTGACAATAAAAGCATTGGGACTGTATGCATGAGTAAAACAAAACCTGTTGCACGAGGTTAATGGCTATGAATTGTGTTGATTATTGAATTATTCTTTATAAAATGTGTAGCATGTCTCAAACATCGGGGAATTCACCACAAGAAGGACCGATGCATGAAGCAGCGGGGAACCAACTAGAGTTGCAGGGACCCCATCTTACCCCAGGAATAGTATCCCAACCGGAGTCATCTTTAGGATCAGTCCCTCCTAATCCTCCACTATACCCCGACATTTTGGGTTTTTGGTCCAGGAGTTGCTAAGACGGATACCTGTCCCATCTATGGCCCAACCAAGTAACACTAAGGAGGAAAATTATGCTGATAGGGTGGCAAAGCGTAACCCCACCACCTATGCGGGAGGGTATGACCCCGTAGTTTTGGAAGATTGGATTAGGGATCTGGAAAAGTTCTTCGAAGTAGTAGGGGTGCTTGAAGAAAAGAAACTGACAATAGGGACTTTTTACCTAAAGGGAGAAGCCGACAGTTGGTGGAGGACCGTCAGGGAAAGATATCAAGGGACGACCAAGACATGGAATGATTTCTTAAATGATCTTAGAGCACAGTTCTACCCCCTAACCCTTAGACGGCAAAAAGAGAAGGAGTTCCTAGACTGGAGCATGGTGAACAAAGATATTTCGGTGCTACAGTACACCTCCAAGTTCGATGAATTGTCCCGCTTCGCCCCGGAGTATGTGGCGTCTGAAAACATGAAGATGTTTAGGTATGAAGGAGGTCTAGCACCATATATACGCAGCCAACTATCTTCACATCACTTCTCGACTATGCAAGAAATGTATGAAAGGGCTGCGGAGGTAGAAAGAGTCAGGAAGGTGTTGAAAGCTTTAAGTCAAGGAAGTCAAGGGAGTAGTAAGAGAAAGTGGAATGAAAAAGGAATGTTTCCTTCACCTGCTGTGGAAACCAACCAGCCCAAGAGGCCGATGCCTTCAAATCCTAGGAGCCAACCTAACCCGCCTACCACCAGGGAACCATGTAAGAAATGCGGAAGAACAAATCATTCAACCGCGCAGTGCCGGGTAGGCACCAGCAATTGTTTATGGTGCGGTGGAGCTGATCATAGGGTTGCCGAGTGCCCCAAAAGGTCCAAGAGACCGGAACCTGGAGCAACGGCGGCCACCACCCTCGAGGCGGCACGCGGCGAGGGGCGTGGGGCAAGCCTACGTTATGGGCAAAAAGGAGGCAGCAAAGTCTGATATGGTTGTGACCGGAACTGTTTATATACATGCTAAGCCTTTAATTGCATTATTTGATTCTGGAGCCACGCATTCGTTTATTTCATCTAAAGTTGCGTCAAGGCTGAATTTAAGAAATCTAGCATGTGAGGTAAATTATTTAATCAGCTTACCCAATGGTCAAACCATAGCATGTGAAAAATGTTTTGTGGGAGTTCCACTTGTTTTAAATAAAGAAACCTTCCCAGCTAATCTCATTCAGTTGGATTTAGAAGAAATTGACATCATTTTGGGTATGGATTGGTTGAATGCAACGCAAGCTCAAATCCGATGTGGTGAAGGGACAGTTGTCCTTAAGAATGCCTCGGGAGTTGAAATTTGTTTTATTGGGGACTTAGGAGTAAATCCGTGTCCTATCATAACATATGTAAAGGCTCGAAAGTTGCTGAATCACGGGTGCAAGGGTTACCTGTGTTTGATTAGTGGAGATTCTAAGGATTCGCCCAAGATGGAAGAAATTCCGGTGGTGCAAGAGTTTCGAGATGTTTTCCCTGAGGAAGTTACGGAGTTACCCCTAAGGAGGGAAATTGACTTCGAAATAGAGTTAGTTCCTGGAACTCGGCCTATATCTAAGGCGCCCTATCGAATGGCACCAGCTGAGCTTAAGGAGTTAAAGGTGCAGTTGGAAGACTTATTAAGCAAAGGTTTTATTAGACCTAGTACGTCATGCAGGGAGCTCGGTGTTGTTTGTACGGAAAAAGGACGGAAGTCTGAGATTATGCATCGACTACCGAAAGTTGAACAAAGTCACGATCAAGAACAAGTACCCTCTTCCTAGAATTGATGATCTATTTGACCAACTCCAAGGGGCAGGAGTATTTTCTAAGATTGATTTGAGGTCAGGATACCACCAACTTAGGGTTAAGGATGAGGACATCTCTAAAACCGCCTTTAGGACAAGATATGGGCACTATGAATTCACTGTAATGCCTTTTGGACTTACGAACGCTCCAGCAGTGTTTATGGATTTGATGAACCGAGTGTTCAAGCCTTATCTGGATAAGTTTGTGGTAGTTTTCATTGATGATATATTGGTGTACTCAAAGAGTAGAGAGGAACATGAAAATCATTTAAGGATGGTGCTCCAGACGCTAAGGGATCGTCGGTTATATGCTAAGTTTTCAAAGTGTGAGTTTTGGCTCCAGGAAGTCGGATTTTTAGGGCATATAGTCACCAGTGAAGGGATCCGAGTGGACCCTAGCAAAGTATCCGCCGTTAAGGATTGGGCAAGACCCACTACGGTTACAGAAGTCCGAAGCTTTTTGGGTATGGCCGGATACTATAGGAGGTTCGTCCCAAACTTTTCTAAAATAGCTCTCCCCTTAACCAATCTCCTCAAGAAGACGACCCGATTTGAATGGACCGACGAGTGTGAAGAGGCTTTTCAAGCACTTAAGGAGAAGCTCACAACCGCCCCAGTGTTGTCCCTACCTGAGGAAGGAAAGGAGTATGTAGTGTACAGTGATGCGTCACATCAAGGGCTGGGGTGCGTGCTAATGCAAAACGATAAAGTGATAGCTTATGCTTCACGACAGCTAAAGCCGTATGAAAAGAATTACCCGACGCATGACTTGGAGCTAGCGGCAGTAGTTTTTGCCCTAAAAATTTGGAGGCATTATCTTTATGGAGTCCCTACTACTATCTTCAAGTACATTTTCACTCAAAGAGTGTTGAATTTAAGGCAGCGAAGATGGTTAGAACTTATCAAAGATTACGATCTGAGTATCCAATACCATTCCGGGAAAGCTAACTCAGTGGCAGATGCCTTAAGCAGGAAGACCCAGCATGGGACTTTGAATCGTCTCGATATTCATCCAAAGATGTCGCAGGAACTGAATAAGGAAAACATCGAAATAGTGAAGCTGGGTGAGACGGCTAAGAGATTGGCTACGTTAACCGTTCAACCATCTATTATTGAAGAGATCAAGGCCGAACAAATTAATGATCCCGAAATCAAGAGGATTGTGGATAACCTCGTTACTAAAGGAATGCCAGGGTTTCTAGTTCACGAGGATGGGATCTTGAGGTTCCAAAATAGGCTATGTGTACCTAACCAGGGAAACTTAAGGCTTAAGCTTATGGAGGAAGGCCATAGTTCAATATACTCTGTACATCCAGGAGGCACGAAAATGTATAGAGACTTAAGAGGGCATTTTTGGTGGCCTAATATGAAGAAGGACATAGCTAGTTATGTAGATAAGTGCTTAACTTGTCAAAAGATCAAAGCATAACATCAACGGCCATCAGGCGAACTGAGGCCTTTGGAAATTCCCACGTGGAAATGGGAATCAATTTCTGTGGATTTTATTATGGGATTACCCCTCACAGCTTCTAGGAGAAATGTCATTTGGGTAATTGTGAATCGCCTAACTAAGTCAGCACATTTTGTTCCTATTTATGAAGGATGGAAGGTAGATAAGTTGGCAGACATCTATATCCGCGAGATCGTTCGATTGCACGGAATAACGAAGGATATAGTATCCGATCGAGATACAAGGTTTCAATCACGATTTTGGAGTGCGCTACAAAGAGCTTTCGGTACTAAGCTTAATTTCAGTAGTTCCTACCATCCAGAGAGTGATGGCCAGACCGAAAGAGTTAATCAAATTGTAGAGGATATGCTTCGCGCTTGCGTTTTGGATTTCCAAGGAAATTGGGATCAATTCCTTCCACTTATAGAGTTTTCCTACAATAATAGCTACCAGCCTACCATTCAGATGGCTCCTTTTGAAGAACTTTATGGAAGGAAGTGTCGGACCCCATTGTGTTGGGGAGAACTGGATGAAGCATTAATCCTAGGTCCGGATCTGATTCAGGACACCACGGATAAGATCAGAATCATCCGGCAGCATATTAAGACTGCCCAGAGTAGACAGAAAAGTTATGCTGATCGCAGACGGAAGCCGCTCGAGTTTCAAGTTGGAGATCGTGTTTTTCTTAAAGTTTCTCCAACTAAAGGAATTCAGAGATTCAATGTCAGAGGAAAGTTGAGCCCACACTATATTGGGCCTTACTCCGTTCAGAATCATTCGGCAGCATATTAAGACTGCCCAGAGTAGACAGAAAAGTTATGTTGATCGCAGACAGAAGCCGCTCGAGTTTCAAGTTGGAGATCGTTTTTTTCTTAAAGTTTCTCCAACTAAAGGAATTCGGAGATTCAATGTCAGAGGAATGTTGAGCCCACGCTATATCGGGCCTTACTCCGTTGTACAAAAGATAAATCCGGTAGCATATCGTTTAGATTTACCCTCTAACCTAGGGCAAATACACGATGTTTTTCATGTCTCGCAACTACGGAAGTATGTGCCGGATTCGACGCATGTTTTAGAAGAAGAACCACCTCTGTTGTCAGAAAATCTCACTTTTCAGCAACAACCGATCCAAATCCTGGATCGTAGGAGCAAGCGACTTCGATCTAAGGAAATTCCCTTAGTCAAAGTGCTATGGGCGAACCAAGATACCTCGCAAGCCACGTGGGAAACCGAGGAAGACATGAAGAAAAGCTATCCACACCTCTTTTAAGGTACTTCGTTCAAGATTAGTCCAGCAGCAAGTTTCGGGGACGAAACTTCTTTTTGGGGGGGGGGGGGGGTGAGGGTGTAACGACCCGCCCTAAACCCGTGTTAATTAAGGCCTTAATACCAATAATTATTAAAAGTATGCTGTTAAAATTTTTTTTCCCCTTTTCTCCTTTTCGTTATTACAGAAGTTATTATTATTATTATTATTCATTCTTTTTATGCGCTACAGGTCTCGAGTAAGGCGATGGTTAAACGGGTTGATTTCTATGTTATCTCGGATTTAAAGTTATAAATATTATTACGAGTTTATGACTATTTTTGTGATAAGTTATAAAATTTATTTTATCGTTCTCAATTTTACGTGCGTAACCGAAGAAGGTTATATTAATTTTTAATTTCCGTTTCAATTACAATTTATATTATCCAACCTTCCTAAGTACATTCTATCGCCCGAATTATTTTATTAGGGTTATCTTACCAATTTATTTTATGTGGTTTAACACTAGTTAATTTTACCCAAATTATTTTCAAGTAATTTTATTTAATCATTTGCTAAACTATTTTGTCAAGTCTCATACCAATTAATTTTATTTAGTTGATACCAATTATTTTACCTAGTTAGTTTATATTACTAATTGTCTAAGTTAATTTCTAATCTAGAGAGTTGTTTATTTTAAGGGGTTTTATGTAGTTAAGAGGGGGAGGAGACTAAGTCTTTTAATTCATTTCATAAATCAAATTTTACACAACACCTCCTCCCTCCTCCTCTCTCCACGCCAGGCAGCCAAGCCCCCCCTCTGTCCCTCTGTTCCGGCGCCGGCAGGCTCACCGGCGACCACCAGGTGGTGGCCGAGCCGCCCCCTCCATCTCTTCTCTTGTTTTCTCCTCCAAGTTCTTCTCCAAGTGGTATAATTTTCAAACCCTAATTCTTTTCTTTATGCTCAAATCTAAAATCTCACTTCTAATTTGTGTTTTCTGGATGTTTTTCCATCTCCTTTATGATTTCTAAACATGGATTTAGGTTGTGGTTAAGTTGGATTAGTTAGGGTTTGAGTTGGAGAAGGATGCATGTATAGTTTGATTGGATTTTTGGATGAGTTCTTGCTAAGTTCTTGGTGAATGTTGAAATTCTTGCTTGCATGTGGTTTTGGATGAGAGATATGATGATTAAGGGACTAATTTGGGTTGTTTATTATGTTAATTAAGTTATTATATACATGGATGATATGAATTTAGTGTGGAAATGGGTGAAAGAGTGTCAATCCAAGTGTCATTTGAATTACTTATGTTACCTATGGTTGCATGTGAATTTTTATGGAAGAAAATGGGTATTTTCTGGGTTTATATTCCGGGAAATCATGAGTAATTAATGTTCAATTTGGACTTTAGGTTCGGATTAGTATAGGTTTAATGGCAAAAAGGATGCATTTAAGGAGAAATCCAGAGTTGGTTTGCTGCTGGTTGTAATCTGAAAATTCCGGGGGACTTAAAATGTGAGTTTAGCTCTGGTTCCTACTTTAAAAGATAGCCAAGGTTGTTAGCTAACCCTCGGCTTTTGAATTTCGGGATTCCGTTATGTATAGCCCGGGATAGGACCAAAACCGTGAAGGTGTGTTTTTATATACGTTTTCTGAGTCAGTAACTTCTTGCTAAGTTTTCATCAATTTGGAGACCTTATTGGCTTTAGTGGTAAACATAAAAGTTTTAGGTCGCTCTTCGAGCTTTCCAGAAACATAAGGTTTGCGTCCATACGATATCGGGAGAGTGAGATATGGGGTTGTAAGTGTAGGACGTCGATAAAGTTTCTGCCCAGAATTTTGTTAATTAATTTCTATCTTTAAGGGTGCAAGGTGATGCCTAGAGAGCTCTCCTAAGATGGTAGCCATTATGATATTGTTAAATGGGTTGGATAGATATGCTAAAATGATTTAAGGCATTTTAGTGGTTGGAGTTTAGTTCCCAAAGGTTGCTCAAATTTTAGCAAAGCCATTGATCATTCGATAACTTTTCTCGTCGCTTGCCGACGTTCCCTTTTCATATACAAGGACCATATCTTTCCTCTTAAGTAAGCTTTCAATGATTCCTTTCCCGTTCAAACTAATTGCTAAAGTTGCTCGATGATTCATAACCTTTCCATCGATCCCATTCAAGTTTCAATAGGAGTTTCACACTAAAGTTCCGAACCCCCCTTTTCCTTCTAAGCTTTCTGCTTGTGTCCGGCTATTTTCCGAGCCCTTCCCTTCATTTTTAGCCTTCGGGTCAGTTGACAAAGTTGTAGGGCGTGATTTTCCCTTTCCGAAAAGTACTTGGTTGCAAAAATCCGAGTTTTCTAGCTCAAGTTATAATCAAATCATCGATTTATCCAAAAACTGGAATTTCTATTTTCTCATTTCCTTTTAAGTTATCAAATTTTAAGTACTTTCATCCTAGCTTGTAAATGCAAGGACTTTATTTAAATTCTCAATTTTCTTATGCTCTTATTATAGTTTCGAAGACGCCCAAACCGTCCCAAGCTCGAGGCACGTCGCTAGACTTTTCTACTACCCAAGGTACGCGAATTGTCCAACTTTTCGCTCCTTTTATCTTGTAATATTTTCATGGTCATGATAAGTTGTTCTTTAATGTTTATTTACCATTTTGAAGGGTCCCATTTTATGTATTCTTTGTGCTAGTTACTCTTAGGTGCTAGCTCTCTTTTTATATATGATACTCCTGATCAAAGTGTCCAGACCTGGCCAGAGTCGACTGTTCGACAGTCACCCATTCCAAACTTCGATCGGTTTGGGCATACGCGTGTGTGAGATGCATTGCATCGATCGTAGGGGACCAAATTCTTATGTTTAGTATCTATCTTACCTTTCATACTTTATCTTTTATATCGTCAAATTCAAGCTATTTTTGTTATGTTTGTTATCCCGTTCCCCGTTTTCTAAATAATTTTAAATGCCGGCACTAAAACCGTTTTCGAACGGTTTGACATGTTGGAGGTTCGTGTACTGAGTGTTTCCCCACTCACTTTTGCGTATGTTTTCACTGTTTTGTTTTAGGCGGTTGTAGACGTTGAATTTTGTATCAGTAGTTTTAGAAAATAAACTAACCGATTAATTTAGTAGCATGCAAGCCCATCTTTTTTTTTCTAGCCCGAAAGCAAGCAAAATAGCCCAGCAAATTACGGTCCAAACCATCTGGGCTCTGGAAGGCCAAAAGCCTGCTTGAGCTGGGCAGGAACCCGTCTGGGTTCTTTGGGCCAAAGCCTGGCTCAGGTAAGGAACCCGTCTGGGTTCATTGGGCCTGAGCAGGGCTCAGCTCGGCAGGAACCCGTCTGGGTTCCTTGGCTGAGTATTGGCGCGGCGACCGAAAACTAAAACCTAGAACGCGCCCCCTATCCCCCACTCCACTATAAATTAAACCCTTCTTTTCCTTCCAAAAAGACACCAAAATATACTAGGAGTATTGACACTAGTATATTCTCTCTCTTCTCTCCCCTTTGCATGCTACTTCACTAAAGGTTAGCGTGATTCTTGTATTAATGTATATAATGTAATTTTATTTTCTTTTTCTTTCGTTTCTTTGCATGACATTAATGATAAACTCGTGAAATTTATTCAATTCCTCCCTCTTTTCCAATCTTTCGCTTTAATTTAATTCTAGTAGAGTCTATTCATTGAATAGGCGGATTTGGTGATTTTAATTGTCAAATTCGTAACCTTACCCCCGAATCCATCTCTGGATTCGCAGGCTGGAGTCTGTATTTTATGGTTTGTTGTTTTTATCCTAAAATTCAACTGGCGACTCTATTTTCGTACTTTGGTTTTCTTTTTCTTTTTGGTTTTTATGACCTATTTTACGTTTTGCGCCAAAGGTAAGCCGATTTGATTCGGAACCAGACGGGTTACCGTCTTGTATTTACTCGAGCAGGCGGGAACCCAGACAGGTTCCCGGCCCCTTTCTTCTCTTTGCTTCTTGAGAACCCGTCAGGTTCTGTTTTCTTTCTTTTTTTTTCGTTTTGTCTTCATGGAACTCGAGACGGGTTCGGTCGAGTTCCTCTTTTTATTTTTCTTTTTGTTTTCGTTTTTCTTTTTTTTATCTTTTCCTTAATAAAATCGAGTTTCAGGGTTAAATCAATTTGTCAATTAAAAGTGTCCTTAAAAGTTCAACCTTAATTAAGGATAAGCAATCCTAGTCGGCTCCCAATCACTTTTAAGTAGCGCCGCGAAAAAGGGTCATCGTAGAATTTTTGGTGTCTGATTGGCGACTCCACTGGGACTTAAACTTAAAAAGAGGGTAAAACTTGAAAGTTTTGAATTTTAGGGTTTTTTGTAAAAGAGGAGGAATTAATTTATTTCACATTTTTATCATTGTTTTAGGCATATTGCATACCAGGCTACTCTTGGGCCTTTATGGCTGGGGAGCACAAAAGCGTTGGTTTAGGTTTTAAAACTAGGAATCAACCCCGAGAGCGGGAGGTCACTACTTGTGGGATGCACTTACATCGCCAAGCATTTGATCTCTCCTCTCCCCGTGTTACACTCTAAAAGTTTCCTTGAAACCCAAAGAGCAACACCCACATTCTTCCTTGAATTCCATACAAGGAAAATGCACCGGGGCGAGAACATGTGGTACCCTATTCATCTCCCTAAACCTAGAAAAACCCTGAATTTAAAGCCATGGTTAGGCTCATCCCACATCTGTATGTCATGTGATTTAATCCTGTAAAAGTTGAGTCCAAGTGTCTAGCCCATTCATGAGTCGGGAGTCATTCTAGTCCGCGTAGGAACATGCGAGGTGCATTTTGGCTTATCAGAAACCCAGACGGGTTTCTGGCCTGTCAGAGCCGACCCATTCGTGTCAATTGTCCGTCAGTGTGGGTCCAGCGCGTCAGAAACCCAGACGGGTTCTTGGCCATCTGGACTGGCCCATCTGCTGGTAATTGATGGAACGGGGCCCAGTTAGAGGAAGAGGAACCCAGACGGGTTTCTAACCCTGTCTGGCCTTCTCTCTTCTCTTCGGGCCTGACCGCTTCACCCCACGGACAGCCCAATACCTTGCTGATGATCCTATTCGGCCCTTTATGATATTCCTTGAGTCTAATCCCCATTGCGTCCGTTGCTTGAATCTGAGCCCGAAACCGAAAGCGATTGTGACTCGATCCAAGCAAGGACCCAATAGACGATTAATGTTGTCAGTCCGCATACTAGGTCCATGTAGAGTTAGGACATGCACTCCCGTAAAAGTGGGTGAGTCACCCTTGTGTCAGCATATAGGCGTCATGTCCATGTCCTAGGTTCATATAGGTCCACTAAGTCATGCATGCATTGGGCGGGTGGCGTAAAAGTTCTTTCGAGCACTAATCAGTTTCCATGCAGGCAAGATAACAGACCATCTCCGAGCCCGCATCCGTGACCCACAAACCGGCAGGCTTATTCGCAATCCCAATTACAGACTGTCGGCTCAATCCAGTGAATCCACCATGTCAGGATCTCCTAATCACAACCTTTTTGGGGAGAGCTCTGGTGACAAGCTACCTGATGGGCTATATGAGAGGATACAGGAAGCAATTGCTTTCTGCATGGCGGTCGAGGACAGAACCAATGAGAAACTGGAAAAGAAGTTCAATGAAAATCAACAAACCATGAATGGCGTGCTGGAAGCCATTAAACAGATCAACAAAAAGCTCGGCATCGGACTTGAGGAAGAAGAGAACTATTATGACACCGAGTTTGAGGCCGAGGCAGATGATGGGGTTGGAGAAGGTCACCCCAAGTCCAAAAACGGAGGCCCAAAACCTAAGTCATTTGGTGAAGTCAGGTCCAAACCTGCACTAAATAACTCCAGAACTTCGGAGGATCCTTACGTCAAGAAACTTGAGGAGAAGGTTGACATGCTCACTAGAAGGATGATGAAAAACTGATCCGACCTTCACCGACCCCTGTATGGATTTTGCCATCCCCAAACATTGTGTATCGAGAATAAGGGGCAAGGTTGAGGTGCCAAACATGAAATTCAGACCCTCTGAAAATCCATCGCATCACTTGGAGGAATTCCTGAGGCTGGCTCCCCTCCATAAGGTAGATGAAGGTCTCTACACCACAGTCTTCCCTTCCACTCTAGAAGGTAAGGGCAAGGTATGGTACCAAAATCTACCCCAGCAAGTTAAGACCAACGCAGATGAGCTATTCAGAGCCTTCATAAGCCATTTCAGTCGCCTGCAGCAAAAGGAGGTCACTGTGGATGATTTAACTTCCCTGAAACAAAAGGAGGATGAATCGTTCCTCTCTTATTACGAGCGATGGCACTCCATGTTATCTGAAATCGACGAGTCTGTCCCCTTTAGAATGCAACTAAGCACTTTCAGACAAGGAATCCATCCCCGCATCACTCGGCATTTTGGTTTCCAATCCATCAAAGACTTTGAGACTTTAAAGGACTTGTGTGTTCAAATTGAAGCTGCTAACAATGAACCCTTAAAAGAACAATCGACTGGTTAGGCCAAGCAACTAGAATGCCTCTCTCTAGACACTTGGCTTTAACCCAGATGAGTTTAATGTGGAATATGGATGAAGAAAGAGCGACGACAGTTTGAGAGTGTTGAGAAACCCAGATGGGTTTCGTGGCGAAGTTAGAATGCGAAGATCACATGCGTAGACGGCGTCGCAAGGATGCTAGCGAAACCCAGACGGGTTCCACCGACCTAACACCACCACCAGACGGGTTTTTGGGCTTAAATCTGCATCGTTACAAACCAGAACCAGACGGGTTTAGGCCTGTTGCCACACTGATCCCCAAGCCAGGAACCCAGACGGGTTTTTGGGCCCTTCTGTCACAATTTCCAAGCCAGGAACCCAGACGGGTTCGTGGGCCATTGTACTCCCTTCCTCGGCCCATCTGCTGTAGGCCAAAACTCCTTTCGGGCTCTCAACTCGGGCAGTTTTCCATTGGGCCCGATTATGGTTGCGATGCGGGTCCACGAGCTAATTATGCGTCTTCGCTAGCCCTGAAACTGTAGTTCGAATTTACTTAATCATCTTTTTTTTTTTTGTTTGGGGAAGTGGGAATGGTCCCACCATATTGCATTACATAAGTTCCACGTCTCCCATCATGTAGGTCACATATTGCATTGCATAAGTTCCATGTCTCCCATCATGTAGGTCGCATATTGCATTGCATGAGCATCATATCAGTTTTAGTCATAAGGTTAAAAAAAAATTAAAAAAAAAAAAAGAGTCCATGACCTTTTTCTAAAAATTGACCTTTTTCCCGGCTTAACTTGCTTCACTTAGGAAAATCTAGATGAGATCTCAAAAGTTTTCAAAAACCTTTTCTTCAAGCCTGCTGATTTTGAGACAAGTTATAGAAGACGTATCTGGCTGCTTTGACTATCTTAGAAGGTATAAATGTGCGTGCCGCAAATCTTTGGGCTAAGCTTAGTTGATTGAGCCCGTCCCGTGAGTCCACATTGCCTAAAACTTGAATTGATTACTTTCATCAATTCCATGATCCCTTGAGCGACTCACCCATTAGTTGCATCTCTAGAACTTGTTTTGCATCTTGCTTGAGACTACATGTTTGCATAGCACGCTGTGACAAAGTGATTAAGGCATTCAATTTTCTTAAGCTACATAGCCAAATAGCCTTCCCTGCATTGTATTTACTGTTCTTTTTGCCCCGCTAGCCTTTGTTCACCCTTTTTTCATGATTGAACCACGACAATACAAGCCTTAGCCTATGATATCCGGTATCCCTTGAGCCTTGCTTGGTTGGAAGAGTGCATCATCTTTGGAAGGAACGATTGGTTTGGTGTGAGCAAAATATGAAGTCCGAGAATCGAAAGTCCCATATCTTGGCGAATTTGGTTATGTTGTTCAAAGTCGAGGTTGTAATAGAAATTTCTTCTCCGATCACCCAAAAAAAAAAATTAAAAAAATAAAAAAATAAAAAAAATAAAAGGGCGGTTAGGGAGATTCAACTTAAAGTCCAGAAAACTTTGACTCGATTGTATTCGGTTGAGATGTTTTAGGATGGAAGGTGAAACGCTTTGCATACATTAAGTGAGAAGGAGAGTTTAGAGGATTTCATTGAAAATCAATCCAAGCATGGCTTTTAACTCCTCATTCCCAAATTTTACCGCTCCTTACCCTAGCCTAAGCCCCGTTACAACCAGAAAAAGTCCTTTTGATTGTCACTTGTGCATTGCATACCAGTAGTGGAGAGCGAGGTTCTTACCAAGCTTATGGTAGTTTGCTTCTATTGGTTTGAGCATGAGAGAAACTCACATACATATTCAAAATTGAGTGTTTGAGTGTTCATTCCTTCCTGTGTGAGGTTCGCTCTTTCTGGCTAGCTTACGTCCATAACCAACCGCGCATATTTGCATTGTTCTTCGAACTGTTGGTGGACTTATGCGTCTGAGTTACTTGTTCTCTCCTTAAGATTCAAAACTTCTTCCTATCTCTTTCGAATCGAGTTTTGATCTTGTCCAGTTAATCTTTGTGCTTGCTTGTTAGTTCGACTTTGTGTTGGTCGAAAATCCTTTATCCCGGATTGTTTTATTGATTATATAGAAAGTCATAACTGCATTGCATAACACCATCATTACATGAGCATTGCATCAACAGTCTGCATTAGTACATAAGTATAGAAAAATGCATTTAGTACATCATTGCATAGCATTGTCCTAAGTACATAGCAAAGAGTCGTGTATAGCATAGCATAAGAATCCTGCAGACGCATCATTCTCAGTCTTCATCACGCGGACCTGCACGTGTCGCCACCGCCACTAGCGTTATCACTCTATGGACCCGCTTCCACCAGATCCGGTAAGTGTCCCACGGTAGTAAGAGGAGTCTACCATCTCTCAGACGCTACACCGAGCCGGATAGGTGCGAGACTTGGCACCACCGCATTTTCAGTGGCCGGCTTAGAAAAAATTCAATCGAGTTTCCATTAAGCCGGGGGCTGTTTGAATCCAAAAAAGGAAGCAAGTCACTACAGCAACCATCAATTGACTCCCAGTTTAGCAAGAGTTAAATCAAACTGCCACTAAACTGGGGGCTATGCAGCCCAAGCAAGGGGACAAATCGAAAATTTAGGTCCACAAAGTCCACCATGGAAAAATTCAAGGAGGGGCAAGTCACTACGACAACTATCAATTGACTCCCAGTTTAGCAAGAACTGCCACTAAACTGGGGGCTATGCAGCCCGAGCAAAGGGATCGAATCAGCCTAAAAGCCAGGACGAAAGACAGGTGTGGGCCTTCTTTTATTCCATCTGGGCCGAGCCTTTTCACCTCACCCGACTCACGAAAAAACAGGAGAAGAGCCCAACACTTGACCAAACCCAGACGGGTTTGCTGGGTCGAAAATAAGCAATCGAGGCTGTTTTCGAGCCCAATACAAGCTTATGCTCATGCAGTTATGCTCAACTCGAGCCCGTTTTCGAAACACAAACCGACAGGTAAATTCTCTGACTCATTTTGAATTTCAAATAAACTGATGCCTTCTCTCTTTATTTCTTGCAGAACAACGCACGAAATACAGCGGCCGTCGTCGGGCCCTAACAATACATGACATCAGCCGTCGCCGGGCTAATACGCGACACATCACATCAGCCGTCGCCGGGCTAATACGCGACACGTCACATCAGCCGTCGCCGGGCTAATACGCGACACGTCACATCAGCCGTCGCCGGGCTAATACGCGACACATCACATCATCGGCCTTAACAATACATGACATCACCGTCGCCAGCTAATACGCGACACTTCATCAACAACGGCCGTCATCGGGCCTTAACAATACCCCATCGGCCGCCGGCGGGCTGTCGCGACATTTCCCCGCGATGGCGTCATCGGGCCTTAACAATACATGACACCATCAGCCGTCGCCGGGCTAGTACGCGACATTTCCCCACCAGCGGCCGTCATCGGGCCTTAACAATACATGACATCAGCCGTCGTCGGGCTAGTACGCGACACTTCATCAACAACGGCCATCATCGGGCCTTCACAATGCGATGACGGCCATCGTCGGGCCTTCACAATGCGGCGACGGCCATCGTCGGGCCTTCACAATACGACGAGGGCCAGCATCGGGCCTTCACAATGCGATAGCGGCCATCATCGGGCCTTCACAATGCGATGGCGGCCATCGTCGGGCCTTCACAATGCGACGAGGGCCATTGTCGGGCCTTCACAATGCGACAAGGGCCATTATCGGGCCTTCACAATGCGATGAACATCACATCTACATCGGCGCGGGACCCAGCTTCCAAAGCGTCAACAGCGGCCATCGTCGGGCCTTCACAATGCGACGAGGGCCATTGTCGGGCCTTCACAATGCGACAAGGGCCATCATCGGGCCTTCACAATGCGATGAACATCACATCTACATCGGCGCAGGACCCAGCTTCCAAGCGTCAACAGCGGCCATCGTCGGGCCTTCACAATGCGACGAGGGCCATTGTCGGGCCTTCACAATGCGACAAGGGCCATCATCGGGCCTTCACAATACGATGAATATCATGTCTACAGCGGCGCAGGACCCAGCTTCCAAGCGTCAACAGCGGCCATCGTCGGGCCTTCACAATGCGACGAGGGCCATTGTCGGGCCTTCACAATGCGACAAGGGCCATCATCGGGCCTTCACAATGCGATGAACATCATATCGACATCGACGCAGGACTCGGCTTCCAAGCGTCAACCAGCTTCAGAACAGGCTTCTGATTCATATCCAAGATCATCAAGACTACTTTGATCATCGTTTTACTCAAACTCGATCAAAGTGGGGGCTATCTGTAGACGCTGAATTTTGTATCAGTATTTTAGTATTAGTTTTAGAAAATAAACTAACCGATTAATTTAGTAGCATGCAAGCCCATCTTTTTTTTTCTAGCCCGAAAGCAAGCAAAATAGCCCAGCAAATTACGGTCCAAACCGTCTGGGCTCTGGAAGGCCAAAAGCCTGCTTGAGCTGGGCAGGAACCCGTCTGGGTTCTTTGGGCCAAAGCCTGGCTCAGGTAAGGAACCCGTCTGGGTTCATTGGGCCTGAGCAGGGCTCAGCTCGGCAGGAACCCGTCTGGGTTCCTTGGCTGAGTATTGGCGCGGCGACCGAAAACTAAAACCTAGAACACGCCCCCTATCCCCCACTCCACTATAAATTAAACCCTTCTTTTCCTTCCAAAAAGACACCAGAATATACTAGGAGTATTGACACTAGTATATTCTCTCTCTTCTCTCCCCTTTGCATGCTACTTCACTAAAGGTTAGCGTGATTCTTGTATTAATGTATATAATGTAATTTTATTTTCTTTTTTCTTTCGTTTCTTTGCATGACATTAATGATAAACTCGTGAAATTTATTCAATTCCTCCCTCTTTTCCAATCTTTCGCTTTAATTTAATTCTAGTAGAGTCTATTCATTGAATAGGCGGATTTGGTGATTTTAATTGTCAAATTCGTAACCTTACCCCCGAATCCATCTCTGGATTCGCAGGCTGGAGTCTGTATTTTATGGTTTGTTGTTTTTATCCTAAAATTCAACTGGCGACTCTATTTTCGTACTTTGGTTTTCTTTTTCTTTTTGGTTTTTATGACCTATTTTACGTTTTGCGCCAAAGGTAAGCCGATTTGATTCTCAGAACCCAGACGGGTTACCCCGTCTTGTATTTACTCCGAGCCAGAGGCAGGAACCCAGACGGGTTCCCAGCCCCTTTTCTTCTCTTTTGCTTCTTCAGGAACCCGTCTGGGTTCTGTTTTCTTTCTTTTTTTTTCGTTTTGTCTTCATGGAACTCAGACGGGTTCCCGGTCGAGTTTCCTCTTTTTTTTATTTTTCTTTTTGTTTTCGTTTTTCTTTTTTTTATCTTTTCCTTAATAAAATCGAGTTTCAGGGTTAAATCAATTTGTCAATTAAAAGTGTCCTTAAAAGTTCAACCTTAATTAAGGATAAGCAATCCTAGTCGGCTCCCAATCACTTTTAAGTAGCGCCGCGAAAAAGGGTCATCGGCCGAATTTTTCGGTGTCTACAGCGGTCCGAGCTCCCAGGTTAAGGGCAAGGATAAGCAGAAGTAGGCGCGTACTCAAGCAAGGTAGTCTCGAGTGGAAGTTTGGCCGATTCCGGTGCTTTCCTTATGATTAAAGGACCCCCCTTGGTTATGAAATTTTGGGATGTAGTTTTTTTTCCCTAATGGTTGTATAAGTTAAAGTATTTATATTTTGGTGGGTCTTAGTATGAAGTGTTTGTTCAAAGTATGGTAGTGGCTTTTGTGTTCTTGATTGGTGTTTTGGTTTGTTGCCTTGTCCCGAGTGGGGACAGCGGTAATACCTCCACCCTAGGTGTTCCGCTGCGCTAATCACAGGCTTGATGTGTGTGTTTTATGTTAATCTTGTGATTAAGGGTGTTGGGGGTGTTACAGTTAGGAACTTTTACAATAATTCCACTCTTTGGATGTGTAAGCTACTTCATGAATCAACTTCCTTTATAAGTCAATTCTTATTCAAGGAGATTACAAGATTATATTTTTAAGTTATGATTAAAAAGGTGGTTTAAGGATCCAGTGTTATTAAGAATCCAAGGTCAAGGTTTCAAGTTTCTAAGCTTTAATAAAGGCCTCGCACAGGTTTAATCGTGCCTTGTGCACACTAGGGAACCCGTGCCTTAGAGCACACCATGTTAACCGTGTCGTAATGCGCACCAGGATAACCGTGCCTTGTACACACCAGGGAAAAACATATGAATATAGTGCCTAAAGTGCACCCCATGGAAATCTGGGCAGTATAGGACATTGTCCACCATCCGGATCTCCCGATCGGTCCGGGTATGCGCATACGGAGGCTTAGCCGATGATCGCAAGTAGGGGACCTTCAGGATAATAACCTGACAACCAAGTTTAAAGTTTCTTAAGTTACTCAAGTCGTTTGAATCAAAGTAAAGTTTTATGATTACATGCCTAAGTTTTATGTACTCTAAGTTTTCTAAGTGAGAGAGAGAGCGAGCAAAGTAAAGTTTTACAGGTGGGTTTTCAAGGGTTTCAAGTCTTGTTTTATGGGAGTTTAAAGTCATGTTTATGTTAAAGTTTCACGTATGTTCTATATCAGGTCGTGCATGATTTAGGTCGCGTTTAAACAAGGTTGTGTTAATTTAATTCTTTAAAGGAAGGAACTCATAAGTACGTTTTTTTTAAGTTGTGACTTAAATTGCAGGTTAAAGTATTTTCTCCTTGTACAGGTTAAGTTAAGGTCAAGCTTTGTAAGTTATGATGCTTTTATTGCTTATATGAGTTACGTTGTTTTTCATGTTATTGGAACACGCTAAATAACTAAAATTATCTTCAAAAAGATTCTTACGTTATCGGGGGTATACGTACTGAGTTTATCTCACTCTTCAAAGTTTTATGTTTTCGTTTTAGGAATCTCGACAAAAGGAAAAGGGAAAGCCCCGGACGGACGAAACCCTAGAGCATCTTAAAGAGATTGAAGGTGGTTAAAGACACTTTTTGAAGGAAATAAGAGAAATCATTGATTCTAGCTTGTATAATGTTTATTGGGTTGTGTTATTTTGTTTTGAGGTTGTTAAGTTAAGTTATGTCTTGATGATGCATGCTTAAAGTTAGTCTTATGCTTGATTGCCTGCCTTGGGTTGTAGTTTTAGCTTTGTCCGTTTACCCGGGCGGCGGGAATGCTCTTAGGTGTTTATCCGCTGCTAATCATTAGGTTAAGTGAGTCATTAGCTTAATCTTGTGGTTAGTAACCTGGGGGTGTTACAAAACGAGAAATTAACTTTGACTTGAATTAAACCTCAAGAACGTAAATTACAATTGAAGAAAAACTGGAGACAGAAAGCGAAAAGAAAATAAACTAAACCCTAGGCTCAAATTTTTAAAATACTAAAAGCATGAATTGAATAATAGATGAAAATAATGGAATAGATGCCCTAAGGTCTGGGGCGACTTTCTTTTATACGCTGGGTCTATGGCACAAGGCATTGGTTGTGTCTGCTGAAACGCTGGTCGCGTCTGGCTTTCTCGTCTTTGCCTCCGAGATAAGGCGTGGGTAGCGCCTAATTAACGCTGGTGGCATCTGGCTATGCGCGCTGATATGGAGACTACTGACAGTGGCGCGGGCAGCGCCTTATGGGACACTGGTTGCGTCCGTCTTTGCCATCCTAAGCTGGGCTGGGCCAGTGGCATTGTGGGCTACTTCCCACTCCTTCTCCTTCTTTTCACTCTTTCCTCATTTTCTTCATTTTCTTCTCTATTTTTCTTGCTTTTAATAGGATTTTTCTTGCAAAACATACTAATATCCACACCAAGTGAAGGAATCACAAGCAAAAATATTTAATTAAGGGTATCAATTCGGCTCGAAATGAGACCGAACAACGATACACTTTATAGTTTATGTTAATTTACCTGAAATTATTTTTAAGACTAAATTAAATAACTATCAATCTATATTTAGCTATGAATATCGTTGAAAAAGTTGTACTATCATTATTCATAGATTTTCATAATACAAATATATGTTAATACTAATTTGAATTATATGGTTCAAAAAATATATTAATGCACATATATATATGATACGCCGCAAGTGCACAGGTGCTCGTCTAGCAAGTATCAAGGTCGATCCCACAGGAACTTTGCTAACTACACACCAAACTAGCCTCCTAGATGATTGCTAAACCGGTCAGGTTTTGTTTTGGATCAACTAATTCTATTTCTAATCGCTAAAAAGGTCAAAACAAACAAATATTCACACAATTCACAAGATGAAATCAATATGAGAAAGACGTTCAGGGGATAAAACCTAAGTAACTCTATGAATCAAACAAGTGGATTGAACATGTAAGTTACTAATTTGGTACATTTTAGGGTCGATAAACGCATAAATTCTTCCGTAACGAGCTTTTGACAATGAAACGGATTGCTTAGTAAAAGCAATCACCTACTTTCGTGGTTATTTCAATTTTATCTAAGTTAAAGATCGATTTATCAATGATCCCTAATTACAAAATTCTCTATGTCTAGTTCATTTTATAATTAGTTTATCCTAAGGGCTCCGATTATCGAATTTCTCTGTTCGGCACTTCATTCAACAATCTAATTTCATATTCTTGATAGCCAATCAAAAACAATGACAAACATAATCATAGGATAAATAAAATGCATTCAAACTAGATAGACAACTTGTTCAATCCAACAAAATTCAATCCATGAAAGAAACTAATCGGGTTTATCCCCTAAACTAAAGAAACTACTCACTACTCATGTTCGAATCACAAAACAAATGAAAATCTATATTAAAATGCATTAAAACTATAAGAAAGAGAAGTAAACTGAGTGTGAAGCAATCCTTGCTTGGTTGGTAATCGGTGGGGATTTTTGCTCCTCCACTTCAATGGATTCCTGCAAGTTAATTTTCAAATTCCAATGAACTCTCAATCTTCAACTAGAATGAACTTGGATGGAATTGTGGATGAAAGGGAAGATGAATGTAGGTATGGATGAAGATGAATGCTAGCTTGAATGATCCAGCAAAAACAGCCGAATACACAATTATATAGCCATTAAGAGCATATGAAACGACATTTTTGCATTAACAGCCCCCACCACGGAACGCGCTACTTCACCACGGTCCGTGGTGTCTTGATACGGGTCGTGGTGAAGGTTTCTTCCAACTTTTCTGCTCTCTGGACCCTGGCATGGGTCGTGTTGGTCAAAATAGCATCCGTGTTGAAGTCTGACGACTTCCTTTTGAAACTTTGGGCCTTAACTTGGGCCTTGGGGTGGATTTCTTCTCCAATTGTGATCCACTTAAACTTCTTTGGCTTGATTTGAGCTTGATTTGATCAATACTAGCCCAGTTTCCTACAAAATTATACAAAATTCCAATCAAACATAAAATAGAGAATTCAAGTATAAAATAATACATTCATATCAATAATCACTCAAATTAACTCTAAATAATCCAAGATCATGTGTATATAAAATACACTTATCAATATACATAGCTTGCAATTTCCTTTTCTATAATCATTAATTAGGGAAAAAAAATAATTTTGTATTTTACATGTTAAGAAATAGGTTCAAAACTATATTTGCTAAATAAAAAATATAATATATTATTTACCTATCATTAACCCTCGTATAACATATATTATTCTCATAGTAATTCGACTATGAAAATTGTTGATAAAATATTTATTTTATATATAGCATCAATGATAGTAAAGAGATAACCGTGAAGTGTTAATGACCCCCACCTTCATGTTCCCCACTAAGGTTTAAATCTTAGTGAAAACAAAGTACTTCTAATTTATATATCTTCTAATTGACATTGATTATTTAGATTCGGGACTAGGTTAGTAGTAATCAAATCTCCCACATTTCACCGTTTAGACATAAATTTCCCTTTCACTCAAAGTGTTGAAATCTAACGCAAATAGAACCCACACGTAATATTTGGTCTCATTGTCTATATAAATTGAGAACTTACAGGTGGTCCATGCCTCTAAAGTGACTATATATATATATATAGAGGATAATTGGATTCTAATAATCCTTACTTTCACCAATTGGACAATGGTGGACCGTACTTTCACTTTTATTTTGGTGGTCCAAAAAAAAAATAAAATTGGATTGTAGTGGTACCAAATCCACGTCCACATTCTTCTTATTTTTTTCATTCTTACACTATATTGTTTTTGTTTTTTTCGTTCCTACCCCTAGAAAGTTAATGAATTGTAGTTTCTAAAACATTTTTTAAATTATTTTTTTGAGACTCCGAATAATTATTATGATTTTTTAAAGATAATAAAAGTGAAAAAATCGTAAAAAATAGTAAAAAAATGAAAAAAATTGGGAGAAACGCTGTAAATTCATTAAAAATCATTATAAAGTGTTATACTAAGTTTTGAATCAAATGCAATACAAAATCTATGATTCTCTCGAAAATATCCCACTACAATCCAATTTTATTTTTTTTTGGACCACCAGAATACAAAGTGAAAGTACGGTCCATTATTGTCCAATTGGTAAAAGTAAGGATTATTAGAATCCAATTTTCCTATATATATATATATATATATATATATATATATATTGCAAATTACCCTTCATTTTGTAGAAAATATAGAAAATATTATTAGGCATCCACATTTTTAAAATTAATTTTGAGATACTCTACATTTTACCATAAGTAGTTGTTGGACTCCGGTGAAGCCTTTTATATATTATCGAAATACCCCTTCATACATGAAGACAAAGACAAATATAATTAGAAATGGATTTTGGATTCTAATAATTTAACTTTTGAGAATTGAACGACAATACTTCGTACTTTATTTTTTTTTACACCTACAGTCCCAAAAATTGTATTTTTATGGCACCAAATCTATCTCCATATTTTCACTTTAGGGTTTCTAAAATTTTCATATTGTTCTAATCTTTTTCATTGCTACCGCAAAAGGTTATGAAGTGTAGTTATTTTTTAGATTTTTTTTTTTAGAATCCAAACAATCATTATGATTATTAAACGAATAAAAAGGGGGAAATCATAAAAAATATTAAAAAGATCGGAAAATTTTGGGACAAAGTTTGTAAACTAAAAATCATAGGAAGTGTTATGCTATGATTAGGAGCAAACGCAAATTAAAAAATCCATGATATTTAGGGTATGCACTCGGTGGTGGTCCCAAAAAAATATAATTTTTTTGGGACTATTGGCACACAAAAACAAATTCAAATTACTATAGTCCAATTGCCAAAAGTTGAGATTATTAGCATCCAATTTTCTAAGAGAAGTGCATTAAAGTCTATTGTAGTACTACCTCCATCCCATTATATTTGTCCATCTACCTAACTTGGAAAGATCAATGCATATTGAGAATTGAGGTAAAAAATTTACAATTTGCCCAAATTACCCCTACTTGAATTAAAAATAATAGTTGTTAGAATTGTAAAAAGTGATAAGTGAATTTAAATTCGGGGTAGGAAAAGAATTATAGTTGTTGGAATTATAAATGAGACAAATATTTTATAACAAAAAAATTAAATAAAAGGATAAATAATTTGGCACGGAGGTAGTAAATTAAAGTTTTAAATGATTTCAACTACCACGACACCACCAACCCTTTTCCTATAAAACTGTGCATTCAATTCAACATGGAAACCATCTCCCGTTATATTTTTATCATCAAAATATATTGTAACGTCATGGCTCCCACTAAATTACCGATAATCGATTGATGATCGTTGGTACAAATCACCACGAGCCTTAATCGGCGAGTTCCCGGGATTAAATACGGCAAAAGAAGGTGCACCTTGGTGATATCAGTAGTCATTATTCCTTTAAGCCAAACTTAACCATATACCTGGGGTGGTCGCTGACGATCAAAGGCGACGACGGGAGGCTGGCAACATCGAGGTTGACGATGACTGGTGGGGCGTCGGCTCGACGCTGGTTGTGCAACCAAAACAGAGGAAAGAAGGAGGGAGGGTGCGCTGGGGGTTCTCCGACAATGGGGTAGGCAGTCCGGCATACATGCTGGGCGGTCTTCGGAGGTCGCGCCAAGGCTCAGGTAGGAGGTTCAACGGCTCCTGGTGCTGGCTGGTGACGCAAAACGGAAGAAAGAGGGGGAGAGGGTGGTTCGAAAAACAGAGTAAGGTTGACACGATGATGTTTTCCGGTGTTGAGCCACAATGATTCTGGCGCGCAGGGCATCCTTCGTCAACAAACGCGACGGTGGTCGTCAGTGGTGGGGGCTTGGCGGCACGCTCGGTGAGTGCACAGAAAACACGAGAGGGAGATGGAGTTTGAGAGAGTGAGAGGTGTGAGGGTGGTGGTGTGTGTGTTGGTGGCAGTCAGGTGGTGCAGCAGCACCGACAAAAGTCAGGTGCTGGTCAGGGCTAAGAATGGAGGTAAAGAGAGTACCAAGGGAGGAGGGGTGGAGGTTGATGCTAAACAGAGGGGTCGGGAATGAACAAAGGGTCGGGGTTTGGTGTATTTTGAAAAGAGAGAAAAAGAGAGTTGGGGGCACTGTGGGGAGAGGAAGAGAGAGAGGTAGTCAATTAGGGTTTGCAATCAGGGGGTTTTAGTATAATGGGGTATTTATACCCTTAAATTTTTGTATTGTAGAAAACTAAATTGATTATTAATTTACACAATTGGAAATATTAATAAGTAGATTAATATTAGGTTTTAAAAATAATTAAAATAATTAACCCAAGTGATTAATAAATTACGCACACATTAAAAAAACATAGGGCATATTAATTAGTCACACAAAATTACCAGACTACCATTATTAGTTACTCAACGATCCTATGAGCTCAGGTCTTATCATATAAATTTCACAGAAATAAATAGGATCAAAATTTTAAAAAAAATTAACGACGTAAGGGGAACACATTCATAATTTTCAGAGTGTTACATCTTTACCTCCTTCAAATAAGTTTCATCCTCGAAACTTAAACTCAAACTTAACGGGTTGACAGACTGAATTAACGGTGGACCAAACTGAAAACTCGGAGTTTTACATCCTTCCCATCTTAAAAAGATCGAGTTTCATCCACGAAACTCGACATGCCACAAGCGCAAGAACTAGAATTTAATCATATCGTAATATTAGAGAGGAGTACCAGTTGCAACGTTAGCTTCATTTTCCGCTTCCTCCCTCCGCATCACGTACATCTGTCCCCCTTGGTTACGCGGTGCTTGATATTGTTGATGAGGCAGGGGTGGGGCTCCTCGATTCTCAGTGTCCCCGTTATTGGAGCCTTCTAGTGCCGAGTGGGGACAATCCTTGACGAAATGTTGGGGGTTACCACACCTAGCTATAACAACCTGTGTAACGCCCCAACCTTAATCACGGGGTTAAACTCCACTTAAAGACCCTAAGCCCGCGATTAGCGCAGCGGAACACCTTAGGTCGAAGCATTACCGCCGTCTCCCAAAAGAGACAAGGCAACCACATCAAAGAACTTCCAAAACCACAAACCAACTTAACAACCTTCACATAAACTTATACAATCTTTGGATAAAGTACAACAACTTAAACATAACTTAAACTAAACAACTCCAATAAGAAATCCTGCTTGTCCTTGACTACTGATGGACTCCATGGAGAACTACCTCGATAGCCTTGAACTACTTTGCAACTGCCTTATCCTTGCCTTGGGAGCTCGAACCTCCTAAAACAAAACATTAAAACACGCAAAGGTGAGTGGGGAGACACTCAGTACGTAAACCTCCAGCACGTAAACCGTTCGAAAACGGTTTTAGTGCCGGCATTTAAAATCATTTCGAAAACGGGGAAGGGGTTAAAAAAAAGACTTGAACGACGTGAACATAAACATAAGCATAAACATAAATTCATGAAAATAGAGAGTAAGTGGGACCCTTACGATCGTTGCAAGCACCTCACACACGCGTATGCCCAAGTTGATCTATACTTGTAATGATTGGTATTAAGCGATCGACATGGCGAGTCAAGGCACTCTGATCAGGAGTGCTAAAACATGGATGTTATCATAAGCATAAAATGCGGGTCCACTAAAAGATGTAAAGATATTGAAATTCATGGAACTTGACATAGCATGAAATATATGAACTATGAGTATAACTTAAACGTAAAAATTTGGACAATTTGCGTACCTTGGAACGCTAAAGTCTTTACTGGGCTTGGACTCGGCTTTGGGAACTTGTCAACTAAGATAAGAATAAGTAGAAACGAAGAACCGAATAAAGTTCTAAATTAGATTTATAAGTTTAGAAACTTAATAATTAACATGAAGTAACTTTTTGAGAATAAAATTTCAGGTTATAGTAAAATAGTGTTTATAGCATAACTTGAGTTAGGAAAATCGAAACAAAGTAAAAGAGTACATCTCGGAATAGAGAAAATCATAATCTACAACTTTGTCAACAGAACCAGAAGCTAAAAATGAGTGGAAGGGCCCCAAAATGGGCCCGGACAGAAGCTGAATATACGAAACTTTAAACTTTTCGGGTCGAAAATACATGAGAAGTATGATGTAAAAGGTGATTCAAATAAAAGGACTTGAATACAAGAGAATAGGCTTGAATCAATGAGGAATAGGATGATTATAAATTGGAAGCTCGGATGCGAAAATAATGAGTTCAACTATGGTTTGATAATACGATATGGAATGAAAAGACGAAATGGAGCAAGATATACATGTCCAAATGTGAATAAAAGCAAGCTTGGATTAATGAACTATGAAATGAGTGATGAAATGAGGAATGAATTGGATAACATTAGAGATTATCAAGCTAGAAAGAGCTTTTAGGTAGAGCAAAGATATTGAACACGATACTTAAAGAAATATAGGAAATAAGGACTTACTAACACATTAGCTCTTGAAGAGTATACATAAGACTTACTTAGGACTCCAAGATGGTACATTTAGCCTTAAACACATAACTCTATAATGACAATATATATCCATGACTCATTTATACCTAGAACCCCTCATTGGGTTGATTTGAGGCCCAAAAACTAATAATTTACAAAGGTTATTTTGAGCAGAAAACCATTCTGGACAGCCCGGTTTCCCGGGGTCGTAACTCACACTTCCGATATCGGATGACAAAGAACCATACCTTTCCGGAAAGCTTGCTACATGGCCTAAAACTTTCATGTTTACCATAAAAACCAAAGAGGTCTCTAAAAGGACGAAAAACAGCCCTCAAAACACTGACTCAGAATTCGTATTTAAAAACGTGAGGTTACGGTTTTGGTCGTAACTCGGGCTATACATGTCGGAAATTCGAAATTCCAAAGCCTATGGTTTGCTAACACCTTAAGCTATCCAATGGAGTATAAATTTGGGCAAAAATCTCACTTTTATAATTCTTTAAATTTCCAGAATTGAAAACAGTAACTAAAACACCTAAAACTCATCTTTTAATTGGATTTTCCCACTCTTAATCATATTAAAACTTAACCAAATTTCATCTAGCCTTAATCCACCATATTTCCAGAATATAAACCATGAAAAACTCTTCATCAAAGGCCTTGAAAACCACATGCATCCATGGATTAAACATTAACTTCACATAATAAACACACTCTTGAACTCTTGCTCCAAAACTCACAAATTCACCCAATTTAAGCATGATAACTCTTAATTCATAAACTCACAACAATATCTCAGCCCTTAAACACATAAAAACTCACAAGAAATCCACATGCATCAACACTAATTCATCATCCACCATGAATTCAACAAGAACCTCTCAAACCTCATCCAAACACACATGCATAAACTTGAAACTCAAACCCTAACTTAACCACAACAATTATATACTTGAATTCATGAATAAAGAGAGTAAAAGAGATGGAATTCACCAAAGAAACATAAATTAAACATAGAATTTCAGATTAGGTTTGAAAGAAATTGAAGTGGGGTTTGAGAGATTACCGTTGGAGTTAAAAATGGATGAAAACACAAGAGAGAGGAAGAGGGGGATGCATCTGCCGGAAACCGCCGCTGGCTGGAAAAGTGGCCGGAAACTGGCCGGAGCTGGCTGGGAGTGGACACCAAGAGGAGGGAGAGGGAGGAGTTTGAGAGTTTGAGAGTGTAGTGAGAGAAAATGAGATGGGTGTTGAATTGAGTTAAAATGAGCCTCCCACTTCTACTACTACTATTGTATACTCCCTCACTTAATTTAAAACACCAATACTAACTTAATTAAAATCTGAAAATACAACTTTAATAAATTAGTTTTAAGTAAATAAATTAAAAGTAATTAGTTTGGTTCAAATTTGAAAAGAAGTGAGGTGTATTGAGACCCTCTTCTACTAAACATTTAAAACACACTTAAAACTATCATCCAATTAACATGAAGTAACTTTTGAGAATAAAATTTCAGGTTATAGTAAAATAGTGTTTATAGCATAACTTGAGTTAGGAAAATCGAAACAAAGTAAAAGAGTACATCTCGGAATAGATAAAATCATAATCTACAAATTTGTCAACAGAACCAGAAGATAAAAATGAGTGGAAGGGCCCCAAAATGGGCCCGGACAGAAGCTGAATATCTGAAACTTTAAACTTTTAGTCGAAAATACATGAGAAGTATGATGTAAAAGGTGATTCAAATAAAAGGACTTGAATACAAGAGAATAGGCTTGAATCAATGAGGAATAGGATGATTATAAATTGGAAGCTCGGATGCGAAAATAATGAGTTCAACTATGGTTTGATAATACGATATGGAATGAAAAGACGAAATGGAGCAAGATATACATGTCCAAATGTGAATAAAAGCAAGCTTGGATTAATGAACTATGAAATGAGTGATGAAATGAGGAATGAATTGGATAACATTAGAGATTATCAAGCTAGAAAGAGCTTTTAGCTAGAGCAAAGATATTGAACACGATACTTAAAGAAATATAGGAAATAAGGACTTACTAACACATTAGCTCTTGAAGAGTATACATAAGACTTACTTAGGACTCCAAGATGGTACATTTAGCCTTAAACACATAACTCTATAATGACAATATATATCCATGACTCATTTATACCTAGAACCCCTCATTGGGTTGATTTGAGGCCCAAAAACTAATAATTTACAAAGGTTATTTTGAGCAGAAAACCATTCTGGACAGCCCGGTTTCCCGGGGTCGTAACTCACACTTCCGATATCGGATGACAAAGAACCATACCTTTCCGGAAAGCTTGCTACATGGCCTAAAACTTTCATGTTTACCATAAAAACCAAAGAGGTCTCTAAAAGGACGAAAAACAGCCCTCAAAACACTGACTCAGAATTCGTATTTAAAACGTGAGGTTACGGTTTTGGTCGTAACTCGGCTATACATGTCGGAAATTCGAAATTCCAAAGCCTATGGTTTGCTAACACCTTAAGCTATCCAATGGAGTATAAATTTGGGCAAAAATCTCACTTTTATAATTCTGTAAATTTCCAGAATTGAAAACAGTAACTAAAACACCTAAAACTCATCTTTTAATTGGATTTTCCACTCTTAATCATATTAAAACTTAACCAAATTTCATCTAGCCTTAATCCACCATATTTCCAGAATATAAACCATGAAAAACTCTTCATCAAAGGCCTTGAAAACCACATGCATCCATGGATTAAACATTAACTTCACATAATAAACACACTCTTGAACTCTTGCTCCAAAACTCACAAATTCACCCAATTTAAGCATGATAACTCTTAATTCATAAACTCACAACAATATCTCAGCCCTTAAACACATAAAAACTCACAAGAAATCCACATGCATCAACACTAATTCATCATCCACCATGAATTCAACAAGAACCTCTCAAAAACTCATCCAAACACACATGCATAAACTTGAAACTCAAACCCTAACTTAACCACAACAATTATATACTTGAATTCATGAATAAAGAGAGTAAAAGAGATGGAATTCACCAAAGAAACATAAATTAAACATAGAATTTCAGATTAGGTTTGAAAGAAATTGAAGTGGGGTTTGAGAGATTACCGTTGGAGTTAAAAATGGATGAAAACACAAGAGAGAGGAAGAGGGGGATGCACTGCGCCGGAAACCGCCGCCGGCTGGCCGGAAAAGTGGCCGAAACTGGCCGGAGCTGGCTGGGAGTGGACACCAAGAGGAGGGAGAGGGAGGAGTTTGAGAGTTTGAGAGTGTAGTGAGAGAAAATGAGATGGGTGTTGAATTGAGTTAAAATGAGCCTCCCACTTCTACTACTACTATTGTATACTCCCTCACTTAATTTAAAACACCAATACTAACTTAATTAAAATCTGAAAATACAACTTTAATAAATTAGTTTTAAGTAAATAAATTAAAAGTAATTAGTTTGGTTCAAATTTGAAAAGAAGTGAGGTGTATTGAGACCCTCTTCTACTAAACATTTAAAACACACTTAAAACTATCATCCAATTAACATGAAGTAACTTTTTGAGAATAAAATTTCAGGTTATAGTAAAATAGTGTTTATAGCATAACTTGAGTTAGGAAAATCGAAACAAAGTAAAAGAGTACATCTCGGAATAGAGAAAATCATAATCTACAAATTTGTCAACAGAACCAGAAGCTAAAAATGAGTGGAAGGGCCCCAAAATGGGCCCGGACAGAAGCTGAATATCTGAAACTTTAAACTTTTAGTCGAAAATACATGAGAAGTATGATGTAAAAGGTGATTCAAATAAAAGGACTTGAATACAAGAGAATAGGCTTGAATCAATGAGGAATAGGATGATTATAAATTGGAAGCTCGGATGCGAAAATAATGAGTTCAACTATGGTTTGATAATACGATATGGAATGAAAAGACGAAATGGAGCAAGATATACATGTCCAAATGTGAATAAAAGCAAGCTTGGATTAATGAACTATGAAATGAGTGATGAAATGAGGAATGAATTGGATAACATTAGAGATTATCAAGCTAGAAAGAGCTTTTAGCTAGAGCAAAGATATTGAACACGATACTTAAAGAAATATAGGAAATAAGGACTTACTAACACATTAGCTCTTGAAGAGTATACATAAGACTTACTTAGGACTCCAAGATGGTACATTTAGCCTTAAACACATAACTCTATAATGACAATATATATCCATGACTCATTTATACCTAGAACCCCTCATTGGGTTGATTTGAGGCCCAAAAACTAATAATTTACAAAGGTTATTTTGAGCAGAAAACCATTCTGGACAGCCCGGTTTCCCGGGGTCGTAACTCACACTTCCGATATCGGATGACAAAGAACCATACCTTTCCGGAAAGCTTGCTACATGGCCTAAAACTTTCATGTTTACCATAAAAACCAAAGAGGTCTCTAAAAGGACGAAAAACAGCCCTCAAAACACTGACTCAGAATTCGTATTTAAAAGCGTGAGGTTACGGTTTTGGTCGTAACTCGGGCTATACATGTCGGAAATTCAAATTCCAAAGCCTATGGTTTGCTAACACCTTAAGCTATCAATGGAGTATAAATTTGGGCAAAAATCTCACTTTTATAATTCTGTAAATTTCCAGAATTGAAAACAGTAACTAAAACACCTAAAACTCATCTTTTAATTGGATTTTCCACTCTTAATCATATTAAAACTTAACCAAATTTCATCTAGCCTTAATCCACCATATTTCCAGAATATAAACCATGAAAAACTCTTCATCAAAGGCCTTGAAAACCACATGCATCCATGGATTAAACATTAACTTCACATAATAAACACACTCTTGAACTCTTGCTCCAAAACTCACAAATTCACCCAATTTAAGCATGATAACTCTTAATTCATAAACTCACAACAATATCTCAGCCCTTAAACACATAAAAACTCACAAGAAATCCACATGCATCAACACTAATTCATCATCCACCATGAATTCAACAAGAACCTCTCAAAAACTCATCCAAACACACATGCATAAACTTGAAACTCAAACCCTAACTTAACCACAACAATTATATACTTGAATTCATGAATAAAGAGAGTAAAAGAGATGGAATTCACCAAAGAAACATAAATTAAACATAGAATTTCAGATTAGGTTTGAAAGAAATTGAAGTGGGGTTTGAGAGATTACCGTTGGAGTTAAAAATGGATGAAAACACAAGAGAGAGGAAGAGGGGGATGCACTGCGCCGGAAACCGCCGCCGGCTGGCCGGAAAAGTGGCCGGAAACTGGCCGGAGCTGGCTGGGAGTGGACACCAAGAGGAGGGAGAGGGAGGAGTTTGAGAGTTTGAGAGTGTAGTGAGAGAAAATGAGATGGGTGTTGAATTGAGTTAAAATGAGCCTCCCACTTCTACTACTACTATTGTATACTCCCTCACTTAATTTAAAACACCAATACTAACTTAATTAAAATCTGAAAATACAACTTTAATAAATTAGTTTTAAGTAAATAAATTAAAAGTAATTAGTTTGGTTCAAATTTGAAAAGAAGTGAGGTGTATTGAGACCCTCTTCTACTAAACATTTAAAACACACTTAAAACTATCATCCAATTAACATGAAGTAACTTTTTGAGAATAAAATTTCAGGTTATAGTAAAATAGTGTTTATAGCATAACTTGAGTTAGGAAAATCGAAACAAAGTAAAAGAGTACATCTCGGAATAGAAAATCATAATCTACAAATTTGTCAACAGAACCAGAAGCTAAAAATGAGTGGAAGGGCCCCAAAATGGGCCGGACAGAAACTGAATATCTGAAACTTTAAACTTTTCGGGTCGAAAATACATGAGAAGTATGATGTAAAAGGTGATTCAAATAAAAGGACTTGAATACAAGAGAATAGGCTTGAATCAATGAGGAATAGGATGATTATAAATTGGAAGCTCGGATGCGAAAATAATGAGTTCAACTATGGTTTGATAATACGATATGGAATGAAAAGACGAAATGGAGCAAGATATACATGTCCAAATGTGAATAAAAGCAAGCTTGGATTAATGAACTATGAAATGAGTGATGAAATGAGGAATGAATTGGATAACATTAGAGATTATCAAGCTAGAAAGAGCTTTTAGCTAGAGCAAAGATATTGAACACGATACTTAAAGAAATATAGGAAATAAGGACTTACTAACACATTAGCTCTTGAAGAGTATACATAAGACTTACTTAGGACTCCAAGATGGTACATTTAGCCTTAAACACATAACTCTATAATGACAATATATATCCATGACTCATTTATACCTAGAACCCCTCATTGGGTTGATTTGAGGCCCAAAAACTAATAATTTACAAAGGTTATTTTGAGCAGAAAACCATTCTGGACAGCCCGGTTTCCCGGGGTCGTAACTCACACTTCCGATATCGGATGACAAAGAACCATACCTTTCCGGAAAGCTTGCTACATGGCCTAAAACTTTCATGTTTACCATAAAAACCAAAGAGGTCTCTAAAAGGACGAAAAACAGCCCTCAAAACACTGACTCAGAATTCGTATTTAAAAAACGTGAGGTTACGGTTTTGGTCGTAACTCGGGCTATACATGTCGGAAATTCGAAATTCCAAAGCCTATGGTTTGCTAACACCTTAAGCTATCAATGGAGTATAAATTTGGGCAAAAATCTCACTTTTATAATTCTGTAAATTTCAGAATTGAAAACAGTAACTAAAACACCTAAAACTCATCTTTTAATTGGATTTTCCCACTCTTAATCATATTAAAACTTAACCAAATTTCATCTAGCCTTAATCCACCATATTTCCAGAATATAAACCATGAAAAACTCTTCATCAAAGGCCTTGAAAACCACATGCATCCATGGATTAAACATTAACTTCACATAATAAACACACTCTTGAACTCTTGCTCCAAAACTCACAAATTCACCCAATTTAAGCATGATAACTCTTAATTCATAAACTCACAACAATATCTCAGCCCTTAAACACATAAAAACTCACAAGAAATCCACATGCATCAACACTAATTCATCATCCACCATGAATTCAACAAGAACCTCTCAAAAACTCATCCAAACACACATGCATAAACTTGAAACTCAAACCCTAACTTAACCACAACAATTATATACTTGAATTCATGAATAAAGAGAGTAAAAGAGATGGAATTCACCAAAGAAACATAAATTAAACATAGAATTTCAGATTAGGTTTGAAAGAAATTGAAGTGGGGTTTGAGAGATTACCGTTGGAGTTAAAAATGGATGAAAACACAAGAGAGAGGAAGAGGGGGATGCACTGCGCCGGAAACCGCCGCTGGCCGTAATAGTGGCGGTAAACTGGCCGGAGCTGGCTGGGAGTGGACACCAAGAGGAGGGAGAGGGAGGAGTTTGAGAGTTTGAGAGTGTAGTGAGAGAAAATGAGATGGGTGTTGAATTGAGTTAAAATGAGCCTCCCACTTCTACTACTACTATTGTATACTCCCTCACTTAATTTAAAACACCAATACTAACTTAATTAAAATCTGAAAATACAACTTTAATAAATTAGTTTTAAGTAAATAAATTAAAAGTAATTAGTTTGGTTCAAATTTGAAAAGAAGTGAGGTGTATTGAGACCCTCTTCTACTAAACATTTAAAACACACTTAAAACTATCATCCAATTAACATGAAGTAACTTTTTGAGAATAAAATTTCAGGTTATAGTAAAATAGTGTTTATAGCATAACTTGAGTTAGGACAATCGAAACAAAGTAAAATAGTACATCTCGGAATAGAAAATAATAATATACAAATTTTTCACCATAACCATAAGCTAAAAATGAGTGTATGGGCCCCAAAATGGGCCCGGACAGAAGCTGAATATACGAAAATTTAAACTTTTCGGGTCGAAAATACATGAGAAGTATGATGTAAAAGGTGATTCAAATAAAAGGACTTGAATACAAGAGAATAGGCTTGAATCAATGAGGAATAGGATGATTATAAATTGGAAGCTCGGATGCGAAAATAATGAGTTCAACTATGGTTTGATAATACGATATGGAATGAAAAGACGAAATGGAGCAAGATATACATGTCCAAATGTGAATAAAAGCAAGCTTGGATTAATGAACTATGAAATGAGTGATGAAATGAGGAATGAATTGGATAACATTAGAGATTATCAAGCTAGAAAGAGCTTTTAGCTAGAGCAAAGATATTGAACACGATACTTAAAGAAATATAGGAAATAAGGACTTACTAACACATTAGCTCTTGAAGAGTATACATAAGACTTACTTAGGACTCCAAGATGGTACATTTAGCCTTAAACACATAACTCTATAATGACAATATATATCCATGACTCATTTATACCTAGAACCCCTCATTGGGTTGATTTGAGGCCCAAAAACTAATAATTTACAAAGGTTATTTTGAGCAGAAAACCATTCTGGACAGCCCGGTTTCCCGGGGTCGTAACTCACACTTCCGATATCGGATGACAAAGAACCATACCTTTCCGGAAAGCTTGCTACATGGCCTAAAACTTTCATGTTTACCATAAAAACCAAAGAGGTCTCTAAAAGGACGAAAAACAGCCCTCAAAACACTGACTCAGAATTCGTATTTAAAAACGTGAGGTTACGGTTTTGGTCGTAACTCGGGCTATACATGTCGGAAATTCAAATTCCAAAGCCTATGGTTTGCTAACACCTTAAGCTATCCAATGGAGTATAAATTTGGGCAAAAATCTCACTTTTATAATTCTGTAAATTTCCAGAATTGAAAACAGTAACTAAAACACCTAAAACTCATCTTTTAATTGGATTTTCCCACTCTTAATCATATTAAAACTTAACCAAATTTCATCTAGCCTTAATCCACCATATTTCCAGAATATAAACCATGAAAAACTCTTCATCAAAGGCCTTGAAAACCACATGCATCCATGGATTAAACATTAACTTCACATAATAAACACACTCTTGAACTCTTGCTCCAAAACTCACAAATTCACCCAATTTAAGCATGATAACTCTTAATTCATAAACTCACAACAATATCTCAGCCCTTAAACACATAAAAACTCACAAGAAATCCACATGCATCAACACTAATTCATCATCCACCATGAATTCAACAAGAACCTCTCAAAAACTCATCCAAACACACATGCATAAACTTGAAACTCAAACCCTAACTTAACCACAACAATTATATACTTGAATTCATGAATAAAGAGAGTAAAAGAGATGGAATTCACCAAAGAAACATAAATTAAACATAGAATTTCAGATTAGGTTTGAAAGAAATTGAAGTGGGGTTTGAGAGATTACCGTTGGAGTTAAAAATGGATGAAAACACAAGAGAGAGGAAGAGGGGGATGCACTTGGAAACCGCCACGGCTGGCCGGAAAAGTGGCCGAAACTGGCCGAGCTGGCTGGGAGTGGACACCAAGAGGAGGGAGAGGGAGGAGTTTGAGAGTTTGAGAGTGTAGTGAGAGAAAATGAGATGGGTGTTGAATTGAGTTAAAATGAGCCTCCCACTTCTACTACTACTATTGTATACTCCCTCACTTAATTTAAAACACCAATACTAACTTAATTAAAATCTGAAAATACAACTTTAATAAATTAGTTTTAAGTAAATAAATTAAAAGTAATTAGTTTGGTTCAAATTTGAAAAGAAGTGAGGTGTATTGAGACCCTCTTCTACTAAACATTTAAAACACACTTAAAACTATCATCCAATTAACATGAAGTAACTTTTTGAGAATAAAATTTCAGGTTATAGTAAAATAGTGTTTATAGCATAACTTGAGTTAGGAAAATCGAAACAAAGTAAAAGAGTACATCTCGGAATAGAGAAAATCATAATCTACAAATTTGTCAACAGAACCAGAAGCTAAAAATGAGTGGAAGGGCCCCAAAATGGGCCCGGACAGAAGCTGAATATACGAAACTTTAAACTTTTCGGGTCGAAAATACATGAGAAGTATGATGTAAAAGGTGATTCAAATAAAAGGACTTGAATACAAGAGAATAGGCTTGAATCAATGAGGAATAGGATGATTATAAATTGGAAGCTCGGATGCGAAAATAATGAGTTCAACTATGGTTTGATAATACGATATGGAATGAAAAGACGAAATGGAGCAAGATATACATGTCCAAATGTGAATAAAAGCAAGCTTGGATTAATGAACTATGAAATGAGTGATGAAATGAGGAATGAATTGGATAACATTAGAGATTATCAAGCTAGAAAGAGCTTTTAGCTAGAGCAAAGATATTGAACACGATACTTAAAGAAATATAGGAAATAAGGACTTACTAACACATTAGCTCTTGAAGAGTATACATAAGACTTACTTAGGACTCCAAGATGGTACATTTAGCCTTAAACACATAACTCTATAATGACAATATATATCCATGACTCATTTATACCTAGAACCCTCATTGGGTTGATTTGAGGCCCAAAAACTAATAATTTACAAAGGTTATTTTGAGCAGAAAACCATTCTGGACAGCCCGGTTTCCCGGGGTCGTAACTCACACTTCCGATATCGGATGACAAAGAACCATACCTTTCCGGAAAGCTTGCTACATGGCCTAAAACTTTCATGTTTACCATAAAAACCAAAGAGGTCTCTAAAAGGACGAAAAACAGCCCTCAAAACACTGACTCAGAATTCGTATTTAAAAACGTGAGGTTACGGTTTTGGTCGTAACTCGGGCTATACATGTCGGAAATTCGAAATTCCAAAGCCTATGGTTTGCTAACACCTTAAGCTATCCAATGGAGTATAAATTTGGGCAAAAATCTCACTTTTATAATTCTGTAAATTTCAAGAATTGAAAACAGTAACTAAAACACCTAAAACTCATCTTTTAATTGGATTTTCCCACTCTTAATCATATTAAAACTTAACCAAATTTCATCTAGCCTTAATCCACCATATTTCCAGAATATAAACCATGAAAAACTCTTCATCAAAGGCCTTGAAAACCACATGCATCCATGGATTAAACATTAACTTCACATAATAAACACACTCTTGAACTCTTGCTCCAAAACTCACAAATTCACCCAATTTAAGCATGATAACTCTTAATTCATAAACTCACAACAATATCTCAGCCCTTAAACACATAAAAACTCACAAGAAATCCACATGCATCAACACTAATTCATCATCCACCATGAATTCAACAAGAACCTCTCAACCACTCATCCAAACACACATGCATAAACTTGAAACTCAAACCCTAACTTAACCACAACAATTATATACTTGAATTCATGAATAAAGAGAGTAAAAGAGATGGAATTCACCAAAGAAACATAAATTAAACATAGAATTTCAGATTAGGTTTGAAAGAAATTGAAGTGGGGTTTGAGAGATTACCGTTGGAGTTAAAAATGGATGAAAACACAAGAGAGAGGAAGAGGGGATGCATCATACGGAAACCGCCGCCGGCTGGCCGGAAAAGTGGCCGGAAACTGGCCGGAGCTGGCTGGGAGTGGACACCAAGAGGAGGGAGAGGGAGGAGTTTGAGAGTTTGAGAGTGTAGTGAGAGAAAATGAGATGGGTGTTGAATTGAGTTAAAATGAGCCTCCCACTTCTACTACTACTATTGTATACTCCCTCACTTAATTTAAAACACCAATACTAACTTAATTAAAATCTGAAAATACAACTTTAATAAATTAGTTTTAAGTAAATAAATTAAAAGTAATTAGTTTGGTTCAAATTTGAAAAGAAGTGAGGTGTATTGAGACCCTCTTCTACTAAACATTTAAAACACACTTAAAACTATCATCCAATTAACATGAAGTAACTTTTTGAGAATAAAATTTCAGGTTATAGTAAAATAGTGTTTATAGCATAACTTGAGTTAGGAAAATCGAAACAAAGTAAAAGAGTACATCTCGGAATAGAGAAAATCATAATCTACAAATTTGTCAACAGAACCAGAAGCTAAAAATGAGTGGAAGGGCCCCAAAATGGGCCCGGACAGAAGCTGAATATACGAAACTTTAAACTTTTCGGGTCGAAAATACATGAGAAGTATGATGTAAAAGGTGATTCAAATAAAAGGACTTGAATACAAGAGAATAGGCTTGAATCAATGAGGAATAGGATGATTATAAATTGGAAGCTCGGATGCGAAAATAATGAGTTCAACTATGGTTTGATAATACGATATGGAATGAAAAGACGAAATGGAGCAAGATATACATGTCCAAATGTGAATAAAAGCAAGCTTGGATTAATGAACTATGAAATGAGTGATGAAATGAGGAATGAATTGGATAACATTAGAGATTATCAAGCTAGAAAGAGCTTTTAGCTAGAGCAAAGATATTGAACACGATACTTAAAGAAATATAGGAAATAAGGACTTACTAACACATTAGCTCTTGAAGAGTATACATAAGACTTACTTAGGACTCCAAGATGGTACATTTAGCCTTAAACACATAACTCTATAATGACAATATATATCCATGACTCATTTATACCTAGAACCCTCATTGGGTTGATTTGAGGCCCAAAAACTAATAATTTACAAAGGTTATTTTGAGCAGAAAACCATTCTGGACAGCCCGGTTTCCCGGGGTCGTAACTCACACTTCCGATATCGGATGACAAAGAACCATACCTTTCCGGAAAGCTTGCTACATGGCCTAAAACTTTCATGTTTACCATAAAAACCAAAGAGGTCTCTAAAAGGACGAAAAACAGCCCTCAAAACACTGACTCAGAATTCGTATTTAAAAACGTGAGGTTACGGTTTGGTCGTAACTCGGGCTATACATGTCGGAAATTGAAATTCCAAAGCCTATGGTTTGCTAACACCTTAAGCTATCCAATGGAGTATAAATTTGGGCAAAAATCTCACTTTTATAATTCTGTAAATTTCCAGAATTGAAAACAGTAACTAAAACACCTAAAACTCATCTTTTAATTGGATTTTCCCACTCTTAATCATATTAAAACTTAACCAAATTTCATCTAGCCTTAATCCACCATATTTCCAGAATATAAACCATGAAAAACTCTTCATCAAAGGCCTTGAAAACCACATGCATCCATGGATTAAACATTAACTTCACATAATAAACACACTCTTGAACTCTTGCTCCAAAACTCACAAATTCACCCAATTTAAGCATGATAACTCTTAATTCATAAACTCACAACAATATCTCAGCCCTTAAACACATAAAAACTCACAAGAAATCCACATGCATCAACACTAATTCATCATCCACCATGAATTCAACAAGAACCTCTCAAAAACTCATCCAAACACACATGCATAAACTTGAAACTCAAACCCTAACTTAACCACAACAATTATATACTTGAATTCATGAATAAAGAGAGTAAAAGAGATGGAATTCACCAAAGAAACATAAATTAAACATAGAATTTCAGATTAGGTTTGAAAGAAATTGAAGTGGGGTTTGAGAGATTACCGTTGGAGTTAAAAATGGATGAAAACACAAGAGAGAGGAAGAAGGGGATGCATCACACGGAAACCGCCGGCTGGCCGGAAAAGTGGCCGGAAACTGGCCGGAGCTGGCTGGGAGTGGACACCAAGAGGAGGGAGAGGAGGAGTTTGAGAGTTTGAGAGTGTAGTGAGAGAAAATGAGATGGGTGTTGAATTGAGTTAAAATGAGCCTCCCACTTCTACTACTACTATTGTATACTCCCTCACTTAATTTAAAACACCAATACTAACTTAATTAAAATCTGAAAATACAACTTTAATAAATTAGTTTTAAGTAAATAAATTAAAAGTAATTAGTTTGGTTCAAATTTGAAAAGAAGTGAGGTGTATTGAGACCCTCTTCTACTAAACATTTAAAACACACTTAAAACTATCATCCAATTAACATGAAGTAACTTTTTGAGAATAAAATTTCAGGTTATAGTAAAATAGTGTTTATAGCATAACTTGAGTTAGGAAAATCGAAACAAAGTAAAAGAGTACATCTCGGAATAGAGAAAATCATAATCTACAAATTTGTCAACAGAACCAGAAGCTAAAAATGAGTGGAAGGGCCCAAAATGGGCCCGGACAGAAGCTGAATATACGAAACTTTAAACTTTTCGGGTCGAAAATACATGAGAAGTATGATGTAAAAGGTGATTCAAATAAAAGGACTTGAATACAAGAGAATAGGCTTGAATCAATGAGGAATAGGATGATTATAAATTGGAAGCTCGGATGCGAAAATAATGAGTTCAACTATGGTTTGATAATACGATATGGAATGAAAAGACGAAATGGAGCAAGATATACATGTCCAAATGTGAATAAAAGCAAGCTTGGATTAATGAACTATGAAATGAGTGATGAAATGAGGAATGAATTGGATAACATTAGAGATTATCAAGCTAGAAAGAGCTTTTAGCTAGAGCAAAGATATTGAACACGATACTTAAAGAAATATAGGAAATAAGGACTTACTAACACATTAGCTCTTGAAGAGTATACATAAGACTTACTTAGGACTCCAAGATGGTACATTTAGCCTTAAACACATAACTCTATAATGACAATATATATCCATGACTCATTTATACCTAGAACCCTCATTGGGTTGATTTGAGGCCCAAAAACTAATAATTTACAAAGGTTATTTTGAGCAGAAAACCATTCTGGACAGCCCGGTTTCCCGGGGTCGTAACTCACACTTCCGATATCGGATGACAAAGAACCATACCTTTCCGGAAAGCTTGCTACATGGCCTAAAACTTTCATGTTTACCATAAAAACCAAAGAGGTCTCTAAAAGGACGAAAAACAGCCCTCAAAACACTGACTCAGAATTCGTATTTAAAAACGTGAGGTTACGGTTTTGGTCGTAACTCGTGCTATACATGTCGGAAATTCGAAATTCCAAAGCCTATGGTTTGCTAACACCTTAAGCTATCCAATGGAGTATAAATTTGGGCAAAAATCTCACTTTTATAATTCTGTAAATTTCCAGAATTGAAAACAGTAACTAAAACACCTAAAACTCATCTTTTAATTGGATTTTCCCACTCTTAATCATATTAAAACTTAACCAAATTTCATCTAGCCTTAATCCACCATATTTCCAGAATATAAACCATGAAAAACTCTTCATCAAAGGCCTTGAAAACCACATGCATCCATGGATTAAACATTAACTTCACATAATAAACACACTCTTGAACTCTTGCTCCAAAACTCACAAATTCACCCAATTTAAGCATGATAACTCTTAATTCATAAACTCACAACAATATCTCAGCCCTTAAACACATAAAAACTCACAAGAAATCCACATGCATCAACACTAATTCATCATCCACCATGAATTCAACAAGAACCTCTCAAAACTCATCCAAACACACATGCATAAACTTGAAACTCAAACCCTAACTTAACCACAACAATTATATACTTGAATTCATGAATAAAGAGAGTAAAAGAGATGGAATTCACCAAAGAAACATAAATTAAACATAGAATTTCAGATTAGGTTTGAAAGAAATTGAAGTGGGGTTTGAGAGATTACCGTTGGAGTTAAAAATGGATGAAAACACAAGAGAGAGGAAGAGGGGGATGCACTGCGCCGGAAACCGCCGCCGGCTGGCCGGAAAAGTGGCCGGAAACTGGCCGGAGCTGGCTGGGAGTGGACACCAAGAGGAGGGAGAGGGAGGAGTTTGAGAGTTTGAGAGTGTAGTGAGAGAAAATGAGATGGGTGTTGAATTGAGTTAAAATGAGCCTCCCACTTCTACTACTACTATTGTATACTCCCTCACTTAATTTAAAACACCAATACTAACTTAATTAAAATCTGAAAATACAACTTTAATAAATTAGTTTTAAGTAAATAAATTAAAAGTAATTAGTTTGGTTCAAATTTGAAAAGAAGTGAGGTGTATTGAGACCCTCTTCTACTAAACATTTAAAACACACTTAAAACTATCATCCAATTAACATGAAGTAACTTTTTGAGAATAAAATTTCAGGTTATAGTAAAATAGTGTTTATAGCATAACTTGAGTTAGGAAAATCGAAACAAAGTAAAAGAGTACATCTCGGAATAGAGAAAATCATAATCTACAAATTTGTCAACAGAACCAGAAGCTAAAAATGAGTGGAAGGGCCCCAAAATGGGCCCGACAGAAGCTGAATATCTGAACCTTTAAACTTTTCGGGTCGAAAATACATGAGAAGTATGATGTAAAAGGTGATTCAAATAAAAGGACTTGAATACAAGAGAATAGGCTTGAATCAATGAGGAATAGGATGATTATAAATTGGAAGCTCGGATGCGAAAATAATGAGTTCAACTATGGTTTGATAATACGATATGGAATGAAAAGACGAAATGGAGCAAGATATACATGTCCAAATGTGAATAAAAGCAAGCTTGGATTAATGAACTATGAAATGAGTGATGAAATGAGGAATGAATTGGATAACATTAGAGATTATCAAGCTAGAAAGAGCTTTTAGCTAGAGCAAAGATATTGAACACGATACTTAAAGAAATATAGGAAATAAGGACTTACTAACACATTAGCTCTTGAAGAGTATACATAAGACTTACTTAGGACTCCAAGATGGTACATTTAGCCTTAAACACATAACTCTATAATGACAATATATATCCATGACTCATTTATACCTAGAACCCCTCATTGGGTTGATTTGAGGCCCAAAAACTAATAATTTACAAAGGTTATTTTGAGCAGAAAACCATTCTGGACAGCCCGGTTTCCCGGGGTCAGAAACTCACACTTCCGATATCGGATGACAAAGAACCATACCTTTCCGGAAAGCTTGCTACATGGCCTAAAACTTTCATGTTTACCATAAAAACCAAAGAGGTCTCTAAAAGGACGAAAAACAGCCCTCAAAACACTGACTCAGAATTCGTATTTAAAAACGTGAGGTTACGGTTTTGGTCGTAACTCGGGCTATACATGTCGGAAATTCGAAATTCCAAAGCCTATGGTTTGCTAACACCTTAAGCTATCCAATGGAGTATAAATTTGGGCAAAAATCTCACTTTTATAATTCTGTAAATTTCCAGAATTGAAAACAGTAACTAAAACACCTAAAACTCATCTTTTAATTGGATTTTCCCACTCTTAATCATATTAAAACTTAACCAAATTTCATCTAGCCTTAATCCACCATATTTCCAGAATATAAACCATGAAAAACTCTTCATCAAAGGCCTTGAAAACCACATGCATCCATGGATTAAACATTAACTTCACATAATAAACACACTCTTGAACTCTTGCTCCAAAACTCACAAATTCACCCAATTTAAGCATGATAACTCTTAATTCATAAACTCACAACAATATCTCAGCCCTTAAACACATAAAAACTCACAAGAAATCCACATGCATCAACACTAATTCATCATCCACCATGAATTCAACAAGAACCTCTCAAAAACTCATCCAAACACACATGCATAAACTTGAAACTCAAACCCTAACTTAACCACAACAATTATATACTTGAATTCATGAATAAAGAGAGTAAAAGAGATGGAATTCACCAAAGAAACATAAATTAAACATAGAATTTCAGATTAGGTTTGAAAGAAATTGAAGTGGGGTTTGAGAGATTACCGTTGGAGTTAAAAATGGATGAAAACACAAGAGAGAGGAAGAGGGGGATGCATCTGCACGGAAACCGCCGGCTGGCCGGAAAAGTGGCCGGAAACTGGCCGGAGCTGGCTGGGAGTGGACACCAAGAGGAGGGAGAGGGAGGAGTTTGAGAGTTTGAGAGTGTAGTGAGAGAAAATGAGATGGGTGTTGAATTGAGTTAAAATGAGCCTCCCACTTCTACTACTACTATTGTATACTCCCTCACTTAATTTAAAACACCAATACTAACTTAATTAAAATCTGAAAATACAACTTTAATAAATTAGTTTTAAGTAAATAAATTAAAAGTAATTAGTTTGGTTCAAATTTGAAAAGAAGTGAGGTGTATTGAGACCCTCTTCTACTAAACATTTAAAACACACTTAAAACTATCATCCAATTAACATGAAGTAACTTTTTGAGAATAAAATTTCAGGTTATAGTAAAATAGTGTTTATAGCATAACTTGAGTTAGGAAAATCGAAACAAAGTAAAAGAGTACATCTCGGAATAGAGAAAATCATAATCTACAAATTTGTCAACAGAACCAGAAGCTAAAAATGAGTGGAAGGGCCCCAAAATGGGCCCGGACAGAAGCTGAATATACGAAACTTTAAACTTTTCGGGTCGAAAATACATGAGAAGTATGATGTAAAAGGTGATTCAAATAAAAGGACTTGAATACAAGAGAATAGGCTTGAATCAATGAGGAATAGGATGATTATAAATTGGAAGCTCGGATGCGAAAATAATGAGTTCAACTATGGTTTGATAATACGATATGGAATGAAAAGACGAAATGGAGCAAGATATACATGTCCAAATGTGAATAAAAGCAAGCTTGGATTAATGAACTATGAAATGAGTGATGAAATGAGGAATGAATTGGATAACATTAGAGATTATCAAGCTAGAAAGAGCTTTTAGCTAGAGCAAAGATATTGAACACGATACTTAAAGAAATATAGGAAATAAGGACTTACTAACACATTAGCTCTTGAAGAGTATACATAAGACTTACTTAGGACTCCAAGATGGTACATTTAGCCTTAAACACATAACTCTATAATGACAATATATATCCATGACTCATTTATACCTAGAACCCCTCATTGGGTTGATTTGAGGCCCAAAAACTAATAATTTACAAAGGTTATTTTGAGCAGAAAACCATTCTGGACAGCCCGGTTTCCCGGGGTCGTAACTCACACTTCCGATATCGGATGACAAAGAACCATACCTTTCCGGAAAGCTTGCTACATGGCCTAAAACTTTCATGTTTACCATAAAAACCAAAGAGGTCTCTAAAAGGACGAAAAACAGCCCTCAAAACACTGACTCAGAATTCGTATTTAAAAACGTGAGGTTACGGTTTTGGTCGTAACTCGGGCTATACATGTCGGAAATTCGAAATTCCAAAGCCTATGGTTTGCTAACACCTTAAGCTATCCAATGGAGTATAAATTTGGGCAAAAATCTCACTTTTATAATTCTGTAAATTTCCAGAATTGAAAACAGTAACTAAAACACCTAAAACTCATCTTTTAATTGGATTTTCCACTCTTAATCATATTAAAACTTAACCAAATTTCATCTAGCCTTAATCCACCATATTTCCAGAATATAAACCATGAAAAACTCTTCATCAAAGGCCTTGAAAACCACATGCATCCATGGATTAAACATTAACTTCACATAATAAACACACTCTTGAACTCTTGCTCCAAAACTCACAAATTCACCCAATTTAAGCATGATAACTCTTAATTCATAAACTCACAACAATATCTCAGCCCTTAAACACATAAAAACTCACAAGAAATCCACATGCATCAACACTAATTCATCATCCACCATGAATTCAACAAGAACCTCTCAAAAACTCATCCAAACACACATGCATAAACTTGAAACTCAAACCCTAACTTAACCACAACAATTATATACTTGAATTCATGAATAAAGAGAGTAAAAGAGATGGAATTCACCAAAGAAACATAAATTAAACATAGAATTTCAGATTAGGTTTGAAAGAAATTGAAGTGGGGTTTGAGAGATTACCGTTGGAGTTAAAAATGGATGAAAACACAAGAGAGAGGAAGAGGGGGATGCATCGCTGGAAACCGCCACTGGCTGGCGGAAAAGTGGCCGGAAACTGGCTGAGCTGGGAGTGGACACCAAGAGGAGGGAGGGAGGAGTTTGAGAGTTTGAGAGTGTAGTGAGAGAAAATGAGATGGGTGTTGAATTGAGTTAAAATGAGCCTCCCACTTCTACTACTATTGTATACTCCCTCACTTAATTTAAAACACCAATACTAACTTAATTAAAATCTGAAAATACAACTTTAATAAATTAGTTTTAAGTAAATAAATTAAAAGTAATTAGTTTGGTTCAAATTTGAAAAGAAGTGAGGTGTATTGAGACCCTCTTCTACTAAACATTTAAAACACACTTAAAACTATCATCCAATTAACATGAAGTAACTTTTTGAGAATAAAATTTCAGGTTATAGTAAAATAGTGTTTATAGCATAACTTGAGTTAGGAAAATCGAAACAAAGTAAAAGAGTACATCTCGGAATAGAGAAAATCATAATCTACAAATTTGTCAACAGAACCAGAAGCTAAAAATGAGTGGAAGGGCCCCAAAATGGGCCCGGACAGAAGCTGAATATCCGAAACTTTAAACTTTTCGGGTCGAAAATACATGAGAAGTATGATGTAAAAGGTGATTCAAATAAAAGGACTTGAATACAAGAGAATAGGCTTGAATCAATGAGGAATAGGATGATTATAAATTGGAAGCTCGGATGCGAAAATAATGAGTTCAACTATGGTTTGATAATACGATATGGAATGAAAAGACGAAATGGAGCAAGATATACATGTCCAAATGTGAATAAAAGCAAGCTTGGATTAATGAACTATGAAATGAGTGATGAAATGAGGAATGAATTGGATAACATTAGAGATTATCAAGCTAGAAAGAGCTTTTAGCTAGAGCAAAGATATTGAACACGATACTTAAAGAAATATAGGAAATAAGGACTTACTAACACATTAGCTCTTGAAGAGTATACATAAGACTTACTTAGGACTCCAAGATGGTACATTTAGCCTTAAACACATAACTCTATAATGACAATATATATCCATGACTCATTTATACCTAGAACCCCTCATTGGGTTGATTTGAGGCCCAAAAACTAATAATTTACAAAGGTTATTTTGAGCAGAAAACCATTCTGGACAGCCCGGTTTCCCGGGGTCGTAACTCACACTTCCGATATCGGATGACAAAGAACCATACCTTTCCGGAAAGCTTGCTACATGGCCTAAAACTTTCATGTTTACCATAAAAACCAAAGAGGTCTCTAAAAGGACGAAAAACAGCCCTCAAAACACTGACTCAGAATTCGTATTTAAAAACGTGAGGTTACGGTTTTGGTCGTAACTCGGGCTATACATGTCGGAAATTGAAATTCCAAAGCCTATGGTTTGCTAACACCTTAAGCTATCCAATGGAGTATAAATTTGGGCAAAATCTCACTTTTATAATTCTGTAAATTTCAGAATTGAAAACAGTAACTAAAACACCTAAAACTCATCTTTTAATTGGATTTTCCCACTCTTAATCATATTAAAACTTAACCAAATTTCATCTAGCCTTAATCCACCATATTTCCAGAATATAAACCATGAAAAACTCTTCATCAAAGGCCTTGAAAACCACATGCATCCATGGATTAAACATTAACTTCACATAATAAACACACTCTTGAACTCTTGCTCCAAAACTCACAAATTCACCCAATTTAAGCATGATAACTCTTAATTCATAAACTCACAACAATATCTCAGCCCTTAAACACATAAAAACTCACAAGAAATCCACATGCATCAACACTAATTCATCATCCACCATGAATTCAACAAGAACCTCTCAAAAACTCATCCAAACACACATGCATAAACTTGAAACTCAAACCCTAACTTAACCACAACAATTATATACTTGAATTCATGAATAAAGAGAGTAAAAGAGATGGAATTCACCAAAGAAACATAAATTAAACATAGAATTTCAGATTAGGTTTGAAAGAAATTGAAGTGGGGTTTGAGAGATTACCGTTGGAGTTAAAAATGGATGAAAACACAAGAGAGAGGAAGAGGGGGATGCATCATGCGGAAAAACCGCCGGCTGGCGGAAAAGTGGCCGGAAACTGGCCGGAGCTGGCTGGGAGTGGACACCAAGAGGAGGGAGAGGGAGGAGTTTGAGAGTTTGAGAGTGTAGTGAGAGAAAATGAGATGGGTGTTGAATTGAGTTAAAATGAGCCTCCCACTTCTACTACTACTATTGTATACTCCCTCACTTAATTTAAAACACCAATACTAACTTAATTAAAATCTGAAAATACAACTTTAATAAATTAGTTTTAAGTAAATAAATTAAAAGTAATTAGTTTGGTTCAAATTTGAAAAGAAGTGAGGTGTATTGAGACCCTCTTCTACTAAACATTTAAAACACACTTAAAACTATCATCCAATTAACATGAAGTAACTTTTTGAGAATAAAATTTCAGGTTATAGTAAAATAGTGTTTATAGCATAACTTGAGTTAGGAAAATCGAAACAAAGTAAAAGAGTACATCTCGGAATAGAGAAAATCATAATCTACAAATTTGTCAACAGAACCAGAAGCTAAAAATGAGTGGAAGGGCCCCAACATGGGACCGGTCAGAAGCTGAATATAAGAAACTTTAAACTTTTCGGGTCGAAAATACATGAGAAGTATGATGTAAAAGGTGATTCAAATAAAAGGACTTGAATACAAGAGAATAGGCTTGAATCAATGAGGAATAGGATGATTATAAATTGGAAGCTCGGATGCGAAAATAATGAGTTCAACTATGGTTTGATAATACGATATGGAATGAAAAGACGAAATGGAGCAAGATATACATGTCCAAATGTGAATAAAAGCAAGCTTGGATTAATGAACTATGAAATGAGTGATGAAATGAGGAATGAATTGGATAACATTAGAGATTATCAAGCTAGAAAGAGCTTTTAGCTAGAGCAAAGATATTGAACACGATACTTAAAGAAATATAGGAAATAAGGACTTACTAACACATTAGCTCTTGAAGAGTATACATAAGACTTACTTAGGACTCCAAGATGGTACATTTAGCCTTAAACACATAACTCTATAATGACAATATATATCCATGACTCATTTATACCTAGTAACCCTCATTTGGTTGATTTGAGGCACAAAATCTAATAATTTACAAAGGTTATTTTGAGCAGAAAACCATTCTGGACAGCCCGGTTTCCCGGGGTCGTAACTCACACTTCCGATATCGGATGACAAAGAACCATACCTTTCCGGAAAGCTTGCTACATGGCCTAAAACTTTCATGTTTACCATAAAAACCAAAGAGGTCTCTAAAAGGACGAAAAACAGCCCTCAAAACACTGACTCAGAATTCGTATTTAAAAACGTGAGGTTACGGTTTTGGTCGTAACTGGCTATACATGTCGGAAATTGAAATTCCAAAGCCTATGGTTTGCTAACACCTTAAGCTATCCAATGGAGTATAAATTTGGGCAACAATCTCACTTTTATAATTCTGTAAATTTCCAGAATTGAAAACAGTAACTAAAACACCTAAAACTCATCTTTTAATTGGATTTTCCCACTCTTAATCATATTAAAACTTAACCAAATTTCATCTAGCCTTAATCCACCATATTTCCAGAATATAAACCATGAAAAACTCTTCATCAAAGGCCTTGAAAACCACATGCATCCATGGATTAAACATTAACTTCACATAATAAACACACTCTTGAACTCTTGCTCCAAAACTCACAAATTCACCCAATTTAAGCATGATAACTCTTAATTCATAAACTCACAACAATATCTCAGCCCTTAAACACATAAAAACTCACAAGAAATCCACATGCATCAACACTAATTCATCATCCACCATGAATTCAACAAGAACCTCTCAAAACCTCATCCAAACACACATGCATAAACTTGAAACCCAAACCCTAACTTAACCACAACAATTATATACTTGAATTCATGAATAAAGAGAGTAAAAGAGATGGAATTCACCAAAGAAACATAAATTAAACATAGAATTTCAGATTAGGTTTGAAAGAAATTGAAGTGGGGTTTGAGAGATTACCGTTGGAGTTAAAAATGGATGAAAACACAAGAGAGAGGAAGAGGGGATGCATCACGGAAACCGCCGGGCTGGCCGGAAAAGTGGCCGGAAACTGGCCGGAGCTGGCTGGGAGTGGACACCAAGAGGAGGGAGAGGGAGGAGTTTGAGAGTTTGAGAGTGTAGTGAGAGAAAATGAGATGGGTGTTGAATTGAGTTAAAATGAGCCTCCCACTTCTACTACTACTATTGTATACTCCTCACTTAATTTAAAACACCAATACTAACTTAATTAAAATCTGAAAATACAACTTTAATAAATTAGTTTTAAGTAAATAAATTAAAAGTAATTAGTTTGGTTCAAATTTGAAAAGAAGTGAGGTGTATTGAGACCTCTTCTACTAAACATTTAAAACACACTTAAAACTATCATCCAATTAACATGAAGTAACTTTTGAGAATAAAATTTCAGGTTATAGTAAAATAGTGTTTATAGCATAACTTGAGTTAGGAAAATCAAACAAAGTAAAAGAGTACATCTCGAATAGAGAAAATCATAATCTACAAATTTGTCAACAGAACCAGAAGCTAAAAATGAGTGGAAGGGCCCCAAATGGGCCCGGACAGAAGCTGAATATACGAACTTTAAACTTTTCGGGTCGAAAATACATGAGAAGTATGATGTAAAAGGTGATTCAAATAAAAGGACTTGAATACAAGAGAATAGGCTTGAATCAATGAGGAATAGGATGATTATAAATTGGAAGCTCGGATGCGAAAATAATGAGTTCAACTATGGTTTGATAATACGATATGGAATGAAAAGACGAAATGGAGCAAGATATACATGTCCAAATGTGAATAAAAGCAAGCTTGGATTAATGAACTATGAAATGAGTGATGAAATGAGGAATGAATTGGATAACATTAGAGATTATCAAGCTAGAAAGAGCTTTTAGCTAGAGCAAAGATATTGAACACGATACTTAAAGAAATATAGGAAATAAGGACTTACTAACACATTAGCTCTTGAAGAGTATACATAAGACTTACTTAGGACTCCAAGATGGTACATTTAGCCTTAAACACATAACTCTATAATGACAATATATATCCATGACTCATTTATACCTAGAACCCTCATTGGGTTGATTTGAGGCCCAAAACTAATAATTTACAAAGGTTATTTTGAGCAGAAAACCATTCTGGACAGCCCGGTTTCCCGGGTCAGAACTCACACTTCCGATATCGGATGACAAAGAACCATACCTTTCCGGAAAGCTTGCTACATGGCCTAAAACTTTCATGTTTACCATAAAAACCAAAGAGGTCTCTAAAAGGACGAAAAACAGCCCTCAAAACACTGACTCAGAATTCGTATTTAAAAACGTGAGGTTACGGTTTTGGTCGTAACTCGGCTATACATGTCGGAAATTCAAATTCCAAAGCCTATGGTTTGCTAACACCTTAAGCTATCCAATGGAGTATAAATTTGGGCAAAAATCTCACTTTTATAATTCTGTAAATTTCAGAATTGAAAACAGTAACTAAAACACCTAAAACTCATCTTTTAATTGGATTTTCCCACTCTTAATCATATTAAAACTTAACCAAATTTCATCTAGCCTTAATCCACCATATTTCCAGAATATAAACCATGAAAACTCTTCATCAAAGGCCTTGAAAACCACATGCATCCATGGATTAAACATTAACTTCACATAATAAACACACTCTTGAACTCTTGCTCCAAAACTCACAAATTCACCCAATTTAAGCATGATAACTCTTAATTCATAAACTCACAACAATATCTCAGCCCTTAAACACATAAAAACTCACAAGAAATCCACATGCATCAACACTAATTCATCATCCACCATGAATTCAACAAGAACCTCTCAAAAACTCATCCAAACACACATGCATAAACTTGAAACTCAAACCCTAACTTAACCACAACAATTATATACTTGAATTCATGAATAAAGAGAGTAAAAGAGATGGAATTCACCAAAGAAACATAAATTAAACATAGAATTTCAGATTAGGTTTGAAAGAAATTGAAGTGGGGTTTGAGAGATTACCGTTGGAGTTAAAAATGGATGAAAACACAAGAGAGAGGAAGAGGGGGATGCATCATACGGAAACCGCCGGCTGGCCGGAAAAGTGGCCGGAAACTGGCCGGAGCTGGCTGGGAGTGGACACCAAGAGGAGGGAGAGGGAGGAGTTTGAGAGTTTGAGAGTGTAGTGAGAGAAAATGAGATGGGTGTTGAATTGAGTTAAAATGAGCCTCCCACTTCTACTACTACTATTGTATACTCCCTCACTTAATTTAAAACACCAATACTAACTTAATTAAAATCTGAAAATACAACTTTAATAAATTAGTTTTAAGTAAATAAATTAAAAGTAATTAGTTTGGTTCAAATTTGAAAAGAAGTGAGGTGTATTGAGACCCTCTTCTACTAAACATTTAAAACACACTTAAAACTATCATCCAATTAACATGAAGTAACTTTTTGAGAATAAAATTTCAGGTTATAGTAAAATAGTGTTTATAGCATAACTTGAGTTAGGAAAATCGAAACAAAGTAAAAGAGTACATCTCGGAATAGAGAAAATCATAATCTACAAATTTGTCAACAGAACCAGAAGCTAAAAATGAGTGGAAGGGCCCCAAAATGGGCCCGGACAGAAGCTGAATATACGAAACTTTAAACTTTTCGGGTCGAAAATACATGAGAAGTATGATGTAAAAGGTGATTCAAATAAAAGGACTTGAATACAAGAGAATAGGCTTGAATCAATGAGGAATAGGATGATTATAAATTGGAAGCTCGGATGCGAAAATAATGAGTTCAACTATGGTTTGATAATACGATATGGAATGAAAAGACGAAATGGAGCAAGATATACATGTCCAAATGTGAATAAAAGCAAGCTTGGATTAATGAACTATGAAATGAGTGATGAAATGAGGAATGAATTGGATAACATTAGAGATTATCAAGCTAGAAAGAGCTTTTAGCTAGAGCAAAGATATTGAACACGATACTTAAAGAAATATAGGAAATAAGGACTTACTAACACATTAGCTCTTGAAGAGTATACATAAGACTTACTTAGGACTCCAAGATGGTACATTTAGCCTTAAACACATAACTCTATAATGACAATATATATCCATGACTCATTTATACCTAGAACCCCTCATTGGGTTGATTTGAGGCCCAAAACTAATAATTTACAAAGGTTATTTTGAGCAGAAAACCATTCTGGACAGCCCGTTTCCCGGGTCAGAACTCACACTTCCGATATCGGATGACAAAGAACCATACCTTTCCGGAAAGCTTGCTACATGGCCTAAAACTTTCATGTTTACCATAAAAACCAAAGAGGTCTCTAAAAGGACGAAAAACAGCCCTCAAAACACTGACTCAGAATTCGTATTTAAAAACGTGAGGTTACGGTTTTGGTCGTAATCGGGCTATACATGTCGGAAATTGAAATTCCAAAGCCTATGGTTTGCTAACACCTTAAGCTATCCAATGGAGTATAAATTTGGGCAAAATCTCACTTTTATAATTCTGTAAATTTCAGAATTGAAAACAGTAACTAAAACACCTAAAACTCATCTTTTAATTGGATTTTCCCACTCTTAATCATATTAAAACTTAACCAAATTTCATCTAGCCTTAATCCACCATATTTCCAGAATATAAACCATGAAAAACTCTTCATCAAAGGCCTTGAAAACCACATGCATCCATGGATTAAACATTAACTTCACATAATAAACACACTCTTGAACTCTTGCTCCAAAACTCACAAATTCACCCAATTTAAGCATGATAACTCTTAATTCATAAACTCACAACAATATCTCAGCCCTTAAACACATAAAAACTCACAAGAAATCCACATGCATCAACACTAATTCATCATCCACCATGAATTCAACAAGAACCTCTCAAAACTCATCCAAACACACATGCATAAACTTGAAACTCAAACCCTAACTTAACCACAACAATTATATACTTGAATTCATGAATAAAGAGAGTAAAAGAGATGGAATTCACCAAAGAAACATAAATTAAACATAGAATTTCAGATTAGGTTTGAAAGAAATTGAAGTGGGGTTTGAGAGATTACCGTTGGAGTTAAAAATGGATGAAAACACAAGAGAGAGGAAGAGGGGATGCATCATACGGAAACCGCCACTGGCCGGAAAAGTGGCCGGAAACTGGCCGGAGCTGGCTGGGAGTGGACACCAAGAGGAGGGAGAGGGAGGAGTTTGAGAGTTTGAGAGTGTAGTGAGAGAAAATGAGATGGGTGTTGAATTGAGTTAAAATGAGCCTCCCACTTCTACTACTACTATTGTATACTCCCTCACTTAATTTAAAACACCAATACTAACTTAATTAAAATCTGAAAATACAACTTTAATAAATTAGTTTTAAGTAAATAAATTAAAAGTAATTAGTTTGGTTCAAATTTGAAAAGAAGTGAGGTGTATTGAGACCCTCTTCTACTAAACATTTAAAACACACTTAAAACTATCATCCAATTAACATGAAGTAACTTTTTGAGAATAAAATTTCAGGTTATAGTAAAATAGTGTTTATAGCATAACTTGAGTTAGGAAAATCGAAACAAAGTAAAAGAGTACATCTCGGAATAGAGAAAATCATAATCTACAAATTTGTCAACAGAACCAGAAGCTAAAAATGAGTGGAAGGGCCCCAAAATGGGCCCGGACAGAAGCTGAATATACGAAACTTTAAACTTTTCGGGTCGAAAATACATGAGAAGTATGATGTAAAAGGTGATTCAAATAAAAGGACTTGAATACAAGAGAATAGGCTTGAATCAATGAGGAATAGGATGATTATAAATTGGAAGCTCGGATGCGAAAATAATGAGTTCAACTATGGTTTGATAATACGATATGGAATGAAAAGACGAAATGGAGCAAGATATACATGTCCAAATGTGAATAAAAGCAAGCTTGGATTAATGAACTATGAAATGAGTGATGAAATGAGGAATGAATTGGATAACATTAGAGATTATCAAGCTAGAAAGAGCTTTTAGCTAGAGCAAAGATATTGAACACGATACTTAAAGAAATATAGGAAATAAGGACTTACTAACACATTAGCTCTTGAAGAGTATACATAAGACTTACTTAGGACTCCAAGATGGTACATTTAGCCTTAAACACATAACTCTATAATGACAATATATATCCATGACTCATTTATACCTAGAACCCTCATTGGGTTGATTTGAGGCCCAAAAACTAATAATTTACAAAGGTTATTTTGAGCAGAAAACCATTCTGGACAGCCCGGTTTCCCGGGGTCGTAACTCACACTTCCGATATCGGATGACAAAGAACCATACCTTTCCGGAAAGCTTGCTACATGGCCTAAAACTTTCATGTTTACCATAAAAACCAAAGAGGTCTCTAAAAGGACGAAAAACAGCCCTCAAAACACTGACTCAGAATTCGTATTTAAAAACGTGAGGTTACGGTTTGGTCGTAACTCGGCTATACATGTCGGAAATTGAAATTCCAAAGCCTATGGTTTGCTAACACCTTAAGCTATCCAATGGAGTATAAATTTGGGCAAAAATCTCACTTTTATAATTCTGTAAATTTCCAGAATTGAAAACAGTAACTAAAACACCTAAAACTCATCTTTTAATTGGATTTTCCCACTCTTAATCATATTAAAACTTAACCAAATTTCATCTAGCCTTAATCCACCATATTTCCAGAATATAAACCATGAAAAACTCTTCATCAAAGGCCTTGAAAACCACATGCATCCATGGATTAAACATTAACTTCACAAAATAAACACACTCTTGAACTCTTGCTCCAAAACTCACAAATTCACCCAATTTAAGCATGATAACTCTTAATTCATAAACTCACAACAATATCTCAGCCCTTAAATACATAAAAACTCACAAGAAATCCACATGCATCAACACTAATTCATCATCCACCATGAATTCAACAAGAACCTCTCAAAAACTCATCCAAACACACATGCATAAACTTGAAACTCAAACCCTAACTTAACCACAACAATTATATACTTGAATTCATGAATAAAGAGAGTAAAAGAGATGGAATTCACCAAAGAAACATAAATTAAACATAGAATTTCAGATTAGGTTTGAAAGAAATTGAAGTGGGGTTTGAGAGATTACCGTTGGAGTTAAAAATGGATGAAAACACAAGAGAGAGGAAGAGGGGGATGCACTGCGCCGGAAACCGCCGCCGGCTGGCCGGAAATGGCCGGAGCTGGCTGGGAGTGGACACCAAGAGGAGGGAGAGGGAGGAGTTTGAGAGTTTGAGAGTGTAGTGAGAGAAAATGAGATGGGTGTTGAATTGAGTTAAAATGAGCCTCCCACTTCTACTACTACTATTGTATACTCCCTCACTTAATTTAAAACACCAATACTAACTTAATTAAAATCTGAAAATACAACTTTAATAAATTAGTTTTAAGTAAATAAATTAAAAGTAATTAGTTTGGTTCAAATTTGAAAAGAAGTGAGGTGTATTGAGACCCCCTTCTACTAAACATTTAAAACACACTTAAAACTATCATCCAATTACCAATGCTAACAATAAATGAGATTAAAACCTTAATTAAAAATAATAATAGGATGATAACATTAGGAGTAATTAAATGGTAATCGAGGTAGTAACTTGAAATATCGGGTTTTTGTAGGAAATAAAATATATCGATAATAATTGGGTAACATAAAAATAAAATACAATGACACTTGAATTAAAATAATAAGGTGGAAAATTACCTCTTGAAATTATGTAAGGGATTAAAATGTAAGAAATTAAAATTGGAACGGTAAAATATATATATATAAATCGGAACAAGTAATTCGTAACCGATTCTCGGTAAGTAAATTTATAACGTAAAACGTATAAACTGAAATACTTTAACTTATTGAACGAATATGTAAAGTAACTTTTAAGCCGATAATTCGGCACCTTAGCCATCTCCTGCGCGAGACTTGTCACCGATAACTATAAATAAACGAGTACGTTGATAAATAATAAAATAAACGCGAAAAAAAATTATAACGCGATTTAGATAATTACTGTGATTAATAAGTAATTAAACATGATTTTGGGGTGGGTTATTACAACCTGTCTTCATGTTCATCCTGTAATTGAGTGCAATGTGGCCCGACTGCCGTAAGCTCTACAGATCATATCGGTTGGCATTGCTCTTCCGCTAGAACATGCTTCGGGTCCGGCACGTACCTCCGGAGTTGCGACACATGAAAAACATCGTGGGTCCTTCCTAGACTAGAAGGTAACTCTATTCGGTATGCTACCGGGTTTATCTTTTCTCACACGGATATGGCCCAATGTAGCGGGCTTAGCTTCCTTTGATGTTAAATCTTCAATCCCTTTCGCGGGAAATCTTGAGAAAACGTGATCTCCAACTTGGAATTCCGAGGTTTTCGCCTCTTATCGCATAGCTCTTTGCCGACTTTGAGCGTCTTGATGTGTTGTTGGATGACTCGGACCTTATCGGCCGTGTCTTGGATTAGTTCCGACCTATGATCAACGCTTCATCTAACTCTCCCCAAAGATAGTGGGGTTCGACATCTTCCGCCATAGAGTGCTTCAAACGGGCCATTTTAATAGTGGTCCGTAGCTATTATTATATGAAAACTCTACGAGTGGGAGAAATCGATCCCGCTTCCTTGAAAATCCAGAACACATGCTCGCAACATATCTTCCACGACCGTTAACCCTCTCGGTTTGACCATCACTCTCGGATGATACGAGCTACTAAAATCGAGTCGCATCAAAAGCTTTCGCAACACACTCCAAAATCTTGATCGAACTCGTATCTCGGTCGGATACTATTTCTCTTGGGATTCCGTAAACGGACAATTTCTTGAATGTATATATCGGCTAGCTTATCTACCTTCCATCCTTCGGATAGGGATAAAATCGCCGACTTGGTCAGCGATCTACAATTACCCAGATGGCATTCTTCCCGACATGGTGAGGGGTAGACCCATGATGAAATCCATAGAGACCGACTCCCATTTCCATGTGGAATTTCTAAAGGTCGGAGTTCTCCGATGGTCGTTGATGTTCGCCTTGATCCTTTGACAGTTAGACACTTGTTCACATAATTGGCTATGTCTTTCTTCATGTTCGCCACCAGAAATTTTCCTTTAAATCCCTATACATTTTGGTACCTCCAGGGTGTACCGAATACGATGAATTGTGGCTCTCTTCCATAAGCTTCAGCCTTAAATCTCCCCTGTTAGACACACACAACCTATTTTGAAATCTTAGGGTTCCATCATCTTGAATTAGAAATCCCGGCATCCCTTTCGTGACAAGATTATCCATAATTCTCCTGAGTTCAGGATCATTCATCCTGCTCATCTTGATTTCCTCAATGATAGATGGTCAGAGATAAAGCAGCTAACTTTCTGGTCACTTCCCCTTGCTTAACCAGCTCGATGTTTTCCTGGTATAGTTCTCGTTGCAGCTTTGGGTGAACCCCTAGATAGGTCAACCTTCCATGCTGAGTCTTTCTACTCAGGGCATCGACCACCACATTTGCTTTGCCAGGGTGATATTGGATCTCTAAATTATAATCTTTGATAAGTTCTAGCCATCTTCGCTGCCTTAGATTTAACTCCTTCTGAGTAAATATATACTTGAGACTCTTGCGATCCGTAAAGATAGTCGTATGAACTCCATACAGGTAATGCCTCCAAATCTTCAAGGCAAACACCACTGCTGCTAACTCTAGATCATGAGTGGGGTAATTCTTCTCGTAAGGCTTTAATCGCCGACGCATATGCGATCACCTTATCATCTTGCATTAACACACATCCCAAGCCTTGATGGGACGATCGCTATATACAACATACTCTCTTCCTTCCTCGAAGGGATAACACCGCGCGATCGTTAACTTCCTCGAGCACTTGGAAGGCTTCTTCACACTCGTCGGACCATTCAAACGAGTCGATTTCTTGAGAAGGTTGGTTAATGGTAAGGCCAACTTAGAGAAATTCGCACGAATCTCCTATAATATCCTCCCATTCCTAAGAAACTTCGCACTTCACGATCAGAGAGGTCTTGCCCGACTTTGAGCAGCGAAACCTTGCTTGGGTCCACTGATCCCTTTATCGTGACTATATGTCCCAAAAATGCTACTTCCTTTAACCAAAACTCACATTTTGAAAACTTGGCGAGCAGCTTGTCGCTCTCTTAGAGTCCGGAGGACAATCCTCATGGTTCTCATGTTCCTCTGACTTGAGAATAGACTAGAATATCATCTATAAATACCACCACGAACTTATCCAAATAGGGTTTGAACACCCTGTTCATCAGGTCCATAAACACTGCCGGTGTATTGGTAAGCCCAAAAGGCATCACTGTAAACTCATAGTGACCGTATCTTGTCCTAAAAGCGGTCTTGGGTATATCCTCAGCTCTAACTCTGAGCTGGTGGTATCCTGATCTCAAATCTATCTTAGAAAACATTCCGGCTCCTTGAAGCTGGTCAAACAAGTCATCAATCCTTGGTAGAGGGTATTTGTTCTTGATGGTCACCTTATTTAGCTCGCGATAATCGATACATAGCCTTAAACTACCGTCTTTCTTCTTTACAAATAGCACGGGGGCTCCCCAGGGTGATGTGCTGGGTCTAATGAAACCCTTGATCAAAAGATCATCCAATTGCTCTCTTAATTCCTTAAGCTCTGCAGGCGCCATTCTATACGGTGCCTTAGATATAGGTCTTGTTCCTGGGATTAGCTCAATCTCAAAATCAATTTCTCCTCGGGGTAGCTTGGTAACTTCTTCTGGGAAGACATCTTGAAAATCACGCACTACGGGGATCTCTTCTATCTTGGGCGGAGTCTTCAAATCCTGACTTACAAAACATAGGTAGCCTTCGCACCCATGATTAAGCATCTTTCGAGCCTTTACGTAGGTTATGATGGGCACGTTAGCTCCTAAGTCCCCAATGAAATGAACTTCCGCACTGCGAGGCATTCTTAAGAATGACTATCCCCTCATTACACTTGATTTGGGCTTGCGTCGAGATCAACCAATCCATACCTAATGATATCAAACTCTTTTAGATCTAATCAATAAGATTAGGAAATATCTCGACTTCAACATGAGTGGAACACCCACAAAACTAGTCGTGCAAAGCATGGTTTGACCATTAGGTAGGCTAATAGAATAATTCACTCATCGCTAGATTTTGAAACTTTAACTTTGAGGCAACTTTAGTTGAAATAAAAGAATCGTTGCTCGAGAATCAAATAATGCGCTTAAGGGTCAGATATATATACAACCGCGATGACAACCATACCGATTTCACGCCTCTTTCTTGCTCATGACGTAGGCCCGACTCCATCGAGCCTTGTTGTGGTGTCGCTCGCTTGGCGTGCGACGTGTGGTGCCCGGTTCCGTCTCCGCCTCTCTTTGGACATTCTGCAGCCTTTATGATCCGGGCTCCACACCATAAGCGCCTCGCACCTACCCGACATCGCGGCAAGAGTGGTTGGTCCTACCACATTTCTTGCAGGTTCCCTAATGTTGACAGGAGTCGCTTGGTTTCTTGGGGCCGAGGCACCGCCTCTTGGCCGGGTTGCTTCCACATTCGAGGCACTTGATGCTCCTCCGCTGCTCCACCTTCTTTGGCATTTCCTTGGTTTCCGTGGTTTAGAGCTCTCGCCTTTCTTACTCGTTCTACCGCAGCTCTCTCGCATTTCCTGCATGGTTCGGAAGTCGGGAGGATAATCGACTACGAATATATGGCGCTAGGCCTCCTCATATCGGGTTAACTTCAACCTCTCCGACGCAACATATTCTCAGGCGAATCGATAGCTCGTTGAACTTGGCGGTATCTTGCACTCGATATATCTTTGTTAAGCATACTCCACTCTAGGAATTCCTTCTCTTTCGACGCCTAAGAGAGGTAGGTAAAACCGAGCTCAGAATCGCTTAGGAAGTCACTCCAAGACTTCGCGGTCCTTGATACTTATCCTTGATGGTTCCCACCAAATATCCGCTTCTCCCTTCAGATAGTAGGTGCCTGTGGCTAGCTTCTTATCTTCCTACCTCGACCACTTCAAAGATCTTTCAATTCACGAATCCATTCTTCTAGCGCTACAGGTCATAGCCCCTCAGAAAGGATGGGTTCCTTCTGCCACCCTATCAAGATAATTCTCTTCTCGCCTCTACTCGCCGCCCGTAGGTGGAAAGGGTATGCGCTAAACAACTCTTGCATCAACATCCCAAAGGGGTCGTGGTGTCTGATTAAAAGGAACAGATCCTAGAGAAGACTCGGAGGGGTTAACCATCCTGGTTCAATTGAGGTCCTGCAGCTTCTAAAAAGATTCCTCACGGTCCCGCTTCCGGTTCTTCTGCGATGGCGTATTTCTTGAACTTTGCGACATGCTACAATATTACAACAAAATATCTTATTAACCACATAACTTAGCATTATCCCCTATTTTATAGCCCCTTTTTTCAGAAACCCAAATTTTAATCAAATGCTCCCGATAGAACCTCGATCCCTTGGTCAAATCTTAGGTATCAACCAAAACATATATACTTGCATAATTAAAATCTCAAGAGAATTCCCACAATCCCAATATATCAGAACTGCAGAATCCATAATACATATAAATCCATAAATACCGTAACATCCATCCATATTCATAAAATAAAGATAGCAATTCCACTTGTGATTGTCATGAGTTTTATCTCCACTTCCAATCCTAATACATGCGAAAAGAAAAAACAAAACTAAGGCATCATGTTTTTCATCCATTGAATTACAAATCCATGCTCTCCACAAAATACTCATAGGAGATTACAAAATAAGCATTGTTTGGCTAATTACACCGATGACCCAAAAGCAAGAACCTAGTCACCCATGGTGTAATCGATTGTCATCTAGCCTATATCTATGGTCGCCTTGCTAATCTCGCACAACGGTCGACTCACGATGGCTATCACTAAACATGGGAATTAGACCTCTTGTTCTTGATCCCCATCCTCTTCCACACGTCGAAGTCGTAGAGGACGAGCGCCTTGCGTGGGTGTGCCGAATCCTGGGCCCTAAAGCGGTCCAATCGAAATCGTTCTCCGTCGGGGCGGCAGGTGTAGACGTACCTGCTTCACATCCTTTGATCTGCTTCGGCTCGGGGCACACCTCGTGTTGATCTAGATCCATACTAGGATCTTCTTCTTCATTTCCAGCTAGTTGAGCGGGAGGCGTAGACTCCCCATGAGACGATCGATTCGGGACGATTGAACGTCCGATGAGGTATGGTGAGAAGTGTAGACGGACTTCATCCGCCGGGGGAGCGAACACGTGAGCCGGGGCTTTTCCCGCGTTGGTAGGCGCCGGTAAACCTATCACCTCGTGAAGGTAGGGTCCTAACTTGCTGACGTGAAGACCCAAAGATTGTGCAGCCTGCGTGATCATTATCTCCATGACAATCTGGTTCCAAGCCCCTATGTAGTTAACACACCATGCGTGGCGTCCGGGTTCTCCCCGTATAAGCAGCTGACGGTACCGGTCTCGGATATCATCCCACGGGCTCACGTGGGGAAGAGTCGCTAAAAGACATCGGGCTCGGCAGACGTCATCGTGATATTCGGACTTGGGATTTGCAGCGCAATGTGCATCGAGAAGATTTTGCAACGCCTTAAGATGGGCGTGAACGTTGGTGGCGGGGTCCATAAACATTGCGAACGGATTCGGGAGGGGGTTACCATCGTTATCCATCTATACCATACATAAAATACAAAGCAAGATTTTAAGATCTCATCAAGGCCAAAATAAACAGCTAAATGCAATTAAAACGAACAACTTTGCGAAAAGGTTCGAGACTCAACCAAGATAACCTCTTATAAGCGATTTAAGAAGCTCTCATTTCATCTTTGGAAATTGCCTTAGACTTGCTTGACAATTCTAGACCTCATAAACTTAGTCCCTTTTGACTACCTTAACACTTTTCATTCACACTTATCATTTATAACCATGCCATGGTCCCACTGGGACTCACTTTATAAGCTTTTCGATAACTCCCAAAGACTTTGAGGAAATTTCTTGACGAACTTCAAACTCTTCCCATGGTATTCATTAACTCTTCTTACATATATTACTAGGCTCAACTCATTTTACCTAGTTTCTTACGGATTTTGACTAAAACTTTCTTAAAATCACGGAGAATTTCTAAAGACCTCCCGTAATTAGAACTACTCCCAAATTTACAAAGTCTTGAAAACCTGCACGGAAGCACAATTTACATACTAACCCAATATATAGAGCTTCAAGCTCACCAACAATTTCCAACATATCACCTAACATACTCATACTCATCATGTAAAGGCTTGTACTACATGCCTATCTTTCTCCTTAAGGAGGATCCATAACTTAAGAAATCCTATAATTCCCAAATACTCAACCAAAACCTGGCTCGATACACAACCGTAACGCCCAACCTTAATCACGGGGTTAAACTCCACTTAAAGACCCTAAGCCCGCGATTAGCGCAGCGGAACACCTTAGGTCGAAGCATTACCGCCGTCTCCCAAAAGAGACAAGGCAACCACATCAAAGAACTTCCAAAACCACAAACCAACTTAACAACCTTCACATAAACTTATACAATCTTTGGATAAAGTACAACAACTTACACATAACTTAAACTAAACAACTCAAATAAGAAATCCCGCTTGTCCTCGACTCTCGATGGACTCCATGGAGAACTACCTCTATAGCCTTGAACTACTTTGCAACTGCATTATCCTTGCCTTGGGAGCTCGAACATCCTAAAACAAAACATTAAAACACGCAAAGGTGAGTGGGGAGACACTCAGTACGTAAACCTCCAGCACGTAAACCGTTCGAAAACGGTTTTAGTGCCAGCATTTAAAATCATTTCTAAAACGGGAAGGGGTAAAAAAAAGACTTGAACGACGTGAACATAAACATAAGCATAAACATAAATTCATGAAATTAGAGAGTTAGTGTGAACCTTACGTTAGGTGAAAGAACATCACAAACGCGTATGACCAAGTTGATCTATACTTGTTATGATTGGTATTAAACGATGACATCGCCGTGTCAAGGCACTCTGATCAGGAGTGCTAAAACATGGATGTTATCATAAGCATAAAATGCGGGTCCACTAAAAGATGTAAAGATATTGAAATTCATGGAACTTGACATAGCATGAAATATATGAACTATGAGTATAACTTAAGCGTTAAACGTAAAAGTGGACAATTTGCACTGAACGCTAAAGTCTTTAAGCGTATTTCGGCTGAGACGGCTTTGGGAACTTGTCAACTAAGATAAGAATAAGTAGAAACGAAGAACCGAATAAAGTTCTAAATTAGATTTATAAGTTTAGAAACTTAATAATTAACATGAAGTAACTTTTTGAGAATAAAATTTCAGGTTATAGTAAAATAGTGTTTATAGCATAACTTGAGTTAGGAAAATCGAAACAAAGTAAAAGAGTACATCTCGGAATAGAGAAAATCATAATCTACAACTTTATCAACAGAACCAGAAGCTAAAAATGAGTGGAAGGGCCCCAAAATGGGCCCGGACAGAAGCTGAATATACGAAACTTTAAACTTTTCGGGTCGAAAATACATGAGAAGTATGATGTAAAAGGTGATTCAAATAAAAGGACTTGAATACAAGAGAATAGGCTTGAATCAATGAGGAATAGGATGATTATAAATTGGAAGCTCGGATGCTAATAGATTGAGTTCAACTATGGTTTGATAATACGATATGGAATGAAAAGACGAAATGGAGCAAGATATACATGTCCAAATGTGAATAAAAGCAAGCTTGGATTAATGAACTATGAAATGAGTGATGAAATGAGGAATGAATTGGATAACATTAGAGATTATCAAGCTAGAAAGAGCTTTTAGCTAGAGCAAAGATATTGAACACGATACTTAAAGAAATATAGGAAATAAGGACTTACTAACACATTAGCTCTTGAAGAGTATACATAAGACTTACTTAGGACTCCAAGATGGTACATTTAGCCTTAAACACATAACTCTATAATGACAATATATATCCATGACTCATTTATACCTAGAACCCCTCATTGGGTTGATTTGAGGCCCAAAAACTAATAATTTACAAAGGTTATTTTGAGCAGAAAACCATTCTGGACAGCCCGGTTTCCCGGGGTCGTAACTCACACTTCCGATATCGGATGACAAAGAACCATACCTTTCCGGAAAGCTTGCTACATGGCCTAAAACTTTCATGTTTACCATAAAACCAAAGAGGTCTCTAAAAGGACGAAAAACAGCCCTCAAAACACTGACTCAGAATTCGTATTTAAAAACGTGAGGTTACGGTTTTGGTCGTAACTCGGGCTATACATGTCGGAAATTCGAAATTCCAAAGCCTATGGTTTGCTAACACCTTAAGCTATCCAATGGAGTATAGATTTGGGCAAAAATCTCACTTTTATAATTCTGTAAATTTCCAGAATTGAAAACAGTAACTAAAACACCTAAAACTCATCTTTTAATTGGATTTTCCCACTCTTAATCATATTAAAACTTAACCAAATTTCATCTAGCCTTAATCCACCATATTTCCAGAATATAAACCATGAAAAACTCTTCATCAAAGGCCTTGAAAACCACATGCATCCATGGATTAAACATTAACTTCACATAATAAACACACTCTTGAACTCTTGCTCCAAAACTCACAAATTCACCCAATTTAAGCATGATAACTCTTAATTCATAAACTCACAACAATATCTCAGCCCTTAAACACATAAAAACTCACAAGAAATCCACATGCATCAACACTAATTCATCATCCACCATGAATTCAACAAGAACCTCTCAAAAACTCATCCAAACACACATGCATAAACTTGAAACCCAAACCCTAACTTAACCACAACAATTATATACTTGAATTCATGAATAAAGAGAGTAAAAGAGATGGAATTCACCAAAGAAACATAAATTAAACATAGAATTTCAGATTAGGTTTGAAAGAAATTGAAGTGGGGTTTGAGAGATTACCGTTGGAGTTAAAAATGGATGAAAACACAAGAGAGAGGAAGAGGGGGATGCACTGCGCCGGAAACCGCCGCCGGCTGGCCGGAAAAGTGGCCGGAAACTGGCCGGAGCTGGCTGGGAGTGGACACCAAGAGGAGGGAGAGGGAGGAGTTTGAGAGTTTGAGAGTGTAGTGAGAGAAAATGAGATGGGTGTTGAATTGAGTTAAAATGAGCCTCCCACTTCTACTACTACTATTGTATACTCCCTCACTTAATTTAAAACACCAATACTAACTTAATTAAAATCTGAAAATACAACTTTAATAAATTAGTTTTAAGTAAATAAATTAAAAGTAATTAGTTTGGTTCAAATTTGAAAAGAAGTGAGGTGTATTGAGACCCCCTTCTACTAAACATTTAAAACACACTTAAAACTATCATCCAATTACCAATGCTAACAATAAATGAGATTAAAACCTTAATTAAAAATAATAATAGGATGATAACATTAGGAGTAATTAAATGGTAATCGAGGTAGTAACTTGAAATATCGGGTTTTGTAGGAAATAAAATATATCGATAATAATTGGGTAACATAAAAATAAAATACAATGACACTTGAATTAAAATAATAAGGTGGAAAATTACCTCTTGAAATTATGTAAGGGATTAAAATGTAAGAAATTAAAATTGGAACGGTAAAATATATATATATAAATCGGAACAAGTAATTCGTAACCGATTCTCGTAAGTAAATTTATAACGAAAGCGTATAAACCAAATACTTTAACTTATTGAACGAATATGTAAAGTAACTTTTAAGCCGATAATTCGGCACCTTAGCCATCTCCTGCGCGAGACTTGTCACCGATAACTATAAATAAACGAGTACGTTGATAAATAATAAAATAAACGCGAAAAAAAATTATAACGCGATTTAGATAATTACTGTGATTAATAAGTAATTAAACATGATTTTGGGGTGGGTTATTACAACCTGTCTTCATGTTCATCCTGTAATTGAGTGCAATGTGGCCCGACTGCCGTAAGCTCTACAGATCATATCGGTTGGCATTGCTCACCCTTGGTTACCCTGCTAGTTTTCTGGATGACTCCTCTTGTGGGGGTACGATGGAGGACGGTCGAAGTGAAATGGTTCCTTTCTCTTATGGCCTTGTTTGCACAGTTGCGATGTTGGGTTGTTTAACACCCATTTCACATTAGTGGTGACATCCAACATCTCCTGGTACGAGGTAAAAGCACATACTGACATCTTTTCCTGAATGTTATAATTTAATCTGTCCTTAAACATGTTCATTTTCAATTTCTCATCTACAATATATATTGGTGCGAGCCTTGATAGTTCCATGAACTTGGAGGCGTATTACAGGACACTATCCCCTCCTTGTTGTAATTCCAAATTTTCTTTTTCTTTCGCTTTTTGAAGCGCCATTGGACAGAAACGATTCTTAAACGTTTCCTTGAACTGATTCCAGTCGAAGCTAGTTCGTTCTGCCGCTCCTTGATACTCATTCACCACCTATCAGCTTCTCCTTTCAGATGGTAACTTGCAATCTCGACCTTTCGCTCCTATGGACAGGGAAGAACGTCGAAGATTTTCTCAATATCGCGTATCCATTCCTCAAACACCTTGGGGTCAGCTGGTCCGTAGTAGGTAGGAGGGTTAAGGCTATTGAACAGTTGGAATAAAGACAAGTTGTTATCCTTCCTTGGTTTGCCTCTTTGCTCCGATACTCGTTAGAAGTGATTGGACTGACGAATCATCATCTCTAGCATCATTAGTTGCGCCAGATCAAGGGTTACAGGTGGGGTGTCCTCTCCATTCGTGGCGGAGAGGGCAACTTGTGCTATCTGTGCAGCTATTGTCTCCTTAAGTTCTACGAATCGTTGTCTTAGCTCAGCGATAGTTGGGAGAGGCCTGTCATGAGACTCATTGGTTCTGATCCCGCCGTCTTGGGCCATCGTGTAAGTCTAAACCGAGATCTCTTAGAACTACAGCGAGTCATATCTTAAGCAATTCAGTATAACAAACATTTATAAGACTATACGTCCTCAGAGAAGCTGATATATACCAATTATTCACGAGAATGCAAATTTTAAACATCTCAAACAATTAAGCAGACATTTCTCAAGGATGTGTGGTAAACTCGCTCATAAATTTCGTGGGTGTTCCCCACTTCTCAGAACAACACCAAAACAAACCTCGTTCATTCCGACAACTTATAAGTGATAGCAAAACATTTCCAATTGTTTCCATATATAACTTCATCAAAAAACACATGCAATTTAGTTGAGTAAATTACATTTACCCTACCTAAGTTTTGCTGTAATAATTTTTACACACCCCACACTTGTGAAATAATTTTTACCTTACCTCCCATAAGCTTTATGTGTTTTTTATCCTACTTGAGGTTTGCATAATAATTATTACACACACTACTTTCATGAAATAATTTTTACCCAACCTCACAATAATTGTAAGTGATTTTTACTTAACTTGTTACAGCAGTAAGTGTTACTGAAAATCTGGATCCTCGATTTCCGCCTTTACTACTGAAGATCTAAAATCCAGGATGACTTTTGAATGCCATGAAATGTCATCATAGGAACAAAACATGAAGCAATCTACAATGAAATCTCAGTCTCCGTCATCTATGCTCAATTAAGTTTTCCCTAACCTCCCATTCCTCCTTACTACGATCTTCATTGCTGATCATATAGATAAATCCTAAACCCTTTCGAGGTCGTCGATTACCACCAAAAATGTGAATCTACCCATACATAGCTAGTTATTGATTCATACACTTCATGATTTAAGTTATTCACTATGAAAAAAAATAATAAAAGAATATACCTGCTCCAAGTTAAATGCTTCATTATATAAGCTATTGGTCGCGCGAAAAAATGCGACCAATACGATATCGATCTCTCTATTAAGTCATCGTACCTTATTATGTTATAGTGTTGCAGTAACACTTACAACAAACCTCAGGTAGGGTAAAAATCACTTACAGTTTATGTGAAGTAAAGTAAAAATTATTTCACAAAGGTGGGGTGTGTAATAATTATTACGTCAAATTTTAGGTAGGATAAAAAACACTTACAAGTATTGTGAGATAAGGTAAAAATTATGTCACAAACATGGGGTGTGTAAAAATTATTACAATAAATCTCAGGTAGGGTAAATGTAATTTACTCCAATTTAATTCGTACGTACCCTAAACAGGTTCAACATGGAGTATTATAGTTCAAATAACTAAACATTAAACAATTTGTAATTACTGTGATTTGTTCCACTAAAACCATCCAGTTACATACTACAAAATTGTCGTGCATATCGGGTTCATAGGAGCTGCCCAAAACTCCAATCCGAGTAATCAAATTCGTCCACCAAGTCCTTTACGGGGTCTTCACGATCTCTCTCGGGCGCCAGGTCCTCCTCTATCTCTGAATTCTCATCAGGGTCTTCTTCTAATTCCAGACGCTCCTCGGGGATGTATTATAGATCCTCCTCGGGATCTAGGTGTAGGAGACAAAAATTTGTCGGCAAATAAAAAAATGACACATGGAAAATAAATTAATTTTTATTTGGCCAATCATAAATTTCCACTTGTCAGGTTGACTTCGATGGATCGATATGGTCAAAATTAAATTCTGACTAATCACAATGTGATGCGTATCAGAGATGATGCAGAAAATCATAATTATTATTTTTATTTAAAACTAAAGGAATAATTAATTAACTTGGGCCCAGGCCCAAGCCCAAAGCCCAACTCAAACCCTAGGGGCTAGACCTCTAGAGCCTATAAATAGAGGTCCTCCCCCTTCATTTTCAACTCCTCCGGAAATTCAGCAGTCAGCATCTAGAGGCTTCAGAAGATCGAATTGCAAGCAGCCTCTAGCTACCAAGCGTCAAGGATCAAGGTCTGCAAAAGCTTCAAGCATCTACCACGTCAGAATCAAGAACTGCTACAAAATTCATCGGCAAGACCTACAAAGCGTTCACAATATCGAACTACAGACGCTCTCCAGCTACAAGAGCTAAGGACCAACGCCTGCTAGTTCAACAATTTATGTTCTTCACATCAAAGACTGCAACCATCTTCTTCGTTTGGTTCATCAATCGAGACCAATCACTCAAGCCCTCGCATCCAAGAACTTGAAGAACTGCAACCAACAGTCAACCTATAAGCGGTCAACCTTCGAGCAGCTTCCAGCTACCAAGCACTAAGGAGATCAACGCTCAAGATCGACCTTCATCTCAAGAACTGCTATAGAATTCTTCAACTAGACCTGCATTCGAGATCGAGATCAAGCGTCCGCGCCCTCGGCTCACACAAATTTCAGGAAATCGAATTAGAGGACTACTTTATTGTATTTAATATAGAGATTGTACCCGCATATATTCAATATTAATACAAATTAATTTGTTTCTCAATTTCCTGTCTTTATTTATTTTAGACTAGAAATTTGTCTTTACAAAAGTTAGGAACAAGTGCTCATAACAATGACAGAGATATGTCATCCAATAGGTGTCAAAAACAAATAAGCAGGCACGTGTAACAAATAAGGAAACAAAGAAATAGACACACATCTCATTCCCCATCCTGCACTTCTCACTCTGAATTAGCTTCATAAGTCTCAAGCTAGACACCTAATTGACACTTAGGAGGTACTGGGTCGAACCTAGAGCTTTGATAGCATCTGTAGCGCCATGGTCTCTCCCAGCCGCGAACATTACCGATAACTACTTCAATGATTGCTGACTGGCTGCACAAATCACTACAAGTATAAAACTTTCCAGGAGGTAACCCGCCCTGGTACTATTCCTAGCCAAGCACGCTTAACTAAGGAGTTCCCAATGGATGAGCTACCTTAAAAGAAGGTGCACCTTGGTGATACAAGTTGTCATTTCAATCTCTTTAAGCCACACTTAATCATATACCTGGGGTGGTCGTTGACGATCAAAGGCGACGGCGGGAGGCTAGCAACGTCGAGGTTGACGATGGTTGGAGGGGCGTCGGTTCGGGGCTGGTTGTTCGACCAAAATAGAGAAGAGAGGGAGGGAGGGTGCGCTGGGGGTTCTTCGACACTGGGGTCGCCGGTTCGACGTGCTGGGTGGTCGACGGAGGTCGTGATAGGGCTTAGGAGGCGGTGGTGGTGGCAGCGGCTCCCAGTGCTGGCTGGTGGCACAAAACGGAAGAAAGAGGGAGAGAGGTTGGTTCAGAAAACAAAGCAAGGTTGGCACGATGGTGTTTTCCGGCGTTGAGCCACAACGATTCTGGCGGCAAGGGGCGTCCTTTGGTAGCAGACGCAATTGTGGTCGTCAGTGGTGGTGGCTTGGCGGTACGCGCAGTGGCTGCACAGAGAACACAAGAGGGAGATGGAGTTTGAGAGAGTGAGAGGTGTGAGGGTGGTGGTGGTGTGTGTGTGTTGGTGGCAGTCATGTGTTGCGGTGACATCGAAAACAGTCAAGTGCTGGTCGAGGCTAAGAGTGGAGGCAAAGAGAGTAACAAGGTAGGAGGGGTGGAGGTTGATGCTGAATAGGGGGTCGAGAATGAACAAAGGGTCAGGGTTTGGTGAATTTTGAAGAGAGAGAAAAAGAGAGTTAGGGGGCGTTGGGGAAGAGGAAGAGATAGAGGTAGTCAATTAGGGTTTGTAATCCTAGGGTTTTAGTTATAATGGGGTATTTATACCCTTAAATTTTTGTACTGTAGAAAACTAAATGATTATAAATTTACATAGCTGGAAATATTAATAAGTAGAATAATATTCGATTTTCAAAATAATTAAAATAATTAACCTAATTGATTAATAAATTACCCACATAACAGAAAAATCATATGGCATATTAATTAGTCAAACAAAATAACCTGACTACCCTTGTTTATTACTCAACGATCAAATGACCTCAAGTCTTATCATAAAAATTTCACAAAAATAAACGGGATCAAAATAAAAAAAGAAGTCAACGACGTAATGATTAACACATTCATAATTTTCAGGGTTATATATGTAGGAAAATTGGATTCTAATAATCCCGACTTTTACGAATTAGACAGTAATAATCTCTACTATCAATTTAGATTCTGGTTGTCCAAAAATAAATAAAATTGTATTCCAGTGGGACTCCACCGAGTCAAGTGGTAGTGACTCAGTGGCTTGCTGATGTGTACCAATGATAGTGTGTTTGACCAAGAAGTTATTATTTTAGTTGTATTCTAGCGGTCCCATTTAATTGCTATTGTATTCTAATAGTCCCAATGACATACTTATTGTATTTTGATCCCATTTTATAATTGATTATATTATGGTTGTCCGAATTCTTGGTCAAACATACTCTCGCCAGTACATGTCAGCAAACCACCGAATCACCACCACTTGACTCGGTGGCGTCCCACCAGATTACAATTTTATTTATTTTTGGACCACCAGAATCCAAATTGATAGTAGAGATTATTGTTGTCCAATTAGTAAAAGTCGGGATTATTAGAATCCAATTTTCCATATATATATATATATATATATATATATATGTGTGTGTGTGTGTGTGTGTGTGTGTGTGTGTGTCTATATATATAATAATAGCGGTGACTAGGGGTGGGCATAACAGGTTAACCGCATTTGCGGTTAACCGCATATGCGGTTAACCGCTTTTGAGGTTTTTGGATTTTGAAAACCTAAACAGCAACCGTAATTTTGAAATCTGGAAACCTAAACCAAACCTCGAAACCGCAATTTATAAGCGGTGCCGGTTAACGGCTTTTAAAATCTGAAAATTTACCCGGTTAGCATACACGGTTTATGATTAACCGATTTCCTGGAAATTTACAATAACATTTATGCAAATAAATGCAATCATATTACTAATAAATTCATATTCAGATACGAAGATACGCGGTTAAATTAAATTTATATTACTAATAAATTCATTTTTTTTCAACTTAATTGAAAGCGGTTAACCGCGGTTAACCGTTTCATGAAAATCCAAAACCAAAACCTAAACCGCTTATAGCGGTTTGGTTAACCTAAACCGCTTTTATGCAAAAATCAATTCGGTTAACCGCATTTTGCGGTTTGGTTTATGCGGTTTTGCGGTTCAATTTGCGGTTTAGGTTTATGGTGCCCACCCCTAGCGGTGACCGATAATTCATAAATACAGTGATCGATACATTGTTGCTTTGAATGACACAAGCCTAACCTTAACTTTTCTATAAAAAAAAACGTAAAAACATAGTGATCAATAAGGTATCAGTCACCAACTACTGGTCGTCAATAGTTATTGGTACACGACGATTGATACTGTATCAGTCGCTAAGTTGGCGAATGATATTTAGCGACCGATTCGATGTCGATCGCTGATAGCTATCGATCACTAGGTTGTTTATCAGTCGCAAACTTAGCGACTGATAGCTATCGATTACCCAGAAGCACAAGCCACTAATATTCAGCGACCGATAGCTATCGGTCGCCCACCCTCTCCAGCGACGATATAGGCCTTCAACGATCGATAAAACGGTCTCCGCAACCTATTTATGTTGTAGTGTGAATAGCACGTTCCTGGTCAGCATCATCATGAACCCCGACATTGCTTGTCAATCGAGAAGATCATAGTCCTCCTTACTTATATTGTCTACCTTTTTCTCTAACAAGGGAACATGTAGAACCTTCGAGTACAACATATTCTTAATCTGCAATCTCCAGAAAGAGAAGTTGTTATCGTTGAACTTTTTGATCTCATACTTATCCTCTAACGTTGTTTGAATGCGAGTTCTCTATCATCAACCTGCAGGCTTTGATACTAGTTGATAGGATCGTAAAACACTCAAGCAAACTACAAACAATAAGGATAAGAGTGGAAAAGAGATAAAAAAAGGACACCGGAGATTCAACGTGAAAAAAAATCAAAACCGGGGGAAAAAAATCACAGAATCAATGCACAATTATGATGAGGATTATGTGTTTGAAGAAATATCTCACAATCAACTTTCCCTTAAAGGATTGAACGATTTCTCTCTGTAGTGTGTTTTCTTTCAATTGTGATTGTGATGTCCAATACAATAACGAATGAATGGCTGAATGAATATATATAAGAGAAAACTCCTTTTCCAAGAGACCCTTTGGTCAAGAAACCCCTTCTCTAAGGCAAGTAGACGACTATTTAGAAATTGGGTCAAATTGAGCTTAGTTTTTACTCTAACAATAATTGGGCCCCATAGACAACCAGTGCTTAGATAGTGATCCCGGGCTCAGGAAGCATGATGCGCCCGACCCACATCTACATCTGCGGCTCAGCAATCCAAGACGCCTGTATAACCCTAGAACACAAATTCGCCCAAGAAAAAGAAAGAAATGAAAGAGGCTGAATTTTTAACCAAATCAAATCAGGCCCAAACCCTAGAACACAAATCCAATCAGGCAGAAAAACAGTTACATTATAAATCAATAGAAAATGGAAACGAACAAATTTTTAACCAAATCAAATCATTCAAAACAAAATTCCCAGAAACACAATTTTTAACAAATCCAGCTCATGAATTTAAACAAAATTTCCAGAACCATAATACCTATTAATCTAAACACCTATGCTCATAACCTATAAAGACAATGCTCATTACATAAAACCATAATGCTCATGAATTTAAACACCTATGCTCATAATCTATAACGACAATGCTCATTACATAAAACCACAATGCTCATGAATCTAAACACCAATGCTCATAATCTACAACAACAATGCTCATTACATAGAACCATAATTTCCATTAATCTAAACACCTATGCTCATAACGTATAAAGATAATGCTCATTACATAAAACCATAATGCTCATGGATTTAAATATATGTACTCATAAGCTATAACGACAATGCTCATTACATAAAACCACAATGCTCATGAATCTTAACACCAATGCTCATAATCTACAACAACAATGCTCATTACATAGAACCATAATGCCCATTAATCTAAACACCTATGCTCATAACCTATAAGGCCAATGCTCATGACCTACAACTTTAATGCTCATAACCTACAAGACCAATGCTCATAAGCCTTAACTACTAACTATTATGCTCATAACTTATAACTATTATGCTCTTAACCTACAAGACCAATGCTCATAAGCCTTTACACCAATGCTCATAATGTATAACTACTATGCTCATAACTTATAACTATTATATATGCTCATAAGCCTCTACACCAATGCTCATGACCTACAACTTTAATGCTCATGACTTACAAGACCAATGCTCATAAAACTTAACTACTAACTATTATGCTTATAACTTATAACTGTATGCTCATAACCTACAAGACCAATGCTCATGACCTACAACTTTAATGCTCATAACCTACAAGACCAATTAATGCTCATAAGCCTTAAATATTACTCCCTTCTTCCTATATTATCTGTCACTTAACTAACTTTCTTTTCCCCCCATTAATTTATCAAATTAACCTTATTAATTACATTTTTTTCTTCAATTTTTCCTTTTTATTCACCTTTTACCTTTTTATTCACCATTTTATTCAACATTTTTACATTTCCAATGATGTAAATTAATGTAGAGTGGAGGTTTTTTTGGTTTTCTAAATTATGTCCTAAGTGACAAATAATATGGAAAGAAGAACTATTATTATGCTCATAGTAAATCTTCATAAATGCAGATAACTACTTATCTTTCATAACTTATAACTATTATACTCATAAGTTTCATAAATCTATCTCCAAACCCGATTTTTCTGGGTCAAAAATTTTGCCAGCTCTAATAAACTTTAACCATAATACTCATAAAACTTCTGCCAGAATACTAAATATTAAATATTAAAATAAAATACAAAGTTTTTTAAAATAAAAATATAAAAATGAAAAAGAAAATATCTAAAAAACAAAAAGAAAAAAAGCCACTGTAGATGGATGGGCACATGCACATGACTCTATTTAACATGTTTGAAGTTGACGGGCTGTTGAGGAGATAAAAAAAAAAATGTTATTGGACCACTTGGTTCCACATACTGGAACACGTGGGCCTTTTAGTTTGGGCCAGGCGTATGGGAACTGCATGATCCCGGGCTCACGTTCGAATTTTTAAAGAATTGTGCCTTCTTATTTGCGCGAAATTAAATTAGAGCCTCGCTGGCTTTGAGCCTTGGCAGTTAAATGGGCCCGGGCGCACAATGCTCCCTCCACCTGGGCTCATAATCATTTTTTCAACAGACAACAAGAGTTGGACGGAAAAATCATATTGCCTTTTCTTAGTGCTTATGCTTATGCCGGTGCATTGATGTTGTTTAATTTGTGTGTAATTTGGCAACCGATGATTAGTAGTAGCAGCTTGGTCAATCTTTATACCTTGTTGCATGATATTCATGGATCCAAATAATAGCCAGAAAACAATAACCCATGATTAAATTATTTGTTGTCTTTTTTTTTTTGTTTTACATTGATAAGTCAGATTACCCACAAGGAACCTCTTAAAGGCACCAACAATTCCCACCAAGAAAATTGTGGTCGGCAGGGATTGAATCCTGGTGGGGCCACTCTCATTCCCCTTGAGTTACAAGCTAATTGGCAAATTATTTGTTGTCTAATCTAATTCTAAGTAGTGTATAATAGGCCTCAAAAAAATTAGTGTGTACTCCATCAGTTCCATATTTAAAGTTCCATATTTAGTGTCTGTTAAATTCATGGGTAATTTCAGCTTATCAAATTTTACCAATTTTCGTCTAAATTTATCAAAATTTACCAAAGTTTAAAAGATAACAAAAATGAAAATTCTACCATAGTTGAATTTATTTTCAACTATGGTAGTTGAAAATTTTATACCATTCATTTATCAAAATAAATCATATTTTTTAAAAAGAATTTTATCCTCTTAAACATGATTAATTATTGTAACAAGTTACTTTGGTCAACCTACATTGATTTTGAATTTTTATAGTAAAATTAATGGTATTTTCACTTTTCAACTACGATAGTTGAAAAAAAGTCAATTGTGGTCAAATTTCCTTAAAAGAATTTAATTTTGTAAAAAATTATAACTTAACATATAGATTTACTTATTATAACAAGTACTATGGTGAATATACATTAATTTTATTTTTTTAATGATAAAATTAAGGATAATTATATAGTTCAACTACCATAGTTGAAAATATTTTCAACTATGGTAGAATCTCAAAAAAAAATTAATTTTAATATATTAACATAAATTTGTCAAAATTTATCAAAAATTATCAAAAATTATCAAAATTTAACTTTTACCAACTATTTTCCTCATGAATTTGACACGCCTTTAGTGTGTACTCTTCAATTTAAAAAAGAACTCAAGATAAAAAGATTGAGACTTTTGATTGTTAGTTGATGGGCTTTTCACTTTCCAATTAAGAGTTTTTCTCTTCTTTTTTTGGTTCTTTCCACGCAGGAGTGGCGATCACATGAAAGCGAACAAAGGGGCAAAGGAGACTTTAAAGTTGCATGGCAGGCTGAAGCCTGAATGACTCACTCCACTCTACAACCGCTTTACTTCCCCTCCTCCTCGATCCCTTTCTCCAATTCCAACAAAAATAAAAAGCCACTCTTCTTCACTCTTCAGTATGAATATCTCCCGCTTTTCAGTTGCATGCCCTGCTTCAACAACCGCTCTCTCACTCACCCCTTTCACTCTTGCTCTCCTCCCCAAACAAGATGGAATTTCTGCGTCTCATTTGCCCAAACTATACTGTACGTCTCTTTCTGATGATCGCTGCAGAATTTTGGCTGTGCCCTTTTGTTTCTTTTCATGTGTTTTTAAGACCCTTTTCGTGAATTTCTCAAATTGATCGATTTTCCATACTGGGTATTTTTCCAAGTTGTACGAAGTTGTTGTTGTTGGAGTTTCGACGTCTGTTGATAGAAACTGCCTGCCAATTCTGATAAATATGGAAGGGTAGGGGCTTTGGACTTGTATTTTTGTCACAAATCCTTAGAGAGGGAGAACTTTAAAAGCCACTAATGAGTTCTCCTTTGCATTTAGTCATTTGGAAAGAACTTGGTAACATTTGGGTGTTTCCAAATGTTGCTGATAAATGCCAGTAAAAGCTGGTTAACTATTGTCTACTACCTTTGAGGGTTGTTCCAAGCTTTACTGATCGTGAGTGAACCATAGTAGAGCTATCTATTCCTCACCATTGGTAACAGTTGGTAAATTGCTATTAAACTGCCTAATTAATTGCTAATTCCAAATAATCATGGGAACTAACAGGCCCTAACAAAGTTTAGAACAAGGGAATGGGTCCAGTAGGGATTTAATGATGGAAATTACACATTACAGCATTAAATTATGTGAGGCTGTGTCAGGGCAAGGATGTCCTGTTTTGACCTCTTTAAAAGAGGCTAGAGTTGCATGAACTGACCAAGTTTAGAATGTAAATTTGTATGATAGGCAAGTATATAGGCATCTATGAACTAAATGTGGTGTTAGTTGTTCTACTTAATTGGCCTGATATGTTAGATAATCAAAATGGATCCACCATGAGTAACCTTATCCATTATTGACCGGGTTCAGTATTGATATAATGAAATGTGCTAGATTATTCTTAAGGTGATAACCAACCGAATGACTATTTCTCTTTTGAGTCATTACGCGAGGGAGACAGCGTTCATTTTGATTTCTCGTACGTTTTTACTGTTACTGCCATGAGTACATTCTCAAGTTCTGTCTACTTGCAGGGTTGGAAGGGGTATCCCTTCTCAGAATGTTTTGATGATCTATATCCTTTTTGTACTAATACATGTCACTCATTTCAGTCATTTGCTTAATGATTAAATGATCTGATCATTCGCGGCTTTTATATTATCATTTTTCCTTAACAATTGTTACTGTTTTGGGTTTTGGTGGAAATGCGATCTCACTGATTTTGATTGCAATAGCGGGGATTTCATGGAGGAATGGTTCCACAAGGCTCAAGGTTTGCACTGCGTTCTTTAGATTATTATTAATGGCATACCACTTCTACAGATAGCCTGAATATAAGAAATTGAGAACAAGAAAAAGCTGAGTACACCATGAGGCCAGAGGGGCTCGAGGCAACCTGTGCAATAAGAGTGACTTCTCCTCTCGAATAAAGAGCAAAGGATGTTTTATCTTTTCTTAATAGACGCTGTATTACTTCAACCGGATATGTTCAAACCTGTTTAAACCTTTCTTTGAAGAGGGATGTGCTCTTATAGTCATTTGTGTACATGCATATATATGTTGTTTGACAGAAATTTATCTGTACAGATTCCCTTTCAAGAGTGGTTTCTTGTGCTTCTCTCTGCTCTTGGAGCATGTACCTCTATCGTTGATGTGGTTTTTATATCATGGGGATTAATTGAGGGACATAGGCTCGGATACCATGACTTGATTTACAGGTGTTCTCAGCTGTCTGTTTGGGTACGAATGCGCTCTCTTCCCCCTAGCATTTTGATAGATGAATCTACTCATTGCGAGCTTCTACCTAAGTGTGTTCTATTGTGAAACCGTGTCACTTTCAGGTGACAATTCTACTGCTATCCTCATGCAAGCATGGGTACTCACTATATTGCAATCGCATGCTTTGTTTCTGGTGGATATTGAAGCCACTTTTGAACGTGCCTCATTTGCAAATCATTTTGGCTTCACACGAGGTAACATGTCTACTAGTGAAAAACATGATTGTTTCCTTGTACAACTTGCATGGCTTCCTTTCGTGATCCCCTTTCCCATTGTGTGCTTGTATTTTTGGGTAGTCACTCTAGGTTGATTGTCTGAAGCTTCGGGTATCTGTGCTTAGTAATTTTTGCACCTGCAGGCTTTGTGGATAGTGAAAGAGTGCTCAGTTTTTCTACTGGATGTGGCATTTGGAATAACGATAAACATTGTCAGAGTGAAGCAAACACACTCAAACAGGTATTGCTTGGGACTAATTTGATTTGCCGATCAGAACATTCAAGCTACCGTTTTGCTGAGTCTCGTGACATTGTTATCTGCTGTGAATTTCTTGATCTGCTGGACTCTTCTTCTCTTATTTTAAAACATAATGTGGAAAATGACATGATATTCTTCCAGATGATGTGTTGTGTCGTAATGCTCATATATTGTGTCGTTATGCTACATCGGCCCTGCTCCTTGTATGTTTGCTGCCACAAGGTTGTTTTTTCGTTTGCTGAAGAATTGGTAAGACTTTGATGGGTGGAATCAGGATGTTTTTAGGATTTGCTGTTATAACTTGACTGCTTTTTGTTTGATTGAATTGACCCATGAAGTCCACTAATCTACTTTTCAGGTGAAAAATGCATGCATCCATACTTCAAACAATAAAGCAAAACCTATAGATATGGCTGTCAGACATGTACATAAGTTGCATTTCCCAACATGTATGTTGCATAACCAATTTGCCATTGGTTCAAACCAAGTATCGATAAACCATTGAAATGAGACATATTTCTTATTCTGATAATCCTTGTAATTGAATGTAGCAAGCTTTTATGGATGCCTTGTTTGCTTGGTGCATAGTTCTCATTTCTAAAACAGATGTATCCCGAATCAATACTCCAAAAGAAGTTATGTATTGGCTGTACATATGACGTTCGAACAAGTGACATTTGGTTGGCTTTATGTATCAAATAATTTACCCATATATGTTAAAAAGTCCTGTACATTTTTGTAGAAATTTTTATGATTTTTGTTTGGTACATTTACTAATTTGCAGGGTCGATAATCAATTAGAGGATCCACTACTGGTGCAGGACCTTGAGGAGGATCACCCGAGGGATTCTGTAAGACTTTTGAAACTTTCTAGACTTTTGGAGTGCTATCAATATTACATATAAATATAAATATTACAATATTACATATAATAATTGAAGAACTATGCAACACAAATTAAACTCAAGAACTGTGCTATATAAGTGAAATAATAAAAAAATAATAATAACAACAAAAAGAACGACAACGGCAGTAGAGACTGTACATTTTTGTAACTTCATATCAATATTAAATATTTTTTTAAAGTATTTTCAGATCAAATGTTGCCATAATTTTCCCTCCTAGGAAATCAAAGGGAAAAAGGAAAGTGCTAAAATATCTGAAGAAATGGGGTGGGCAAGTATCTAGCTACTATGTTTAGGGAAGGTTTAAAAACCTGAGCAAAAATACAATGTTGAAACTGTTGCAATTAAGAAAGGAGCAATTAAGGAAACAACTGAGGACCTGATGCTGATAGTGGAACATTGCATCATTCGCATGCATTCGACATGCTTCGATTTTTAGTACAATATCTTTCTAATGATGGTAATTTCATATGGTAACTCATTGTAATTTGTGAGCGACCAACGGTCAAAGTTTAGTCAAATTAACATTTATTTAGGGACAGAGGTAGTACTTCATTTGTTCCACTTTTATCATCATAGTTGAACTTCAGGGTTTCAAAAAATAATGTTGACCATTATTTTCTCCAATAATAAACCAGTAACCATATTATCGAGAGGCATTTTAAAAATTTAAGAAGAGAGCGCCAAAATACTATGCTAGCTATATTTTATTCAACTCTATAGCCAAAGTTGACAAAGTTTGACTTAGAAAAGTCAACTAAGACATAAAAGTGGGACAAAGGTATTATTATTATTATAAAATTTTCAAACCATAACAAATTTACTTGAAATTATCTAATTTATTATTTATTAAAGTGATTTTGAAGTGAAAATTTGGTGCGATATTAAAACTAAAATTTGGTTGATTGTGGAATTAACAAAAGTATATTTGTAGGCAATACATCAAAATTTACACTAAAGCACCCTTGTTTTTGTAGTTATAATTTTTGGTCTAGTGTTCTGAAAACTATTTCTAGGCACCCTTAGTTTTTATGAAAATGGTTCTTTTTTCTCCGCCCAGTTTCGACCATGAGCTTTGCTGATGGCTGATATGGGTGTAGATGTTGTAGAATTTAGATGATGCAAAGTTGCAAACTTAGCCAATAAACATGCAAATGAAATATATATATCAATGCTGGTAAAGAACAAAAATGCAATCTTGATCAAGACTGGGGCCTTTAGAACACAATATCGAAAAATGCAAAGAAACTTGATTCAATTTAGACATGATCGATATTTGTTGGTGAAATTGCTTGATTAGCAAGGGGTAAATTGTCCATCTCATTAAGAGGGTGAGATTGGTATAGTTTGTTGAAGACATTTGGAAGCTGCTAATGTGGCAAAGATTAGTTATGGGTTGTTAGAAGTTATTTAGGGTTTAGGGTCTAGGGTTTGTTCTAGAAAATTTTAGATTGAATATTTAGAAATCGTCGTAAATGTCTTAATAAACTTTAATGTTCTTGGAATAGTTTTTCCTAATAGAGACAAATAATATAATTTTTGACAATAGCATGCACCTCCAGTAACATAAATTTTTGTATGGAGCATTAAAATTTTCTCTCCTCCCTTTGTTAAAAAACACAAGATACTGATCACTTGTATTTATTGGAACTTATGTTACTTCTCTTTTTTACATTACATCTCTTGAAAAAAAGTTTATGTTATCGTTTCGAATTTATGTTACATTGTTACTCGTTGAAAATAACAACCCCTTTTGATTGAACAATCGTCTGCTAGTTAGATATGGAGTTTGAATATTTATCTTTTATTGCATGTGTTATACCCTGTAATTTGTAATAATGTAAGATAGTTGTATGTCATATCATTGGATAGGTGATGCCATGACATTTCATTCCATTAGAGCTCGATCCATAGACATCCTACACTTTTAACAAATATCTAATTGTAATCGACGCTCTTATCAGTGGCTATGAAAACTCGAGCTTGGCCACAGCCCATGGTCAAGCTTGCCAGTCCCGCTCCTTTTGTAATTTTTTGTATCTATAGAATTATAAAGCGTAATTTTTAAGGTTATTGTATTTTTCAACATTGTTGCTTGTTGTCTCGCTTGACTACAGGTTCGTGTGACAATTGCTTTGTTGTTTCTTGACAGTTAATTGTTTTTGTTCTGCCTGCAGTGTAAATATCTAATGTTTTTCTTGGTTCTTTATTTGTGAAAGGGAACTGTTGAAAGCATTTGGACGCGTCTCACTTTCAGTATCATCAAATCAGTTATGGATAAAGGCATTATGAAGCAACTCGATTTTGAAGATCTTTTGCCGTTGCCGCTTGATATGGATCCTTCCTCATGTCACAATGTGTTGCTAGCAAGTTGGCAAGTTCAGCAGAGATTTAATAGACTCAACCCGTCATTATTCAAGGCAATATGCTATGCATATGGGTGGCCATATATCCGCATAGGCTTGCTAAAGGTGGCTTGTTCTTTGCTAAAAACATAATTGAGATCTTTTCTGTCGTCTTGATGCAATTGAAGCAAATATGTATTCAATTTATTCCTTGTGTTTTAAATTGTGTTAAGCAATTTTAAAATATGATTGGTTCGTAATCTTGGATAGATTATGTTATCGGTATGATCATTAGCTGATATGCTCATTTTGCAATACTATTGTATGTCATGTGGAGAAATGATCAACTAATATCTTTACGTGATGTATTTGCGCCATGTTGTCTAGAGAAAGATGATTTGTGCCGATTCATCCTCTATTTAGGTCTCACACTTGTGTGCCATGTGCTGTTTATGGCTCCATTTGTTTCTATGGTTACAGAGTGGGAAACACACCCAAAGTTTTGATATGGAGGGATAATTTGCATTTGAAAGATCAGTGTCAATGGAGGACATGGAATTGTCGAGCATAGTTCTACCAAATTGATGCAATTGTTAGGAGCTAGTTTTATGGCAGTGAAATGTATTTATTTAGAGTATGAATGTTGAAACTAAAGTTTTCGAAGATTGTTGTAAACGATAGGGTTGGTTAGGTTTTCGAAATTGCGTGTGTTTTCTTAATGTTCGATACTTTACTAATTATACCTATCTGTTCCTTTCATTGCATGAATAATATTTGCTTCAAAATATGACCAATTTCCATGGTTTGTTTAGAAGAACCTTGATCTTTGTTCACTCTCATACATATTTTTATTTTTTCATTCCCCGTCTGTTTCACAGTAGTGTGTTCGCTCTCTACTTCATTGTATTATGTTTATACTGCAGGTGGTTAATGATTGCATGGGGTTTGCTGGGCCATTGCTTCTGAACAAGTTGATCAAGTTTCTTCAAGAAGGTTATCCATTTTGTCATAAATGAATATACAATTGATGAATGCTATGCATAGACTATAGAAGTACATGAACTTTCATCCAAACTCTTAGATAGGGAAATATGCAACTTAAAACATTAATTCTTTGTCACTATTGTCACCATCTTGTGACTTATTATTCTACGTTACTGATTTGAACATGGCAAAAAATTGACCTAGATGGAATGCTGGGTCATAGGGAAATAGCTGGACAGTTAAGGAGGAACACTTGAGATGCACTGAAAAAAACTTGCATGGTTTCTGAGCATGAGTAATATGGTGGTTAATTGTAAAATTTTCACTCTGTAGTCTTTGTGGCTTGTTCCGATTTTGATGATTCCTTTTTTTTGTTGGATTTGGGGGGGGGGGGGGTTGAAATTTCTGTAGGAGTAGTTATAAGAGTTTTAGATCATGGATTCATGGGTTTCAATTGGATATAATCTTCTTCACCAAAAAAGCTATCGGGTGACAGTTTGAACAAACCAAACTCAACCTTTAAGATCATTGATTGTTCGATTTCTTTGTTTAACATATATATCATTTTTGCATTGTATGTTTCCAGGTTCTGCTGGAGAGGTTGAAGGGTTTGTCCTTGCCATGTCCTTGGGCCTGACAGCTCTTTTGAAGTATATCTTCTGAATCACCTTGCACTTGCATTCATGTTTGTGATATAGTTTTCAGTTTCATCCTCCTATATATGAAAGCACTCTGGATGTAATGACAAAAAAGCAAGTATCATATCACAAACTATTTTCAAACAACGAAAAACTCTTTTGTCCTTTTAGGTTTTGAATTTTAGGAATTTTAATCTCTTCTTCTGTTGGTTGCTTTGTTCACAACGGTCGTTCAATCTTGCAGGTCAGTCCTTGATACACAATACACATATCGCCTTTCCTTACTGAAGTTGAAACTTCGAGCTGGTATCATGACTATCATTTATAAAAAGGTGATTGATTGATGTTCACATATCTAGAAGCTTATGGTTTTAGCTTTAATCTTTTAGTGTTTGGCACGTGAAGTTTGTTCATCTTGTGATTCGGGCATCAATGTTTTTGTTTCCCTCGACAGTGCCTTTTCATTAACCTGGCAGAAAGAGCAAAGTTCTCCGAAGGAGAAATCCAGACGTTTATGTCTGTGGATGCTGATCGAATTGTCAACTTGTGTAACAGTTTCCATGACATGTGGAGGTAATGATTGATAAATATCAACTTAGCTTATATGTTTGTCTTCATATATACTCTTTAATCTATATGAGTGATAGATTAGTGGTTACTTTGCTAATGAATTGTCCGAACTTTCATATTCCTGTTGCAGCTTGCCTTTGCAAATTGGAGTTACTCTTTATCTGTTATACACACAAGTCAAATTTGCTTTTGTTTCTGGACTCGCCATAACCATTTTGCTAATACCAGGTATTTAATATTGATCACTTCTCGTTTTAGTTGTTTTCCATTAACTTTTACGAGTATATCCCTCTGTCCTGTTCTCCTGTTTGCTTGTTCACATCGCCTTTTGGCTTCTATTTTCAAAGTTTTCTATTGCTTTCTCGCTTTGCATTGATTATTTATTTCTCTCTTCTTTCTGGTCTTAGATTCACCGAATCCAGTTTGAGTTCCTCATATGAACATCTTTCTTGTGCAGTTAATAAATGGATTGCAAAGTTGATTGCTAATGCTACTGAGAAAATGATGAAGCAGAAAGATGAGAGGCAAGCCATGTGCATTGACATTAATTTACACGTAACTGTATGTTGCTGTTAGATTATATTAACTTTCCCGATCTCATGCAGGATTAGGAGGACTGGTGAACTCTTGACTTACATCCGCACATTAAAAATGTACGGGTGGGAGATTCTATTCTCCAACTGGGTGATGGAGACTAGGCTTGCAGAAGTTGCACACTTATCTGTATGTACCCGTATACATCTGCTGGATTGCTTCTGAATCAGTGCTTTTCAGTTTCATTAACATTTTTCTTGTTTTACGCTTCCTGCTTTGCCAGACTCGAAAATATTTGGATGCTTGGTGTGTATTCTTCTGGGCTACAACTCCTACTCTTTTCTCACTGTGCACGTTCGGGCTCTACACACTATTGGGAAATCAACTTGATGCTGCTACGGTATAGTAGAATCATTTTGTAGAGGACATCATATTGTAGTTATTTCGCGCTGAATCCCCCCTCCCCCTTCTCAAAAAGTTGAAGAACCTCACTGTCTTTTTGCCTTTTGTATGTTCATGAAACTGTCCAAAGCTTTCTTAATTTCCCAAATGTATAACCAAAATCTCATGAAATGAAAGGTTGTAGTTTTTCTGTGATTTTCTTCGTTTACTACTCCAGAAAATTACCATTTGGGCCATGGAATGACTTTAGGAACTTTGACATAAATGAATCTTATTGATCTTTGGTGAGCGGGCCTATGTAATCAACGACTATTTTTGTTACAGGTCTTTACGTGCGTGGCGCTGTTCAATAGCTTGATATCTCCTCTGAATTCGTTTCCTTGGGTCATCAATGGATTGATTGATGTGAGTTTTCTGTTCCATCAATATCAAAGTTTTGACATTATATAGGCTCTAAGATATGCAGAACTAATTGGTGTTTTCTTACATCATAGGCTTTTGTTTCTACAAGGCGCCTAAGCAAGTTCTTAGCTTGTTCTGAATTTGTTCCAAGTCCGGGAAAGATGACCCTTATGTCACCATCTTGTTCAAGCATACCGAGTGATAGCCTCTTAGAAGACAAAGCTATTATTCTCCACGATGCATGCTTTTCATGGTCCACTGAATGCAACGACAAGGAGAACTTCAGGCTGGAGCATTTGAATATCACCGTTCCAAAGGGTTGTTTTGTGGTGGTTGTAGGAGAGGCAAGTATAGTATACACCATTCAGTGATTCTTTCGATTTTGGTCACATTTTTTTCCTTTTTCTCTTTTAGAAACTTGTTGGGAAATGAAATTATATCTTTGTTGATCCGTCCTCACATTTTGTTGGAAGTGCTTATTGCAGGTTGGTTCTGGGAAATCGTCCCTTTTGAACTCAGTTTTGGGGGAGATGCAAATCACTGAAGGATGGGTTCGTACAAACGGATCTATAGCATATGTCCCACAGGTTTACATAACACAATACAATTTTTCCCTACCCGTCTTTTCCTCTAGTTAAATCTTCTCTTTATTAACCTTTTCTTTTTTGTGAATTTCAGGTGCCTTGGATTCTTTCGGGTACAATACGTGATAACATCATCTTAGGGAAGCAATATATCCCAGAAAGGTGTAAGCTTCTTGTATGACTTGATGATTCCTCCATTTATTTGCCTTTTTTTTTTCTGTATTCAGCACTGTCAGTGGCTAAACTGTGGACCGTATAATCGTATATATATCTTTTAGGTATGCAGCTGTGCTGCAGGCTTGTGCACTAGATGCTGATATATCACGGATGCCAGCCGGTGATATGGCTTATGTTGGGGACAAAGGGTCCAATTTATCAGGCGGTCAGAGGGCTCGTATTGCTTTAGCAAGGTTTATATATATATATATTCTTCCTATTCTTTAATTCAACCCTTGTTGTGAAACTCCCTAGGATACCTGAACTGATGTTCTATGTACCGTGATCTGCTAATTTGTCCAGTTGATAACTTGCAGGGCTATCTATTATACTGCTGACATATTCTTGCTGGATGACATCTTAAGTGCTGTTGATGCCCATGTTGCGCAATGTATACTAGATAATGCAATCCATGGACCCTTATTGAATCAGCGTACATGTGTTCTTTGTACTCATAATCTTCAGGTTAAGTTATCTATCCATTTCTGTTTACTCAGGGTGATAAACCTGTTTACACTTTACAGTCCTACAAGTAACAAATGTGGAACCATCTCAAGTTTACTGAAGTTTATGGTTTTATGTTCTAACACGCACCCTCACTTGAATGCCTGATACTGAGATTCCAACTTTAGACCTCTTACTGATACTGACTTCTTTGATACCATGTGAAACCATTCCAACCAGAAGCTAAAGCTGATAGTTAAGTTACCAATGTTGATTTTATATTTTAGCAACAAATTCATTCCAATTGTTGAGCAACAAAATAGGAATTGGGTTGATGGTATTGACAATCTTCAATTTGTTTCCTCCATAACGAGAACGTTCCAATAAAAGTTCACCAAGATTTTTACCAACTTGATGAAAGAATACAGTTGTTCACTAAGGAGGACATGCTTGTGACTTGAATTGCCTTAATGAAGGATTCTTTGTGGGGGTTTCTAATCCGCTTCTGATAGTTACACATTTGTTGACATCAGGCAGTATCTTCAGCCGATGTGGTGGTGGTTATGAGTAATGGACATGTAAAACTGGTAGGAACCCCGGCAGACTTAGCATCATCTTCAAAATCCTCTGCCCACACAGCACTCAGTCCTCTTCTTCCCATTCAAAAGCTCGATTCTTGTTCCAAATCTGAAGTGGATTCTGGACAACCAGAGGACACCATAGGGAAAGACAGCCCTCAGATTTCCCAGGAACCCGAGGAGACAGTCGATCTTGAGGAAAGAAAGGAGGGCAAAGTGGAGTTTGCTGTGTATAGGCAAGATGAAGTTTTCTTAGTTTCGGTGTTTTTATTATGTCCCTTTCACTCATTTTGCCCCTAAATAAACCTTATAAGGCCTAATACTCAAGCACGTAACTTTCTGCAGAAAATATGCTGCTTTTTCTGGCTGGTTTCTCAGTGCCTTGATACTATTCTCTGCTGTTATGATGCAAGCCTCGCGAAGTGGAAACGATCTTTGGCTATCGTTTTGGGTTGATTCGATCAAAGGGAGAAATTACTCTTTGTCCTTTTATCTGGTACTTAATCCTTCATATTCAGTTGTTGCCACCTTGCCTTCACCCTTTTTTTTCTTCAAAATCTCTATTCTTTGTGCCGTGTATCTAATAGTTAGTATGTTTAACTGAATAACGATCAAACTTCAGGTTATGCTGAGCGTGTTCTGCATTGCAAATTCAGTCTTCACATTGGTGCGGGCCTTTTCGTTTGCCTACGGTGGTTTACGGGCTGCAGTCAAGGTTCACGATACACTTCTAAACAACCTTGTTCATGCACCGGTGCTTTTCTTTGATCGTACACCGCGGGGAAGAATACTTAACAGGTGAGGCTAATGCTTTTGGAAGTATTGAAAAAGAGATATACGTATATATGTATATATGCCCTTATATATGTCCTTGTGTATTTTCTTCTGTAGGTTGTCCTCGGATCTCTACACGATAGATGATTCTCTTCCGTTCATCTTGAACATTTTTCTCGCAAACTTGGTCTTGCTCTTGGGAATTGCAATTGTCCTGTCATATGTGCAGGTGATTGGATTAATGGTGGTCCATAGTTTCATGCAATTCTGAATTGAATTGACTCAATTCTTTTTTTGTGTCTGTTGCTCTATCTGAACTTGTGCAGGTTATTTTTCTGTTTCTGCTGTTGCCATTTTGGTACATCTACAAAAAACTGCAGGTATGCCTCGCGTTACGGAATTCCATGTTGACTCATTTAGTTCAGATATTATTGGGTTCGTCGCCATGGAAATGAATTTGGTCATTCAAAGCCTCTTTCCTGAGTATATTTTCCCATTTCGTTTTTTTTTTATTTTTACGGAAGTGCATGTTTCTTTCTTCTTTAAATTCTGTAATAGATTACTTCTGTTTCAGACAGTGGTAATATATTTCATTCAACAAATACGGGCTGTATGTTTGATATAGTCTCTTCAGTTCTACTACAGATCAACATCCCGTGAATTGCGGAGGCTAGATAGTGTCGCTCGCTCTCCAATTTACTCATCGTTTACTGAGACACTGGATGGATCACCTACAATAAGGGCATTCAATTCAGAGGTAAACTAGCTTCAAAATGTTGATCACTGACAAAGAAGAACTGATCTACTACACGAATTATATGGCTGCATTGTATTGCATATTTCAGAAACATAACCTCCATTTTGATGTATGTGTGTAGGACTACTTCTTCTCCAAATTCTCTGGTTATGTGGCCATGTATCAGAAAACATCGTATAACGAAATTTCATCCAGTTTATGGCTTTCTTTGCGTCTTCAGGTCCGCTTCACTATCCCTACTCCCCCTACTGATACAATTTCAGTTCATGAGTTACATGATGATTGTTTTTCATGGCATTTTGCCATTTTCTATTTTTCGAAGATTAGGGGTCAGTTTTAAAAAGTAAGTAGAGTAAGTTACGCTAAACTCTCACAAATTGTTCAAAATAACTTCAATCTAAATAAGCCGATGAGAAAGGCCCTCCATGACAGAATCTAAACAAACAGCTTGTGCTTATTTTCTGTGAACTATTGATAAAGTTACATTTTACTCCATAGTGCGTACTTTTTTTGGGATTTTTTTTCCTGCATTACAACCATTTTGTTTTCTATTAACTAGCTTGAATTTTAGTTATTGGCAGCGTTTCTGATATCATTCATAGCCATAACGTCTGTTATCGGTTCTCGGGAAGGATCGTCTATTAGTCTGGGCACCCCAGGGTTGGTGAGTATTTTGTTTGAGCACTTCTCGACGTTTTTGGACAATGATGTAGGAGAATATATATGGGTTCTTCTATTAATGAAGGAGAATAATCTAAGGTATTGTTGCCTGCTTCAAACAGGTTGGTTTGGCTCTCTCCTATGCTGCTCCCATTGTTACTTTACTAGGGAATTTCTTAATTAGTTTCACCGAAACTGAGAAGGAAATGGTTGCCGTTGAAAGAGTTATTCAGGTAACATATATATTACCGTCCACTATCTCTTTTGTATGACTCTTATATTATAGTTTGTTATTCCGTTTTATTTACATGATGTGTTATCATCGGAGGTAAGTTGGTACTTTTGTTTTCTAAAGGAAATTGTTTTTCGTTGCAAGTCTTCTAGAATTAGCCTCTCCATGAACAGTAATGGTCATGGAGCTAAGGTTGCCTGCTTTTGGATCTTGTCAAACCCCGCGAAAGCAGGACCCACGCTAGGAGTTGTTGTTGTTGTTGTTATTATTAACCTGATATAATTGTTCAAATATATACAAGTATCTAGATATTCCACAAGAAGAATCCTCGGGATCTCTAGCTATACCGGACGGCTGGCCTCATCACGGATGGATCGAGTTTCAGAATGTAACACTGAGATATTTGCCTTCTCTCCCCCCGGCTTTATGTGATGTGAGCTTTACCATTCGAGGAGGAACTCAGGTCAGCCTTTTCATCCTGTAGAGCCAAGCCGACATAATGTACCATTGATCGATCGATATGTGCTTTGAAACTAAATGTGTTTAGTGCCTGTTTATTTAGGTTGGCATAATTGGACGAACTGGTGCAGGAAAGTCGAGCATTTTGAACGCCCTTTTTCGTCTAACCCCGATTTGTGGAGGATGTATACTGGTCGATAATCTGGACATTGGTCTCATTTCCTCAAGATATATCCGCTCACGATTTGCTGTTGTTCCCCAAAGTCCATTCCTATTTCAAGGATCTCTCAGGTGAAGATAAGCACTTTTTCCCGTAGAATTTTGCCTCTCCTGACTTTTTTGTACTCGAGTTAGGGCCTGTTCTCTTCACCTTATTTTTAAACGTTTGTATGTAGGGACAACTTGGATCCCTTCAAAACAAATTACGACTTTAAACTTTGGGAAGTTCTTGAGAAATGCCACATGAAGAAAGAAGTACAAGCAGCTGGAGGGCTTGATGCTGAGATAACAGAGTCGGGCACTTCTTTTTCTGTCGGGCAACGCCAGCTTCTTTGCCTAGCCCGTGCACTGCTGAGATCATCCAAGGTTCGTCACATAACTTTCGCCCTTAAAAAATAGTCGCCAATGTGACAATTTTTTAGACATGATAAATTTGGCACGTCCACTGGGTCCTTATCTTAGGAGTAACCACCAGCAAAGTAGCGAACTTAAACATGTCGGTACCAAACTGCCAGTGACAAGCATGGTCCATCAACCTCACAATATCTACTAATGGGAAATATTTCGGTTCCAACGTAGATAAACAGCTTCGACAATGCAAAATTTTATAAAATATACAGCACTGAACATGGTTGTTCTGCTGTTGCATGCATACAGGTGTTGTGCTTGGATGAATGCACAGCAAATATAGATACACAAACAGCTTCGACGTTACAAGAGGTGATATCGAGTGAATGCCAAGGGACAACAGTCATCACGATTGCTCATCGAATTTCCACCGTGTTGAACATGGACAACATCCTTGTTCTCGAGAAAGGAACCCTGGTATACATTTGTTCTTCTGCACTCCTAATTATGATTTTGGTCAGTCTGGAAATTTTATTTATTCTGATGTTTTACGTGTAGGTTGAACAAGGAAATCCACAGGCTCTTCTGCAAGACGAGCACTCGAAATTTTCAGCCTTCACGAGGGCTTCATCGATGTAGCCTGTACGTGTAGAAACTGAGACTTTCAACATAGATTAACCGGGATTGGAAAAGCTGCTCTGATCTGCTCATTCTCCGATGGTTACCAGATTCTTCTTCCTCTTTCTGGTTTTGTATATAGACAGGATCCTGAACTAGAATATTGCAGTAGATGAGATGCTAAGACATTTTGTAATCTAAAGCTCTGGAAGCAGTTATATAAGCTATGTTTCAGCCAATAGACCCGGCAAAACTAACCCAAAAGGGCAATTCGATCTTTGGCCCGAACATGAAGAAAACCCAAACTTGTAACCGATCTGAAACGCAACCCGAACAGTGATCCAATTAGCATCTACACCCAAATGACAAAATCAAACCAAAGTCCAATTGGAAAGAACTTCACCTGGACCAACCCGAATAAAACTCACCCGAAGTCAACATATACTCGTACCGAAATTGGTTGACCCGATGGCAACTCAAACCGATCTTCAACCCACCTGAATCCGAACCGATTCACACGATTTTGAGGTCTAGCCATGAAGTCGAATTCCCTGCTAGTTTCTGGGCAAATGAGCTGCTTAGACCTATCGACATTATGGGGGTTGGTTCTATGGAAAGTTGAAGCCTTTTGAAAATTTGGGTAGAATTATTAGGTACTCTCGAGTCAGACTCAGACCCGATATGTGAATATATTTTTTTCTTTTTTTCAAAAAACAAGTAATAGTTGTAAAATCCTGACCATTAAGATACTACTCCTAAAACATCCCATATACCATATCTGCCTGGATTCTGTTCTTGGACCTCTTGGTGAATGGTGCACGCTAAACTTTGGTCCTCCTCTCGCCCCTGCGAACATCCTATTTTAAAAACTTAAAATTTACCACGAATTGGTGAAAGGACAATTTTTCATGAGTAAAAATTATAGGGTTGATTGATCATATTTATTATAATTAGATAGTTTATTACATACCTTTGTCTTGGCCTATAAAGCATGCGAAAATGTACCTTCAAAATTTTTAACAAGAGTTCCAACCAACACTGGTGACATATGTCAAAATCAGCATTAGTGACTATAACAATTACTAGTGATGTTTTTCTTTAATTAGTGAGATACAATATGTTAACTTATTATAAAAGATTACTGCTATTAGATAATTAGATTTGTGATTAAAAAGATACTTCATGAACTCTCTTATTCTCATTTTATTTGTTACCTAAATTTATACGTCAAACTTTGAAAATTTTGAGTATTAGTTTTTAACATATACAATGTTCTAGTATACAAAGTTATCATCATTAGATTCATTGTGAAAAACACTATCACATGATGACATGAGTATAATTATGTGATTTTTTTTTGACAATTAATGGGTGAAATTGTTAGTTAAAGGACATCGGAAACCGGTAACATTTAACAAGTGACAAATAAAATGGAAAGTAGGGAGTATATATAATTATACTACCTTGAGCATAATGTGGCCTAAAAGGACATGAAATAACTACTTATGTCACTAAGGTATTCTTTCTTTTAAGGTAGTTCATCCGCTGAAAACTCCTCAGCTAAACGTGTTTGGTTGGGAGTAGTATCAGGATGAGTGATATATTATTGGACATAAATATGTCGAAAGTTGATATCGTCATGCATTGTCCAAAACCAATACACTCAAAGTTAGTATTATTGATGTCCAAAAATTCAATAACAAATGTATAACTCTTAGTTTGTTGACATCTAAAAATTCGCTAGTGTGATTGGTTAAACAAAACAATATAATTAATAATAAATTTTGTTTGATGGAGAATACCAGTACTAGTTATTCGTCGTAAATTGTGAAATATGACTCAGAGGATGCACTTCCAAAATCGTGCAGAGAAATTCTTTTAGAGAGACAGAAAATAGAAAGTAATTCCGTTTACATCACCCTAAAACCATAGCATATCTGCATATTATCTTCAAATTTAGAAATTAATTCACACCTGATTAATTCCAAACATAGGATAATTATTTTGGTTTTCATAATTAAAATAATAATGATATATTTAGGAAAGTATCCTTTCAAATAAGGAAAATATAACCAACCCCCTCCCAGAAAAAAAAAATATATAATAAATTTCATGTTTCTTAATTCAGTATGAGGATTTCCCTATATAAAGGCTCTTGCATATTTCGTTTTCTTTGCTCAATCTCCTGCTCTATTTCTCTCTCTCACACACAGAGAAACAGTGAGAAAAAGAGGTCTAATTTTCTCTTTTGTTCTACTCTTTAATTTGTTGATTTTATTTTTCATAATATATGTATTAATGTTACATATAATTATGCAGGTTGGGCGATATCATATACAATGAAGATTGAGCAGAGAAACAATTTCGTGTTATTTCTAACATCCATTCTTTTATTTGGAGGTTTGTTTCGAGTATACTCAATCAAATTAAGTGTATATTGTTTTGATAGTTATCATTGTACATATACTTTTAATGTTTTATTCCAGCACATGTTCAAATTAATTAGTGCAGTTACAAATATAATTAAGATATAAACGGTAATTTTTCTACAAGCATCATGCACATAAGTGTAACGTGCTTAAATAAAGTGGTAACATATGTACATGGAATACATCCATAGCTTGCATCTGTATGTGTGAAAATGACCCCTCTCTGTTTGGGCTTTATTTCTCTACATCAACTACCTAAAATTACCATGTGTTATAAATCAATTTTTAGGCGAATTAGAGAGCGTTTGATAGAAATTTTAGAGAAAAAATTTCTTACATGGAGAAAATAAGGTTTGTTATGATTTACTTATATCAATAATAACTGGAGCTAAATATATAATATATTATGGAGGGCTAGCTAAATGTTGATTATATTTATAATAAGTTAAAAGGAAGTAAAGAATATCTCAGTAATTCAATACTCAGTGGAAATTGAAAACCATGGCTTCTTTAGCATTATGTGTTAAGTAGCGATTGATATAAGACACATCCTACAACTTTTTAATTCATGATAAAGTTTGATGTTTTCATAAAACTTCTTGTAAAATATTTCAATTATTTTAACATAAATTGAGTTATCCAATTGATGGAATTTGTAATGGAGTTGGTATATTGAAGAAGTTCAGGAGCCTTAACATTTATGTTTCCTTTCTTCATCTCTGGTTCTATCATGAAGTATTCTTCCTTCTCTAAACCTTTCAAAATTCAAATTGTTAACCTCTACTCCTATGCTCTCCCATATGAGTTATGCATGGCAATTCTTCTTCTCTCTTTTCCTGAGGGTTTTATCAAAAATAAAAAATAATAATTTTTATCAAAAATAATTTTGTTATTTTTGATAAAAATCCTATTAGTTAGAAATGGTATGGTTGATAGGTCACATAAAGAAAAGATTTACCATTTTACCCTCTACTCTCCCTAAGCTCCATTGGCGGATTTGGCCCTAAGCCAAGGGTGGCCACGGCCATTGACAACTCGAAAAAACATAATAATTCAGTATAATTTAGGATAAAAATTATGAATTTTTTGTATTTCAGATGAATATAATAATATATTGGTCAGCCCAAATCAGAACGTTAGGCCCCACTTGATGAAACACTTAGACCAAATGCAATAGGAGGAACACCACATTGGAACATGTGCCAAATTCCCAAGTTCTAGTGCAATAGGGAATAAAAATCTGAGAATGCAAAATTGGGAACACTCCATAGTTCCTGGAACTTCACTATTAATTTCTTTTTCAACAAATTAAAAGGTAACATGTGGCATTAATATAGGTAAAAGGAAAAAAGTAAACTGGTCAAATAAATATTTTATAGTAAAGTGTAGGAATGAGTTCCTATTAATACCACATAAAATACCACTAATTTCATTCCAAAAACAGGATCACCATTGTATTTACTCTTATAGGCCTATAGTGTGAATGAATGAGTCACCATAAAAGCCAAGCTATGAACATAAAATAAAATAAAAAGGAAATCAACCAAACAAACCACAGCTCATGGATCTGGACTGTTAGATAGGAACAAGTAGTATGTTTTCAGCCATTGATTAGACCTACATATTGTTAGCTAGATTTCTCCTTCACATATGTTCCCTTCAGATAAGGGCTTTTGCCCTTTGGAGAATGAAAATAATTGCATATAAATCATTGTCTTCTTTCACTCTACCAATGATTAGTGATTTTCTGCAATTTTCAAATCTTTAAATTGCTGAAATCGCCATTCCAAACTTGAAACAATTTATTGCTCCTACCAAGCTAGCCAAGGTGATGTTGAATACCTCCTCTTTTCTTTTTTCTTTTTTCTTTTTTCTTTTTTCTTTTTTTCCCTAATAGATCTTATCATTGCCTAATTATTTTATTAATTAGGAAGTAGTTGGATGACAAAACCAAAAAAAATGCATGAATTGTAACAATGAAGGCTCATACTCTTTTCATTTTCTCCTTGTTTTTTGGCATTGCAGGGTTTCTTGCTGATGCCTTACAGTATGATTACACTGTTGTCACTGAAGTAAGCTTTATATTCATCTGTTCTCCTAATTTTCGTAAATTGAAGTCTATCTATTAGCGTTTAACATACATTCATGGGGTGTGCGGTCTTGGGAAAGTTGGTCAACTTTGACAAACTTTCTTATGTATAGGAAAGTTTTGATGTGGGGTCCATTATTTCGCTCACAACCTCATAGTGCGTTTGGTTGTTTCCCAGGAAAATATTTTTTAGGAAACTTTTTCCTGTGAAAGTTTTTCCTAGGAAAGTTTTAGCTAAGAAAAATATTTCACGGTGTTTGGTTAACATGGTAAAGTTTGTAGGAAAGTTTATTTGAAAATGTCCAAACTATCCCTATATATTAATGGGAACCCTATATTAATTTATAAAATATATTTTTAGGGGCATTTTGGGAAGTTGAGTTATAAAAAGTTTTCCTTTCCCATGGGAAAGAAACTTTCCCACACCTCGGGAAAGTTTTCACCATGATCAATGGGGCAATTGTGGGCTCTAGTTAAAAAATTTTCCAACCTATTTTTACTCCCAAACATGGGAAAGTTAGTCAACTTTGGGAAAGTTGACTAACGTTCCTAGGAAAGTCATGCAACCAAACACACCTTAATAAAAAGTTTCCCAAGGGAGAGTCTTTCCCGGGAAACTACCAAACGCACCATCAGAATAAGTCACACTTTCCTATATATGATGAAAAAGGAAGCTGATTAGAATTTTCTTTGTTTTTACAGTGTGTGGAGGACCCTCTGAAACCTCAGTACAATGGAGGAATCATAGTGAACCCAGAAGTAAATGAAGGGTTAAGAGGGTGGACAACTCATGGAGGAGTGAAAATTGAGGCAAGAACATCACATAAGGGAAACAAATTCATTGTGGCTCATAGTAGAAAACACCCTTACAGCAGTGTATCCCAGAAGCTCTTCTTACATTCTGACAGACATTACACATTTTCTGGTATGCATATATGTCTTCGACCGTCGTCTGTATTTTCAACTGAAATCCATCTTCTTATATTTGTTGATTTTTGTGGTTGTTGGTGTTATTGAAGCTTGGATTCAAGTTGCTGGGAAGGAAAATGTCCCGGTCAGTGCGAATTTCAAGACGTCGGATGGGTTCAAACCAGCTGGTACAGTCATTGCTCATGCAGGATGTTGGTCCATGCTTAAGGGTGGCCTCACTGTGGACTTTGCTTCTGGCCCTGCTGAAATCTATTTCCAGGTAGTGTATTGCATCTATCTATTTGGTGGGCCTCTTGGGATCAGTCTCGGGCTATTTACATCTGGATCTACCTAGACCCATGTAGGTGGGACCCATACTGGGTTCTGACAATAGAAAGTTGAAAAATATTGTGCTGAAACTCAGTCAAATCAGTCATTGTTAAAATACGGACGAAAATCTGTGACCATAACCAATTTTTCTACGCCAGATTGAAACGAGTATTCGGATTGGACAGTTTTTTGACAATCCTAATTGTGCATTGTCATTGGATTGCATGTGTTAGAACATCTGATAAGGTTGATGTAAGGACCTGTATTGGAGGTTGTTGTACTTGTTACTTGTTAGTATAAATTTTGGTAACCCCATTTGCCTCACATTTCTATTTGCTCTTTGCAGACCAATGACACATCTGTCGATATATGGGTCGACAGTGTTTCTCTACAACCCTTTACCAATGAAGAATGGAGATCTCATCAAGATGAAAGCATTGAAAAAGTAGTCACTCTAAACTCTGCTAATCAATCACACAACTCATGCTTAATTTTCACAATTAATGTTAACAAAATTCCTCAATCTTCCCCCACTCAGGTAAAGAAGTCAAAGGTACGACTCCAAGTCCTAGATGCCACAGGGAGCCCTTTGCGAAACACAAACATCTCCGTCGTCCAAACCAATGGAGACTTCCCAATCGGGGCGGCCATGAACCAAAACATCCTGCAAAACACGGGCTACCAACAATGGTTCCTCCCGCGGTTCAAAGTGACCACATTTGAGAACGAGATGAAGTGGTACAGCACAGAGAAGTCCCAGGGTTCCGAGGACTACTCTGTGCCTGATGCCATGCTGGCCTTAGCTGACCAGCATGGCATCAGAGTTCGCGGCCACAACATCTTTTGGGAGGACCCACACTACCAACCGAGTTGGGTCCCCAACCTCTCCACTGACGCCCTCAAAGAGGCCACAAACAAGAGGCTCAACTCGGTCGTGTCCAAGTACAAGGGGAAGGTCATTGCATGGGATGTTGACAATGAAAACTTGCACTTCAACTTCTTCACAAGCAAGTTAGGGGAGGGTGTTTCGGGAAGCTTTTTTCAGAGCACTCATGGCATCGATTCGGGAACTACATTGTTCTTGAATGACTTCAACACCATTGAGGACAGCAGGGATCAAGCCGTGTCTCCTGACAAATACTTGCAGAAAGTGGAAGAGATAAAGAAAGCACTTGGAGGGGGTGCCAATATTGCCATTGGAGTTGAGGGGCATTTCAGTGGTGCGAATGTAGCTTACATGAGATCAGCCCTTGACAAGCTTGCTTCTGCTAAAGTACCCATTTGGATCACTGAACTTGATGTTTCTTCAGGGCCTAACCAGGTATATATACATTCCCCCTCTTCTACAATACTTGTCACTTGAACTAACTTCTTTAGTAATGACGTGTTTTTGGGTCATTTTTGTCGAAAAACAGGCATCAGACTTGGAGGCGATACTAAGAGAAGCACATTCACACCCAGGAATACAAGGGATAGTGATATGGGCAGCATGGCAACCCCAAGGGTGCTACAGAATGTGTCTGACAGACAACAACTTCAAGAACCTACCAACAGGAGACGTCGTCGACAAGCTTTTCAAAGAGTGGGGCATAAGCAAAGCAGTGGAAACAACCACAGATGATGAAGGCTTCTTCAATGCCACACTCTACCATGGTGACTATCAACTTAAGGTTTCGCAGCAACCAAACACATTGGAAGACGAAGAAGGAGGATCGTCGGTGTTTGTCTCCAAGAGCTTTAGAGTGGACAACCATGGGTCCGAGAAGGTTATTAGGATTGATTCTTCTTCATAACTTTGCTAAAACTAAAGCACGACCATTTCTACGCATATTCATACTTTTGGGGGGATTTTTTTTTTTCTTCTTTTGATCATTTTTTCTTCAATCAAATTGAATAAAACTTGATTGGTCCATCATGGCCATATTGATGATCGTCAAAGTTCGTCTTCATATATATATATTGATCTTCAAATTATACGTAATCAAACTCCCTCCTCCCGTCATTCCCATTTTCTTTATCACTTTTATCGGTCATATTTATAGAACCAGAATGGATGGTTTTGTGTCTATTACCCCTGGAAATTCTTGCTCCCATTGAACCATTTGTATCTATATGCATCAGGATCCCGATTCATGAATCTCTCGGTTCCAGAAAGAGTGTATGCGGGTTGTTTATAGGTTGGATTCAACCAGCTGTACTCAGAGCGTGGAGGTTCGAGTCCTCTTCAAGGCATAATATTGAGAATGCTCATTGAATACGTCACCTTTTTAACATATATATTAGAGCTAGTAAAATTTTGTCCAACCCAAATTATCTTAATTGTCCGACCCGGAAAAATCAGGTATGGACATAGGTTTTTTGTCCGAATTTTGATATTGACTGAATATTCGGACATAAAATTTCTTTTTTTTTTCTATTGTCCGAATCTGATTTTAACTTCATCCGAATTATCTGACCCAGTTCAACTCGACATAAAACCGGATCCGAACATGAATTTCTCGTCCGAATTTTGGCATTGTTCAAATTTTTCCGACCCAAATTTACCCGGACCCGAATTTTTGCCAACGCTACATATATATCTATCAATTGTATGAAGGTAATATCATTTAGGCTCCGTTCTTTTATACGATACCGCACCACATTCTTTAATTTTTACTACATTTTACCACACCACATCACAATCATCACCATTATATTTCTTTATTTTTCTCTCTCCTCATTTTTCTTCTATATTTTCACATTTTCACTCTTCACCTTCCACAATTCTCACCGCAACTCACTACACTTCACGACACTTTTTCAAATTTCACCGCACTGCACTATTACCATACCACACCAACCATATGAAAGAACGGAGCCTTACTGGCTATATAAACTGTAAAGGCATTGAGTTGATAAGTCTATTGTCATTTGTCACATAAGTCTTAGTTTTTTTTATTTTACCACCAAATTTTTAAATTTGTCAAGTTTAACATCTAACTTTCAAAATTTGTAAAATATATCACAAGGAAGGGAAGGGGTGGAGCAAACTCAAAACATTTTATTGAAATTTTATATCATTCATATTTCATCACTCCCTAACCTCTCTTCTAATTCCAAATTATTCAACTTTGTTTCTTCTTCCTTCTTGACTTTGCAAAGTAGTCCCTAAATCTAGGCTTTTTGGACCTCTTTGAACCTCTTTGTTCGGTCGACAGTCTTGATACTAGGAATGACAACGGGACGTGGAATCCCCGAGCCCGCTGGGGCCTTGCCCCACTCTAGGAAAAAATTCTCACTCCCATTGGGGATGGGGACGGGGACGAGGACGATTTTTCAAAATCCGTTCGGGGACGGGGCGGGGATAGGGACAAAATTTTCCCCATCCCCGTCCCCAATTTCCCCGTCCCCGTCCCCGAATCCCCGTCCCCGAAAATTTTTAAATTACCGAATAACCTTTATTCTAATTCAATATATATTAATAGCAAGGATAAAGTAGTAATTTTTGAACTATATCTGTATTTATGTTATTTAATTGTTTTTTAGTTTACTTTATGCTTGTCATTAAACTTGAGGAGGATGTATGCTACTCTGATTCACACTTGAGGAGGATGTAATATTGTATTTTTTTCCGAATAACACTTGTTGTATTATTGTTTGATTTTGATGTATTATTGCTTGAACAAGTTAAATACATTGTATTTCGAACATATTAAAAATTGGGTCCGATTAAAATTTGCTTAGATTTTGGAAAGCTTTAAAAAATCCCCATTGGGGATGGGGAATCCGCGGAGATGAGGATGGGGCAAGAATTATTCACCAAAGCGGGGATGGGGATGGGGATATACTACCCCATCCTCGATCCGCCCCGTTGCCATCCCTACTTGACACATGGCAGCGGATCTCTATCTAGATGTGTCTTCTCAAGTATGCTAGGAAAGGGAAGGAAGAAGTTGTGTGTGGAATATAAAAAAGGACCATGATAACCATTTTGACTCAAGATGGTTCTTAACTATCTTGAGTTATTCATATTTTACATTTTTGTAACTTTTATTAATATTTTCTTTAATAATTATATATATATTTATCAATTATAATAATATAAAACTTATTAGGTAGGTGAAAAAATATAATAATAGCATAATTTTATCAATCATAGTAGAAAATCCACATTTTATACATAGTTTTATATTTACGAAATAAACATAAATAAATAATTATTTTTAACTTGTTTATAAGTTGTAGTAACCTTGAAAATGATGAAACATACCTTTAGAATGATTTAAATACACTTACATTTCACTCTATTAGTGATTTTGAAGAAATGCAAGATGGTTAAGAGCCATCTTGTGTCAAGATGTTTATCATTTTCGTATAAAAAATGAGACGTGACACTTAGGTTTTATTTTTCTTCTTTCCTCTCTTTCTTCGATTATTAATTAACTTGCTATAACCAGTTATAATCTCTCCCGTAAGAAAGTGATATTCCTTTTAATGCAACTTAGTGAAAGTGATAGAGATGGAATTAGTGATATACATAAATTAAAGGAAGAAAAATAACACATAGTTTTTATGTGGAAACCCAATGCGGAAAAAAAACCATGGATGGCGACGAGCACGACAAATTCACTAGTGAATAATAGGGAGAGATACGACGTGGTCTCACAGGACCGAAACTGAAAAATGCAATTCTCAGTTACAACTCCCAACCTCATGAATATAGTGAATTTAGGTGGGATGAATTAATTTGTATTACATAAATTAATTATAATCTCCATACTTAATTTATTTATTCTCAATTAGATGATTGAATGAATAGATGGACGAATGATGGCTGGAATTGATGGGCAAATTGTGTTTTACATTGATGTTGCATGATATTCTTTTTATAGGCAAAGAAATTAAGATATCATCATCATCATCAAGCTCCACCAATTTTGAAAAACTTGCTTCATTGGCTCCCTTTGTCAACTATCTTAAATTAACCACCATTTTTTTTTGAAAAAAAATAGCATGTGATACATTAGAGCACTACCAGCAACGTGTGAAGGAGGGGTGGATGCTGATGTGGCGAGGGAGTAGAGATTTGGCAGCAGCATGTGAGTTGGTTAGAGAGGGAGTCACAGGTGAGTATACTTGTGCACCGAGGAAGTTGGGGTGGGAGGGAAGTGGGAAATTATTGCTTTTCCTTTTAATTTTCAAGGCAAAAATATTATTGGTACTAGCTAAAAATAAAGGTAAACAAAAAATAGACCTTTAATGAAAATGGTAGGGATCCACTATTATTCCCTCTATTTTTCACACTTTGGTGTGGGAAACTCCTAAATTACAAAAATGAAAATAGTGGGGTTCCACTATCACTCTCTTTATTTTCCACTCTTTGGTGGGAATGCTCTTACGGGCATCAAGACTTTTGGGGCACAATTAACATCTACTTATATCATATTCGATAAATTTTTTTTAAAATTATGAGTTATATTTGACTTGTTTTGAATTTCAAGGACAATAGTGAAAATACTTTACATTATTTTTTTTATGTAAAGCATAATTATATTACTAATGAAATACTTGACACAATCATTCAACACCAGATTATTAACAATATCTAATCCCTCCTCATTCCAACACCTACGGCCTAACTCGTAAGGTTTATTTAACTCTGTGTAAAAATGGTTTACTTTTCTTACTTCATTAAAAATTAAAAAAAAAAAACAAGACAAGAAAAACTTAAACAAGAAGAGGCGACTGTAAAATAAGGCAGAGTTAAAAAAAAAAAAGAAAAACAAAACGCAGTTATCCTAATTCCTACTACAAAACAATCTTCAGTAACCCGGACTCGAGTCCGATAGCACCATAAACGCAGAGACTCCATTTCTCCAATTCTCTCAAATTCTAGGGTTTTACTTAGGGTTCGTCATCCTCCTTCCATCACTCAGACCTCGAATCTGAAGCTTCAACCATGGCGCGTAACGAAGAGAAAGCTCAATCGATGCTGAATCGTTTCATCACGATGAAGCAAGAAGAGAAGAAGAAGCCCAAGGAGCGCCGCCCTTTCCTCGCCTCCGAGTGCCGCGACCTCGCCGAGGCCGACAAATGGCGCCAGCAAATCATGCGAGAAATCGGCCGGAAAGTCGCCGAGATTCAGAACGAAGGTCTCGGCGAACACCGCCTCCGAGATCTCAACGACGAAATCAACAAACTAATCCGAGAGAAGACCCATTGGGAGCGTCGAATCGTCGAGCTTGGAGGCCCTAATTACACCAAACAGTCCGCGAAAATGACGGATTTGGAGGGGAACATCGTCGACGTACCAAACCCTAGTGGGCGTGGTCCGGGGTATAGGTACTTCGGAGCGGCGAAGAAGCTTCCGGGGGTTCGGGAGTTGTTCGAGAAGCCGCCGGAGCTTAGGAAGAGGAGGACGAGGTATGATATATACAAGCGGATTGATGCGAGTTACTACGGTTACAGAGATGAAGAAGATGGGGTTTTGGTCAAATTGGAGGCTCCTGCGGAGGAGAAGATGCGTGCGGAGGCGGTGGCGGAGTGGAATTTGATGGAGGAGATTAAGAGGGAGGCGAGGAAGGCCGTGAAGAGCGGTGAAGTGGCGAGTGTCGGGCCGGTTGTCGATGTGAAGGGGATTTTGTTTGAGGAGGAAGAGGAGGTTGTGGAGGAAGAGAGGAGGAAACAGAGGGAGATGGAAGAGGAGGAGGAATCCAGGAGGAAGGAGTTTGTTGTTCATGTTCCGTTGCCCGATGAGAAGGAGATTGAGAGGATGGTGGTTGAGAAGAAGAAGATGGAGTTGTTGAGTAAGTATACTAGTGAGAATTTGCTCGAGGAGCAGATCGAGGCCAAGGAGATGTTGAATATTCAGAGGTAGAATTAGAGGCTGCTGGCTGGGAATTTCACGTCTTTGTAGATTGTAAGTACTTTGATCGTCCTAGATATTTTGAGTTTCCGTTGGTTATTATTGTTTTTATTGGTGTTTGCGATATGAAGTAGTTTCAATTCCTTTGTCTTGGCTGATTTTAGTTGATGGTTAATGCATTCTGGATGAGTTACTGGCTTTTTGCTAGGTTGCTGTATCTATTTGATTGGGATAACAGAGGTTGGTTGATCACTTATTGCTGTGATGTTATGTTGTATGAGGTTTTTTGCTCTTTATTCAGTGTGTTTGCAACTTTGTACCATGTGGGTGTGGCTGTCTGTGCTGGGTAATGTGTTGCCTGTTCTAGGTTGGTCACTGCAGATAATAACACTTGTCTGAGTACACCTTTGTATGAATCAAACCCCACAAACTGCAGCATAATCAATTGCTGTAGAGTTTATGTAAATATGAGATGTCATTTATATGAGGGATTATTAGTTAATAGTTAGTCCAGGATCTATCTGCCGAGGTACACCTAAACCTTTTTTTTGGAGGCGTACAATGAAATATGGGAGTTTAGGGGAAAAAATCAAAAGAAAAAGAACATATGCATTGGGTGTACCTACCAAATAGACCCGAGACTTGTAATTGACCCATTTTCTATAGGTAGTGTGAATTTTGCTACGCATAGTCTCATATGCTTCAAATTCACATTGATCGCTTCCTTAGCACCGTAGATCTCAACTCCACTCCTGGACCCTGTGTTCCTCTTTTCATGTCTATTGCATAATTCGACGGCCACATCATAGAGAAAGGTGAACCTTCCATGAATCAATTAGAGTTTTGTATTTGCCACCCAGCCATCATAGGGTATTTAAGCATACCTGTGATGGTGCTATAAAGCCAGAAACCCAACCATAATTCACTGATTGTTTCTGCAACAACACCACCCTTGATCATTATGTCGAAAAGTCAGCCGTAAGCAATTTGGCGTCCGTTTTCTCGATGTTAAAAGTCCAGATGTGGCAATCAGCTATGGTCAGTTCTACCATGTCTAGGTACTCTTAACTTGGTACAAGTCAAATACATAACTAACCCGAGAAATGGCCTAGTTTGCCAACACCACTTGAAGGCATCGAGAAAGATATCGAAATAGACCAGGTGATATAAACATACTGCTTCTGAAGGGTAGTTGACACTTGACAGGACTGTGGAGAGGTGCCCATGGAAATACTTTATCACAGAAAGGCCCATGTAAAGAGAAAATCCTAGTATGAACTTTGCTCAGAAACTGTTGAGGCTGCAGAATTGCAGCAAGTCTTGGCCTGCTGAAGCTGCATAGACTCAAACAAATAGATTAGCTAGTGCCCGGTGCAATCTTAGTATATCCTCCTCCCTTTTCAAGGACAAGAAAACTTAAAGGCGGATTCAGAAAATATTTGCATGAATTTACAATTGAAGAGCATACGACTATACGAGGATAGCAAAGAAAGATAGCTTTATGAATGTGATTGTTACATACTGACATATGCAAAGAGCAAACAGTAAATTGCTGCAGAAAAGGCTGGTAGTGAAGCAAGGACTGCCCCAATTCCCCTGTTTGCGTTAAAAGTATACGATGGATCAGAGGCATATAGTTAACATGCAAAGAAGATGAAAACCCAAGTTAATTAGAAAGCCTCTAAGAAGATATTGGAGCCTGCGTAGAATGAAAATGAAAAGCACGAGCAAGCTGAAAATTGGGCAACCTGACAACTTCCAATTTGACTAACATACTAACGACCTGTCAAGATAAGCAGATTCATTCTTTTGAAGCATAGAACATTAAGTCGGATAAATATTCAGTAGTGTTTAAAACATTAAATTGATACAGTAGGACCACAAAGTGCACCAACTGTGCCAGACACAAAATTACTGACACCCTGCAAAAGATAAATGGACTTGTAGTCAACTTACAGCAGCAATAGTAGCAACCATTTATAATGTTAACATTTAAGATGGCTCAATCAAAAACTAACCTATGAAAAAATGCCAAAAGCTCCACGCGATCTGCTACTGAAGTTGCAAATCTTGCCTCATAAATTAATTAGCTTGTACACTACATAACAGTCAGGCACATATTTGGTTCTGTTTGAGCTCTCTGCCTTCTGTGGAGCTAGTGCAGCTACTAGTATGTAGAGTTTGTGGTGGAGATTGAACTGAACAAAGAAAACCAGAAAATGTCCTTAATTATTAGGAATGTAGAATAACAACAAAAAATGGTTCAAACATGTCACATCTAGTCAGCGCATTCCACAAGAGGCAGTGTGTATGTGACCTGAGCAGCGAGTGCATCGTCTGGATGTACTGTAATTGTAACTGTGAAACAATTTTTTTAAAAAAAGGAAGCTAGAGTGAAAGGTCTCTAATGATGAAGAAGGGAAGCCTTGGTGGAAGCCTGAAAGGGGGTTGTTTGTGATCCCAATTATTAATGAAACATCACTAATGATCTTTTTTATCTTTAATCTTGCTCTTCTATAAGCATTAATTGTTAATACGGATTCATTCCATGTGTGAGTAATAGTTTATACCTTATACATATGTTTCTTGGGCCTTAAGCCTCTTGTGCATATTGTAGCTCTATCCTCTCATATAAGTAAAGGCCTAGCCACCCGGGATTAGGGTAGACACCTTAGTCATTGTAGCGTGAGCTTCACTGGCAGCATTATCAACTGACAGAATTGTGACTGATACATCAGTGAGGAGCATGGGAGGCTTACTTGTCACTAAGATCTTGTAATCTTTTCACTAATGTTTATGGTACTCTACCGGGATGCGATTCACACAAAATTTACTAAGTGATTCTTTGGACCTGTGTGAGTGTGGTTATTAATATCTTCCTGTTTCGCAGATGTAGTGGGCCGTCATTGCACAAAAGTTCAAGGAGAGAATGTAGTCGCTGTTAATTCTTGGAGTGGCTGCTTCAAATGATATCATGAAGACTTGATTGGTAGCTCCAGTGTATCAGAAGGGGAAGGGGGGGGGGGGGGGGGTTGGAGAACCTTCATATGGGGGAAAAATGCTTTACTCTGTTGTTGCTTTGTGAACTTCAGGAGATACATATGTGAAGTGTAGGGTTTAGTTTAGCAACTTCTCAAGGCCTTTATATTGAAAGCATTCCTCAGAGGAGTTGAGCATGTCTAACACTCCAGCCTGCCAGGTTTTGTTTACATATTGTGCACGATGAACAGATGAATCGGTAGCATACTTTTCGGTCCAGCTGTCAGATGAGATGTCTGTTTTGTATGGAAATGAAGCATCTGAACTGGGAATGATGTTCTTGGAGCAACACCTTTTCTGCTTCTCTCCCTGAGCTGTATGTATTCGGTTGTTTACTCATTTGTGGCGATTCTCTTTATGCCCTTTTTTTGTTGTCTTTTAACCACCTCGGGTCTTTTAGCTCTTTTGTTGATTGATGTCGGATAGAAATTTTTGCAGCAGGCAATTTTCTATGAGCTGTGTTGAGATTTTCCGATTGGAAAAACTTTGTAGCAAGCGGAAAATTAACACTGATGGATGAAACGTTGGTTTGCATTGTTGATCAAACTCGAAGATTGTTTAATTATTTAGATCAATTGATTGCCAGGGATTGGCCTAACTGGTGCGATATTTGTTCTTTTGTAACTGAGGTTTTGGCAAAATGGATCTAAATATCATGTGAGCTAAAAAAAGCTACAAAATGGGAGATTTCACCCGATTCACGAAAATCCAGCTGGATTTGGATTTGGTCAATGGATTCATATGCTTCTCCACATCTCTAAACCCTTTGGCATAAATTTTCTGTGGTTGGAAGAGCGTTGTATGATGCTCTCAAGTATCAACCCAAAGTTTTTGAGTGTAGGGTAAGCTATGACATCCCAAAGGTTGTATCTCTTGTGTGTGAGGTCTCTCCATATACTATTCTATTCTCTCATCACTTTGAGCCAATTCAAGAGCAATTTTGTAGCCTATTGTCCATCACCATCAGGAGACAAAAACCATATCATGTAATTCCTATTCAGTCTAATCTCCCAAATGTATACTAAGAATCTCCCTTGTTTTCTTGGGGAAAAGATTCTCGGTTTATGAGATCAATCTGTCAGCTTCCACTTTTAGAATCTGCCATATTAGCTGCAATTGCATTTCACCCAATTCAGTTCTTCCATCTCTTTACACACTGAAGATGGGAGCTCGACACATTGAGTTACATACATTGGGCTTGCTTCATGCTTTAACAATATGCTTTATTAGCACTTCACCACCAATCCTTGAAAGAAGTGTTCCTTTTCAACCCTTTATCTTTTTTCTATTGAAAAACAAACTTCTTTGACCGCCAAATGGAAAATATTTATCTAACACAGTCAACCGCTAATTATAATCTACCAATATTAATAAATATTATAAATTATTTATTATAAATCAATATTAATGAATTTTATATTATCAAAAATAATTAACTAATTATTGTACATATGAAAAAAAACAAGTTAACATTGTTAAAAATAAAATAATGATGTAGGAAGTTTGTCATTATGAGAAAAAATAAATTGCCCCAAAAGTTTAAACATAATGATAGTCTTGTAGAAGGACAAATCTAATAGAGGATTGAACATTAGCCATTTACCTATAAAATATTGTCCAACATCTTTTAATAATTACTGTATTAAACCTATATCAAAAGTACTAAATTACCTTTATTTTTAATAAATTAATTAAAAAGAACTAATCAACAAAAAAATTTTAAAAATTTTATTTTAAATTTAAAATTGAGAATATTATTGACATCTCTTTATTAAAAAAGCTTTGTTAATCTTTAAGATTTCATAAATTTTGTGACAAATTAATTTAGGGAGTATTTGGTGGGAATCTTAGGAAAAACTTTTTGGTGAAATTTTTTTATAGGAAGTTCTCATAGGAAAGATTTCTTCGGGAAAATTTTTCCTTAACCTCCCAAGGCAAACTTTTTAAAAAATATAGAAAATGATGAACCCTGAATGACACCGTTCTTTTGTGCGTTAACGCAACTAACCGCAATGCAAATTATCGCAACCTATCGCAATCTACTGCATCATACCGCAAATTACCATTACCTTTTTACTATTTCCACCACAGCTTATCACAATCTACCGCAACTAACCGAAACACAACGCACAGAAGAACGGTCTCTCAACATCAACCGACATTCAGATATAAAAAAAAAAAATCAACATGGAAAAACTGAAAATTTCAGGGATTTTGAGCAGCCAATCGCACCATAAACAAATACTTAATTTTGGAGGGGGAAGAGGCAAGATTGGAATAATTACTTTAAGCATGCCAAATGGCAGGTAGTGGCAGCAGGCCAGTAGCCAGCTTATCAACAGCTGCCCAGCCCCTTCCGGGTGAAAACAGTCAAGCGAACCAGCGACCAACGCAGAGGTCCAAAGCCATGGTGAATTGGTGATGGAGCCAACAACAACCCAAACCCTTTTTCCGACTTCCTATCTTTGATCCTGCCCTACTCCATTGAGTCAACCACCCTTTCAAATTTTGTACCACCTTCTTTGAAATTTTCCCCACTTTCTCCTTGTCTTCTGATTCTTCTCTCTCCCCATTTACACATATTCATATTGGGCAAATCTAACAACACGAAGAGTTTGATATTTGAATCGCTGTTTTCGAATTCGTGATTGCCCGTTGCCCTGCACCCAATTCTGGAGCGGCGGGCTCAAATTTCTAATTCTATAGGTGGGTTCTTCGTCTTTCTCCCGGAACGTCATTCTTTTGATCTATGCTGATGATTTTTTTGGTTTTGAATTCTGGGTTTGTCTTCAATTTTTCTGGGTAGCAAATTTAACCCCTTTGCTTGGGATTCAATTGGGTTTATTGCTTGCTGTTTATTGGTAATTTGTTTGGTTTATGGAGTTTCAGGAATGGGTGAAAATCAGGGCGATAATGAGGCTTTACATGCACGAATTCGGGAGCTCGAGCAAGGTACGTTATTGCTTAACTTCGAATTTCGTTTGGCTTGTATTTTGATGTAGCTGGGGTGAGTAAAGTTGCTTACTTTGTGGAGGGCATTCAGATTTTACAAAACTCTAGAATTAAATGTATAGCCTTCCCTATGTTCAACTGACTGTCTTAATGCATCTGGTATTGGAGAATTATTATCATGAATATTGAAATAGAATTTGTTTGAAGGTGGCAGTTCAGTACTTTTTTTTTTTTTTTTTTGACAGCGGCAGTTCAGTACTTAATCAGAGGCTCTTCAAGTTCTCTATACCTGTAAACTTGTTGTATGCCATGGGCTTACTTTGTGTCTGCGTGTTGCCGCCCCGGGGGTGGGGGGTTCGCTATGAAATCACTATGATCATTCAATATAGTTGCCCAAGACACCTCCTTGGCTTATTCTAGCATATGTGCTTGCATATTTGGGCCATGATGTTGCTGTCAGTGCCGCAAAGATGCACCTTTAGTTTGAAAAAGCTCAAGGCGCACAAAAGTGCAGAGTCCTGGAGCCCTAGGTGTGGTCTTTTGGATGCGAGGCGCACTTAGACTAATGCTCAAAATCATTCCGAAACTATAAATTTTTTGAAAATAAGTTAGATATGACATCAAAGAAGTAATGGGACTTTATTGTAGCCATGAAAAATAGCACACACTTTGCATTCTTTTGGACTAGGGCTCTAGGAGGGAACAGAGAGGAATAAAAGAGAGAAAGAGAGAAATAGAGAGGAATGAAGATTGAAATATCATAAAACAGAGAAAAATCATGAAATATAAGAGGGGTTGATGTAATTGCAAGACAAGTTTTTGACCTTGTTTTAAAGTACCAAAAAGCGTGGGCTTTCCCTATCGAGGCACAACAGTTTGGGCTTTTCAGAGCCTCAGGCGTGGTTTTTTAAACTCATCTTCACCTACTTTGGCAAACATGTTTCACATCTCGACGTGCTTTTATGTTTCAAATGTCTGTCACACTACCATTCTTCAATCTTTTTACTTTTCATTTGGTAGAGCGCGGCGAGCTTCACAAAGACATAGAGCAATTATGCATGCAGCAAGCTGGCTCCAGTTATATTGCTGTTGCCACCCAGATGCATTTTCGAAGGTACAAAGACTTATAACTAAAGGGAGCTATGGCCCTATGGCCCTATGGGGTTTTGGTGTGGGCTTGTGGATCACCTTTCAGTGATGCCTTTTGATCTATTAGGATAGCTGGCTTGGAGCAGGAGATTGAGAACTTGAGGAAGAAGTTGGCTGCATCTACCAAAGAGAATTCAATTCTCAAAGAAGAGCTTTCAGAGGCTAAGAGGATTAAAGTGAGTTCACACCTCTACTTCTACTCCTTGATGTTAGTCTGACACTGATTATGCCTTTTGTGATGTGTTTGGTTTTTCTATTTTCAGACACATCTGGATCAATTGCTCAAAGAGGAGGTCCAAAAGGTCTCTCTCTCCCTCTCTCTCTCTCGTGGGTGCGCGCGCACACACACAATTTCAATCGACCCGCATACGTTTTGGCATTTTTCATTGGTTACTAGCTTAGTCTTTGTTCTTCAGTTTGGAATCAAATTCGAAAACTCTATGAAATTTTCTACATCATGGAAAAATTATCATCTCGTACGGTAGTCTATATATGTTTATATCATTTTGGATGGTGTTCACTAGAATATCTTGATTATGTTGTCTAGGAAAGGAATAGGTAGTTCTTCTAAATGCAGGATATAGATACACATCAATAGCATCTTTTTAGTTCGTGTGATGCACTTACACTTGCTTCTAGGAAAGGAAAATAAGTCTGAGAGATCAACTAAACTTCAACTGAATGAATTGCTCGCATCATATCTATTTGTTAGTTTCATTAGTAGGAAAATAGGCTATAAAGGAAGAAACTCTGCACTTTATGATTTATTGTGGAGGTGACAGCATATATTGTGATTGTTGCTTAGCTCTAATATCTTGTGCTATTGTGGCAGAACACAGAAGTTGTTAAGCAACTTGAATATTTGCGTGGTGCTATTGCCAATGCATTTGCTGACCGTGATCATGCAATAATAGAGGTTACCATTTTTCTCTTGTAGATGATTTGTCAGCCACCTCTTTCTAATGCTCGTATGTTATTGAATGTTAAATGTGTTCTCTGGTGGATATAGGCGGAAAGGGCCAAAGAAAATGAAGAGCTCATGTGTCAGAAACTAGACGATGCTGAAAAGAGGTATATTTTCATTGTGCCTCTCCTATGTTTGGGTTGGCGTTCAAGTTAGGAGTTACTTGAATTAATTTCTGTGCTTGTATGTAATTGCCAAGTGCCAATTGGTGATGGTTCATGTTGTCCTTGCTTGCTATTCAGTAGATTTTCTTACATTGTTACATGTTTAACTTTAATGAACTCTAGTGCCTTTTTAAAAAAGAAATGGAAAAAGAAAATAAGAAAAGTGAAAGAAAACAAGAATAGTTTTGAGGGTGTTCCTCTCACATTCAAGTATCGCTGCTGTCGTATCAATTGAGAACTATAGATTCTGTCAACTTTGTTTTAGTTGCACATAATAAGGAATTTGAACAACTAAGTATCTTTGCCCTAAGGGTTTATGGTGTACTTGGTTTGAGTTTTATATTGTTTTCATTGTCACACCCCCTCCGTTTTTATTATTTTTTTTCCCTGATGGCTTGGGTCTGTAGTGTCATCAGTGTTTTATTGTTTTTGTCTTTGGTCCTTGAAGCAGGTTACGAGAACTTAGTGCTGGATCTGCGGACACTCAAGAGCAACTAGCAAACCTGCATTCAGAGCTAGAAAAACAGCAGCAGGAAATGGAAATTTACAGAAATGTAAGTTAAGCTTCTTCTTTATTGATCAGCATGATCACTATTTATGTGGTTTTCCCTTTTATTACCATTTTCATTAATTTACATTAGTGTTATGCTTACAGATTGTTGATAAGTTCTACAAGATCCGGCAACATGCTTGCAGAGGTAATGACAGTGAGAAAAGTAGCCCAGACGATCAGAATGACGATATTAGCTGGGATGACAAATGTGCATATCTTGATGATGACCCGTCAAACATGTGGAGTTTCAATATTTATCGGGACGCTTCCGCAGCTGACCACATAGTGAGTCCTTATTCTGCTCGTATTTTATCACAGTTATTTAATTCATCTTACAGTTCTGTTGATTGTAAGATGGAAATTGAATAAGCACATACACTCTGCACTCTACCCATTTTTTGCTGAACCTTGATATTCTGTCTTTGAGGTTCTTATTATAATCTGATTTTTATCGTTATGGTTGGAGCATCCCTTGTAAAGATTTAGTGGGTCCCAGATCAATTTTTTTTTTTCTGCTTGATTCAGTTTACAGCGGTGATCTCAAATTTCTGGAAATTGATGTATCTTTCTCCTTTTTCTGAAGTAGTGACATAGCGTATGTGCATTTTATCTAGACTCTACATATGGTGTTTCTGAGGGAATTATGAAGGTTTAATTTAATCCACAAAGTTGTGCTGAGTGGAGCAGAAAATCTGATTCAATCAGTGGTTCCAACTTCTGGGTTCATTCATTTTCATATTCCTATATTTATTCGCTCTTTCTCAGACAGGCTGCTTTAAAAAAGGAGTTGGAGGCTGTAAAAGCAGATTTTCAAAATGAGACCCAAATGGTAAGCTATCCAATTCCATCAAGCTCAATATCTGGTAAATTTATTGATGCGATGGGCATCTTTTATTTTCTTGCTACACAAGATCATTTTAGTTTCTTCTCCAATTTTGTCAAACATATGATATGACTTATCGAACATGTGCAGTCCCTTTCATATTTAATTTAGATTTCTGAGGGTGTGAAACATTTATAGATGGAAATAGTACCAGCCTTTTGTAATATACTCATGCAGTCGTACTCCATTGGAGTCTATGATGCCATGTGAATTTTTATGCCATAAAAATGAAGGAAGCTGATATTTGAAACATTCTTTCTCACCCCATTATAACGGATCGATATGGTTATTTATTTATTTTGGTCTGTCTATAGGCATGGCAAATCCAAAAACATATGCAGAAGGAGAGAAAGGCTTTGCTGCAGAAAATTGAGGATTTGGAGCAGAAAAGGGTAAGAAATTAATGTCTTTAACTTAGCAATTTTCTTACTTTCCATTGTTGCAAACTTTTTAAGGTACATCTGCCTCAAACCAGATTCTTTCGGACAGACTTATCAGTGACCGGATCTCATCGCTACGTGAATATCATTCTCAACAAAAAGTCGAAATTATCAATGTACTTGATGAAGCTAAGTCACAGCTGCAATCAGTTGTTAACGGTATTCAAAATGAGATTGAGAAGTCTAAAGATTTGGGCTCCAGGGTGGCTACTGAGGTTTGTTCATTTACCTTTCTACAATTTCATAGAAAGAATGAAGGATTGAAGGAGGATTTTAGATTGTAAAAAATACGGGTTCTTGTGTTGTGAGCTTGTGCTAAATTGGAAACTATCCTAATGTGACCAAATTGTTGCTATTGGAATATGTTGTTGCCAAGTCGTCTACGCTGTCTACCTTGTTCTGGTGATGGCCTAATTCTTGCTGTGCATCGGTTTGCAGGTTGCTGATGTCAGCACGACTAGCACTGCTCAAGCTGTTGATTCTGAAGCTCTGACACGGGCTTTGCAAGAGAAAGTATTGAATATTCATTTTGTTTGTTGGTTTGTTCCTCTTAAGTTTTAACTGGTAGGCTTTGTATTCCGAACTGAGTTTTTTCTCAATTTTCAGGTGTCAGCATTGTTGCTTCTGTCACAACAAGAAGAAAGACATCTTTGGGAGGAAAATGTCCATGCGGCTGTGCAGGAAACAATGGATGAGCTTCAGAAAACTCTTAAACAAGTACTGTATCTTTCCGTTCCCTAGATCAAAGATTTCTAATTTGCCAACTTTGTCGCTAATTTTAACAACTTGACAGCTCTATGCTTATTTTGGTAACTGGGGCGAAATTGACATTCTGTGTACAAGTATCAAGTCTCTTTTGTTGACCTTCTTTTTTTTAAGTAATCTGTCAGTGATTGAAATATAGCTAGAAAATGCATCATGGAAAGTTTCATAATTTGTTATGGGTAAATTTACATACACATTAAATCAGAAATTGGACGTTCGGTCTATTTGGAGAAATGAATCACCATACCGCGGTCCACAGAACTTTCCCCAAGGGGACCAAATTGCATTACTTTAATGCAGTTATTGTGTTCACTTTTCAGGCAACTGAAGAAAAGGTGAAGGCACTCATGGAACTGGCACTTTTGAAACAGGATTATCAGCAGTTATTAGAGTATGGTTTCTTGATATCTACCCATACATTGACAATCAACTTTTCAGATTTTCATATTTGCATGTTACCTTCAACCTAGAAGGGTTAGGAAGCAGTTGTATATAGTCCAAATCCAATACAATTTGACTGCAATATTCATCTAATTTAAACAATATTTACTTTCACTAACTACTAGCACCCTTTATTTTATTTTCTCTCTTTCTTTTCCTTTTCTCTTTTTGATTTATTTATTTTTTCTCATTCTGAACCATATAGCATAGGCTACAAGTCTCAATATCCCCCGCCCCAGCTTTTTCTTATTTTGTTTTCACAAATTCTTGGGTGAGACCGTCTCACGTAAAACTATCGTGAGACTGACTCCTTTTAGGGTGAGCTTTTATATTAGAATGAGTTACATTAGAATGACTTTTTGATACGAATGTGATTAATAATTATCAAGGGATGACTTTTCTTGGAGTCACCGTAAATAAATTTTAGTCACCCCTGTATTCATAAAAGGTCACCTGAAAGCTGTGTCTCAGAATGAATTTATAGTGACACGATCTCGCATAAGACTTGCTAGTTTGTTTTTGGGTTGTCAATATTCTCGCCTACCTTTCCGTGACATGACATGGACTTGCAGGAAAACCACAGAAGAGAGCAGACGAGGGAACATTCTTGCCAACGCTGGTGAGAGAGGAATTGTTGTTCATGGGAGTGATGGGAAGCTTAAAAATTTGTGGAAGAGAACTCCTTTGAAGCGTTGGCTTGGCACCGAAGAAAATCTCCCACCTCAGGTTCACTCACAAATATCTAATCAAAGGATTCAAGATGCAAGGTCTGTTGCCAAGAATATTTATAGTACAGTATATAATATACCAATAACGCTGCTGCGATTTTAATTCAATAGCTTAGAGCCCTGATCATCACTTAGTGATCTGGTCAGTACTTTTAAACATCTAGTTTGCAGGCTGCAGATTGAAAATGCAACTTTGAAGGAGAGTATGCATAGCTTGGAACGCTTGACGTCTAATATTCACAAACACCGGCTCTTGCTTATGCAGGTGAATCTTGTGCAATGATAATGCTTGTTTTCTGTAGCTCTGTGATATGCCGTTAGCACTTAGCACCACTTGGATTGTTATCATATCCATGCACTCAAACCTGTAACCCATCCAAATGAGTGAAATGACCTGTTTAGCCAGTCAGCTCTGCTCTTTAGACGAGTAAATACCTCATTTACCCCAACCCCACCAATTTGTTGATTTTTACCCACATTTCCCATGTTCAATTTGTTCAACTTTTTTACCTAAACTTACCCAACGTTACTTCAGCCAACCTTACCTTACCACTCTAAAGAACATACACCAATTTTGAGATGCTGACAGACATGGTGTTGTGAATTTGTTGGCCGTGTAATTGTCAGAATTCAACTTATACTTGCACCAAAAAGTGCAAGTATTCTCTATTTTCACACTTGGATTCAACCCGATTAATGTCTATGACTGCGATGAAATATGCAGGTAAAAGAGGCACCTTCATACGGAGGCACACGTTCCGCGACAAAGGTTGTAGATGAGATAATCCGTGAAGCAGAGCTGATAAGAACTGCCCTTGGTAGCGCATTGCCTCTTAGTTGGTCAGGGGAGGGAGACCTCCCATTTTCAGGTGAGGACAACAACGAAGACGCCCCTGATGCTGTCAAGATCGATTCTGTTACTGCTGCCGGGCTTGAGATGGTCGAGCTTTTGACACTGGCAGCTCAGATACTGAAGGACAAGACAGCAGACAAGGCCGTCTTGCTCAAATGAAGTCTGACTTCCATGGAGTTTTGTCCCAGTGTTGGTCTGTCTGATCCCCGAAGATGCTTGTGATATGGCTAAGCTTTTGTTCATTTTCTTAAATCGTGGATGCAGCACCCCACTGACGAAATTTTAGCAGTAGGGTCACACAGTAATGAGGGCCGAGGACATGCTTGTTTGGTGCCTGTGTAAATTATCCTCATGTACAGTAGTGTTATTTATTTGTTTATTTTTCGACTGCGTTGGGGGTTTGCTGCTTGCTGATGTGGATACTGTGTAAAGGGGAGTGTGCTGTATACGACAGAGTTCAGTGTACATTTCCAGTGCAGTTTTGAATTTGATGTTCATTTCTGCCGTGGGTTTGAATCCGATGAGGTTTCAGAATTCAGTGATCTAAATGCATGATTAAGAAAACAGTGTTTTGTATTTGAAGATCTAGTCACTCCAAAACTAAAAGCGGATGCATGACCACAAATGAGTAGACCGTTTTCAATAGTCACTCCAAAACTTACAATTGATGTGTTGGTCACTCCAAAATGCACCAAACAAAGGAAGAATATCGCAAAGTATACTGCCCACTACTCGGCCATGGTGTTTGGTATACCACATGTATTGAAATACATTAATTTTATATATGACTTTAAAAAAATTGATGAATTTTATAATAACATTCATATACTTATGACGAATTATCAAACAAAATTAGTATGTCATTGTGGTGGACCATATAATAGTTGGATGAATATAGCCTCGATAACTTTACACATCAGCGATGGGCATTTGGTCTAGTGGTATGATTCTCGCTTAGGGTGCGAGAGGTCCCGAGTTCAATTCTCGGAATGCCCCTTAGTAATCAATTTTTTCCTTCTGTTTCTCGTTCAAACTGTTGTCGAGAAAAGTAATAATCAATTAATCATCCCTGGAATGTCCCGAGTGGGAATGTGCCCCTACATCTCCGCGCCACCTCCCAGTTTTTATTTTTACTTCTCTTCTTTCTGGTACATGTTGAAGTCCTGAGTGACTAATTCAGACTTCAGAAAATAAAAATGAATCTGAGGACAAACGGATGTAGAACCACAAATAAAAAAAAATAAAGCGTTGGAGATTGCATTGCATCAGATTCAGTCACATGGGTTCAGGTCTCTTTTAAGATTTAACTCTTAGAAAAGCAAAACATCTTCACTTCCAGGAAAAGGAACAATACCACCACATTTGGCATAGATGCATGTCCCTTCGCAACCAAAACAACCTCCATTTGACCATTCACTTCCTTTTTCCCAGGCTGATAGCGTATGAATAGGTTTCACCTGCAACTGTATGGATTACATATTGGTGCAGTATAAGTCATCAAAGGGCATTTGGTCTAGTGGTATGATTCTCGCTTTGGGTGCGAGAGGTCCCGAGTTCGATTCTCGGAATGCCCCTGAATTCTCTACAATATTTTTCTTCACGAGCTACTATGCTTCAACTTTCGACCAAGTACAACATGAATCTTTTTTCAACATCAAATAAAGCAAGATAATGAAACTAAAGGAGCCACAAATGAAAGAATCTAGAATAGTACACACCAAGGAAGGCAGCAGTGGCCCATTAATTTTACCAAAATTGGAAATCCACTCAATCAATCTTCTTTAGGGAGTTCAAAACCTATACTCATTCTTCTAGGTCATCCACTCATCCAAGGTGCATGAAGAAGTAGAAACTGAATGTGAAGTGACACTAGTATTGCAGTAACACCTTCCAATCCACAAGCTCCTTATTATCTGAAGAGTCTGAGAATACATTAAGGTTACATATAGTGAACCTATAAAGTACAACAATAGGAATACTAGAGCCAGATGTTGCAGTATCAAAGAACTTCATTACCTGAATGTCTGAAATGCATATAGCCTGACGAAGTCAAGCTTCCCTGTTAAACCACATAATACTCAGAACCACAGATAAAGGTCTCTAGTTCAGTACACACAGAACTAGAACCAAGAGCGCAGATAATATATGGACAACAAGTGTTGCGGCCGATCGTGTATGCTTGCAGCTTGGCAAATTGTTCGATTCTCCAGTGTGATGAACAAACAGAGCTAAGACAGCCACCTACAACTTTCTGCTTCGGTTAAAACTATCTCTCACTGTCTGCATATTGTGTACATATACAGTATCTTCATCCTGTTCATTGTCAAACAATCAAAGCAACACCAATGCTTACCATTTTTCTTGCGCCCAATGAACAAGTGACCCCCCCCCCCCCAAACAAAAAAAAAAAAAAAACACATTAAATCGAATTTGTTGTACACTCGTACGATAAGTAGACAAGTAGTGTAATAAGCCAACATCTCTAGCAATATCTGTCCGGTCTTCATCTAACATTGTTCTTATCTACGAGACCTCAATTTGATGAACCCAAAACCCATGTTTCTGTACATTATTACTTATTTGGACACGGTTACAGTTGTCCGTTATGGACACAGATACAGAGTCAAAACTCGGCAATTTTTAAGATTTTTTGCTTGTAAATTTGAAATCTCGAGAATCATACCCATGTCCGGGTGTGGAGGATCCGACATGGGTACTGTATGTAAAATGAAGAATCGGACTAGGAGTAACATAGGCTACAGCAACTTGAGCAAAAGACTAATCTGCAGCTTCTCTGCATACTTGTTGTTACCTACGCTTTAAGTGACAACCAACCTGAACCCATTAACCTGTCTCACCCCACCACAAACCTGTACACATAATTGACCACATATCCAAAGCAGTAAAGCCAAACTGATCCTGTACCGCGCCATAATTCTAAGGGAAGAAACTGACATTTGAACTAACCCCATTTCTAGATAATAGACAAACTTTCAGAAGTTCATAACAACAACCTATCAGCTCTTCTTGAGTGTGTCAGCCAGAACATGAACCAAGAATGCCATAAAATGAAGGAATCAATTTCCATGGCTAATAATTGAAAAAAAGATAAACTTGATAAAATTCAATGGACAAGCAGGGTGGGGTCAAGTGTCAACAGCAGTTTATTATAAAAATCATGGTATAACAACACTAGATCTTGCTCAATAATAAAATCAGCACAAACTGATCATTGAAATGAACCAGATTGATTGAGATCTCTTTTCAAATCTTACAGTTGCAGGGGAATAACCCACATTTTTCTCCTCATCTCATCTGGGAAATTCACTAGTATTAGAGTCAGCAAAAAATTGCAGTGTTGAGCATATAACAACCTACTCCATAAATACACTAAACAATAAAAACAGGGGGGAGGAAGAATAGAACTTGCTAAATGATATAGAAAAAGGGGCAGCAATTTGGCACACCTTCCTTAATCCTTTCTTTTGTAGAATCTCGATCATGATTTACCCTCAAGATATGATGAATCAATCAATAATCAGACACTCAACCCATCAAACCCACATTGCTTGTAGGTAAGAGACTGCTTCCTGGGGCTAATCACAATGGCACAATCCACCGAAACCTGAACACCAGGCGAATCAAAGCTCAGAATCCTAATCTTAGCACTGACATCTCCCAAAACCCTAAGTTCGACCTTATCATACATGGATGCTTCCTTGATCAAATCCGACGCATCCGTTTGCATCAAATTAACCCGATCAACAGTCACAACTGTCTCAACAGTCTTCACACTGTGCGCCGGCTGAAAAAACCCTGGAACCGAGCCCCGGCCGAGGGGAATGCCCCGGTACATGACGGTGAACCTGGACTCGCCGTACTTGATCCCGACCTTGTTCGGATTGGCCGCCGTGAAGAGGAGGCGGATGGATAGGGAGAGCGACGCGCCGGCGGGGGTCGCCGCCGGCGTGATTCCGACGTACTGTACGGCGACCTGCTGGAGGTCGAATTGAGGCTTCTTAGGTTTCACGGCGAGGACGACGACGAGGATCACCGCGAGGACGACGAGGACGATGAGAGAGAAGAGAAGGAAGAGGCAGCAGCAGCAACCTTTGAACAACGACCCGGAGCCACCGCCGGAGTGAGAGAAGTACGACGGCGTGCCGGAGTAGTAGTACTGCTGCGACGGCGGAGGAACTTGCCGCCGGTGGCCGTTCGCCGCCGTGGTGGACGTCATGATTCAGCAAGTCACTGTGAGATGAATTGTCCTCCGACGGCGGAGGTGGCGGTGGTGGTGGCGGTGGGAGGAAGTGAAGATGACGCCACCGCAGCCAGTTGCTGGATCCACTTTTTTAAGGATTCCTCTGTGTGTGTGCGTGTTTTTTTTTTGTTCACTTTTTTCTCTCTAAATCGGTGTTTCTGGGAATGTAATGTGGAATGTGGAGTGTGTGTGTGGGGGTGTCACTGATGAGAGAGTGCTTTAATTATTGCTGCTTTTGATTTGCATGACTTTTATGGCTCACCTTTGTTTTTGGCTCAATCTTTTCTTTCTTTCTTTTTTTCTTTCTTCTTCGAGGAGAAATCTAGATGCTTTGTTCTGTGTTCATACTCTTATTTCACAAACCCACTGTATGAGCCAGAGATTCCACCAGTCTACCAACTTGTCAAATTACCTGATCTTTGTTTCATTTTTATTTATCAATTTTAGTACAATTTTAGTAATTAGAATATCCATTTTTATCATTTATTAATGTGGTATTTTATCCATAAAAAATGAAGTATTTAATTTAATTAAGCAACACGCATGAGGCATGAACTCCTATTTGTGTGTTGGATATTTTTTTGGGACATCTTTGACAATCTCCGATTGTCTTTGTCGCTATTTATTTGACCACTCAAGTAATTTTTCTTATCCTTAATTATTTATCATTTCATATTTTCAACGTAATTTTTTTGTCAATTTTATATCAATATTCTTCATCCCTCAAAATTACTTTTTATCAATTTAAGTATAGTAATTTTATTTCTATAAAAAAATTTAAGTAAATTTATAATTGTTCTTTATAACTTCATTAGTTATCTTGGTATCTCCACACTCTTTCAAAATGACAAATAAATAGGGACTTAGGGAGTGTGTTTTTTTACTCAATTTCCCATATGCATTGATTTTCTAAAAATAGTAGCGTGACAAATAACTACAGCCAAAAGTAGTAGTCTTTTGTCCAGTAAAGTAATGTAGCAATGAAGTTATCCGACTTGTACTACCGAAAACTTCACCACCATGTTACTTTAATCAATACCCTTGGTACAAGGTAAAAGTATCAGAATTTAGTAGTTGATTACTAAAAAAATCAACGCTCTTAAAGTTAGCCTTATCGTTGTGTGATTTTGAAATTTGGGTCGTTTGTTACTAATAATTTATCAAGATATATAAAGATTTACCATATATGCAGAGCTATCTTTACCATAAGTTTAAATTGATGGTTAAATGCTTGATAATGATTTTATACTTAAAACACAAACTTTATTAGTAATTCATCTAATTTGTTAAAACACTAAGTAATTTTTTTAAGAACAGTTGATTTATATATCTTTTTTCATTTATAGTAACTAAGAGAGATATTTATTAATAAAGTGTCATAATAAATTCTTGTTTTTGGTAAAATCTAGCAATAGTAGATCAATTAACTTTGAACTCGTCTAGTCACTAATTACTTTCTTCAACTTACTTGTGTATTTTTAGAATAAACGATAGTAGGTTATAACTTAAAACTAACTTATTGAGCACCAAGAGATGGGCGGTTAGATCATGAGCCCGGGCTCATGATGCTCCATGAGCCTTGTCAATTTTTTTTTTAAATCTATCAATAATTATTTTATGAGCATTCATATTTAGTTTGATGGACATTCTAGTTCAAGTATATGAACATTTAAGTTTAGGTATATGAGCATTCAAGTTTAAGTTTATGAGCAATCAAATTTAAGTTAATGAGCAATCTAATTTACGATTATGAGCATTCTAGTTCTGGTTTATGAGCATTCAGATTTAGGTTTATGAGCAATCAAGTTTAATTTATGAGCATTCTTGTTCAAGTTAATGAACATTCTAGCTAATTTATGATTATGAGCATTTTAGTTCTGGTTTATGAACATTCAGGTCTAGGTTTATGAGCAATTAAGTTTAAGTTTATGAGCATTCTTGTTAAGGTTTATGAGCATTCTTGTTCAAGTTTATGAACATTCTAATTTACGATTATGAGCATTCTAGTTCTGGTTTATGAGCATTCAAGTTTAATTTTATGAACATTCAAATTTATATTTATGAGCATTGTTGTTAAGGTTTATGAGCATTCTTGTTCAAGTTTATGAACATTCTAATTTACGATTATGAGCATTCTAGTTCTGGTTTATGAGCATTCAAGTTTAATTTTATGAGCATTCAAATTTATATTTATGAGGATTCAAGTTTAGGTTTATGAGCAATTAAGTTTAAATTTATGAGCATTCCTATTCAAGTTTATGAACATTCTAATTTACTATTATGAGCATTCTAGTTCTAGTTTATGAACATTCTAGTTCAAGTTTACGATCATTCATCTTAGGGAGCAGTCTAGTTTAAATTTATGAGTATTCTATTTTAGGTTTATGAATATTCAATTTTAGGTTTATAAACATTCTAATTCAAGTTCACGAGCATTCAATAAATAAAGAAAATAATTACAAAAAAAATGTTATGAAACTTCAAAAAAAATTTAATAAATAAATAAGTAAATAAAAGATATAAATCAATTGAACCAAAAATTTAAATTAATTTGAGTTAAAATAAAAAAAAGACTCATTAAAAATAAGAAAAGGAAAAAGAAAAAAATAAAAACATAAGAGAGTTGGGCGCATAATGCACCCAACTCCCGGGAGCACGGTCGTTTTTTTACCAAGAGATAGACAAGAGCAGGACATTAAGCGGATGGAAGATAAACACGACCCTCTCGAATTTTTGAATACAAGCCTTTTTTTGCCACTCAATATTATATATTTGATAAAATTGAGTTGGATTTTCATATCATGAGCCCCATAAATAATTCAACCTTATTTACAACCCCTTGTTTTAAATAGTTGGTTTCATGTAGATAGATGATAATGATAACAACAATAACAATAATCTTTTGTTATTTCTTGTAATTGTATTGTATTTGTTCTAACTAGAATCTACACATATTTGTTATCATATTCAATTTAATATCTTTAATTTTTCATATTTATAATGCATGGTAAAATACTTTATTTATTTATTTAATAAAAAAACGTTGCAAGATTTGAAAATTAAGTTTTAAATTTTCTAAATCTCTATAAATATGTCATATATTATATTTTATGTATTTGATATTTGTAAGAAGAAGAATATAATATCGATCAAGTAATACTGGGATTAGTTATACTTGGACTTGGACATATGAATAGACTTATGAATGTATGATCCTCCTTTTTAAGTAATATTGTTATTTGTTGTTGAGTAGATGGTCACTACTCACCATCTTTTTCAAGTGATGTCTCTTGTCATCTACCTTGTGGCTAGATGATGCTAGCTAGTCATTAACTCTTTTTTTTTTTTGGCATTTTCTGTCTTAGAATCTGTTTTAAAATAGTATTTATCTCGACACTTAAACATATTAGTGGTTTGATGTTAAATATATGGAATCTGATAATTTTAAGTCCAGAAGAATTGGGTATTAGAGTGAAAGTCAGATGTCTAATGTCTATTATTATTAGATAAACATACTAAATCAGATTTCTATATCAGATAGCATTTTGACATTTCTATAAAAGAAGGTGTGTATGTATACATGTACAATATGTATTATAGACTCCAAATAGATTAAAGGCCTGTTCTTTTACCTTTTTTCCTCATAATAAATTAATTATATAAATAAATTTAGACCATGTTCTTTAATACGATGCTTTGCAGTGTCGCAACTGATCATACTAATTAATATTCCTCCACACTTCACCATACTTTACCATAATCACTACCAATATATATATATATATATATATATATATATATATATATATCGCCACTTTTCTCTCTCTTCACCTACCACATCAACCATACTTTCTACAAAATTTTATTATACCATTTCACACATTACCGCACTTTCCACAATTTTACCACATCATACTAACCGTATAAAAGAACAGGGTCTTAGAATAGGAGGAATAAAATTTATAATAACCTTTAATAAATAAATTTAAAAAATAAATAAGAAATTGATGGGAAAGAAAGTTGATTACTTTTCAACTAAGGAATGACTAGAGTCGATTTAGACCTTACACCAATTACCAAATAAGGCGTTTAGGTTAATTTTAGGGGATTAGCGGATTAAACACATCATATATATGGCTCTTTTTTGTCATCTAAGTCATCCAAAACCAAAAGGACCAAAAGTCCACATGCAAGCTCATAAAATAAGTCTTTGATTAAAGTAAGCCGCAACCTTTTCACTAATCTACGCCATCCTCCCCAGTATTTCACGCTACATGACTCCCGATTGCTTACCCAAATTTAGAGCTCGCAAAATTTTGTCCACTCAGAATATCTGAATTGTCCGGCCTGGAAAAAATTAGGTTTGGATATAGATTTTTCATTCGAAATTTGATGCTGACCAAATATTTGGACATAAAATTTCTTTTTTCTATTGTGTAAACCCGATTTCAGCTTAGTTGGAATTGTCCGACCCGAAATAAAACCGGGTCTGAACATGAATTTCTCGTTCGAATTTTTCCAACCCAAATTTTTGCTAAGGCTACCCAAATTAGCCCATCTCAAAAAAATAAATAAATCAATAAAAATGTCGTACGTATTGTTTAGCTGAACCAGGTCATGGGCCTAGGAGCTCCGGGCTGACCCAGTTGTTAAACGGACTAGTTTCAAGGATTAGGTTGTCCTGATGTCCAGTAGGCCCAATACTCTGTTGTGCTCTCTCAAGAGTCAAGAGTCAAGAAAGGTCATTATCCTTGAAAAGAAAATTACATATCTCTCTTTGTTTTTTTTTTTTTTAAGAGTCCATCCAACCAATTTTTTTATTCCTAAATTAATATTATAGATGGTTTAAAACGCTAATAAAGAGATAAGCTTCGCAAAAAACTATGCAATTTTTTGGTCCACATCGTATTTGTGTGAAATTTTGATAGTTGCAGTATATTTTCGCCTCAATTGAAAAATAATTTAATGTGTGTTATGGAATAATTGTGTGAATGTCCATACCCTTACTTTTCTTAGTAATGAAGTTTTCTTAGCGATGAAATATTCTTAGCGATGAAGTATTCTTAGTGACGAAGAATCCTTGTATTATAAATACTTCCTCGATGACAATGAAATATTCATTCATTTCTCTCTCAATTCCTCTGTCTCTATTCTCTTTCCACTTACTCTTATATTCATATATTCATAACACGTTATCAGCACCAAACTCTTTAATTCACATAATTTGGGTCATCGAATCAAGATAGTTGGAAAATCGTTTTGGTTCAATTCTTTCATCTCAAGGTGAGTTTTGAATTATTGTTTGTGATGAAGTTTTCTTACTACACCCCAAACTATCTTTAATTCATTCCACCGTTTGAAAATTTGTCAATTTAAAAACCCGTATGTTCATAAAAGAAAATCCGGATGTTTGTCAATCTTTTGTCAGATTTTTATTCATTTGCGACTTTAATCTTCTTCTTGTTCTTATCTTTTCGGTAAGCATTGAATCGATGATGCATCAAATTCTGATATTTGGTTCCTACACGTTAGCTAAATTTGCAAGAGATTGGTTTCAGTGGATATATTGTGATATTATCATTTGTTTTGGAGTGATTGTGGTATCATCATCATTTTGCATGTTTAACTTCAATTTTGTTTGAATTGTGCTGCTTAATTTGGAGTCATTAAATTTCTAAATTGTAGCCAGAATCTTTTGCTTTTCAATTCACTTGTTTATTATTCGTAAAGTTTGTACCAATATTTTCATATGGAATAGTTTAGCTAACTGTATAAAGTATTGAACGTTTTATTCATTTTATTTTTGAGTTATAAATTTACTCTACTATTGAAAATTTCGTCTAAATTTACTGGTGAACCAGAAGTTCATCTCTAGTTACGAAAATTTCGTTTAATTTTATGAGTTAATTGGATGTTCACCGGAACGGTAAGATTTTTACCTAATCTCATTAAGTGAACCAGAAGTTCACGCATATGTCGGAAGTTTTATCTTATGAGTGAACCAGAAGTTTCCTCTAATATTGATAATGTTATTTAATTTTATTAGTGAACGAGAAGTTCGACCCAATAATAAGAATGTTGTCTTATTTTCATAAGTGAACCAGAAGTTCACTCTAATGTTAAGAATTTTATCTAGTTTTATTAGTGACCAGAAGTTCACTCTGATATTGAAACAAAAAAAAAGGGTTATTTATCTCATTGGTGAACCAAACGTTTATCCTACCACTAATATTGAATTTTGCTTTCGTGGATCACACATATTAGTAGTGAACCAGAAGTTCACTCCAATCATTGAAGTTCTATATAATCTCGTTAGTGAACCAGAAGTTCGTTTTCCTGCCAATTAGAGTATAGAGTTGTTAATTGGCATAAGAATTGTTAAAAGGCGATGATAGTATACTTGAGGTTATTAAGATTTATATCGTCGATTAAATCGAGTATTTTTATTACAAGTGTGGAGTTTTAATATTTAGATGAGAAATGTTCATAAATTTTATTAATAATGACCCATTGGTTCATTAGAACTCCCAAATGATTTTGTCTCTTTCCCTGAAGTGAATGTGGTTGAATATAAACTCAAGAATCATGAGCAAAACAAAAGTCAGGCCAGTAGCCGTGACAGTCGACATAGCTATGGTCGTAGTCATGCTAAAAGCTGATGTCTCTACTAGGAGTAGAAATACGTAATTGGAAAGCATGAATGATACAAAAGTGAGAAATGTATTATTAACGAGGAAATGGAAACCACACGTACCTGTTGTACGTTATAATATCTTGTTGAACCTTATCAAGTTTAATAAAAAAGCACAAGATATTATTTTATAAACTTTTGATAGTAAGTGATATTATTGTTTATGTTGTGCACGTTGTTTTAAGCTGCTACTTCTTAGATATCTCTCTCTTGACATTGTTCAAAGACTTTAGTGATTGTTGTGTTTTAATTATTCTGCAACCCCTTTGTTGATATGTGCATAATTATGGATTAATATGAGTCCTCATGTGATGCTATTATTTAATGAATATTCATATGATTTGATATATATGCACCTTATTGAAAATGTTACGCATGCGAAATGCGAGTAATATGTTCTCATCTATCTAATAACATCTATGATTTATTGAAATTAGTTAATCATATTGAATTATTAAGTATTTTCCAATATTCATGAACAAGACTACTTGTTTCGTAATGTCTAATTACAAAGTGCATTGTTATTGATTGCCCAAATATGCATGAACTTTATTTCCTAAGCATAGTACAAATTATAGTGCGTATTGAATATTTGATTGTGATACTATATGAGCAAATTGGTGGAATCTATCTTTGTGAGAATTTAATGATATTTATGTGACTATTCATTATGCTCATAGACATGTTTTAAATGTAATCAATGATCTCGATATCCATGATTACTGCATGTTAACTATGGAGTATTTAACTTTCAAGAGTCATGTATTTGCTTCTGAAGTGGAATTTCTTTTTATAAGTGATTAAAGTACTTTTACTATATGCTTTACATGCATTAATGTTATATTTATCTTGAAGTGAATTTCATGCATACTTACTTGATTGGAACATGAATAAATGAGGTGATAGATACATGTCCTGCAGACACTAGAACAACACACATTTTTAGTAATAATACATTACTTATTATCCATTGATGAGGGAATCAAATATTAGCATTATATATGTGGAAATCTACTTTGATTCAAGACTCCAGAAGAGCGCGTATAATATTACTTGGTGTAACTAACTTTCCTATTGTGGACGTACTTCTCTCCACTAAGTTAGTGTCAAAGGTAACTTATTAATTAAGTTTCAAAGGTATTCGTGGGAATGAATACCTGCATGTTGAGACGAATGAAAATTGCTTTGAGCAACATGTGTGTTGAAAAAGATATCATCCTTATTTTCTGGGTTATTATACATAACTAATTAACCCAATTGAAACACATACTCTAGTAAACCAGAAGTTTACTATTGATGTAGACATTATCATAGTTGGAGCATATTGGATCAATCCTCTCAAAAAGAACTCATGTGGATATATTTTAAAGGACCTGTAGATCCTTAACCAAATGAGTTCTAATTAGTTGCTCACTATCAAAGAAATTAATTATAACACCATCATTAGCAAAGATATGGATCAAATCCCTTAGATTCATGGGTTGTGTACAAGTGATGTTTGTATTGGTCCTGTAGACCCATATGTAAACCATTTGAATATAGTATGACTTTACTTAATACATCAATGAGATAATCACTTGTATCTTTACTATCAACTTGCAACTTGACGTTTGCTAGATTGTTTGCTCAATTGATTTACGAGCACATTTCATATTATCAATCAAGAAGATTCATCTTGATAATGATGGTGAAGGCTTTTGATAGTTTTTGTATGCTAACGGATATAGATGTTAAGCATCGTATGTCAAATGTTTATATGTAAAATGATCCTGCAGAATCATTGATATATGAGATGTTGAGTATATAATAAATGGCAAACTTATTATTTTTGAGAGCAGAGCTTACTATAACTTTTCAGGGACATGTCATGTTACATGCACCAACATTGATCCAAATAAGGCCAAGAGGTTATCATGAATGTTTATTTCTCCCCTACAATGGTTCCTGGCCATGAACCAAATATCTCCCACCTATGGATTTGATCATGTGCGATATATGCTCCATGATAACGCACTAAGATGAGACCCCGAAGGAACTGGGAGTATATGTTGGGTATGAATATCCATTCATACAATAGAACCACTCATTGGAGATACACTAATGGCACAATTTGTCGATTGTGATGACACAATTTTCCCAACATTAGGGGGATAAATCAAGTTGTTGGACAAGGAAATAAATTGGAACGAATTATTATGATCCTCGTACAATGTAATGTGAACTGGAAGTTCAAAATATAATTCGTCTACGAACTTGAGCGAATCTACTGCCAGTTATTCTAGTGACCTACAAAGAATTATTAAATCCTATGTCCCAACTACTAATGCTCCTATAAGATGTGATGTCCCAGTAGGACAAATTGAATTATTAATGAGTCTAGACCACATATGAAATGTGGTAGACCAATCGGTTCCAAAAACAACAAAAATCCTCGAAAAAGAAAAGGAGCAAACGATTAATGATAACCGAAATGAGGAAATTTTGACTCCAGAAGAGTCCTCAATCATGACATATGTGGAAGTTACACCACAAGCTCAGGCGCCTGAAATTCGTGAAAATGATGAGATCTCAATCAATTATGTCATGAATTAGGTAAGGTGGAACCAAAGTGAAGTCGACGTCGATATCATATTTGATTGTATAATATAGCGTTCACGATTGTGAGTAATCATGAGGATCGTGAATTTATGTCTGTTAATGAATACAGACAAAGATGAGATTGGCCAAGTGGAAAGATGCATTTAAGGATTAGATTCGCTTGTAAAATCGGAAATATCAGAACCTGTTGTCCATACACCAAACTGATGTAAAATTTGTGGGATAAAGTTATGTCTTTGTGTGAAAACAGAATGAGAAAAGAAGATTATGAGGCACAAGGAGTGACTTGTTACATAAGTGCTTTCGCGAAGACTTGGTATCGAATATGAAGGAATATACTCCTATGTAGTTCATGTCACTACATGAACCGTATCGGGTTTAGTGTCGGGTTCGGTGCCAAGCTTTCACAGCCGGGATTGCGGTTAAAGATAAGATCGATGAAATCCCGACCCATCATCACCGGACTAAAACCGCTCACCCACTCGTTTTCAGGAATCGATACACCTTTACAAAAGGCGGGGTGGTGAGCATCACACTATCGTGGCCTCGGCGAGCCATCCTTGTTGGAGTAAGGAGAGGCTCGGGACTTGTCAACGACCTCGGAGGCCTCGGGACCGGATTGGGTCATCCTGGGAATGAAGGGCGTGTTGGTATCAAGTCTCGGAAGTAACCAAGTTAATAACTTGCAAGGGGGGAGACGATCAGAGGTTGGAAATGCGCGCGCCTTCACGTTTCGGGTCATAACTCCTTCAATACAACTCCGATGAGGCTCAAATTTTGGGAGCTTATAGTACACACTGAGAGCTTTCCAACGATATCTTACGGGCCTAAACCGAAGTTCGGATGAAGAAGTTATGCACATTTGAAGTCGGCAGGGAAAACTGCCCAGAAGCGTTGCTCGCCCGAGCCAACCTATGGCTCGCCCGAGCAACCATTCTGCCCTGTTTGTCACGGGCGCCCAGGCGATGAAGGCCGCTCGCTCGAGCAAGCTGGCTGCTCGCCGAGCCAACATTCTGTCGCGCGCGCGACCCATCTTAACCCGGCTGACAGGCGATCGAAGGCCGCTTCGCGGCCACCCATTTTCGTCATTTTTGCCCTGTTTTAGCCTAATTCCTAGTTTATTATAAATAGCTTGTTATCTCATTTTTCCAGACACCTTTTGACTGATTAATGAATATGCTTATGCATTGGTTAGGGTTTCCCTAAACTTCTCTCAAAATCTAGATTACTTTATCCATTAATTAAATGGTGGTGTTTCTAGTCATTCCTTTATTGATCATTTGGTGGATTCTTCCTTTATGATGGTCATGGTGGGGTGTTAGGCCTTTGGTGGTGGAATCTCCTTTATCCAAGGTCATATCCAATCCTTTTGGGGTTTCAAGCTCTTATTGATTGTTGATTCAAGATTCTCAAGCTAGTCCATCAATCTCTCCCACCGCGCCACGCTCCATTTGGTATCAGAGCTCAAGGTTTTTCATCTAGCTTGAGTTGTTGCATTGTTCATACTAGTATTGTTCTCTATTGTTGGATTTTGATATTTTGATTGAACTATTGGTGTTCCCCATCCCTTGTGACTCCAAGTGTGTTGGAGAAGTTGTTATTGCTATTGTGTTTGTTGATTTTTATGCATAATGGAGCTTTGAGGAAGAGTTGGAAAATTTGTGCACACAAGGTGTTCGATAAAATGCCCAAGTGAGAAAAACACAAAGAACCCTTATCCCAAACACAAGCCAACTACAAGAAAACCCCCAAACTCCACAAAATATCCCAAACACAATCCGTCCCATACCTTTCCCTTGATATGGATGGTCACGATAATTCCGATCGAGAGGAATCAAGCCACCGGGGTAGCCCTCAACTTCGGGTCCTCGAGAATCGACTTGCCACTCATGACGAGCAATTCTCCTCCATCAATCGAACCCTTAATGCCATCGTGGCACGGTTGGATAACCTCGCCCTAGAGCGTCCGGTTCCGCCTCGAGTTGAACGTCCGAGACGTGCACAAAGCCCTATCCGTCCTCCTCCAAACTTTGAGTCGAGTGACGATGCTAGAGGCTCTCCACGACACCGAATCCGTCGGAATGTGCAAGATCCACCCCCTCGTGTCGACTTCCAGGACATTAAAATTGACATCCCCGAATTCAACGGCTCCACCGACCCGGATGACTACCTCGAATGGATCCAACTGATGGATAGGATCTTCGAGACCAAGGAGTATGATGAGTAGAATTCTTATAAAATCTCGAGATTGAAACTCACCAGGGCCGCTTCGCTTTGGTTTGAGAATATGAAGTTGCAACGGACTCGTGAAGGAAAAGCAAGGATTTCCACTTGGACCCGGCTTAAGCAAGTGATGAATCGCCGCTTTTTGCCAAACACTTACCGTCATGACGTTCTGAAGAAGGCCTATGCCCTTACCCAAGGCAAACGAACCGTCGGAGAATACATTTCGGAATTCGAGCAGCTTCTTATCAAGAGTGGCCTCCAGGAGCCTAAGGATCAAACCATGATGCGATTTTTGAATGGCTTGAACTCCACAATCGCTAAAAGGGTTGAGGTCCAACCATACTATTCCATGGATGAATTGTGTAGTTTGGCTCTCCGAGTTGAGCGAAGAAGAATGGAAGGATCCAACACCAAATCCTTGTCTAGACCCGTCTACTCACCATCTAGCCGACCTCCTCCGGAGTCAAGCACTCCAAGGTCTAGCGAGACACCGAGGTCCACACCAACACCAAGAATTGACCAAGGAAAGGGGTTTGCTACGGAGACTCCAATGGCACCTCCTCGACGAGCGGAAGGCCGGAAATGCTTTAAGTGCCATGGTTATGGCCATTTTCAAGCCGATTGTCCAAACCGTCGGGCTTTGACACTCCAAGAGGTCCATGACATCGATGATGAGCTTCGAAAGGCTCAAGAGGAACCCGAAGTGTTGGTTGAAGATGCGATTACTAGCGATGATGAGGATGCCGCTCTCATACCCCCCGTGCGTGGGAATGCACTTGTTGTGAGGAGAGCTTTGCATATCCATGAGACTCCTCTCGATAAGGCCCAACGGGAAATGTTGTTCCAAACGCGGTGCTTCGTAGGTGGAAAAGTGTGCACTCTTGTCATCGATGGAGGGAGTTGCACGAATGTCGCATCTACCACTATGGTCGAGAAGCTTGGCTTGCCTCTATTACTGCACCCTAGGCCCTATTCACTTCATTGGCTCAACGATCACAACGGTATCAAGGTAACTAAGCAAGTCTTAGTAAATTTTTCTTTTGGATCTAACTATGATGATTCCCTTGTTTGCGATGTTGTCCCTATGAGCACTTGTCACATTTTATTGGGACGACCATGGCAATATGACAAGAAAACGGTGCACAATGGGTTGAACAACACTTACACATTCACCCATAAAGACAAGAAAGTCAAGTTACTTCCTATTTCTCCGCGAGAAACCGAAACTTCAAAAGTCGGGATGGGTAGTGAGTTGAGGAACCTTCTCATGATGAGCGAAACACGGAACGAGCGTACTCTTGGCAAGGACGAGCTCCCTCTTACTTCATCTTTGCCTTGTAGTGAGCCTAGTGAGATTGAGAGTTCCCAAGCACCACACAAAATTTCCCTACCGCCCCTTAATCCTTCACCTCCTCAAGACAAGCCTCCTTCTACTTTCTTACATATGGATGATGGGTACATTGTTGGATTTGAAGATTGTGGGTTGTCAAGCATGTTTGTTCGAAGCGTTCGGGAAGTTCGGAGCTTCATGGGGACGATTGATGAAGAGTGCTTCAGTTTTAACCCCCAAGAGTTGAGGGCAACTCTTTTTCAAGAGTATGAGCAACCGTATCGGGTTCAGTGTCGGGTTCGGTGCCAAGCTTTCACAGCCGGGATTGCGGTTAAAGATAAGATCGATGAAATCCCGACCCATCATCACCGGACTAAAACCGCTCACCCACTCGTTTTCAGGAATCGATACACCTTTACAAAAGGCGGGGTGGTGAGCATCACACTATCGTGGCCTCGGCGAGCCATCCTTGTTGGAGTAAGGAGAGGCTCGGGACTTGTCAACGACCTCGGAGGCCTCGGGACCAGATTGGGTCATCCCGGGAATGAAGGGCGTGTTGGTATCAAGTCTCGGAAGTAACCAAGTTAATAACTTGCAAGGGGGGAGACGATCAGAGGTTGGAAATGCGCGCGCCTTCACGTTTCGGGTCATAACTCCTTCAATACAACTCCGATGAGGCTCAAATTTTGGGAGCTTATAGTACACACTGAGAGCTTTCCAACGATATCTTACGGGCCTAAACCGAAGTTCGGATGAAGAAATTATGCGCATTTGAAGTCGGCAGGAAAATCGCCGCGAGCGTTGCTCGAGCCAACCTATGGCTCGCCCGAGCAACCATTCGCCTGTTTGTCACGGGCGCCCAAAGCGACGAAGGCCCGCCGCCCGAGCAAGTCGCTGCTCGCCGAGCCAACATTCGCCGCGCCGCGACCCATCTTGCCGACAGCAAGCGGCGCCAGAGGGCCAGCTCGCCCGAGCCACCCATCTGCTCGCCCGAGCCGCTCTTCTGGTCGGACACGTATTTTCGTCATTTTTGCCCTGTTTTAGCCTAATTCCTAGTTTATTATAAATAGCTTGTTATCTCATTTTTCCAGACACCTTTTGACTGATTAATGAATATGCTTATGCATTGGTTAGGGTTTCCCTAAACTTCTCTCAAAATCTAGATTACTTTATCCATTAATTAAATGGTGGTGTTTCTAGTCATTCCTTTATTGATCATTTGGTGGATTCTTCCTTTATGATGGTCATGGTGGGGTGTTAGGCCTTTGGTGGTGGAATCTCCTTTATCCAAGGTCATATCCAATCCTTTTGGGGTTTCAAGCTCTTATTGATTGTTGATTCAAGATTCTCAAGCTAGTCCATCAATCTCTCCCACCGCGCCACGCTCCACTACATCACGATACCTTAAAATTGGCAGTACATGAAAATCTAAGAATGCATCTTATGAATATCGCTATAGCTCTTGAAAATTTTGATAATGATATTTATATAAAACTCCTGAAGGGTTCAAAGTGCCGGAAGCACATATTAAAATTCTCGAGAATATTGGTTATTTAGTTGATAGACATTTATGTGATTAAAGCAATATGGACGCATATTGCATAATCAAATAAAATGATTAAATGATCCGGATCCTAATTGTTTGTAAATGCTATTGATGGTTTGGACTCCTGAAGAAGTTCAAAAGTTGTGGATTGCTTTACAAAAGCATTTGGAATGAAAGATTTTGGTAAAATATGTTATTGCCTTGGTTTACAAATTTGCACACTTTGAGAATGAAATTTCGTGCGCAAATCAATTTACGTAGCAAAGTGCTGAAATAATGTTGCATGAGCAAAGCACTCCCTTTTAAGTACCCTGGTAGTGGTACAATCATTTGATATGAAAACAACCCCCTTTTGATCACAAAAAGATGATGGGAAATTTAGTTGTCCTGAAGTACCGTATTTGAGTCCTGAAGTACTGTATTTGGGTCTTGAAGTACCGCATTTAAATGATATTGAAGCACTGACGTATCTTGCTAATCATACATGATCTAACCTATTTCGGTACCTCAAAGCACTTTGGATATTCATCATCCCCATCGGCTCAAAATTGGTATGATTAGCTATGTTAATCTTGGATATTTACCTAAATCCTATGACACTTGATCACATACTAGTTATGTGCACGCTGAAACAGATATTAAGCAAATTCGTTTCAGTTAGAATTAAGTTGATTCATGTATCAAACCACTTTTGACTGCAAAGTTTAAAAGTCAATGATGAAGTTGAATTACATCAACTCAAAGATCTTCATTGATGTTCTCATCAGGGGGAGTAATACTGTATTTGTACTCTTTTTCCCTTATCTGAGGTTTTGTCCCATTGGGTTTTCCTTAGAAAGGTTTTTAATGAGGCAGCATATCTTAGCGTATCAAGAATTATGTACTCTTTTTCCTACACTGGGTTTTTTCCCATTGAGTTTTTCCTAGTAAGGTTTTAATGAGGCATATTCTTTGACAATGGACATTCAAGGGGGAGTGTTATGGAATAATTGTGTGAATGTCCATACTCTTACTTTTCTTAGTAATGAAGTTTTCTTAGGGATGAAGTATTCTTAGTGATGAAGAATCCTTGTATTATAAATACTTCCTCGATGGCAATAAAATATTCATTCATTTCTTTCTCTCAATTCCTCTGTCTCTATTCTCTTTCCACTTTCTCTTATATTCATATATTCATAACAATGTGTAAAATTTCATCTTCATCTTAAAATTAATCATCACAAAGTAGTATAAAGAATATGATCAATTTAATGAAAAGTTACATCGCAATCAATATACTATGTGCAAATTAAGTAGATAAACTATGAATTTAATATTTTCTATTAATATTTAGAGGCTAACAATGAAAAAGTAAGACAAATAGATTTTTTAAGATTTTTTGAGGAGGCTTTGAGTAATGACGGGTTTTTATGTTGTTTTATTTATTTATTGCTGTTGTGATAATACCTTATCCTATAGTTGTCCACTATATTTGATATAAATAAGTATAAGGGAAAAATATAAATTGGAAATGAAGGATTGTAATAGAATGTCTGAAATTGATGAGCCAATCTGCTGCCATATTTCCTTCCTGATAGATGGGACTATAAAGATTGTGAACCCTTTTCGATTGCGAAATATATTGGCTAATATTTTGTATCGTCCAATGTGTTTGAACCTTTCATTATTGGACAACATGGGCAACTATTTTGTTATCACTTTCCACAATTATTGATTTGAACCTAGCTACATTAAGCTTGTCTCTAATGGCTCTTGCTTCAACAACTAGAATTGATGTATCTCCATAGTACGAACACCCAACCTTATAAATTATATTGAACCTTCCTGTCCAGTCTGAGTATAAAGCCACCAGATCACGAAGAATTGTCATATGATCCATCAAAGTCGATTTTGACAAATTCCAGCGACCATGTATTCCATATATGACAAAGTGGTTGGGGTGGAGGATTGTGTTGTGTGGTTGAATCTTTGTGTATCCTTATCTTCGGTTAATCTTGTTCTTATTTTCCATTACGCGCTAGCTTTTTTTATTCGTGTAAGAGATGCGAATGGCCTAAAGATTGTACCTCGGAAAACTGGCTCGTTTCTAGTCCGCCATGTTGGGATTCACTCATGAGTAAAAATGTCCCACATCAAAAAAGTAAAGTGAAAAAATATGGTATATAAGTCAAGTGGGCTACTCCTCTTAACACTAATTGATTTTAAAATAGAACCTCACTTAACTTGTGTACTATGAACTTCGATTGAAGTGGGCTCCCACCTTGGATCTCCCCAACAAGTGGTATTAGAGCCGATGGTTCGTTTGGCTAGGCGCAAGGTGCGGGAAAGTGGTCCCAAAAAATCACCATGGACAGGAGCAGGGACTATGAGGCGCACTCCCGCCTGGGATCTCGCCAACATGCCATATTCTCCAAAGGAGCACAAAAGCTTCTTTTTTTTAATCAATGACAAGTAAAAGCATGCATTTATTTGTATATCAACAACTCAAAAGATGGCATTAATGTAACGACATAATTGAACTGAATATGTACCTCTGTGTCTTTATATTGCATTGAGAAAAGACAAAATATTAATAACACATTATGATATGAAACTGAGAAGTAAGAAAAGATGGAAGATTGGCATGAATTTGATCACCTACACCAACTTAATACGACATACCTCTGCACAGGATCAAAGAATGAATCAAACAAGTAGGTGGGCATACATAGCTGCCCAAGAGTAAGCAGTGGCTCTTATCCTACTCAAATACAAGAAGCAGGAACTGAGAGAAAGAGCAACAGTAATAACAAAGGAAGCAGCCTGGTCACAAATCATGCAAAATTTGAGCTCTTGAAGCCTCCAACGGGTCGAAACGCATTGCCAAACTCCATCAGCTACCCAGAAGAAGCTGCTTCCGACGTAGTTAGTAGACGACCTCATGATATATAACAAAATTTGCAGATTAAAATGCAGGGTTTTAATGTGATCAGCATGTAGTAGAAAGAATGAAACGCATTGGAAGAGTGAGTGAGTGAGTAAGCGAGTGAATAAGAAGGAAGATGAGATCATTGTTGGTTTAAATTTGGTTGCGTTGAGGTTGAGGTTGAGGTTGAGAGAGGCTTGACATATACACCTGTAGGTACCTGCATATGAAATGTGGAACCACCTAAATTCAATTTCTAGCTATTACTCCTCTTTCCACGATGTTTCCTCAGGGACCCCTACCTATATGTTTCTTTCATTTCTTTTTTTAGGAGTATTTCCTGTTAGACCTGGCTCAGATACTCTTGTGAGGCTCTGATGCCACTTGTTAAGATCGAGGTAAAATAAAAGGCCTAGTATTTGCAGCGGATGAGGAAATTATCAGCATGTATAAATTAAGAAAAAATATACTGTAACAAGATCAATAATTAAAATAGAGAGTATAGTGATACAAGATTTACGTGGAAACCCAAATCGGGAAAAAAAACCACGGACGATAACGGAGCAATAATTCACTAGTATAAGGGGAGAGATTACAAGAGAGATCTCAAACGGCTATATAAGACAACGAGATCGACGGCAAGATCTCTAGGGGTAAATAGCACAACGGGAATAAACTGAAGACAAAATAATAATTCTCTAAAATACTCTCACAACCTAGGAATGGGTAGAGGTGAAGAATACTCTGTGTGTTGTGTATTTATAGGAAAAACTTTCTATAAACCTAACTTAATTCTCACTCCAATTAGATTTAGAATCTAATACAATTAGGAAACCTAATCTAATAAAGAAAGCTAATACAATTAGAAAACAAATAATTGTGGATCAAGAGACTGGGTGATTTTTAGGACACTTTCCTAACATTTCCAAAGCTACAAATTAAGTTACGAAAGTGATGCTCTCCATGCGTTACACAGTTTCTGTTATTTTCAGTTTTTCTACGGTCTTCCATACACTATGGATTATAGATTTTGCACATAATATTTTACCTGGATATGGTAATAGTACTATGGAATTAACTTTCATTACCAATATAATGATTAAATTTCATGTAATACCTAGGTTGTTATATACATTGAGAATTGAATTTATATTCAAATTAATTAGCTTCTAAACTCTAACTTCACATATACTACCACAGAATAAATTATATGAACTGGAGTTAGTATAACTCAACAAAATTTCTAAAGTAAGACCACGTCACCTACGAGAGGTAACTAGTACTCTCTCCATTCCATATTAATTGATACTTTGATTAAATTTTGACCATTAATTACTCATAAATTAAAATGAGTTACAATATTAAATTACCATCATTAAAAAGATACTTTACTAAAAGTTACAATTGAAGTAATTTCATATTGTGACTCATTAATTTGTGAATAATTAACGATCAAAATTTAGTTAAAGTGTCAATTATTATGGAACGGAGGGAGTATAACTTAACAAAAAATTAATTTCTAGAAGTAAGATGGAATCACATAAGAGTTATTGTTAGACGAAGTCATTCAGGGATGGATTTTCAAAGGTTTTACTATGACTAGTAAGTTTTATGTACTCATGTAAAATTCGCAGAAAATGAATGTTGGGTAAAAATTAAATTTTGATAATTTTGATAAATAAAGGTAAGTTTTAGACAAAGTGTTAAATTTTTAAACAATGTTAAATATATGTGAATTATATTTTAAAAATTTAAAACAATGTAGAAATATGTAAAAGCTTAGTTTTTTTGATAAAGAATAGGTTTTTTAAAAAATTTACCAAAAAAACATTTTCGATGAACTGTGCATGGTTTTGGTGTTTGGGTTGTTTCACATTAAACCCTCTGATAGTGCATCGTTTGTGATTTTTTTTTCCGGTTTAAGTTTTTCTATGTTAAACCTTTATGTTGAATCTTTATTTATATTTTCGCTCTATTTATTGTTTATGTGCTAACAACACTCCGAGAATTCCAACATGTTATTGTAGTTGACCTGTTGATTTGTGTTATATCTATTAATATATAAAAGTAGTATATTTGAATTTTGAAACCATGAGCTGTGAGTGAATTTCGGTCTTTCTAGCCAATGAGAATTTAGAAAAATAAAAATCAGCAACCCCTTTTCCCGCCCTTAAAAAATACAGTACAATTTTACTCAAAATCAAACTCTAAACCTTTGCAAGAGTTATTATCCCTTAATTTTTTGCAGTTATAACCACCTTCAATATTTGATTTTATTATCCCTTGATTTTTGCAGTTATAACCGCCTTTAATATTTGATTTTTTTTTTCAATTATAACTCTTTATATTTACCCCCTTCAACAGAGATAGGTGTTGAGTTGTCCCACATCGGCCTTTGACACCCATATTGTGGTGTTTATAATGGCTTGGGTGCCTCAACCTCATAAGCTAGCTTTTGGGGTTGAATTTGGCTCAAGTCCATTATTTCACATGGTATCAGAGCCAGGGTCATTGATGTTGGGGCCGCGCCCGCAGTTGTCTGCGCCTCGTGGTGAGGGGGGCGTGTTGAGTTGTCCCACATCGGCCTTTGACACCCATATTGTGGTGTTTATAATGGCTTGGGTGCCTCAACCTCCTAAGCTAGCTTTTAGGGTTGAATTGGGCTTAAGTCCATTATTTCACAATAGGCTTATGGGCAGTTTTATAGTCGTCTTCCCATGTCATTTCACGCCCCTCTTGGTCTCACTCCTCTTTTCAGACTCGTTGAAACGTCCAGTTCGGAAACCATCCCTCCTATTCCTGCAGTTGGTGGTCATTAACGACAATCCATGAAATATAAAGTCATCATCATTGCCTGATTGTCGGTGTTTATTCGCATTCTGCATCATCATCGCCTCATGACATGATGAGGCTCCGTGAGGGCGATGATGACGACTCCCTAATACAACTTTCAAATTATAAGTGTTGAAATTAAAGTCGTAAATTACTTCCATTTTGTTGGTTAATCTTGAAGGCAATTGATCCGACTTAATAAAATGTCAAGCATAAGTGGTGTTTTAAATAGGTATGGACAAATAGAATTTGCAAGATTTTAGTACTTACACATAACTTTATTTTTGTTTTCTTCTTAGTTTTTTTTATGTGATTTTTCTTTTAATTCATTACTTTATGGTTGTTGATTCATGTATATTTCATGCATTTTGATAGTGGGTATATGTGCTTTTATAGTTCAAAAATTCGTGCTTTCAACCCATGTTGTAGGATATATTACTACTGATATGAAGATAGCAATGAAATTAACGTATTATGTTATAGCCTCGAGTTTCTTACCATAAATTCTCTTTTAGTATTTGAAGCAAATTCTCTATTATCATTTGATCAATTTTTGAGCATTAAGCACTTCAATTCATTTAAGATTTGTTCATTCCGGGAATTAATATGGTAATTGGCCCAACCATTGGAGATATCTTACTTAGGAAATTAGCCAATTCCTCTTAATAATTAACCCCTGGTTGAAACTGACATTCTTACTTTTAATTTACTACATTGCTTTTAATTATATCATTCAATAATTTATGGCATTCCCATCTTACTGTTAACCTTCATGTTTTCAAGTATGTCCAGTTTCAGTAAAATCTATGATGATCTTATTCATTTCCTTTGTTATTTGTTTTCAAGCATAAAAGCTCCAAAGACGACATCGTCAATATCGTTAACTCAAGCCATCCATTGTACATCTAGATCCGACATGCTTTTAATTGAACACCAATTTATTGCACAGAGGTACCTAGTGGTGAGCGGAGCTTTTCTTCAGTGAGGTACGTACATATTACTAATCCTTGGTTAACACATATTACTAACCATGGATGTACTCAATGTATTATCGGTGGTTATCATGTATTAAAAACTTTTTAAGTGTTTTATTCTGTGGATTGAAGGTATTGTGTCATACAGGAATTGTCATATTAATGTACAATGATTACCATATTAATATCCAAGGCATATTAATATCCAAGGTTTACTATATTGTCATCCAAGGTCAACATATATGACGAACCATTATTCATTCATTCATTCATTCATTCGAAGAAGAAGAGGTTCTGTGAAATTAATCCATTATTTATTTGAAGACAAGTGTCAAATAGTATAACACACTCCCCAAACATTTGAAAATGGGAAACTGAAGACAAAACCAAAAAACTTCATTATCATCTTCTTTCTCTTTCTTCTTCTTCATCTTCTTCTTCTTCTTCTTCTTCTTCTTCTTCTTCTTCTTCTTCTTCGTTTCACCAAACTCAAACCCATTACCAAACAAAGAAAATAAAAAAATAATTTAAAACCCCTCTTTTTCTGAACCGTACGGGGATCGGTTCACTTTTGGTTCGTCTCTATCGGACCATTCCCGAGCCTTCTAAGGGGCTTCGGAACCATCGGCAAGAATAAACACAAGGTGGTGAAGGCGTTCTAAGGCTAGAAAAGGGCATGCCTTCACTCTTTTGATCATAACTCCTTCAATACAACTTTGATGGACTTCAAATTTTGGGAGATTAAAGTACACACTGAGAGCTTTCCATCGATACCTATGGACCAAAAAAGGAGCCTGGATGAAGAAGTTATGCGCGTTTGAAGTCGACAGAAAAAACTGCCCAGAAGGGTGTCGCGCCCGCGAAACTTTAGGTTGCACCCGTGACCTCCCTCTGCCTGTCCAAGTTGTCAGCGCCCGTTTCTAGATGTCCGTCGCACCCGCGACATAAAGAGTTGCACCCGCGACCTCCCCTGCCTTGTTGCTGCAGCCGCGCCATCTCCCCAGTCCAGTCGGCTGTCGCACCCGCGACGTTCCTCTGCCTTGTCGCTGCGATGCGTGACTTTTGTGTCTAAATGTTGTGTTTTGTTTTAATTTTCCTTATTAGTATAAATATCCCCCTCCCCCTCTTTATCTTATTTTAAAAGATAGATTTTGATGATGAATGTTTAGGAATTAGACTCAAGAAAATTCCTCTCAATTGGAGAGTTGTAATTGTGGGTTTTCAAACCTTAATCAATGAAGCTAATCCTTTGGTGGAAATTGCTTTGTGATTTCTTTTCTTGTGAATGGGTATCATTTCTCCACTCTTTGTGAGATTTCTTGGGTGTTTCAAGACTCCTTGCTTGTGGAAAGTCCTTATGCTAGAGATTGAACATCTTAGTTCAATTTGGTGAGATTTCTCTCTTTAGAATTGTCCATATATTTTAATTTCATGATTATCTCTATTAATCCAAAAACCCTAAAATTGGTTCATAGTGTTTATGATTTCTATGGGTGGATTTCCATCATCCACATGTTTGTTTAGACCCTAGGCTTCCGCCCATTCTCTCCGTATGGTATCAGAGCTAGGCATAGAACTCATAGTTTGTTGGAGATTTCTTGTTTTTGCCCGGAATTGTTCTTGTTGTTGTTTGGTGGTGAATTTTTTGTGTTCTCGGTTTTGTGGATTGTATGCAAATATTGGTGTTACCCATTCCCTTTGATATCCAAGAGTGTTAGAATACATTGTATTGTGTTTGTATTTGGTGATTTTGATGCATATTGGAGCTTTGAGGTGAAGTTGGAAAATAGTGCCCGGAAGGTGTTCGATGAAATGTCAATGTGAGAAAAAACACAAAGAACCCTTAGCCAAACATTATCCAACTACAAGAAAACCCCCAAATTCCACAAATTTTCCCCAAACACAATCATTCACTTCATCCTTTATTGTTGGGTGTTATTGTTGTTCTTGGTTGTTGATTGAATGGTTGGAAGTAGTATTGGGTTGTGTTGAAATTTATTTGTTGGATTTTGTTGAGTAGGTGGTTGTGTTAGTGGTTGTTTTGTTGGTGGATGTTGGTGGTGGTTGTGTGCCCATCCGGGTTTGTTCTTCTTGATGCATTCTCCTTGCGGTTTCACCCCATTTTTTCTCCACAAAATTAGCCTCGCAAAAACCCCCTCAAAATTTCCTAGCTACAAAAAAACCCAAACCTCCATCCGCTCAAATTGTACACCCTACAAAAAAACCAAGCTCCACAAATGGCCTTCATGTCCTATGCTTCGGGCAAACATGATGTCCTTTTTTCCGCTAAACCCAAACCCAAACCAACCTTCGAGGAGACTCTTCAACGTATCGAAGAGAAGGTTCGAGAAGTTCAACGTCGAATGAGTGACTTACTCCGCGCTACGACCCCTACACAACTAGAGTCATTGAAAAAGGATCGTGGTATTTCAACTCGGTCTCCTAGAACTCACCATAGTGATTATTCAAGGTATTTCGATGATTATCGACATGGTGGTTCTCAAGCTAGAAGAATGGAGGAGAAGGTTACTTCATGGCCTTCTAGGAAGGGAAGTGCTCACTCTTGGAGAACGACTTCATCCAAAGGAAGTCGAACTTCGAAGCTACCCAAACCATCTTCCTGAGCTCATAATGAAAGTGCGGAATATCTTCGGAAGCTCAAGGGTAGAAAATGCTTCACGTGTCGGGTTTATGGCCATTACCAAGCCCAATGCCCTACAAAGATGGTTGAAAGCTCCAAAGCAAGTGAGGTAGCCACACCGGAGGCTCCAAAGACTAGTGTTGAGGTTCGCGCGCAAGAAGGGGAGAGTTCGACTCCTAGGCGATCCTTTATCTTGACCAAGGATTCCCGGGATAACTCTCAACGGGGGAATATCTTCCAAGATCGGTTCACCATCGGCGAGAAGGCAGCCAAGGTCATTATCGACGGTGGGAGTTGCACCAACTTGGCTTCTACCTACATGATTGAGAAACTCCAATTGCCGGTCTCGGCTCATCCTCAACCGTATAGCTTGCAAGGGCTAAAAGATGGCGACGACTTCGAGGTAACCCAACAAGTCTTGGTTTCTTTCTTCGCTTAGTCTTATGAGGATAGTGTTCTTTGTGATGTTGTCCCCATGGATGCTTGTCATTTACTACTTGGTAGACCTTGGAAATTTGATCGGCATGTTATCCACGACGCCCGGAAGAACACCTACACTTTCTCAATGGGAGAAAGGAAAATCAAACTTATTCCTTTACCTCCCTTTCAAAACCGATATACTGTAAGTCGGGGTAGGAAGTGAGAAGAGAAACCTTCAAAAGAGTGAAACATGGGATGAGAGTGCTTCGAGCAACGGAAAGCCACATCGGGCTTTACTTTTGCGAAAAAGCAACCTTAGTGAGGTTGAGCGAATCTTAGCTCCACAGAAATTTCCAACCTCCCTCCCTTGTCTCTAACCCTAACCCAAAACTCCTACCGGGCTCCGTATAGAATTCCCCAGTGTTGAGTCGTGCTCAATCACTCCCGAGCCTCGCCATGGAGTTGAGTTGCATGAGTACACGTCTATGACTACTCACCCGAGTTCCATTATTTCCACATCGAGGTTGAACGAGGAAGAGGTTGTCTCCATTAGCCTTGACCCCGAGCTCTCATGTGACGAATTCCTTGTTGCTTTCAACAAGTTGATGGGTGCTAGACGTGTTCGGGTCCTTCGTGATGTCGACTTGGCCCCTCCTTTCCATCGGAATTGCTACATTTTTTAGAAGGATGGGTTGATGAGCGTCACTCTACTTCGACTGTTGGAGTACGTGCTTTTGGGTCTATACGGGTATCCAGTAATTTTGAACCCCCAAGAGTTGAGGACAACTCTTTTCGAAGAAGGGGAGTATGAAACGTATGGGGATCGATTCACTTTTGGTTCGTCTCTATCAGACCATTCCCGAGCCTTCTAAGGGGCTTCGAAACCATCGGCAAGAATAAACACAAGGTGGTGAAGGCGTTCCAAGGCTATAAAAGGGTGTGCCTTCACTTTTTTTTATCATAACTCCTTCAATAAAACTCCAATGGACTTCATATTTTAGGATCTTAAAATGCATACCGAGAGCTTTCCATCGATACCTTATAGGCTTAAAACGGAGCCCGGATAAAGAAGTTATGCGCGTTTGAAGTCGGCAGAAAAAACTGCCCAGAAGGGTGTCGCGCCCGCGAAACTTTATGTCGCACCCGCGACCTCCCTCTGCCTGTCTAGGTTGTCAGCGTTCGTTTCCAGACGTACGTCGCACCCGCGATGTATGGGGTCGCACCCGCGACCTCCCCCTGCCCTGTTGCTACAGCCGCGCCATCTCCCCAGTCCAGTCGACCGTCACACCCGCGACGCATGGGGTCGCACCCGCGATTTTCCTCTGCCCTGTTGCTGCGACGCGTGACTTTTATGTCTAAATGTTGTGTTTTGTTTTAATTTTCCCTATTAGTATAAATACCCCCTCCCCTCTAGCTTGTTTTCAAAGATAGATTTTGATGATTAATGTTTAGGAATTAGATTCAAGAAAATTCCTCTCAATTGGAGAGTTGTAATTGTGGGTTTTCAAACTGTAATCAATGAAGCTAATCCTTTGGTGGAAATCGCTTTGTGATTTCTCTTCTTGTGAGTGGGTATCCTTTCTCCACTCTTTGTGAGATTTTTTGGGTGTTTCAAGACTCCTTGCTTGTGGAAAGTACTTGTGCTAGAGATTGAACATCTTAGTTCAATTTGGTGAGATTTCTCTCTTTAGAATTGTCCATATCTTTTAATTTCATAATTATCCTTCATTAATCCAAAAACCCTAAAAATTGGTTCATAGTGTTTATGAGTTCTATGGGTGGACTTCCATCATCCACATGTTTGTTTAGACCTAGGCTTCCGCCCATTCTCTCCATTTCCATTTGTGCAGCCACGTAAGATTAAGCAGGCCCTACCATTTATTCAAAATTAGGACTCAACTGTCCTTACTAGACTTTTGAGGAAATAAGCTTGTTGGTTGTCCTTCTAAGTCAATAACCCAAATATATATTGGTACAGGTTGATACTTGTTGATTCATGTAGGTGCATGCTAGTGTAGTTAGTACAGATTGATAACGTAAGTGCAGGTAGGGATAACATAAGTATAAATTATTATACCTTTTTTCCAAATTGTTAGTCATTGCAATTTAAGAATTTTTAATGATATTTTTATTACCATATTAATTAATTTTATATAGTTATATATAAAACAATTACAATTACTATGAATTTTCATAATTGTGTATAAAAATGAGAAAATACATTAAAAATTACATGCATAATATGTATTTTATACAAACTACATAAAATTATAGTCATATAATAATTGTTTGCCACACAAGTGTCAACAAGTTTGAGGAACTTAGAAAGGAGTTTTAAATTAAAAGACTAATTCAACTTTACAATGTTTTTGTCCAATAACTTCAAAATAGTAAATTCTGTTTGAAAAGCCCACACAAATGGTTTATATAAGAAAAAAAACAAACAATACAAAGAAAAAATTAAAAATAAATGCAATATATGTAAATAATTGTTTAGCACAAAAGCATACATGTTAACGGGCCCTAAGAAATTGGACAAGACTTTTCAATTAAATAAACTCACTCAAGTTTACAACAATTTTTTCCTGATAACAACTATCCAATAATGTCATACAAGAATGATCAACCCTAAACATAAACTAAAATAAAAAATTAAACTTAATTTTAAATTTAAATCAACTAATTTTCCAGCATGATAACATTGTTACCCGCCCCTTGAGGATAACGCAATCAATATCCGCTCATTTTCTCCCGCCGAGAATTCATAAGATTATATTAAATTAATTTTGCTAATCCTCGAATTCAAATTTTACATATATGAAAAGGAAATTCCATTTAGTAAGCTTCAACTTTTGTCTGTTCCAAATTGTCAACTACTTTTGAAACTATCTCAAGCGGTAGGCTATTTTGAAAATTTCAAAAAATATTCCAAGTTTTCAAGCACTTTAAAAAATATTCCTAGTTATCAAACAATTTAGATATTATTCCAAGTAAGTCAATTGTGAGATTGATATGGAAAGCTAAATAAAATTGAGAGAGAAGGAAAGTTTTACGAGTAATATTTTAACAACGGTACGAGAAGAAGATCATGGGATGAAATAATTTTCAAAATAAGTCTACCACTTGAAATAGTTTAAAAAGTGGTTGACAATTTGGAATATACAAAAGTTGAAGCCTGCCAAATAGAATTTCCCTATATGAAATTATTTTTAATTTAAAAATTCACATGACTATTTTAACTTTGTGAGGCGTATGAAAATATTACTTATTGATATAAAAATTAATAAAATTTGTAAACGTTAATATTTATTAAGATAATTAAGTTTTTGATTGGATGCCGGTAGGTACAGGTTGGTGCAGGTCGGTGCAGGTAAGTGCAGGTTGGTGAAGGTTGATGCAGGTTAGTGCAAGTAAGTGTGGGTGCAGGTTGACAAATGACCTAAAGAACAAACTCGTAGCCTTTTAATCGAAGCAACATTCACATGTCCTAATCCAGCATAATAAATCAAGAGAAACAACAATATAAGCAATTGAAGTTATCGCATTTTCATTCACTTTCACACATACAACATCGAGAATCATAAGTCCAGTATGGCTACAAAGCCCCTTCCCCACAAATTCCCCATACTTAGTGACAATGATGCGATTTGCTTAGTTTTAGACTAGCTCTAAGAGCAAATTTCCAAAGATGAGGTTTCTACGCATTTTAGACACACATAACACATCACTGAGAGATAATACTTAATACTTTGCCAGAAGTGAGTTTGAGAGAAACCTTCCCTTTCCTTTTAATGGTGGCAGTAGCAGCATTGCCGGTGTAGATGGCCACACCCTCTACTATCTCAAAGATAAGGAAAAGACTACGGTCGTCGGTGCAGATGTGATTGGATGCTCCAGTATTGACCACCCACTCAATGTTGTTATCAGCAAGATTCACTTCAGAGATCATAGCTTTGATGGTGTCAAGCGCTTCAGCAAGATTGGCTTGATTTCTTTTGTTTTTGCTTTTGCAGTCCTTGGCCTTGTGTCTCGGTTTTCCAGATTCATGACATTTTTCTTGAAATTTGTACTTCTTTCCCAGAGACCTGAAGTTGCTCGGTTGAGGACTTTTGCCTATATTTTTGAACCCATCCTTATAAGATGATTTTGGTTCAATCTTTATAGCTCCAGAAGAGTTATAATAAATCTGCAATCCCTTGTCTTTGATACAATTTTCTTCCTCAATTTTCAAATGCCCAACCAATTCTTCTAGGGTCAGATCAGTTTCCTTGTGCATTAGTTGATTTCAGTACTATTTCTAAGAGGAAGGAAAGTTCTCAATTAGGACAATCGTAAGAGTGACATCACAAATTTTCAGACCTTTGAAATCAATTGAAGAACATAAATTTTCATACTCATGAATCTGATTAATAATAGGTTTATCATCCCTAACTTGATAATTCAACTATTTACTCACAACATATCTCTTAGACCCGACATCATCATTCCTACAATTCTTTTTAAGTGCATACCAAATCTCAAAAGAAAAATCAAACTTCATGTAAATGTCAACCAACGCATTGTTCATGTAGTGAAGCAACATTTTTTTTATAGGTTCGATCATCCCTAGCATACTTATCATCATAATCAGACACGACTTGAGCATCACTAGCAGGAGGTAATTTCTTTTTCTCTTATAAAGTATGAGCAATATCAATTTGTTCAAGATAAAACTTAATCTTAATAGACTAACACTTGTAATTCTTTCCATCCAAAGGTTCAAGTTTAGACATATAAAGAGCAATAAACTTGTCGGATACCCTGGCTAAAGACATAAACCATGACTTTCAGATTGTTGTAAGTAGAATGTAGTCATAGCGAAATAAGAAAGATTTTACTTGAAAATATGAACGAAAATGGATACCATGGCGTCGAGAACCCATGGTCCTAAAAGTGATTTTTCCTGAGCAATGATACAAACTCTCCAATAGAGGGCACTTCTCGCGATTACACGGTCTAATTAACCTCATGCATTCCTTATTAGTCAGTTGAACTTGAACGATAATTGCCTAAAAGTCGTAGAGAAAACAATAGATAAGAGAGGAGAAATAATTTTGTTTGATGATACAAAATTGGAGAAGAAGAGCATAATATATAGGAAGAAGGGAGAAGATTACTAAGCAACCATTTGAAAAGGCACAACTAGAGAAATGTGAATTCAGTTCTGGAGACCACAAAATCAGTCTCGAAAAAAAGGAAGTCTTGTAAAACAGCGACCGGCCAAGCTTAGTCAAAATAGCAAATATCGAGACAAATAGATTTTATGCAAAAAAAGTTTAGAACCCAAACCTCGAGCGTGGCCCGACCAACCGGACGAAAGACGGTTGCAACGCGCACGCGCGTGTGGTCCACCGAGCCCACCCTTGGTTACTTTATTTCAAATATGTTGGGTGAGCTCTACTACTTAAAGTAGACCATCTCACCTTACTCTTTCTATGTGGGACAACTTCTTCTCACTTCAACAATGAGTTCCAAAAAGAAAAACCACAAACTTTGAATCTTAAATCCAACAGGACACACGACATGTCCAAACATAAATTCAGGAAATATCACATCATTCGAAAGTTTGTTGAGGATGGTAATACAAAGGTGTGCAAGGTTCACACGAATGAAAACGTCGTTGATCCGCTTACTAAACCTCTATCATAGGCGTAGCATCATGCTCATGCAATAGGAATCTCAGTAAAGAATGCTTTTGATTCACTTCTTGTACATGAATAGTTCATGAGTTGTAATAATTAATTATTCATCGATGATAATAAGATTTAGAGTTTTAAATTATTTATGGTTTAGAATTATGTAAATGTCTAAAAGGTTAGCAAATTCAGAATTGGAAATCAGATGAAGTCTGATTTGTGAAACCACACTAAGCGAACTTAATATGTTAAGCGTGGTCGATTGTCGAATTAATTCCTGATTGTATTTTCACATAGGGATAGTGATAATATTATAACAATTAGGATGTATGATTGACATGAGGATCAAGTTTCGTGATCATAGTAATGTGGAGATGTCATGGTCAATCACATGAGTAATGAAAAATAAATATTTAAATTCATGAGAGCATAATTTATTAAACGAGAACAACAGTGATCAATGCTTACAAATAATATTATTCCATTATTTAACGGGTGAATATTTCCCAACAAATGAGTCAAAGTCAAATCACTACACTTACCATGCAATTTCTATGAAAATTGACGCTCATTATACTAGTACATCATAAGTCATAGCCTTTTATTGGGTCATACATAAATCAATTAAAGTAGGTTTTTTCCATTTATAAACCTGAAACTGATAAAAGAAGCAAAAGTTAAATCCCAAATTGTCTGAACTTACGAATTTGGATTCAACCACCAATCAAGACCCAAAAATCAACCAACATAATCAAAGCACGTCTTATCCTCCTACATAAAACATGTACAATAAAACCAAGACTTTAAAACCAGCATTACTTTCACAAAAGAGCAGTCATAATCCATTCGCAAACTCACAATTAACAAAGTCAAGATGAAGATCCAAATTATTTACGGAGAACAATAGATGAGTCATGAGGAGGGGACAAATCAAAGATTCAAAGCTGATTCAAATCTTAACTACATATTCTATCTGGGTCACACAACCACATTGTCTTTCTTCTTCTTTTTTTCCCAGATTCGACTATGGTATCATCTGTGTGTCTGTCACAACAATCTTCAACCCAACAAAATCACCAGTTTGCATCGCCGCCTGTTGTGGTAATGTCCATCAAAAGCATGCTTCCAGTAGGCAGCAGCAACACAGAGCAGCCAAACTGCAAAATATCCATAGAAAAAAACTCATATCAGAGACAACTGTATCACTAATGCCATTTGGGGTTAGGTCCAAATTCAACATAGGCAGTTTTTCAACTTTGAACAAGTTCAACATCCGGTCGCCCCATTTCAATATCGGGTCAAATATAGATACGAGTAACGAATCCTTGGTCCGGAGGGTGCTCTAGAAAATGCATATAATGACATAACTATAGCCAAAGGTAGGAGCATGTTGTCACAAAATAATAGTATAATTTAGAAACAAGGAAAGCAGAGCATCTGCTAAGGGAGATATATTCCAAGGGAGATATATTCTAAGTTCTGCCAGAAATAATAATACTAGTTTGACCATTCAAGAAGACTCTTAGGATAACAACACCCCATCTTCTTGAAATGCTAACAAAAGCAGCCTGCAACATGCATTATGGGCCAAGCAACAACAAGATGGACCGCCACCATGTCTACGTCCACCAAGAATTATTCAAACATTGAGAGTCTAAGTCAAGTGGGCCAAGTGGCCACCAAACCCGGCATTTCACCAAGTGACCCATTCTGTTTGCCAAAGGGGGAATGGGGGAACTCATTGGATAAAACTCTATGAACATATGGATGAATTAATCGACGCGTTACTCCTCCATTCCACAATATTAGCCACTAGCCCACCATTGAATACGTGCGGTCAAAGTTTAAAATTTTTGACTAAATTTCTCAACATATGTAATTATCTAATTTGTAATCTTATGGTAAAAATATTATTCTTAAACATATATGGTCTCAAAGTAGTGCATTGAAGATCGAAAAAAGAGTCAAGAGAGACCAAATATCATGGAATGTAGGGAGTATTTGGATTGGATCCAACCCAAGTTCATTACATAGGATGACATGAAACATGAAACCCGGGTTTGTGTAAAAATATATTCACTGATTTGAGTCTAGCATTGTGCCAATGTGTTATGTGTATAATTCGGAGTGTTTGGGTGGAGGATGACCATGATAAAGGAAAATCAGAACAGCAAAATACGGGGCATTAAAGTCTCCCAAATTGCAAAAGGCCAAAACCATGTTACCACTAGGGAAGAAAGGAGACAAACTTTCTCATGAAGAGAGTTCAGAGAGACCATGTGAAAATATACTCTTTTAGAGCTACCAACAAAATGCTAGTTCAGCCGCAACCTTTAATTAAGCAGCTACTATTATTATTTGGCCTTCTAGTTGCTAGAGGAACTAACCGCATGATGTTGCCAGCCCATAAGGACGACAACTCGGGGCCTACAATCAGAAACTCACAGAATCACGAAACCTCGGCTCGTGATTACAAATGAGGATCAGTGCTTACAGCTGGTATCTTCAATTACAGCAACATTCCATGTTACAAGTGCAAAAGAACATGTCCAACCCAATGAGAAAAAGGCATTATGAGTTGTGACCCACTCGAAAAGGGAAGAAAAGGATGGAAAAAGAGGTTTCCACGATCATCGTAAGGTGAAGTATTGGACTCATATGCTCGGTTCTTTACACGGATAAACTATCCAACTTTACTCAAAAGTTTATGCTCTTAGTTTACATATTACCTACATCTACCAACTCGTAAACAAATGCCTAATAAACAAGGCCACCAAGAGGCCAAGATTGAGTCTTATTCATAATTTAGTAACAGGCTAACAGCCCATATTTTTATTTCGACTGTATATATGTCAAATCATTTCTTTGGAATGAATTTTCTAAACATAAATCTCAAAAGAAGAAAAACCAGCTTCAATCTCTCAAGTTCAATGTTTTTCCCAAACAATAGCATATTAGAATGTCCCCTGAGAAACCCATCTACATAGCTGGTTGATTTGTACAGTTTTGATGTTTGTACTTTGTAGAGTATAAACCCAACAAATAAGCTATCAACAGAGAAAGATGGCATTCAAAAAACAGAATATGTCCAATTTGATTCCACAAAATATCCAAAATGTTAAATCAAATCAATCAAGGCAACGACTTTTCCCCCATGATTCATGACCCTTATTGATGATATAATTGCATATTCCACAGGCACAGAATATGCCCCATAGAAAGTTCAAAAAAGATATATATCAAACCAAAGACCTAACAAAATCGCAACACTGAACAAAAGAACTACAGTAAATCCCATCTCAAGGGTAGAGTTGGAAAAGGTTGAGGACCCAGTTTAATTCTTACGTTTCAAACCAAACAAAGAACTGGGTAATCAAGTAGAACATAATTGAACTACAATGAACAAGGTTAGCGATGTCTATTTCTACCCCCAACCCTCTTTCAAGAAACTAAAGAGTTTCGTTCATCCTTAGTGAACTGGACGGAAGATGGACATGTTAGGTGGAAAGCTTACCTAATACCAATGGACAACCCTAAAAATTGTCCCTTCATGATCCCAGCAGACATGGGCAAATCGGTAAAATCACACAAGAGAACAATGGGCAATTGACAACAAACAAAGCAAAGTTGAATCAGAGCACACAACCCAATTCACCGTCGGCCAAGTTGACCGGAACAAAACCCAATCATACCCCTCAGAAGAAACCCAAATTATCCCAGATCTACCCAAACAGGAGCAGGAACTTTTAAGAAATCTGAGAGACAGAAAGGGGGGGTTTACCATCCTTCCATGAAACCACCGCTGGAATTCTGCTGTTGCTGGGGAGGAGGCTGGGAGTACTGAGGAGGGGCGTACTGTGGAGGGTAACCCTGAGGAGGGTACCCTTGCTGGGGGTATCCCTGTTGTGGGTATCCTTGCGCAGGGTACCCTGGTGGAGGGTATGCGTCCTTCGGGTATCCCTCTGGTGGGTAACCTAACAAAAACAAAAAACAACCCATATCAGATCAGACAATACACAACCCATCAAAATTGAACCAAGAAAAGAGAGAGAGAGAGAGAGAGAGAGAGAGAGGAGACCTTGAGGAGGGGGGACGCCGACGGGGGGTTGCTGCTGGTTGTAGTAACTCATTGTTGGATGGGTTTGTGTTGTTTCTTAGCGGCTAAGAGAATAGAGAGAGAGAGAGAGAGAGAGAGAGAGAGAGAGAGAGAATTTAGGGGAGGAAGAAGGTGGAGAGAGAGAGGGCGTAATGTTGGGATTATATAGATGGCTGCTGCCTGAGCAAAATAAGACTCCTACAGTAGGTGGGCTAACCTGACACCTAGAGAAGGAAAAAAAAAAAAAAGGGGGGGGGGGGGGGGAGGGCGAGAATAGAGAGAGAGAGAGAGGAAGTTTCGGTGTGAGAGGAGGCGAGAGACGTTGTTGAATGATCAGATCAGATGAGATCCAGGAGTAGTAAGTGCGAATTGACTACGGTCCTCGGACCACACGGAACCGACGCGGGTAAATTTTTGGGTTTTACGAGAAGATATTTCTGTTAGTTTAAGAGAGCGAAAGAAATTTTCCTTTCTCTGGGAAAATTTTCCTTAGGTCTCCCTGAGGAAAAATTTTTCTAGAAAAATAAAAAAAGTGGTGGGTCACCGTGAAATTTTTCTCAAGGTCATGCCACACTCAAATATGGGGAAAATAAGTCAACTCGGGAAAATCGACCATTTCCCCAGGGTTATTGACCAACCAAACGCACCCTAAGAAATAAAATTTCCTCTTGCTCAAAAAATTATACTCCCTCTGTTTTTTTTTATTTGTTTTTCACATTTTTTGATTAACAATTTCATGCAAAATACTTTTATAAAGATCTACGACATTATACTTTTCTAATAGTATTTTTTACAACAAATCTAATAATATCAATTTTGTACGATGAATCATTGTACAAATTAAATTATTAACGGGTCAAAGTTTTTAACACAATTATCAAGGCGACAATTAAAAAAAACGAAGAGAGTATATATCTCCTCTCTTTCGTTTATCAAGGAAGTCTTTCGTCGAGGGTAGAAAAATTTATTAACATTTGAAATTTCTCAAATTTATCAAACTTTTTTATGGTAAAATACAAATAAAAAATTTTTGTGATGGATCTCAATATTTATATTTTCTGACATTATATAGAAGAATATTTCTCATTGAAAAGTTAGGGAAGTTTTCTTCTCATGAGAAAGGGAAAATAGTTATAATCAAACATTTCAAAATACCACTAAAATCGAGTATTGTAAATAAATTATATATATAGGTAATTTAGATATTTTAAATAAATTTTTCTACAAACTTTTCAATGACTCCAAAATATTCCTTTTTAGTGAAAATTTTCCTCAAAAATATTTTTCTTGGGAAGAATCAAACACACCATAATAGTATTTGAACTAACATTTAGGGTTTTAATTAGAGTAAAATCATGAAAACTTTAGTAATCAATTTTTTACTATATAGCGGAATCTATTATATAAAAATATTACGTCAAATTTTTTAACAAAAAATACAGTTTTTTAATTTTTTTTAATAAAATGTTATCTGAGAGATTGTTATTTAGAAAAGACAACAAACACTAAGAGCTACTGCAGTCGCAAGTTTAAGAGTGATATGACGCTGAAGTGACGTGAGCAAGGAAGAAAAAAATAACTTAAATATATTCATTTGAAATTACTTTTTACGATAAATTTAATAATATTAATTTTATTATTTTAAATCATTGTTTATATCGAATAATTAGTAATCAAGGTTTGTAAAATTTAAGTGCATACTCTACAGTGACAACCAACAAATATTAAGGAAAGAAGGGAGTATTACCATAGGGCATGCGTGTCAAATTTTATAACTTTTAGCTAATTATTTTATCTAGATAATATTTTAAAATATGAATTAATACTATTAGATTTATCACTAAAAAATGTAATACTTTTAACGTACTTTTAAATATATTGTATTAGAAATTGATTATATCTACATCATAGTTATTAAAATCTCGATCCTAATTTACGATTCTACGATTTTATGGTCCAAAATCGTCGATACGATTCTACTATTTACACACGATCCACGATCCTACATGGGCTAAATTACGATCCTAATTTCCCCATAATTTCGAGTTAGGATCCCGATTTTAACAACCTTGATCTACATATGATTAATACTATCATTAGCTTACTTTATTATACCTTACCTTACATTTTTCTTACTTCATATATAATATTACATTGTGTGTGATTATATTGAGTGTGAATTGTGATGATATGATTACAATTAATATGGCTTTCCAAGATAATATATTACACCAAGTCACAACATAATTATAAATTTATTACTTTCCTAAAATACTGCACTTTTATTTTCATGGGATAATAATGATTAGTTATTTTAGTATTTTCTGTTTAAAATTATTTAGAGCAGTGGGATAACGGGATTGGATAAGCCCCAAATCTTAGTTGATGTGATCTCAAAAAAAAATTCTTAATTAATGTTATGAGGATCAAATTGGATATAGTAACCAATGTTGAGAAACTACCGAATATTAATTTTAACTTTATAACCTTTTATTTTTATTTAGGCCATGTTCTTTGGTCAGGTTATTTTCAGGTTTGAAGGAATAAGTTAGGATAAGTCAGGATAAGTTAAGATAAGTTAGGATAAGTTATGATGATTTTTTGAAGAATTGTGTTTTTAGAGTGAATGTTTTTTTTTGAGAAATTGTGTTAGATTTGAATAAATTAAAATAAGTTGGGAGACTTATATCCAACCTAACCAAAGAACATGGCCTCAATGTATAGGCATGTAATTTTAAATCAGTAGGATCTTTCCTGTCACTTTTCTTTTGTATCTTAGGCAAAAGGTTGGAAAGTAGCATCAACACAAAATGGTGATTATTATTATTATTATTATTATTATTATTATTATTAACACAAAGCACATGTCTGGTAATTACTAATTAGTTGGCTTTTAATTAATCGTTGTTAGTTAATAGTTATTTGGAATAGTTGTTTGACTTACATGTTGGGTTAGCTGATTGGGAGAAAAGTGTTTTGTAAAGTAGATATTTTTTTTAAAAAAAACCTACCTCAAAAAGCATTTCCAAGTAATGTTTTGAAAACTAATTTATTGAGTCCGAAAAACGAATATAAAACACAGTAATTTTTATGTAAGACCATCCTACTATAAATTTATTATAAGATGTATAAATTTTTTGTGACTATTAATAAATACATGGGTGACTAATAGCTTCTTTGAGCTGACTCTGGTAAAAAAAAAAGCAGTAATTATAGAAAATGTTTCAATCACTAACTACAACGAAAATATTAAAAAAAGCGGATCAAATTGTCTTGGCGAGCCAACTACTATCATAGAAACTTAAAGCTAAATCACCATATGGCGGCTAAAATGCTAATTGAGTTATCCTTGACACGAATATGCCCAAAATGTCCCACTGATACCTAAAAAAACATTTGAATACATCGAAAAAAATGAGACGGATCTCAATATATATTCGACACTATATTGTAAAAACATTAAAAGCAAATAATTTTATTGGGGCATGTCATATTTAAATTCATTTTGAAATGAGAGAGACTGGGAGAGAAGAATATGCTCAAACAGTTGTATGTTATTATATGAGTGTGGAACTCACCCTAATAAAATAAATAAATAAATAAATAACAGTAATAATGATAAAGACAACATATTAACACATATGCCTAGTAGATAGTAACGACACTCAATAATTTAGATGTAAAGTAGTTACTCACAAACAACTAATAACGATAAACAATGAACAATAAATAATAAATAATAAACAATAAACATTGTGATAGGGATTCAACTAATCTTGGCAGCATCACCCCCCTTCCAGTTCTGTTTCCACATTACTAAGGAACTTTACAAAAATCTTGGTAGCCAACACCCCCTTTCCGGCACTGTTTTCGACGGCGCATGCACTAAAGGACGGTCAACCTTCGATCATTTGGAAAACCATAGGCTATGAAGATGCACGCACTCAGGGCGATCAACCTGATTATTAAACAGGAAATTAAACGTTGGGTTTTCGAAAAAGACGATGGGGTGAGTCCACATATATTAGTCACTGTTGGGTTGTATGGCCCAAAATCTCCTTGATTGAAGGAAATGGACGCTACACACTACCAGCGGGCTGCCGGCGCTACCAGCGCCTCTCAAACACCAAAGCGGGAATCAAGATCGCTGAGACGCTAACGCTTCGGGTGTCATAGGCTTTGCTAGCGTTTTCCTTGCTGGCTCTTGTTATTTTTTTGTTTCTAGGTTTTGTAATATTTAACCTAGTTTCCCTTTCCTTCATTCTACTATAAATAGAGGTCTTTATTCTCCTTGTAATCAAGCGGCAAACGTAGCCGATGTGAGGGCCTTCAAAACTCCCCACGAGGGAGGTACGGTGTTATTTCCGACCACATCTTCACCTACACTACTCATCCCTAGGTTATGGGAGTCTACGAGAGTTCACATATATTTTACCTCTTGTAATATCTCCTTTTTCTACTAGTGGATATTGGTTGTCGCCCGTGGGTTTTTCTCCGAGTTCTTCGGTTTCCCACGTAAAAATACTGTTTCACCAATCACCCATATATCTTTGTTCTTGTCTCCCTATTATTATCCTCGATTACATAATCATCCTATATTTCCTTCCGCTGCATATATTGCTCTATTTTACGCCCTAACAAGTGCTAACAACTGGCAAAAAATCTGAATCTGATCCCTAATAGTCACAAAAACAACTTTGAAAAACAATAAAACAATAATTATTCCCAAACTCGAGACCATGCTAAATGACGATGGGGAAGAGGGTAGTCGATCTATCTTGTGGGTGGCAAAGAGAGTTCCATTGCTCCAACCATCAGGACTAGCCCAGGGTGGATAAGGATCAGGTTCTTGAGCACCTTCCACACCATAACCACTACAGGCTCCATGTGTGATCCTGTTCTCGACGATGTCAAGGTTGTTCCTTTCCGTTAGAGCCTCTGGCGTATGTGAGAAAATGCAGTACTAATCTACAGGATCATCGACCCTTGGTTTTAAACTAAAATATAAAAACATCATAAATGCTACTTACAACAGGGTTTTCCAACATATCTTTAGATATTTTGAGATTTGATAAAAAGTAAATTGCAAAAAAGTTATGTACCTATATGTCCACTGATGAAAATAAATTTATTTATTAGTATCTAAAATGGTGAAAGTACACAATAAATCAATAAATGGACACTTCTAACTTTAATGTCTGCATCTGCTGCAATTTTAAACTCGATCTCACTCTAATCCTCACCTGATCTGTTGTCATCCTTAGTTATATATAAAAAATTTACAGAATTATCGTGATTATGACCGCCTCGTTTTTTATTTTTACAGAAAGTATACATGTAATTAAGGCTAGTGGGGTATAACGTAGAGCTGGCTAATAGGTCAGGTCGAGTCGTGTTCGTGTTCGTGTCAAACTTAAACGGGTTCAAAATCCTCCGACCTGAACCTAACCCATTTATTAAATGGGTTGAAAATTGAAACCGTTTACCGTTTAAATTTTAAATGGGTTGACCTTATTTTGACCTGTTTACCCATTTAAGTAAACGTGTTCAAATAAATTTACCAATTTACCCGTTTAACCATTAACTCATTTATACAAAACAACTCATTGTGGGATCGAAATAATGACATATCATACTCCACAATTTGCGTGGTAATATAATTCGAGTTATACATAAATAGATGTCTTTTAATTCATAGTCAAATATGAATATAAGTTAAAATTACAAGTCTTACGTATATTTCAAAGAGTATTAGCTGAAACATTCACCTAAGTTTATTGATAAACGGTATAATTAGGTAACAATTATCGAGCAAACGACTTGACCCATTTAACATGTCTAATTAAACGGGTTAAGTAGGTATTTTTTCGTGTCGAAAATTCTGACCTGAACCTAACCCATTTAATTAAATGAGTTGACCGTGTCAACCCATTTAATTAAACGGGTTGAAAATTTTTACCTAAACCCGTTTAATATCGTGTTAGGTTGCGCTTAATCGTCGTGTCGAAATTCACCATTTCTACAGATAACGAGGTCCTTACTAGGCAACTATTTAAGCTTACTCCATTAAAGGAATAGTAGAGAAAAGGTCCATTGGGCCTATAAAGCACTGGGCCAACCAACAATAGAAGTACACGTCCATGGCAGGTCTAACAGTGACAAAGTCATACCGAGTGTCCAAAATTGTAGCCTGTGTAGCACATAGTACATACTACATACCAGTTCAAAAATAAAGTAGTCAAAAATAAATATTGAAAAGGTACCCTTTTCTTTGTTTTTTTGAACTTTCTGAATTTTGTAGTATTATCTATTACTAGTCTTAAATAGGTGTTATACACTGGTATATTAAAAAGTAATGTTTAGCAACAAAAAGAAAATTGAGACATGTATGTCCGTACTAAATTCTATCAACGTGGATGAAAGTATGAATGTATACACAAATTATAAAAGAAAAAAGCCTAAATAATGTAAACAAATAAAGAGGGATGATATGAATAAGTTGTTCAACTGGTAAATACGTAAAAAGTACGAAATGATGAACATAGCGGCTTTGGTGATGAACCATGCTCTACTTGATGAACATGAAATTAAATCTGTAGAGTTAGGGAACCCGAAGAAATGAAAAAAGTAAGAGAAAGAGGATGACAATTAGGAGAGATAAGATCAAAATTCCATTGATAAAATCCTGTATTATATAGGCTCAACTTGTACCACTATAACAAGATTATAATCCTCGATAGCACCATTAAAATACTACTCGTAAGTACAGATAACCAATATATAGCTTATTTTACTTTGTTTTTTTGGTGGGTGGTGGGGTTTGCTTCATTATGAATTCAATATCTGCAACTTGGTTATGTTGTTATAGCAAATTGTTTGAAATATTAGCAATTTGTTGCTTAAATTCAATGGATGAAGTATACCATTGTTTTGTTCCTATCTTATTGCACTAGGCAACACTATTGCTAGTGGAAAATTAGCAAAATACAAGTAGAAGGAAATTAGCATATTGAAAAGGAAATAGTGCTTGACAAAGTTTCATATAATCGCAACAATTGGGGCAACTCTAACCACAAGAAATTAAAGTACTCCTCCATTTCATATTAATTGTCGTCTTTGAAAATTATGTAGTTAAATTAAAAAAATTTTGACCATAAAATTTTTAACATATACAGTGAGTCGCTGTATAAAATTATCAACATTAGATTCATAACGAAAAACACTATCATAAAAGTATAATATTGCAATATAATTGTTTAGTAACATAATTATGTAAAAAAAATTAGTAATCAAAGAGTGATCTTGAAAACCGTAAAAGTCAAAATGATGACAATTAATATAAAATCAAAAAATTACTTAGAGGTACCCTAACTTTTGAAAAAACAATTTTTTGGTACCCTAACTTTTCAAAACTAATTTTGGGATACCCTTACTTTTAGGATTAGAAATTACTAGGTGAATTTCCGGCGAAACTCCGATTGATTCAAATCATTTTTGTCCACAAAACCAAATGACATTTTCGTCCACAAAAACACTTAATCAATTTCCCGCCTAAAACTCACTGGTAAATTCAAATCATTAGCCGAAAATTCACCTAATTATTTCTAATTCTAAAAGTTAGGGTATCTCAAAATTAGTTTTTAAAAGTTGGGGTACCAGAAAAACATTTCACCAAAAATTAGGGTACCCCTTAGTAATTTTCTGATATAAAATGGAGGGAGTATTTTACTGGAACTTATTGCATGATATGAACGTAGACTTACAGAAATGGACTTTTTATCATCCAAAAACTAAACTGTAGTATATATATCCAAATTTATATTGTCACTAAGCCAACAATAAGTTACTGAAATAATATTAATTAATACATTCCAATATTTGAATAGGATTATTTTAATTTGAAGTCATTTTAGGTGGATTTGCACTCCTTAATTATCACAAGAAATTAATATACACCAGCATGCATATTCAAAACGCAAGAAAACACATGTAGAATAGAGCAGATGAACTAAAATTATGTCCGGTACTATCCTACAAAAATCCTATTGGTCAAATTGAGACTACTCATTCAAATCAAATAAAATTTAAAGTTTTATTAACAAAATATTTTAACGATATGATCGAATGATTACATACGTATCATAACTACTAATGTACGTATGTAACAGTGTAAGCAAGACAAAAGCATGCAAAAATCATTTGGTAGATAGTCCATATGGATATGATATCATACTCTTGGGTCTATATATTTGTAACTTGTGAATTTTTGAAAGTTGAAAAAAAAACCCTTCTGAGGAGGAGTTAGGTGAAAACAAAAATATTTTCAAAAGTAAGCTGTATCTATATATAAGATCTAAAGACATTATTATGCTACTTATATATTTTTTAATATCTGTTGTTTTAACTAACTTTTTAATTTTCATAATATCTCTCATTTTATAATTTGATCACAATATTAATAGCCATTTTATTATATTTACCTCGCTCCTATATTTATTATTTTCAGTACAAATATCTAATCACTAAAATACATTTATCAATGTGCCAATCAATTGCAATTTTCTTGATATTTTCAAAACTGAAAAATGACAATTATTATTAAGAAATGGAGGGAATATCTAACTATTAATGTGCAATTGTTGAAAAAAATTATCATACAATAATTTACTGACAATGTCACCGTATCGTATATAAATAACGAGAAATTCTCAAGGGCGACAAGTATGTGTGTTGATTGAGAGATTCGGATGTGGGGAACTTTCCTATCATCAACATTAGTATATGGCAAGACTGATTCCTGCGGATTCAAGAAAATCTTTTCGGAAAAAAGAAGAAAAAAATAATTGGGTACGTTATCGTATGATTGTTTTACTGGTGCGATACGCGATATAATTTTTATTAACTTCTAATAACTATAATAAATTTATATTTAGTAATTAATATTATTGAAAAAAAATTAAACTATCATTATTCATATTGTTAGAGTAACAAACCATTCATGGGGCTTCAACTATCAGCTTAAACTTTTGGTTAAGATGGTTCCACATGGTATTAGAGTCAGACCTGAGCAAGAGGTCTCAGGTTCGAATCTCAACACCCCCCATATTCATTTGCGCAAGGTGAAGGGGCCTTTGCAGCATCCACGCTTCAAGCTTAAAGGGTATTCGCGTGAGGAAGCGTGTTAGAGTATAAAACCATTCTTGGCGCTTCAACCATTAGCTTGGTTCCACACATATATTAACGTTTTCCCTTCAGGCCTTCACTCTATCTGCGCGCCAATTATGTAACGAATTCTTTTACAAATTTCTTTTTTTATTATTTTTGAATGGGGTCAGATTACATATTCCGTTGAAAGTATGGACAAATAGAAACTCAATAGGCATGCATACATTGATGATTCATTAACCATCACTAATATTTTTTTTTGACAACCATGATTAATTACTAATTTAGTAATTGAAATATCGGAGCAATTGTGGAAGATTGTTAGCATGATGAACCTCAGACAGTGACATTTTTACTTCTTTTTTTCTTCTTTTTGTTTTCAATTCTTCAGTTTTGTAGTTGCTTTCAGTGGGTCTCCATATTTGGTCATGGATCTCCATTATTTAATCATCATTATCCCCCATGGATTAATAATTAAGCTCGGGAAGCAAGAAATTAATGAAAGATTAAGCTAGCTAGGAGCTACACATAGAGAAATACTCAAGAATGGCGCCGGAGGCAAAGGCGGCAGACGGGGCGTCGGCAGCGGGCCCAGCACCAGCGAAAGATCAACTTCCCGGCGTTGATTTCTGTCTCACCAGCAACCCTCCTTGGCGTATTTCTCTCTCTCTCTTTTTCTTACCCAGTTTTCCCGCCCTTTTTAAAACTTGTTTGATCATCTCGATCTGTTTGATTGGATTGAATTGGATTGGATTGAAGTTTTTTAATTTGAGTTTGCTGCCGATTGAATTGATTCATGTCTTCAACCTGTTTGTTGATTTGTCTTCATGAATCCTTTTCAGTTAAACTTATGACCCTAAATCTGATATTGATTTCAATCTCTAATTGAGTTGGATAGTACCACGCTGTTTCTGTTGGTGAGGTAAGATTGGGTAAAATTGAACACGCTTTGGTCTATCTCACTTTTTTCGATGTCAAGGGGCTTAGGAATAAAAAAAAGGAAACCTATAGTTGTTGGCTCTATTTTGTTAGATAAATCAAGGTCTAACAAAGAATTTGCCCGTAAATAAGGTTATGCTGAAAATTGCAAATATATAATATTTTGTAAAAAGTTGTAACTGTGATGGGTATATGTCTATATGATAACAGTTTGGGTAACTTTTTGTAAAATATTATATGATTGGGTCAACTTACGTGGAAGTTTAAGAATTCAGTAAATTAACAAAGGAAAGAACATACTCATTTTCCACTGTTCTATTAAGGAAAAGTTTAGTTGGTACGTACGAGATTATATATGTTGCTAAGACTTTGATGTATTTTGCTAGTAAAATCCTGGAATCGTAGACCATCTAAACTAATCCAATCATTTTCTTAAAAAAATGATACTCCCTCTGTTCCAAAATATTTGTCTATATTTGATTAATGGGGTCAAACTTTGTAAATTTTGACTATTAATTGATTCAATTATATGTTGAGTTATCATGTAAGACTATCGTTATTAGATTTTTATGATGAAAAATACTTTTACTTAGATATAATATTACAAGACTTATTAAGGTAAAACATAAAATATTAGCAATCAAATTATGACCTCGAAGACTGTGAAAAATCAAAGTGTACCGAGTTGTTTTTCTATACTATGCTCTGTACGTTTTCCTAGCCTGTTATGAGCCTTGAATAATTGAAAAAATAATAACTGATAGGACTTTCAAAGTTCGAATTAACTTTCAGAGCTTTTTTTGTTTTCTTTTAATCATAGAGAGTATGGTTTAATTTGGTCTATGATTGCAATTTGTTTACCTTCATTTTGGTGGCAATTCATTAATCAATCGCCTCAACAAATGCAGATGATGCTGTTATCCTTGGATTTCAGCATTTCTTAGTAATGATTGGAACTACAGTTATGATCCCAACTGCACTTGTTCCCCAAATGGGAGGTGGACCGGTGAGGCCTATTTTCCGTTCTCATACGTATTAAAAAGTCGATACTTTGCTAATTAATATGTTTCCTAATTATTGTTGAATTGACAGAAAGAGAAGGCTGAGGTGATCCAAACTTTGCTGTTTGTATCAGGGTTAAGTACCCTTTGCCAAACCCAGTTCGGATGTAGGACAACGGTCGTCGTTAGAGGATCATATTCATTTGTCATCCCTGCTATTGCTATCATATTTTCTAACAAGCATAGCACCATTGCTGACCCACATCTGGTTAGATTTTTTTTTTTGTTTTTGTGTGATGAATCATTTTGTGATGTTTTGGGGGGTTTTTATATTGATTTTTTTTTGCTGACAATGTGCAGAGGTTCAAGAAATCTATGCAAGGGATACAAGGTGCAATAATGTTTTCATCAATGCTTCCTGTTGGATTTGGGATTCTGGGATTGTGGAGGATCGTCATGAGGTCGATCAGTGGACATATTGCTATGTTTATCTCCTTGTTTTGTTCGATTGAATTGATTCGTATGCGATGTAATTCTTGTTGAAGAGAGTCTTTGCTTCTGATTCATGTAGGTTTGTAAGCCCGCTTGCTGCTGTTCCACTGTTGACTCTGACTGGACTCGGGCTATATCAGCTCGGTTTCCCCCAGGTTGTTAGATCTTCGATCTATTTGATCTTCTTAATCCAGTTGCTTGGTTGAATATAGCATGGTTTACTATGTCTGAGATGCTAACCCTTTTCGGTTTTGACATGCTTAGGTGGCTAAATGTATCGAAATTGGACTCCCAACCCTGATCATATTGGTCTTAATCTCCCAGGTGAGTACTAGTGTGACAATTCTTGGGATATTTAGGAATTAATCTTGCAATCTCGGGATTCAAGGAACTAATTCTTGCAATCTTGGGTGTTAATGATGAGGAATCGCAGTATCTTGGTAGCTTCGTGAAGCCTTGTCAAGCTATAGGTCGCCGCTATGCAGTGATACTAACAGTTGCCATTTCGGGGACTTTTGCCGCAATCCTGACAGCAGCAGGTGCATTTAAACATACCTCCCAAACTACTCAGGATTATTGTCGCACTGATCGCTCAGGTCTCCTTCACGCTGCCCCTTGGTGAGTCCCTTCAACTTCATTTAATAAACGTCAGAGCTCTTTGTATAACAAATTTAGCGAATCAGAGAAATGTTTCCAGTATTAGCTTAAGCGCAATAATAACTTCGTACTCTAATTAACGTCATCTCATGCAGGATATACTTGCCTTATCCATTTCGATGGGGACGACCAACTATGAGCATCGGAGGTGGTTTTGCCATGATAGCTGCTTCTTTTGTTTCACTTGTTGAGGTGGGTTGCTATACATACATATGTAATACGTGTCTCTAGTTTGCTCGTATTATGTAACGGGGATCTAATAAATGTGCTTATCTGTTATGTAGTCTACGGGCACATTTATTTCGGCTGCAAGATTTGCAAGTGCTACACCAATGCCACCTTCAGTAGTTGGCCGTGGGGTTTTCTGGCTGGTAGGGTTTTCAATCTGGTTATCTTAAATTGTTCCTGTTTCTTCACTAGTATTTATTGACTAATATGTATAACTTTTTTCATGTTCAATTTTGTTGAAGGGTGTCAGCAATTTCTTCTTTGGTGCATGGGGTGCACTTTGCGGCCCTACTGTATCAGTGTAATGTTCAAAATAAACGCTTCGGATCGAGTACTAACAAATTTCTGTTGCTGTCATACCACTTACTATTGCCTTCTCTATTTTTGGTTCGTTTGTAGTGAGAATGCAGGACTGCTGGGACTTCACCAAATTGGAAGTCGTCGGATTGCTCAAATATCGGCTGGTTTCATGCTTGTCTTTTCATTTTTGGGTGGGTGTTGCGATCTTCTAATTGCCTTTCAAATTGACTCGGGTTTTGATCTTTGCGTCCTAACTACAAATTCTCTGATCTGTGGCTTATTTTCAACGAAAACAGGGAAATTTGGGGCAGTCCTCGCTTCAATACCAATGTCTATTTTTGCAGCAGTTTATTGTGTCCTCTTTGCGTATGTTGGTATGTATCTCAACCAAATCTGCCGTTTATGTTTTCCAACACTTGGAAAGACTAATCTAATGCTTCAATTGCTGATTAACTAGACTGAGGTTTCTGACATTCTTGTTTGTGTTTGATAATGTGCTTTGCAGCTTCATCAGGCCTAGGCTTACTGCAATTCTGCAATCTCAACAGCTTCAGAACAAAGTTCATTCTAGGATTTTCTATCTACATGGGACTTTCTGTGTCTCAGTACTTCAACGAGTACCTCTTGATCACCGGTCACAGCCCTGTCAACTCCCCGTCAGAAGCAGTATGTTTCTACCACAACTACATACCCTTTTTCGATATCGTTTTTCCAGAGTGTCATTTTTGATATCTGAGTTGATACATTTGCAGTTTAACAGCATATTTCAAGTGATATTCTCCTCCCCAGCTACAGTGGCAGGCATTGTTGCATTGTTCTTGGACTCAACTCTGCTCCGTAGTCACAACGCTACACTGAAAGATAGCGGGAGGCATTGGTGGAAAAAGTTCAAAAGTTTCGATGCAGATCCAAGGAGTGATGAATTCTACTCGCTTCCATGGGGCCTTGACAAATACTTCCCTTCTGTCTGAATAGATTTCTGAAACCCAAGAAAACAGATCATGGGAGAAATTGCAGATTCAAGAATACATGTCAAAAAGGCAAGAGATTTTGTAAACTGCAACAGATATCTTGTTGTATACTGCACACAACTGTACTCTGTAGGCAGTATATATTCATAAAAGGATATTCACAATTTTAGGGTAATCTCAGTATTCTCTATGTAACTGCCTGATTTGATAATTTTTATTGTAGAGTTTGTTTGCAACAACAGAACAATTATTATTGAGTGAAATGATAAATTTTGTCCTAAAGTAGCATTAGGGGAGGGCTTTCATCTTAGCTTTAATCGCTAAAGTATGTGTTTCCTTACGTTAGTTATTTTTTTTTTAACAATACGACCTTATGTTATTTATTTGTAGGTGTTAACTAAAGCCTCCTTCCACTCCAAGTAATTGCATTAAGGATAAGTTTTGTTTGAAATAAGGGTAGGCAATGGGTTGGATTCCGTAAGATCAAGATAATTGGACCCAACAAAAAAGGGTTACTTAAGGGTCGGGTCACTAACGGGCGACCGATTTAAAATTGCAAAGGGATCGGTGAAATGGGTTGGATTAGGTCGACCAATCAATGACCCCATCTTCCATACTCCCACAGAAGCTCAATTTTTGATGGAAGCAAAATATTTGACACATAGATGGAGATTATGAGATTGATATTAACCTTACCCCTGTCATATTAAACTCGTTGATGGTTACCTCTAAAATAAAAACCCAATGAACAAACTAAATTTACCTGACCTAAAAAAATATTAATAATACTTCATGTTAAACAATAGTAGGACATATTTATTTAATACAAATACATTTTATTTTAAACTTAGAGTCAAAATCAAAAGTTCAATAGTAGCCTCACCTATAAGTCAATCCTTATTTTTACTTACAAAACCCGACCTTACCCACAACTTCAATGAATAATTAGTCAAACATGAGTTAACCAAGTCCAATTGATAGGCCGACCCTAACCGGACCTGCTCCGGGTCGTTGCACCCACTACCTCAGAATAACACTACAACAAAAACACAACTAAACCATTGCAAATCGAATAGCAGCCTGTTTAGTCCTAGGGTGAACACTATAGAAATGCCTAAGATAATCCCCCACAACCACCTTCCTATACACATCCTCCCCCTCCTCCCTCTCCACAGGCTCGATCTCCTCCGACGCAGGAGGGTTACAAAACAACGCAACGGAGACACGCCGAGCATCAGCCCGAGTGACTGCCCGGTGCACGGGGCTCCTGACCCTCCCGTGGCTCATGATCTCGAGCAAGTCCCCGACGATCACGAGCAGCCCATCAACCGGCCACGGGACACTGACCCAGCGGTCGGGGTGGTGTTTGTGGAGGACATGGAGACCCCCGGACGAGTGGAACTGGATCAGCAGAGACAGGCCGCTTGAGTCTGAATGTGGAGTTAGCCCCATGGTTGAGTCCGGGGTTGGACAGGGTGGGTAGTAGTTTATTCTGGCTTTGATCTCGCTGGTTTCAGGGTTGAAGTGTTTGGTGAATGCGTTTGGGTCGAGGGAGAGGGATTCGGCAAGGGCTTGGAGCAACTCATTGCCCAGCTTTCTTCCCTCTTCTGCATACTTCTCTATCACTTCCCTGTACATGCAATTCAACAGTCATAATTGTTACTTTGTGTTAGAAAGTGGTCCAAAATTACCCTGTCTCTTGATTTCACAATTATTTTTCTTGATTATGTTGAGTTTCTAATTATATTAGATTCTAAATCTAATTGGAGTGGAAGTCAAGTTAGGATTAGGGTTTTAGGCGTGTCCTCCTTACAAAAGGGAATCTTCGATCTCCATCTTTTGTAATCATCTCAAAAATTCAATAGTTTTCGTATTCTCGTTGGTGAGAGTAATATTGAGAGTTTGTGTGGGTTGTTCTACTCTCTTGGTGTTATCTCAGGGTGAGATCGTTCGTTGTAATCTCTACCAATAGTGAGATTCATTTGTGCTTGTGCCGCCTGTGGTTTTTTCCCGATTTAGGTTATTCTTGTCATCTTTAATCTTGCACTTATTTTTCTCGATTTATTGTAGTCATCTCATTTTTTTTTTGCTTCTGCTGATCAATTATGCTCTTATTAAAACCCTAACACATTGGTCGTATAATAGCGTTTCGTAATTATGGAATTTTTGTCTGGGCATCTTCTATATATATTTCAAGTTTTTAAAATACATTTTTTCATCCCTTACAATAGGAGAATGTCTCAAACTAAGTTGTAGTTTTGGAGGACATTCAAGTGATTACCTGGCTGAAAACCTACCACAAGATGAACCAAACATAAAACATAAAAATAGGTTAGACCAGTGAAATGGCCTTTAATCTTTATTTGGTAGGGTTGGTGCTTTGGTGGCATTTTTCAATACTTCACGTTTTGTAATAAGATTGCGATAGTTGGATGTAGACTCGTTTAAGAACAATTATTGATGTTTTGGAGCATAGTAATACTCTAGAATAATATGCTCCGTTTTGTTTGATTTGAAACTACAAGTGGTAGAGAATAAAAGCATTTTCAAACCTTCAATTATTAACTTAAATATTTGGTTAAGGGAGTGTTTGGTAGGAACTCCAAAAAAAATTTTCCCGGAGAAAATTTCCCATGGAAGTTTTCCATGGGAAAGATTTTCCTTAGTCCCCCTAAGGAAAATTTTCCATAGGAAAATGGAGAAAATTGTGGGCTCATGTGAAAACTTTTCTGAAGTCAACCCGTATCCAAATATGGGGAAAATTGACCATTTCCCTGGGATTATTGACCATTTCCCCGAGATCATTGACCAACCAAATGCACCCTAAGTTAGATTTTAATTTCTGTATAATAAGACATTAAATTTTTGAACAGTTTTAAGAAACCTAGAGTTAATTGATAGAAATTTTAAAATCATGTTGAGTTCGTCATACAATAAGGAGAACTACATAGAAAAAATATAAGGTTGTTGTATAAGAAACTTTGAAATACAAGATTACATTACAAATTTTCTCATACTTTAGAAAAAGATAATATCTAAGAATAATTTCAAATCCAACACATTGAGGTCACATTAAAAATTTCATGGAAGGTTAATTTTATGTGAAAACATCTTATCAGAAACTTATTATGAAATGCATATTTTTGGGGCGGTTTTTTATAAATAAATATTGGGCGATTAACAATTTATTTTCATTAATTTTAATAGTAACATTTTTATTCACATTTATTTTAAAAGAACAATCTTAACTTATAATTATAGTTCTATAAATTAATAAAACTATAGGAAAATCTAGCTTTAACGATCACTTTTGGTCACATTACTGTAGATGATAATGTATTCACCCTAAAATATATCTTTACAATTTTTAGAGATTTATAATTTCTACTCCCTACAATTCCATAGTCGTGGTCTGAACAATTAAATTTGATCCAAATAAACTAAAATTCTCTAAAATAAACAGGAAATGAGCATTTACCTAAAGTTGGTAGGTTTTTGGGGCCAAACATTCAATCCATGAGTAGCATGCCTGGGAGCAACCACCATACTCAACCGATCAACCCAATCAAGAACTTGATGTTCCGACATGACGAAATTCCTACCATAACCCAAATTATCGGTATCATCATAAGTCCCAACACTCTCCTTTTTCTCCTCAAAGGGCAGCTCAAAAAACCCATCAACCACCTCCTTGACATCTCCCAGCAAAGAGTTCGGTATCCCATGGTCACTAACCAGCAGCACCCCCCAGTCCTTGGCCCCGGCCGCGAGCCTCTCGAGCTCTCGGGCTCGGTCCGTGGGGTCCGCGGCTCTTAGCCGGGCCAGGCTGACTGAGGGAAAGTCCTGTGGTGGGCAGGTGGTTGCTTGGATGTTTAAGGAGTTTGGGTTTGGATGGATGAACATTTTTGGGACTGGCTCTTGGGTGTTGGTCCCGTGGCGCAGGGCCAGTTCTTGGACCACTGGGATCCTTAGGGTTCGTGGCTCGCCGTTGTCGCCGGGGATGGTCACTTCGTGGCTCAGCACCTCCATTTTGGTGGGTCGGGTATGGGGATGATGCTTAGTTTGGGTGGTGGGTATTAGGAAGAATTGAATATGATGGTGGTGGTGGTGGTTATATTCAACATTAGAAGTTTGATTGTTTGTTTTATATGGATGGATAGAGATAGACATCCATATAATGGTTATTATATTTAGGGATGAGAAATACAAGGTATTTGATTAAAATTTGTGGATCCAATCTCAAATACAGTTGATACTAGATTATGATTGGATCCTGAAATTAGGATTTAGTCTCAAATGTCCTTTAAGTGGGATATCTAGTATGAAAAACTCACAAAATATCATTTTTTTTAAAAAAAAAGAAATAAGAGTTCAACTCAAAAAAGTAAATTGCAATATTTGAAAAGTTAGAAATCATAATAATATCTCTTTTGTCCAAATTTGTCTCATAAGTTAGAAACCATCATATTAAGAACAAAACAATAAAGGAATGGAATGTGACAAGAGAAAACTAGAGGATTAGAGGAATGAGGTAAGGATGAGGACTTTAGAAGTGATGGAATGGAACGTTCATGAATGAGGATTCAGTCGTTATCATAAGTTTAAATTCTCAGAATTTGATCTAGAATTTAGGCTCAAAATGACGTAATTATATTCAAGTTTTTTATTAACTATCTTAAAATATTTAGTTGGATCTTGGATTCTAGATCTAGTGTTGAGTTTGATATGTCAGGGTTCATTACCGGATCCAATTGCAATTCAATCCTAAATAGATCTAGTTCCAAATTTAGTTTTTTTTTTTTCTTTTCCGATAATTCACAAGCTCTGTACCTTTTATTCAATCATCCAAAATAAGTGCACTACAACATTCAACAAAATAGCCAGTGAGGCTAATACACAGCAAGACAACTAAAGCCTTAGTATCAATGTCTCTAACAGTACAACACATGACATTGCAAAATACAACATAAAATGTTGTTGATAAGATAAAGAGTTAAAGACTTTCCATCTACAAACACATTTACTAAAAGTTGCACATGCCCACCTGCTTTAACATGTCTTGTTCTCAATCTCAGAATCTCATGCCTATTTGCATTCCCTTGTCCAAAAATTTTGGTGTGGTGCTAGCATGCATCATCCAATTAGAAGCACTAGCCATAAATCGTGGGAATTGCTTCAAGTTTGTAGCCAAGGTATTCGAAGTATAGGCTATTGCACTCTTCCCAAATGAGCACCAAGCAACAATTCTTCATTTGATGGCTCTGACAATTTCAATTGCTTCAAACTGCTGATTTTCAATGACCAATTTCTTTATTTTGAAAAGGACCATATATTAGTAGTTACTCCGAAAGTGATGTAACTAATTAACAATCCTTTTGTTTCTTTTGTTGAGAAACATAAGAAGTAATACATTATATGTTAATTGTTGTTGTAGGTCTTTCAGTTTTTGGTATTCTTGTATGTTATGAATTAAGTTCGAATCAATAAGAATTTGTGTATGAGTTGAAGTTTTCAAAAAAAAAAAAAAGAAATTAGATTTAAATAATTTGAACTTTTATCTATGATAGACTAAATAATCTGAACTTTAAAAATATCACTAAATAATATGTTGTTGAAGAAGCTGTAACAATGCCTTGATGTCCTCCACGTTGTTGCTGTTGAGGACCTCCAAGTGACGTCAGAATGTTTTGTTTGAAAGAACAAAATAGGGAAGTATCTTGAAAATCTTTCAAATATTCCCAGTATATTCTCAAGATTATATTCACTAATTATAATGTGTATATCTGCAAAAACTTATTCTGGAAGACAAAGATTGGAGTTTCCAAAAAGAATGAAGATAGAAGATCAAGCAAAAATGGAAAGAATCAAAGCACTAAGGAAACAATAAGGGAGCCGTTGCAATTGAGGATCCAACGAGTATATAAACATCGACTGTCTTCTTCTCTCAATTAGGCGATTCCAAGCAAGTAATCGTGGTATAGGAAATCGTGTGAGATTTCTAAGTGTAGCCAATGAGTCCTTGGTGAGTTATGTAGCCAGTAAGGTAATTCTGGTGAGGTAACCAAGGACCTTGGTGAGTGATGTAGCCAAATATGTTGGTGAGGTTTTGTGTAGGAAAGCCTTGAAGTACTAAGGCTTTGTGAGGTTAATATCCAATGCAATTCGTCATCCTCTTCTCTACCTCGTCTGTGAGGTCCCTTCTCTCTGTCTCATCTGTGAGGTCTCTGTTATCTGCCTCATCTGCTTGCCTCGTCTGCGAGGTCTCTGCTCTCTGCCTCATCTGCTTGCCTCGTCTGTGAGGCCCATCCACGCCTTCATCTGCCTCGTCTGTGAGGCTCCTCTACAGAACCTCTCCCTGAGTGTTCTGCCTTTGTAAGCAATATCAAGGACCTCAACAGTTCTGATCTTGCCGAGTTCTTAACCTCCTCTATCTCTCTTGTACCTCAATGTTTATCTAATAAAGATGTCTAATTCAGTTCATTCAAGTGTTATTAACGTCTTTATGTTTATATGCGAAGAACGTTGAATCAAACTTTTTCACCCCCCTCAAGGGTCCCAACAACTGTCATTTTCAGTAGCACACCATCGAGTTAAGAAATGCTCCTAAAGCATGAGATAAAATATATTGGTTACCAAGGTGTTTGGTTGTGATTTTGTTATTTTTGTTCCGTGGTGACTTTATGTTTGAGGCTTTGCTTTTGATATTTAACAATCCAAAAACAATGAAAGCATAACAAAAAAAAGTGGAAGGTTACAATATGAAAAAAGAGGAGAAAAGTTCCTCTTACTCCAAGGAGGAGATGATCTAGCAGAATACATAACAAAAACAAAACATTAAGCGTGAAAATTATTAATTCAACACTTATAATAATTTCTACAATAATATGTATCTATAAACTGGATCAAGCAGTTCTTCCTAGCATGGCTTGATATCTCTTAAAAGACTCCAACTTTTCAAGCCTCATATGTTTCTTGAACCTGGTAATGAACAAATCTGCAACATTATCAATCTCATCTTCAAGGTTGAAATCTCCTCCTTCCTGCTCCTTGGAGTTCTTCACTATGTCGATCACCGATCCACCCATCTCTTCTTCTTCCTCTTCGTCGAACAGGCAATGGGTCAGATCCGGGTACTTACTTTCATCATCATCATCACCGTAGTTATAATACCCTAATTGCAATGGTGGGTAGTAATAATCCAGATGGGTTTCCCTCGTAGATCCTGCACCTGAACCCTCGTACAGAACAATGGCCTTGCTTTCATCCTCGCCACCTTGAGATTTATCGTCGTTGCCCTTTTTGTCTAACAGGGTTTGGATCTTGTTCGACAAAGATCCGAGCGAGAATTTCTTGGTCTTCAACAATGAGAAGACCATTAGACGGACTTTCATGGCGTCTGCCTTGCTTTTTACCCCCATGAGTTTCGATTTCACCAGCGAAGTCAGGACCGAGATCATGTTCTTCACTGCCATCGAAGCTTTATTCTTCACCATCTCTGATCTTACGTACGCTGAAACTGGATTTTGTAAGGGTTTTGATGAGAAAGGAGGCCAGCTATATAGGAAAGAAGAGGATATAATAGTGCATGGAATATGGGGGGTAGAGATATGATGTACGTAGCTTTTGCTTTTGTACAAAGCAATTCAAATGAGAACGTTAAAGCTGGCAGAGGGTAAAGTCATAAAGGTAGGAAGTAGGAACCAGGAAAAAGAAACAAACTAAAAAGCATGCAAGTGATGTTAACTTTTAAAAGGTAGAAATTAAAGTACAGTAATGCAGCAACTTTCCACGTTATTGCAGCTCCAATGTTTGCTAGCGACTGGGTTACTACTTTTAAATAAGGATTATTGGATGATAATACACTGAACTTTAGGAGTATTGGACAATAATGCATTGAACTTTTTTCTTGGACTCTAATACACTGAACTTTGAGGGTATTGGACAATAACGCACTCAAACCAATTCAGTGTATTAGAGTCCAAGAAAAAAGTTCAGTGTATTATTGTCCAATACCCTTAAAGTTCAGTGTATTATCATCCAATAATCCTTTAAATAATAACCTAAGCTAAAAGAATATATAAGCATGCAGTGGATTGATGATCTGATTAAGTAAGCTCCATCAGTGCTAGGAAACTCGTCAAGGTAAAAAGAAACGTTTACTGACAGACAAATTAAATAAAAGCCACCTATGTTGTATAAAAATAATCTGTGCCTATATGATCTACTAATTGATATGCTTTAATTGGAAAAGCGTGATCAATATCTTAGTTAAACAAAAGTTTGATTAATTTTTTCTCGGTGTGATGCCAGCCCAGGCCCTATACGTACATTCTTTTTTAAACGAAAACTTATAGTTTGGCTTCTTGCTTTTATGGATTTGTTTACTTTTTCTACAATAACTTTTGGTATGTTTCATGGAAATTTAGGCCCCGTTCTTTTATATGGCTGGTTACGGTATTGTTTAGGCTCAATTTTGAGACTAAGTGTCACTCCATTTACTTAGAATTGTTGTTCGTTATCTTCCCTAATAATGGTCCCTTATCCATTTTTCTATTAGTTTTTATGCAGGTTAGTTTGGACCCGAAGCATTGGGTGATACCGAGTGCTTGATGCCAAGAACCCCGGCTCGGGAATTCAAGGAAGCAACCCCGGGATCCTGGAAGCGACCCTCATCTTCAAGTTGTGCAAAGGAGTCAAGGCAAACCCAGTAGGTCACGATCATTAACCCCCAAGGGTAATGCCCGTGACCAGAGTTGGAAAACAAGCAAAAAGGCAAACCCAGGATGTCACGGGCGTGACCCCACTTGTAGCGCCCGTGACCTAATTGTGAGATGTAATTGCCATCTTGCCGAGAGCGGTCACGGTCGTTACCCCCAAGGGTAACGCCCGTGACCCTGCTGAGCTATTTTCCCCCAATTGCCGACTTCCAAGAGGTCACGGGCGTGACGAACCCTGGTAGCGCCCATGACCCAGCTGAGGAGATTTGCTGAAGAGTCGATTCCCAGGTGGTAATGGGCGTGATGTTCTGAGGTAGCGCCCGTTACCTCAGCGAAGAACTTTTGTTCGAGATTTTGGAATCGTCTTGTCACGGGCGTGACGTTTGGTGGTAACGCCCGTGACGACCCTGACTGACGGAGATTCAAGGGCCAAAACGACTGTGTTTTGCTTATTTTTCTCTCAATGTATTTAAGCTCGGTCCAAAACTAAACTTAGTAGCTTTCATTTACTGTTCATCTTTCCTTTTAGAGTTGCTTAGCACTACTTCCTAGATAGATTCTCTCATTTATTACTCTAAAACTTGCCTCTACTTTGGATTTGGGTTGGATTATTGCATTTAAGGAGTATTTGCTTTGAAGATTATTATTCAAGCTTTGGGATTTCTTCTTTTTTTTATTATTATCATCCTATTTCTTGTTTGGGTAAGTTTCATTTCCTTCTTTTATTATATGCTTTAATTAGTTCTTGTGATTAATCTTATTGTGTTTCCTTCCTAGATATCATGTTTAGGTTTCTTGTTTTAAGTTTATTAGTTTTAATGTTTGTTATCATGATTAGTGGCTAGTTTCCTTAGGGTTTAGGGGGAGATTTAGCCCCTAATGGGATCCCTTTTCTAGGGTTGGGTCTAGTTAAGGCATTAGGCCATGTTTTATGAGGTTTTCATCCAAAAACTCTCTTGATTGTGGGGTTTAGTATGTAGTGAAAACCCGCTAAACCTACTCAAACACGATCTTTAGGGTGATTGGATGGATATTCAAATGACTCCTCATTCATTTAGAGGAGAAGTATGGATAGGGTGATTTTCCTTTTAAGCCTTTTAGGTGAGTCCTCATTCATTTAGTGGATGAACCTTTAGGGCTGAATTCGGGTATACCTCGGGAGAGGCCCCAGAGTGGCTTTATTTCTTGCAATAACTCAACTTCTATCTTGGCTTAGTATCATAATTAGGACCTCTTTGTGTTAGGGTGACCATTAGCAAGTGAAGACCGACCCTTGAGCCCCTTTTTCTCTAATTTTGCCTGTTAATCTGTCTCTGTTCCCTCTTTCCCCTCATAATCGTTTTCTTTACCTTAAACTAAGCTTTAATAGTGAAAGTTTCGACAAAAAGAACCTTACTCGCTGTGGATACGATATATAACCCGCACTGTATTGCGAGTGAACAGGTATGTGCGGTGCGGTGTGGAAAAAATGTGGTGGATTGTGGTGGGTTGAGAAAAGTTGTGGTGGATTGTTGTGGGTTATGGTAGAATTTGATGGGTTGTGGTTTAAATAATTGTAAATGTGTTGGTAAATGTGAAATTGTAATTGGAAAAAGTGGGATGAATTTTTTAATTAAAATTGAAAAAGTAGATTGTGGTGGATTGTGGTAGATTGTGGTGAATTGTGGTGCGTTGTGGTGGAATATGGAAAGTTGCGGTGCAGTGTGGCACCGCAGCCTACCAGCCGCATAAAAGAACGAGGCCTTAAATTGTAAAAGGCTGTTTTTGGTTCTTAACAATAGTTTTTATAAAAGTTATATTTTGAGAATTATTGAAGTGTTTGAATTGGCCTCACTTATGATATAAGTGACTTTACTAATTAGAGTGTTTGCCCTTATTTATGATAGTGCTTTTACAAAATTTAATTGTTTAGCCTAATTTTTCAAAAGGGTTTTTGGATGTAATATACTGAAATATTTAGGTATTGGACAATAATACACTGAACTTTGACATTGGACAATAATATACTATACTTTGGGGGTGTTGAACAATAATATACCCAGAACGATTCCAATGGTGGTTACCTCGGTGGCGATCCTACGTACGTAGTAGGTTGAGGAGATGAATTGGCCAAAAAAATATTTAAATTTATAACATGTCAGCTAATCCACATAAGCAAAGTGAATCAATTTTGAAAAGAGTAAAAAAAAATCACCTTTGCTTAAACACATGTTTTCCATAAGAAATTGTTGTTGTTGTTGTGGTGTATAAAATCACATTCACTTGTGTGGATTAACTGATATGTCATAAATTTAAATAACTTTTTTTATCTAATTCATCTTCTTGGTCTACCACATAAGATCGCTACCGAGTCAACCACCGTCAAAATCATTTTGGTGCATTATTGTCCAAGATCCCTTAAAGTACAGTGTATTATTGTTCAAAGGTCAAAGTTTAGTGCATTATTATCTAGCATATCAAAAGTTGAGTATATTAACGTCCAATAATCCTTTTCAAAATTATGGTTCTTTTTTAAAAGTAAAATTATCATGTGATTATTTATAATTTTTCTCTTTTTTAAAAGTAAAATTATCATGTGATTATCCTATTTTAATAATTGTAATTATGATCGTATACTTATACTTATAATTATAATTATAATTATAATTATAATTATAATTATAATTATAATTATAATTATAATTATAATTATAATTATAATTATATGTTATTGCAGAACTATAAAAGTCTTTAAATTCCAATAAATATGATCGCAATACTCAGTAAATACCTCACTCTAGGCTGGCAGGTGTGGTACAGCAGGAACGAGCATATTTTTAATGATATGAGCACACCAACACAACTGATTGTCAGAAGAACACAACGTATTTGTGAGGAGATGAAGTCTTTTAGGAAAGTTGACAAAGATCAAGGCGAGCAAAGTACTATGGCCAGCACAACAACATGGGCAGCTCCGTCAACACATATGAAAAAAATCAATGTAGATGCCTTGATCATTGACGACGATTGGATTGGCCTAGCAGCAGTGGCAAGGAATTGGAAAGGAGAAGTGGTGGTGGCATCAACAACACGAGTCAAAGCAAGGTGGCCTCCGAGCATAGCAGAAGCGAGGGCGGTACTCCATGGGCTGCAACTCGCCAAGAGATTTGGTCTGCAGAAGATAATCCTCGAGTCAGATTGTTTGTCAGTAATTAGTAGACTCAAGTCTCCGACAATTAATCTTAGTGAGCTAGATATTGTTTTGCAAGACATTTTGATGTTGAGCTTTAATTTTATTTGGTGTGATTGGAATCATGTAAAGAGGGATGAGAATGTAGTAGCTCATCACCTTGCTAGATATATCCCGTCAGAATCGACACAGGTGTGAATAGATATGAACCCACAACCTGTAGAAAGCTATGTACGTATAGATATTCTATCAATGAATTAGCCCCATTATTACCTCAAAAAAAAAACTCTTTAAATTAAAATTTTAAATATTAATAAATATCATCTTTGCAGGAATTAGATAACTAAATACAATTAAAAATATTCAACATAATATTAAAATATCCAATATAATATTAAAAATTCTAACATAATATTTAAATATTTAAATACCATCTTCATAGAATCAATATATATATATATATATATATATATATATAAAATTATGGAAAATCATCTCCAAAGAATCTCATTGATTGAGGCACTGTTCTTTTATACGGTGCGATGTGATGAAATTTGAAAAGTGTGGTGAAGTGTGGTGGATTGTGCTGAGTTGTGGTGAGAGTTGTGGTATGTGGGCTATGTGATGAGAGAGAATGTAAAAAATAGAGAAAAAAAGTGAGGACAGAGAAAAGTAAGAAGATATTTTGGTAATATTTGTGATAAAGTGTAATGGAGTGTGGTGAAGTGTGGTAAAATATTGAGTAGTGCAGTATGGTGCTATACCGCACCGCAAGTTACCGGATAAAAGAACGAGACATGGGGAAGCATGAGTTTTTACAAAGCAGAAGCAACAATAAATTTCTTCTGCTTTGGTAGTGTTTTTGGCCAAAATTGTTTTAATAATTAGGCCATGTTCTTTTCTGCGATGGGTAAAGTGTGGAAATTGTATAGCATAGTAAATTGTGGAAAATGTGGTATGTTGCGGTACGATATGGTAGATTGTTGTAATATTTATGGTAAGGATGATAGGTGTGGTATGTGGGGAGAAAAAAGTGAAAAGTCGAGAAAAAAGTGAGGAGAGAGAAAAGTGAGAAAGGAGAAAATTATGATGGTTATGGTAAAGTGTGGTATGGTATGACAAGATGCGATAGTTTGTGGATAATTTCGGTACGTATAGTAAGGTACGATGGAAAAGAATAAGGCCTCAACTTCTAAAAAATATTGTTTGGCCTAATTTATGCTTTTTAACAACCAAAACACTCTTAAAAACTAGGTGAAACAAGTTCTAAAATATTTTTCTTAACCAAACTTATACAACATCTTGATAAACAAAAATGTTGGTTACCAAAAAAATTGAAAATGCTTCATGATTACTGACATTGAGGACATCTTCAATAAGTAAATGTTGAGTAAAACAATATTAAATATGCTTATAAATTGAACATCAATTTGTAAGACTAACATAAAAAAAAAGGCAAAGAAAATATATGAACAATGAAAAATTGAAAAAGACAAGTAAAGAAGACAGGATAGCCTAGAGTGGCGATTTATTTGTTTATTGAAGGGATACATTACCACATTCTTGCTGCTAGCCCTAGGTCCTTGGGCCGTTGTTAATGAGCTAGTCCGGCCCAACAAAAACGGTGTATGTGTTAAAACAAAACTTTGATGGTTGGTATATTTGGTTTTCACTTTGGGTTATTGACTATAAAGGATGGCCCAAGTAACAAATTGACATAAAGGGACAGTTGGGCTATAAAGTCCAAATTTGTGATTAAAAATGGGGTCCAAGATGCTGACTTGAACATTCCTTTCTCTCTCTAATTTTTTTTTTTTTTAATTTCATCTTCTTCTTCCTCTTTTCGACCCACCACCACATACCACCTCTTGAACCACCACCATCATCTCAGCCGCCACACACACAACCGGCCACACCATTTTCGACGCCCAAATGCCACCATAACCACCATACCTTCAATCCAAATCACAACTCATCTCAATTTTATCTCAGACCCAAACTTAATCCTCATTACAATTACAACTACCTAGTTTCAGAAGTAATAGAATTGATAATGGTGGTTGTAACTTTAATGGGAATTGGGTTTGGGTCTAAGATAAAATTGAGAAGAGTTATGATTTGGGTTGAAGGTATGGTGATTATGGTGGTGTTAGGGTGGTCGAAAATGGTAGTGGCCGGTGGTGTGTGTGGCGGCTGAGATGATGGACGGTGGTTCTAAGGGCGGTATGTGGTGGTGGGTCGAAAGGAGGAAGAAGAAGATGAAATAAAATAAAATAAAATAAAATAAAGAGAGAGGGGTAAGGGCCAAGTCAGTATCTTAGACCCCATTTTTAATCATAAATTTGGACTTAATAGTCCAGCTATCCTTTTATGTGAATTTGTTTCTTGGGCCATGCTTTAGAGTCAATAACTCTTTTACTTTTCAGTGACCCAAATCACATAAACTCCTGCCTTTATTTATTTGTCTGTTTAATTGAATTTTTTTGTCATTAATTATTTATATTTTATATTTTTAATATAGATTATTTTATATTTATATTCATAATCTCTTGTAATTAATGTATATCAATTTAAATAATTTTATAGTTTTCTTCTGGAACTTTATTAATTGGTTAATTTGAATTCTCCTCACTATCTTAAAGTAATAAATAACAAGGTATTGATCCAACTAGAGAGTATATGTTAATGTGAATGGAAAAAAAATTGCAGATTTTAGTCAGTCTTAATATATATATAATTTACAATACAAAACTAGTTATCATCCTCAACATATATTTTCATAAAATTATAATTTATAAGTTTTTCAAAAATATAATTAATAAATTAAACAATAGTAATTAGAGTATATATAGCACATATTGAAGATCATAAAATGTCAAAAAATAATTAACATGTGGGTAAAATTGAAGGAATCTTTGTTATATATAAAGAAAAAGGGTCTTATGGTATGCAAATTTTGATTTGTCTTTTTTTACCCTGCTTTTACTAAAATATGTAGGGATAAATTGTCATAATAATAATTATTTTATTTAATTTTATTTAAGGAAAATCTTCCATATTCTCCTTTCCATTAACTACCCCAGCTACACCTCTCACCTTTTTGCACTCTCCCTTAACCATAGATTCAATTATTTTGAATTTATTTAATTTATTTAATCTTTTAATTTCAATGAAATTAAGCAATATACTCATTAGTTATTTTTTTGTGAAATTTTCTTTTATTTATAGCCACCATTGTAGTGTTACTTAACCTTAAGAAAAAAAATCTAATAAACTTTAATACCATTTCTTTATAATTACAGTAGCTTCTTTTTTGAAAATAATTATAGTAATTATCTAATTTTGAAAAAAAAAACTAATCTATTTATCTGTGTTATCTATGTTATAAATAAGAGTGAAAGGGGCTAAATGATGTATACTTTTGACATTATCAAATTTATCCATTTTATAATTTATATCTATCTATGTTATATATAAAGGGAGAGACACTTATGGTGTGTAAACTATAAATTGTCAATTTTACCCTTTCTCTACCTTAAATCATAAGGTCATTGTATCATGTAAATGATCGCGTATGAATGGTTATCATTTTATTTAAAATTCAAAATAGTGTTAATTAATCATATATATATTGCACATTCAATTAAATGTATATAAAAAAAGGTAGTAGTAACATTTTGTGGGGAAATTGATCAAGTTTTCCAAGTTAACTACTTTTCTTTTGTTTGATTGTCTAAGTTGGATGAGAAAATATTTACGTGAGTTCTACAATTTTACAATGTAATTTGGGAGAAATTTATTTTATTCAGAGAGGAGGGGCTAATGAAATTTTTTTTAGTACATATTAATTAGAAAATTTGAATTTCCAAAACACCCCTAAATCTTATACATTTCCTCTCTTTTTTTTATATATATCTTTAAGGGTAGATTGTACATTTAACTAATTTTTTCATGAAATTTATGGCTGCAACCAAATTTAATCCATGTTAATTAATTATCTTGCATGTAAGTGCAATTCAAGACCAGTAATAATTAAAACAAGATGAACAGATATATACAACTCCATTCTTTCAGAGGAGTAAATTCCCTATTTATCCCCAACTCAAAATTTATCATTTTACCCATATTTTTAACATAAAAGTTTCAAATTTTACCTAAATTTATTTTATTTTACTATAATCAACCTTATTTTACCTTTCTAAAGAAATTGACTTGCTCATTAGTTCATTTATTTCACTATATTTATCGTTTTAACTAATTGTTTTTATTTTATAATTTTTGTCATTTGATATTTTAGAACTGACAAGTGAATAATTGTTTTGTTTTATTTTTAAATAAATTTTGTGAGTTGAATAAAAAATTTTAAATATAAATTATTTAAAAGTACAATCATGTTCTTTTGGATGATAAAGTACGTAAAGTACGGATAAACTTACCTTACCAAGCTAAAGAACAAAACCTTAGTCATGTCCATATTATTTAACTTTCTTCTCTCTTTATAATGCCAATGATATTAACTATAAAAGAAAAGTTTATCATTAAACTTAAACTTTGTCAAAATTTTATATTGTTTTGCCAATTAGATAATGGTTGATGAATTCAAAATGGACCCTCTATAAATTAGCGAAAGGTTTAGCACATAAACTAAGCTGATCATAACATTAATCTAGAAAGTAGTTACGGAAAGGAAGAAATCATGTGGATTGTGGAATAACATCAAATAATGTCGATGACTAAGCAATGTCTTCAACTTTGACCACAAATTCCAAATCAAATTTGATTAAATCACATTGGGAAACAAACTTCAGTACAAAAACAAGGACACCCTAGCTACCATCTAACTAGCGTAATTAGGCTTCTAATTTAACACTAATTAATTGCAAAGAAAAAGAAACTGGAGTAAATAGGTGTAAATATGAACGTGGGAGCTGCTAATACCAGTTGAAATGCGTGCGCACGTGCAAACATGTGTGTTACTGTGGTTAAAAACCCCATGCAACCTGCATTTGCCACACGTGCCCACACATGTGTCTGTGTCATTGCGTGTTTTCCAGAGAAGTGTTTTCAGGATTAGGCGATTAGCTCAGTAACAAGAGGCCACGTGGACTTAAGTAGGAGTCGGAAATTCAATGTTTGGTGAACATAAAAGTTAAAATTAATGTATTTTAATCATAGTACTAGTAGATGACTGCGTTTTGAATGTGCTTTTTACAATCGAATTAGAGCTTTATTCTTTTGTCAATTTAGATTTCAGTTAAGTCAGATAAGTTAGGATATGATATGATAGAAAATAATAAGATAGTTTGAGTTAAGTTAGTTACGTTATTAGGTGGAAATATTTTACTCCCTTCATTCTTTAATATTTGTCACTTTAGAGTTTTGGGAAGATTTTATGAAAATGGTATTGAGAACTGTTAGAGTTATATCGAGAAAATTAATTTGCGGATGCGAAAAAAATAAGATGACTACTTGATATCGAGAAAAAATAAATGCAAGATTAAATGAGACAATAATTTAACGTGGAAACCCAAATCGGGAAAAAACCACGGGCGACACAAGCACAAACGAATCCACTATTGGTAGAGAGTACAACGAACGATCTCCTCCCGAGATCCAACAAAGAGAGTATTACAAAGATCTCAAACACCGAAAGAGATCCACCTAAAAGAGAAACATGCTCTTCAACAAAACTCTCAACAAAACCTCTCTCACCATCCAGGAATAAGATTTGCCCTGATGGGCACCACAAACTTAGCCACACAAAACAAGGTGGACAAGACTCATTATTTATAGGGAAAACTCCCTATAAACCTACCTTGACTCTCACTCCAATTAGATTTAGAATCTAATACAATTAGGAAACCTAACATAATAAGGAAACCTAATTAATGTCCTAATACAATTAGGAAACAAATAATTGTGGGATCAAGAAACTGAGTGATTTTAGGACACTTTCCTAACAAGAACGATAATTGTATTAGAAATGGTAAAAGTAAATGTTAAATTTCTATTCTAATTATATAATTATATTGGGAATCATAAAAGTAAGAGGTAAATTTGAAAATTTATCATTAATGTTGCATTGAAATTGTAAAGTGACAAATATTATGGAAAACAGAAAATTGATCAAAGTGACGGATATTGAGGAATGAAGTGAGTATTAATAAAATTGGAATATTTTGGGGAAAATAAAAGAAAAAGTTATAGATATTGAAAAAAGTGGATTGATTTGATATTAAAATAATATTATTTGAATTTCTTTTTTATTTATAAAAATTATTTTGGTTTGGGTGCTTTTTAGGGAATTGGGTTAGGTTACCTTCGATCAAGATAAGTTAAATTAAGTTAAGTTAGATTAGTTAAGTTAGATTTAACCCAACTGAAGAACAAGGCTAGGTTTGATAAGGTAATGAAAGCAAAGGTAATGAAAGCAAAGGTAAAGATAAAGTTAGCGATTTCTTCTTACAAGAAATCTACCCACCCTATCAGCGTACAACATATCATTGAACTCCCTAACTTCTATATGATCCCACTTTTCAGCTACTGGACAATTATGACCTTTTTTTGAAAGCCACCATTTGCTTCTCTATAAATATGAAAAATATTGCTCCAACGGCACTTTGAGAGTATAATACGGATGTCTTGCACTAAGCTTCATATTTGCCAATGTATCGCAAAGTTACCTTGGACGACTTGGGTAACCACCAGGTTGTCACCCTCAATTATGATATGGGAATAGCCCAAAACTTTATAGCTTCGTTTAACCCATCACGAAGAGCTCTCGCTTCCGTCACAATAATTGGGGAATCTCCATAATTTGCCGCACCTGCCCGGATCATCGCACCCTTCCAAACTCAAGAATATAACCTCCTGCTGCTGAATTTTGATTGCGCGAACCATCGAAGTTTAATTTAATGCTACCTTTGGGGGGTGTCTGCCAACTAATGATTTTATTGGCAGACAGTCCATAATTTGTGTTTTACCTAATCTAGGATAAATCTAATTTATCATTTTAAAGAACATGATTGCTAGCTAGTGCAAATAATTTTATTGGTTTAATTATTTTTCTTTATAAGGTGCATGTGTTGTGTTAATAAAATACGGTAAAAGAAACAATAAAATATATAATATACGGTAGATGATTTATACAATAAAATTGTATGTATATACAGTCAATTATTCGTTAATTTATATAGTACCATTTTATTCAGAAACAATGATAAATCATATAATTGTACTAATTTAATTATATCAACAATCATGACTTTCTCCTTTTCAAATAAATAATAGTTCGCGTATTAAACATTACAATTATGACGATAAAAATTAAAAATTCTGACAAAAATGAATTCGCCCTTT